>OX940962.1:10247176-11615037 GCA_954870475.1 Euphrasia confusa | reverse complement strand
CTCACGACCTAGATGGACACGAACTAATCCATCGGTATAGTCGTTGTGTGAGAGAGAAAATAATTTATCTTAATTATTTTATCACACTTGTACACTTGGTGTATTGGGCGGATCAGCTTGAGATTCATCGATTAGGATTGCCGGCGATAATCGATTTGAGTCTCAGTGTATTTTATTCTTAATCCCCGATATTATTGCGGGTGTGTATATTTAATATAAGTGACTTTGATTTACCAAAGGAATTAACCGATTTAATTATTGGGTTAATTACCGGTTAAGTTGGGTCACTATATTTTATATATGGCATGCCGTGAATACTTGACGGGAAAGTGTATCCCGTAAGGGTTGATAATATCCCCGAGATGAGTTCATAAGGAATTATTATGTAAACCCTGCAGGTGGATTTAATCCGCATAATAATTAAGGTTGAATGGTACTAGTCTCGGATATAAGAGATGAATAATATTTATTGAGCAATAAATAAATTTATTCATGGATATTTAAATCTTAAATACACGGAATATATAATACTACCGGAGAAATATTATTTGATATAATATGGAATAATATTGAGAGTGCAATTTTATTTATATAGTGGAAAATAAATAAAATTTAATATTGATAAGGATTAATGGATTTGGGTTGGACCCAATTTAATCTTCAATATTTAGAAGCCCAATATTTATTCTCCTTATGATCCCCTACGTAGCCTATATAAGCACTACATGGTCTTCACTTTTCATAACAATTAATTGACCTACGCCAATCATAAAGTCTTGAGAGTGAGGAAGATCCATAGGAGTTCGATAGATCGTCGCCCACACGACGTTCGAACGGAGTGCAAGGAATACGTGGGAAGATCGCAAGGTCATCAAAGGTGTTTGATTTCGTTTCTCCGCACAACGAATCGAAGGTAAAATCATAAACCCTCTTTTTATGATTTCGTGTGAATTAATCGTAGTAAATACATGAACACACGATCCGGATAAACATACGAACTTCGGGGACGGGGATTCGAGATCCCCGGCGAAGATCGAAGAACCCTCGGCTTGGAGCCGAGGGGGCGATCGAACCCTAGGGTTCGATCGCGGCGCACGGACGAGGGAGCCCCGGCTGGACCGCCGGGGCAAGCGATCGACCGTGAGTCGATCGCGGGGAGACCGCCGTGGGCTGGTGCCACGGCAGCTGGTCCCCCCAGCCACCTCGACCGGCGGCTATGCGCGACGGAGGAGCCCCGGCTGGAGCCGGGGCATGCGATCGACCGTGAGGTCGATCGCGGGGAAAGCCGCGGCTGGAGCCGCGGCGGGTCAGCTGGGGGCTGACCGCCCCTCCTCCGGCGATGGTGGTGAGTCGCCGGACTCACCACCGGGGGCTGCTGGGCAGCCCCAGCGATCGCAAGTGCGCGATCGCGAGCCCCTCGCGGCGGGGGCTCGGCTAGGGTTTTGCCGCGGCTTGTCCGCGGTAGACCTCTCGTCGGGCCCGGCTCCGTCGTACGGTGGTTCGCGTTCATGGATCCGACTCGCGGGAGAAAATCGGCTGGGGGCGGGCTGCGTGTTTTCGGGCGCGTAGTCTCCAAAGGTCGGACTCCTGCGGATGAGTCGGGGATCCAATCTCCGGCGATGAAGGATTTCGTTCGGGTTATTTTTCCGCAAATTTTAATAGCCCGGGATATCGATTTCCAACAGTATGGACTAAGGTTGACCTAAATCGGCGGGTGCGGAACTGAAACGGCGGGCGCGGGCCAGTCCAGAAGATGTTCAAGGCCTATTTTGTTGCTTTTAATCTTTTCGTTTGAGAGTTGTGAGGTTCTAGGGGCCTTTCGATTACGTATTTAATTGCTTTGCTAGTTATAGGATGTTTTATGTTATAAATGTTCAACTTACATATAAACACCTATGCATGCAAGTTCCCAAAATAATGAGTATAATGTCTTGTCCAAAAACATCACACTCATGAAGCCCTCGATCATAAGTTGGTAGGTCCGCCTCAGCGGGGTACTACTTGTTATCTTGGGATAAGTGGGAGTAAGGGTTAGACCCTTACACGTGAGTTTGGTTTTCTCATCGATAGATCCACTGCAGGCGTGGCTATCGAGACATGAGATGAGAATGGGACTCTCATCGACCGAGAGTGACATTAGATGTCATTGACATGGGATGTCTACCTATCTTGGAGTTTCTTAAGTGCGGACTCAGTCGGCTTAAGGATTCGCAAGATGAGGGTCTTGGGATTGTTTTGTTTAATGGAACAACGACATTAGATATCGATTGAACAAAATGTAACAAATAAGTAATTTTGATAGACAACCTTATTTGTTTACCGCTTTGTGGATGTTTACATACTTTAGTTATCTTTCTTTTGTAGTTTATCATGTTAAATATCAACTCAATTCAAGTTTGGTTCAATTCTTGATTGTGAAAAATTGAACAACACAAATTTTCATGATTGACAACGTAATTTGAGGATGGTCCTCAAATACGAATACAAAGAGAATGTGTTAGATTACCAATTCCTATGATATCATTGAACAACTCAATAGCATGTTCGGGGAACATACTATGATTGAGCGGTTCGGTATGACCAGGGTCATCGCTTCAGCTAGGCTGGAAAAATGGAAATCTATGGAATCACATGTGCAACAAATGATTGGATTATTTGTTTCAAGTGACCGCCTAGATTTTTCCTATGATGATTATTTGGCAACCAATTTCATACTTCAATCTCATGATGGTTATAATGCCTTTAGGCTAAATTTTCCATATGAATGGTTTGAAGAAATCGCTCCGTGAGCTCCACGGGATGCTCAAGGCTGCTGAGCCGGCGATAGAGAAGGACCCTAAGAGGGAAATTCTTATGATATGGGATAGGGTATTCAAAAGAGCAGGGGCAAGAAGGCTACAAGGGTTCCTAGGGAATCTCAATGCGTCTTTGCAAAAGTGTTGGACACTACTTGCAAACATATATTAGTTCATATTTTATTCAATTTCAAAACAAATGCCTAATTTGTCTTTCATATGATGGATTCTAGGGTTATGATTATTTATACCTCGGGGAGTGATTTAATCCAAAACACTTAAGTTCATCAATGACACAAATTAGAGACTTTCGAGCCATTGGATGGCGTGAATCGATTGTCTGGTTGGCTCCCTCATATTTTATGAGAGATAGGGCTTCAATTGCATGATAATATCGCTGGTTAGAAAACTTCGATTTTTCACTTACAATTTATCACGTTTTGACATTGAGATAATTTTGAATGAGAAATTTGAATGAGACTCAATTATTGGGAATAATTGAATTTGCCCAAAGTTCAAAGAAGATGTGAAGAACGGGGTTGCTTCATCTTCAAGTATTAATGATATAGACATTAAACTTCACAAATTCTACTTCTTGGGTATTGGATGCCAAATGTGGTTCTCACATTTTTATGTGGAGGAACTACATAGAAGTATAAGTTTGGTGAATAGAGATGTCGATCTACGGGCAAGAAATGGAGCGAAGGTCGCTGCATTAGTCGTATGATCATATGATGTTGTTTTGCCTTAGGGCCTTGTTTTAGTATTATAACTATGTAATTTCGTACCTTCAATAAACAATGAATATTGGTTCAGTATTGGATACTGATGGATTAGTTTTTCACTATTAAATAGTTTGGTAACTATTTTAATTGTGAATTATTCTTTGTTTTGGTACGATTATTATATTGTTTATGTATACTTTAAACTTGACAAATCATATATAACATTAACACTAAAGGCCGAATCGAATAAGTCTCAATGAGACATAACTATAACATTGTTGATTAGGTCAAATCATCATCTAAATATGTAACGAAGCTTCTTTTAGAATGCATTCTAGAATCATTTGACTTTGAATCATTTGATACATGTGGATGATGTGTGATGGACAAGATAACAATGTCATCTTTCTTGGAGAAAGGAGAACATGTGAGTGATTTATTAGGGATGATCCATACTGATGTATGTGGAACCTATCAGTTCACAAGCACATGAAAGTTATGTTTCGGAAAAGAGAAAACAAACTATATTAGATATAGTTCGACCATTCGATGAGAGGTCTAAATGAACTACTGGTCTCTTTTGGGAACACACAATTCTAGACTTCAACTTATACACTGAATAGGACACCGTCAAAAGCTGTTGATAAGACACCATACGAGGTATGGAAAGGGAAGGTTCCTAACTTGTCTTATATCAAGGTTTGGGGATGTGAAGTTTATGTGAAGAGAAATATCTCTACAAAGCTTGAACCCAAATCGGATAAATGTTTCTTTGTGGGTTATCCAAAAGAAACACGAGGGTACCACTTTTACAACCAATCTGAGAACAAAGTCTTTGTTGCTCGAGATGGTGTATTTCTTGAAAAAGGAATATCTTTCCAAGAAAGTAAGTGGGAGCTCAGTTGAATTGAACGAGGTTCAAGAAGATCAAACTGAGATGGACCCTCAAGAACAAGTCGAGAGTGCTCCAGTGGTTTTGGAAAACACACCTAACCCTCGAAGGTCCGGAAGGATTAGAACTCAACCTGACAGATACTTAGGTATTCTGACAAACGAGAACTATGAAGTCATGCTTTTAGAAAGTAATGAACCTTCGACCTATATCCAAGCTGTGACGAGTCCAAATTCCGAGAAATGGCAGGGTGCCATGAAATCCGAAAATGGAATCAATGTCTGAAACTCAAGTTTGGAACTTGGTCGATTTGCCTAAATGGGCTAGGCCCATTGGATGCAAATGGATTTACAAAATAAAAACAGACATGAATGGAAAACATAGTGTTTTCAATGCAAAGTTGGTGGCAAAAGGAGTTAATCAAATTCACGGGGTGGATTATAATGAAACTTTTTCACCAGTTGCTATGATTAAATCCATTCGGATTCTCTTAGCCATTGTAGCTCATTATGATTATGAGATATGGAAAATGGATGTTAAAACCGCCTTCTTGAATAGGATTCTAGAAGAGGATGTGTTTATGACACAACCAGAGGGTTTTATCGATCCTAATCAGGCTGAGAGAGTATGCAAGCTTAATAGATCCATCTATGGATTAAAGCAAGCATCTCGGAGCTGGAATCTTCGGTTCGATGAATCCATACAAGAGTTTGGATTTCAAAAGAACATGGAAGACTCTTGTGTTTACAAGAAGGTCAGTGGGAGTTACGTTGTATTCATTGTGTTGTATGTCGATGACATACTCCTTATTGGAAACAATGTTTCTATGCTTAATTCTATTAAAGAATGGCTTGGAAATTGTTTTTCAATGAAGGATCTTGGAGAAACACAGTACATATTGGGCATCAAGATCTGTCGGATCGAAAAGGATGTTTGGACTTAGTAAAGCGACCTATTTTGAAAAGGTGCTTGATAAGTTCAGAATGAAAGACGCCAAAAAGGGTCTCATTCCAATTACTCATGGCACATCTCTTAGCAAGATTCAAGGCCCTACAGGGATTGATGAGCAAAAGAGGATGGAAAACATTCCTTATGCTTCGGCAATAGGGTCTATAATGTACGCCATGATATGTACATGACCAGACGTATCGTATGCTTTGAACATGATGTGTCAGTTTCAAGGAAACCCAGGTGAGGCGCGTTAGACTGCGACCAGGAATATTCCTATGTACCTTAGATGGACAAAAGAATATTTTGTTGTCTTTGGAAGACAAAAAAGAGTTGATGTTAACAAGCTATTTTGATGCAAAATTCATAACGGGCTAAGATAATTTCCAATTTTTAATCTGGTTATATCTTTTGTCTAGATAGAGGTGAAATTTGCTGGAATAGTTCCATGCAATGCAATAGCTGATAAAACTACAGAAGCTGAGTACAGCACTGCATTGGATGCAGTGATGTTGGCAGTTCGGATTTGAAAGTTTTTCGATGAACTATGTGGCGTAACTAGCTCGGCCCATCCGATAAGTTCTCTATTTATAGTAGAGCTATCGCGCAAGCCAATGAGCCTAGGGAGCACCACAAATCTAAAACTAGTGCTCAGGAAGTTCCACATTAATCTAGGAGATGATTTTGTGGAGACATCGAGATAATAAAGTTGCAGCTCTTGGAATTGTTGCAAACCCATTTTATATAACCTCTCCAGCAGTTTAAGCTTGAGGCTTTCACGACTGCAATAGAGATCAGACATCTTAGAGATGGGTTGTGATTTCTATTACTGTATTAGATACTTTTGGAGAATTGGTAAACATTCACTCATATGTATAATACATAATTCTTCATATAAATATGGTTTAATTTATATGAATTGTCCAAATGATTAAGTTATATCAATTGGGTTATGAGGTCGACTTACCGCATAATGAAGTCCCAATGGTTGAACTGATATACTTGAATCATATAGCTGTTCCTGGTTCGTATAATCGAGTACGGACAAACCAATAATACAAAGAACTAGATTGTAATGTGTACTATAGCGCCGCTTCATGGGCTAGTGATGTGGGACATCAAGTACAATTACATAGATATTAGCTGGGAGCTAATGATCGAACAGACCCGACTGGAATAGTATTTAAGATTTCGAGTCATAATACTATTTCATTGACTGTCGAGCAATTTCCTCTGACCTGAGTAGTCCAGAGTGATTCCATTGTGAAATGGTGTACTTTGATACAAGTAAACGCCTTTCGTAAAAGGAGGTTATAAAACTTGTTATTGGGTATATCAGGAAGCAAGTGGGAGAGCTTGGATTGACAAGATGGGATTGTCCTCCATTTTATAATGGGATACATGTCTTACAGGCCACTTGGAGAGTCGAGACTGTGGAAAATACGTGGCCACGTCCAGATTCGTATCATAGTGATAAATCTGGTTTTACAGTCTGTCTCAAAGTCCAAGAAAGGTTTGAACCGATTGAGGATGACTCGAGTCTTGCCTCAAGTTCAAATTTAGACATAAAGTGACAACAGGAAATTGACAGCACACTGGCTCTGAAGGCCAAGTGGGAGATTGTTGGGATATGTCCTTCGATCCTACGTGTGCAATCGATAAAGTCATAAGGTCGTCTATGGATGTTAAATGATTATTTGATAATATTAATTGTTGGGAACAATATAATATTGATCGATAAAATCATACCTACAGGGTCACACACGAGCTCGATATTGATATACATTGCTTAATAAATATATTGATTTAGAATCAATATTTACGTGGGTTTTCACATGCATGGGATGCATGGCTTGCATGGAATGCATGTCACATAGTGTGACATGGCATGCCACACAAGCCAATGGGACCACATATCATGATTTGGCATGATTATGTGGAGGTGACCTTTGAACTTCACCATAACACCCCATTATGTGTGGTTATGACACACACATTATGGTGGGGGTTACATGTGAAGTAAAAGGGGTATAATGAGCATGAAAATCAGATTTTCATGTCTCATTCTAACACCATCATCATCAGCCACGAAATTCACAAGAAAGAGTGAGAAGAGAGAGTGTTCTTGGAGAACCACTTCAAACAAGCAAGGTGTTTATCATCCGGGTTCGTGTGCAACACGTAGAGGCCGGGCCATTTGTGCGGCTTCCACATCCGGACGATCTAAAGGAGTGACGAGGTCATTCACAAGGAGAGCTTCGAGAGGCTGATTCATTTGAGGTGGTTCAATCGACTCAACACCACCTCAACGACATCAACGAATCACTTCGTCACCAAAAGTAAGTAATCGTTGAACCTTATATATATATATATTGGATGTGTATATATATATGTTTATATGTGTTCTTATACACATTAAGTGTGCACTAAGATCATGGCATAGTAGATCTATTGCTTTACACGCTTCCGCACACACGGTATATCGATCGGATCGGTATATCGGTACCTTCAGTGCTTAGAGTTGTACTTCCAAGAAGTACTATGTGAATGAGCACTCTAGGTTGTCGCTCTGAAGTTATCTTGGTGACTACTGCATCGTCTTCCTCGACGATGACTCGTATCAGATGGTACTTGCTCTATGTGTTATCATCACTTTTGACTTATGACTTCTTCCAGTTTACCATGCACCGCTATCCAATAGCCTTTGGTAAACTAAGAGTCATATCCAAGTCAAGAGGTTATCCCGGAACCTAACCAAAACTTCCGCTGCCTCTGAGGCTGCTTATTCGGTTATGAGAGAGTCTGAGAAGCGTCCTGCTTATCACTCTTTCATTTCATGGTTCCACCTTTTTCTAAAAGTGAACACATAGTCTGATATCGACTTACACTGGTCCTCCTCTGATTTAAGATCTGAGAATCTGTAATCAAAGTATATTTCGTCTTGCTTAATAATCCAATACTTCGCAAGTACTATTACAGCATCCGAAAATCTCTTGTCTAGATTACCTTGATATCCTCCCACTACGCAAACCGCATAGTTGATATCAGGTTCTTGTTTTACAACATTGCATCTATAAAGCTTTCCATACTTGAAGTATAGGAAACTGCTTTGTCCTTATCTATCTCCTTCATGTGTTCGTACACATACCCTTTAGATAGATGTATATTCTGTCTCTGAAAGGCAATAACCTTTCTCAGAAGTATGCATGTTTAAAACAAACCATAATCGTATAAGATATCTAGGAGAAGTACAATGTTCTTATCTTTAGATCGAAAGATCTCAAGAACATGCTCTAACTTCTACTCAATCTTATATCTCGATTCATTTAGACAACCATTATCTTATGTCTGACAACATTTTCTACATTGTTGCCAATGATGAAATTGTTATCTACATAAAATCTCCGAGAAACACCACTTTGTTTCTATTACATCTCCAATACACCTTTCGTCTATGCCTTTTGATGAATCCATCAAATGGACTATCCCATCAATTCGCAAGTTCCACGATTTATAGCTTTGTTTCAATCCATAAATGGATTTACTAAGCTTGTACTCTAAATGATCTTGCCTCTTAACAATAATCCTTATTGTTTTCCAAGCAGGCACATTTAGATCTAGTACCGCCCTCGTGCAGAGCTAGGGATCGATTTCATCTTTACTAGATCCAGAGTCCGAAACTCTTCTAGTCTTATGAACATCTCTGGTTGTTCAACAACCTCCCACTGCAACGGCGTCCCGGTGTATAACAGTAATAACAGTAGGTGCAGTGTGTGGTGTACTTCTACTCGGTTTGGCTGGTTCCTAGTCTTTGTCCCTTTTCTCATTCCAAGGTATTGCGTCAGTTCGGGCTTTGTGGTTCTTCTAATAGTCTTTCTCTAAGAACCGGGCGTCACACGTCCTTCTGGTTCATAGTACTATAGAACACACAATACTTTGTTCATCTAGGATATCCTACAACCATATTTAATATGCCGTTGTCTCCAGGAATATCCATAGAACATAGGTAGTTCCGAACAACTTGTTCTTTCACTATTAGAATTCTATTTCTTACTGACTCACCATCTTTACACGTAAGTGTATGGTGTAGTCTTTGGAGACTTAATCTCAATCTTTGATTATGCTATGTGTTATGTGGTAGCCTCCGCGACTAATTCGCAGGCTTCCAATGGATATACTTTGAAGGTTCCCCATAATTGCTTTGTGACTAAAACACTTTGCTTTTATGGCACATCAAGCATTCTAATCCATCTTTGAGTATTCTTAAAAGAACTACTCGCACTTTACACATATCATTGATCATTCCTAATACTTGTCCGAATTCTATCTTTTACCGAAAGGTATGCTTAGTTGTATTATCTTCCAAACTTGATTCTTAGGTCGGAAGGTCCATTCCTTCAACTATAATTGATCAAATCAATTTCAACCTTTTGAATCTTATTTGAATAAATACTACTAAGTATAAGAATTCACAAGTATAATGATCTAACAAGAAATATATCTAAATAGTAAAACAAGTTATAGAACGGTTTGTTGCATCGTGGTAGACTAAGGATTCATCATTCACATATTGCTATCTAATGTACCAGAATAGATGATATCCATTATTTCTTATCAAAATCATCAACATGATTAAAGAAATAAAATATCCATTCATAAATAATAGAAATCCAGAACAAAAGTTCTTTCTAAAATAAAGGGTACATAATGCAATAAACTTGAAATGAAATCCTATTTAACTACTAAAGCAGATAAATGTCTTCCACTCCAACAGCTGCCTCCTCTACAGCTTTCGCCCGTGTAGACTCGAACTCTTCTTCTCTAAGTCGCCGGGTTTTCTGGAACCCCTGCATTTAAAATGCACATACCGTCAGTGGTTCCATATCTACACACCAGATTTCTGGTAGATAATACCGCTGACTATGTTTTTACGACTAAATAAAAATTCGTACCTTTGAGAGGACATTCAGACTTCCAGTGTCCAGACTTGTTGCATCGGAAGCACTTGCCTCTTGGCTTTGCAGCCCCCACTCGTGGTCCATTCCTCTTGGCACCACTGGGTTTCCAGGCTTGCTTCCTTTTCTTGCCCCTACCTCCAACAGGCTTCAAGCCCTTGGACTTGGTAGCTACAAGCGCTTGAGACTTTCCCTTCTTGTAGATCCCCTCTGCCGCCTTCAGTTCAGTCAGGAGTTGCGCAAGAGTATAAGATAGTTTACCCATATTATAGCTCATACGAAACTGCTCAAAACTAGGGGTCAGAGACTGGAGTATGATGTCGACTTGCGTCTCAGCATCAATCGAAGCTCCTAGGACCTCAAGTTCATTCAACAAACTCATCATCTTAAGAACGTGCTCCTCAACGGGCGTTCCTTCAGACTGAGTAGTCGACATGAGGACTCTCATGGCTTCTTGCCTAGCCGCACGATCTTGCTCCCCAAACATCTGCTTGAGGTTAAACATCATATCATAGGCAGTGTCCATCGGCTCATGTTGGGTTTGGAGTACATTTGACATGGAAGCCAAAATATAACACCTAGCCATTTCATCAGCCTTTTTCCACTTCCGATATGTCAGTTTTTCCTCATCAGTTGAGGCAGCCGTGGGCTCGGCAGGGCACACTTCATGGAGTACAAACTTGTACTCCTCAGAAGTCAGGACAATGTCTAAATTTCTCTTCCAATCAATGTAATTGGGACCAGTGAGCTTATGCTCCTTGAGTATCACAGAAAGTGGGTTCATAGCTATTCTCTAAACCTATAAGCACATTTAAACAAACAATTAATTTAATGTCCGATATTATCTCCCTTAAATAATATCATTAAATTACTAATTACATCTAAAATCCCATCAGGTAAGGCAAGCCACGTGGTGTGGACGTTTACCCACCTAAATGATTTAGCAATTAGATTTTCTTTGGTCATACATCGATTATAGCGTGACTTCGTGGGGAAGAATACTATAACGCGTATCTAAGTGTAAACCATTACTCAGCACCAAAGTACATCGTTTGGAATTGCTACATCACCGCAAGCCACGTGGTGTGGACGTTTACGATAATTTCACAACTCTTCACAATTACTTACAACTGTCTACATCAATTAATCCAAAATCCGTCAGTATAGCAAGCCACGTGGTGTGGACGTTTACTATACTAAGAGACTTTTATAATTGACTCCCAGTTACAAGATCCATTCGATTTTCGTAGATCAAGACGCGGAGAATCATAAGTGAAACTCGAAGTTTCTAACCAGTGATTCACCATGCGAACAACCCTATCTCTCATTAGATGAGGGAGCCGAGCAGACAATCGATCCATCTTCAAAAGAATGGTACGAATGTCTCTAATTTGTGTCATCCACATGACCAAGTGGCTTTGGCTCCATTCCACTCCCCGGGGTGAGAATGACTTGAAGTCAGTTTTAGAAAGACAAATTAGGCATTGTTTGATAAACTTAATCAATGTTTCTTGTAAAAGGAATTACAAGAATTCTCCTCCAATGACATATCTATATGAACTTCGAAAGCTCATAAATGTCACCAAGAGAACAGTAATGGAGACCATGGGAATGTTTCCATCCCCGCTCCCACTTAGCTTTTTACAACAAAGGGATACGCTATCTAATGCATAATTAAACACATAAGCATGCATACAAGTAATAAAGCACATATCACATAGTCAAAATAATGCTAGAAAATTATTTTCCGACTATCATGGCTTTATTCCATCTCCGTATGCGTCTTCTAGTCTTCAGTCTTCGTTCTTGAATGCTCCATGTGACGAGAATATTAATCCCAATATTTAAATCTATTTATTTTTAATAAATCCAAAAGATACTTAATTCGAAAATTAAGTCAATCGAATAAATCAAAAATAAAATTAAATATTATTAATATTTTTTATTTATTTATTTTCCCATCTAATTCTATTAAATCTCTAGAATAATCTATCCAAGTGAAACTTGGAATATTCTAGAAGACTTCTATAATAGAATAAGGAAATAAAGTAAATTAGGACTCTTCTACTTTCCAAGATTAATTAATTTCCATGTTCATGAAAATTCCCATAAAATAGGAATAATCAAATAGGAAATAAATTAATTCATTAATTAATTATTTTTCTATCTAATTCTATTAAATCTCTAGATTCCTATTCCAAGTAGAACTTGGAATATTCTAGAAGAATTCCATAATAGAATAAGGAAATAAATAATATTAATTAATTCTTTTCCCATCTCCATGAGAGTTCCCAAACTTAGGAATACTCAAATTAGGAAAACTTGAATTAATTAGGAAAGTGAATCTAGGTAGGAGTAGCACGAGATCACGAGGACCCCGCGCCCCCCCACCTTGATCGCCGGCCGGGAGCACCACCGCCGCCGTCCCCAGCCCACGCGCCACCACCTCCGGTGGCCGGCGTGGCCGAGGAGCCCCGCGGGAAGCCCCCTCGATCGACCATCCCCATGGGATCGATCCCATCGATCCCGAGCCCTAGTTCTCCCTCTCTTCATCTCCTTCGTCACATGAGTTCTCCGGCGGTCGTCTCGGCATCGATCCTGCTGGAAATCGATATCCCGGGCTATTAAAATTTGCGGAAAAATAACCCGAACGAAATCCTTCATCGCCGGAGATTGGATCCCCGACTCATCCGCAGGAGTCCGACCTTTGGAGACTACGCGCCCGAAGACACGCAGCCCGCCCCCAGCCGATTTTCTCCCGCGAGTCGGATCCATGAACGCGAACACCAACGAACCGGGCTCGACGAGAGTAACATCGCCGCGGGATGAACCCGCGGCTAGAAACCCTAGCCGAACCCCGCTAGGGTTCGCGATCGCCGTGCATGGCGATCGCCGGGGATGCACGGCATCCCCGCGGGGCTGATCCAATCAGCACCCGCCGGCGGTGAGTCAGGCGACTCACCGCCACCACCTCACGGGGTGGAGGGCCCCCAGCCGCGGCACCAGCCCGCGGCTGCCCTCCGCGATCGACTTCGGTCGATCGCCCGCTCCGGCTTCGGCCGGAGCTTCCCCGTGCGCACGCCGCCGTCCAGGGAGGTCGGGGAGGCCATCTGCCGTGGCTCCAGCCCACGGCGGCTTCCCCAGCGATCGACCCTTGGTCGATCGCGTGCCCCGGCGTCCAGCCGGGGCTGCTCCTTGGCGCGGTTACCGGCGGTCGAAACCCTTGGTTTCGGCCGCCCCCTTTCGATCTTCGCCGGGGATCTCGAATCCCCGTCCCCGAAGTTCGTACGTTCATCCGGATCGTGTGTTCATGTATACGCTACAATTAACATCACATAAAATCATAAAAGAGGGTTTATGATTTTACCTTCGATTCGTTGTGCAGAGAAACGAAATCAAACACCTTTGATGACCTTGCGATCTTCCCACGTATTCCTTGCACCTCGTTCGAACGTCGTGTGGGAGACGATCTATCGAACTCCTATGGATCTTCCTCACTCTCAAGACTTTTATGATTTGCGTAGGTCAATTAATTGTGTTATGAAAAGTGAAGACCATGTAGTGCTTATATAGGCTACGTAGGGGATCATAAGGAGAATAAATATTGGGCTTCTAAATATTGAAGATTAAATTGGGTCCAACCCAAATCCATTAATCCTTATCAATATTAAATTTTATTTATTTTCCACTATATAAATAAAATTGCACTCCCAATATTATTCCATATTATATCAAATAATATTTCTCCGGTAGTATTATATATTCCGTGTATTTAAGATTTAAATATCCATGAATAAATTTATTTATTGCTCAATAAATATTATTCATCTCTTATATCCGAGACTAGTACCATTCAACCTTAATTATTATGCGGATTAAATCCACCTGCAGGGTTTACATAATAATTCCTTATGAACTCATCTCGGGGATATTATCAACCCTTACGGGATACACTTTCCCGTCAAGTATTCACGGCATGCCATATATAAAATATAGTGACCCAACTTAACCGGTAATTAACCCAATAATTAAATCGGTTAATTCCTTTGGTAAATCAAAGTCACTTATATTAAATATACACACCCGCAATAATATCGGGGATTAAGAATAAAATACACTGAGACTCGAATCGATTATCGCCGGCAATCCTAATCGATGAATCTCAAGCTGATCCGCCCAATACACCAAGTGTACAAGTGTGATAAAATAATTAAGATAAATTATTTTCTCTCTCACACAACGACTATACCGATGGATTAGTTCGTGTCCATCTAGGCCGTGAGCAACTGTTCGATTAAATACGAGTAACCGATAGTATGATCTTCTGTGCGCCCATGCAACACCATACTAACTACAACGTATAAAATCCAGAACCATATTTTGCATAATTAATTAAATGCAAATAATTGTTTATTAATTAAATAGGTTAAATGCTATGACAGGGAGTTTACCGATACTTAAATCTAGACATTAAGTACACAACTCCAACAATCTCCCACTTGTACTAAGGTCTAGTCATTTCCTCCAAACTCCCGACTCCCATACTCATCACGTGCTTAAGTTATACTTCCCAGAAGTATTATGTGAATGAGCAATCTAGGTTGCCTCTCTGAAGTTATCTTGGTGACTACTGCGTCGTCTCTCTGACGATGATTCGTATCAGGTGGTACTTGCTCTATGTGTTATCATCATCTTTTGAACTTATGACTTCTTCCAGTTTACCATGCACCGCTATGTACATAGCCTTTGGTGAACCAAGAGTCATATCCAAGTTCAGAGGTCATTCCGGAACCTAACCAAAACTTCCGCTGCCTCTGAGGCTGCTATTCGGTTTCTTAGGTTCCACCTCTTCTAAAAGTGAACACATAGCCTGATATCGACTTACACTGGTCCTTTCTCTGATTTTTATCTGAGAAAGCGTAATCTAAGAAGATTTCGTATTGCCAGTTATCCAGTACTTCCAAGTACTTTTACAGCATTCGAACATCTCTTATCCAGATTACTTTGATATCCTCCCACTACGCTAACCGCATAGTTGATATCAGGTTCTTGTTTTATAACACCGTATTTACAAAGCCCTTTACACTCGAAGTGTAAGAATCTGCTTTGTCTATATTTATCTCCTTCATGTGTTCAAGACACATACCTTAGATAGATGCATTCTGTTCTCGAAAGGCAATAACCTCTCTCAGAATAGTGCATGTTTAAAACAAACCATAATCATATAAGATATCTAAAGAGAAGTACAAATGTTCTTATCTAGAGATCGAAAGATTTCTAAGAACATGATCCAACTTCATCTTAATCTTATATCTCGATTTACTTAGACAACCTCTATTTTATGTCTGACAACACTTTTACATTGTTGCCAACGATAAAGTGTTATCTACACAAAACTCCGAGAAACACCACCTTGTTTCCATTACGTTTCTAATATACCTTTTATTGTCTATGCCTTTTGATGAATCCATATAATGGACTATCTCATCAATTCGCAAGTTCCACAATTTCCAGCTTTGTGATAATCCATAGATGGATTCACTAAGCTTGTACCTCTAAATGGTCTTGCCTTTTAACAATATCATTGCTTTCCAAGTAGGCACATTTAGATTAGTACTGCCCCCTATGCAGAACTAGGGATCGATTTCATGTTTACTAGATCCAGAGTTTAAAACTCCTCCAGTCTTATGAACATCTCCGGTTGCTTAACAACCTCCCACTGCAATGGCGTTCCGGTGTATAACAGTAATAACATTAGGTGCAGTTAGTGGTGTACTACTACTCGGTTAGGCTGGTTCTCAGTCTACTCTTTCCTCTTTATAAGGTACTTTGTCAATTAGGGCATTGTAGTTCATCCAATAGTCTTCCTCTAAGAACCGGGCGAAGACACCCTTCTGGTTCGTAGTACTATTGAACATACAATTACTTGTTCTTCTAGAATATTCTACAATTACATCGAATGTGTCATTGTATCCAGAAATATTCATAGAACATAGGTAGTTCCGAACAAACTTGTCCTTTTACTATTAGAATCCCATTTCTTATTCCTGACACACCATGTCTACACATCAGTGTATGGTGCAGTCGTTTGAGACTTAATCTCAACCTTTGATTTATGCTATGTGTTATTTAGATAGGTGATAGCCTCCGCGAACAAGTCGCAGGCTTTCAATGGATATACTTTGAGGGTTCCCCATAATGGTTTTTATGGCACAACAAGTAGTCTAATCCATTTTCGAGTATTCTTGAAAGAATGACTCGTACTTTCTCCAATCACACATACCGCATTAATCATCAATCATTTTCTATACTTGTCCGAATTCCATCCTTTACCCAGAAAGGGTAACTTAGTTGTATCATCTTTCAAGATCGATTCTTAGGTCGGGAGGTCCATTCCTCCAACTATAATTGATCAAATCAATTTCGACCTTTTGAATCCCTTTTGAATAGATACTACCAAGTTCAAGAATTCACAAGTACAATGATCGATAAAGAAATACATCCAATAAGTAAAACAAGTTATATATAACGGTTTGTTGCATCGTGGTAGACTAAGGATTCATATATTGCTATCTAATGTACCATAATAGATATCGCCATTATTTCTTGTCTAAATCATCAAGTGATTAAAGAAATAAAATATCCATTAATAATAGAAATCCAGAACGAAAGTTCTTTCTAAAATAAAAAGTACAAAGCAATAAACATGAAATGAAATCCTATAACTATCAAACAGATAGATAAATGTCTTCCACTGCAACCGCTGCATCCTCAACAGCTTCGCCCATGTGGACTCGAACTCTTCTTATCTAAGTCGCTGGGTTTTCTGGAACCCCTGCATTTAGAATGCACATACCGTCAGTGGTTCCATATCTACACACCAGAACTCTGGTAGATAATACCGCTGACTATGTTTTACGACTAAAGAAAAAATCTGTACCTTTGAGAGGACAAGATGTAGACCCCCAGTACTCAGACTGCTTTCCTTGGGGATGTTTGCCAGAAGGCTTCTTTATCCCTCCCTTTGGTCCAAGTCCCTTAGGACCACCGGACCCCCTTGTCTTCTTCTCCTTTCCCTTGCCTTTAGGTTCGAAACCTTTGGCTTTGGCTATAAGAACTTGCGATTGTTTCAACTCGTCTAAAAGATCCATCATCTCAAAAACATGATCAAGTGTTTCATCGAAGTAACAGATCTTTATGAGTATCCTCATCGCCTCTTTTCTAGCGTTCTCATCATGTCCAAACAGCAACTTGAGTTTGAGCATGACATCATGATTAGCGGCTAATGCACGAGCACTACCCCACTTTTCAAAGTCAAAAATCTCCTCCTCAGTTGAGTTAATGGTGAGTCCAGGAGGACAAGTTTCACTGAGTACATCTTTGTACTCCTTTTCAGTCTGAGCAATGTCTAACTCTTCTTTCCATTCAATACAGTATGGAACCAGTGCGTTAATTTCCTCAAGTATCAACAAAAGTGGATTCATAGCAATTCTCTAAACCTATAAGCACATTTAAACAAACAATTAATTTAATATCCGACGTTATCTCCCTGGAATAACATCATTAAATTACTAATCACATCTAAAATCCCATCAGGTAAGGCAAGCCACGTGGTGTGGACGTTTACCCACCCAAATGATTTAGCAATTAGATTTTCTTTGGTCATACATCGCTTATAGCGGAACCTCGTGGGGAGGAATACTATAAGGCGTATCTAAGTGTAAACCATTACTCAGTACCAAAGTAAATTACTTGGAATCGCTACATCACCGCAAGCCACGTGGTGTGGACGTTTACGATAACTTCACAACTCTTCATAATTACTTACAACTGTCTACATCAATTAATCCAAAGTCCGTCAGCATAGCAAGCCACGTGGTGTGGACGTTTACTACACTAAGAGACTTTTATAATTGACTCCCAATTACTTGATCCATTTAATCTCGTAAATCAAGACGTGGAGAATCATAAGTGAAACTCGAAGTTTCTAACCAGTGATTCGCCATGCGAACGACCCTATCTCTCATAAATGAGGGAGCCGAGCAGACAAGCGACCCATCTATCAAAGAATGGCACGGAAGTCTCTAATTTGTGTCCTCTACATGACCAAGTGGCTCTGGCTCCATTCCACTCCCCGGGGTGAGAATGAGTCGACTTGAAGTCAGTTTCAGAAAGACAAATTAGGCATTGTTTGATGAATTTGATCAATGTTTCTTGTAAAAGGAATTACAAGAATTCTCCTCCAATGACTCGTCTATACGAACTTCGAAAGTCCATAAGAGTCACCAAGAGAACAGCAATGGAGACCATGGGAATGTTTCCATCCCCTCTCCCACTTAGCTTTTTATAATAATAGGGATACGCTATCTAGTGCATAAAATAAACACATATAGCATGCATACAAGCAATAAAGCACATAGTATCACATAGTCAAAATAATGCTAGAAAATTATTTTCCGACTATCATGGCTTTATCCCATCTCCGTACGCATCTTCTAGTCTTCAGTCTTCGTTCTTGAATGCTCCATGTGACGAGAATATTAATCTCTAATATTTAAATCTATTTATTTTCAATTAATCCAAAAGTTACTTAATTCGAAAATTAAGTCAATCGAATATATCAAAAATAAAATTAAATATTATTAATATTTTTATTTATTTATTTTCCTATCTAGTTCTATTAAAACTCTAGAATAATCTATCCAAATAAAATTTGGAATACTCTAGAAGTTATCTATAATAGAACAAGGAAAAATAAATTACGACTTACTACTTTCCAAATTTATTTTTATTCCTAATCCATGAATATTCCCATGAGTAGGAATAATCAAATAGGAAAAATAAATTTAGTACTAAATTAATTAAATTTCTAATCTATGAATATTTCCATGAAGGAAATAAATCAATAGAAAATAAAATTAATTTAAATTAATTCTTTTCCTAAACCATGAGAGTTTCCAAAAAAAAAAGAAAGTACTCAAACAGGAAAAATCCGAATTAATTGGGAAAGTGGATCTTGGTAGGAATAGCATGAGATTGGGAGATCCCACGCCATCCCCACCGTCGACCTCCACCGCCCGGGACCACCACCACCGCCGCCCCCAGCCCACGCGCCACCACCACCGGTGGCCGGCGTGGCTAGAAGCCCTAGCGGGCAGCCCCCGGGATGGGGTCGATCGATCCTCATGGGGATCGATCATGGGGATGATCGACCCCCCCGGTTTTTCGTCCTCTTCGTCTTCGTCACATGTCTTCGTCTTCCGGCGATCGTCTCATCATCGAACCAACGTAATTAAAATTACAAAAAAATTAAATTACAATTATCCGGTATCGATTCTATACATGAAATCGACCCTATACATTTTCCGGAAAAACAAAGCACGTAATAATAAATCCTAAATTCGGTCAACCCCCGAATTTTTACTATTACAAACATTCATCCACACAAAACGAATCTCGACATGTCCGAGAGTTTAATAATCATGATAATTAATTAAGCAACAATAATTAATTAAATCCAACCATGATAGCCGGAGATCCTGCAAGGTAGAACAATAATCGAGCATATACATGAACACGAAACCAAACGCTCTGATACCATTTGCTGGAAATCGATATCCCGGGCTATTAAAATTTGCGGAAAAATAACCCGAACGAAATCCTTCATCGCCGGAGATTGGATCCCCGACTCATCCGCAGGAGTCCGACCTTTGGAGACTACGCGCCCGAAGACACGCAGCCCGCCCCCAGCCGATTTTCTCCCGCGAGTCGGATCCATGAACGCGAACACCAACGAACCGGGCTCGACGAGAGTAACATCGCCGCGGGATGAACCCGCGGCTAGAAACCCTAGCCGAACCCCGCTAGGGTTCGCGATCGCCGTGCATGGCGATCGCCGGGGATGCACGGCATCCCCGCGAGGCTGATCCAATCAGCACCCGCCGGCGGTGAGTCCGGCGACTCACCGCCACCACCTCACGGGGTGGAGGGCCCCCAGCCGCGGCACCAGCCCGCGGCTGCCCTCCGCGATCGACTTCGGTCGATCGCCCGCTCCGGCTTCGGCCGGAGCTTCCCCGTGCGCACGCCGCCGTCCAGGGAGGTCGGGGAGGCCATCTGCCGTGGCTCCAGCCCACGGCGGCTTCCCCAGCGATCGACCCTTGGTCGATCGCGTGCCCCGGCGTCCAGCCGGGGCTGCTCCTTGGCGCGGTTACCGGCGGTCGAAACCCTAGGTTTCGGCCGCCCCCTTTCGATCTTCGCCGGGGATCTCGAATCCCCGTCCCCGAAGTTCGTACGTTCATCCGGATCGTGTGTTCATGTATACGCTACAATTAACATCACATAAAATCATAAAAGAGGGTTTATGATTTTACCTTCGATTCGTTGTGCGGAGAAACGAAATCAAACACCTTTGATGACCTTGCGATCTTCCCACGTATTCCTTGCACCTCGTTCGAACGTCGTGTGGGCGACGATCTATCGAACTCCTATGGATCTTCCTCACTCTCAAGACTTTTATGATTTGCGTAGGTCAATTAATTGTGTTATGAAAAGTGAAGACCATGTAGTGCTTATATAGGCTACGTAGGGGATCATACGGAGAATAAATATTGGGCTTCTAAATATTGAAGATTAAATTGGGTCCAACCCAAATCCATTAATCCTTATCAATATTAAATTTTATTTATTTTCCACTATATAAATAAAATTGCACTCCCAATATTATTCCATATTATATCAAATAATATTTCTCCGGTAGTATTATATATTCCGTGTATTTAAGATTTAAATATCCATGAATAAATTTATTTATTGCTCAATAAATATTATTCATCTCTTATATCCGAGACTAGTACCATTCAACCTTAATTATTATGCGGATTAAATCCACCTGCAGGGTTTACATAATAATTCCTTATGAACTCATCTCGGGGATATTATCAACCCTTACGGGATACACTTTCCCGTCAAGTATTCACGGCATGCCATATATAAAATATAGTGACCCAACTTAACCGGTAATTAACCAAATAATTAAATCGGTTAATTCCTTTGGTAAATCAAAGTCACTTATATTAAATATACACACCCGCAATAATATCGGGGATTAAGAATAAAATACACTGAGACTCGAATCGATTATCGCCGGCAATCCTAATCGATGAATCTCAAGCTGATCCGCCCAATACACCAAGTGTACAAGTGTGATAAAATAATTAAGATAAATTATTTTCTCTCTCACACAACGACTATACCGATGGATTAGTTCGTGTCCATCTAGGCCGTGAGCAACTGTTCGATTAAATACGAGTAACCGATAGTATGATCTTCTGTGCGCCCATGCAACACCATACTAACTACAACGTATAAAATCCAGAACCATATTTTGCATAATTAATTAAATGCAAATAATTGTTTATTAATTAAATAGGTTAAATGCTATGACAGGGAGTTTACCGATACTTAAATCTAGACATTAAGTACACAACTCCAACAGATCCAACGTAAATAAATTACAAGAAATAAATTTACAATTCCGATATCGATTCTATACATGAAATCGACCCTATACACTTTCCGGAAAACATAGAACAATAATAATAAATCTAAATTCGGTCAACCCCCGAATTTTTACTATTACAAGCATTCATCCACACAAAACGAATCTCGACATGTCCGAGAGTTTAATAATCATGGTAAAATTAAATAACAATTAATTAAACAATTAATCAATTAATTAACCATGATAGTCGGAATCCCTGCAAGGTAGAACACAATTGAACACATACATGAACACGAAACCAAACGCTCTGATACCAATTGCTGGAAATCGATATCCCGGGGTATCAAAAATTGCGGAACCGATAACCCCGACCGAAATCCCATCGCCGGAAACCGATCACGAACACCACGAAGAGCCGGGCTCGACGAGAGCATCGCCGCGGGATGAACCCGCGGCTAAACCCTAGCCGAACCCCATCCGCGGGTTTCGCGATCTCGATCGATCGCATGGGGCTGCTCCGGCAGCCCCGGGGCGGTGAGTCCGGCGACTTCACCGCCCACGCCGTCGGGAGGGGCGCCAGCCACGGCACCAGCCCGCGGCAGCCCCAGCGATCGAGCCTAGCTCGATCGATCGCCCCGGTGTCCAGCCGGGGCTCCCTTCGCGCGGATCGCCGCGATCGAACCCTAGGTTCGATCGCACCCCTCGGCTCCCAGCCGAGGGTCCTTTAAACGTTGGCCGGGGATCTCGAATCCCCGTCCCCGAAGTTCATCGTTTTCCCGGATCGTGCGTTCATGTATGTATCACAATCAATTCACATAAAATCATAGAAGAGAGTATATGATTTTACCTTTTAATTCGTTGTGCGGAGAAACGAATTTAAGTTGATGACCTTACGATCTTCCCACGTATTCCTTGCACTAGCTTGAACGTCGGGTGGGCGACGATCCTCCAAGCTTATGGATCCTCTTCAACTCTTTAGAATATCAAGTATGATAATCTTGTCTTATGAAAAAGTGAAGACCATGTAGTGCTTTTATAGGCTACGTAGGGGATCTAAAGGAGGTGGAATATTGGGCTTCCAATATTAATGATTAAATTGAGCCCAAGCCCAAATCTATTAATCTCCCATTAATATTAATTAATTTATTTTCCACTATATAAATTAATTGCATTCCCAATATTAAACCATATTATATCAAATAATATTTCTCCGGTAGTATTATTTATTCCGTGTATTTAAGATTTAAATATCCATGAATAAAATTAATTTATTGCTAATTAATTTATTCATCTCTTGAATCCGAGACTAGTACCATTCATCCTTAATTATTGTGCGGAACGAATCCACTCATGAGGTTTACACAATAATTCCTTATGAACTCATCTCGGGGATATTATCAACCCTTCCGGGATACACTTTCCCGTCAAGTATTCACGGCATGTCATATATAAAATATAGCGACCCAACTTAACCGGTAATTAACCCAATAATTAAATCGGTTAATTCCTTTGGAAAATCAAAGTCTCTAATATTAAATATATACACCCGCAATAGTATCGGGGATTAAGAATAAAATACTCTGAGATTTAAATTGATTATCCAAGGCAATCCTAATCAATAAATCTCAAGTGATCCGCTCAATACACCAAGTGTACAAGTGTGATAAAATAATTAAGATAAATTATTTTCTCTCTCACACAACGACTATACCAATGGATTGGTCCATGTCCATCTAGGTCGTGAGCAACTGTTCGATTAAATACGAGTAACCGATAGTATGATCTTCTGTGCGCCCGTGCACACCATACTAACTACAACGTATAAAATCCAGGACTATATTTCGCATAATTAATTAACAATAATTAAATGCAAATAATTGTTTATTAATTAAATAGGTTAAATGCTATGACCGGGAGTTTACCGTTACTTAAATCTAGACATTAAGTACACAACTCCAACAAAAACTGTATGCACAGTTCCAGAAATTCATGAGATCTCAAGATCAACCTCAAGAAGGAACTGGAAGACATCATGCTGCTGCTGCAATGGAACTCAAAAGCTCATACCTTCCCAGTAACTCTCCTTCTCATCAGCAGGAATCAGGTACCTCTAAAGCTTTTACTTCTTTACACCAGTCATCTCTATGGATAATTGACACTGGTGCCTCAGATCATATGGTTAGCTCTTTGGATTTTTTTTCTGACTGCCCTACAAAAATTCATTCAAAAGTTCAATTGCCTACTGGGCACTATACTTATGCTACTCACAAAGGAACAATAAAATTGAACAACTTTTTAACCTTACATGATGTCCTTTGTGTACCCTCTTTTAAATTTAATTTAGTATCTGTTTCTCATCTAACCCTAAAAGAGGGCATCTCTGTTAGTTTTGCTTCAAATCACTGTCTCCTGCAGGACCAGACAACAAAACAAACTATTGGCTATGCTGAAATAATTCATGGACTCTATCATTTAAAGCTTTCTACTCCTACAGACACTACATTGAATAAGAAGCACATTGCTTCCACTAGTACTACCTCTGATAACTCCTTACTTTGGCATTTAAGATTGGGACATGTCCCCTTTAAAAGACTCTCTTCCATTCATTCTTTACATATTAATAAAATTCTTGCTCATAAACCTTGTGATATTTGCCATTTTGCAAAACAGAAAAGATTACATCTATCTGACAGTAATTCATATGCCTCTGCTACTTTTGATCTTGTTCATATGGATATATGGGGCCCTTTTAGGGTTGAATCCTATTCAGGTTTTAAATATTTTTTAACTGTGGTTGATGACCATTCCAGATGTACTTGGATTTTTCTCATGAAACAAAAATCAGAAACTAGACATCATATGCAAAACTTTTACAAAATGGTTCTCACCCAATTTGAAAAGAAAATCAAATCCATTAGGACTGACAATGGTGTGGAATTTCTCTTTACTGATTTTTACCTTTCTCATGGCATCCTACACCAAACTTCATGTGTTGAAACACCCCAACAAAATGGAAGGGTGGAAAGAAAACATCAACACCTTCTCGAAGTTGCTAGAGCTCTCCTTTTTCAGTCCTGCTTACCTTTGAATTTTTGGGCTGATTGCATACAAACTGCTGCACATTTAATAAACAGAACACCTTCAACTCTTTTACAAAATAAATCTCCTTTTAAAATTCTTTATGACAAGATACCTGATTATTCTCATTTAAAAACTTTTGGATGTTTATGTTATACTTCTACATTAAGTGTTGATAGACACAAATTTGATAGTAGAGCATCCAAATGTGTTTTTATTGGATATGAATTGGGAACAAAAGGCTACAGGTTATATAATCTTGTTACTCATCAAATTTCCATTTCTACTCATGTCAAATTTTATGAATTAACATTCCCTTTCCAGAGAGATAGTGATGATAATATTTTTCAAACACAAGATTTTCAAAATATATCTGAATCTCATCACAATCTGGACAACTATACTGATTTTTTCTTACAGGATTTAGCTCCAACTGTGTCAGCTGATTCCTCTTCTACAAACATCAACACTGACTCCTACTTTGACAATTCACTCCATCCAAAAACAGGGAGTATCTCTTCCCCAACTCATAAATCTACTTCTTCTATTTTTCCCATTACTAACAACCATCCTACAGCACCTATTCAAGAAAATGATACTCCAGAGACAACTCATATTCATAATCCTACAGATAACTCAACTCCACTATTACAACATGAGACAACAACTACTTCTGATCAAGTGCAAATAAGAAAATCTTCCAGAACAAAAAGGATCCCTTCTCACTTAGCTGAATATGACCTCCAGAGGGATTCTTCCTCCAACTTCACCAAAAATCAGGAGGTAGTCAATATAAACTCTAAACCTAAATATCCTATATCTCTATTTGTTGGTTCTGATACTTTACCTCTTTCTTATAAACATTATGTGGATGCTATGTCTGTTCTCTCTGAACCTAAAACATACACTCAGGAAATTAAACATCCTGAATGGAAACATGCTATGAACTTAGAAATTAAAGCCTTAGAATCAAATAAAACATGGGAATTAGTTGATTTACCCCTAGGAATGCATACTATAGGTTGCAAATGGGTTTATAAAACCAAACTAAAATCTGATGGTAGCCTTGAAAGGTACAAAGCTAGATTAGTTGCTAAAGGTTATACTCAAGAAGAAGGAATTGATTTTTTTGAAACTTTTTCACCTGTTGTCAAACTAACTACTGTTAGAGTCTTACTCTCTATTGCTGCTTCAAAAGGTTGGTTTTTAAAACAACTTGATGTTAATAATGCTTTTTTACATGGAGATTTAAATGAAGTTATATACACTACAAAAAAATTGATATATCGCGACGACTTATTTCGTCATAAAAACCTTATTTTTCGTCACGATATCTCTACGATGACAATTTTTTTGTGTCACAAGAATTGTCACCGAATGTGCGTCACAATAGGTATAGGTGACGTTAATAGGATTCGTCATCAAAAGTCATCTTATGATGACAATAATAGTCATCGTCACTATATATATGTATCTATAGTGACATATTTATCGTCACATATGTTTTTAAAATTTCGTCACCAATTAAGATATTTCGTCACTAAATGTTACTTTTATTATGACGATTCAAATTTTGTCGCTAAAAACCAATGTTTTTGTGACGGAATTTAGTTATCTAAGCTTATTTTTTTTGACATATTTTATACGATTTGTCACTATTAAGTTGGTCAATTGTGATAAAATAATATTATTATTTTTCATATATTGTAAAATAATATTTTTAATATTCTTTTTAATTTTGTTAATATGACGATAAATGTTAGTATGATAATAGTAGAATATTTTTTTCAAATGAATTATAACACATATTAATTATGTCGAGAAATTATTTTTCATAGTGTCAAAATATAAAAATTTGAATATTGTAAAAAATAAGAAGTCATTACAATTTTCAAAAACATGTAAAATTCAACTTTACATCAAACCCGACTAAAAAACATGTAAAATTCAACTTTACATCAAACCCGACTAAGAACATTCATCACACTCATCACACTCATCACACTAAAGGGGAAATATTCAACATATGTTTGCGACGATTGACAACGGTATGAGAACCTCGACCTCACGATCAATGCTTTCAGCCTTCGTCTCAAAGGCCGAAGTGGCGATACTCTCTCGGATCTCGCGGCGAAGTGGACTTTGAGTGCACAGAAATTGGGGGTCGCCGAATTCAGTTTCCGATCCGGCAAACATCTGGACATCTCCCTTCCAGTCAAACTTCGCTCCAATAACGCAGTCCACGGTTACGCCTTGAAGGATCGTGTCTCAATCGACCCCGATCGATCGAATGCACAAGGTTTAAATTCCGATTTGAGCGACATGAAGTCGATTGGTTCGTTGCTCCGCGTGATCTCGCTCTTCCCCCTGATCGAGGGTATACCCGATCGACAACAACAATTATGAACAAGGAGCGGCTGGTTTATTTGTAGGACTTTGTTTCTGCAACAATTTCCTTTAGATGAATTTTTGAAGAGAAAGTGGATCTGGAACGTGAGAGGTGGGAGAAGTGGGGAGGCAAAGGTTTTATATTAATATTTTAGGTTAAACACAATTTCAATTTTTCATAATAAAAAATTATTAATCTATACAGCATTACAATTGAAAAGTCAATATCTCAAAAAATAAGATAAAAAATAAGATAAAAATAAATATTTATTGTATTATTAAACAATATTAATAAAGTATATTATAGAAAAATTATATGTACATAAAAACATATTTTTTAATTAAATATTGTCACACATATGTAATGTTTTATTAAATAGGTTAAAAATTTATATTTTCTTATATTTATATATATTAAAAACTAAAAAAAATACTGATTTTTTTATTAATCGATCTAATATTTGTGTTCTAAACTTTTACTTTCAAATTTTGATTCACTTAAATGAAAGTGACAAATGATTAACAATTGTCACGTATAGGTGAAAAGGAAAAATCAAACAAGTTAGTTAGATTGATTAATGACGAAAAATAAAATTGTCATAAAAAATATATTATATGACAAATGTTATTATCACTATTTATAAATTATTATCGTCTCAAATAATAAAATGACGATATAATTATGTCACTTATAATTTTGAATTATTAGTGACAAAACATGATTTCATTATAAACATATTATTTTTCATGACCATGAATATGGTCATTAACTAATATAAATATTGTCACAAGATTTACGTGACGAAAATTTTATTTTCGTCCCGCTAGATATAAAATAATGACGAAAAAAATATTATTAATGATAAAATAAAATGTTGTCATGAAAAATAATAGCTTTTGGGACAAAAATTAAATTTGTCACGAAATTAATAATTTAAGTGACGAAAAATAAAAGTTGTCACGTTTAAACAATAATTTGTGACGAAATTCATGTCGTCACAAAAAAATCGTCACAAAAAGGATAATTTCTTGTAGTGATATATGGCCCCACCCCTGGTTATTGTGCTTCTGGTGACAAAAGAGTTTGTAAACTCCTTAAAAGTCTATATGGCCTAAAGAAAGCCTCTAGACAGTGGTTTTGTAAACTAAATGATTCTTTACTGATACGTACCTCGATCGGAATAGAAAAGATACGGAATAATCGAAAAAGGATACCTGGTGGAAATCCCAAAACCCTTGATCCTAACCCACGAAATGATTTAGGTTCGAAAGCCCTAAACTCCAACGAGACGTTGAACCAATAATTCGGAGACGATGATGACACACAACGAAGGGTGACTGCTTCGCTGATTCGCCGGTTGAATTCTTTTGGTAGAACCCGGAAGAATTCGACAAAACCAAGAGAGAAAATAAATCTCACGAAATAATAATTATTCAATATCAAAAGTTGTTCTAAAACATTAGGGTTCAATGCCCTTATATAGGCTGTCCTAAAAATTAAAGGAAAAGGAATAAAAACGCTGAAATTAAATTCCCGTCCGCGATATTCCAAATCGGAATTCATGTCGTCCGACAGGAATCAGCTGTCGTCCGACATCAACTTGTCGTGCGACAGGATATAGCTGTCGTCCGACATCTTCACGTCGAGCGCGGCGATTCACGTCGCTCGCAGCCAGGATGTTCTGGACCCCCACGTCGCTGCAGCCATTCTACGTCGCTCGCAGCGACTTTGTCGTCCGACAGGAACTTGGTGTCGGACGACACCAAGCTATTTTCGCCATTGTCGTGGCTGAACTCTACGGCGCGTCCTCGGCTCACTTCTGACCTCCGTTCCAGCTTCGTCTTCAATGTTCCAGCCGGAAAACGAACCTCTTCTCTCTTTGACGAACCTCGGCCCACATCATTCCCCTCCTATTGAAGAGGATTTGTCCTCAAATCCAAGACGTCACCAGGCTCGAACAACACTGGCCCGAACAAAGTCGGCACATCCTCAATCCTTCCCATATGTGGTAAACCAGGCGGAGTATCAACATGAGTGATGTCATCAAAATCCTGCAAAACAGACTGGAAAGAAGGTAGTAGAGGGGAAATGTTGTTAGTGAGAAATGGGTCCTTCTCGCACAACAACGCCAACGTATTTGCCCCCACTCCATGCGTCATGTCCCTAGCCTCACTTGGTAAGGGCTGCTCCTTAGACTTTCCCCTTTCGGCCTCCCGTTGTAACTGCACTTGATCCTCGTAAACCTGTGTAGGAGTGAGAGGAACAAGGGATACCTTCTTCTGCTTATACTCGAAAGAGTACTTGTTGGCGAAACCGTCATATATAGCTCGCCGATCATACTGCCACGGACGCCCCAATAGAATATGACTCGCGTGCATGGGAACGACATCACATAGTACCTTATCCTCATACTTACCAATGCGGAAAGGAACCTCCACTTGCTTAGTCACCTTGATGACGCCAGTCGTATTCAACCAACGTAGATGGTATGGCCTGGGATGCTGCACCACAACCAAACCCAAACGCTGAACCATGGTTGCACTAGCCACGTTCGTGCAACTACCTCCATCAATGATGACACTGCACACCTTATCCTGCACATGACACCTTGTGTGGAAAAGGTTCTCTCGCTGCTCCTGAACATCGGGCTGAATTTGTGCACTCAAGACTCGTCGCGCTACAAAAAGTTTCCCGTCAGGAGCGAGAATCTCCTCCTCCTCCTCAGACTCTTCCTTAGCCTTCGGTTCCGGCTTGTCACCCTCGTCATCAGTCACAACTTCCCCATCATCTCTTAAGAGCATAAGTCTCCGGTTGGGACACTCACTCATGATATGCCCGAATCCCTGACACTTGAAGCACCTCTTATCCCGATTGCGACTATCAGGAACCACGGGACTGGCCTGAGTAGTCGGACCTGCACCCTCCAGACGATCTTTGTAGAAGATCTTCTTCTCATCCCGTGTTGTTGTTTCCTCCTTCCATTGGTTCCCCTTGTATGAGGAACCACTAGGACCCTGGGATTGTCTCCATGTAGACTGAATTGGTTTCGAATTGCCCAAGCTACCCCTCCTCTTAAGCTGGTTCTCAATCTTGATTGCCACATGAACCATGTCCTCCAACTCAACGTATGGCTGCAACTCCACGGTGTTACGAATCTCCCAATTTAAACCAGCCAGAAATCTCGCCATGGTCGCCTCCCTGTCCTCGTCAATATTGGCTCCAATCATAGACACCTCCATTTCCTTGAAGTACTCATCCACACTCTTCGACCCCTGTCGTAGATTCTGCAACTTGTTGTACAACTCTCGGTAATAGTGAGTTGGAACAAATCGCTTTCTCATCACAGCTTTCATCTCGGCCCATGTTTCAATAGGTTGTTCTCGGTTCCGCCTCCGACTGGTTACAAGCTGATCCCACCAAACCAGTGCATATTCGGAGAACTCTATCGCTGCCAACTTCACCTTCTTGAGCTCAGAATAGTTATGACAATCAAACATTAGCTCCACCTTACGCTCCCACTCCAAATACAACTCAGGATCGTTCTTCCCTAAGAATGAGGGAATGTTCATCTTGATGTTGCCCAAGTTGTCATCTTCCCGGTCTCTACCTCCTCGCCTCCTCTCATCAGTCTCAGATGCTTCATCCTCCTCGGAATCGACGTCCCTATTTCTGCCATGGTAACGATGGTTACCATTCCGACCATCTCGTTGTTTCCGATTAGGCCTCTCCTCCATGGCACTAACCCGCTCATGCACGGCCTCCATTTCAGAAGTAATGAACTTTCTCAACTCAGTTCGCATGGCCTCCAAGAGGTACTTAATTTGGGGATCGATCATTGTACCTTCAGCCTTTGGTGAAGTTCCACCAGACATCCTGCAAAATAACGTTAAAACAAAAACAAGAGAAATGAAGAAATCTTTCCCTCACAGCTCTCGTGTGTCTCTCAATATAGGAGGTCACTCAGTATTCTCTCAATTTCTCCCTTAAGAATCGAACTTCCGGAATTACCAGCCGAATTTACTCCAACAATATCAACGAAAATACTCAATAGGATGGGCGGTTGGAATGTGATAGAATTTGGCACGAAAATTTCGATAGTACCAAAGTAGCTCAAAAAGATGCCGGAAATCTCAGGAATCACACACAAAAATTTGGTCGAAGAAAAATTTTCCCGCCAAAATACTCTCTTTTTTTTTCTTTTTTTTTTTTTTTTTTTTTTTTTTTTTTTTTGCGGTCGATGAACAGTAAAAAGGGGGAAAAGAAACGAAAAAAAATTTTCGAGAAAAGAAGGGTTACGAAAAGGAAAAGAATTAACGAGGTACGAAATCAGAAATTAGCCCTAACCTGGGCTCTGATACCAGATGATACGTACCTCGATCGGAATAGAAAAGATACGGAATAATCGAAAAAGGATACCTGGTGGAAATCCCAAAACCCTTGATCCTAACCCACGAAATGATTTAGGTTCGAAAGCCCTAAACCCCAACGAGACGTTGAACCAATAATTCGGAGACGATGATGACACACAACGAAGGGTGACTGCTTCGCTGATTCGCCGGTTGAATTCTTTTGGTAGAACCCGGAAGAATTCGACAAAACCAAGAGAGAAAATAAATCTCACGAAATAATAATTATTCAATATCAAAAGTTGTTCTAAAACATTCGGGTTCAATGCCCTTATATAGGCTGTCCTAAAAATTAAAGGAAAAGGAATAAAAACGCTGAAATTAAATTCCCGTCCGCGATATTCCAAATCGGAATTCATGTCGTCCGACAGGAATCAGCTGTCGTCCGACATCAACTTGTCGTGCGACAGGATATAGCTGTCGTCCGACATCTTCACGTCGAGCGCGGCGATTCACGTCGCTCGCAGCCAGGATGTTCTGGACCCCCACGTCGCTGCAGCCATTCTACGTCGCTCGCAGCGACTTTGTCGTCCGACAGGAACTTGGTGTCGGACGACACCAAGCTATTTTCGCCATTGTCGTGGCTGAACTCTACGGCGCGTCCTCGGCTCACTTCTGACCTCCGTTCCAGCTTCGTCTTCAATGTTCCAGCCGGAAAACGAACCTCTTCTCTCTTTGACGAACCTCGGCCCACATCATTTACTCTCTTTTGGTTACACTAAGTCTCCAGCAGACAACTCCCTCTTCATCAAGAAATCTGGTAATACCATCACTGCCCTTCTCATTTATGTTGATGATATCATTATTTCTGGGAATGATTTAACTGCCATTAATGAAGCCAAAACTTACTTACATGATCAATTCACAATTAAAGACTTGGGTGATCTAAAATACATTTTTGGCATTGAAATCATTAGAGACTCAACAGGTATCTGCCTTTCTCAAAAACAATATTGCATTGACATACTTTCTGAAAATGGTTACCAAAACTGCAAACCTTTAACCAGCCCCATGGATTGTAACCTTAAACTTTCAAAAGATGATGGTTCTCCCCTGTCAGATCCAAAAACATATAGAACCTTGATTGGCAAACTATTATACCTCACTGTTACTAGACCTGATATTTCTTATTCTGTCCAGACACTCAGTCAATTCCTCTCCTGCCCTAAAGATACTCACTTGACTGCTGCCCATAGAATACTTAGATATTTAAAACATTCCATTGGGCAAGGATTATTCTATAGTAGCTCCTCTAACCTTTCTTTGACAGGTTATACAGATGCAGATTGGGCAGGTTGCATTGATACAAGAAGAAGTGTTTCAGGCTATTGCTTTCTACTAGGCACTTCTCTCATTTCTTGGAAATCCAAAAAACAACCTGTTGTCAGCAGATCATCAACAGAAGCAGAATATAGAGCTGCTGCAAACACAATATGTGAAGGACAATGGCTCCTTTACCTTCTTGCTGATTTAAACATTTTTCCTTCCCCTGTGCAGATTTACACTGACAGTCTTTCCACATATCATCTAGCACACAATCCTGTTCAACATCAAAGGACCAAACATATAGAGCTGGATTGCCATTTAATCAGAGACAAATTGGAATCAGGAACTTTTCAACTACACCATCTTCCCACAGAACAACAACTGGCTGATGTCTTCACCAAATCTCTACCAGGACACTACTACACTTCTTTAAAGTTCAAGTTGAACTTGAAGAACCTTCATGTTCCACTTGCGGGGGGTAACAAAGCCCCTTTTATGGGCTTTACTAGTATCAGGCCCAATGTACATACTTTGGGCTCTTTTGTTTTTTTAGTATAATGCGCATTCTATTAGGTTTTCCTTTTTTAGCCCATTCTTTATTGTATTTAAATCCTTGTATCTGTATACTGATATTCATCAAAATATATCAATAAGATATACATTCTTCTTCAAGTTTCTCTTCATCTAATTCAAATCATCGAAATATATCAATAAGATATACATTCTTCTTCAAGTTTCTCTTCATCTAATTCTTTCTGAAACTTGTTATACAATTTTATCATTTCAATACTTTTATTTAACACATAAATTTATTTATTTTAATTTACGCGAAAAAAATTATTTGCAACTATTTTGATTCGGAAGAAGTTGAGATCTGAAAAACTTTAGAAAAATTGAAATCTCCAAAGGGTGAAATATGATCAAATTTTTTGAGATCTGAATTTATACTCTTATTATTAATTGATATATAATATACATATATCAAGTTAAAATATAAAATACAAACAAATTAAACTCTGTTGGCCACAAATATTAATTAATAATGTAATACAGTAACATCATACCCTACCACAGCGTCACCCGATGTAGAGTTAAACGTGTGAGTCTTCAACACAGCTTCACCGCGGGCTAGCCGAAAAACACCGGACCCACCGACTATCGACAACTCTCGATACTCGTGCATGAACGGGTTGTGGCCGGTCACGCTAAGCGTGCTGCCGTTGTACTTTCCATGCGTGAAAACCAAGTCAAACGTCATCTGATACGCTGTATCCTTCAAAGAGGCCGACCCGAATATGCCCTGGGCCCGGCCCACTACCCCGGAATCTGGGCTGGGCCCTTCTGTCAACAGATCATCCATTGCTGCGATCAGCCCAAAATAGGTAGGCGATTTGGCAGTTGAATTGGCCATTGCGATCGGGATGTTAGTTGGGCTTGGGCCGCTGACAATGTCGTGAAGGTAGAAGTGGAGCTGGGTTACCTTTTGGTTTGCATCTGCGATTTTCATGAACCATTGTTTCGTTGCTTCTGGGCCTTTTTCGACCCGGACAGGCCCATTAACATTTGTAGTCGCGGATGCGGAAAGTACAACCGAACAAAGGATTAGAATCAAGATCGATACATTTCCCATTTTTCCTTCTTTTCTTTGTGTTGCACAAAGTGTGAAGATTAAATGTGAAATGTGATTATTCAAAGGTGTGTGTATGTACAAAAGGAAGATTATTTATTAAATGTGGTTAGTAAAAGGTGTTGTGAGTTATATATTTATATAACACACATATACACGCACTGACGCACATTTTTAAGGGGATTATTAATTTGATGCGTGATGAAAGTATACACTTGACCGTACCTCCGTTCTTGTCGGGCTACGACCATGCCACCACGAACCTGGTTGTCCGTAATTATAATAATTGAAAGAACATAAAAAATTAAAAGGGAGTGGCTTATTAGAAATTAGATTCACCTGCTGCTCCTGTCGGTTGCTACTTGTTGTAACATGATTCTTTCATCAATTTGTCTCATTAGTATTTTTATTTTTATTTTTTTGTTTTATATGGTATCTATTTTAGACAAAAAATTACTCCCTCAATCCTTTTATACAATCCATAGAAAAACTTGAGTGTAAATTAAGAAAAAATAATTTTTTTTTTTTTATAATATAAAGTAAGTATATAATAATAAGTATTGATTTGTAAGTAATGTTTAAGTAATAACGTATTTAGTTGAAAAATTAGTAGTATAATTTGCATTGCTAAGTTCAGTTCAAATTCATATAACACATTTTAATTATTTTTACTCAATTTTCAATTATTACTCAACTGAACTCAATATTTTAACACTCACATTCATTTACTAGTTTGAACTCAATATATGAGTCTCACCATTATTTACTTTTTACTTTTTATACTTTTCATTTTTTAAAAATAAAACATTACATATTTTAATTTCTTTTATTATTAATTATATATTAAACATAATTAAATATATTTTTCATGTAAATTAAATAAAATAAAATTTTAAAATATTTATAGGGATGATAGTGTATTTATAGACTAATTTTTAATTAATTTTATATATTTTAATTCATCAAATTTAAAAATTATCAAAATAAATAAAAAATAGAAAAATAAAACAAATAAAATAAAAAAATATAAAAAACTAAAAAAGAAAAGAAAACAAAAAACTTGCGCAAAAAAGAGGTTCTTTTGAAGGGGTGGGTATTTGGATTTTGGGGGTGGATAATTAAAAAAGAACCCATGTACTACATGCTAAAGTTGTCGACAGACATTTCATTTATAGGTGTACACTGCTTTAAGGGACGAATAAAAAATAATAGTATGCAGATTGACCGACGAATAAAAAATAAAAGTCATTTCATTTATAGGTTTACACTGCTTTAAGGGACGAATCAAAAATAATAGTATGCAGATTGACCGACGAATAAAAAATAAAAGTATGCAGATTGACGGACACGTAAATGAAGAAAAATGTTATTTAATGTTATTTTTCACTTGTTGATAAAAAGTAAAGGATAAAAATATATTTTTATGTTAAAAAGTAAAATATTTGAGTAAAGTTTGAAAACACAAGTGAAAAAAAGTAAATGTAAAATAGTTTTTAAAGTATAAAAATAAAATAATAATTTTTTAAGACTTTGCATAATTAGCTAAAATTGCCAAAAAAAAAAAAAAATAGGCATAAATAATTATTAATTAGACATATTTTGTTCACTTTAAAATATAATTAAAACACGGAAAAATTAACATTAAATTTGACAAATGCGATAATTTAAGCACAAAATCCTAGTGTTTAGAGGGATCAATTAATTCGTTTTCAACTTTCATTCCATTCTTTACATAACAGAATCAACACAACAAACTAACCACATAAGTACATAACACACAAAAACCTTGAAACACGAATTGTATAAACATGTACAAAGCCCCATTGAAAAACTCAAGATTCCATCTATGCAATTGCCTGTACAGAAAAAGAAAGTAACACGCCTTCATGCAAGTGACGATCACTTTTCTAAGCCTATTAACCATATACAGATTACTCGAGTGGATTCATTGCGAGTAATGATTCATCCAAAGTAATCGGAATTGTTTAAGGCGATAAAATGAGCGTCGTCTACACCTTTTGATGCATCTCCATCATACCAAGTTACGGATCCTGCAAAGAATTGAACGGTTCATAATATACTGTTATAACTGTAGAAAGTTAAAAGTACAAATTAATATCATGCTCCATCTTACAGAGAAAACCCATATCTAGAGTACAAATTATTTTTGTATGATTCGGCATAATACCTATTGTGGTTGATGGCTCATCTTCTCGTGTCACGTGGAGTATGACTGTACCCGAGAGAACCGTAATGAATCCGCAGATTTCAGAGGTTATGCTGCTCAAATTTTGACCTGACCAGTCCTACAGAAAGTTCCAGGCAAATATAGTATTGTCACTACTGAAGCTACAACAATATAAATAAATGTCAATATATAAATTTTGAGGATAATAGCTTGTTACCTTGAACATGATAGCACTTGCACTAATAGTGAGGGTTGTGAACATCACGTAATATATTGGAGAAACAATTGCAGCATTGAAAGTGTCCAGTGCCTGAACAAAATATGTTGCAAGGCAAATAAGGCCGAGGAAGAGAAATATAAACCATCTGATGTTCTATTAATTGAAGAATAAGAAAAATGACGTCAATTAGTGTAGACAAGTGAATACAGTATCTCATGTGTGTATGTGTTTATATATACAGGGTGTGATTGCGGGAGGGGGTCCAGATTTGGGGTATTTAAAAGAAAAAAAAGGTTTGAAGCTGGATTTGATATAAACACGAGGGGCTAGGGGCTAGTTGCAATCTTTTTACAATTATAGGGGCGTGATTGAAATGTTTATACTTATGGACAGGGTAAGGTGCTCAAGTAATCATTGTTTCTGGTAATAAACTCAAAACTCAGGGTTTTGTTTTGTAACCATTCCAATATATTATTGTTTAGCCCCTTGAAACTGAAAACAAATGAAGGATTATTGTTTTTAAAACAACTATTGAGGTTTAGTACAAATGTACAATGAAAAGAAAAGAAAAGAAACCCATTATCTACTAACATTATAGATTCCCCTTCAACAAGTGCAATTCTTAAAATAGAATCATATATCAAAGGGGCATTTATAACTTTAAGAGGTGGAATTAGGCTAAAACTCAAGGTAGTATGTATTTATAGACCTATTCCAAATATTCATACAAGCAATCAATATCATCACCAAATTAATTACTACTAATAATTATGATTTATATATGTATGACTACCTTGTTCAGATAATTTAACTGCGTGATCACACATATTATGGCAACCGAAAGAAAAAACCAAGTCTGCACATATCCAAATTGATTAATCCCTTCCAAAGTAAGCTTAATAGCAATGCCAATCGCCTTTATGCTCACAACCTTCATGGAAAAACTCATAAGAACGAAGTAAGCATAGGAAACATAAGTATATTCGAAATCAAAATGTGAGTGTAAAATAGGTTATAATGACTAAAAAGCAAATTACCGTTAGTGCACCCATAAAGGAACATATCCCCAAGTAAATCAGTATATTTGCCTGCCCATAGAGAGGCTCAAAATGCAGCATTAGCACTAGCACTATGGATAATGAAGCCCCCACGTAAATAAGAAATGCTGTAGACCAAAAGCAACTATGATCAACTACACTAAACACGAGTGTATGACAGAAAAAAAGGGATAATTACAAAAAATACCCTTCAAATGTGACCTGATTACAGAAAGACCAGCTATTCACAAATACCTCCATTGAGGGCATCTTTTGAGGATTAACTTTTTTTTTTGTAGTTAGACTAGTGAGAGAAGAAAGAACCTGGTTGAGTAGCCAAACTCCAGACTTCTTGTACAGAACTCGGAATATGTTCTTCTGGGGCATGGATGACAATAATTATAGATCCCACAATACAAGAAACACATCCCAATATGCCCATTTTCTTAAGCTGCTCCTTCAATAAAAAGTGCGCCAAAACAGCACTTTACCAGATTCATGAAAAGATGTTAGAACAAGAAAATAATAATCCACTAATATATGAAAAAAAAAATACTCCTGTGTAATATTAGGGGGAAAGATGTACCTAACTATGATACTCAATGCACCAAGAGGGGTCACGAGAACAGCCGGAGCATATATATAAGCTACGAAATTAGCCACCTCACCAACAATCACTGCTCGGGAAAGACAATGAGGATTTTATAGTGATCTTAAATTTGGAGAGCAAAAAGAGAAGGAGATAAACAGTGCACGAGTTACTTGTAATCATGCCGGCCCACCAAAGAGGTTCTAATAAGTATGTGTAGCCTCCAACTCCTGCATTAGTAATACCGGGAATATAGATTTGATCAGAATTCGGCTTTTATTGATGAGAAGAACTATGGCCCGAATTCATATTTATGAGTACATGATAGATCCTTTTTCAATTACAGTTCTTTAGAAAAACTATTTACAAAATATGAAAGTGCTACTACACATCTTCTATTCCACCACATCATCATAATTCCAAGTCATGTTTCTGAAGCACACTGTTGATAAATGTGGTCAAGCATTCATAACTAAGCAAATTTTAGTTCTGAATTTTAGATACCAGCAATATGAAAATATTCTTCACTTACTGTATACGGATCACTTGATTAATCAAATTATATATGCACGACGAGTTTATTTACTCAATTCCCACATCAAACAACACATATGCATTTACCAACAATTAACTAACATAGGGGAAATGCAATAGCTCAAAACATTTCACCAGGGATTCATAACCAAATCTACTAATCAAAAAAAGAAGTAAGACAAAAGAAAATATAAGATACATTTTCAAGTGAAATTGAATGAGAATATCCAAGGAGATCGCAGATTTACCTGCCCGTGTACCAGCTGCGGCTGCCTTTCGGAGGCCTTTCTTCTTCAATATAAAGCTGGTTCCGATAAACAAACTCGACACCATTGCTAATATTAACCCTCTCGTATTATCCGAAACCCCCATCTATATGTATATATATATATATAATCGGAATTTCTGTATCTATATACTTCAGAGAGAGAGATAACACAGAGCTATTGCTCGATGAACTCTAGATCTCTGTTGCTCTGTACAGCAGCAGCAAGTAGAAAACAAAACAAAAAATTAAGATCCCGAAAAAATCGAATTCCCGCCAATCAGGTTTCCTAAAATTTTCAAGTTGTGTCAAACCAAAAATAATTCCGGTGAGTTGCGAGAACCTACCGGAGCAATTTCAGGCCGCCGGCGGCGGCATGTGATGTATAAATATTGATTGGCGTTGAGGTGCTATTGAATTTGCTGCTACTAAATTAAAATAAAAAATACTCCAAATTAAGCCATCAACGACTCGACCACTAATCTTCCAATGTTTTTGTTCCAGCTGTATTTTGATTTTCATATTTTATTTTGAGAGAAATTTTAAAGTACACTAAATGGGATAGTTGTACAGCTTATTTGCACTAGGACATAAAAAAACAGCTTATTTACACCAAAAAGCGGTGAACATCCGAAATTGCCCTCCACCTATGTCGATTCCTGAATTACCTCATAACATTCGACATGTTCTTGAAGGCGAATGTTGACAATCCGAAGGCGAATGTTTGGTATATATCCTTGTCGAATGTTAGAACTGTGGCGAATGTTGTTCGCGTGTCGAATGTTATTCCTGTGGCGAATGTTATTTGTACCCTTGGGATCCCATGTCGAATGTTATTCCTGTGGCGAATGTTATTTGTACCGTTGGGATCCCATGTCGAATGTTTTCCGTGTTTCGAAACTAATGTCGAAAGTATTACAATATAAGGCGAATCTATTATCATCTTAGGCGAAAGTGTTTTAATTATAGGCGAAAGTATCATAATGTTAGGCGAAAGTATCTGAATAGGCAATCTAATATAATCTGGCCACATTAAATACTAACACGCTGCTTCACGCAAACTTAAATACAGGCAGTACTGAAAAGACTATTCAAATTCAAAGAAGAGAGTTAATTCAACAATCGGAAAAGTGGGTTTGTCGAATCATTGCGTGTAGTTGGCAGGTGTTATGTTTCAAACGGGGGAATTTAATGAATGAAACCTTTCACCAACCGACTTAATTGAACAATTTGAACCCACGTAACCTTTCAAATTTTGTTCTCTTTTTACAAACCCAATATTTACCTATAAATAAGTACATATCTAAACCTAGAATTGTACACATCCATTATTTATTTTTCTCTCTTCTACATATCTACACAGTCTAAAAAGTCAAAACATGCCTACCATTGGTTTAGAAAAATTCTGGAAGATACTAACTTCAAGTGATTTCAAGACGGTACTTCGTCTAGATGCTGATTTCGCAAACTCCCACGAGTACGTGGTGGGCGATTGCGAACTGAAGGACAAAAATGGCAACGCGTGGACTGTGAAAGCCACATGGCATGTAGGTTACATTTCTTTCACAAATGGTTGGTCAGAGTTTTGCAGGGCACATCATCTGCAGTTGGGGAAGATTGTCTTCTTCGAGCAAACGAGGTTCAAGACCTTTGTTGTCTCTGTTTATGGCAGAGATGGGAAAGAGATTGTTAACTTCACAAACTCTGGGGCTGCCGGATCTGATTGGTTGCCGGATTTCACTGAAGTGATACGCTCCATTCTCGCTGACAATCAAAGTTTTGTTGACGTCTACATCGATGATGATGCGGATGAGTATGACGACATTGATATGGACGACGACGACGAGGATGGTGCTGCTCCCGCTGCTGACGATGGTGAATCTGCCGCTCCTGCTGCTGCTCCCGCTGCTGATGACAATGATGGTGAATCTGCTGCTCCCGCTGATGACGACGATGATGGTGATGCTCCCGCTGCTGGTGGTGACGGGAATTAATTCTTGCCTGCGTGATGATGGTGTTTTAGGGTTTTTTTCGTAATCGGATGTATGTTTGGGCCTTATCCTGGAAACTTTTATTAATATTTAACAACTTTTATTTAGCAATTTTGTTTTCAAAGTTTAATTAACAATCGACAAGGAAACATAAAAATTTCGACAAAGCTTAATAAACATTCGACAAAGTTAAACGAACATTCGACAAAGCTTAATAAACATTCGACAAGGCTAACAGATTTTTATTTCGTTAATTAAAATTGTGTGAACAAATTTTAATACCGTGTCGACAATTTTGAATATTGTGTCGACAAAGTTGAATATTGAGTCGACACAATATCAGGTCATGAAAATTTATTACTCAGTGTAATAAACTTTGTGTCGGCAGTATGAAATATTATTTTATGAGAAATAATCATAAAATTAGCAATTTTTTATGAAATAACATTCTGTGTCGATTTTTTATTTCGTGTATTAAAATTGTGTCGACAAAGTTGAATAGCGGTGCAATTTCGTGTATTAAAATTGTGTCGACAAAGTTGAATATTTGGTGAATTTGGTAAATTTAGGGGTTTTTATGAAATTGGGGATTTAGGGTTTTCGGAAATTGGGGATTTAGGGTTTTCTGAAGTTGGGTATTTAGGGGATTTAGGGTTTTCTGAAATGAGGATGATTTTTCCTTAAACATACAGGATTGTCGAATGTCTGTGATATAATGTCGAATCCGATGTCGAATCTTATGTGGAATCTTATGTGTTGTATCTTTTTTCAAATCTTATTATTATGGCGAATTTGATGTCGAATCTTATGTGGAATCTTATGTGTTGTATCTTTTTTCGAATCTTATTATTATGGCGAATTTGATGTCGACAATCTGAGGCAAATGTATTATAATAATTTGAGGCGAATGTATTATAATAATCTTTGGCGAATGTATTACATTCTTAGGCGAATGTATTATATTCTTAGGCGAATGTGTTATGATCTTAGGCAAATTTTTTTTAATGTTTCAAAGCAGTTATGAATAGGAAATCTAATATAATCCGGCATCATTAATGATTACCACGCTTCTTCAGGCAATCTCAAACAGTAGTTGTGAATAGACAATTCAAATTCAAAGCACCTACTTAATTAAATGATCTGAAACGGGGTTTGTCGAATCATTGCGTGTAGTTGGCGAGTGTAATGGTTGAATTAATTGAATGCAACCTTTCACCTACCGACTTAATTGAACCGTCCCATGGCCTTTTAATTTTTTTACAAACCTTAATATTGAACTATAAATAATTCAAGTTTATTAAACTTGAATTCTACACATCCATTATTCTACATATCTCCAAACCCTAAACAAACTTCAATTCTACACTAAAAAAAAATGGCTACCATGGGTCTCGAGAAATTCTGGAAGATAATAACTTCGACTGATTTCAAGACGGTATTCCGCCTGGATGCTGATTTCGCAAACTCCCACGAGTACGTTGTTGGTGATTGCGAACTAAAGGACAAAACCGGCAACGCGTGGACTGTCAAAGCAACATGGTATGCGGGTTACTTTTCTTTTGTTGGTGGTTGGCCGGAATTTTGCAGGGCGCATCATCTGCAGTTGGGCAAGATTGTTCTCTTCGAGCAAACCAGATTCAAGACATTTGTTGTCTCGGTTTATGGCAGAGATGGGAAAGAGATTGTGAACTTCACAAACTCTTGGGATGCGGGGTCTGATTCGTTGCCGGATTTCAGTGAAGTAATACGCTCCATTCTCGCTGACAACAAAAGCTTCGTTGACGTGTACGTCGATGATGATGCTGATGATGAGGAGGACTATGATATGGATGACGATACCAGTAATGGTGGTGCTGCTGCTGATAATGATGACGAAGGTGAAACTGCTGGTCCAGATAATGCTGGTGATGGTGCTGCTGCTGGGGACGATGGTGATGGTGACGGCGCGTGATGTGTATGTGGGAGTGTTAGGGTCTAGTGGTTGCTGTTGATGTTTTTTTATTTTTTATTTTTGGCTTGATGTTGATGGTGGCTTTTAATATAATATTTTTAATCATTCGACTTTATTAATTAACAATCGACAAGGTTGAATTAACATTCGACAAAGTATAATTAACATTCGACATGCTTTAATTAAGAATCAAGGCTAAATTAATATTATATTATGAATAAATATTGAGTCGTCAAAGTATAATAATATCCACGAAATTATTTAACAAAAATCGACAAGCATTATTTATCATAAAATCGACAAGCATTATTTAACAAAAAATCGACAAGCATTAATATTAATGTAATTAATTAATATTAATTCGACAAGGACTAACAATAAACATTGAACTAATACAAATATTGAAAATAATACAAATATTGAATTTTGTTTTAATTAACATATTAATCAAACATAATCAAAACATTCGCCAAGGACTAATAAACATTCGACAAGAATTAATTATCATTCGACAAGGATTAATAAACAATAGCCACGGACTAATAAACATTCGACAGGGATTAATTAACATTCGACAATGTTTAATATACATTCGACAAGGCTATAAACATTATTATTTTGTGAATTAATATTGTGTCGACAATAATAACTATATAATTTATGGAAAATAATAATAAAATTAGCATTATTTGGAGTAATAACATTCTGTGTCGATTCGTATTGTCGCGCACATCCATTAAAATTCTGTACTGTGGCGAATCTGAAAATTTACATTCGCAAACCAATGGCAGAGTTACCGTCGACCGCCAACAGCCCAGCCGCCGATATGCAAGATTCAATTCATAGCGGTGCAGATGAATTGAACGATACACAGGAATTGAACGACACACAGGAAAGTTACATCTCGACGCAAGAGGTTGAGGCGTTGCTAGCTTTCGCACAGACGACACAAAATGTGTATGCGGAGCCCGTCGAGGAAGACCCTGATCTGGTATGGCACAATTAATGTTTCTGATATTGCTGATTTTGGGTTAATTAAAATTTGTGGATTTAGGGTTTCCAATTATGGATTTTTCTGAAATTGGGGATTTAGGGTTTCTGAAATTGGGGATTTAGGGTTTTCTGAAGTTGGGTATTTAGTGGATTGAATGTGGATGATTTTTCCATAAACATACAGGAATGGTCGTGGGTTAGATCTACTTTCCAGGGAACTGGAAGCAAGGCTGCTCTTTACAACAAGATCAGTAATATGAAGCTGTTGTCTGATGGTTTGTTTAATTATCAGACATTGCAACAGAAGTTAGACAATTCGTGTTTTAAATACTTTCATAGAATGGATCATCACCAAGTTGATTTGCCTAACAGTGTTGTTCATACAATTCTTAGTCGACAAATAACTTTTCCCAATGCCAAAGCGGATGAACTGTGGTTTAGGGTTGGATCAAAGCATATATGTTTTGGGGCACCCGAATTCGCGCTTGTCACTGGACTTCGTTTTGGTGCTACAACATTTGACACAACTATTAGTCACCCAACACCGGAGAATGGTTTGTATGCCCGTTTTTTCTCCAACTGCAGATTGCCACCAAAAGTGAAAGAACTTTTCGGTGAATATATGTCAGGCCGTTTTCAGTCCAATGACATTAGTAATGAAGATCAACTAAAAGTGTACAAGATTTTGTTTGTTCATCTGATTGTGTTGGGCGTAGACGATGCGAAAAAGAGAGTAGAGAGCTGGGTGTGGGCGTTGATCGAGGACGATGAAAAGTGGGAGCAGTTTCCATGGGGTTCATTCGCTTTCAAGAAATTGATTCAACACATGCTTGCGGTGCGGACAACTGCTGGATATGCCAAGTATCATGTATACGGGTGTTCTCTTGCGTTCTTGGTATGCTACTGTAGGGCTTAAATTTACTGTTTACTTATGCAATGACAAATGTCGAATTTTAATTTTTTGTTCTTATTAATACCCTGCAGTTTTGGGCATTCGAGGCTATTCTTCGTTTGGGCTTTGAATGTGGAAAACCAAATACCAACCCGTCTGAACAGAGCCCTCGGATTCTGAAATGGGAGTTGACTAAAAAGATGTCTCATATAGACTTGGAGTACATCTTCACGGAACAGGTATTCCTAAGATTTCTAAATCATGGTTTACTTAGCCACATGAGCTTTCTCATTGTGTATGTTGTTTCCTGTTGCAGACAATATGCCACACACGTCTCGAACCAACAGAAGTTGAGAAAGTACGTTACGCAGATTGGTGGGCGAACGTAGCACATCCTCAGACTGAGGAGTTGCGTATTAGGGCGCGTAAGAAGCCACGCATTTCATCTCCTCCACGGCGGAGTCAGGTTAATCAACCTCAACCCGTAATGCAGCCGCAGCCGCAGGTTGAAACCTTCGTAGGGGATGCATTACTACTCAATTTGAGTGACGTCGCGGTTATGGAGGACGTCAATGTACGGCCGAGCACAGAGCACTTTTCCCCAAATGATACATCTCCGGCGCGGGGACATAGTCCATTTACTGACGCATCGCCGCTGCGGAGACATAGTCCATTTAATCACACATCGCCGCCGCGGAGTTTCAGTCCATTGAATGAGTCCACAAATTCATTGATCGTTTCCTTGGTGGAATCTGTTAATGCCCTTCGAAAAGAGAGCGCCGATCAGCTGGAGGTGGTTCGGAAAGAGAACGACAAAAATTTCGCCGACCTTAGGGATCTGATTCCTGTAATAGTTGGAGCGCAGATGGAGAAAAGTTGGATGTCATTGGAAGGACACATTGCATCCATTGTGGACAGTGCCGTACGCAAGGCTTTCACTGACACAACACCAACCTTGAGTACTCAGTTCAAGGAAGCACTCCTTCCAAGTATCTCAGATTCTGTTATGCATGGGTTTCGTACTGTGATCCTGGAAAATAGAAAAAAAATAGCTCAATCTCAGACCCCAAATGTACAGACCCTGCGGCCGCCGAGTTCTCCAATTCAATGTAATGTTGTTGCAGAGCAAAGCTCTATTACACCAGAGGGTGCATTTGGAGATAATTTTGGGAACCAGCTCAGTCCTCCAATTGGATGTAATGTTGTGCAAGCTGCTCAGCCCTATAATGGAAATCCCCTCTTGCCACTGAAATCAGTATTGCGTAAGAATGTTGGGAGAGATGTGGAGGCAGATAAGGGGAAAGCTGTGGTGAATCCCGCTGGTCCAAGCCCGCAGCTGCCAATTAACAAAAGAGGAATAAAACCTTCTGAGGCAGTAAGGTCCCCTTTCTTGGCTGCTGACCAAAACGTGGAAAGAGCTGATAATTCATTCAAAAAATTCATGAAAAGCAGTGAAACGTAGGTTAAGATTATTTAAAAACAAGACTTGGTACGATTAGAAAGTGGATAATGTATATGTTAATTTGTTTCTTGTGTTGGCAGGGTTCCTGTGTTTGGCATGATTAGACATGAAGCGGATGCAAAATGGTTTTCAACAATAACACAACTCGATCAAGATTTTGAGACAGAGGTAATTCGTAATGCTTATTATATTATTTAGTGAAACATATGCTAACTACATAACACTGTTTACTTATTATTCAGCACATGAATGTTTATCTGCGTATGTTGCATAATCAACCGACTTGGACTTGCGGAGTGGCTAATAACAGTCAATATTATTTAGTGTTGGACTTGCAGTTTGCGGTAATTATGTGTGAATTCATTAATTTGATGTGCAGTACCTAATCAACTATGAACTTAATGTGAAAACCATAACCAATCTCAGGATACTGTTCGGTGCTTGTGGCGTGATAAGTTGAAGGAGAAGGGAATTGAAGCCCAGAATGTTATCTTCACGAAATGTGAAGTTAAGGAATTGGTGAAGCGCGTCCGTGGAGAAGTAAAAATCAACGGCTGGCATAACATGAACCATTGGAAAAATTACAAGGCGGTTAGTATTTTAATGTCACCATTCAAATCTTATATGACAGGTCCAATTATTGATGACGTAATACTACAGGTTGTTACTCCTTGGCATACAAACGACCACTGGGTAATTTTGATGATCTCTCTTTTGAAGAAGACCGTATGGATATACGATCCCATAGTCCATCGGTGGTCGGCTGAGATAGAGGAGTCCAGAATAAATTCCATTTTGTGCTGGAGGATGATGATTCCACAAATACTCTCACATGCTGGCTATTATGAATTGAAAGATACTCAAGTGACTGAAACTTGGCACTACGCCATTCCGCCAGAGGGTATATGTTTCGTACAACATGATCTTCATTCGTGTGGGCCATTTGCCTTGAAGTGTGTTGAAACATTTCTTATAGGACGACAAATAACAGGTGTGACCGAGGAGAACATGGAAAAAATCAGATTCCGGATTGCCGAGCGAATTTACTCATATGCTAAACAGTATCCAGTACCCGTAGGTTTGTAAGAATTTTGAATTGGATAATCACGTGGTCTGTACAACCTTAACTTAATTAGAATACTTTGTGTTTTGGACTAGCATATTAATAACATTCGAATGTTCATTACAATCGACACGGTTTAATAAACATTCGACAAAGATCTAAAAACAGATTTAACTTGATTAACTATGTCGACAATTTTTTTACCTGTGTCGAATGTGTATGAAACCTTGGCGAATGATACTTGCTCTGTGTCGAATCATAGTCAAGCACATGGCGAATGTTATTTGATCTGATCGATCTGTGTCTAATTAATAACCCTTGAGTTGACTTGATTGAACAATACAAATGTAGTTAATGGGGCTATTGAGTGGCGTGGTGGTTGGGGTAATGAATGGGGCGAATTTAATTTAGGCAACCTTTCACAAAACGATGCAAAAAGACCGTCCACTGTACTCGAATTATTGCTATAAATTATGTAGTTTACCACACTCCTCTTCACCCCGCTACTATCCATTCAACCAAAAAAATAAAAATAAAAAATGGCTAACGTTGGTCTCGCAATTACCAAGTTCTGGAAAACACTTGTTTCCGATGATTTCAAAGAGTTGCTTCGCCTCGACCCCGATTTCGCACACGAAAACCGGCACCTCGTCGGCCGGGACGTTGAACTGAGGGACAAATCTGGCTACGTCATGATCGTGCATGTTTCATGGACGTCTGGTTTTCTGACGTTCAATCGTGGGTGGTCGCAATTTCGTGTAGCGCATCGTCTTGGACTTGGGTATGTGGTCCTCTTCGAAAATTCCTTATTCGATAGCTTTGTAGTGTCCATCTATGGGAGAGATGGCAAAGAGATTGTGGATTTCAACAATCCACAGCCTCGTGGATCTGAGACGTTGCCCAAAGTGACTGATGTTGTACAATCCATTATGCGGTCTAATCAAGTTTTTATTGACATCAACTACGACGATGTGTCGTCGTTGGATGGGGACGAGGAAAGCGCCGACAGCGAGTCAACCGATATGGTGGAGGACGATGATGACGATGACGACGGTGCAGAGTAAAAAGTTAACTTCTGCACGGTTACTGTAAAATTTTCAATCGGAAATATGTGTTTTTTTAATTTTTATCGGTATTAATGAATGTATATTTTCTTTTATTCAAATTTTTCAATGTCTTAAATTGATTATTAGGAATATAATATTCGACAAACAATATGAAGCATTCGACAAACAATTTAGCATGATTCGACACAGACTACGTAACATTCGCCTAGGGTTTAACTATGATTCGACACAGATCACGTAACATTCGACAATGGTTTTAAGGTTACGTATCTGTGTCGAATGATTATTTACCCTTTGCAAACCCTTGTCGAATGTTACTTGATCTGTGTCGAATCATAGATAAACCCCAGGCGAATGTTACGTAATCTGTGTCGTAGAATAGTTAAACCCTTGGCGAATGTTACTTGATCTGTGTCGAATCATACTTAAACCCTAGGCGAATCTGATTTACACACTTCAAAAAAATTATAACCATTGTCGAATGTTACTTGATCTGTGTCGAATCATAGATAAACCCCAGGCGAATCTGATTTACACAAAACAAAACAATTACTATAACCTAAGGCGAATATAATTGTAACCTAGGGGCATCATTAATAACCCTTAATCATAGTTAAACCCTAGAAGAATCAATAGTAACCATCGGAGAATCTGAATATTACAGTACGCGATTAAAAACATTATTCAGAGCATTACAACCAACTTTCACGGTCAAATTCTGTAAATTCTTCAACTTCGGTATTACCGTCAGTAGCACCAACAAAGGCAGGGCATTTCCTACGAGTGTGATCAGCTCCACGGCATATGGAGCATTTCTTACGAGCACGACTCTTGCTTTGTTCACCTAACTGGGTTGGCCCAAGCGTCGGCTGAGATAGCACCACATCACAGCCTACAATATTGTGACCAGATCCACCGCAACGTGAGCAATGCTGTGGTCTTTTTGTCCTTGATGCACTTCTTGAACTTCCAGCAGAGTACCTTGACCTCCGAGGTCGACCTGCTTGTCTCTGCCTATCGGGAGGAAGGCATACGATACTTCGCACAGATGAAGGTACCACCCAAGCACTCAATTCAGGGATGGGCATCACTGTTCCACCCCACATTCCACGTAAAGCAGAGGTCTTATAACAGTCTCCGACGTAGGCATTTATGTTGTGATTAATCGTCCTAAAAAAGAAGGAAAATAGGCGACCCACATATAAACCAAAAAGGAATGAATAACAATTCCATAAATACGTGCACGTACCGTATCGCCGCAGCTGCATGACTGCATGGTTTCAACATTTGCTGAAAATACCCACAGGTGCATGTTCTATTAGCAAGATCCACAACTAATATTTTCACGCCATCTCTAACTTTAAAGGAATTTGCATTGATGCGGTCAACGGTCATTTTCGAACCGTGTTGGATTGCTTCTATCAAATCCTTGCCAATGGCGTGACTGACCTCGTCTTCTCGCGACAACGCATCGGTTCTTCGCTCGTAGAACCACCTCTCAATAATTGCACGCATTACTTCAAGAAGAGAACTTATTGGCAGTGTACGTGCCCAAACAGCTCTTTTATTAAATACCTCGGCAGCATTCGAGGTCATAAACTCATACCGGCGAACGGGGCATAAACATCGCGCCCACTTATGAGGACCTATATGTATTAACTTTTGAAACAACGACTCGTGCCTAGTACGAAGGGTTGCAAAAGCAAGTTCATAATCGGAAGTGCGGAAACTGTAAGCGGCCTCACAGAATAGTGATATCGTATCACTACCAAAATGCTTCATATTGGTTTTCATATGATGATAGCAAAAGCAATGGTGAGCCTCTGGATACACCATAGTCACAGCGTTGCCAATACTCTTATGTGCATCAGATACAATCACCAAATTTTCAGGAGAACCATAAGCAAGCTTCACACGCTCCAAAAACCATTTCCATGTCGAGTCGTCCTCAACATGTCCTACTCCAATCGCCAACGGAAACACTTGTCTATTACCGTCTAAAGTGGTGGCGACAAACATAATACCATTGTATTTTCCCTTGAGGTGTGTACCATCCACTACAATCACCGGTCTGCCATAATTGGCGAATCCATCGATAGAGGCAGTCAATGCAAAAAAAGCATTTGTGAACACATGGGTGACAGGGTCAATTTCAATATCGGTCACTGACCCCGGGTTGAACTCTTTCAACGTATACAAGAAAGATGGCAAATTAGCAAAGGATTGCTTCTCATCACCAAAAATCATTGTAAGCGCATGATGCTTTGCTCGTAACGCTGTCTGATAGGTAGAATGAATTGAATTACGTTGTTCAAGTTCACTCATCATTGATTTGGGAATTAATGTAGAGTTCTCTGCAAGAAGACGCGGGGCAAAAAAAGCACCAAGGATTTTGGAAGGTAGCCTTCGGGGACCACTACGAGTCGGGTCTAACGTGCAAGTATGTTCTATCACTTTATAAACCCTCCAAACATTGCTATTATTGCTGCTACAAACCATGAAAGGGCATTGCTTAGACTTGCATAATACCTTCAGTCTCTTCTTGTCCGAGTACTTGATTCGATATTCACCAACTTTGTCCACGTGATACAACCCAACGGCTCTGGTGAGATCCTCTTTAGTTGTGTAGATAGCGCCTACCTTTATGACACCACTATTCATAAACAATCCGCCTTCCTCTTCCTCTAGGCCACTATCATTGCAAGTAGTTGGAGCTCCTGGAATTAACCACCTTGTGCTCCTTACAATATCAGAATCTAGGTTGGTGTTAGCATTTCCAGTTGATTGTTGTCTCAGGTATGGAGGAAATGTGACACGATTGCTACTACCAACAGGTTCGGAATTTTGGTTATTGGCAAGCTTGTACCATGACATGAAGTCCTCAAACGTGGCACGCATATTTGGGTCCTCAAAAATATCTGCTGCTCCTTCTTGAGTGAGATTTCCTTCTCCTTGAGCCACAAAATCTCCTGGTGCCACATCATCTACTGGTGCCACAATATTATCTGCCTCAGGATCTCCATGCAAACCCCAGTCCTCACCAAAATCAGTACTCGTGCCCTGTAGATCTATAACTGTATTGGGTGTTTCCAATGGCAGTACTATATTCGGTGTACGTGCTCCGTCGTTATGATCGTATGGATGAGATGTACCTTCATCCACGAAAATATTGGTGGTCGTGAAAGTAGTAGTGGGCCGAATTTTTATTACTGATACAAAAACAACAGGATAACGTTCCTTCCGAAACAACTCAAAAACATCATCGTCCGTCTTTAGTTTCCTTTTCCGGATTTGGTGGTCATTCAGATCCACATATGATTCAAAGATATACCTAGATGTAGAAATTAATTATCAAGGATATACAAATCACGTACATTAGACACACACGTAACACACTACATAAATCATACCTGTAGAGATTGGTGTCTGCGTTAACACAATGGTGTACGCTGTCCCACAAAGCTTGATAACCACCCTCTCCAGGCGGTACAAAAGCTACGTCATCTTCCCCTCCAACATATTCCAAACCAGACCATCGACCACCGTATCTCACACACAGTTTTAAAGTGGACATATTTCAATACTTTGGAAATGAACAACTGTGGCTTTCAATCAAAAATAAATACCTCTAAGTTGTTGTTGTTGTTGTTGGTTGGAATTAATACCTGGTTTTCTGGTTGGAAATGAGAACTTAAGAAAAGACAAGTCTGAATGAATGATGGTTGCAAAGGAGAGCATTTACAATTTTCTTTTCAGAGAATTAATGTAGGGAATCATAGAAAATCTTTTTTCTGACAACCAGTAACAATTCTTACCATTCGACACACAATTGATATCATTCGACAAACAATTCGACACAGTTAATATGTGTGTCGATTGTTTGAATATCCATGGCGAATGTTATGATATCTTTGTCGAATGTTAATTTAGGATCGAATGTAAACAATACACCTCTTCATTTGTGTGTCGATTAATTAAATTTCTTTGGCGAAACGATAGAATTTCTGTGTCGACACACAGTTCATATGTGTGTCGATTGTTTCAATTTGCTTGGCGAAAGTTAAAATATCCATGGCGAATGTTATGATATCTTTGTCAAATGTTAATTTAGGATCGAATGTAAACAATACACCTCTTCATTTGTATGTCGATTAATTAAATTTCTTTGGCGAAACGATAGAATTTCTGTGTCGACACACAGTTCATATGTGTGTCGATTGTTTCAATTTGCTTGGCGAAAGTTAAAATATCCATGGCGAATGTTATGATATCTTTGTCGAATGTTAATTTGGGATCGAATGTAAACAATACACCTCTTCATTTGTATGTCGATTAATTAAAATTCTTTGGCGAATATCTTTGCCGAATGTTATAAAAATTCAAAATTTAGTAGCTGTTGCCCAAAAGTAAGGTCCACAACAAGTAGCCGTTATTGGAAACGCCTATATAACCAACAACATATTCATTCATTATTGAATACTGATTTTGTGAAACAATATGAAACCCGCCCCCGAGCCTCCTAGCAGAGATCAGAATACCTCTTCATCTGCTCTAGGAGATGGACCACCAGTGAATTGTGAACACGGTTTAGAGGCAGAGCTACTCACATCAACAACAAGATATTTGCGTTGTGGTGTTCATGAGGTAAAAACCAATAAAATTTTGTTTTTATAACAAATCGTTTTGAGTCTCATATCACTTATTACTATTGTGGCTTCCTCAAAATGGTGTGGCTTCCCCTGTAGTACGATGATTGTGGCTTCCTCAAAATGGTTGACAATGACGACCTAGCTAAACTACAACGTATTACTATTGCAAGATTGAAGGGGAAAATTGAAAGACTGGAGTATGACAATAGGGTGTTGGAAAGAAGACTAGAGTCATTCGTTGCTAATTGTGTTTGTTCCCCGAATGTAGAGTAATAATTCATGTTTGTATTAACGTAATGTCTCTGTAATGAACCGTGTTTGCAATGTGTTTTTCAAAGATTTATATTACATTTAATTCAATTATTTTGTTTTGCATTACAGAATTGCATTATGAAAATATTGAATTAGGTTGGATAGTTGGTATGAATTAAATTATTTTGCATTGAATTAGTTGGTGTTGGTGGAATAGCCTTAAATTCAATGAATGGTTTAGGGTTTAGGGTTAATGGTTTGGGATTAAGGTTTACGATTAATGGTTTAGGGTTAATGGTTTAGGGTTTAGGGTTAATGGTTTGGGATTAGGGTTTACGATTAAAGGTTTTATGGTTGAGCATTGTATAATCAGAGGCGAATACCTGTGTCGAATCATAAACTGTGTCGATTCATCATAATTAACAAGTTTGAATATGTAATTGGCAATTGGCAGGTCAACCTACAATGAATATAAAGTTGCGGGGTTGGTGGGATCGCTTTAAATTCATCGTCATAAATTTTAAAGGTTTCCCATAATAAATGATATCGTTGTATCTACCCATATATGTACAGACTGTTGAACTTTCTTTGGTCTATAAAAACACGTCCATTACTTATGGAAAACAAGTCCAATACTCACCATTCAACTTCCTTTGCTGAAACGTTTCAAAAATGGAAAATTTTTACCGCATCATAATTCATCAAGATCAAGCACAAAGAATTCAACTTCCCCCCGGCCTACACCCCAGCGCAAAGGCTTTGGTCAATCATAATTTCTCGCTAACGGATCAATCAGGGAAATCGTGGGGCGTCAAATTAATCAAAGAGGGTGGAGAATTTTATTTCACTACAGGTTGGCCTAAATTTTTCAAAGATCATTCATTAGGTTATGGGAATGCTATCGTGTTTAACAGGACTGATTCAAATGAATACCTGGTTAACATTTTCGGTCGTCACGGTTGCGAGATCGGCGGATCCGGGAGCGGCCATGATGAGATTGGCCCATCTAATTTTATAGCGTAATGTCTTAGGCTTTAATCTTGTTTGCATTCAAATTTTATTTATGAATAATAATTGCTATTTTCGATATTGATATTTACACATTCGACACACATCAATATATTCGACACACACATGACCACATTCGACACAGACATCAACACATTCGACACACATCAATATATTCGACACTTACATGACCACATTCGACACAGCTTCGACAAAGCACAAACACATTCGACACATATTCGACAAAGGACACACACATTCGATATAGGACAACATACATAACATTCGGCAAAGGACACAGACATTCGACACATATTATTAAATTCGACATAATAATCGACACAAAACAACATTGGACATAGGTGTCGACATGAATTATCATTCGCTTCTCTATCGCCCTGAAGGAAGGAAAATCCGGTGAAAATTACAAGTAAGGGTATAACAGTCATTCAGTGTAAATAAGCTGTTTTTTTATGTCCTAGTGCAAATAAGCTGTATCACTATCCCATTTAGTGTATTTTAATGGATTTTCACTTTTATTTTTATTGAGAGCTGTAATTAATAATAATATTATTTTGATGGATTGGTGATTAAAATATAGGTAATGCAGTTAGGGTATTCTGGTTTTTACTAGAAGTTTCGCACTCGTTTGGGTTTTCGAGTATCCGTAACCAATAAATTTGGGTAATAATCGGGTTATAGAATTTATTTTTAAAAATATTGAGTATTAGGGTAACCGATTACCCGATACCCGATTAATTATTTAAATTAAAATAATAAATATTTTAATATATTACTAAAAATTTAAAACATTATATATATATATATATATATAATAAATAATATTTTTTTATTGTTTTTTATTATAATTTTGAATTTTGATTGATAATTTTTTAGCATTATTCTATGTGTACAAATTATGATACACATAGTATATGATTGAATAATTATTATAAATATTATTTTGATAAATAATTAATGTTTTTGTAAATGATAATTTATGTTTTATGTTATGATTATTTTAATTTTTAAGAATGAATACTTATTTTTTGTGCTTATTATATATTTTTTATATTTGTGTTTAATGATAATTATTTATTTTTATAACAAATATTATAATGAATTTTTATATTTATTTGGATTTCGTGTACAATACACATAAATGTACGAAAGATTGTAATTTTTGCTCGTTGATTGGTTGAAAATAAACTACTCCTATTGAATTTGAATATTATTATGATTTTTTGTTAATTAATATTTTTGGGTAATTTTAGGTACCCGATTACCGTAACTGATTACTCGACCCGGGTATTGAGTACCCGATTTAATAAGGGAAAAATGTCAATAAGGCCAATTTTCAACATTTTTTCGTCAATAAGGCTAACTTCTAATTTATGTTTCAATTAGGCCTTTTTGTTCCAATTGGGCCAAAAAAAATATATATGAAAGGATAAAAACACTCTTACTCTATTTCTACTCAACCCACCCACCACCACCCCAATACATAAGATATCATACCTCTACGGATTAACCTCTAATACATAAGATATCATACCCAAATCCTTCTTCCCCCATATGCTTTTAGACAGCTCGTACGGATTCGGAAGGACCCTTTCTTTCCCGGCCTCTCTTTCCTCTTGTTGGTTTCATACTTCCCCTGCAGTAAAAAACAACAAAAAAAATGCTTAGATTAAATAGGCATTTCACAAATAATGTTTGATTTCCTTTGTGCATTTTTTTTTTTTGTTTAATAGAGGATATGCAGTACATCTTTCTATGACACTGAGATTCTAAGCTGAGTTACAATGTCACAATAAGTTCTGAACAAGCATACCAATGACAACAGACCACACATCTCAAAGGACAAAATACTCGATTTTTTGCATTCTAATAGAAAGCAGACCTTATACTATTATACTTATACTCCATTTGCTAAAATTAATTATAAAAAATGTATAAGAATACCTCAATATCATATGGTAATCATAGTGCCTAGCAGGAAGCAAGCCTCTTTCGATCAAAACCTGACGAAACGAATTCACATTCTTCTCTTCCTCCTTGTCATTTCATCGAACACCTTGCGAGCACTCCAGAAACACCCGCCCCTTGGGCATTTCGTTGAGGCGCAGATCCTCGAGTCGATCGCCATATTCTCCCTCTGCTCCGCGATGCACACGTCTGTGGCCTTGTCCACGCCGCCGTACTCCACCCAGGCATTGTAGAACCGGACGTCATCTGCCGGCGAGGTGAGGAGGAGGTGTTCGAGAAGGCCGACAACCAGCGGCGGCTTGAACTCGGGGAGGCTTCGACGGCGGCGCCATGGTGGTGGTGGCTTGACGTTGGAGATTCGGTGCGGCGTCGCCGACCGATTCAGTGAGGCGGGAGAGGAGATCGATCGCGAGCTCCGTTCGGATCGACGAGGAAGGTGACTCCGTTCGGAGCTGGAGCTTCCGGAAGAGGAGGAGCTCGCGGGCGATGTTGAGGTCATCGTCGTCGGGCCCCGCGGCGGCGGCGTGCTGAAATCGGCCGGGAGAGATGAGCACAGAGATTAGGGATTCATGTTTCTGTTTGCGTACACCACGCGAACGGGGAGAAAAAGGGGAAGGGATAGTTTTGTCTTTACACATTTTAACCGGCCTAAATGACACGCGTAATTTCTCAAAAGCCTTATTGGCGAAAAAATGTTGAAAATTGATCTTATTGCCATTTTTCTCTATAAAAAAATATGAGAAAAAAAGGAGAACGTTTTGACACATTATATTCTCTTAAAAAACATTTTCATGATCTATGTCAAAACATAAAAATTAATTTATATGCACAATATATAATACTTTTAAATAGTTGTCTAACATACAATTATACAAATAATATGCATGCAAAATTTATATACACAAATTAACATTTATTAAAGAATAAAAACGCCATTCAGTTAAATAAAGAGAATTTGGAAAAATTGTGATTAAATAAATTGATTCAATGTGAAGAATTTTAAACCATCTTTCTCAAAGAATTGAATAGAACATTATAATAAATGAAAGTTAAAAATCACATTTTTTTTTTTATTAATAAATATAAAAATAAATGAGTTTACAAAATTGAGCTTTTACTAGTGGTGGCCAATAATGAAGTTCAACCAATATATTATTATTATTATTATTATTATTATTATTATTATTATTATTATTTATTTATTTTAATTAAAATATTAAATTACTAAAATACCCTTATTTAAAAAAAAAAATCCAGGGCTCCTGGCCCCATAGTGGTTCCGTCTAGGAGTACATTACATCGTCTAAGAAAAAATTTCACCGCATCACCGAACTAACAGACTAGTTCTCCAAACAAGTATAATATATATAAAAAGTTATACTTATAAAAAAGAGAAGTGCAAATAGTCTCATCCTTAAATTTGAGATTTGAGAGAAGTTTAGTAAATACTCATTTTTCATCCCATAGTAATGATCCATTTTTCATCCCATAGTAATGATCATATGTCATTTCTAAATTACAAATGACACGTGACCATTATTATAAGATGAATGGAGTAGTTGATATTACTAGAGAAATTACTAGAAAAATTATTGATTCCCTACGGGGATTTGATACCCCCTACGGCATTCTTGTAGGGGAAATCGTTTCCCACTCCCCCGACCCAAGCCCAGCCATTGACACGTGACCATTATTATAAGATGAATGGAGTAGTTGATATTACTAGAGAAATTACTAGAAAAATTATTGATTCCCTACGGGGATTTGATACCTCCTACGGCATTCTTGTAGGGGAAATCGTTTCCCACTCCCCCCGACCCAAGCCCAGTCATTGACACGTGACCATTATTATAAGACGAATGGAGTAGTTGATATTACTAGAGAAATTTTTGATTCCCTACGGGGATTTGATACCCCCTAGGGCAATCGTTTCCCACTCCCCCAATCATGTGTATTGCATAACACAAAGTTTGAACACTTGACCTTATGAGTGAAGAAGAGGAAGATAACCGCTGGGCTATCTGAGTTATATGTACAATTTTTAAAAGATAATATATATGTATTCATTAACTTCTATTTATTATGTAGTATAATTTAATAATAAGATAAAATACAATATATATATATATATATATATATATATATTTATATATATCAAATTATAAATATAAATTATATATTTGAAACATTTATTAAAATTTATTTAAAAATAATAACACTTAAATATTTTATTATAATTATTATTAAAAATGTAGTACTTTTTTAACATTTTTTATTTATTACAAATAATATATTATTTTAATTAATTTAAAATTCTAATAAACTTAAATATATTCAAAATATATAATATTTTAATAAATTTAAAAAAATTTAATTGTAATTTTATTATTTAGTAAAATAGTGGTTTAAAAAAACATTTATAAAAATTTAACGTTTTTATAATAACATTTAATAATTTATTATTATATAAATTAATGTTAATAAAATTTAAAAAAAATCATTTTCCCTACGGCAACTCAACTGCCGTAGGGAATACATTTAAGACTCCCTACGGGAAATAGTCGTAGGGACCCCTACGGGAAAAGTTGCCGTAGGGGATTTATTATTTCTCTTCTGGATTTGCTCGTAGGGAAAATTCCTTACGGCTAGCCGTAGGGGATCCGTAGGAAATTTTGGAGGCAAACTATACGCGCGAATGCGCGCGCAGCCCCCTACGGGGGTCACCCCTACGGCTGGGGGTAGGGATTGCCGTAGGGGATGTCAGAATATATTTTTCCCGTAGGGAATGCCGGGATTTCCTTACGGGAAAAAGGCCGTAGGAAATCCCGTAGGATTCCCTGTTTTTTTTAGTGGAATTGAGGTTTATGAAGGTACCCGATCCAATCGATATACCGTGTGTGCGGAAGCGTGTAAAGCAATAGATCTACTATGCCATGATCTTAGTGCACACTTAATGTGTATAAGAACACATATAAACATATATATATATACACATCCAATATATATATATATATATATATATATATATATATATATATATATATATATATATATATATATATATATATATATATATATATATATATATATATATATATATATATATATATAAGGTTCAACGATTACTTACTTATGGTGACGAAGTGATTCGTTGATGTCGTTGAGGTGGTGTTGAGTCGATTGAACCACCTCAAATGGATCAGCCTCTCGAAGCTCTCCTTGTGAATGACCTCGTCACTCCTCTTGTCTAGATCGCCCGGATGTTGAAGCCGCACAAATGGCCCGGCCTCTACGTGTTGCACACGAACCCGGAATTGAACTTGCTTGCTTGTTTTGAAGTGGTTCTCCAAGAACTCTCTTCTCTCTCTCTTTTGTGTATGATTTCGTGGCTGATCAAAAGTATTGTGAAAACACATGTTTTCATCACTATATTGATCACCATTAACCTCCCTTGTAACCCCCACCATAATGTGCATCATAATGCACAAGTAATGGTGGATAATGGGGAGGTGAAGGGTCATTTCCACATCACCATGCCAAATGGCATTAGATGTGGTCCCCTTGCTTGTGTGGAATGCCATGTCACACCATGTGACATGCATCCATGCAAGCCATGCATCTTATGCATGCCATGCATCCCATGCATGTGAAAATCCATACGTATTGATTCTAAATCAATATAACAAGCAACGTAATTCCGAATCGTGTGTGAGCCTGTAGGTATGATTTAATTGATCAATATTATATTGTTCCCAACAATTAATATTATCAAATAATCATTTAACATCCATAGACGACCTTATGACTTTATCGATTGCACACGTAGGATTGAAGGACATATCCCAACAATCTCCCACTTGGCCTTCAGAGCCAGTGTGCTGCCAACTTCCTGTTGTCACTTTATGTCTAAGTTTGAACTTGAGGCAAGACTCGAGTCATCCTCAATCGGTTCAAACCTTTCTTGGACTATGAGACAGACTGTAAAACCAGATTTATCACTATGATAATTATCTGGACGTGGCCACGTATTTTCCACAGTCTCGACTCTCCAAGTGGCCGGTAAGACATGTATCCCATTATAAAAAATGGAGGACAATCCCATCTTGTCAGTCCAAGCTCTCCCACTTGCTTCCTGATATACCCAATAACAAGTTTTATAACCTCCTTTTACGAAAGGCGTTTACTTGTATCAAAGTACACCATTTCACAATGGAATTACTCTGGACTACTCAGGTCAGAGGAAATTGCTCGACAGTCAATGAAATAGTATTATGACTCAATCTTAAATACTATTCCAGTCGGGTCTGTTCGATCATTAGCTCCCAGCTAATATCTATGTAATTGTACTTGATGTCCCACATCACTAGCCCATGAAGCGGCGCTATAGTACACATTACAATCTAGTTCTTTGTATTATCGGTTTGTCCGTACTCGATTATACGAACCAGGAACAGCTATATGATTCAAGTATATCAGTTCAACCATTGGGACTTCATTATGCGGTAAGTCGACCTCATAACCCAATTGATATAACTTAATCATTTGGACAATTCATATAAATTAAACCATATTTATATGAAGAATTATGTATTATACATATGATTGAATGTTTACCAAATCTCCAAAAGTATCTAATACAGTAATAGAAATAACAACCCATCTCTAAGATGTCTGATATCTATTGCAGTCGTGAAAGCCTCAAGCTTAAACTGCTGGAGAGGTTTAGAAAGCGGGTTTGCAACCTTACCAAAAGTTGCAACTTTATTATCTCGATGTCTCCACAAAACTATCTCCCAAATAATGTGGAACTTCCTGAGCACCAGTTTTAGACTTGTGGTGCTTCCTAGCTCATAGGCTTGCGCGATAACTCTACTATAAATAGAGAACTATTGGATGGGCTGAGCTAGTTACGCCACCTAGTTCATTCAAGAACTTTTAAATCCTAACTGCCAACATTACTGCATCCAATGCAATACTGTGCTCAGCTTCTGTAGTTTAATCAGCTATATTGCATTGCATGGAACTATTCCAGCAAATATCACCTCTAACCAGACAAAAGATATAAACAGATTAAAATCGGAAATTATCTTAGTCTGTTTTGAAGTTAGCATTCAAACAGCTTGTTAATATCAACTCTTTTTGTCTTCCAAAGACAACAAAATATTCTTTTGTCAATCTAAGGTACATAAGAATATTCTTGGTCGCAGTCTAACGCGCCTCACCTGGATTTCCTTGAAACTGACTCGTCATGCTCAAAGCATACGATACGTCCGGTCGTGTACATATCATGGCGTACATTATAGACCCTATTGCCGAAGCATAAGGAATGTTTTCCATCCTGTTTTGCTCATCAAGTCCCGTAGGGCCTTGCATCTTGCTAAGAGATGTGCCATGACTCATTGGAATGAGACCCTTTTTGGCGTCTTGTTGGAATAGGTGACCGGCGAGCCAACGGTTGGCCGAGCGGTTAACCGTATTCCGTTATATAACGGTTTATTTCGTTAATTAATGAAACCTATATTAATGGCATATACTATATCTGCTCCCAATGTTGAATCATAGATATAGTCCTGTACAGTTACACATGTTGTATGAATTCGGTTTTGTGGAAACCGAGAGATAATTCTGTTAACGCAACGTAACTGGTCAAACTCAGTTCCTAGTCGATGGGTTACGCCAATAACAAGGATACCCGGCCTTTCCCCCTTGAGACTAGCACTTAGTGTATGTGGGCTAATCTCGAGCCTCGGTGTTGGGACATCGACATACTTGAGTGGGTGCTCACTGTTGATGAGTTCACTGAACCCCCTCTCCCTGGAATCTCTAAGTGGTTATCACTGATCGAGTAGAGAATTCCATAATATAGTTGTACACAATTAATCCTTAAGACCCAGACATCACCGTGACTTCATCAGAGGACTAGCTGTATCGTGACGTGTCTCTGATTCCCTGGAAAGGGAGTAAGTCGAAAAAGGAGACAATGTTCGTGCAGTTCGAAATCTGATGTGAAGTCTGTGCATGGTAGTAGGGGATCTGATCGCTTGATATAGATCATGGATGTCCTGTGTGTTCTGATGGTTCGTAGTCCCGGAATCTCTGGCCAGAGTTGAATAGTGAGGTGATTAGAGAAATGTGTTTCTCTGAATCAATCACGACTGGATTTTACGAAACCTAGAACGTACGCACAGTTATCAAACTCAACAAGAGATCTCGATTAACCAATATCTCTAGTTTGATCGGGACATATGTATCGGAGGGATCGTACTGTACGCTAACTATATTACAAGGTTCTTGCAGGCACTTCATTTGTATCTAGGGAATTAGTGAAGCGTGGCTGCTAGACGCTCGTCACTGATTCGTTGGGCACCGACTTGTTCGGAGATTAAATAATATGATTATTAATCTAAAACTCTTGGGAGTAGTTGAAATAAGAACAATATGTTGTTCGAATCACAATATGTTGTGAGCCCACGGCTAGTTATACACCTGAACCATTGAGGGTCACATTCTCGTGTAAACCGATCCTTGAATACGATCATGTATTAATTAACTGTTAATTAAGTACATATAGTCGGAGGTCAATATGATTGAATCCGAGATTCATAATTGTGATTATGAGTTGGAAATAATACTGAGCTAAAGAAAACGGACACGATGGTGTACACTTTCTATTTTGGGAAATTTCCCGATTTAGCAGTACCCCTGAAATGGGCTTTCCGATTTTGTGAAATTGGAAAATTTTATTTTTATCTCATATTGATGAGAAAATTAAAACGAGAAAGAAAATATAATCGTTATATTTTTCGGAGATGAAATTGATTGTCAATTTTGGAGAAACGGAATGACGGCTAATGTATTGGGCCGGCTAGGGTTAATGGATCCGATCCATTAGGGTTTGAGCCCAACAAGCTCCTTTCTTCACCTATAAAAGGAGCTCCATAGGCATGAGAATAAACACACCAAAGTGAAGAGCTCAAAACCCTAGCCTCATTTTCTCTCCTCTCCTCTCTCCCTCTCGTCCGCCCCCTCGGCTCCTCCCTCGGAGGACCGCCGACAACCGGAGCCGCCGCCCGCCGCCGCCTAGTGCCGCCGCCGGCAGCCGCCTCCCCTCGCCGGAATCCGATTCCGGCACCGTTTTTCCGGCCCGTTTTTCCCGTCATATTCTCCCTTACGTGTTTCTAGTGCAATACGTAAGTTGGATTACCTATACGAGGTGAAACCTGATTAGACGAGAGACGCCGAAGGAACGCTCGAGCACAGCCCGAGTCGCGCCCGTGCGCTCCAGCCGTGACACACGAGTCCAGCCGAGAGCCCCGCCACTCGCTCGGCTCTCCCCGCACACGACCCGTGCCGTCCCCGCGTCGCATCCGCGCGACTTCCGACGAACCTCGTTTCGTCCGATGAATCCCTGAGGTACTTACGATTAAATTTAGATTTAATTGTTTGCGTTAAATGTTTGCGCTATGTACTGTTAATGTTTGCGCTATGGGATTTTTAATTGATAAAGAAAAATTAATTGTGATTAATTTAAATGTCAATTAAATTCAAATTGATTCGAATTAAATAATATGATTATCTTAATTGTCAATTTGACGCAAACTGATTATGTGCACATGTTTACGTAATTAATTATATATGTGTAATTAATTAATTTGATTAATTTAATTGCACAATTCAAGTTGATTAGAATTAAATAATATGATTATGTTAATTGTCAATCTGATGCAAATTAATTATGTGCGGATGTTTACATAAACTCAAGTTGATTAGAATTAAATAATAAGATTATGTTAATTGTCAATTTGACGCAAATTAATTATGTCTGCATGTTTGCGTAATTAATTGTAATATATTAATATGATTAATTGCGCTAGAAGTAATTATTTTATATGATAATATAATTGCGCTAGAAATAATTAATTTATATGATAAATTTAATTGCGCTAGATTTAATTTATGTAGTATGGGATGCATGAATTAAATATTTAATTATTTAATAATTAAATTAAATGGTGGATTATTTATTCTAATTAGATTTGAATTAAGCATGTAATATTGAAAATATGATTTTCAATAAAATAAAATAAATATAATGTAAAATGTTTACATTAATGAAAAACGGTTTTTCATAAAATTTTTTGTTTTCCGCTGCGTATACATGCACGATCCCAACAGTGGTATCAGAGCGTAGGTTCTAAAATTGATTAATTATCTATGAATATAATTGCCTTAAGCATGCTGTTTGTTGAATTGATTGATTTAATGTTGTTTAATTGGGACTTAGTTGTTTCTATTAAGATATTTATTTTTATCTAATAGATTGAAACAATGCCTAATTTGTTATCAAGTAACAATTCAATGTCGAACATGAATGCACCTCGGGGAGTGATTCATCTAGACTTGTTTTTGTTAAAACAAATTAGAGACATCGAGCCATTTGATGGCATGATTCGATGGTCTGCTCGGCTCCCCCATTTATGGGAGATAGGGTCGCTCGCATGATGAATCGCTGGTTAGAAACTTCGAGTTTCACTTACGAGACATCACGTTTTGATTATTAAGATATTAATAAATTGAAATAGAAAGGAAGTATCAATATTTAATTTAGTGAAATTATTTATTGACCAATTAAATAATTGATTTAAATATTCGATCAACAAGGTGATAGATTAATTATTTGATTTAATTGTTAAATCAAGTTAATTAATAGAACACCATTTAATTTGCATACCTCGTTTTAATTGTGATTAAATGCTATGTGAATTATGTGAGATATATATTGTGATATATGTTATGATCGTATGTGCTCGTTAGGATGACCTATAGAGGACATAGTTGTTAAGAATCAACAATCGATCACTCACTTCATTCTCTCCTGAGAATGTACAACGATTATTCTGATGAGATAACCAATCCTATACTCCTCCATTCTCTCCCGAGAATGTATATCAAGCCTTAAAGGAGAACCGATGTGTCGTTCTTTCTCCTTTCCTTCTACCGACAATAAATTATGTGAAAGCCACTTACAAGTAGTATGGTATGCCGTGTTAGCGGGGAGTACTGCTTGTGAGTTAAGCTGTAATTTATTGACATAAGATGGAGAGGTGTTAGCTACGATTCTTTTGAATATGTGTGGTCGGATAGATTAACTATGGGCTTACACATGTTTACTGGAGTCCAACTTTCACTTCTCAGATCGGTAGGTCGGTCTTGACACATGGTTGACTTTGAAGGGTACGATTAACGTAGTTCATTGTCATGGTGAGGAAAAGTAATCTTTAGGGTCACATAGAGATGTGATTGAAAATGTTTCTACCTTTAGGTGAATGTAATCGGGCTAGATTAACTACGGGTTATATTCACGCTATTGGACCTAAAGCCCAACTAAGGAAAAATAAGTTTTCCCGTCTGTCTGCTAGAGGATAGCGGAATTCGAAAAATTTAGTGGGAGGCAATTAAATGATAAAGACCAAACATTTAATTGTAATCATTAATAACGAATTATCTCAATGTTAATCTTCTTAATATTTCTCAGTAATATTCTCTAAGATATCCCGTAACATCGATACTCGACCAATCCAAACTCACTGGCCCAAACCATTTGAATTGGAATCTCAATCTTGTGATTTAAATTGATGAGTGCCTCTATGTACTTGAGAATAGATTATTTGATAATCTCACTCAACCTTTGACTGCTGAGGACTTCCACTTATGAGAAGTGAATTCCTAGTTCTTATGAATCGTTCATTATGAACTGCAACATGAACAAGCTCGATCCTTAAATGGATAAGTAGTTCAAGATGTTAATCAACGAGTCAACCATCAATACGAGAAATTTGTTCTCATTATTGCTTCTTCATGAAAGAAGTGTTCTTCTTGAAGAAAATGACGGAAATGGTTTCCGGTCTAAGTGTAAAGATGGATAAAGGTGATACTAGAAGGGCGACTAAGAACAAGGTCAACAAATGAGTTGATGACGCTTGCCATCGTTGTGTGAATAAAGGCCATAGGGCCATAACTGCTAAAATACCTTAGGCAGAAACGTTCTGACAAAGGTTCGTATTGGGTTATAGTTATTCTATTGTTTTGAACAATTGATTATTTGTTTCGTCTAAATTTAGAAACCTGCTGTTAATAGAAATGTTCTATTATTAGATCTTACTTCTATATTTGATATAGAAGGTAAAGGTTTTAATTTTGTTTTGGAAATCTGATTTCCTTTATACAAAAGAAAGCAAATATGATTTGCTAAAGACGATAAACAAATAAACAAGAATGAACTAAACCCAAATATCAGCAATTGATAGAAGTCAAATCCCCGCACAACTTTAGCACGCTAGTTGAGTGTGTTGAAGATCTATTGGATTTGATCCAAACGGAGATGTGTGATCCACTAATGTGTTACTGGTGGGGGTGGTTTTCAACTACATAATGTACTTATGAAGTACACGTCTTTAATTTTGAAATGTTCAATAAATTTAGACATCAAAGTAGGAAACCAACTTGGTTGCCATATTACGATATGATCGTGGTAATAAATATTTAAGCACCAAGCTTATTGACTATCTGAAAGAGAATACGATTCTCTGGCAATGGACTCCGTCTGGAACTCCTTAATTGTATTGAGTGTCCGAATGTTGGAATCAAACTTTGTTGGACATGGTTCGATCCACAAGGGGTTCACCAAATTTCGACGAAATTGTAAAAGTCCTGCACTTTTGACAGTCATCCATTTGCTGAATATTGTTACCACCAAAGCAGTTAAAACCACACCATATGAACTTGGACACTCCCGTATCCTGCTTGCGTGAAGCGGCTAGTGGGAGATAAGTTGGATAGTAGATCCGGCTTATGCCATTTTGTGGGGTATCCTGAACATTCACAAGGATACCTGTTCTACTATATTTCTAAAACAAAATGTTTGTTTAAAGAAATGTTGCCTTCTTAGAGAAGAAGTTTCTATTCGATAGAAAAGGCAATATAGTAAATCTCGAAATAGTTCGAGAATATGAACCACACTATGAAGTTCAAACACAAGTACTTGGAGATGAACCAATTCAACAAACCACTAATATACCTCTTCATCTATCGGTTCGTAAATCCGAAAATGTTCGGAAGGTACCTGGTAGACGGTTCCATCTTGATAATGATCAAGATAAAGTTGACGATGGATATGATCCAATAAACTTCAACTGATTCGTATTGGATACGAATATGGGACATTGGCTTATTGCCATGAAATTCATAATGGACTGTATGTACTCCAACAAGGTTTGACCTTGGTAGACCCACCAAAGGGAATCGTTCCCAAAGGCTGCATTTTGATCTATTAATTATGACGTGAGAGTATATATATAAAGGTGTGACCTTTAAACCAAGGATGATGGCGAAAGAAGTTACTCAAAGACAATGTGTTGTTTTTGAGGTAATCTTTCCATCAGTCGCTATGCTTGAGTCCATTACAATTTTGCTGGCCATTTCTGCATAGTACGACTATGAGATGTGGAAAATAGATATGAGGTCTACTTTCCTTGAATTATGGAAGAGTTGTAGCGCAGCCGGAAGGCTTCATATTTTCTGGAAAGGAGCAAAAGGTTTGCATACTCCAGCGATCCATTTATGGATTGAAACGAGCATCCCTAAAATGGAACATGTGTTTTAAATACAATAGTCAAAGCGTTGACTTGGTATAAAACTTGAAGGTACCTTGTATTCAAGAAGGTTAGTGGGAGCGCAGTGAAATTTAAGTGTTGTACGTTGATGACATACTAATCATAGGGATGATTGAGTGATGTTGCAGTCAACGAAAGCACGGTTATCCACACGTTTCTCGAATAAAGGATTTGAGGAGAGGCATCCTACGTATTGTGATACGTCACTATAGATATAGATCTAGAAGGATGCAAAATCTTCTCAATCCTTGTACATAGAAACTGTTTCTGAAATGGTTTAGCATGGAAGAATCCTGAAGAGATTCTTGCCAATGTCCCATGGGGTTTATCTCTCGTAATTCGTGTGACTGTAATGTTGATTGAATTCGAGGAGATGAAATGGACAACACATATATCTCCGCACTAGGGAGCATTATGTATGGCATGCTGTGTACTAGACGTGATATTATAAATGTTGTGAGTGTCACAAGTGAATATCAGTCGAACCCAAGACCGGCTTATTTGAAGTCGTGAAGGACGAAATCCTTTAGCACTAGCAATCAAAAGCATTAAGGAGTTGTTCTTAGTCTGTGGGAGGTCCGAGTTGAATTTAGAGGTACTTACGAACTCTAGTTTTCAATCGGATGTGGATGACTAAAAGTCGATACCGGGATTCATATTCGAGCTTAGAGGTGGTGTCGTATGCTGGAATGGTTCCTGCAACGACTAATGATTCTACCACGAGAACCTGAATATGTTGCAGCATCTAAAGCTGTAAAAGAGACTGTTTTGGACACGGAACTTTATCCAAATGTTGGTTATAATTCCGAACGCAAATAATCAAGTAACTTGTACTGTGATTATACGGTGTCCTGTAGCAATGCTAAGGAACCGAGATCTCATCAGAAGTCCAAACATGTACTAGAGATAATATCATGTGATCTAAGAGATCAATGACAGAGGTGACGTCTGAGTCGAGAGTGTCACTTCGGAAGATAACTTTGTAGATCCCTGTACCAGGCCTTTATCTGAATATGTCTGCGAGAAACATCGAGAGTCGATGGGACTAAGATTCATGGATAGTTGGCTCTAGGTCAAGTGGGAGATTGTTGGAATAGGTGACCGGCGAGCCAACGGTTGGCCGAGCGGTTAACCGTATTCCGTTATATAACGGTTTATTTCGTTAATTAATGAAACCTATATTAATGGCATATACTATATCTGCTCCCAATGTTGAATCATAGATATAGTCCTGTACAGTTACACATGTTGTATGAATTCGGTTTTGTGGAAACCGAGAGATAATTCTGTTAACGCAACTGATGGAGTTGTATTCTAAATGTCTAGTTTAGTGCAAATACGGAACTCCTTATCTATACCTTAATTCAAGATATGACTCAAGCATGATTGCATTTAATGCAATAGTCCTTGAAGTATACGTTGTAGACAGTATGGCGTGAGGAGACACGCGGAAGATCATACTGTCAGTTACTCGTATACTATCGAACAGTAGCTCACGACTTAGATGGACAGGGACAATCCATCGGTACGTCGTAGTGTGACTGGTAGATAGTTGGTCTTGACTATCATGTTACACTCGTACACTTGGTGTATTGAGCAGGACCACGGGAGGGCGTTCGATTTATACTAATCGCAGTAATCGAACTAGACCTCAGATATTACGGATATACGAATTCCTAATCCCTATATAATTATAGGTGCGTGTATCCAATTCTCGGTTCTTTAATATGCCAATGAGTGAGACTAACTGATTAGTCGAGATTCTCGGTAAATTGGGAATCGTAATTGTACACACGGCATGCTGTAGATTATAGACAGGAAACCGTGTCCCGTTTATCGGGTTGATGATGTCCCCGAGATGAGCTCATAAAGTTTATCATGTAAACCCTGCAGGTGGATTTGTTCCACATGATAATAAGGATGAGTGGTACTAGTCTCGGATAATAAGAAACAAATTAATTTAATTATTAGTAATTGAAATTAATTCGTGGACATTCGATATCTTAAACACGGGGAAAGTCGTATATGTAATTTCGGCGGAAATATTATTGGTAAAATAATATAGATTAATTAATTGGGAATTCAATTATAATTTTATAGTGGAATTAATTATAATTAAAATTGGATTTAATTAAAGGTTTTCTTTTAAGGACACCGGTTTAATTAAATTACAATTTAGCCTAATTAATTAATTGTCCTAAGGTCCCTAGTGTGGCCTATATAAACCCCTCCATCTCTCTTCTCCTAACCTAAGTTTCGCCGCAATAATTAATTCTGTGGAGAGAAAATAATTGTTAGCGCAATTAATCTTTTTTCTCTACTTAATTAATTTAGTTTGCGCAATAACTTTTTCTGTAGAAATTAATTTGCTTGCGCAAATATATTTCTGGAGACAGAAAAACAAAACGTAAGAAAGAGGGTTTGAGAGAGAAGAAGAAGAGAAGACTCCGGTGGATCGTTGCCCACACAACGTCCGGTGTCGAGGGCTAGGATACACACTAGAAGATCTCAGGGTGTTCGCCTATTCGGCTTCTCCGAATCACGCATCAAAGGTATAAGAAATCGAAACCCTATTTCCGCTTTTATTCGATTTCTTTTTCGTTAAAAATATATCGGACGAACGATCGGGTTCCGGGAGTCGTGGTACATGTTCCTCGACTACTGGGGGGGTCAAGGACCTCCGGAACGGTGGTCGGAAGAGGAAAAACGGACCGGAAACGCGCTCGGAACAGCAGCGTCGCGCTGCTGTTCGAGCAGGCAAGCGCCCGCTTGGGGGGGCAGGCGCCCGCTTGCTCCGGGCAGATTGCGCTGCTGTTCGAGCAGGCAAGCGCCCGCTTGGGGGGGCAGGCGGCCGCTTGCTCCGGGCAGACTGCGAGCCGCGGCCTCGGTTGCGGCGGACGCGCGATCTCTTGGGCGGGCGGCCATGGCTGTTTGGAGGTGACCTCCAGAAGTCGATTGGGGACGTCCGGATGTTCGAGGGTTCGAACGGACGTGTCCCGGATAGTCGATTTCCAACAATTGGTATCAGAGACGGTTTTGTCGATTCGTTGTATTTTTGCGAGATTTGTTTTGCAGGTTCGAACCCGGTTATTATGGCCAACGTTGTGATTGTATGTTGTGCTTTAATTTGTGGTTTGATTAAACTCTCGGGCTTGTCGAGATTGTTTTTGTTTTGGAAAAACGATGCTTGTTTGTAATAGATAAAAACGACGGGTTGAGTCGTTAGGTTTATTTATTTTTCGTTGTATCCGGGACATGTATAGGGTCGATCACCTTGTATAGGATCGATGCCGGATTTAGTAAGTTTATTCTTGTAATTTTTCTTACTAATTTTGGTGGATCGAGACGAGATCAAAACCCGGAGAAACGAGGATCGAGGAGAGCGAACCGGCAACGGGCAGCCATCGAACACACCCCGTGTTCGCGACAGGCAGCAGCGGGGCTGGGGTTCGTTCGACCCCACGGACGACTCAAAGAGGCTCGAGACGAGGCTCCAGTGGGAGGAGTTCGTCTCTTGACCCTCGAGCGAGTCGGTGGTGGACCGAGATCGAGATGAGCAACGAGATGAAGTTCCAAGAGACGTGCATTGGAAAATATTTAAGGCCATAATAATCGGGGCCACGTTAATTGCTTTTTATGTGATTTACGTGTTTATTATTATGCTTAAATTATTTATGCATGTTATCCCTTATCGTAAAATACTAAGTGGGAGAGGGATTGGAAACAATCCCGCGGTCTCCATTCTCTGTTTTGGATGTGATGTGTATTGACTTACGAGTTGGCTTTAGTGTCATCCTCCCTATCGGATAAAGTCGATACACGGATATCACTGGATCAAAATTCGAATTTAAAATCCACTTATAAAATTGAACAATTATATTTCTCAAAAGCAATGCCTAATCTGTCATTCAAAGACTAATTTCAACTCGACTCATTCTCACCCCGGGGAGTGGAATGGAGCCAAAGCGCTTGGTTATGTCGATGACACAGATTAGAGACTTTTGAGTCATTCGATGACTAGATCGATTGTCTGATTGGCTCCCTCACTTTGTGAGAGATAGGGCTCAATTGCATGATTGATCGCTGGTTAGAAACTTCGAGTTTCACTTACGAGATATCAAGCTTTGATTAATAAAATTGTGAAATTTAATAAATGTAAGAGTCAATTAACAAAGTTGTTTGTTTTAGTAAACGTCCACACTATCGTGGCTTGCTAAATGGAAACGGTACTTTGGGTTAATTAAGATTCTATGAAATTTAAATAAGTGAGATTCAATTAATAAAGTTGTTTGTTTTAGTAAACGTCCACAAGAACGTGGCTTGCTAAATGGAAACGGAACTTTGGGATTAATTGAGGCTCGACAGTTATAGAAAGTCGTGGAGGACCCCATGTCAACGTAAACGTCCACAAGAACGTGGCTTGCGGTGGACATGTAGTTCCCGAGCGGTGGACTTAGTACTGAGAAATGGTATACACTTAGGTACGCTTTATAGTATCCTCCCCATCGGAGTCCTTGCTATGATGATGTACGACCGAAGTGAAATCCAATCATAAAATCATTTGGACTGGTAAACGTCTACAAGAACGTGGCTTGCTATGTCTGATGGGATTTTGGAAATGATTGGTAGTTTAATGATATCACTTGAGGGAAATGATATCGAATTAAACTCATTGTTTGTTTTATATGGTATTATTCCCATTAAAAGTCAACAAACTCACTGAACCTGATTGTATGGATAAGAGAAGAAACTTGGACATTGTCCTAACTGCAGAGGAGTACAAATATGTACTCCAAATCAATTGACCTGCTGAACCAAATGATGCTTCCACTACTGAGGAAAGGAAGCTCATTGGAAATGGATCAAGGCTATGAGATGACGCGGAGAAACATTATGACTTTCATGTCAAAAGTGCTGCGACATCGGGATCATGCCATGACCATTACCTATGATATGATGCTTAACCTCAAGAAGTTTTGGTTATCAGGACAGGACAGCCGGGCAAAGTGAAATGAGGCAACTCATGACGGCCATCATGTCGGAAAGAACACCCGTAAGGGATCACGTTCTTAGAATGATGGGCTATCTTAATGAGATAGAGGTTCTGGGAGAAATTATCAATGGGGTAACCCAGGTTGATTTTGTGCTCCAGTCTCTGCCGAGAAGTTTTGAGCAGTTCCGCCTAAACTATATGAATAAGAGGTCTTATTCATTGGCGGAGCTCCTGATTGAACTTCTAGCGGCTGAGAGAATCTTTGAGGGTCCTCAAAGCACTTATGGCTGAGAGATTGACTCTTCCTAGGCTTTCGGGCAGCAAAAGGAAGAAGAAGCAAATACGGAAACCCAGTGGGCCTAATATATCTGGACCACAGAATGGGACAAGCAAGCCCAAGGGGCAAGTGCTTCCGTTGTAAGCAGTCTGGATACTGGGAGTTTTAATTGTCCTCTCAAAGCAACTAGAAGTTAACTTCTCCTTAGTCACCGAAACATGTTTAGTGGTGTTATCTACCAGTACCTGGTGTGTGGATACGGAAACCACTAATCATGTCTGCACCTAAATGCGGGGGTTCCAGGAAACCCGGAGACTTAGAAAGGAAGAAGTTATAACCTACATGGGCAATACAGTTAAGGTAACAACTATTGCAGTGGGAGATGTTAAATGGTTTTAACCGAAGGATCTTAGTTCTAATAAATTGTCTTTATGTGCCGGCATTTAGAAAGAAATTTCATTTCGGATTTCTAAGTTGGCTTAGAATAGATATTCCGTTTCTTTAGGAAATGGGGATATTATCTATTCTGGTATATTGATGGACAATTTAATACTAAATCCGTATTCTTCCACGATGCAACAGACCGAAGCTAATAACACAATGTCGAACCCCAATAAGAGTAAAGATCCTTCTAGGATAAATCAAATGTACTTATGGAATCTTAGGCTAGATCATTTTAACTTGAGTACGATTCAAAGGGTGAAAGCTGATGGACCACTCAGCCAGGTTGAAGGAAAGGACCTTCCAACCTTCGAATCATACTTGGAAGTTTTAATGACCGAGCAACCCTTTACGGTTAAAGGGAAAAGATCCAAGAAAGTACTAGAGTTGATTCGCTCTGATATATGCAGACCTCTTTGAGGAGTAAGGCATACTTATCAGAAAATGGGATTAACTCTCAACAGACTACACCATTTATGCCTCGGCAAAATAATGTGTTGTAAAGAAGGAATATGACTCTTATAGATATGGGAAAGTAGACATTCGGAGTTACCTAAATCGTTTTTGGTATATGGCTTGGAAACAGCGGCGTTTATCCTGAACTTGATTCCTTTGGAAACTTGTACTGATATTCGGCTGTTTATAGGATACCCTAAGAAAACGAATTGAGATATGTAATATAGTCCAAAGGACCAGATGTTCATTGATTGCATCAATGTTCGGTTCTTAGACATGGACTATATATATGCAAGATCACAAGCCAAGAGTAGAGTAATACTTAATGTGCTTAGAGGGACTGATCAAGACTTAGAACCAGCCTAACTGAGTAGTTCACTACTATAATCTTTAGTCACTAAAGATACACCGGAGCGTCGTCGTAGTGGGAGGGTTGTTAGACAACCCAACAGGTTCATGTTTATAGGTGAGTCTTCGGACTTGTTACCTGGAGAACATGAAGCCGAACCCTGGATCTATGACGAGACGCTGAAAGATCAAGATGCTCAGTCTTGGCAAAAGTCGATCAGGATTCTTTTGTCTTCACATGGAAGATGGAAGTCAAGACAGATTTCCTAAATCGAAGTCTTGACGGGGCCATCTGTGTGGGACAGCCAGAGAGATTCATCGAAAAGAGCCAAAAGCATTCGGTAAGCAAGCTTAATCAATCTTAGGATTGAAGGAAGCTTCAAGATCTTGGACACATGCGGACCTATGAGAAAATCCATTTCATGGATTCATTCAAGGCATGTTTAGGTCCTGAGTGTAATAAAGAAGTGGCAGAAAAGATGTGGTGTTTTCTCATTCTTTATGTAGATGACATCCTTCTAAATTGGCAACAATATGAAAGATGTTATCGGACATAAAAAGATGGTTGTCCGAGTAATTCAATGTAAGAGAATAAGGAGAAGTCGGGAATGTTCTTGGGATCAAAGTTATAAATGATCGCCAGAAAAGAACATAGAACTTATCTCGAGTCTCATACGTAAATACAATTCTTACTCGTTGCAGTATACAGAATTCCAAGAAAGGTCTTCACCTTTTAGATGTGGAATTCATCTATCTAAAGTTTTGTGTCTGACACAATAAAGGAGATAGATGAAAAGTAAGCAGTTCCCTGCACCTTAATGGTGGGAAGCTTAATGTATATAATGCTATGCACGAGACTGATATCTGCTATGCCGTGGGCATGGTGGTGAGATATCATAGTAATCCTGTAAAGGATCACTTGACTGATGTAAAGAACATGTTTAGGCTCCTGCAGAGGACCAAGAATTATGTTCTGAGTTACAAAGCAGTCAAGTTGTTTCCATTGGATTACATAGAATTGAATTTCCAATCAAACAAGGACAGTCGAAAGTCGAAGTCAGGCTATGTGTTCTCACTGTGAAGTGGAGCAGTCACATGGAAGAATGTAAAGCAGCGATGCATTACGGACTCTACCATGGAAACTGAAAGGATAACGGCCTCTGAGGCAGTTAAAAGGTCAGTATGGCTCCAGAACTTCCTAAGGGACTTAGATGTGGTTTCTAGTTTACCCAAAGCTATTTTGAATAGCGGTATTGGCAAACTTGAAATGCCACAAGTCCACAGTGGGAGATAACACGTAGAGCGCAAGTACCACCTGATTCGAGAGATCGTCTAGTAAGATGATTCAGTTGTCACCTAGATAGCATCGAGAGGATTGCCTGGTAAAACCCGTTCACAGAGGCACTTCCAGCGAAAGCGTTGGGTAGGCGTGATGAGGTTATGGGAATCTGATGTTTGGGAGAGGGCGACTAGACTTTTAGTATAAGTGGGAATTGGTGGAGTTGTATTCTAAATGTCTAGTTTAGTGCAAATACGGAACTCCTTATCTATACCTTAATTCAAGATATGACTCAAGCATGATTGCATTTAATGCAATAGTCCTTGAAGTATACGTTGTAGACAGTATGGCGTGAGGAGACACGCGGAAGATCATACTGTCAGTTACTCGTATACTATCGAACAGTAGCTCACGACTTAGATGGACAGGGACAATCCATCGGTACGTCGTAGTGTGACTGGTAGATAGTTGGTCTTGACTATCATGTTACACTCGTACACTTGGTGTATTGAGCAGGACCACGGGAGGGCGTTCGATTTATACTAATCGCAGTAATCGAACTAGACCTCAGATATTACGGATATACGAATTCCTAATCCCTATATAATTATAGGTGCGTGTATCCAATTCTCGGTTCTTTAATATGCCAATGAGTGAGACTAACTGATTAGTCGAGATTCTCGGTAAATTGGGAATCGTAATTGTACACACGGCATGCTGTAGATTATAGACAGGAAACCGTGTCCCGTTTATCGGGTTGATGATGTCCCCGAGATGAGCTCATAAAGTTTATCATGTAAACCCTGCAGGTGGATTTGTTCCACATGATAATAAGGATGAGTGGTACTAGTCTCGGATAATAAGAAACGAATTAATTTAATTATTAGTAATTGAAATTAATTCGTGGACATTCGATATCTTAAACACGGGGAAAGTCGTATATGTAATTTCGGCGGAAATATTATTGGTAAAATAATATAGATTAATTAATTGGGAATTCAATTATAATTTTATAGTGGAATTAATTATAATTAAAATTGGATTTAATTAAAGGTTTTCTTTTAAGGACACCGGTTTAATTAAATTACAATTTAGCCTAATTAATTAATTGTCCTAAGGTCCCTAGTGTGGCCTATATAAACCCCTCCATCTCTCTTCTCCTAACCTAAGTTTCGCCGCAATAATTAATTCTGTGGAGAGAAAATAATTGTTAGCGCAATTAATCTTTTTTCTCTACTTAATTAATTTAGTTTGCGCAATAACTTTTTCTGTAGAAATTAATTTGCTTGCGCAAATATATTTCTGGAGACAGAAAAACAAAACGTAAGAAAGAGGGTTTGAGAGAGAAGAAGAAGAGAAGACTCCGGTGGATCGTTGCCCACACAACGTCCGGTGTCGAGGGCTAGGATACACACTAGAAGATCTCAGGGTGTTCGCCTATTCGGCTTCTCCGAATCACGCATCAAAGGTATAAGAAATCGAAACCCTATTTCCGCTTTTATTCGATTTCTTTTTCGTTAAAAATATATCGGACGGTGGTCGGAAGAGGAAAAACGGACCGGAAACGCGCTCGGAACAGCAGCGTCGCGCTGCTGTTCGAGCAGGCAAGCGCCCGCTTGGGGGGGCAGGCGCCCGCTTGCTCCGGGCAGATTGCGCTGCTGTTCGAGCAGGCAAGCGCCCGCTTGGGGGGGCAGGCGGCCGCTTGCTCCGGGCAGACTGCGAGCCGCGGCCTCGGTTGCGGCGGACGCACGATCTCTTGGGCGGGCGGCCATGGCTGTTTGGAGGTGACCTCCAGAAGTCGATTGGGGACGTCCGGATGTTCGAGGGTTCGAACGGACGTGTCCCGGATAGTCGATTTCCAACAGCAACGTAACTGGTCAAACTCAGTTCCTAGTCGATGGGTTACGCCAATAACAAGGATACCCGGCCTTTCCCCCTTGAGACTAGCACTTAGTGTATGTGGGCTAATCTCGAGCCTCGGTGTTGGGACATCGACATACTTGAGTGGGTGCTCACTGTTGATGAGTTCACTGAACCCCCTCTCCCTGGAATCTCTAAGTGGTTATCACTGATCGAGTAGAGAATTCCATAATATAGTTGTACACAATTAATCCTTAAGACCCAGACATCACCGTGACTTCATCAGAGGACTAGCTGTATCGTGACGTGTCTCTGATTCCCTGGAAAGGGAGTAAGTCGAAAAAGGAGACAATGTTCGTGCAGTTCGAAATCTGATGTGAAGTCTGTGCATGGTAGTAGGGGATCTGATCGCTTGATATAGATCATGGATGTCCTGTGTGTTCTGATGGTTCGTAGTCCCGGAATCTCTGGCCAGAGTTGAATAGTGAGGTGATTAGAGAAATGTGTTTCTCTGAATCAATCACGACTGGATTTTACGAAACCTAGAACGTACGCACAGTTATCAAACTCAACAAGAGATCTCGATTAACCAATATCTCTAGTTTGATCGGGACATATGTATCGGAGGGATCGTACTGTACGCTAACTATATTACAAGGTTCTTGCAGGCACTTCATTTGTATCTAGGGAATTAGTGAAGCGTGGCTGCTAGACGCTCGTCACTGATTCGTTGGGCACCGACTTGTTCGGAGATTAAATAATATGATTATTAATCTAAAACTCTTGGGAGTAGTTGAAATAAGAACAATATGTTGTTCGAATCACAATATGTTGTGAGCCCACGGCTAGTTATACACCTGAACCATTGAGGGTCACATTCTCGTGTAAACCGATCCTTGAATACGATCATGTATTAATTAACTGTTAATTAAGTACATATAGTCGGAGGTCAATATGATTGAATCCGAGATTCATAATTGTGATTATGAGTTGGAAATAATACTGAGCTAAAGAAAACGGACACGATGGTGTACACTTTCTATTTTGGGAAATTTCCCGATTTAGCAGTACCCCTGAAATGGGCTTTCCGATTTTGTGAAATTGGAAAATTTTATTTTTATCTCATATTGATGAGAAAATTAAAACGAGAAAGAAAATATAATCGTTATATTTTTCGGAGATGAAATTGATTGTCAATTTTGGAGAAACGGAATGACGGCTAATGTATTGGGCCGGCTAGGGTTAATGGATCCGATCCATTAGGGTTTGAGCCCAACAAGCTCCTTTCTTCACCTATAAAAGGAGCTCCATAGGCATGAGAATAAACACACCAAAGTGAAGAGCTCAAAACCCTAGCCTCATTTTCTCTCCTCTCCTCTCTCCCTCTCGTCCGCCCCCTCGGCTCCTCCCTCGGAGGACCGCCGACAACCGGAGCCGCCGCCCGCCGCCGCCTAGTGCCGCCGCCGGCAGCCGCCTCCCCTCGCCGGAATCCGATTCCGGCACCGTTTTTCCGGCCCGTTTTTCCCGTCATATTCTCCCTTACGTGTTTCTAGTGCAATACGTAAGTTGGATTACCTATACGAGGTGAAACCTGATTAGACGAGAGACGCCGAAGGAACGCTCGAGCACAGCCCGAGTCGCGCCCGTGCGCTCCAGCCGTGACACACGAGTCCAGCCGAGAGCCCCGCCACTCGCTCGGCTCTCCCCGCACACGACCCGTGCCGTCCCCGCGTCGCATCCGCGCGACTTCCGACGAACCTCGTTTCGTCCGATGAATCCCTGAGGTACTTACGATTAAATTTAGATTTAATTGTTTGCGTTAAATGTTTGCGCTATGTACTGTTAATGTTTGCGCGGATTTTTAATTGATAAAGAAAAATTAATTGTGATTAATTTAAATGTCAATTAAATTCAAATTGATTCGAATTAAATAATATGATTATCTTAATTGTCAATTTGACGCAAACTGCACATGTTTACGTAATTAATTATATATGTGTAATTAATTAATTTGATTAATTTAATTGCACAATTCAAGTTGATTAGAATTAAATAATATGATTATGTTAATTGTCAATCTGATGCAAATTAATTATGTGCGGATGTTTACATAAACTCAAGTTGATTAGAATTAAATAATAAGATTATGTTAATTGTCAATTTGACGCAAATTAATTATGTTTGCAATGTTTGCGTAATTAATTGTAATATATTAATATGATTAATATAATATATTAATATGATTAATATAATTGCGCTAGAAGTAATTATTTTATATGATAATATAATTGCGCTAGAAATAATTAATTTATATGATAAATTTAATTGCGCTAGATTTAATTTATGTAGTATGGGATGCATGAATTAAATATTTAATTATTTGATAATTAAATTAAATGGTGGATTATTTATTCTAATTAGATTTGAATTAAGCATGTAATATTGAAAATATGATTTTCAATAAAATAAAATAAATATAATGTAAAATGTTTACATTAATGAAAAACGGTTTTTCATAAAAATTTTTGTTTTCCGCTGCGTATACATGCACGATCCCAACAGTGGTATCAGAGCGTAGGTTCTAAAATTGATTAATTATCTATGAATATAATTGCCTTAAGCTTTGTTGAATTGATTGATTTAATGTTGTTTAATTGGGACTTAGTTGTTTCTATTAAGATATTTATTTTTATCTAATAGATTGAAACAATGCCTAATTTGTTATCAAGTAACAATTCAATGTCGAACATGAATGCACCTCGGGGAGTGATTCATCTAGACTTGTTTTTGTTAAAACAAATTAGAGACATCGAGCCATTTGATGACATGATTCGATGGTCTGCTCGGCTCCCCCATTTATGGGAGATAGGGTCGCTCGCATGATGAATCGCTGGTTAGAAACTTCGAGTTTCACTTACGAGACATCACGTTTTGATTATTAAGATATTAATAAATTGAAATAGAAAGGAAGTATCAATATTTAATTTAGTGAAATTATTTATTGACCAATTAAATAATTGATTTAAATATTCGATCAACAAGGTGATAGATTAATTATTTGATTTAATTGTTAAATCAAGTTAATTAATAGAACACCATTTAATTTGCATACCTCGTTTTAATTGTGATTAAATGCTATGTGAATTATGTGAGATATATATTGTGATATATGTTATGATCGTATGTGCTCGTTAGGATGACCTATAGAGGACATAGTTGTTAAGAATCAACAATCGATCACTCACTTCATTCTCTCCTGAGAATGTACAACGATTATTCTGATGAGATAACCAATCCTATACTCCTCCATTCTCTCCCGAGAATGTATATCAAGCCTTAAAGGAGAACCGATGTGTCGTTCTTTCTCCTTTCCTTCTACCGACAATAAATTATGTGAAAGCCACTTACAAGTAGTATGGTATGCCGTGTTAGCGGGGAGTACTGCTTGTGAGTTAAGCTGTAATTTATTGACATAAGATGGAGAGGTGTTAGCTACGATTCTTTTGAATATGTGTGGTCGGATAGATTAACTATGGGCTTACACATGTTTACTGGAGTCCAACTTTCACTTCTCAGATCGGTAGGTCGGTCTTGACACATGGTTGACTTTGAAGGGTACGATTAACGTAGTTCATTGTCATGGTGAGGAAAAGTAATCTTTAGGGTCACATAGAGATGTGATTGAAAATGTTTCTACCTTTAGGTGAATGTAATCGGGCTAGATTAACTACGGGTTATATTCACGTTATTGGACCTAAAGCCCAACTAAGGAAAAATAAGTTTTCCCGTCTGTCTGCTAGAGGATAGCGGAATTCGAAAAATTTAGTGGGAGGCAATTAAATGATAAAGACCAAACATTTAATTGTAATCATTAATAACGAATTATCTCAATGTTAATCTTCTTAATATTTCTCAGTAATATTCTCTAAGATATCCCGTAACATCGATACTCGACCAATCCAAACTCACTGGCCCAAACCATTTGAATTGGAATCTCAATCTTGTGATTTAAATTGATGAGTGCCTCTATGTACTTGAGAATAGATTATTTGATAATCTCACTCAATATGTACTGTGCTTCTCCAAGATCCTTCATTGAAAAACAATTCTCAAGCCATTCTTTAATAGAATTAAGCATAGAAACATTGTTTCCAATAAGGAGTATGTCATCGACATACAACACAATTAATACAACGTAACTCCCACTGATCTTCTTGTAAAACAAGACTCTTCCGAGTTCCTCTGAAATTCAAATCCCAGTATGGATTCATTGAACTGAAGATTGCTACTCCGATATGCTTGCTTTATTCCATAAATGGAACTATTAGGCTTGCATACTCTCTCAGCCTGATTAGGATCGATAAAACCCTCTGGTTGTGTCATAAACACATCCTCTTCTAGAATCCCATTCAAGAAGGCGGTTTTAACATCTATTTGCCATATCTCATAATCATAATGAGCTACAATGGCTAAGAGAATCCGAATGGATTTAATCATAGCAACTGGTGAAAAGGTTTCATTATAATCCACCCTGTGAAAAAAAACTTTTTCCACCAACCTTGCTTTGAAAACACTAGGTTTTCCATCCATGTCTGTTTTTATCTTGTAAATTCATTTGCTTCCAATGGCCTAGCCCCTTTAAGCAAACCGACCAAGTTCCAAACTTGATTTTCAGACATCAATTCCATTTCGGATTTCATGGCACCCTGCAATTTCTCGGAATCTGGACTCGTCATAGCTTGGATATAGGTCGAAGGTTCATTGCTTTCTAAAAGCATGATTTTATAGTTCTCATTTGTCAGAATACCTAAGTATCTGTCAGGTTCAGTTCTAATCCTTCCGGACCTTCGAGAGTTAGGTGTGGTTTCCAAAACCACTGGAGTACTTTCGACCAAGTCTTGATTCTCCATCTCAGTTTGTTCTTCTTGAACCTCATTCAAGTCTTCTTGAACTTCGTTCAATTCAACTGAGCTCCCACTTACTTTCTTGGAAAGATATTCCTTTTCAAGAAATACACCATCTCGAGCAACAAAGACTTTGTTCTCGGATTGGTTATAAAAGTGGTACCCTCGTGTTTCTTTTGGATAACCAACAAAGAAACATTTATCCGATTTGGGTTCAAGCTTTGTTGAGATATTTCTCTTCACATAAGCTTCACATCCCCAAACCTTGATATAAGACAAGTTAGGGACCTTCCCTTTCCATACTTCGTATGGTGTCTTATCAACAGCTTTTGACGGTGTCCTATTCAGTGTATAAGTTGAAGTCTAGAATTATGTGTTCCCAAAAGAGACCAGTAGTTCATTTAGACCTCTCATCGAATGGTCGAACTATATCTAATATAGTTTGTTTTCTCGAAACATAACCTTCATGTGCTTGTGAACTGATAGGTTCCACATACATCAGTATGGATCATCCCTAATAAATCACTTACATGTTCTCCTTTCTCCAAGAAAGATGACATTGTTATCTTGTCCATCACACATCATCCACATGTATCAAATGACTCCAAGTCAAATGAATCTAGAATGCATTCTAAAAGAAGATTCGTTACATATTTAGATGTTGATTTGACCTAATCAACAATGTTATAGTTATGTCTCATTCAGACTTATTCGATTCGGCCTTTAGTGTTAATGTTATATATGATTTTTCAAGTTTAAAGTATACATAAACAATATAATAAACGTACCAAAACAAAGAATAATTCACAATTAAAATAGTTACCAAACTATTTAATAGTGAAAAACTAATCCATCAGTATCCAATACTGAACCAATATTCATTGTTTATTGAAGGTACGAAATTACATAGTTATAATACTAAAACAAGGCCCTAAGGCAAAACAACATCATATGATCATGCGGCTAATGCAGCGACATTCGCTTCATTTCTCGCCCGTAGATCGACATCTCTACTCACCAAACTTACACTTCTATGTAGTTCCTCCACATACAAATGTGAGAACCACATTTGGCATCCAATACCCAAGAAGTAGAATTTGTGAAGTTTAATGTCTATAACATTAATACCTGAAGATGAAGCAACCCCGTTCTTCACATCTTCATTGAACTTTGGGCAAATTCAATTATTCCCAATAATTGAGTTTCATTCAAATTTCCCATTCAAAATTATCTCAATGTCAAAACGTGATAAATCGTAAGTGAAAAATCGAAGTTTTCTAACCAACGATATTATCATGCAATTGAAGCCCTATCTCTCATAAAATATGAGGGAGCCAACCAGACAATCGATTCACGCCATCCAATGGCTCGAAAGTCTCTAATTTGTGTCATTGATGAACTTAAGTGTTCTGGATTAAATCACTCCCCGAGGTGAAAATAATCATAACCTTATAATCCATCAAATGAAAGACAAATTAGGGATTTGTTTTGAAATTGAATAAAATATGAACTTTTATATGTTTGCAAGTAGTGTCCAACACTTTTGCAGTAGACGCATTGAGATTCCCTAGGAACCCTAGTAGCCTTCTTGCCCATGCTCTTTTGACTACCCTATCCCATATCATAAGAATTTCCCTCTTAGGGTCCTTTTCTATCGCCGGCTCAACAGCCTTGAGCATCCCGTGGAGCTCACGAAGCGATTTCTTCAAACCATTCATATGGAAAATTTAGCCTAAAGGCATTATAACCATAATGAGATTGAAGTATGAAATCGGTTGCCAAATAATCATCATAGGAAAAATCTAGACGGTCACTTGAAACAAATAATCCAATCATTTGTTGTACATGTGATTCCATAGATTTCCATTTTTCCAGCCTAGCTGAAGCGATGACCCTGGTCATACCGAACCGCTCAATCTTAGCATATTCCCCGAACATGCTATTGAGTTGTTCAATGATATCTTAGGATGTGGTTATCTAACACATTTTCATTGTCTTCGTATTTGAGGACCATCCTCAAATTACTCTTGTGAATCAAGAAAATTTATGTTGTTCAATTTTTCATAATCAAGAATTGAACCAAACTTGAATCGAGTTGAAATTAACATGATAAACTACAAAAGAAAGATAAATAAAGTATGTAAACATTCACAAAGCGGTAAACAAATAAGGTTGTCTAACAAGCTACTTATTTATTTCATTTTGTTCAATCGATATCTAATATCTTTGTTCCCTTGAACAAAACAATCCCAAGACCCTCATCTTGCAAATTCTTAAGCCGACTGAGTCCGCACTTAAGAAGTCTAAGATAGGTAGACATCCCATGTCAATGACATCTAATGTCACTCTCGGTCGATGAGAGTCCCATTCTCATCTCATGTCTCGATAGCCACGCCTGCAGTGGATCTATCGATGAGAAAACCAAACTCACGTGTAAGGGTCTAACCCTTACTCCCACTTATCCCAAGATAACAAGTAGTACCCCGCTGAGGCGGACCTACCAACTTATGATCGAGGGCTTCATGAGTGTGATGTTTTTGACAAGACATTATACTCATTATTTTGGGAACTTGCATGCATAGGTGTTTATATGTAAGTTGAACATTTATAACATAAAACATCTTATAACTAGCAAAGCAATTAAATACATAATCGAAAGGCCCCTAGAACCTCACAACTCTCAAACGAAAAGATTAAAAGCAACAAAATAGGCCTTGAACATCTTCTGGATTGGCCCGCGCCCGCCGTTTCAGTTCCGCACCCGCCGATTTAGGTCAACCTTAGTCCATACCCCAAAAACCACGAACGGCGCCCGCCGTTTCACAAACGGCGCCCGCCGTTTCACAAACGGCGGTCGCCGAACACCACCGACGGTCGCCGTTTCCAAAACGGCGCCCGCCAAAAGGGTACAAAACAGGCTGACCAAAAAACAGCCTTTTGGCGGTCGCCGTTTCCATAACGGCGCCCGCCGAATCCATTCGGCGCCCGCCGGAGCAGAAACGACGCCCGCCGTTTTGCTCCAGCAGCCCGATATTCGCCCGTTTCGCTTCATTTTGCTTCGTTTCTTCTCGTTTTCGCCGGAGAGCCGAGATCCACCATCGAACCATGGACCAAGTCCATCGCTTACAAGTTTGAACAATACATATTGAAATAGAAAACCTATCTATTACACATTATTCCAAGGGACGCAGCCCTCCAAAACTATGGCCAATCGTACGTAAAAAACGACAATTTCATTCACCCGACCACTAACGGTGGCCGGCCTTACATCTAATCACATAATCACAATTAAACATATAATCCAATTATGTTGATTTAACCTTCGTGTCCAACACAAAAGTGTGCACGAGCCCTAGTCTCTGATACCAATTGAAGGTACCGGTATACCGATCCAATCGATATACCGTGTGTGCGGAAGCGTGTAAAGCAATAGATCTACTATGCCATGATCTTAGTGCACACTTAATGTGTATAAGAACACATATAAACATATATATATACACATCCAATATATATATATATAAGGTTCAACGATTACTTACTTATGGTGACGAAGTGATTCGTTGATGTCGTTGAGGTGGTGTTGAGTCGATTGAACCACCTCAAATGGATCAGCCTCTCGAAGCTCTCCTTGTGAATGACCTCGTCACTCCTCTTGTCTAGATCGCCCGGATATTGAAGCCGCACAAATGGCCCGGCCTCTACGTGTTGCACACGAACCCGGAATTGAACTTGCTTGCTTGTTTTGAAGTGGTTCTCCAAGAACTCTCTTCTCTCTCTCTTTTGTGTATGATTTCGTGGCTGATCAAAAGTGTTGTGAAAACACATGTTTTCATCACTATATTGATCACCATTAACCTCCCTTGTAACCCCCACCATAATGTGCATCATAATGCACAAGTAATGGTGGATAATGGGGAGGTGAAGGGTCATTTCCACATCACCATGCCAAATGGTATTAGATGTGGTCCCCTTGCTTGTGTGGAATGCCATGTCACACCATGTGACATGCATCCATGCAAGCCATGCATCCCATGCATGTGAAAATCCATACGTATTGATTCTAAATCAATATAACAAGCAACGTAATTCCGAATCGTGTGTGACCCTGTAGGTATGATTTAATTGATCAATATTATATTGTTCCCAACAATTAATATTATCAAATAATCATTTAACATCCATAGACGACCTTATGACTTTATCGATTGCACACGTAGGATCGAAGGACATATTCCAACAGTTTAGACATGAAAGTGGAGAGTAGTCATCAAATGATGAATGTTTTTGTGATAGATAATTTTTTTAATAATATTGATTTTGATGAATTAAAATTTATTTTAATATATATTTTTTTGTGTTTTCTGCAATTTATAAATTTATTTTTTTCAAATGATATTTATTTATTTTTATGATGAAAATTATAATGAACTTTTATATTTTATGATATAGATATTGGATTTTAATATGTTATTTTTATTATACATCTAATGAATTGATTTACTTATTTATGAGGTAATGTATGAAAAGTGGGCAACTTCAACTATGTGAACTTCGTATAATACCTAAAGTATCAATTATAATGATGATTGAATAATTTTTAATGTAAATTGTTTTTATTTTAAGGGATAATTGTACTTTAGTACCTGAACTTAGAGCACTTTTGTAATTTAGTAACTGAACTTTTTTTTCTTACAATTCGGCGGCCGAACTTAAACGAAATTGTACTTACGTGTTTGATTGGCCGGAATTCGGCAACACGTGACTCTGACATGATTAATGATGGCATTTTTGTAATTATTTATATATTTAATAAATGTGTATTTACATCTAAGCCCTTCTCTTCATCTTCTCCGATTGGAGTGAAACCTAAACTAAAAAAAACCTAAAATAAGAACTCTAAATTTTTTTTCTTGAGCTAGTTGGACACCCATCATTAGAGACAAACTCGACCCGACCCGAAGGTCCAATCCAGGTTGGCCGATCATCACAGACAACCCCCCCCCCCCCCCCCCCCCCTTCGCGAAGGGACAATGATATTAACGGCGGAGCTTGCTATGTTTTACCTTCCAGAACATCAATGGCGATTGCGATTTTTGAATCCCAATTCCTGAAATGGTAATTATCGGCATACTAGTGTTTGCAGCGATGGAAGAATTGTCGGAGATGTATTTCAAGGGTGAACCTCGACGTCGTCTTCGCAGCCAAGAAACGCGTTCATTTTGCTGAGGTGCAGATCTGCGCCTTATAGGTTGTGGTCGCTGGGCGGTAGATTTGACCAATCAATAGTTGTGAAAATTCGATATCAAGAGCGTGGGTAAAAAGTCGAGTAATCGGAGAAGAAATGTGCAATAATATTTTTTTTAAGGTTCAAATTGGAATTTTTCTAGCTTCAGAACGAGAAAGAAGATGAAGCTATTATTTTTTTCAATTTCATTTTTTTGTATGCTTCACATTTGTTTTCACTCCAGAATTGTGTGCAATATTTTTATTCATATTTTTCCGCAATAATAATTGGGGAAGAACATATTTGTGTGCAATAATTTAATTCATATTTTGTTTGTATGAATAATTGGGGAAGATGATATTTGATGGAAGAGAAGGGGAATAATTGGGGAAGATGAAGAGAAGGGCTTAGATGTAAATACACATTTATTAAATATTTAAATAATTACAAAAATGTCATTATTAATCACGTGAGAGTCACGTGTTGCCGGATTCCGGCTGATCAGACACCTAAGTACAATTTCGTTTAAGTTCGATTATCAAATTGTAAAAAAAAAAAAGTTCAGTTACTAAAGTACAAAAGTGCCCTAAGTTCAGGTACTAAAGTACAATTATTCCTTATTTTAATGAATAATAAATAAATATGTACGTAAGACTATGTGTAGCGATGATTTTTTCAAAATGGTCATTAATAAAACAAAATAGAGAAGTATTAAAGAAAAAGAAAATAGAGGGGCCGAGCGGTTGGCCTCCGCGATTCTCAATCGGCAAATATCGTGACACGTGTCTTGATATCATTAGTGCATATTTTGCATTTAATTTAAATTTATTTTGTACATAACATTTTATATAACAAATATGTTGGTTTATATTTTATTAAAAAATAAAACAAAAAGTTCTAAAATTCATAATTTTAAATTATCTATAAATATAGTATAGTACTGATATATTTTCGTACACATCTAAAATTTATCTGTGAAATCGTTTCTCTCAAACTTTTAATCATGAATTCAACAAATTACAATTTTTTTTTTTCAAATTCTCTCGAATATTCAAACCCTCAATATTACCCTAATGTTTAAGATTTGGAAAATTCTCACATTACTCTTAAAAATGATTTGATTGAGTGGCACAAATTTGCCAAAGATAATTGAATGTAATTCGCATGCTTTGATTTCTATTAGTATTCGACAATAATAATTGAATGTAATTTGCATGTAGTTTTCTATTATTTTGTGAATCTATTCGTAATTTTATTTTTAATTTTTAATTTTTATTTTATTTTTTAATTTTTTTAAATTATTTTTTTCAGTAAGTTATTTAAATATATTTTTATTTTTTAAATTAAATTAAAATTGATTGTTATTTAAATAAATTATAAAATAAATAAAAATAATTTTGGATTAGATTGGGTTTGAGTTGAGTTGTGAGTAAAGTTAAAAAAAAAATATTAAATGATTGGGTTAGAACTTAGAGATTTGGTAAGAAAAAAAATAGAGTAATATTTTATTTAAAAATTGGGTTGGGTTGGGTTGTGTTGCTGATAAACCAGAAACGCTCTCCTCCCCGAAACAGGAATCCCGCCTGGTCTATGTGGCTATCCACGTAATTAATTCGCTCACTTCTCTATTTTCTCATTAGTTTTCTCTCGATCGAATAATTATTTAATTTTTAATTTTTTTTTTTTTAATTTTTTTATCTGCTGGATTCAAAAAAGTCACCACGATCAACCTTCATCTCAACGTTGCCCATCATCCTCCAATCAAGCTAACTAATGCCGTTTCTCCGAGACCGCCTTTCCGCCTTTTGTCAGTCGTCATTAACGACGAAGCTCGTCCTTAGTCCATTAGTTGGAACACGCAACTCATTCTCTCTCTTTCATAATAATTATTATTTATTATTTAATTATATTTCTCCCATCAGATCCCTATCATAATATATTTTCTCATCTTTCTTATGAGAAATTCACATTAAAATTTGAGATGAAAAAAAAATTAACGCTGGTCAGTTCAAGAAAAAATAAAAAAAAAAACTAAATTATTATTAAGCAAGTGGTGGCGTTCCAGGAGGAGGGGCTCGTCGGCGAAGACATCTGGGAGTCGAAAGGGTTCGGCGATGGCAGCAGCCCGGTTAAGGGTCGAGTTGGATTCTCCGGCGAGGTCAGTGATTCCAGTTTGGGGCCGCAATGGTGTCGGTTGAGATTCACCGGCGAGGTCTAAAAACGGTTGTGGGCAGTCAAGCCATTCGGAGATTGGGGCTGATCGATTGGGGCTCCGATGTTTATACGAGTGATTTTGGATTTTGATGAGAGAGAAATGAGAATGCTAATGCGAGAGAAAGATATTTAATTAATAAATAAATAAATAATAATAATAATAAAGGAAAATAAATAAATAATTAAATAAATAGGAATAAGTAAATGAGTTAATATTGGACATGTATGCATAACCACGTAGACTAGGCGGGATTCCCGTTTCGGGGAGGAGAGCATTTCTGGTTAGTAATGACATCAGTTGATCAACCATGACAATTGACAAGATAGTTCCACATGCTCATGGACCAAATAAATAGACACAGCCCGACCCAAATTGCACATTACTCACCTTTCCATTCTACTCCTTCCTACTCCCTCGGTCCAATAATACATGTCATACTTTCCCTTTTGGGGTGTCCAACAATAGTTGACACACCCCAAAAAAGGAAATAATTTTCCAACATCTTACCCTTTTGTTTCTCACTTAATTACAAATTTGCCATTCTAGTTTTACATAATTTATTTACTTAATCTTACAATTAACATAATAATCTTTAATTAATTTTTTACTGTAACTAAACACAAACAAAAATTCAATGTTCATCTACCCAAATTAAACACGAGACCAACTCTTTTCCAATCTCAGGACACCAAATCCAATTCCACTACCAAAAACACGTAATCACCCCACCCACTCTCACCCGTCCATCAGATCTGAGTTTCTCTCCGTTCTAGAATTCATACTCTCTAACAGAAGCATTGGGGCTTGGCATTGTCTTGTTGGATGATAATGTTTCTACTTGCATTTGCTGGCCATTTAGCCTTGATTGCTGGAATGATCTGTATGCATTGTTACATTATTAGAAATCTTGCATAGGTTTTGTAAAAAAAAAAAATGTTGAACTAGGTTTGCTCAGTTTACCTGGTAGATAATGCATGCTTTGACGACTTCCCTTGTGACTGAATCTATGGGTTTAGTAATCAAAGTACCCCTATCTCTGTTTTTTGACTTTTTTTTTTGCAGGCTCTTGTATTGTAAATGGCCAAATGCCTATTTTCCCATCAAATTCTAAATTGTTTTCAGAAGCACTTCTAGGCCTAGCTACAGCACACATGAACATCACTTTCGGTATAAACTTTTTAGACTTGCATGTCCTGTGTGGTTCTATCTCACCAGGCACCAAGTAATACCTCTCATTAGTCTTAGACATATAAAACCATTTTTCATCAATGTGAACCTCGTGATACATTTCTGAAAACATAATTTGTCTGCTGAGTGGGTTAACTTCTAGGGCATTTAAGCTGTAATTAAGCCTCTGCAGCCTGTTCTTGTCTGTTAATTCTGGCTTTATGGCATTGGTATGTGCCCTAATCACACCTGATTTCACCAAATTGTGTACATAGCCTCTACTCAACTGTAATTCTTTTGCTAAGCACCTAATTGAACGTCTTTTTGAAAAAGGCAAGGCTTTCATTTTCTCTAAATTAAGCTCATTAGGTTTTTTCTTCTTGACAATACCCTCTTTATTTGAAGTAAGATTAATCGGGATACCTTGCTGAATTTGTTCTTTTGCTTGTGCCCAAACTCTGTGTATTGTTCTTTTGGAGACTTCATATTTCTCTGCTACTTCCTTCACCTTGCCATGCTTTACTGCTGTTTCAGATCTGTTTACTAGCAGAAACTGAGCTATTTGATTTTTCTGCACTGGTGTGAGTTCTCCCCTGTTCATTTATTTAGGTTTACTGTTCTGAATTTTTTTGGTAGTGAAAATTTTTTTTTATTGGCTTTTGATGATGAATTTGTATTCTGAAAATACTAAGCCAATATTTATAGAACAATCTTTGGTGGGAAATGAAATTTTTTAAAATTAAGAGGGAAAGTTAGGTTAATAAAGGTGGGAAAGTGTGATTTGACATTGATGTGCTTAAATTTTTTTGAATTTCTCCTATTTTTCTTTCTCTTTTCTCTTGCTGCATAACTTTTTGTAACAATTTTTTTTTCTAATATGAGCAGCTCAAGAACTTTCAAAGAGAAAATCTTGAAGATCATGATCGAAGCCGGTTGAAGTCGACGATCAGTGGATTGAAGTTTGTGATTTTTTTTATGTTCTAGATTTTTGTAATTTGGTTATTTCAAATTTGAAATAAAATGATCATTCAAAATTTCTAATGTCAAGCTTTTATTTGTATGTTTAATTCATTGTTTGTCCATTCTTTTTTATTTTGGGTAAGAAGATTAACTTTTCAATTAAAAGTTAATCTTTCACTTGAAAAGACTTTTTTACCCTTCCACTACAACCAATTATAACATTAAAATATTACTTTCTAAAAACCTGTGCCAAACAAAGTGTGACAAGTATTATTGAACGGAGGGAGTAATTTTTTTATAAATCATTCAATTAATAAATTAAAAAATAAATCACTCTACTCCTTCCTAATTAATTTTTTTATGACACATAAATTAAAAGATGGTTAAATTCAATTAATATTTATTGAAAAAAATTAAAATGACAAAAAGAATAAAAAGTGATTGTTGGAAAAGTACTTAAATTCAATTAATATTTATTAAAAAATAAATAGAATAACAAAAATAATAAAAAGTTATTGTTAAAAAAAAAAATCTATAACATGAATAGGAAAGAGTATAATATTAAAATTAAAAAATATTATTATTATTACTTTCTATCTTAAAATAATTGAAAGACGTTTACAAGTATTAATTTTCAAGTATTAAAATTAAATTTAATACTTGAATTTATTTTATTTTATTTTATTAAAATATTATTTTTAGTAGATAAAAACTTTTTAATATCTCAATTCAATACAATCTCTTTAAATTTTTAAAATTAAATTACCGATTAGTGAACATATAAATAAAAAATTAATCATACGATTTGTATTTTTTTATAAGCGGTTCTGTATGTGTTCATTTCAATTTGTTTTAATTACTGTAATATATATGTATTACTCCTCCCGAATTAAGAATTTATGTACTTTTTTTTTTTGTTTCTTAGAGCATTTTCAGTGGTGGGTGTAAGTTTTTTGTGATAAGTACACCACGTGTGTGCCAACTTATATTTTTTCTATTTCCACCAAAAAAAACTTTTACTTCATCCAACAATTCTACTTTAAAAAATAAATTTTATAGATCCCACAACTTACTTACTTTATACTATTTATTTATTGTATATATTTAAATAATAATAATAATAAGTTAAAAAAATGATTTTTAAATGAAATAAAATAAATATTTAATATTTCATATAATTTATTATTAAAATAAAAATATCACAACGGATATATTGACTTTTAAAATTTAATTATTTCAAAATTTTTATTTTTAATTAATTTTTATATAAATATAACACAACACTAAAATTTTAACTCTTTTAAAAATTTTATTTTTAATTAATTTTTATATAAAATAAATCCATTAAAATTTAAATATTTAAAAAAAATTAATTTTAATTAATTTTTATATAAAATAAAAAATATTTTTAGTTAATTTTTATATAAAATAAAAATATAAAAAATCCGTTAAAATTTTAACTATTTCAAAAAATTTAATTTTAATTAATTAAATATTTTAAAATTTTTAATTTTAATTAATTTTTATATAAAATAAAAACTATTTTTAATTAATTTTTATAAAAAATAAAAATATAAATAATCCTTTAAAATTTTAACATAGTTCAAAATTTTTAATTTTAATTAATTTTTATATAAAATAAAATTTAAATAATTCGAGTTAAAATTTTTAATTAGATCAAAATTCTTATTTTTTTTAATTTTTATATAAAATATAACGTTAAAATATAAAATAATTCTTAACGCTGAAATAATAATAATAATAATAATAATAATATTAATAATAATAATAATAATAATAATAATAATAATAATAATAATAATAATAATAATAATAATAATAATAATAATACTTTTCATCTCCACTCGTGTAGAAGTTCTTCTACCCAGAAGTGTTAGGAACTTCTAATTTTAACACTCTCTAATGATTTTTACCTCGGGTGAGAGGTAGAAGTACACAGACTTCTACCTCTCCATTGGAGATGCTCTTAAAAATTTGCACATTCATATAATTTTATTTTTTCAATACTAATCTAGTTATATTAATACAATTACTTTTTCGCTTAACTTATCCATTATTTACATAACAATACTAATTATATACCCCTACTTTCATTAATTATTCATTTAACTTATTCATTATTTACATAACAATACATATTATACCCCTACTTTTTATTATTTAACACATAAAAAAATATTTTTTCTTAATCTTAGTGAATTTTTTTTTATGCAAACTTTTGATAAAGAGGAAGTATATCTTGTTAAAAGCCGAATATTTCTTTTCGACAGAAGAACAAAGTACGTTGTAAATTAAAAGTGTACGTGTACATGTGTAAGGGGACTATTACTCGCCCGATCAGAGTCACATCCGAATGCGCATTTAAGAAAATCTCTTTTCCTGGGTGAGCTTTAGGTACCAAACAACTTGTAGAGCAGCAGTCCAATGAGTCTGCTTAGGACTAATTACTACAGTATATTTATAAATTGGGTAAGATCGTATGTACACAGTATGAGAGCTCATGAGGACGTGTGATAGTAAGATAGATAAGAAATCTATAGGCCGGCTTCATGATAATGTAGAGATCTATAGGTGCAAATATTTCTTAAAAGTTGACACTTTCCGCATGACAGTTGATCCCCATAATGACCAAACGAGCTTTGTAATATGTTCAATCAATTGTTAGTTTTTGTTTATATCCAATTTTACATTTTTTTAAATTAAAAATTTCAAATTTATGTTGAAATTGGAAGTGTGTGAGTGTGGTCAAACGACTAGCGTACAAAGACGGAAAAGAGAGACCCGAATCAATTGGTACTAGCCTACTAAGTGGAGTCAGGGGCGGAGCCACTAAGGCAGCTCTAGGGGCTTAAAGCCCCCTAGATTTGTTATTTTTGTCTTTTTAGATTTAATATTTATATAAAATTAGTCTACTTTAATGATTATGAGCAAGCTAAAAACATTAATGAGTAGGGCTGATTATTATATTTAATAAATTTAACTAATAAAAATATTAATGCTAAGGATTAATTGCTTAATAAATTCAACAAAAATTATTATTTTTATTATTACAATTCCCAAAATTTACTAATGTCTAATAAATATAACTAATAAATTAATCTAATTTTTAAAACGCAAGTTTAATCAATAATCATTATGTTAATAAATCAATAAATTTAAATATTTAATCAATGTCTAATAAATATAATATTAATAAATTAATGGGACATTTTTAAAAAAGTTAGTTATCTTACTCTATATTATAGAGTAATCTTAATCTTTTGCTTAATTATAAAAAATAAGGATTTACCCAATTCACCCTTCTAATTGTATTAAACTATTTAATATATTATATATTACTATTACTCCGTACTATTAAAAAAGAAAGCATGATTTGTGTCGTGTATATGTGTTTTTAGTTTACGTTTTGTGTAGAGTGTGAGTCGTGTTTTGTTACTTTAGTGTCGTTTATTTTATGTTTTATGTTGTGTTGTGTCGGATCTCACAGGTGTTTGGAGTTGGGTTTTGTGTATATTTCAAAGCAAAAATCGAAAGAATCGAGAAGGAAACGAGTCCGAAACGGAAAGACGAAAGCGGGCTGGACATTTACATTTTGTCGGCCGATACATTTGATAAAAATTCAAAAATGAAAGAGGCAGTTGAGGGTAGTTTGTGGGAGGTTACTGGAGTCTTTGGAGATGCATTTAGGCATGAAAAAAAAAACAGAAAATGATCATCTCTTGTCTTGGAACTCGACGTAGAGTGAGGGGCGTCTGTATTGACGACACCGGCGTTCTAAGAATCGTAATCGAGTTCTACAGCCTTCGTAAACTCTGTAATGTAATCATTTCTTAGTTTTTCATTTCGTTCTTAGTTTAAGAATGTTGATTATATTATGTTCGATTGTGTTTATAAATTGCTTTTTATTTAATGTCTTAATGTTTTTCTCAATTCTCTTTAATTGTTTTCGTTAATCATGCTTCGTTTGTTTTCATGTAATTTTCATATTTGCTCGAATGATGAATCGAGAATCGCGAAAAAGGAATTTCATATTCAATTGTACTATGTCATTAGAAACGACACAACCTTAGGACTCGTAACTTGATCGAGAGCGAGACCCCTAAGTGAATTAAACGCCTTTGAGTGATTTTAGTAACCCGACCGGGAGCTTTACTTTCATGTGTCGAATATTTGAAATATGGGATGTTGTTATGAAATGGCCGAAAACGATTTGATATAAATTATTCGAGTGTTTAATTTCATGTCTTTTATTTTCTTGTCATTTAATTTATGTAATTTACTTTTATTGCAACTTGAACTTAGGATTTAGTAGATATAAATTATGCATCTAACACTAGTTATTCACTTAAATTCTACTTTTCCATTTCTTTGGATTGATACCGAGTCAAACTACAACTGATCTCGTATTTTGACGAGATACGCACACGAAAAACGTCTAATCAAAATTGGCGCCGTTGCCGGGGAAACGGATAGTTTTTGTGAGAATGAGTAGAATATCACCGATAATTGGTGATTGAAAAATCACCCTATATATAATTGTTACAGTAGAGGTTTACAACGAAAGAATCGTAAAAAATATACACAATATATTTACAAATAATGAAAAGAATATTATTCCTGATATTATGGAGATTTATTCTTATTACCCCCCTTCAAGCTGGACGTAGGGTGAAATCCGACGCAAAGCTTGGAACGAAGAATCTCAAATTGTGGCTGAGGCAAACTTTTTGTGAAAATATCTGCGAGTTGAAGATCAGAAGGGACGAAAGTTGTAGTGAGGCGCCCAGAGGAAACAAGCTCGCGAATGAAATGATAATCGATATCTATGTGTTTCGTTCGTTTGTTGGCCACGGGATTTTGACTTAAAAAAATTGCACTTCTGTTATCACAAAGAAGTGTTCGGCTAGTGGATGGTAAGACTTTTAGTTCTCGGAGAAGATGAGTAATCCAAACAACTTCTTGGGCAGTATGTGCAAGGGCACGATATTCAGATTCACAACTAGACCGAGCAACAGTGGGTTGCTTCTTTGCACTCCAAGATATGAGGTTGCCACCTAGGAAAATGGCGTACCCATAAGTAGAGCGTCGAGTCTCAACGCAACGAGCCCAATCGGCATCCGAGTAATCAACAATTGACGTGTCAGAAGGACGAGTGAAGGAGAGGCCAAAGCTTAACGTTCCTTTCACGTATCGTAAGATACGCTTCACAGCCAAGAAGTGGTCGAGAGTGGGAGCATGAAGGAATTGACTGACATGATTAACCGCGTACGAGAGATCGGGACGCGTAATTGTGAGATATTGCAAGGCACCAACGAGCGAGCGATATAATGTTGGATCATCAAATGGGGTCCCATCACTGAGTAAGGAAGAACCTGGGACTAGTGGAGTAGCAATTGGTTTGGAGTCAAGCATGGAAGCGCGAGTGAGAAAATCATAAGCATATTTGGTTTGACTCAGAAAGAGACCATCCGGAGTGTGAGTAATTTCGAGCCCCAAGAAATAATTTAAAGGTCCCAAATCTTTTATGGAAAATTCTATATTAGCACGAGAGATAAATCGACTAATCATAGACGAGTCATTTCCTGTGAGAATAATATCGTCAACGTAGAGCAATAGGAATATAATTGTAGATCCACGGACATAGTAAAACAAAGAGGGGTCAGCACGACTGTTGTGAAAACCCAAGTTAAGCAAAAAGTCACTAAACCGTTTAAACCAAGCGAGAGGAGCTTGACGAAGGCCATACAAGGCTTTACGAAGACGACAAACATGGTTCGGAAATTTAGGATTAATGAAGCCAGGCGGTTGAGACATGAGAATAGGTTGAGTGAGAAATCCGTTTAAGAAAGCATTTTTTACGTCAAGTTGGCGTAAGGACCAACCACGGTGAACTGCCAATGTCAAGATGATACGAACGGTAGCCGATTTAACGACAGGGCTGAATGTGTGAGAGAAGTCTATACCCAGAACTTGGGTAAATCCTTGAGCGACAAGACGCGCTTTATAGCGTTCAATGGAACCATGTTCAATGGAACCATCTGAACGGTACTTCGTTCGAAATATCCATTTTGAACCAACAATATTAGCGTTAGGTGGTCGTGGGACAAGATCCCAAGTGGCATTAGTATGTAGAGCTGTGATTTCATCCTGCATGGCAGCAAGCCAATGAGGATGCTTAGCGGCAGACTTGAAGCCTTTTGGTTCGGAAGAAGCGAGTAATGCTGAAATGAGTCCACTAGAGGCGAGATCTGCAATATAACGAGGCTTGTGGATTCCTGATTTTGCACGAGTACACATAGAGTGAGAGGGCGCAACCACCTTTGGAAGTGCTGCTGTTGCAGAAGATGAAGGTGCAGCCTGCTCAATAACAGCGAGAGATGGAGGTGAAGAGTGTGAGGATGTAGTCGGGTGTGTAGACGCAGGCATAGAAATGGGAGTCCGATCATCGGTAGAGCATAAAATACAAGATGTAGGAGCACTTTTAGATGTTGAGGGTTGAGTAAGTGGAGATTGCATACTTGAAGGAGCTACTGGTGGTAAAATATTTGAAGCCTGCACACTTGAAGAAGGTAATGACGGTAATATATTTTGAGCCTGCACATTTGAAGAATCTGGAGGAATAAAAATGTCAGGTTCAAGAAAAGATGATACTATTAAATCATCAAGAGATGAAACTAAATATTTTCCCGAAAAAGGAAAACAAGATTCGTCAAATTGAGCATGGCGAGTCATATACATGCGACAAGAGGTAGGATCGTAACACCGATAACCCTTATAAAGACTGTTGTACCCCAAAAAAATGCATGGATGACTTCGAGGAGCTAACTTGTGGTTAGAATAAGCACGAAGGCATGGAAAGACGCGACAACCAAAAGCTTTAAAATTTGCATAGTTCGTAACTGTACCAAACAGCAGCTCAAAAGGAGATTTGTTGTCGAGCATAGGAGAAGGCAAGCAGTTTACAATATATGCAGCAGAGGTAAAAGCATCGACCCAAAATTTTGCTGGAGCATGGGCATGAAAAAGCATTGAAAGACCAGTTTCGGTAATATGACGATGCTTTCGTTCGGCACGACCATTTTGTTCCGGAGTGTACGGACAAGAGAGACGATAATGAACTCCATGATGCTCAAAGAAATCACGAACTCGAGAGTTTGTAAATTCTGTTCCTCCATCACTCTGAAATATTTTGATCGAAGCGTTAAACTGGTTGCAAACGAACTTATGAAATTTCACCAAGGTACTCAAAAATTCTGATTTCGCACGTAGAGGATATATCCAAACAAAACGTGAGAAGTCATTGATAAACACGACATAATAACGAAATCCTTCATGAGAGCACACGGGTGCTGGTCCCCATAAGTCGCAATGAATAAAATTCAAAACGGCTGAGGCACGCTTATCATTAACAGTGAATGATAATTTTTTACTCTTTGCTATTTGAAAAGAATCACAACTGGTAGGTTTTGGCAGCAAAGATGTAACACAAAGTTGACCCAATTTATTTAATAAAGCAATAGTAGAAAAATTTGCATGCCCTAAACGCGAGTGCCATAATTCAAATGATGCCTTCGAAACCTTCGTACGCAAAGCTGCAATCAAGGCCTTATTCCCATGTTACAGAATATATAAACCATTATTGCATGTCCCTCGAGCTAGAGTTTTTCGTGTGTCCCGAGTCTGAATAGCAAAAGACTTGTTAGAAAATAAAACATCCACAGGATAATCAGAGGTAAGCTTGCTTATGGATAAAAGATTTTTGGTAATATGAGGTACCACCAAGACATTATTTAAGCGAAGCTTTGGAGAGATGTCACAGTGGCCAAGATGAGAGATAGAGATAGAGTTTCCATTACCAACAATAACATTTTCATTACCGTGATAAGGCTCATAAGAATCAAGACCAGAGACATTCGTAGTCATGTGAGAAGAGGCACCAGAGTCCATATTGAAGGTTTTCGATGCCGATCCAATCGCATGATTACCTCGGTCGTGTGTGCGGAAGCGTGTAAAACGAGTAAACACGAATAACAAGATCTAGTGCACACATATATATGTATAGACACATATTTATATATATATATATATACATCCAATATATATAATATATATGGATTAACGAGAACACTTACAACCGGTGTAGCGTGCCTCGTTGATGTTGATGAAGGTGGTGTTGAGTCGATTGAACCACCTTCATGGATCAGCCACTAGATGCTCTCCTTCAGAATGACCTCGTCACTCTTCTTTTCTAGATCGCCCGGATGTTGAAGCCGCACAAATGGCCCGGCCTCTACGTGTTGCACACGAACCCGGATGACGAACACTTTGCTTGCTTGAGTCGGTTCTCCAAGAACACTCTCTCCTTTCTCCCTTTTTGTTGTGAATTTCGTGGCTGATCAAGTTGTGTATGAAAACACATGTTTTCATCATTTATTTAATCACCAATAACCTCTTTACTTCACCACAAGTGATCCCCATGTAACCCCCACACTTATGAGCATCAATATGCACCATAAAGGGTGTAATGGGGAGGTGAAGAGGCATTGCCACATATACATGCCACATGACATGAAATATGGCCCCACTTGCTTGTGTGGCATGCCATGTCACACTATGTGACATGCATCCATGCAAGTCATGCAATGCATCCCATGCATGCATATAAATTCACGTAAATATTGATTCTAAATCAATATAATTAACAAGCATTGTTCATCATCTACGAGTACGTATGTGACCCTGTAGGTATGATTATCGATCAATATTATATTGCTCCCAACAATTAATATTATCGAATAATCATTTAACATCCAAAGACGACCTTATGACTTTATCGATTGCACACGTAGGATCGAAGGACATATACCAACAATCTCCCACTTGGCCTTCAGAGCCAGTGTGCTGCCAATTTCCTGTTGTCACTTTATGTCTAAGTTTGAACTTGAGGCAAGACTCGAGTCATCCTCAATCGGTTCAAACATTTCTTGGACTATGAGACAGACTGTAAAACCAGATTTATCACTATGATACGAATCTGTACGTGGTCACGCTTTTCCACAGTCTCGACTCTCCAAGTGGCCGGTAAGACATATGATCCATAATAAAATGGAGGACAATCCCATCTTGTCAATCCAAGCTCTCCCACTTGCTTCCTGATATACCCAATAACAAGTTTTATAACCTCCTTTTATGAAAGGCGTTTACTTGTATCAAAGTATACCATTTCACAATGGAGTCACTCTGGACTACTCAGGTCAGAGGAAATTGCTCGAAAGTCAATGAAATAGTATTATGACTCGAAATCTTAAATACTATTCCAGTCGGGTCTGTTCGATCATTAGCTCCCAGCTAATATCTATGTAATTGTACTTGATGTCCCACATCACTAGCCCATGAAGCGGAGCTATAGTACACATTACAATCTAGTTCATTGTATTATCGGTTTGTCCGTACTCGATTATACGAACCAGGAACAACTATATGATTCAAGTATATCAGTTCAACCATTGGGACTTCATTATGCGGTAAGTCGACCTCATAACCCAATTGATATCACTTAATCATTTGGACAATTCATATAAATTAAACCATATTTATATGAAGAAATATGTATTATACATATGAGTGAATGTTTACCAAATCTCCAAAAGTATCTAATACAATAATAGAAATCACAACCCATCTCTAAGATGTCTGATCTCTATTGCAGTCGTGAAAGCCTCAACCTTAAACTGCTGGAGAGGTTTAGAAAGCGGGTTTGCAACCTTACCAAAAGTTGCAACTTTATTATCTCGATGTCTCCACAAAACTATCTCCCAGATAATTTGGAACTTCCTGAGCACCAGTTTTAGACTTGTGGTGCTTCCTAGCTCATTGGCTTGCGCGATAACTCTACTATAAATAGAGAACTATCGGATGGGCTGAGCTAGCTACGCCACCTAGTTCATTCAAGAACTTTCAAATCTTAACTACCAACATTACTGCATCCAATGCAATACTGTACTCAGCTTCTATAGTTTAATCATCTATATTGCATTGCATGGAACTATTCCAGTAAATTTCACCTCTAACCAAACAAAAGATATAACCAGATTAAAATCGGAAATTATCTTAGTCTGTTTTGAAGTTAGCATTCAAACAGCTTGTTAATATCAACTCATTTTGTCTTCCAAAGACAACAAAATATTCTTTAGTCCATCTAAGATACATAAGAATATTCTTGGCCGCAGTCTAATGCGCCTCACCTGAGTTTCCTTGAAACCGAATTTTCGTGCTCAAAGCATACGATACGTCCAGTCTTGTACATATCATGGCGTACATTATAGATCCTATTGCCGAAGCATAAGGAATGTTTTCCATCTTCTTTTGCTCATCAGGTCCCGTAGGACATTGCATCTTGCTAAGAGATGTGCCATTAGTTATTGGAATGAGACCCTTTCTGGCGTCTTTCATTCTGAACTTATCAAGCACCTTATCAATATAGGTCGCTTTACTAAGCCCAAACATCCTTTTCGATCTGTTCCGACAGATCTTGATGCCCAATATGTACTGTGCTTCTCCAAGATCCTTTATTGAAAAACAATTTCCAAGCCATTCTTTAATAGAATTAAGCATAGAAACATTGTTTCCAATAAGGAGTATGTCATCGACATACAACACAATGTATACAACGTAACTCCCACTGTTCTTCTTGTAAAATAAGACTCTTCCGAGTTCCTCTGAAATCCAAAACCCAGTATGGATTCATTGAACTGAAGATTGCTACTCCGATATGCTTTGCTTTATTCCATAAATGGAATTATAAGATTGCATAATTTCTCAGCCTTATTAGGATCGATAAAACTATTTGGCTGTGTCAAAACACATTCTCTTCTAGAATCCAATTCAAGAAGTTAGTTTTAACATCCAATATTACCATAACTCATTATCAAGATGAGTAGCAATGGCTAAGATAATCTGAATGATTTAATCAAAGCAACTGGTGAAAGTTTTTCCATAATCCACCTCGTGAATAAAACTTTTACCATCAACCTTGCTTTGAAAACCCTAGGTTTTCCATCTGTCTGTTTAGATCTTAAAGATCTATTAGCATTCATTGGGTCTAACCCCGTAATGCAAATATATCAAGTTCCAAACTTGATTATCAGATACTGATATCATCTCAGATTTCATGGCACCATGCCAATTTTTAGTAGCTGGACTCGTCATAACTTGGAATTAAGTCGAAGGTTCACCGCTTTCCAAAAGCATGAATTCATATCTCTCATTGGTCACAATATCTAAGTATTTGAATAATAGAGATAGATTTATGCCTTTCGGACCTACGAGGGCTGGTATGGCTTCCAAAACCATAAGAATACTCTCAACCCAGTCTTGAGTATTCATCATTGGTTGTTTCACTTGAACCTCGTTCAAGACAACCGAGCTCCCACTGAATTTCTAGGAAAGATAACTCTTTTCAAGAAAATCACTATCTCGAGCAACAAAATATTGTTCTCAGATAGATCGTAGAAGTTTTACCCTCGAGTTTCTTATGGATACCATAAAGAAACTTTTATCCCATTTGAGTTCAAGCTCTATAGAGATAAATCTTGCCAGAGAAGCTTTTAGAACCTCAAATTTTGATGAAAACAATTTAGGGACCCTCCCTTTCCATACCTCGTATGGTGTCTTATCAACAGCTTTTGACAGCGTCCTATTCAGTGTATAAGTTGAAGTCAAGAATTGTGTGTCCCAAAAAGAGACCAGTAGTTCATTTAGACCTCTCATCGAATGGTCGAACTATATCTAATATAGTTTGTTTTCTCTTTTCCAAAACATAACCTTCATGTGCTTGTGAACTGATAGGTTCCACATACATCAGTATGGATCATCCCTAATTAATCACTCACATGTTCTCCTTTCTCCAAGAAAGATGACATTGTTATCTTTGTCCATCAAACATCATTCACATGTATCAAATGACTCCAAGTCAAATGATTCTAGAATGTCTTCTAAAAGAAGATTCGTTGCATGTTTAGATTTTGATCTAATCAACAATGTTACAGTTATGTCTCATTGAGACTTATTCGATTCGGCCTTTGGTGTTAATGTTATATATGATTTGTTGAGTTTAAAGTATAAATAAATAATGTAATAATCGTACCAAAACAAAGAATAGTTCACAATTAAAATAGTTATCAAACTATTTAAATAGTGAAAAACTAATCCATCAGTATCCAATACTGAACCAATATTCATTGTTTATTTAAGGTACGAAAAAATACATAGTTATAATACTTAAAACAAGGCCCTAAGGCATAACAACATCATATGATCATACGGCTAGTGCAGCGACCTTCGCTCCTTTTCCAGCCCGTAGATCGACATTTCTACTTTCCAAACTCCTACTTCTGTGTAGTTCCTTCACTTACAATTGTGAGAACCACAAATGTCATCCAATACCCAAGAAGTAAAATTTGCGAAATCTAATGTCTATAACATTAATACCTGAAGATGAAGCAACCCCGTTCTTCACATCTTCTTTGAACTTTGGGCAAGTTCAATTATTCCCAATAATTGATTTTTATTCGAAATCTCGTTCAAAATTATCCCAATATCAAAACTTGATAAATCGTAAGTGAAAAGTCGAAGTTTTCTAACCAGCGATATTATCATGCAATTGAAGCCCTATCTCTCATAAAATATGAGGGAGCCAACCAGACAATCGAATCACGCCATCTCATGGCTCGAAAGTCTCTAATTTGTGTCATTAATGAACTAAGTGTTTTGGATTAGATCACTCCCCGAGGTGAAAATAATCCTAACTTTAGAATCCATTATATGAAAGACAAATTAGGCATTTGTTTTGAAATTGAATAAAATATGATCTTCTACATATTTGCAATTAGTGTCCAACACCTTTTACAGTAGATGCATTCAGATTCCCTAGGAACCCTAATAGCCTTCTTGCACATGCTCTTTTGAATACCTCATCCCTTATAATAATATCCCTCTCAGGGTCCCTTTTTAATTCATGACTCATCATCTTAAAAAAAATTAGGAGATCACTTAAAGCAAATAATCTAATCATTTGCTGCACATTAGGTTTCTCTTATTCAGCCTAGCTGAAGCGATGACCCTGGTCATTCAGAACTGCTCAATATTAGCATATTCCCCGAACATGCTATTGAGTTGTTCAATGATATCTTAGGATGTGGTTATCTAACACATTTTCCTTGTCTTCGTATTTGAGGACCATCCTCAAATTACGTTGTGAATCAAGAAAATTTGTTCAATTTTTCATAATCAAGAATTGAACCAAACTTGAATTGAGTTGATATTTGACATGATAAACTATAAAATTAAGATAACTAAAGTATGTAAACATCCACAAAGCGGTAAACAAATAAGGTTGTCTAACAATTGTACTTATTTATTTCATTTTTTTCAATTGATATCCAATATCATTGTCCCTTAGAACAAAACGATCCCGAGATCCTCATCTTGCAAATCTTTAAGCCGACTGAGTCCGCACTTAAGTATTTCAAGATAGGTAGACATACCCATGTCAATGATATCTAATATCACTCTCGTTCGATGAGAATCCCATTCTCATCTCATGTCTCGGTAGCCACGCCTGCAGTGGATCTATCGATGAGAAAACCAAACTCACGTGTAAAGGTCTAACCTTTACTCTCACTTATCCCAAGATAACAAGTAGTACCCCGCTGAGGCGGACCTACCAACTTATGATCGAGGGCTTCATGAGTGTGATGTTTTTGGACAAGACATTATACTCATTATTTTGGGAACTTGCATGCATAGGTGTTTATATGTAAGTTGAACATTTATAACATAAAACATCCTATAACTAGCAAAGCAATTAAATACGTAATCGAAAGGCCACTAGAACCTCACAACTCTCAAACGAAAAGATTAAAAGCAACAAAATAGGCCTTGAACATCTTCTGGACTGGTCCGCGCCCGCCGTTTCAGTCCCGCGCCCGCCGATTTAGGTCAACCTTAGTCCGTACCCCAAAAACCACGAACGGCGCCCGCCGTTTCACAAACGGCGGTCGCCGAACACCTCCGGCGGTCACCGTTTCCAAAACGGCGCCCGCCAAAAGGGTACAGAAGGGGGCAGACCATAAATCAGCCTTTCGGCGGTCGCCGTTTCCAAAACGGCGCCCGCCGAATCCATTCGGCGCCCGCCGGAGCACAAACGGCGCCCGCCGTTTTGCTCCAGCAGTCCGATTTTTGCCCGTTTCGCTTCGTTTTGCTTCGTTTCTTCTCGTTTTCGCCGGAGAGCCGATATCCAATGTCGATCCATGGATTCAATCCATTGCTTACACATTGAACAATACATTTTTGAATAGAAAAAACCTATCTATTACAAAAGATTCCAAGGGACGCAGCCCTCCAAAACTATAGCCAATCGTACGTAAAAAAACGACAATTTCATTCACCCGACCACTAACGGTGGCCGGCCTTATATCTAAACACATAATCACATAATCACATAAAACAATTAAGCCAATTATGTTGATTTTAAACATATTGTATCCAACACAAAAGTGTGCACGAGCCCTAGGCTCTGATACCAATTGAAGGTTTTCGATGCCGATCCAATCGCATGATTACCTCGGTCGTGTGTGCGGAAGCGTGTAAAACGAGTAACACGAATAACAAGATCTAAGTGCACACATATATATGTATAGACACATATTTATATATATATATATCCAATATATATAATATATATGGATTAACGAGAACACTTACAACCGGTGTAGCGTGCCTCGTTGATGTTGATGAAGGTGGTGTTGAGTCGATTGAACCACCTTCATGGATCAGTCACTAGATGCTCTCCTTGAGAATGACCTCGTCACTCTTCTTGTCTAGATCGCCCGGATGTTGAAGCCGCACAAATGGCCCGGCCTCTACGTGTTGCACACGAACCCGGATGACGAACACTTTGCTTGCTTGAGTCGGTTCTCCAAGAACACTCTCTCCTATCTCCCTTTTTGTTGTGAATTTCGTGGCTGATCAAGTTGTGTATGAAAACACATGTTTTCATCATTTATTTAATCACCAATAACCTCTTTACTTCACCATAAGTGATCCCCATGTAACCCCCACACTTATGAGCATCAATATGCACCATAAAGGGTGTAATGGGGAGGTGAAGAGGCATTGCCACATATACATGCCACATGACATGAAATATGGCCCCACTTGCTTGTGTGGCATGCCATGTCACACTATGTGACATGCATCCATGCAAGTCATGCAATGCATCCCATGCATGCATATAAATTCACGTAAATATTGATTCTAAATCAATATAATTAACAAGCATTGTTCATCATCTACGAGTCCGTGTGTGACCCTGTAGGTATGATTATCGATCAATATTATATTGCTCCCAACAATTAATATTATCGAATAATCATTTAACATCCAAAGACGACCTTATGACTTTATCGATTGCACACGTAGGATCGAAGGACATATACCAACACATATACCAGTCTGATGGAGGGGGACGAGTAACGGAGCATTGTGCATCAAATGCTTGAGCCAAGTGAGCAGTAGGTTGGACAGGTGTTTTGGGATGAGGAGGTCCATTGTAATCACGAGAGAAACGTTCTGAACAGCGAGTCGCATAATGTCCATCCACACGACATATTTGACAACGAGGTGTGAAGGATTTTTTGCCCCCGCGAGTGTCGGCAGAACGGGCACCGCTGCTCCCAGATTGGTTCTGCGGAGCAGAACGAGAGCCACCACGACCATGGGATTTAGATGAACCATGATGAGCAGTAAAGGCGACAGGCGCTGATGTTTCCGTACTCTCACTAATAAGGGTGTCGTGATTTTTGGCTTGATGTATAAGTTCACGCAAAGGGGGTGTTGGTTGCAAGAGTAATCGGACATCAGCAAAGTTGGAGAATTTGGGACCGAGGCCACGTAAAAACCAGTGACTTTTGTCAGATTCGGCAACTGGACGACCGATAGCTGCAAGTTGATCACAAAGAAGTTTAAACTTCTTGCTATAATCATCAACAGACAAAGAGCCACGTTTGAGAAGATGCAATTCATTTTGAAGTTGGTGAATGCGTGATGGAGAAGAGTGACCAAACGCAGATTCAAGAGTGGTCCAGACGGATCGAGCTGTGAGACAGCCTAAAACTTCCGCCATGGATTCTTCAGTTAACGTTGAGAGAATGAAGCTTTTCACTTTTTGATCTGTAGTAGACCAAGAGACGAAATCGGAGTTGGAAGAGGAAGAATCGTCAGTAGATGTGATGGTGGAAGGAGGTGGTAAAAGCGAGCCATCAACAAAGGATGCAAGATCATGACTTTGAAGGATCGACAACATTTGATTACACCAGAGTAGATAATTGGATGAAGTCAACTTAATGGTAACCATATGAGTGAGGGTATGAAGAGGAACAGTGAGCGTGGGAATCGTGGCCATTGCTAAGAAAGAAGAAGATTGATGGGTTTTCGGTGTATTAGGCTAATACCATGTGAGAATGAGTAGAATATCACCGATGATTGGTGATTGAAAAATCACCCTATATATAATTGTTACAGTAGAGGTTTACAAGGAAAGAATCGTAAAAAATATACACAATATATTTACAAATAATGAAAAGAATATTATTCCTGATATTATGGAGATTTATTCTTATTAGTTTTGTTTAAGTGTTTGTTAGTATTAGTTTCATATTTCATTTAGATAGTTTAGTATAATGTTCTTGTTATTTCTAACCTTCTACTTTGAGTATGCATGATTCTACAAGCCATAAAGGTTGAAGAGAAGGGAAATAATCGACGAAAAAAAAAATAGTTTAAAAGAATTCTTAGAGAGCTGGGATGACATTATTAGCATCAGAAAATGATTGGGTAACCCCGATTAATATAGTGCCGAAGAATAAACAAGTTCATGTGTCTCGGCTCGAGGGAATTGGCATATGAAATTGAAGATGGTGAATAAGTCTAGCTCTAGACAATAAATTGAGTAAGAATAATTGCTACAGGACTACATGGTGTTTTCGGAGCATGAGAATCGAAGAACTGATCGAAAAATGAAAATCGAGAGTTAAGTATTTCAGCGCTCGCCCATATATATCTGCGGTCGCCAAGTACAAGACCGCGGGCGCCGAAGCACAATCGGCGATCGCCGAAAATGAGAAAAATCATCCAGACCATCTGCCTAGTTTTGGACCGAAATGGCGGTCGCGATTTACCATTCCGCGACCGCAGACTAATTTCCGCGCTCGCCAACCAAAAACGGCGGTCGCCGTTTATGAAAATTCTGGGAATTAAAGGATACGGGCAGAGTCAGTTTCAACATAACACAAAATTTCATATGGTAGTTTTGTTGGATACGGGTCCTGGAATTCGAGACACACAGGTATTGCAGACTTGCCTCAACTTCACACTAACCACATCATTTTATTTTGCGTTAACAAGTGTTTGTATACATTTTGTGTCAACACGGTTCATTTACGTACATATTAATCGATGCTGACAAAGTTTGTCACAGGTGAAAGTCGGACTTCACAAAGAATTCGAACTCGCAATACGCACACTTCGTGGAAAGGACGCTGAAGTTTCTCAAGAAGCTGCAGAGATTCAAGTATTTTTTGCTTAAATTGATTACAAATCAAGAATGGCTTGATTAGTAATTAGGTCTAACCATATGGGTCGCTTGCAATTATTTTTTCAACACAGGCTAGTGTTGATACTCTGAAAGATCTTCCTAAAGTCACAATGCTTGACTTGTTTGATTCCAAATACATGAGAAGAACTTGTTTAAATGTTTAATTTGATCAGTTTAGCTGCATGAGAAGAACTATTACATACACTTATTCGGCTTGTACAGTGTATTTGGTAGTTCAAAAATCATAACTTGTACCAATAGTTTGAGAACCAAGTATTGTAGTAGTGTGATAGATTAATTTCAGAATCTCTTACAAATTAAATATTGTACAATTTTTGGCAGTGTATAATGAAGGTCTAGATGCGTAACGTGGTTTAATCGTTTACGCACGAGTTGTTTGCTAGAACTTGTTCATATACATAACACCTATTACTGCCAATATTTTACTCATAATGAATTCAATTTGGAGACCTAAAAGATTAAGATGTAATTTGTTGTAGGAGTTTATCTTGCTTTAAATGTTTAACCTTTATAATAGTGTTGGCTTGTATGATGATAAAAAATGATTTAGCTGCATGAGAGATACTATTACATACACTGCTTCGACTTGTACAGTGTATTTGGTAGTTCAAAAATCATAACTTGTACCAGTAGTTTAAGAAACAAGTATTGTACTAGTCTGATAGATTAATTTCAAAATCTCTTACAAACATTGTACATTTTTGGACAGTGTATAATGAAGGTCTAGATGCGTAACGTGGTTTAATCGTTTATGCACAAGTTGTTTGCTAGAACTTGTTCATATACATAACACCTATTATTGCCAGTATTTTACCCTTAATTACATGGTGGGATTGGTTGCTGATAAGTAATGGTTTAACTCCCACCATCAGAGTCTCTTACATACACTAGAGAGTGTTTTGAAAAAATATTAATATTACTCCCAAAATCTATTGCAAACACTGTACATTTTTTATAATTCAATTGAGCTTGTCTGTAGGAAACTCTGTCCCATTTGGTTTTGATAATAGACGGCAAGTCATTGACCTTCGCGCTTAGCAAGAATTTGGAGAACTTGTTTTTGGATCTCGCATTGAATTTTGCTTCTGTCATATGTTGTCGGTCCACGCCTAAACAGAAAGCTCTCGTGCGTGTCATTATTGTATGTTTTTTTTTTCTATTTTTGTCGGTCTAGTTTAATTATAAGAGTAAATGAAAATATATGTCATTGATGAAGATATTCAGGTTACAAGATTGGTTAAGAAGGGTATGGGCAGGACAACTTTAGCTTTTGGAGATGGGGGAAACGACTTAGGCATGCTTCAAGAAGCTGACATTGGTGTTAGAATCAGCGGAGTTGAAAGCATGCTGGTGATCGATATTAGCTTTGGTGATCGATATTAGCTTTTGTTATATGGCGAGGGACACTAATCGAAAATTATTTTATAATCTTATTGTTTGTTTGTGTTTTTTTTTTTTTGTTTGTTTCTTGAAATAGTCTGCAATGTCAAGCGACGTTGCCATAGCGCAATTTTGGTTTCTTGAACGTCTTTTGCTGGTTCACGGCCACTGGGGTTACAGGCGAATATCTATAATGGTATGTTTTTCTATATGCAAAAAGAACACGTCTTTTGTTTATAAGTTAACAATTATCGAATGCTATGAATGCAGATTTGCTATTTCTTTTACAAGAACATTGCTTTCGGTATCACTCTCTTCTGGTTCGAGGCTCATGCTTCCTTCTTCGGGCAACCTGCGTACAACGATTGGTATATGTCGACCTAGAACGTTTTCTTCAATTCACTTCCAGTGATCGCTCTCGGTGTTTTCGAGCAAGACATCTCTGCTCGACTTTGTCTGAAGGTAAACAAAACTCTTTATCGTAAGGATTTCATACTCCGAATCTGTGTACTGAACCTCGATACTTTTTTCCAGCATCCCATGCTATACCAAGAGGGGGTCCGTAACATCCTCTTCAGCCGTCGTGTCCTCGGTTGGATCTTAACGACATCCTAACCTCCATGATCATTTTCTTCTTCACTACAAAATCAGTCCTTCTCCAAGCCTTCCGCGTAGACGGGCCCGTGGTCGACTACGTTATCTTTAAGGAAGAAGACGTTTCTAGTTATTTCAGGTGAGTGGTTTAGAGCTTTATCTCTTAAGGACTAAATGCTTTTGGCTTCAATGTGTTAAACTGTTTATTTAACGAGATTGATGACTCTTGCAGGAGATCGAAGAGCGAAATTTGTGAAGAGATTTGCGGCGAATTCCGAGTGTTGGAGAGCCTACCATTAAGCTATTCCAATTGGTTTAGTCTCACGTCACGATGTTTCTCAAAATTTGATCCTTTTTGTCGCACAAGGATATTTAAACAGCATGCACTTCTTTCATTTTGAATATAACTCTTGATAACTTTGTTCAGTTTTTGGTTGATTACTATTTGTGTTTTGCATTTTATCAGTTGGTATTTTTCATTAGAATATAAGACTGACAATTGTTAGTCCCATTCACTGTTAATTGAAAATCCGTGATTGAGAGAAATAGCTACTGCTAGTGAGAAACACTACTAGCGGATTACAGTTGAAAGACCACGGCTAGTTAGTGGGAAAAATTGAAAAAAAAATTCGAATCTCATACCTAAAGTACTTACCCAAAAAAGATTCGGTGATTGATATGAAAAATCTTCAGCTAAAACGTTTAAGATTTTATATTCAATAAATGATATAAAGTATGTAATAAAATAATATAAAATATATTTAATACAAAGGTTAAAAAAGACTATTCAAATTTCAATACACTACCTTAATTGTGATTCTATTAAAATTTATGATATTAAATTATATAAATGCAATAAATTAATTACTTTTTTAATAGAAACCTAAACTAAGATCTTTTTTAAAAAATGTGAAAACCATTTTTTAAATTAATCTAATTTTTATAACGTCAATAAGTTTAATAAATAATCATTATGTTAATAAACCAATAAATTTTATTAATAATCATTATGTTAATAAACCAAAAATTTAATTAATAATCATCATTGTAATACATCATTTTAATTTTCATAAATTCTATATTATTTAGATTAAATTATAATATTTAAATATTTAATTAGATTGTTCTCCATTTATTTAAAAAATATATTTAAATATATATTTATATATTTTTAATAATTTATATGAAGGTTATTTGAAAAAAAAATCTTAAAAATAATTAGTGATCTAATTAAATATATTTTATATTTAATAAAATTGTTTTTTTTTAATTTTTATATTTTATTGTATCAAATATTTAAATATATTATTTTTATCATATTAATATATATATATATATTAGCAAAGTCTTTACAGCATAATTTTTGACTCCGAGTGGACTTACCCTTTATTTATAATTTGGTATTTTTTTCTCAAATATTTATTGTGAGACAACTCACAAGTAACCACAATATATACCATTTTAACAATTTAAAGTGAACTTTGATGAGATTTTAATTTTAACATCATACTCCACTTACTTTGGAGCAATCAAAAATTCAAAATGAGTCGCACGCCCACGGATAGGTACCACAATACATATTAGAGCATCTCCAATGCATATGCCCACTTCTTACATTTTGTGTACCCCGTTTATTGACACATCATCACAAAGTGGGCAAAAGAAAGAAATGGAAAATTTCATACAATGCTATGCCCACTTTTTCAATTTGAAAGACCAATTAAAAGATGAAGAAAATTAATTTAATAATCATAGCAAATAAAATAATGCAAAAGTATGATGAACAGTGTTAATGGGCTTGGTCTATATAGTGGGCATGCCCACATTTTTTTTTTTTTGCTCCAATGGTGTTTTGCCTATTTTGGGTGCACATGCCCATTTCACTTGGCCCAAAGCACCCAAGTGGACACCATTGGAGATGCTCTAAGAGCATCTCCAATGATAAAGCCCACTTTTTATTTTTTGTGGACCCAATTACATGACATGTCATCCAAAATGGGCAAAGATAAAAAATGGGCAATTTCATTCAATTCTGCCCATTTCCACCTTTTTAAAGACCAATTAAATTATGAGTGAAGTTAATTAAATATTCAAACAAATTCAAAAAGTGAAAAAGCTGCTATGAATAGTAAAAATGAACATGACTATCATAGAGGTCATGTCCACTTTTTTCATTTTTGCTCAAATAATAATTTTTGCATTTTTTGAAGTCCAAGTCCATTTCACCTGGCCAAGGTGCCCAAATGGGCACCATTGGAGATGCTCTAACGTCCTCTCTCCTCTCGTGCAATATTAAGGGTTTCAAAAGTTTTGGATACATGAAATTGTATAATTGAAATTGTTAAATGCCCCAATTACATATGTACTACTCTCTTTGTCATTTTTTAACGGTCTCTTTGTCATTTTTTAATGGTTATAATTCTTTTGTAAATTTCAAAAAATTGTAACCAAAAGAATAGAGAACGTATTTTTTTTTAATTACAACAAAATATAACTAGTTGATATAGGAAGATAATAATTATTTAAAAAATAAGTAAAAATGTTTTTTAAATATATTTATGATAGGTACGTTGTTGCGGGGGACCAATGAAAAGTCAGCCCACATGGTGTGCAAATTGCACGGAAAAATAAAAGCACGCCGCGCGGGCCAAGAAATCGATCACGTTCTCGGACCCTACGCGGGTTTCGTACTACAAAGACGGATCAGGACCCCCGCTGACCGTCCTATCCAGCCACCATCATTTTCATTAGGTGTGCTACATAATGCTACCGGGTCTTTTTCACGTAAATTATAAAATATAGTATGTACTCTTTCTTTTTCTTAACAATAAGATTAATTAAAAAAAAACTTTTGTTATTATAAAGCAGAAGGAATATTAATTTTTAATTAAAAAAATAATAATATTACTTGTTTTTGCATGAAAACATATATGCAAAATATTGTGTGTGGTGTGATCAAAATTATTTGTAGTAAGTTCTTAACATTATAATACTAATTCTATAAATTAAATTTTAAATTTTGTTATTTTTTGAATAAGATATTTTTAAATATACAACGAAAAAATTGAAATATTTTGAATGAAATAAAGAGAATGCGGAGAATGTTAAATTGACAAGGGATATTATTTTTCGTGTCGGGGCAAATTATGTGGAAATTAATTGATTGATTTAAAGTTAGTAATATAATTGCATTCTATTAATAATATTTAACGCGGAGTTAGAAGAAGGAACTAGCTAGGAAGTAACATGCATGCAAAACTCCTGAAATAAAAGATGACTGTGACATTTGCAAACAAAATGTTTGCTGGGTCCCACATGTACTTCATCCTCCCATCCTCACAGAGACAAGAAGAAATTACAGTATTTTTATGTTACTTGTATAACTTATACGTATGGAATTACCTTTATATCATATAATTTTTTTTATTTGTCACACTTAAAAAGTGTGATCATTACAAAAAATCGGAAAAAGTACTATATAATTTTTATACACAATATAAATTTGATCTCATATTAGTATAAATTAATAAGAAGAAAGGTAGAATTTGCGTATGTGACTAAAATTAACAACATGATCTATCTATATATCTATCAAGAAAGATTTGTAACAATAATTAATTACGGATTTTGATGATCTCTACATCAACATTTTTTTTTCTATTAAATAAAATCATTACCAAATCTCCAGTATTATAAATTGCACATGCATGCCACTACATGAAATAGATCTAGATTAGAACAACATAAATAAATAAATAAAACTACATCTAATTTTCAATTAAAAAAAAAGTACAGTACTACGTAATAAATTTTGTCATATTTTACAAAAAAAAGGGATATATATATATATATATATATATATATAATATTTATTTTACAAAGCTAACAAAATTTAAGAAAAAAATACAGCAAAGCCAATATCAAACTTGTTTATATAAAAATTACAATTCACTCTCAATTGTGAGCAAACAAACATTACAAACGTCCATGCATATCTATCTTTAGAAATAAATTAAAGATCGATCGATGTAAAAAAAGAAGATGCTTTTGATCATCTTGAGAACATCGATCTCTCTCTCTCTCTCTCTCTTTCACAATTATAAAAGAAACGAAATATCCATCCATCATCGATCGTGCTGTCTATCTGAGCATGGTCGACGTTAGAGAGCGGAAAACAATTTCTTGGCAAGGAATAGTCAAACCCATTTGATGATCAAACCCGAACTCTTCCTCCGCTCGGGTCAGCAAGCAGAGGAACTCTGGATGACTAAGGAATGTGATCGGGACGACATATCTGATTCGATTTTCTCCTACGTACACCGCAAAGTGCCCCTTTGGGACGTCGTCGTACGCTGATTGCTTCTTCCCCAAACTCGAACATCTTTTTAAGATTTGCTTAATTAGGACTGCTGACGATTGAGGCACCTTCTTCATTTTTTATTTTTTTTTTGTTTGATTGTTGTGGTTTTGGAGTGGTGAGATAAGAATGATCGATTCTTAATTTGGAGGAGGGGTATTTATGGATGATTAATTATTGGGGGTGTGTGGGGCCCAACGACACTTTACGGATTTTTAGGCTCTGCGTTTTTATTTGCAATTAAGGAAGGAGCATGTGGGGCCAGTCCCATATGGTTGTTGGCCCTACCAATGACACACAAGATCCTTTTATCTACGTGTCATGTTCAAACGCTTGGTGACGCATTATATTAAAGTTGGAGTTTTTGCTCTGATACCATTTGTCACGACTTACGTATAACTAGTGCACTAAAAAAAATTTGTCGAATTGGTAGAGTAGGAGAACGTAAGACTAAGAGGTCACGAGTTCGAATTCTCTAACAACACTTTTTCGATTGATTATGTCACACGACCTGCCAGTGTGATTTACTTGATTAGTGTAGTTTGCAGACTTATACGGAGGACGGTTCTAATCCCCGATCAATTTGGCATGATTGTATTTGAGACAAATGAATGGTCGAATTCTCTCCATTCATGTTAAGTTCTCGACTAGCTAGCGACAAGCCCCCCAAACCAAATCGGGTCGACTTGTCTGAACTCGAAAGGTGATCATCCCTTCCACACTTCATAGTCGTCTTCAATAATGCATATTCACCATCAATTGTCATGTTATCCCATGAAATTCACAGAGCGTGACACAGAACTACCTAAATAAATTACTTGTGGACGTCCTTAGGGGCATAGTCGAGTGGTAAGATCTGTGATGATGTGGGTGAGATATTTCCCGGCGACGCAGGGTTCGAATCTCGGGTGGGACAAATTTTCATTGAAATATAATGAAAATTTGTCCTGGGGTGAGACCTGTTAGCTCTCTCGCACAGGTGGAAAGTTTGTCCTGGGGTGAAATCTGTTAGCTCTCTCGCACAGGTGTTTGCTACTCGGGCACATCCCTCGATTTACGTCCTACTCGATCGAGGGACCTCCGATCGAGTGGAGTTTCTCGTCTCTCCTCCTTATAAAAAAATAAATAAAAAAATAAATAAATTACTTGTGGAGAGAAGGCGGTCAATGGAATTTTGTTTTATTAGACTTTGTTTTATTAGGCGAATTGCATGATCATATCAAATATTTCACCTTTGTTTTTTTTTTTCAATGATTATATTCTTATATTCTTGTTTGATTTTGTTTTCCTGCATCGGTAATATCCGAAACATTCATATGATTCCGTAATAGTATTTTTTATATCAGAAATAAAAAAAGATATGACAACATGATAAAACATGTCAATCCCACAAATTTCACGGCTCCAACACTAATAACACTACAAGTACCCTTTCCCTTTGCATCATACAGTAACTCACTACAAATTGATGTTTTGCTTTGCATATGAGCATTGCAAGAGTAAACAATCATGGTGATCTGTATTTTCTGTAAATATTCTCAAGTCAACACAAAGCAACTAAGCTAATAACAGAAAGAGATCGAGAAACCTGCGTGATGTTTCGCCAATGGTTGCAGTATGTTCTACTATTAATCTGCAAGAAGCAGAAACAGAAGTAGGATCATTAATTTGTTAAACAAGAAAATACAATCTCAAAGACATCTCAATGATAGATACTTTAAAAAAAGTACTACTAGTATCATAGATCGAATAGTACACACTCCACATTTCCATATTACCATCCGTCGTGAAATTAATTCAACCTGTCCCATCAATCCAACTCCATCCGATATCCTTCTTCAATCCCCTTCTCTTCATCACCTCCCTCAATCGCTCAATCTCATCCCACATCCCATTCCCCGCATACAAATTCGACAACAAAACATAAATCCCAACATTATCCGGTTCCATCTCAAGTGCCCTCTCAGCCGCAACCTGCCCCATACCAACATCCCCACGCTCGTTGCATGCATTAAGCAACGCCCCCCACATGGACACTGCATTCCCATCAGTACTCTTCATCCCACTAACAATCTCACAAGCACGATCCAGTTCTCCAGCTCGACAAAGCAAGTCGACAAGGCAGCTGTAGTGCTCCTGTGAAGCTATCAATCCATAGTCGCGAGTCATCGACTCGAAATACTCCGTGCCAAGATCCACTTTTCCCGTGTGCCCACAAGCCGAAATCACTGTCAGAAAAGCAACCCCGTCGGGCTTAATCCCTTGCTTCACCATGTTTTCGAACAAGCTAATAACTTTATTGTAATTTCCGGATTTCCCGTACACTCCTAACATCGAGGTCCACAACACAACGTCTCTTTTCTTCGCCATGTGAAATACCATTTCGGCCCTGCCCGACAAACCACACCTTCCGTACATTTCGATCAGCAGACTCTGTAAGTACACGTCCGCTTCGAAATCGATTACGATGCTGCGCATCATGCTGGCGTGGGCCTGCTGGCCCAATTTCAGAGCACAAAGCCCGATGCACGCTTGCAGCCCAGCGGATAGAGTGAAGTTGTCGATCGGAAAGCCCAGCATCGGCATGGCCCGAACGAGGTCGAGACACCGTGTCCACATTCGGGCCTCGGCGTAGGCAGAGAGAAGGGCGTTAAAGCAGACGGTGTTTCTCACGGGAATTTCGTCGAACACCTTCGCTGCATCGTCCACGCAGGAGGATTTGGCGTAGAAATCGAGAAGGGCGCTGGCGACGAAGACGCTGCCCAACCACCCGGATTTCTCCACGTAGGCGTGCGTGGCTTTACCGAAGGCGGCGTTTTTGAGGCATGAAATCGATTTCAGAGAGCTGCACAGAGCGTAAGAATCGATGTAGACGGCGGCGGAATGCATGTGCGAGAGAGTGTGGAGGGCCAAATCGTCGGAGCCGCATTGAGAGAAGTGGGATATGATCGAATTGAAGGGTAACGGGTTTGCGGGGCTGAGGAGTTTGAAGAAACGGGTCAGGGTCGGAAGGGCGTCGCCGCCGTCGACGGAGGAGGTGTATTTGAGTACGAGTTTGGTTTGGAGATTGGGGGAGATGAAGAAGATGGCCGATCGGAGAAGGTGTGCGTAGAATTCTTTAACGGATTTGAGACGATGACAATGGTGCAGAAATTCAGAGGTCGACTGGAAATTTAACGACTCGATTCGAGTACACATGTTTCGGAATTCAAATACTACGGTATTTGGCTTCACTTCTAAATATTTTATCTAGTAGCATTAATTTTATACTTAAAATTAAAAAATTAAAAAATTAAAAAAAAAAAGTACTGTAGATTATTATTTTTGTTTGTTGGCTGATAAAAAAAAGTAAATTTATTGTTTGAAGTAAAAAAAAAAATGATTAAATTATAAAATAATTAAAAAATAAAAACAGATTTATATTTTAAATTAAAAAAATATATAATTATTTATTTCAGTGGAAAAATATTATTAAATTTTTTATAAAATTGTTTTTTAAAAGTTCCTTTAAGCTATGAAATTATAATAAATAATACTTTATTTTTTTCATTAATATATTCACACGACTAATTACGAATATATTAACTACTGAATAATACTAATTAAATATAAAAATACGTTTTTAAGTCCTTAAAAATTTTGCACATTTCAATTCAAAATTACAAAAGAGTTGTGCAAGTTTTTCAAGAACTAAGAGAGGAGCAACATCTTTTAGATTTTGAATTTGTGTTGACTCTTATATTTTTACTATGTGTATAACATTCTAAACTGATCAATGTAAACAAACGAACATCATGACCTAATTAAGGTAACTTTTGATTAAAATCATGTATACTTGAATTTGCCAGGGATACATTCTTCTTCACCCAACAAATTACATATTTTGCCATGTATAATAACAAGCTACCTAGTTAGTACTCCAATATAAACTTAATTGTGTATATATATCCTCACGTTCTAGCTAGGCGAGAGGCGAGATCGATGAATATATCCTCACTGCATGGAATTGTAAGGCCGCCCATCGGATGATTGAACCCAAATTCTTCTTCGGCTTGACTTAACAAGTCTTGGAACGAAGGGTGATTCAAGAACGTTAATGGGACTACAAATCGCCTCCTTTGATCACTCTCGCCAACATAAACCGCGAGATGGCCTTTTGGAACCGACGTTGATCTCTTCTCGTTCGATAAAGACCGCTTGATCATGCGACGAATGGCCATATATACTCAAACTACTAGCTAGCTATAGCTCGTTGTTTAATTCTTTGAGAAATGTAATTTAATTTCAGTTATTTATGCACACACACATATATATAATTTTTTCCTATTTTTTGTAAACCAAGAGATTAAACGAGTGGCTATGAGGATGAATGAGATTATTTGTGGTGGCTGCAGCTTTAATTCATTTTAGGTTTCACAGAACTAAAACATAATTAAGCAGATGCATGAGGAACCACATGGAGATGTCTTTAACATAAACACAGTCAGATTTTAATTAATGTTTATATGAAACAAATGAATAAAAGCATTTTGTCTTTTGCAGAACATGTTGTCTCCTAACAACACCAGCAACAAATTAAGCCGCCCCTATCTAGTACACTCAATGTGATAATGATATGTGCCCGACTAATAATCGAAAATCTTTCGATCGATCGATCGAGTTGGTTTGTATTCCATCGATCTACAAATGTTAGGCGACCCGTACAAGCTTACGACGATTATTGTGAATGCATAAAGTACGTACTATGAAAGACAATGATCATATTTTAATGTGTTTTCAAAATATTACTTTGGAAATTAGTTACGATAACCAAATAAACCAAACCATATGGATTGGACATTAATTACATAATAAGTGAGGTGTTAATGTCTTGTGAATTATATATGATGGTATTGTGCAACGAGGAAGGTTGGAAAGGGATAAATAATTTAGATTAATGTGAAAGAAATAAACAAACATTTGACAATTTATAATTATAATGTGAGCCCATATTTGACCTAATCTAATCTTTATCTAACAGCTTGTAGTCTGTTACGACTTTGGACATATTGCATGTCTTCTCACGTGATGATGCTACTTAATTATTAACCACTAAAAAATATTAATGCATGTCACCATATTTTATAAGATATATAAACTTTTTTTTTGTTAACCCTTTTAAAAAATTTACACCTATAAATAGAATTTTTTTCAAAAATTTATTATTTCTCATATTCATTTATTTACATTAATATTACTATTACTTTTTCACCTATACATTATTCATTATTTACTTAATACTAATACTCATTATACTCGTACTTTATTAGTTAATGTACAACATAAAAAAACAAAATTTTCTTAATCTACTTCTCTAGGCAAACTGTTTAGGGATGGAGTAATTAATAACGACTTATTTATATTATGTAATGTAATTATTATATCAACCATTTTGTAGATCATAATATCACTCCCAATAACAGTACGTTCAAGGGCGGATCTAGAAATAAAAATAAAGGGGGGCTAAAATACATAAAAGGCTTTGGGGATATTTGAACTCTTGACCTGTAGGACTTCTGCCACATATTTGTGTGGGCTAACCACTTGGGCTACGATAAATTATTAAAAAAATTTAGCTTGAAAACATATTTTAGGGGGGGCTAGAGCCCGGTCTAGCCCCTTAAAAGATCCGCCCTTGAGTACGTTATAATTAATAATCGAACCGGCTCATTACGGTCGAGCTTCGGCCAGCTAAGAGCCGGGTTACACTAAGTGTATTAGCCCAATCCAGCCCAATACACACCATCCGTCTTCTGTTCCGCGACAATCCCGGCCGCATGGAGTTAGTCGTCAATTATAACAATCGCATCTACATGAGTAATCCTCGTGCCACGTGTTTTTTCGATCTCGAAACGGAGAGCATTGTCGCGATTACAAAAGATTTTCTTCTCGAGTCGTGCATTCCCTACGAAAAGAAGTTATTGTTGTATTTCGGCCGGTGTGGCTACGATGAGAACGACACGAATCTCGTGGGCAATGAAGAAATTGTTTATGAGGCTTGGACGGTAAGTGTGTCTTGTCATTTACACATCTTTAAATCTGTGATGAATGGTTTAATAGAAACTAACTAACAGTGACCTTGTTAATGTTTGGGAGTTGTAATCTGAACTACGTACATAATAAGTGTAGTAGTATGTTGATAGCAAATTGACTTTAATTTTATGTTTTTTGGTAGTGCATGCAGTATAATGATTAAATGATTGTATAGAATTCATTAGTATACTACATTTTGCCTCTTTAGGTTTTATCAATTAACATTTTTTGTATATTTTTCTTGTAATTTATGAATAGGGATCGAAAGTCATGATTGAAATCAAGAGGAGCAACCAGAGGAACTTCAAAAGTTCATACTGATCACCAAAGAAGATCAAGAAGATTCCCCAACGGGAAGTTACATGATTTCTACGTACATGATACCTCGATCGGATTCCAAACAAGCAGAAAGACTTGGTTTTCGATTTCAAGGAATTAGTGGAATATTACATGTTAGTTAGCAAATATTTTGAATATATTATTTCCTTAGTTAGCTCCTACGATCCCTTGTAATTATCGATCCGTATCTCTTAATTATAGCATAGATAGTTGTATGTGTAATATATATAGGGATGATAATTAATAATAGAGGTCAAGGGTTTTACAGTATTTGACATGGTATCTGAGCTTCGATCTGTATGACCTGTGCCGCCACCCCTGTGCTATTTTTCGAAATACACACGGCTTTTGCCTGCATAAGCCTCACGCACATATCGTCATGACCAACGATGCTGAATCCTCTTCCTCCTCCAGATCCGGCTTGCATCCCGTGTTTACCGTCTCCAACATTCAACACAAAGTTCGTGTCCTTGATGGAACGAAAGTCTCATATGCATCGTGGGTTCGCCTTTTTAAACTACATGCTCGTGGTCACGATGTTTCGTCTCACATCGATGGCACCCCTGCCCCTGGCAAAACCGATGCGTCCTACGATGCGTGGTATAAAATTGATGCTCATGTGTTACAATGGATCTACGGAACACTTAGCGATGACCTCCTCCCTCGTGTCCTTGAAGATGAATCCACTGCCCGTGACGCATGGGTCCGTGTCGAAAACATTTTTAATAATAACAAGGGAGCCCGTGCTGCTGCTCTCGAGCAGGAATTCAATGCCCTTCGTCTCGCTAATATGCCCTCGCTTGAGGCCTACTGTCAACGCCTCCGCGAAATTGCCGGAATGCTAAAGGATGTTGACGCCGCTGTTACCGACCGTCGTCTTGTTATTCAATTGGTCCGTGGTCTGCCAAAAGAATACGACACCGTCGCATCCTACATCAATCAGACTTCTCCTAATTTTGAAACCGCTCGTAATATGCTCGAGCTTGAACTTCATCGACAATCTTCCAATGACGACTCTGCCACTGCTTTGGCGGCCCCAGCCGCACCAGCCGCACCTGTGAATGATGTGTGGCCTGACACCACCAAGGTCCCTTCTTCTGGTCCCTCTCGTCAGTCAAATAATCGCAATCCTCGTCGCAACAACAACCAATACCGAAATAACAATTCTAGTCGTAATACGAATAACAACCAACAGCCTGGTACTCAACCTTCATTTCACCCAACACCTCAGAGAGGCCCTCCATCAGCCTGGTCCTCCCCGTGGACACCACCTCCTTGTCCTTATCCCACTTATCCAGGATGGGTTCAACCATGGCCCTCTCATGCCTTGCCTCAACGTCCTACGTATCGTGGTCAGCAGCCCCGTGCTCAAGGACAAGCCTATGTAATGGATAATGAAGCGCCTCAACCAACTGATTTGAGTCAATCCTTCCAAGCTCTCTCAGTTCAGAATCCTGTCGTCGAACCATGGTACATGGATACGGGTGCCTCGTCTCACCTGACTGCCGATCCAGGTATGATTACTGCCCCGTTCAATACGAGTAATATTCGGTCTATTTATGTCGGCAACGGCAATAGCATTCCTGTTTCGGGTTCGGGCACATCCATAATCCCCACAAATTCTCGATCCTTACACCTCCGCCATGTCCTTCACACCCCTCACATAATTAAGAATCTTATTTCTGTTCGTCAATTTACAAAAGACAATAACGTTAGTGTTGAGTTTGACCCATTTGGTTTCTCTGTGAAGGATATTCCGACTGGGACAATGATTTTACGGAGTGACAGTAATGGCGAGCTCTATCCCGTGTCCCCATCTCCCGAGTCCAGTTCGTCCAGCCCTTCCCCGCTATCGTCTCACGCTCTTCTTGTTCACGACCAAGACGTTTGGCACTCTCGTCTCGGTCATCCAAGCTCATCAATCTTATCTCTATTAAAGTCGCAAAAACATATATCTTGTAATTCCAACTTTGATTTTCCATCTTGTGCTTCCTGTCACATTAGTAAAAATAAAAGATTGTCTTTTCATGATTCATCATCTAAGACAATTGCACCATTTGATATTATTCATAGTGACTTGTGGACGTCGCCTATAAAAAGCAAAAATGGTCACAAATACTACATGGTCTTAATTGACAATTTCACTCAATATGTCTGGGTATATCCATTGCAATATAAATCTCAAGTCTTCGAAAAATTCCGTCAATTTAATACTCTCATTAACACCCAATTCAATCGTCCTATTAAATCTTTTCAATGTGACATGGGTCGGGAGTTTGATAATAATGCCTTCAAAAATTTTGCCCAACAAAATGGTCTTGTGTTTCGTTTCTCTTGCCCTCACACGTCACCACAAAACGGAAAATCCGAACGCATGATATGTCGGCTTAATGATATCACTCGTGCCCTCCTTCAACATGGGTCAATTCCTTCTATCTACTGGGTTGACGCCCTTCATGCTGCAACTCATCTACATAATATTTTACCTACATCCACCCTTAACTTTCTCACTCCGACTTCCGCTCTCTACCTCAAATTACCCATCTTACAATCATCTACGTGTCTTCGGTTGTGCTTGTTATCCAAATATATCTGCCACTCAACCTCACAAACTTGCTCCTCGTTCCGTCAAATGTATTTTCTTAGGCTATCCTCCTAATCAACGGGGTTATCGGTGCCTCAATCTCAGTACCGGTAAAATTATAGTGTCTCGCCATGTCATTTTCGACGAGACTTGTTTCCCCTTCATAGAGCAACAAAATAAAAACTCTTTCACATATGATTTTCTTAAATCCACATCCGACACCCTCCATCCTCTCATCCTCGACTCTATCACACATACCCAACAAAACTCCAAACCCACCTACACACCTCCTGCATCATCGCCCCAAAATACACCACCAGTATCACCTACGTATGCATCTCACATTTTACCCACAAATACCTCACCAAACTCCTCCCCAATAATACCCTCTGTTGACGTAAATAATGCCCCTTCTCCAGCACCACCACCCCCACCCCCACTCCCACCCCCATCTTCTACTTTGCATCATATGACCACACGATCTAAGAACGGAATTTTTAAACCCAAAGCCATGGTTGCCTCCACTACCATATCTCCTCTACCTAAATCACCAAACCTTGCCCTTCGAGACCGAAATTGGAATACAGCTATGCAAGACGAATTTACCGCATTGCGGGATAATCATACTTGGGATTTGGTACCACGGCCTCATGATGCATCTATTATTCGTTGTATATGGTTGTTTCGTCATAAATTTCATGCAGATGGCTCCCTTCAACGATACAAGGCTCGACTCGTTGTCAATGGTAAAACGCAACAAGTTGGTATTGATTGTGACGAGACTTTTAGCCCGGTCGTCAAGCCGACGACGATTCGTACGGTTCTCACTCTCGCTATCTCCAGGTCGTGGCCTCTCCATCAATTAGATGTTAAAAATGCTTTCTTACATGGTGACTTGGAAGAGACCGTATATATGCACCAACCACCGGGCTTCGTCGACTCCTCCGCTCCTAATCACGTATGCAAGCTTCGAAAATCTCTATATGGCCTTAAGCAAGCACCACGTGCATGGTATCAAAGGTTTGCTACATTTATTCTCGCACAAGGTTTCACTAGCAGTGTGTGTGATCCTTCTCTATTCATCTACAAAACACCTACTGCCACTGCTTATTTGTTATTATATGTCGACGATATTGTTCTCACTGCCTCTAGTGATGTTCTACTTCGGTCCATAATTACTCGACTCTCTACAGAATTTGCCATGAGTGACCTCGGGAACCTTCATCATTTTTTGGGCATCACAGTAAGTCGATCGTCTCATGGATTATTTTTATCTCAACACCAATACGCACAAGATATTGTCAATCGCGCTAAAATGAGCTCTTGTAAACCAAGTGCCACGCCAGTTGACCCAGGTTCCAAATTAAGTGTTACTTCTGGTCCTCCCGTCGATGATCCGTCTCTCTATCGTAGCCTCGCAGGAGCTTTACAATACCTTACTATCACAAGGCCCGACATTGCGTATGCCGTTCAACAAGTATGCTTATTTATGCATGATCCACGAGCACCACATTTCCAATTTTTGAAGCGGATTATTCGCTATATACAGGGCACACTGCATCATGGTCTCTATATTCGTCCATCTCGCTCTCTACAGCTCACGGCCTACTCTGACGCCGACTGGGCCGGCTGTCCAGATTCGCGTCGCTCCACCTCTGGGTATTGTGTCTTCTTAGGTGATAACCTTGTCTCCTGGTCGTCAAAACGACAACCTACCATCTCTCGTTCTAGTGCTGAAGCTGAATATCGCGGTGTCGCTAATGCTGTGGCCGAAACAAGCTGGTTACGCAATTTACTTCTCGAACTACATGTTCCATTGCAGCGTTCCACTATTGTTTTTTGTGACAACATTTCGGCTGTCTACCTTTCGGGAAACCCGGTTCAACATCAGCGCACTAAACATGTCGAACTTGATATACATTTTGTTCGAGATAAAGTTCGACGTGGTGAAGTTCGTGTCCTTCATGTGCCATCTGAATATCAATATGCTGATATATTTACCAAAGGACTTCCTCGTCATCTCTTCACTCGTTTTCGAGCCAGTTTAAGCGTTCAATCTCCTACCGCTTCAACTGCGGGGGCGTGTTAGTTAGCAAATATTTTGAATATATTATTTCCTTAGTTAGCTCCTACGATCCCTTGTAATTAGCGATCCGTATCTCTTAATTATAGCATAGATAGTTGTATGTGTAATATATATAGGGATGATAATTAATAATAGAGGTCAAGGGTTTTACAGTATTTGACATTACATTTGTACCCTTTGAATTTCTGATAAAATATACATAATTTGGCGTTATTATTAACAAATTACATACGAGTGGTCCCCAGGAGCATAGCCGAGTGGTAAGGTCTGTGATGATGTGGGTGAAATTCCCCGGCGACGCAGGGTTCGAACCTCGGGTGGGGCAAATTTTCATTGAAATATTATGAAGGTTTGTCCTGGGGTTCGACCTGTTGGCTCTCTCGCACAGGTGTCTGCTACTCGGGCACATTCCTCGATTTACATCCTACTCGATAGAGGGACCTCCGATCGGGTGGGGTGGAGTTTCTCGTCTCTCCTCCTTATCAAAAAAAAAAAATTACATACGAGTGTACCCATTAGTATTAACTACTACAGTACATATTACTAGTAGTAAATTTAAGCATCAATTTAAGCGGGAAAACTTACTTTGTTTTAATAGATTGTCTTATCATTTTTTATTTTAAAAAAATAAAAATAATGTTATGATGAATTAATTTTAATTAAACTATATTGAAAATGATTGAAACTGCTTAAACTATCTAGATGTCTATTGGTTGGAATAATGAATAGAAAATGTGTCCCTTTGTTGTAATAAAAATAACTTGATATACACCCATTCAAAAAAGCATGCCGTTTCTTTCTGATAAAATTATTCAGAAACTTTATAATAAATAGATAGTGATTTAAATGTTGAATAAATCAAAAAATGATGGGATCCGTTTTAGCAAGGCCACTATTGTAAGTTCAATTTCTTCCAACCAATTATTGTACATTTTATTTTACACAAGAAATTTTACGAATGATCGATCAATCGATGTTATAGGATGGTGTTTGGAGCTACAAATTTGTCGACGAATCAACTCAGATTCTGGTGCTACTACTGGTATTCGTCTTCTCCAAAATTGCGATTTATTTTCCAAAGCAAGTTTTGTTGATTACAGGATCGTTGTTGCATAGTTTAATAAGTTCGAAAGAGTCGGGGACAACATACTATTCTGGTACAATTATAATTAATCTAATTTCATTGTCTGTCTTTTATTTTATTTTATTTTATTTTTCAAGATGAATTCAATTTGTTGACTTTAATAACTTTGTGAAGGTTGCCCTTGTACGATGAAGTGAAGGTTGGATTCGTTTTGTATCTTTGGTTTCCCAAAACAAGGGTATGTATTGTTGTTCTGTATGTAGTGTTGTTTATGTATGTAAAAATTTTTGTGTTTGTTTCTGTGTGTACTGTGTAGGGAAGTACGTATATTTACAGGTCATTTTTACGGCCGTATATGATGAAACACGAGGAGGGCATCGATTTGTATCTGGTGAAGATGAGAAACGAAGCGACTAGTGCTGCTGCTTTGCTTTGGGGAAAGGCTATAAGTTATGGTCACTACGTATTATCTCAAGCTCTGCAATTCACTTATTCTCAATCAACGCTAATCCCTCAATCCAACCAGCAGTATTTGATTTAACAGTATAGAATTTTATACGGAGTAATAGTATTAGCAACATTCTTTATGTACTCTTATTCTTTTCAATAATTTGTTTTTTCTACTTTTTGCGGACCCTTTGATCGGAGTTATCCATCTCTGATCAGTCGAACCTGGCTGCTAACTCATCTAGGTTGATGGTAATATGTAAATCAGTGTTTCCACACCCAACACAAATCCTCCGTAACTCCGTTCATCAAGACAGGTGAAAAAGACTATTTCAACCCTGATTTTGATGTTTTAAGCCGAGCAATATCCACAAGGTCCTTGCAAATTGAGTAGTCAGAGTAGAAAGAATTGTTACCGTTACACATCTCCAGAAGCTTTCATTTTCCAATGTCCATGGAAGACATGAATGATCTGCCTCTTAGGTGAACTGCATATCTTAGTCCTCCAAAAAGATACTCATAATCCTACCTAATCTACAAATTAAATATGGGCATCTCTAATCCAATCAAAACTGTTTGTACCCTTTTTGTACAACCCGAATGGGTTAATGTGCAGTACTCATCCTAAAAAAATACTCCGTATCAGATTTTGTCATCTTTCAATGATACTAAATATAAGAAAAGCTCAATGAGAAAAAGACAAAAATGAGGCGGTAATATAGGAAACTTGGCTAACCAGCACAACACCAAAAACTGCAAAATGCAATCACAATAGCCGCCCAATGGAGTTCTTTTTAATCAGGTATTCGTCCCCTCTAATCTGAATCCGTTTGGTTGAGCTTATTTAAAAAAAGCTTATAAGATCTTTTCAAAAAAAAAAAACTTATAAAATGAGCTTATAAAATGTTACTTTTTATAAGTTGTTTTAAGAGATTATAAACTGTTATATCTTATTTAATTACTTGTTATATCTTATTTAATTACTTATTATAAGTTGTTTTAATACCAAAACCCCTTAAGCGGACGGCGTGGGGGGTTTTTCCCGGCCGGCTCGACCATCCATCGCGCCTTTCCGGAGGATCCGTTGGCGCTTTGCCGGACGGTTTGCTCGTCGGCGGCGGCGACAAGGTACTTGCCAAGATGGCTTTTCAGACGGACGGATTTGGCCTGGATGAAGAACTCCATGTGAAGTACGGTATGATTTTGGATTTTTGATTGATTTTTTTATTGTGATTTTTTGTTGACTTGGTTTGTTTGGATTTGACCTGGATGAAGAACTCCATGTGAAGTACGGTATGATTTTGGATTTTGGATTGATTTTTTTATTGTGATTTTTTGTTGACTTGGTTTGTTTGGATTAGTTTACTGCAAAGTTGACGAAGAAATTTTTTAGCAGTGTAGGGGAAGATGCATTTGGTGGATGTTCTTTATTTTCTGGGCCATTAAAATTTACTATTAGGAATATTCTTGGACATTAGTACATACTACATACTACTCCTATGTCCAAAGTTCAATTTTGATAATAACATTATTTTGCAAATTGCAATTGACCAGTGGAAAATAAAAGATTTCTTATTAAGAGATGGAACGATTAATTATAGATTTCAATATAACAAAATTGTCAAAGAACTTTAAAGAGACTGCAACTTATATGTACAATGTGAAAGAAGATCGAACAACTTTATTCATATATGAATTGAATTTGTCGAGTTAAATGTAGTATCATAATCTTCGACGAAACTTCCAATAGTACAGAATTTCAAAACTTCGATTTCTTCACACCAAATAGCTAAAACCAGTTCACAAATTTCAAAGGACGTGTGGTCCACCCTAATCCCCAGCGTGCACATGCCCGGCCAAATGAGGGAGACGCACCTGCCCCGTTCCAAATTTTATTATACTAAGATAATCAAACCTCAAAATGTCATCTTGTGATAAACCATAGTATTTGCAAATTATTGTTCCTTATTATGGTGAAAATCATCTCATTCTCGAGGCAGTTAAGTAGACTTGAGGGTTTAACAACACTAAATCAGCCAATAAGAAGTGTTTGCGAATTAAAGATCTAAATCTAAATATTATCCAACCACATATTGCTCAAGACAAGTCTTACTGAACCCATGTCAGGAGCTTCTTTGTAGTAAAAGAAACAACAAGTTGGGATCAAGCACTCTGTAACTCTGGTTTAGAAGCAATGTCTTCTTTTATTACTTTCGAGTTGGGAATGTATCTCCAGCACCGCTTGTGGACCCCGCTGATTTTCTTCGGGGCATCTGCACCTGTAAAACCTGCAATAAACCCAATTGCCATAAGAGTGTTAAATTTGTATCGATCTTTTTTAGTCTTTCTCCAAGCAACAAAACAAAACTTCTCTCTCGTTTATTGCAGAACCAACAAACATTCTTCTACATTTATAATCACAAAAAAATACCCCGTGGTTGACTAATTTAAACCCCAAAACAAGAAAAAAACACTAATATTTTAAAATTACAAATTAAAATACCCCTTGAAGCTTTTTAACTCATTTCCCCTCGACACAATTAGTAAAGTAGAAAACATACATCAAGGGAGTATCTGAAGTTGTCGGAGATCGCCCAGTGGTTTTAAATTATGTAGACTAAAACTTGAGTTTTTTTTTTTGGCGATTAAACCTTCTAATGATGGTAACTACAGTCATGTACTACAGAAAATGCTTATCAACAAGATAGGTTTTCAAAAAAATGACCTCATGGTTGGATACTTACACAAATGTTAATGAAAACTGAAAATCAACCAGAATGATTATATGGAGATGTTATAAAACATAATCTTTTTACTACAAATATGCAACATCAGACAAGGTTCTCAATAAAATCTATCGGAACCAGGTATTCTTCGTATTTGGATCAATAAACTGAAAATGCAAGTCTCGACCTTACACTAAAGTTTTTTAAATAACAAATCAGTCATAAAGCTGTTTATCAAGAATACCCTTAATGCAGATATATAATTGGACCATACAAGATTGATTGCATATAAACCTATGGAGACCTTAATCTTGTCATTGCATCAAGATCTAGGAGAATAAAATCCTAACAACAATTTAATGCACCATTTTTTTTAATAATAAAAGTAAAAAACTTGATCTCGCCATGTTCGGGATCAAATATAAACACAAAAGCTTGAACATGCATAAAAAGGTTTTACAGTTTCTGTATTTGTAGTTAGAAGTGCAATTCTATATTTCAATTTAGTAGTTAGAAGTGCAATTCTATGCATCAAAAGGTTTTACGATTCAATGCTGCAGATGCTAAAGGACATAAAGGGGACTACAAGTTTTTTGTGACTCTTTAACCCCCGGTTAAAACTAATTCAGTCAAGGATGAAGGGTCAGTAGATAAGAATTTCCTCAAGTGCACAAGGAAATTGTTGACCGAGTCAAATTGTTTTTTAGGGAAATGACCAATGAGTGATAGGCTGCAATAAAGGAATGCACCTTGAAATGTTACAATGACTAATAAACATCGTTTCACATAGTAATAGCAACTGGAACTAGATTAATTTCCTTCTTAGCTCAACTGAAATGTACCTCTTCATTGGTTCGGTGTTCTGTCATGGACTGGCATAACTTACTACTAGGGTTGTAAATAAGTCAGGTGTGTATGGTTCGCTTAGCTAAATAAACTACGGAGTATTATACATTTGATCCAAACATCGATTGCAGAATGTGGGTGTAGTTTTCTTTAGATTCAGGACTAAATTGTGTTTATTTGTATAGAATTCGAAGCAAAAATCAAAATAGCAAATTTGATTTCGGCAGGAAATCAAGCCCTTACGTTCATTCCTTTAAGTTCATCGATAAAACATAACTAAGATCATCAGAAGTCCTGACACAGCCATATTGATGAACAGAGTTACCACAGAGTAGGGAAACAAATTCAAACTCAAACATAAATTTCACATTCCCATGAACAAAAAAAATCAAGCAAAAAATATAAAATTCATTCATGAAAACAAATTCCAGTACTAACATTTATCAAAAATTCAATAATAATTCTAATTTCATCAGAATAAAATACTACTACAAATTAAACAACCATGTAAAATCTTACCATCTTTGTGAACAATCCCCCAAGCCTTCCCATGCCTTCCATCCTGAAAATAAAATACAAATTCATTAATAATTAATTAAAAAAAAATAAGAAAAAATTAATACCGGACAAATGAATTCAGCGAAAAAAAAGATTAAAAAAAATTACTTTGTAGAGATTGATTTTAGTAATCTCGTAAGAAACCCCAGTCCAGTGAGTTTTTGCCATGCGATAGCCAACGCCCCAATTGGGCAAAAACTGAGCGACCTCGAAAAAGTTCTTCTTCTTCTTCCGTTTAGGCTTTGTCGCTCCGGTATCTGGTGCTGCCGCGTTCGCGGCGGAAGTTTCGGAGGACGTGGCGGCGCTGAGGTTGCGTACAAAGCTGAATGCGCATCTGAATAGAGGCGAAGATTTTTCGATTGTGGGTAGTGACGATTTCGCCAAGAGAGCATTCGCCATTTCCGGATTACTGTGAAGCTTCGAGCTGGTTATAAACCCTAAATAGAGTATTGTAGAGGATACATTTAATATTACGTTTTGTTTTCATTTATGTCGATTTAAAATAAAGGGAAGAGTAAAATAATTTTTTTATTTGGAGTTATAGAAAATCTTAACAATAGACAGTAGTATAATGAATCATAGTAAATAATCTCAGTCAATCGACTCAATCCTCTCTAAAATCACGCAAATTTATTGCAATCATTCCCATACTCGCAACATGTAATATTATGCGGACGCCCCGTCTCCCGGCACGTTGATCCGCGTATGTGTGTGTTAGGTAAAAAGAGTTTCCTACTGACTACTGTACGTTGCCCAAGTCCCTAACATGCCTGTAGATACTACTGGCTACTGTACGTTGCCGAAAGATCGAGATTTGTTTGATTCGAGTTCCACCTCAGTAGCCGAGGAATCGTCGGATTGTCGGCTCTAGACGTGCACGCTTTCCCGAGACTAGGTATAGCCTCGTACGACCATAGCTGATAGGTTCAAATGGGGCCGTAAATGTGGTATGCCGGCTTCAGTACTTGACCGGTATGCATGGCAGCTATGGAGAGGTAGTAGGACATGATCTGAAATGTGTGGGAGCCCCAGGGAAACGTCTCCCATCCCTCCTCGTCCTCTACCAAAGTCCAAACCCAATCCTCGATCAAGATATCGCCTCGGCATAGGATCATCAAGTAATACATCAGCACCTTCGCATCCTTCACGTAGTCGGTCGGGTCTGACCCCAAGTCCCTACCATTGAATCTCGAGTTAAGCTCTCGCACTCTTATAGCTTGTCCGAATCTGAAGTGCCTATGAAAGAAATAGCCGGTAGGAATAATGTGTTGGGCCGAAGTATCAAAGGCGTGATTCCCAAAACGAAGCCCGGTCACCAAGGAATACTCCTGTGCTCTAAAGCAAATGATCTTGCCCCCGAGCGAAAACCAAGGCTCGAACGGAGGTATCGTCGGACCCACGATCTCCCGAGTTAACAAGTGGTGCCTGGCCGCGTTCGATCGTCCGTCTCTTTGAAGGTGCAACAACCTTCCAAAACACGAACGGCGGATCGTCCGGTGAGCCTCGTGCGTATCGTCAACGGCTCTTAACAACTTTCTTATGTTCTTCAATACGGGGAACCGGTCGTACAAATTCAATTCTTTAGTCGTGTGAATGAATTGTGGCCTCCTCCACTGGAACCCATTCTGAAAACACAATTAAGTTAAATAAATAAAACATAATATTTTAAATATAATAAAGCAAAAATAATAAAAAAAATAAAAATAAAAAATTCGGCACTTGGTCGAACCTTCGGTCGTGACCAAGTGTCCTCGGTGACCGAGGGCCTGAGTGACCGGATAGGAGCCCTCGCTCGGTCACTTGGTCGGTCACCAAGTGCCCTCGGTCGGTCATCTTCTTCCCCGCGGCCGAGGGGTTGACCGAGGGGGCGGTCGATGGCCGAAGAACTCGAATTTTTCAGACGATTTCTGGCCAAATTCAACACTCAATTTCTACTCTAAACACATCAACGAACTCATAGGATACCAATTCACGTATAAAATCGAACACAATATTGAAAAAAATCGAAATTCAAAACCTAGGTTTTTGAAAACTTACCGGAGCTTGGAGCTGCCATTGTTGCTCCTCTTGGTGCTCCGCTTCCTGCTCGTCGTTGGGCTCGTCTTGGTGCTCGTTTTCCGACATTCGGGTGGCCGGAATTCTTGAAAATCGACGGCGGTAGGTTTCTGGTGTGGGGACTGACGGGAGAGATGAAAAGGCTCCGCCGGGTAAAGGGCCTTTTGGGGAGAGGTTTTTATGAAAATGTCTTTTCGAGATTCAGTGTTGTCAAAATGGCCCTTTTTAATATTAATTCATTTTATATAATTTCAAAAATAAATTAAATCATTTCTTATTTTCTGAAAAATACAAAAATTATTTTATATAATTAAAATATAGATCCAACCCATTAACCCGTACCCATTTAATACGAATCGAATCACAATTTCCACCAAATCAAAATCCCCAAATGTTCAAATTAAGGTTCTAAAAAAATTCACGTTTTTTTTTCTTCTTCTTCTTCTGCCGCCTCTTTCTCTCCTCCTCCCAGAACTCCACCGACCGGAATTTTTTTCTTCTTCTTCTTTTTCTTCTTCTGCCGCCTCTTTCTCTCCTCCTCCCAGAACTCCACCGACCGGAACTTTTTTCTTCTTCTTATTTTTCTTCTTCTGCCGCCTCTTTCTCTCCTCCTCCCAGAACTTCACCGACCGGAACGCCGCCGCCTAGGACATCATCTCCTTCATCTCCTTAATTGTTTCATAAGAGTGTGTTTATGGTCGGGATTTTCTGGAATTGAAGAAAGCGTGGAACGATGAGACCATCTCATCCGTTTGGATTTGCCCGTATCCCAATCGTTGTTGATTTGTTTTCCCAAAATCTGAATTAGATCCTCTCCAGTAGAAAGGCGGATGGTCGAACACCAGTTTCAGTGCAAAAAAAAAAAAAAACTAACGTAAAAAAAAAAAAACTAACGCAAAAAAAAAAAAATCACGAATTACTAAAAAATATATTTTAATTATTAATATAAAATTAATTTGCATGGAATTAAATTTTAAATATTAATATAAATTTAAATTACATTAAATTATATTTAAAATATTAATACAAAGTTAATTTATATAGAATTACATTTTAAATACTAATATAAAATTATTTTTCGTGAAATTACAATTAATTACTAATATAAAATTAAATTACATGAAATTATATTTAAAATACTAATAAAAAGTTAATTTACATAAAATTATATTTTAAATACTAATATAAAATTATTTTTCGTGAAATTACAATTAATTACTAATATAAAATTAAATTAGATGAAATTACATTTTAAATACTAATATAAAGTTAATTTACATAAAATTATATTTTAATTACTAATATTAAGTTAATTTTAATAAAATTACATTTTAATTATTAGGACTCGGATCAACAAAAATCATCCGTTGATTATCTTGAATGGATGGTTGTGATGTAAAGTTGACCATTAGATCGGATCAACAAAAACAACCGTTGATTACGTTTGAACGGATGACTATGATTTAATCATGAATTCTAGACACACATACCTAATCATAATTGTAATATACATAATGCAATTCTAACACATTTAGTATGAAGTCTCTTATAAACAATATGCATGGTATATAAGCCATCTTCTATGAAATTAGACATTGTGATAGATAGATTTACAATACACCTAAGACTAAATGTCATATACCTTCATGAAATTAACATTATATTACCAAATAAAATGTTATTTAATGAAATTAACTTTATATTAGTAATTAAATTTCGTGAAATTAATTTTATATTAGCTTTAAATTTGTAATTAAAATGTTATTTCATGAAATTAACTTTATATTAGTAATTAAAATATTATATTTCGTGACATTAACTTTATATTAGTAATTAAATTTCATTATATTAGCTTTATATTAGTAATTAAAATTTTATTTCATGAAATTAACTTTATATCAGTAATTAAAATGTTATTTCATGAAATTAACTTTATATTAATAATTAAAATGTTATTTCATGAAATTAATTTTATATTAGTAATTAAATTTAATGAAATTAACTTTATATTAGTAATTAAATTTCATTAAATTAACTTTATATTAATAATTAAAATATTATTTAATGAAATTAACTTTATATTAGTAATTAAATTTCATTAAATCAAATTTATATTAGTAATTAAAATTTTATTTAATGAAATTAATTTTATATTATTAATTAAATTTCATTAAATTAACTTTATATTAGTAATTAAAATTTCATTTCATGAAATTTACTTTATATTAGTAATTAAAATGTTATTTCATGAAATTAAATTTATATTAGTAATTAACTTTCATGAAATTAACTTTATATTAGTAATTAAATTTCATGAAATTAACTTTATATTAGTAATTAAATTTAATTAAATTAACTTTATATTAGTAATTAAAATATTATTTTATTAAACTAAAAATAAAAAAGCCATTAAAAGTATTTTACATCCGCGATAAAACGATCTCGAGACCATCAAAATTTCATGAAATTTATCTCGAGACCATAAGCTAGATTAATATATAAAATTTTAAATGAAATTATTCGTTAGTATATATATATTTAAAGTTTGATAAAATATTTAATCTAGTTCACCTGGTTCAACGGGAAAACAATTCATTTTCTAGGTCAAATTTAAACGGTCCTGGGTTCGAAACCTCAGAAACCCATGAAAATTATTTTACTTGCTTAAATATGATAAGGGCAATATAGACATTTCCTTTTTACTTGAAATTAAAAAAAACAAAATAATTAGAAAATAGGTTTGACTTTGTCAAATGCCCTTTAGACAATAAACCCAGATGAAAATTGGGGGGAGGGAGGACCGTTTTTTTTTTTTTTTAATATTTTTTTGTTTTTTACTTTATTTTTTTAATTATTTTGTTATGTTTTGAAAAAGGGGAGGGTAGATAGGATTTTTCCTATACAAAATGTGTAAATTGAGTATGTTTTTATTTAAAGGTTTAAAATTAATAGTTGTTTTATAAAAATAACCATTAAAATTTTTGTCTCAAATTGGAACAACAGCCATATCCGCCTATTTAATTTAAATTTCAAAGATGAAAGGATATTTAAAATTAATTCTCAAATTCACCTTTTTTATCTTCAATTTTAATGTTGTAATCCACCTAACTTCCAAATTTGTCTCATCTCTCTCAAGTTAATGTTGTACTCCGTATTCTTTAAAGTTCAAATTTGTCAACACAAAGTTTCTAAAATCAATAATTTTTTAAAATCAAATTGATCATTTTCAACCTCTATTTTTTTTATTTTTCCATGTACATATAAATATAGGGATGCATTAATGATGATATACTCTCTTCTATTCAAACTATATTTCATTTAAAATATATATATATATATATATATATATATATATATATTATTTTAATTATCATTTTAAAATATTCAATGTTAATTTATTATATTTTCCTTTATTAATTAACATTAAATTAATTAAAATTTACACAAATAATTATTGGTTTAATAGTCAATTTCAAGTTTTAAAATAATTAATTGATTTTTTTTTCTTAATATATGTGTGGTTGAGCTTAATTTAAATTTTGAATAGGATAGAGTATATTATGAAATTTTGAATAGGATAGAGTATATTATTGTAAAATAAATTCAACAATATTCTAGCACAATATAATTTGAATGGGTGCTTATCGCTAGTCAAAGATTTAATTTGAAAGGAAAAAAAATTCTACTTTCTTGTCTCAAATACGGTTGGGCCACACCGTTGGGGACTAGAGACGTCGAGTCTCTATATCGTGCCATTATATGCCCAATACATCGTACATGCAGATTATTTAATAATCAAAATACAAATTAAAATACAGATTATTTAATAATCAAAATACAAATTAAAATTTTAATTTAGCGTTAAATCTTTAAACAAAAATTTATCATGAAATAAAATAAATATGCAGATCATTTAATAAAAAAATACAAATTAAAATTTTAATTTAGCGTTAAAATTTTAAATAAACAAAAAATTATAATGAAATAAAATAAATTTTATTCGATACAAAATATAAATTTAAAGCGGTATTTAATTTCTACACGTAATAAAAAAATCATTTTTTTATTTATATTAATATTATTAATATTCATTATATATTAATATTCATCATGTAATAAATGAATTTTCATTCAATGTAAATCAAATCTTTATTGTCGTACTTAAAATATAAAATTTTCAATTATTTTATTTACAATAAATTAATCAAATATGGTATTTAATTTCTACACTTAATTAAAAAAATATTTTTTAATTTATATTAATATTATTAATATTCATTATATATTAATATTAATTATAAAATAAATATTCATCATTTAATAAATGAATTTTTATTTATTGTAAATCAAATCTTAATTATTGTACTTCAAATATAAAATTTTTAACAATTTTATTTACAATAAATTAATCAAATATTCATCACATAATACAACAATCATCATTTAATAATACAACAATCTTCGTTATCTTATAATTTTCAACATTGAAAAAAATGAAAAATTATTATTAAATGAAAAAAAAAGAAAAACAATTATTATATTATATTAAGTATTACACAAAAAAAATTGAATGAACTAATTAATTTTTATATCACGCAAAAAATATATTGAGAGAAACAAAAAAAAAATATAAGAAAAAGAGATATAAAAGAAAATCAAATAAATAAATAAATTTAAATTTAAATATTAATCAATTAGATGTACCATGCTTTGTACATCTAGTTGTACGCTATAAATTGCCAGAGACGTCCTCTTTAAGAGCCCATGACAGAGCGAAATCAACAATTATCTAAAATGGTTCCGATTAACCTCTCCGCCATTTGTGAAGTGTTGTGACAACTAGCTAAGTTGCTTACGTGAAATCACTCGTTTTTTTTTACATCTGCTTTTCAAAATTAATAAAATTAAAATGAATTTACGGAATGAACTTAACTGAAATAAATTGAAATTAAATTAATAATACCAACCTAATATTTACGCTTTCCTTTATCACGAAATACAAGCACAAAATAAAAATAAAAAAGGGTAAAAACGTCAAGCAACATTTTTGAGTCACAAACTTGTTCTAGCTCCAAACATAACCTTGACCACGTTGTAGAAATCGTGGTCATAAGCCTTAGACCTATGATGCTGCCTGGGTATAACCTTGGTGTACACATAAAACGCCACGCAAGCCGAAGCCGGCGCCGCCCAAAACACCCAGTGCCCTTCCCACAGATGGCCGCCCCTCACCACCGCCGGGCCCAGGCACCTCGCCGGATTCAGCCCGGCCCCGCCGTACCCCTTCCGCCCCGTCACGGTGGCGGACACAAACACCAGCAGCCCCAGCACCGCCCCGACTATAACAAACACCAGCACGTGCCCCAGCTCCTTGGCCTGCCTGTGGTCGTACGCCATCCAAATCGAGGCAAACAAAAACACAAAACTACAAACGAACTCCATCCAGAAGGCCTGGCCCGTCCCCAGCCCGACCGCCACGGGCCCGCTCGGGGTTGACTCGAGGATCGTGACCGTGCAACCCCCGAGCGAGAACTTGTGTTGGACCGAGGGGCCCACCACGGCTTGGAGGGCCAGGGCGCCGAGGACCCCACCCAAGCATTGGGCCGCCACGTAGACAAAGGCCCGGGACATGGAGATGATGCCGACGAGGCCGGCCGAGAAGGAGATGATGGGGTTGATGTGGCCGCCGGAGATCGGGTGGACAGCCAGGAGGAGGATCGCGATGATGATGGCCGCCAGGATCGAGAGGACTAGGGTCGGCATTTTCACGCCCGACTCGATTGTCGAGATCACGATCGTGTCGAGCATGAATACGAGCACTGCCGTACCGAGAAGCTCCCCTACCGACGCTCGCCAAACCTTTAATTAAAGAAAAAAATAAAACAGTTAATTAGGTTCAGTTTTGCCGGCTCTACTGTTACTAAATTAAAGCATGACGGGTACTTACGTCTAAAGACAAAAGTTCATTGAAGCCCAATATCTCACTTAGTGTAGCAGTAGCAGAGTAGTGTTTATTTTGTTGTTGTTGTTGTTGTTTGTTTTCAGGATCAACACTCCAATTTTGGCCCCTGCAAAACATGAATTATATTTATGATTAACAAGAATATATATAAAAGTAGCTAGCTAGGAGAAGTAGAAGAACTTGCTCTGGAGTGAAGGGGACAGGCTGAATCTTGATTCCATTGTTTTGGCATTCTTCATCATCCATAACTCCTCTTTGATTTCTCGCTTCCTTTTTTTTTTGCCTACTGCGCGCTTTGCTATATATCCTACTATTACATACATATATACTGTATATACATAAACAATAATACATACACTCATATATATATAATGCATATTATATAGTATATATCACAGCAACAAGATTGGAGATATTCAGTTGAATATTTATTGCTGTCATAAATAGTGTGAAATTAGATAACACTGACTTTTTTGTCTTTATATTACTATTGTTATATTAATACTACTATATATATTTATTGCATGAAACTCGACTCATTGCTATATAAATATACAATAAATTATTAAATTATTTAATAAGAGTCTTATTTATCCCAACAATAAGAGACTTTGGACTTTATCAGCAACAGCAATGAGACCATTTCAACTGTTTAATTTTATTATTATATAAATATAATATTTCATTATTATTTTAATTTTTAAAAACATAAATATTAATCACTGACAATGTAAACAAAAAAATGCAACAAATTAAATATCATAACGTTAAAATGAAAATACATAAATTACATGGATTTATATATAAATGAATCATGAAATATCAATTGATTCTTAAATTGGGATGTAATACGACAATTTCAGTCTTAATTTATTTGTACATAGAAAAATATGAATTTTGTGTATTTTTTAAGGTTTTTAAAAGTGTATACTCAATTTGAAAAATGGCTCATGAACTAATTATGGGCGGTGTGATTTTTCTAGTTCGTGATCTACATATGATCGATAGAGTCTGAGTGAGCAGTATTTGAAATCAACCAACAACCATTAATTATTATTTTTAAAATATTTTATTATTATTTAATTTTAAAAATATAAAATCACTGACAATGTAAACGAAAAAAATGCAAAAATTATGTTTAAAATATTATAATGTTAAAATGAAAATACAAAAATTAAATATTTAGATATAAATAAATTCACACAAGTATTGATTTTTTAAAGTTAGTCATGAGGGAAGATTAAGTAACAAACTACAGTAGTATTTTAATGTTAAAAATAAACTTAATATTGATTAAGAAAATTATTTTAGTAAATGATTAATATTTTTTAAATGACGATTGATGTTTTCAAACTATACTATATACAGTACTTACATAAATCAATTAACATCGATATATGAATAAAATTAAAAAGAGTGGTACGTGGGCACCTTTGTGAACACTTAAAAAAAAGTCATAAATTTGAGTTGAACATGCAACCGCATTCTCGATGCGAATCCATATCGTTAGGACCAAATCCGATCCGGTGCACTAAATTATTGACAATAAGTCAACCCAATTACGTACATACATTGAGTAATAAATAATGAAACCCCAGCAGCAGCATCCATATCTGATATCTCCAAATACATGATCAATCGATCATGTCGCAATGCCCTTCGATCGATGCAAGGCATAATCTACTGTCACGTTTAATGCATTATATATGCATCCATAGATCATCTCATTTTATGATAAGGTACGTATAGCTGACTAAAGTACTAAACATATTAACTTATAATCGTGCGTGCAATTACTAGTTTGGCTTTCGGCCTAATTTCGCAGCACTATATATAGTTAGTTTCCATCCGTATCTAATGTATATACGTATTAGTTTTAATTAATTGCAACTACTATAGGATTGGTTAAATATATATAGTACTTTTATTATTTTTGAATTTTATACATTTGCAAGTACTTTATGAGAAAATCAATCTCAATTGTATATGAGAAAAATGATATGCTAGAGAGGTGGAATTCGAATTTGGTCGTGAGCCGCTCTACTCATTTGCAACCCTCGCTAATTAATTAAAGATATCCAACTTCTTAGTTGATTGCCTGTGCCACGGGAATTGAATTTGTTAAGATTTTCGCCTAACCGCGTCGCTGCAAGAGACGATAAACACGAACGAGAAATAAAAACGAAAGAATAAAGACACAATAAATTATAGTGGTTCACTCAAACGCTCTCAGTATACTCACGCTCTCGACTATTCTATGACTCTAGTATTTTTCACGATGATAAAATACATCGATGGGATCTCTATTTATAAGGATAGAAACCTAATACCCTAATCATAAAATAGGTAGGAGACTAAATTATAAAAGGACACCAAAATAAATCTAGAATCTTCTTGCGACCGACTCTATACCAATGGAATTCACGCTGACCACCAAATTAGTATTTCCTGTTATAAACTCAAAAGAATTGAGAGAGAATAATATAGTAGTAAGAGAGATAACATGAGAGGAGAATAGAATTCTTATGAATTGTTATTTCATTCATATGGGGAGACCCCTTTATATAGGATACAAAGTAGGGTTTCTGTCTTGTTCACCAAGAAAGGGTAAACTAGTCATTCACTAATTAATAATATTCATAACACTCCCCCTTGAATGACTATTTACAGGATTGCTGCCTCGTTAAAACCTTGCCAGGAAAACTCAGTGGGACAAAACCTAAACGAAGGAAAAAGAGTACAACTTGCTTCCCCTAATTGTAATCACCGAAGATTTTTAACTTTTGAAAATAGTTATTGGTGATCAATCCATCTCATTAAAACCTGTAACTAATAAAACCATATAGGAAAAACTTAGTTATTCAAATATACATTTTGGTTTTCAGGACACAACCATCGAATTGTCGAGTTTCACATTCATTTGTATTATCGTATATTTTTCGTCCTTCTGGGACATGCCTTTACCAGACATCTATTGACTAGAGCATTCGCAATTGCTATAACCGGCCGGTAAATCTTCTGGAGTATTTGAGATGCGTCTAGTGTTCAATATACATTTCTTGACAAATGAACAATAATGTGAACTTCAATTCACAATCATTTGAACTTCAGGTTCAATATCTCAGTTTATCTCGAAAATAAACTCATATGGAACATTATGATGTCCTCATTATTATCGAGTGATGTACATGCCTCGTTAAAAACCTCGTTATAAAACCCTGTAGGAAAAAATACTCGAGGAAAAGAGTACATGACATTCACATTTATATTGTGGTGATTGTCTCGTTAAAAATCTTTAACTAAGAAAACCCCGTGGGAAAAACTTAGTAGAGGGAAAAAGAGTGCAATCACTGGTCTTCGGGACCTTATATTCAATATCATTTTTGTCCATATGTAATATGATATTGTACATGTTCTGATTTTCATTTTCTTTCATTTTAGAAATCTTAAAATCCATCCAGGATTTTCATGTATGTATCATTCGATGCATATATTTATCGTTGTTGCTGCCATAAATATTAAGTAGCGGAACTTAATGTCAGCTTTCAAAATATTTGATTTACATCGAGTTTCTGCGAAAAACTCTTGAGCAACTAATCTCGCTTTTATATCTCACCACATTATTATTCGTTTTCGTACGAACACCCACGTATATCCTTCTGAGATAATATTTTTATCCAGCGAGTAATGCTCAGCCTCAATTGCTCATTTCTATTTTCTTGAGTGCTGCTGGCACACTATTATAGATATGAGTTTTGGATTCAAATTTTCTAGAGCAACTCTTGAGGTAAATATGTCGTTGACGACTTTTTATTTTTCCATTTGATGACAATTCAATATATCAACCAAAGCATTTCCCATAATATTTAATTTGGTTGTTCCGCAATCCCACGATATATTATCATGTGCACATGCTTTTTCAATGGGATTTTCATATAACTCTCTTCAGGAGATTTTAAGGGTGACTAAATTTTATTATTTTTCCGCGGATTTTATTTTATATTTTTGAGATCGATCTACTACGCTTCTGGCGTATATTAGAATCAACATTTGAGTTGATCTCGTTGTTATTTGAACTCTTATGGTTCATTTTATCACAAATATATGTGATTTTGTCACACCTTCTTTAATTTGGCAGATTACTTGCTAAATATTGCAAGTCACTTATTTTAATGAACTTCGGGTTCAATTGATTGGTGCGTGAATCTAAAATTGAAGATTGTTTTCATTCCATGAAATTTCTCGGCATTTATAACTTTTATATTCTTATCTCCCCCTAATGCCGGGAAATGATCTTCGCTAAATATCCAACTCAGCGTAATTGCTATAAATCGATCTTCAGGATAGCAAGCTCGAGATATTTAATATACCTTATGTTCTATTTTCGCAAATGGGAAATAACAATTTCCACGCACTTAATAATAATCATGATATGCATCATTAAGTACATTTGTAGTACTCGAGGGGATAATTAGTAAAGCTCTTCCGGAGCTCACTCTTAATATAACATCATTTGTATAACAAATTTTTACCAATAATCCTTCGGGGATACATTATCTTGGATACATTATCTTTATCAATGATCCTTCGGGGATCAAAATATATCTCATATATAATTTTCTCAGAAATTACATTTAATTGGAATCGACTTTTTCGATATTTCATGAATACCCACATAATAAGATACAGTTGTTCTCGATTTTCAAAACATATCTTTCAGGGATAATTCATATGTAATCATTGTTTCAACGAGAACAATCTTTTCATGATTTCGTGTTACTTTGCATTCATATTTATCACCACGAATATGATTTAGAAAAATAATTAAAAGCCGAACCATTCATTAAAATTCAAAATATGATTACGACTGATACATCAAACAAGAAAAAAAAAACTAATTTGAATCGACATCGTTATCGACTATTTCAGGCACATGAGGCGGTGGCTGAGCAATCCTCCTGCGAAAGTTTAGAAATTCGCAAGCGCTGCGGTCAAACACGACGACTTCAAATTTGTCCACTGGAGTTTGTGGATTCATCGGGAAGTAGTGAAACACGAGAAATCAACCGGTTTGAATACATCGATCCCTATAGAAACTGGGCCATTCCCGAAAAAAATATAAATCGGCGTTTACTCGATTTACCGTGACGTCATAATGGTCGTTGTTAACATCGTAAAACTAGACCACCTTGTTCTTTAGGTTCTAGGCGTGACGCGCAAATTGTGGAGGAAGTAGAAGATTGGTTTCCCAATTCCCAATCAGTACTTTAAAGAATCGACATTCCATGTTTTGAGATTGTGAAATGGGGAAGGAACTCGAATATGAATATTTATTTTGATGGGGAGAGATGTTCGTGTTAATAATATTATTTTCGTGCTGATTGGTAGATTCGTGTTACCATATTTAGTTTTACAGCGTTAGGGGTTGATGGAGTTGTATACTTAATGTCTAGATTTAAGTGATATTAACTCCGGATCAATTGCCACTAATATATTTAATTAAATAAACAATTATTTGCGTTTAATTATTATAATTAAATATATGCAAATTATAGTCATATATTATATACGTTGTAGTTAGTATGGTGTGTGACGTCACACGGAAGATCATACTATCGGTTACTCGTATATAATCGAACAATTGCTCACGACCTAGATGGACAGGGACCAATCCATCAGTATAATCGTTGTATGAGAGAGAAAATAATTTTTTTTAATTATTTTATCATACTTGTACACTTGGTGTATTGGGCAGATCGCTTGAGATTTATCGATTAGGATTGCCTTAGATAATCGATTTAAATCTCAGTGTATTTTATTCTTAATCCCTGATATTATTGCGGGTGTGTGCATTTAATATTAGTGACTTTGATTTTCCAAAGGAATTGACCGATTAGAATAACCGGTCGATTACCGGCAAAGTTGGGTCACTGTATTTTATGTATGACATGCTGTGAATTCTTGGTGGGAAAGTGTGTCCCGATAAGGGTTGATAATGTCCCCGAGGTGAGTTCAAAATGAATTATTATGTAAACCCTGCAGGTGGATTTGTTCCGCATAATAATTAAAGTTGAATGATACTAGTCTCGGATACAAGAGATGAATAAATTAATTAGCAATAAATATAATTTATTCATGGACATTTCTATCTTAAACGCACTAAATAAATAATACTACCGGAGAGATAATATTATTTGATATAATATGGTATAATATTGGGAGTGCAATTATATTTATATAGTGTAAAATAAATATAATTAATAGATTAATTAATAGACTTGGACTTGAGTTCAATTTAATTAGTTCTATTGGGAGCACAATATTCCACCTCCTTTAGATCCCCTACGTAGCCTATAAAAGCACTACATGGTCTTCTTTATTCTCATAACTTGAAGATCACAATTCTAGAGGGAGAAAGGAGAGAAGGAGATCCATAGAGTTCGGAGGATCGTCGCCCACCCGACGTTCGAACGAGTGCAAGGAATACGTGAGAAGGTCTCAAGGTCTTCAAAGATCTCGTTTCTCCGTACAACGAGAACAAAGGTAAAATCATGAAAACCCCCTTTATGATTTTAATTGGACAATTCGTATATGCATATTAACGAAGATCCGAGGGACGAACCCCGGACCGAGGGCCGAACGCGTGGTGGTGGTCGATGACCACCGGACCACCGCGATCGGCGGATCCCCGGTGGGGATCGCGTGGGGCAAAGCCCTCGGCTGGACGCCGAGGGAGGCGATCGAAGCCCTAGGGCTCGATCGTCGGGCTCGCATGGAGGAGCCTCGGCTGGACGCCGGGGCATGCGATCGAGCTGGGCTCGATCGCCGGGCAGCTGCGGCTGGAGCCGCGGCGGGTGCGCTGGGCGCACCGCCCTCCTCGACGGTGGCGGTGAGTCGCCGGACTCACCGCTGGGGACTGTTACGAACAGCCCCGGGGGGGGATGCGTGCGCATCCCCATGCGATCGCTATATGCGATCGCGAGCCCCGTACGGGGGCTCGACTAGGGCATGCAAGCGGGGGCTTCCCCGCGTAGTGTGTTCGGCCGGGCTCCGGCTCGTGCGGTGGTTCGCGGTGGTTTCCGGCGAAGGGATTTTGATCGAAGTCGTGATTCCGTCGACTCCATCGATTTCCAACAATTGGTATCAGAGCGTTGTTTTAGTTCATGTTTATATACGATAAATTGTTCTACCTTGCAGGGTTTCCGACTATTATGGCTAGATATAATTGTTTGTTAATTATTGTCATAATTTTTATTAAACTCTCGGACATGTCGAGATTCGTTTTTGTGTGGTGAATGCTTGTAATAGTAAAAATTCGGGGGTTGACCGAATTTAGGATTTATTATTATTGTTCTACTTTTCCCGGAAATTGTATAGGGTCGATTTCATGTATAGAATCGATACCGGATAATGTAATTTAATTTTTGTAATTTATTTACGTTGGTTCGATGCCGAAACGACCGCCGGAGAAGACGTGTGACGGAGGAGACGAAGAGAGGGAAGGCTTCGGATCGGCCAACCCCATGGCCGATCCCATAGGATCGATCGACCCTCATGGGGCTGCCCGCGGGCCTCTCGGCCATGGAGTCGCCGGCGACGGTGGCTGGTCGGCTGGGGGCGGCGGCGGCGGTGCTCCTTGGGGTGGTCGATGGTGAAGGTGGGGGCGCGGGGATCCCCAACCCATGCTCTCCCGCCGAGATTCGACTTTCCTAAATTGTTCGTTTTTCCTAAATTGATTATTCCTATTTTTGGGAATTTTCATTGATTAGGAAAAGAATAAATTTAGAATAAATTTATTTTCCTTATTAATTATTCTTATTTTTGGGAATTTTCATAGATTAGGAAAAATAATTAATTTGGAATAAATTTGTTTTCCTTATTTAATTATTCCTTTATGGAATTTTTAATAGATTAGGAAAATAATTAATTTGGAATGTTTTGAAAGTCCTTAATTAATTTTTCATTATTTAATTATTCCTTTATGAAATTTTAATAGATTAGGAAAGGAATTAATTTGGAAGGATTAAAAGTCTTAAATTATTTTATTTCCTTATTTCATTAATTCTTTTAGAATATTCCAAGTTGGTCTTGGATATGATTCTAGAGATTTAATGGAATTAAAAAAGGAAAATAAAAATAATAAAAAATATTAATAATATTTAATTTTATTTTTGATTTATTCGATTGACTTAATTTTCGAATTAAGTAACTTTTGGATTTATTAAAAATAAATAGATTTAAATATTGGAATTAATATTCCCGTCACATGGAACATTCAAGAACGAAGACTGAAGACTAGAAGATGCGTACGGGGATGGAATAAAGCCATAGTAGTCGGAAAATAATATTCTAGTATTATTTTGATTATGTGATAATATTCTATGTGCTTTATTTCATGTATGCATGCTTATGTGTATTTAATTATGCATTAGAAAGCGTATCTCTTTATTGTAAAAAGCTAAGTGGGAGAGGGATTGGAAACAATCCCATGGTCTCCATTGCTGTTCTCTTGGTAACTTTTATGGACTTTTGAAGTTCGTATAGATAAGTCATTGGAGGAGAATTCTTGTAATTCCTTTTACGAGAAACATTGATTAAGTTTATCAAACAATACATAATTTGTCTTTCTGAAACTGATTTCAAGTCGACTCATTCTCACCCCGGGGAGTGGAATGGAGCCAAAGCCACTTGGTCATGTAGAGGACACAAATTAGAGACTTTCGTGTCATTTTATGACTAGATCAATCGTTTGCTCGGCTCCCTCATTCTATGAGAGATAGGCTGTTCGCATGGTGAATCACTGGTAAGAAACTTCGAGTTTCACTTATGATTCATCGCGTCTTGATTAACGAGATTGAATGATTCAAATAATTGGATGTCAATTATAAAGATCTTTTGGTGTAGTAAACGTCCACACAAACGTGACTTGCTATACTGAATGAGATCTTGGATTAATTGATGTAGACAGTTATATGGAATTGTGAAGGATTGTGAGTTATCGTAAACGTCCACACAAACGTGGCTTGCGGTGACGTAGCGATTCCGAACGATTCACCTCAGTACTGAGTAATGGTTTACACTTAGGTACGCTTTATAGTATCCTTCCCAACGAAGTAACACTATAATGATGTATGACCGAAGCAAATCTAATTGCGAAATCATTTGGATAGGTAAACGTCTACACTAACGTGGCTTGCCATATCTGATGAGATTTTAGATGTGATTAGTGATTTAATGATATTATTTGAGGGAGATAATATCGGAAATTAAATCAATTGTTTGTTGTTATATGTGCTTATAGGTTTAGGAAATGACTTTGAACCCACTTTCTGTGATACTTAAGGAAATAAAATCACTGGTCCATGAATGTATTGATTGGAATAGAGACCTAGACATTGCCCAAACTGTTGAAGAGTACAAGTTTGTACTCAGTGAGCTTTGTCCCCCCGAACCTACCAATGTCTCAACTGATGAGGAAATGACTTAATTTAAGAAGTGGAAAAATGCTCATGCAATGACCACTAATTATGATATCATGTTCAAACTTAAGCAGATGTTTAGACATGACGTAGCGGCTAGACAAGAGGCGATAAGGATACTCATAAAGGCCAGTCGATTCGAGGAAACGCTTGAACACGTTTTTGAGATGATTGACCTTTTGGATGAGTTGAGACGGAAATCGAAAGCTCTTGTAGCCATTGCCAAAGGTTTCGAACCTAAGGGCAAAAACGGGGGAAAGGAAAAGCAAGCAAAGAAACCCAGTGGTCCTAAGTTACTTGGACCACGAGATGGGACGAGAAAGCCAAGAGGCAAGTGTTCTCGATGCAAACAGTCTGGGAACTAGAAGTCTGATTATCCTCTCAAGGAAGGTACGAGATTTTTCTTTAGTCGTAAAAACATAGTCAGTGGTATTATCTACCAGAATCTGGTGTGTAGATATGGAACCACTGACGGTATGTGCATTTTAAATGCAGAGGTTCCAGGAAACCCGACGACTTGGAAAAGAAGAAATCGTAGTGTACATGGGCAATGCTGTGAAGGAGGCAGCTGTTGCAGTGGAGGACATATATTATTGGATTTCATTTTGAAATATTGCTTTATGTACCCTTTTATTTTAGAAAGAACTTTGTTCTGGATTTCTGAAATTTAAAGAATGGATATTTTATTTATTTTAATCATTTGATGGTTATGGAAAGAAATGATGATATTATCTATTCTGGTACATTAGTTAGCAATATATAAATGATGAATCCTGAGTCCACCACGATGCAATGAACCGTTTTATATAACTCGTTTTACTAATAAGAGATTTCTTTATTAAATCATTTATACTTATGGATTCTTATGCTAAGTCATATTTATTCAAATAAGAGTTCAAAGGTCGAAAATTAATAGTGTGATCAATTAATTTGAAGGAGTGGACCTTCCGACCTAAAAATCTAATTTGGAAGATAACATGACTAAGCAATCATTTCTGGATATAAGACATAAGATCCGGACAAGTATTAGAATTGATTGGCTCTGATGTATGCAGACCAATGTCTACTTAGACAAGAAGGTACGAGTACTTCATTTGATGATTACTCGAGAAATGGATTAGAATACCTGATGTGCCACAAAAGCAAGTGTTTTGACAAGTCAATTGACACAAAGCTATTGTGGAGAACCTTCAAGGTATATCCATTGGAAGCCTGTGATTCAATCGCGGAGGCAAGTGCCTGTTGATTAGACGTTTTCGTGCGCGTCTCTCGTCAAAATCTGAGGTCAGTTGTAGTTTGACTCGGTATCAATCCAAGGAAACGAAAGAGTAGTGATTAAGTGTATGAAAAGTTCTAGAAACGAAATCATTGTACTAAATCCTAAGATCATTTCTGGTTCTCGACAATGCAAAATAAAGATTGGAATAAATCAAATAAGAGAGACTCAAATAATTATAATCCAAACTCGACTTCAAATCATTTATTTCTTTTTGAATCTTAAACATCAAACACTCGAAGGTCAAGTTCCCAGTCGGGTTGCTTAACTCGTTTTTCAAACGTTTAATCCATTTGATTGCTCGCTCCCGGTCGGGTTACGAGTTCAAGAATGTGTCGTTGTTTATGATCTTCCGGTTTCAATGATTCTCTGCCTTGTTTTTCATATAATTATCCGATTTGAGAAACTTAGTTCATCATCTTCAACAAGGAACGATTAACGAGAATAACGATAAATGAAAACGAAGCTTTTAAAATACACTCAAAGATAAACAAGAGAATGAAACAAAGAACTAGTTTAGAACAATCTTTAATTAACCAAAGGAAATTCATTTAAAGAAGCATTCTAACATTCTCGATTCAAAAGCATTCATAAGTTTTGCAAGTTACGAAAATAACATGAAAAGAAATCAAACTAGAATTCTAGAAAATGAAATAGCAACTAAAATTACGGTAATTAAATCGGCTTCGGACTTGAACGTGAATCTCGAAGTGTCGGCTCCGAGTGGATCTTCTCCTTTTCCCCTTCGATAATCCCATGCGAAAGTTATGTTTTCTTGTGTGAATTCTCGCTTAAATGCATCTTCAAGTTCGCATGTAACCGCTCTGAACTGCAACTAAAACGGCGCCCGACATTCTGTTTTCGGCGCTCGCAGAATGATTTCGGCGACCGCCATTCTTATTTCGGCGACCGCTGTTTTACCCCCAAAACTTGGCTGGACATCTGACTCTTTTCGGCCCCTTCGGCGGTCGCCATCTCGTCTCCGGCGCCCGCCGTTTTTATCCTGCGACCGCTGATTTAGTTCGGCGGTCGCTGTTCCTTTCAGTTTCATCCGTTTGCTCGTTTCTTCGATCTTTTCTCGACTCTTCGACTTTCATCAACATTTGACCTATGAAATAAACTCGAACCACTCCAACACACCCCGTGAGATCACACTAAAACATCAAACACAAACTAAAACGATATGAACTTAACAAAACACGACCCACAAATAACATAAAACATAAACGAAAAATAACACAAAAACGACATAAATCACCTGTCAGAGGAATGCATGGCATACTGATCAGAGATTAAGATTTGATCCCAAATGACTACACCATACACTCTTGTGTAGAAATGGTGTGTCGGAAATAAAAAATGGAACTCTTATAGAAATAGTAAAAGACAAGTTATTCGGAACTACCTGTGTTCTATGGATATGTCTGAAAAACAAATTGTTGAGTGCAACCACACCCCACTTCCCTCTTTTGGTAGATGTAGTCGTGCCACTGTGGTCTGATTTGTCTAACTCAACAGGAGGCTCATATTCTTCATCATCTGGTTTAGGTTGCTCAACGGTGGGTTCACCCCTCTTGGATTTCTTTTTTCGGTTTAATGCTTTTCTGTTATCCTTAGGCATCTGTTCAGAGAAAACAAAAAACAATACAAAAAACACAACACATGATATAATCATTATTAACATAAAAAATATCAATAAATCAGAAACAACAAAATAACATAATTGCATTTCATTCAAAAACCATTGTGCAGGAAATACATAGTTCATGGATTAACCTACACTACAAAATACTAATTAAATCTATTAATTTATAGTCTGAATTGCTTATGGATCAACCCACAAACCTTGAACATTGTCTCTTTTATACGTGGTGGCAGTCTCATTTTCATCCTCATTAGAAGGCATAGGTATCTCAGCACAAAATGGTTGTTGTTCTATGGTCAGGTCATCTATAAGATCTTCAGTCAAAGAGTCACGATAGTCTCGAGTTGGGGTTGTTGGAAATCGATCACCCGGAGTCGTCGTAAAACCGACTCCGATCGAAGTCCCGAAAACCACGACGAAACAGCCCGGAGCCACCGCCCGAGGAGCGCTCAATCGAGCCCTAGCCGCGACCGCTCGACGCTCCCCGCGGTGCGATCGCCCGCCGCCATGGCGGGCTGTGGGCTGCCCAGCCGAGGGCTCCACGCCGGCGATCCATCCCGCCGGGTCCTCGAGTCGCCGGTGGTCCGGCGGTCCAAGACCGCCACCTCCCGACTCGTCCCGGTTTGGATCCCCGATTATCGGATCTTGTTTTTCGATAATATTTCAATAAACATGAATTAAATAGCGGAAATATTTAATTCACCTTTCGATTCGTTGTGCGGAGAAACGAGATCTTTTGATGACCTTGAGATCTTCCCACGTATTCCTTGCACTAGCTCGGACGTCGTGTGGGCGACGATCTACCGAACTCCATGGATCTCCCTCTCTACTTTCTCTCTCTAGAATTGTGATCTTCAAGTTATGTTGTGAGAATAGAGAAGACCATGTAGTGCTTTTATAGGCTACGTAGGGGATCTTAAGGAGTTGGAATATTGGGCTTTCAATAATAGTGATTAAATTGAGCCCAAGCCCAAATCTATTAATCCTTACTATTATTAATTAATTTATTTTCCACTATATAAATTAATTGCACTCCCAATATTAAACCATATTATATAAATAATATTTCTCCGGTAGTATTATTTATTCCGTGTATTTAAGATATAAATATCCACGAATAAAATTAATTTATTGCTAATTAATTTATTCATCTCTTATATCCGAGACTAGTACCATTCAACCTTAATTATTATGCGGAACGAATCCACCTGCAGGGTTTACATAATAATTCCTTATGAACTCATCTCGGGGATGTTATCAACCCTTACGGGATATACTTTCCCGTCAAGTATTCACGGCATGCCATATATAAAATATAGTGACCCAACTTAACCGGTAATTAACCCAATAATTAAATCGGTTAATTCCTTTGGTAAATCAAAGTCACTTATATTAAATATACACACCCGCAATAGTATCGGGGATTAAGAATAAAATACTCTGAGACTTGAATCAATTATCATTGGCAATCCTAATTGATAAGTCTCAAGCGATCCGCTCAATACACCAAGTGTACAAGTGTGATAAAATAATTAAGACAAATTATTTTCTCTCTCACACAACGACTATACCGATGGATTGGTCCGTGTCCATCTAGGTCGTGAGCAACTGTTCGATTAAATACGAGTAACCGATAGTATGATCTTCTTTGTGGGCCCGACACACCATACTAACTACAACGTATAGAATCCACGACTATATTTTGCATATATTTAATTATAAATAATTAAACGCAAATAATTGTTTATTTAATTAAATAGATTAGTGGCAATGGATCGTGAGTTTCCGTTACTTAAATCTAGACATTAAGTACACAACTCCAACAGGGGTCACTAGAACAACTGACCAGTTGGGATCAGCTGGATCGACAACATAAAAAACTTGCTTTAGTTGAGCAGGAGAAGCAAATTTGTCACTTTTATGCCCTTTTCGACTAAGGTTGACTAATGTGAAACCAAACTCATCAATCCTAATCCCTTTTTCATTCTCTACCCAATCAATTTTATGTCACTTTCGGGCATGCTTTATAACCTTTAGTCATACACCCCGATAAATTCCCATAAGCTGGGAAGTCATTGATCGTCCATAACAAAACAGCCCTAAGGGTGAATGTTTCTTTCCTATATGCATCATAAACACCAGAGACACCATCCCATAAAGTTCTCAAATCATCAATCAATGGTTGTAAATATACATCAATGTCATTTCCGGGCTGTTTAGGTCCAGAAATTAATAGAGTTAACATCATAAATTTTCTTTTCATGCATAACCAAGGAGGAAGGTTGTAGGTAACAAGAATGACAGGCCAACAACTATATCTACTACTCATGGTGCTATGTGGATTGATATCATCTGCTGACAACCCTAATCGTAGATTTCTAGAGTCGTTAGCAAATTCAGGCCACTTATAATCAATTAACTTCCATGATGGAGAATCAGCGGGATGGCGTAACTGTACATCCTTAATTCTACTATCTTCATGCCAAGTGAGCATTTTAGCATTATCAGGACAACTAAACAAACGCTTGAATCTGGAAATAATAGGAAAATACCAAAGAATCTTGGCAGGTTGACCATCTTTAACAGTTTTATCATTTTTGAGCTTCCACCGAGACAAACCACACTTAGGACAAGAAACAACATCAGAATACTCTTTTCTATATAATATGCAATCATTTGGGCATGCATGTATTTTCTCATATTTCAGTCCTAAAGCATTCATTATCTTTTTTGATTCATAAACATTCTTAGGTAGCACATTATCCTTAGGAAGAAACGACCCAACCGCACTAAGCATCTCAGAAAAACATGACCTACTCATACCATACCTAGTTTTCAGATATTGAAGTTTAACTGACGATTCTAACTTGCTGCTTTCACTATTCTTATATAAATGTTGTGCGCCATCTTTAACAAACTTATGAAAATCATCCAAAAAATCCCCAGAATAGTCTTCTTTAAATGCAGCCTCACACATATCAAACATTTCAGAATCACAACAAGGAGTTGGGACAGAAACCGTACTTGTGCCAATAAAAGGGGAACTACTGTTTTCTCCGTGCCAAATCTAGGTTGTATAACTCAAACTGAACCCATGTTTAAACAAATGTATCCTAAAGGTATTAGTTTCTTCAAGTTTACACATCTTGAGCAAGGGCAAGGAATAAATTTACGGCCCGCAGAATTATCAATTGCAAATGACAAGAAATTTTCTACACCAACTCATACTTTTCACTGAATCTATACTCCTTAACCCAACTTTTATCCATTTCTGAGAGGGAGAAAACCTAATACCTTGAAGTGCGATCTCGTATGATGTACTAGAATTCTGGCAGCTCTGACAAGAGTAAAATTTTGCGTCCAACTTTCACGACTACGCAGCAAGTACTAACCTGAATCATCAACAATAATTCATTAAAAAAATTAGATGTGCAAACTTGAATTACAATGATTTAGAAAAATCAATACGGAAATGAACATAATCAGTGTCTATGAACTAAAAATAACATTACATTCAAGTAATTTTTTAGGGCCAAATTCAGACATGTTTTTGAAATAAATATTGCATTTCACGCCCAACGAATAAATAAAAAATCGGACCACATTACGCACTACTTTTACTTTTGTTCTAAATAAAAAAAATCTAAATTAAGTTTCATCGAGAGAGACTACAGACCACACAAGCAAAGAGACTAGATTATGTAAAAGCAATTGGACTCAAAATATATGTACTAGAAGTTCTTCCAAAAATAGATGGCCTCGAAAAATATGTTTTTCTTCCTTCCACAGTTCAAGAACATTTGTAACGATACAATACTATCAATCGAAATCAAAGCAATAAAACAAGAAAGATTTACGTGAAAACTGAAATCGAGTAAAGGCCACTGGAATTCCAACAAACTGTAAATCACATGCTCTTAATTCTACAAAAAAAATAATTAAAATTAAAATCACCCAACAAAGATAATTAAAATTCAAAAACAAAGGTATGAGCTTGAAACTGGAAAATCACACACTAAAGTATTTTCCAACTTGAGAAAATCGCACAATTGACATAAAATTGTCTCATTCACACAAATTTTTATTATATTCAAAATATCCAGGAGTTCACGCTATAATAAACAATTATATGCGATGCTTACCTTGTAAAAAAGAACAGTTTTACCACTACCGCTAAGCCCAGTTAGTAGAATGGTGTTGGATGAACTACGCTTGAAAAGACGCACTGCAAAGTATCAAGGCATATCAGTCAGGTCACGTTTCTTGAAATAAAAGTAGACAAAAGCCTAAGATTTATACACTCAATATGTAAACACACACACACACAACAATTATACATGTACCAATATTGATATATAGTCGCAGAACACACTCGTTCATATGGGCACAAGCACACACACGCACACCATCTAAAAAATAACCACAAATACATTTTTGAATGGTTGAGTTCAGTTTATCCCCATGTTCCACTCCCCAATAGTTTTATTGACCCAGAGTAAGTTGTATCTCTTGTCAAAATAAATCAGTTTATTTTAGAGGAATATATCAGTTAATCATCCAAGTTTAAGATAATTAAAATTCAAAAACAAAGGTATGAGCTTTAAACTGGAAAATCACACACTGATGTATTTTCCAACTTGAGAAAATCGCACAATTCACATAAAATTGTCTAATTTAGACAAATTTGAAAACATAAACTGTCTCATAACAGGAAATATGTTCAAAATCGTGAAATTGTTTTAGAAAATCTCGAAACCCTAATTCCCAGATGAACCCTAATCGAACGGGAAAAAAAGCAGGAAAGAAAGGAACCCATTATCCCCGGATGAGAAACCCTAATCGAAGGGGAAAATGAAGGAAAGAAACCATGAATCGAAGGGAAACTCGAATCGACGGTTTGGAGAAATACATGTACTAAAGGTTTGGAGAAATACCTGAATTGAAGGTGGCAAACCCGAAGCGACGGAAAGAAACCTGATTCTACCAAAGAAATTGAAGATTTCTGCTTCAATATTGCAGCTGCGATTTAAGGTGGGAGGAACACTTTTCGCCCTTATGTTTTTCTGCTTGTGTATTGTTATGTTGAAACGAGGGGAGTGGGGTATTATCTCGCTTAACTAAAAATATTATAAGTTGTTTTAACACCGGTCATGGTTAATAAAACCGGTGTTAAATAACCTTATAATTTTATTTAAAAAATTGAAATATTATTAACATCGGTCGAATGAAAAAATGGTGTTATAAATAAAAATTGAAATTTAAAATGGAACATTTAACACCAGTTTGTAATAAATCCGGCGTTAAAAACTGTTTAACCTCCTCTTTTTTGACAACCGGTGATATAAACATTTTTAACACCGTTCCCAAAGCCGTCCGGTGTCTATGAACTGGTGTCTATGAGACATTTTCCCATAGTGTGAACACAGTGAGATGAATCACAGTCGTGAATCGTGCTCGTACAAGACCGTAAGTACACACGGTGCATGTCACCCGTGAGATATATCACCGTCTTAAACTCTACCGTGACAGTACACGGTGATAAAACTAACGGTTGAACCGTCGTCTACTAGAACTGACACACAACCGCATGCAAAAAAATTGCAGAGAGCAATAAACCATTAACCATTTTAAAATGTAGGAAACAAAAACCCTATCTTTAAATGATATACCGATATCAAATTAAAATCGAATGATTTATAAATATTAAAGCTCGAATAATTGAAAGTTGGAAAACTAGGGTTATGGACTTACCGGAGGTTGAGCGCGATTGTCTAGGTTGTCCAGGCTGTCACTGCTTGCCATAATGATGATTGTCGGAGACGGAGTTGAATAGTTGATACGACAACGGCCGGGGCTGGTGTTTCACCGTGGCGGCGCTCGTCGTGCGTGTGAATTTCAAACGTCAAAAATTGATTTTGTGGGGCAACTTTATTTTTCTGATATTCTTTTTGTTATTTTGTAATATTCGATTTTATTTTATTTTTTTGTGAGAAAAGATAACTTTTGAAGGCAGTTAAGTCTTTTCATTCAAATTAGCCTAATTAATTTACATTCTTATGGACGGGGCTTTACAACTTATATACTCCTTGTTTTGGCCTTAAAATGTCTCCGCTCTTTTAAATTACCTACAATCACTTTTTTTTAAATAAAAATACATTTGTATTCATTATTTTATTTTAATATCAAAAAATAAAAATACATTTGTATCTATTATTTTATTTTAATATCAAAAAATAAAAAATTATCTTTTTTTTAATTATTTTGTCCGCGTGTGTACACTTTTTTACCTAAAAGTAGAGGTTAGATGTTCTAATACTAGGTTAGTACTGCTTATTTCATCTCATAAAAGTTGTAACACTTTCCTTATGTGTCTCGTAATAGTTAATATATTAAAAAAAATATTCATACTTTTTTATTTTAAAATACAATTTATTTCTACTTTATCCACATACTTTTTAAACTTCACTCCCAAAATTACTTTACTTTGGAATTTAAAAATACATTAAACTCTTTAATTTTTGGTCAAAAAGTAAAAATAAATAAAAAAATTCTTAATTTACGTAACAAAAAAATATCTTAACGGAGTATTATTTAATCACTAAGAGCATCCCAATGGTAGATACAATTCTTATGTGGCATAGACTTGTATATAAGTACACTATTGAGAGATGAGGTGAATGAGTATCAAACATTCCATACTAGGTACTCTCTCTATCCCTTTAAACTATATATAGAGAAATTTGCACGGCTATTAAGAAAAAGTGATTTTTTGTGTTTTATAATATAAAGTAGAAGTTAATATGTACTCTTTCCTTTCTTTTTTATAAGGCGTTTTAGCCTTTTACACACAAATTAAGAAAACAAAATTATACTTTATTTATTAATATTTATATCTCACTCAAAGTTGTAAATTAATATTAAATAATTTTTTAAAGACGTTTTTTTATATAAAACTCCTAAACTTCTCTTGTTAAGATTATTATTATAATAATAAAATTGATTGTTTATTATTAATGATAAGATAATTATTAAATGTACAGTAAAACCTTTATAAATTAATACTCTCGGGACCGTAAAATTTTATCAATTTAAAGAGGTATTAATATATCGATAAATTAATATTTTATTAATTAAAAGAGAGAATTTTCAAATTCAATAAATTTAAATATATTTACTTAAAATAATTGGATTAAGATTTATGTATCAACTTTATTGCAACTAATTAATATATTCATGTATATTATTATACATTCAATGTACAATGTTAACTATTATATTCATAAAAATAAATTAATTTATAATACCAAATTATGTGTTCTCATCTTGACAAAATTATCATCAAATGCATAAAATATTATGTGAATATAAAAAAGACCATTATGAACTAAAAATATTACAAAAATCAGTTGATAAAAAATATTCTTTAAATGTTAGTCAATACTAATATTTATAATGGTAATATTTACAAATTATTAATTTACAATTTTGATGGGACCTCATACTTATAAAGGATTTTGTCAAAAAATTATTATTATATTATCTTATCGAAATCGCTCATTTTTTACAAAGGCCCAAGTCGGGACCGGAGAATTTTATTATTTTAGAGAGGTTATTAATTTATCGAGTATTAATTTATAGAGGTTTTACTGTATTTAGAGTTAATACATGTTAAAATGATCAATATTAAGCAAATAAAAAAAATGGTAAAACGCCTTATACAAAAAAGAGGAGGGAGTATTAATGTGTGAGTAATGAAGTAGTTAGTTGGAAAAATATTTGTATAAAAGTAAATAAATGTGTATTGAGAGGTGATGTCGTAGTTTTTTTGACGTTTTTCATCTTCTTTTTGTCGTGTTTGTGTGCTTTTCTCGTGGTTTTGGTGTGGTGTGATGTTTTTTGTTGAGTGCGCAGGTGTTTGAGTGATTAGGTGCAAAAAGAAGTGTAAACGAGCTTAAGACGAGTCGAGACGAGGAAACTAACTCCCCAGACCACCAAGCGCGCGCCTTCTCTCGAAGCGCCCGCTTCCTAGCGAGACCTGGCGCCCGCTTGGCCACTAAGAGCCCGCTTGGGGGTGATCAGATTCTGGTTTTCTCCAGCAAAACGCCCGCCTGCATTCTTCGCGCTCGCTCGAGAGTCGAGACCACTCCGGAGCGCTCGCCCGCAAGCTTGGCGATCGCTTAGTCCGCCGTCCAGATTCTGCCCCAGCTCCACCCGAGCGCTCGCCCCCTCCTCAAGCGCTCGTCGCGATTGGCGCAAGACACCCGCTTCGTGAGCAAGCGCTCGCTGAATGCTAATTCCAGATTGTTGACCGAGTTTTGACATGCGATTTTGGTGTACTATATTATAGGGTGTTTAGCCCTAGTTCCCAGTTGGCTACGTACGATTTCCAGCGATTATTCTTTCTTAGACCTAGGCATCATCGCATCTTTCTTTTGGAGATTATTACTCTTGGTTTCAACTTTAATTTGATTTTGTTTTTGGCCAGGAATATGTGGTCGAAGACTTGTGACTTTGATCGAAGGTTTCAAATTTAGTAAGCTGTTCTAATTCTTTATTATTGCTTTGATTTCTTTTTGGTCATAATCTTGTTACTTATTTCTTTTGAGTTTGTGCATATGATTTCTTCAATTTTTAAATTTAGTTCTTTGTCTAAAATTATGAGTAGCTAATTTGTTGATCGTGGAAGGGAGACTTGATTCTCGAGATTAGAAGATTAATTCTTGTTTCCCTAGAATTGAGATTAGTCGAACCATACTTGAACCAACCGAAAATGGACATTCTTGTGCTATTTTTGTGAATTAGAATCGAACTTTGAAATCGAGAATCGAGGATCCCGATCTTTAATTTTTTTCAATTATTATTTCAAAACCAATTTCAATATTACTTGTCTTACAATTTATTTGATTTAAGTTATTTAGTTAGATTTTAGTTTAAAACAAAAACAACTCAACTTTGTTTGCATTATGCCATTTTTAATTTTTTTTCTTCTAGTTGCAAACAAATATACAAAATTAAATGTCGATAGTAGTGTTCCTCGAGACCGACTCGGACGAATTATTTTGACAATTATTTCGACTACAAAATTTAGTTGATTTGACCCGTACGAAAAACGACTTATCAAGAGGATAAAGTTGTGAAAGGACATTTCATTTATAGAATGTGCACTATTTTATGGAATGACAAAAAAAGAAAAGTATGATTGTTTTAAGGGAGGGAGAAAATACAATTATTTTGTGAGCTCAGTTTATTATATTTTCATTTTTTATTATTTATTTTTTAATATATTTATGTAAATAAAAATATATGTATAGTGGTGGGACCTACACAAGTAAAATTGTACTACTTACTTTGTATTGTTTGAGTCTTTAAAATGTAGTCCCCAAGAGCATAGTTGAGTGGTAAAGCCTGTGATGATGTGGGTGTAATTCCCCGACGACGCAGGGTTCGAATCTCGGGTGGGACAAATTTTCATTGAAATATTATGAAGGTTTGTCCTGGGGTTCGACCTGTTGGCTCTCTCGCACAGGTGTCTGCTACTCGGACACATTCCTCGATTTACATCTTACCCGATCGAGAGACCTCCGATCGGGTGGGGTAGGGTTCGACCTGTTGGCTCTCTCGCACAGGTGTCTGCTACTCGGGCACATTCCTCGATTTACATCCTACCCGTGGCTCTCTCGCACAGGTGCACAGGTGTCTGCTACTCGGGCACATTCCTCGATTTACATCCTACCCGATCGAGAGACCTCCGATCTGGTGGGGTGGAGTTTCTCTTCTCTCCTCCTCATCAAAAAAAATTCTTTAAAATGTAAGGACATGTTCTTTTGGACTGAAACCGGCTGAACTGAACTGAACTGAACTGAAGCGAATTGATTTTTTTATAAAAATAATAATAACTTTTATAAATTATTAATTTTTTTTTTTAAATATTAATAATAATATGACAATAACTAGATTTGTATATTGAAAATTATAGATTGAAATTATTTTTTATTTATTTTATATTAATTTATTTTGAAGCAAACTGAACTGGACTGAAATTAAGTCCAAAATAACAGGTCATAATATATAGAGATTAAATCACATTTGAACCTGTAAATACTGCTGATTCCACATTCAATTCTTTATTTGTTAATTTCATCAAATCCAGTTCTTCCCGGTCAATTTCCACCAGGAAACTCGCGTGTTGGTCACGTGCGTGCTGACGTGGCGGTCATCAGGGGAAGCTTGCTGACGTGGCTTGAGATTAAATCACATTTGGTCCTGCAACTTAGGCTGATCCCACGTTTGGTCCTTTTTTTTGTTCAAAAAATCAAATCTCATCCTTTCTGGTTAATTTACACCGAAAATTGCACGTGTAGATAGGAATGTCAATCGGGTCAGCCCACTCGGGCTATCAAGTTACTTCGGTTCGGCCAGAAATTTTTTCGGGCTGAAAATTTGTAGCCCTAACCCTAAAATCTTCGGTCTCGGACTGGAAAAAAATAATATTATATAATAAAAAATAATTTTTAATATTAATAAAATATTAATATTTAATAATAATTATTATAATTCTAATATTTAAATTATAGTAGGGTTTGAATCCTCTATCAACCGAAAAATATTTTGAATTTCCTAACAATGCTGAGATGGCAGGCTGTGGGACCATATTTACTCTCCACATCAGCAAGCCGTCGGAGTCGACCGCCACTTGTACTGTTGGAAAGTATCTTTCAAATCCTACATGTGCAATCGATTAAGTTAGATGGTCATCTTTGGATGTTAATTGATATATTGATAATGTTATTTATTACTTAGAGCAATATTATATTGATCAATTATCAAACTTACAAGGTCAAACACGAGTTGGAAGTTTAACTGTTAATTGCTGAAAATTATTGATTTAGAATCAATATATATAAACTAGATTTATATAAATAAATTATGTGAATTTAATAAAGTGTGACATGTCTTATGGTATGACATGTCATGCTACTTAAATAGATGTCTTGGAGACATCTATGGCTGACGTGGCAAGGGGAGGTCAAAGGTATGACCTTACAAATACCATTGATGATAGTCAGAAAATCGTGCAGTCTAGCTATCCAATAATTATAGATATTTAGGGGATTGAGTAGTGAATAATGTATTTTTGCTCTCTAGAATTTTTTTGGGGAAATGTGTCCACCCTTAATGACATTCAATACCTACTATTTATAGAGATTACAGATTAGGGTTACTAAAATAAATTAATGGGCCTGACCCAAAAATAAGCCCAACAGGCTAAGCCCAGCCCAAGGAGACTTCACCTCGCGATCTTGATCCGGGCTGGAGTGAGGCAGTGGGATTGAAATTGTGCTCGCCTGTCGATCATGAAAATCATCTCCTCTCCCGAGTTGCTCTATCTTGTATGTTCGTGTTTACTCATTTTACATGCTTCCGCACACACGAACGAGGTAATCGAGCGATTGGATCGACATAAAAAACCTTCATTTACATCACGTGACCCACAAGTGCAATTTCCGGTGTAAATCAACCGGAAATGATGAAATTTGATTTTTTGAACAAAAAAAAAGGACCAAATGTGAGATCAGCCTAAGTTGGAGGACCAAGATTTTATCTCAAGCCACGTCAGCAAGCCTCCCCTGATGACTGCCACGTCAGCACGCACGTGACCATCACGTGAGTTTCCCGGTGAAAATTGACCGGGAAGGACTGAATTTGATGAAATTAACAAATAAAAGACTGAATGTGGAATCGGCAATATTTACAGGAACAAATGTGATTTAATCTCTAATATATATATTGATTTATTTTGATGTGCCACAAATTTGGTGTTCTAAAAGGAGTAGGTAGGCTCTTTTGCAAACGTGTCAGTAGCCAAAAGGCCAAAACCGGGCCCTACAAGGTCGCACTCATTTACCAAAATGCGTGAGTTCCCCAATTGCATTTTCTGTATGTAGAGAGACCCCTATACATATATACATACATACATAGTGTACATATCAGTACTTACAGATTGATCTATACTCTGCCAAAATCCCCACTGTACACCCTCCTCTTTTAGTCGACCATCTCATCGGAGGAGGAGGCGCGGCGCTTCGTTACATTTGTGCCAGATTCATAACCGGGATAGTTTAAAGGGAAAGAAAAGAAGGTTCGATTCGATTTCGTTGTGAGGCAAGGCGAAAGAAAAAAAAATCGATCCATGGCGCCACCTCACGACGACAAAGCGGCGGCGGCGGCGGCGGCTGATTTCAACGGAGTCTCCACTACTGAACGCCGCATCTCCAATGTTTTGTTCATAATCGGTAGTTTTTTAGTTCTCTTATTTGTCTTCATTTTGTTGTTCTGTTTTTGACGATTAATTGCTGATTTCGGTGATCTTTGTGCGTGTGAAAGCTATGCAAACAGAGGCGTCACCTCTGGTGGATAAGTTTCAGCTCACCGAGGAACATGAATCTGTGTATTCTTCTCTTCCTTATCAATTCCCCTTTTTAACTTCTGTTTTTTAGCTGATTTATGGACTAAATAATTAGATCAAGCAATTTATGAACAACAGCATTAAGCCGAACATGTTTTCTTATACTCCATAGTATTGTATCGGTTATTGTCGACTATGCGTAAGTTCGTGTTTGCTGGGCAGATGATAAATATCAATATCTGTCAACTTGTTATTTACATTTGAAATTATTCACGTTACTTTGCCTGCTTGGTTTTTCAATTTACCTGCATATATGTAATCCTGTGGTCTCAAAGTGAGATGCTATGTTTTTTGGAAATCACTATCAACCAGTTAATTGCTTCACCTATTCTTATTCATGTTGAAAGATTGCATGTTACCATCATGAAAACTAATGATGCAGGTTTCCAAAGGGGGTTCCTTGGGTGAGGTACTCTGGTAAATATAAAGATTTGAGCATCAATATTGTTTGTCCGGGAAAAGACGCTTCATTAGGTTTGTACTCTTTGCACTAAATAGCTCTTTTCGTTTAACGCAGTTTTATGTGAGGATTACTTGATCTAGTTTGCGTACTTTGATGTTGTATTGCCGTCAATAGATCTTAATGTTAGAAACATGGACGCGTAAGTTTAATTATAAATCTGGATTATGAAAGTTGCGATGCACTGTGTAAATCAATTATTCTGAGATCTTTATTTATTTATTTATCAGGGGTTGACAGTGTAGGGACGGTTTCGGCATCTATTCTCGCTTATGCTTCAATTCAAGCCTTGCATCCCGATCTTATAATAAATGCAGGAACTTGTGGTGGATTCAAGGTATTAGAATTGCAACTGATGATTGTTTCTATTACTATTTTGCAATTTTTTGTCTTCGTTTTGTCCATATTATCCTAATATCCTTAGTCGTGTGCTGCTAGTTTTCATTCGCCTACTGGTTTGATTGTTCTTCTAAACTTTCTCTTTTGTTATTATCAGTTATGATTGGTTTTTCATACTTTTTACTAGTTACAACTTACAACTTACAAGAAGTTGTTTCTCTGCCTGGTATATTTATTTTTACATTTGGGTGCTGGTCAGGAAAAAGGTGCTTCCATAGGTGATGTATTTCTTGCATCAGATGTCGCTTTCCACGACAGAAGAATTCCTATCCCTGTAAGACTCTTCTTCAGCATTTTCATATTTTCCATTATAATTTTTAATTTTTTCATATGGACTATGTTGATTACGTGAGTATAAACTTTTAATCTGGCTTTAATTTATTAACTAATTTATGTTACTTCATATGTTTCTGTAAATAATTTTCGGTATACAGGTATTCGACCTTTATGGTGTTGGCTTACGTCAGTGTTTCTCCACTCCAAGTCTTGCAAAGGATCTGAACCTAAAGGTTACTACTCTTCCACAATCCTTCTCTTAGTTATCAATGAGTAGCTTCTTCTTCCTTTCCCCCTCACCATTTTTTTATTTGTATTTCAAATACTAAAACTAGCAGTAAAGCCTATGAAATTTTGTAAATATCTCAATTATGATATGATTCACATGAATTGTTATTTATAATGTACTTTGGGTGTAGTGAGAAGTTCTTATTTTGACTTTTGGGCTGTTATACTAATCGTTGAACAAATTGCTATATGTTTCCATAATTTTTTATTTTTTTATGTATGATTTAGGTTGGCATATTATCCACTGGGGATTCTTTAGATATGTCCCCACACGACGAAGCAACAATTGTTGCAAATAATGCAACTCTTAAAGACATGGAGGTATCTTTCTACTTGTATATTTTACTTAAACCAGATCAATTGTTATATTATGTACTAGAGTAACAACTCAGCTTTGCAGGGTGAGCATGGGTTAATTAAGTATACATCAATTAATACTATTAGATCCTTCATTAGAAGTTAAGTATACATCATATATGAAGATAAACGTTAATTTGTCTAGGTACACACGTCAACTTTTATTTAGATCTATCATATATAAGATAGAAATAAATTTGCTGTGTAAGTACGCTAACTTAAACAATATTAACACATTACTACTAAAAATGCATCAGGATCGCCCAAGGTGGGCCTGATTCATGGTATAATTAATTTAGGCACATTTGTTGTACTCATAATTTCATTTTGAATTTCCTACACATTAAACTTTTAGTCCCCACTGCTTTTGGGAATTTAAAATTAACTTAGCGAATAGCGATACCTAAATTAAGCTTGGTTTTATCTATCAGGGTTCATGCATAGGAATCTAATTTCCCTGCTTGAATTCCAAAAATGTGCCGATTAGAAAAAGTAACATTGAGGCGTGACCTCATTACAAATATCATTTGATATGTTTCTATATTAATAAACTACGGCTGTTGAGTTGGCGCACACAAATCACAGTAGGATATTCGTAATGCTATTTTGATAGACAACTGGATGTTCAAATAATTAAGCTAAACCTAAAGAGTAGTTTTCGCCTTTTCGGTAATTAAACCTTGCTCATTATCTCACAAGATTAATATTGGTCTTTGGTCTGCGTTATTAAATCAGGGAGCAGCTGTTGCTTATGTGGCGGATCTCTTGAAAGTGCCCACGATATTTCTAAAAGCCGTGACCGATATTGTTGATGGTGATAAGCCGACTGCTGAGGAGTTTCTGCAAAATCTGGCAGCGGTGGCTGCTGCTCTTGAGCGAGCAGCTACCAAGGCTGTCGATTTTATCAATGGGAAGAGTTGCTCGGAACTCTAAATTTATTCTTTATTAGGGTCTTCCCTTTTCATCTTCAGAAATACTTTTGAAAGTTTGTCTGAAGTGTAGACTTCATTTTGATGGCAGTGTATTTGTTTGCACATCAATTTTTTTTTACTTTCTATGGCACCTCTTTAGTATGTACAATTGGACTTTGGGAACATGAAAGATGATGAAACAACACTTCATTTTATTAGGCTGAATATTTTCAGTAATTTGTTGAATTAATAATGTGTGGTTTCTTGATGTAAAAATATAATTATTGAATTATTTCAATTGAATCTAAAAAACAAACTTTATGCTAATGAAAATTTGTTGAAAACTAAATGAAAGACATTATTAATCACAAAATCAAAGTATGTCATCTATTGAAACATTTAGGACCCGTTTTTTTAGATTTCAATTCAGTTTAGTTCAGACTGCTTCAATTGAAGTTCAGTTTAGTTCAGAACGCTTCAATTTAGTTCGATTAAGTTTGTTTTAAAATAAATTATTATAAAATTAACAAAAAATAATTTGATTAAATTCATTTCAAAATAAATTATTAATAATTTTAAGTATACAATCTAATTAATATCACAATATTATTAATATTTTTAAAAAAATATTTAATAAATTATTAAAATTATTATTATTTTTATAAAAAGTTCGAAAGAACAGGTCTTAACATTCTTGGCAATCACTGATTTAAAAAGTCGCAAGTGTTCTCATAAAAATGATGCAAATGTGTTCTCATATAAAAATGATGACAGGTGCTATTAGTTTGGTAGATTTTCCATTTCACAATGACGATGGTTTTAAAATTCACCTAGAAGAAAACGAGCAAAGGCCACAAAACAAAACAAGCACTGTGATCATTAACTTCAGCGTCGAATTACCTATAATAATCTGATAAAGTCTACTATCTAACAAGAAAATCAGTAATTCATATAGTTCATTCAAATATGGTTTCTGGTAAATTAAGATTAATGTCAACATCCAATCTTGGCGTTTGCATCCAACCAGATTTGTGGGAATTGGACACCAAGGTGGACTAAGTGTATTGCACCAAAAATAAGTAAGTTATACCACTCCAGAAGGAAGGCGCAACACAAGCTGTCCCCCAAAAACACTGCATGTCAAAAGGCCAAAGTTAATAATGCATACGAGATTGATGTAAGAAAATTGTACTGTGGAAGGAAAATCATCAGCCAGACCTTTTGACATAATAATAGCAAAAGTCAGCTAGGATAAAGGTCTGAACGATTTCGGACAAGAGAACCATTGAAGGCCAGAGCCCATAACCCAATGCCACAAGGAGATGACCACGGGTGTCCAAAACCTGAAACAGAAATGTTCAATAGAGATTAAAATCGAGCATCTGATAAACACATGGACACTTGTTAAAAAGTGAAATTTAATGTTCAACTTTCTGAACAAGGTTTAAAGAACTTTATGTGAACCTCTATAGAATATACTTTTGATTCAGTTTCCTGCGTAGATAATCTACTGGTATACTTATGATTCAACCATAGTAACTAGAGACTAAAAGAAAAGAGAACAATTGTCGCCACCTAACAATATACTTATGGTAGTACCATCCTTAACTCCCATAAAATTAACCATGATATGAAAGATTCACAATCAAGTAATGGATGATCAAAATAACAAAATTAATAAAAAAAATAATAAAATAGTCCAGTGATGTGTTGTTGTAATCAAACCTGAAGGATCCAGTGAGCACAGCTCAAGAACCTCGAGATGCCCAATGCAAATACATAATGAGCTGTGAAAGGCTCAACAATCTGCGAACACAAAATATAAATATAAAAAGATATAAATAATAAAGTTGTCATCGTGACTTGCAATACAATTCTCGAAAACTAAATTAAAAGAAATGATGAATTAGTAAATGCCCTGATAATCATTATCTAATGTTCAATCCAACCTTTGTATTTTGCATGACCCGCAGTTGAGGTAGCACAGAAACAGCTTCAAGGTAAACACAAAAGGCCCATGAAATCCTGTTGATGAAGTGATGTGATGTGGACGGGTGAATTAGTAAAGCTACAACAACACAAGGGAGCGCCTGCACAGACACATTCATTCAAATTTATATGTAAAATAACAAAAATATGAGGAAGACTTGAAAAACTTGTGCAAATCAAGTCTAGTATATATTGATATAATTTACTCTTTTAGACCATAACTTGCTCAGTGAATTAGGGATATTTACAAATATTACAAATGAGAAAATTACAAGAAAGACCTTGAGGCTTGGTTCTTATTATATATAATTATTAAAATGCTAGACGATACCAGTAACTTGCGTTAGCTTCACTGTTAACATGTGCAAAATGTAACCTTATGGATGAATTTTGTAATTTTCAAATTTAGTTGGGTTTCTCTGTAATTTGGCTAGACCCTAATGGTAGTTTTTGTAACTGTCCCGAAAGCTTAAAGAGATCAAGAGAAAATTCAACACTATTGCTACTCCTTTTGCTACTGAAGGTCTGAAAGTAACTTCCAATTTACTTTAACGTAGTCACAAGTACATTTAAAAGTCGGAAACAACAACACTAAGGAAAACGAAACCACACTTAGAATAGAAGTGTCACTCACCACATAATAATGTGGAATATTGTCCTTATCCTCCATATAACTTGATTTCAGTTTGAAACGGATCATATAAATAACCCACAAGGTTGTAGCCAATGTAGACATGTCGAGCAAAGTGTGTATGTCGTATTCCATTACAAAACTGCAATACAATCTAACAGCCAGAAATATAGCTGTTAGCTCCTGAGTTTTGAGTGAAAGCCCTGCACCCATCAAATTAAAAACATCGAAACAATTAGCATCATAATTTCGACAGATAAAAATTAATATCCAAACTTCATTTTAACAAGATAAGAAAAAAAAAACAAGAACCCCACCCCCAAACCCTCAAAATCTCAAATTCTTAATAAATTCCCTGATCCCCAAATACGAACTCCTCAAAGATCCAAACTTTCACACACACACACACACAGTAACCACCAAACAAAAACTCAATTGAGTAACAAGAGTACAAGACGAATGTGAAAGCGAAGGAAGTCGTACCGGCACAAGTCCTCTCCTTGGTCAACTTGTAAATCAAAACACCAATCCCGATCGAGTGAACAGCCTCCGCCGCCACGAACAGGTTGTCGTGATCGTGAACAATCGCGCGGAGGAGAAGTAGGGTCGCAATGCCGCTGACGACCGCCAGAAACGCCTTCACCTTAGGCGGCTGCCGCCGCACCCATGTAGCCGCCGCTTTGATCGGCCTCTTCGGTGCTATCATCTGTATCTATATTATTTATCGAAAATAACTATGAATAACAAGAGCTGAAGAAATTGTGCGTAGAGATTTTATAAAGAACTATAATCCACCCTTCTTCGTGGGTTTTGACTTTTGCGAACTCGCCTAAATAGATATAATTGAAAAACAGATTTGGGATATTTTATTATTTTAGGGAAGATGAGGAATTATTATTATTATTAGGGTTTCTATTAAACTATTTTCTATAAATAAGGATTCGTGATATATTGTGAAAGTGCCTCTTTGTGGAAAGGGAATAGGATTGTAATTATTGGGCCAACCTCTGCGGGGTGTTCATTGGTTCAAAAATCAATAATTTTAAATTTTAATAAATTAAATATAAAATAATAAAAAAATAATATTTATATTTATAAATTTTTAATTTTATTCAATAAATATGCAATACTACTATCATGTTGCTTAAATATTTTAGAAATTTGAAAAAAATATTTTAATTTATTAATTTATATATTATTTTTCTTATATTAGTTTTATTAATATGTTATATTAATTATTAATAATTTAATATAAGTGGAAATTTTAGTTAATAACATAATTATATTTGATAAGTAAAACAATTTTTAAAAGAAAAAATTACTTTAAAATCTAGTATAAAAAATAGTATTTTTTAACACATTTGAATATCAAATGTTTTAGGGCATTTTCAATGGTGGGGATGAGGAGGTGAATTTGGTGGCAAGCTTAAATCTTGCCACAAATTTTATCTCCAATTACAGTTTCACTCGATAATATTCATCAAATTTTATTTGAGAATATTTTTTAGAATTTTCTTAATTTAATTTTTATTTATGTTAAAATAATATATAGTTAAATTTTAATATAAATTTTTTTTTTTTTAAAATATAAAAAATTAAACAAAATAAAAATTTAATGCATCAATAAAAAAAATAAAACATAAAAACTAAATATTATATAAAAAATTATCGTAATAACAACAACAACATAATTAATTCTAAAAATATAAATTACATATTGATTAATTTTATAAACTAAAAAATCTTCCCAAAAATGTTATTAATTTTATTGATTATTGTATTTCAATTTGTATGTTGTATTAAAAATTATGTTAAATAATATATTATATTATAAATATTAATTTTTTATTACATAATAAAAATAAATTAAAATCAACACATAACGTTATATTTACATTTATATATACTTAACCATCAATTTAAAATAAAATAATAATAATAATAATATATGTTTTGTCACCCCGAATAGCGTGGAGGCAAATTTGCCTCTTACTACAGAATACCACCAAAATAACCTCTTCTATTGAAGTGAAAAAAATAAACTTTGTGAGACAAAATTTGGCATTGCCTCCTTCATCAGGAATGGTCTTATGCTGGAGCACCCTTTTTACTTTCCTTTTTTACTTTCTTTAATTTGATGTTGTTTCAAACTTGAGAAAGTGAGAGTTTACAGTAAAAAAAATGAGACCAGTTATTGAATTTGAGTCGAGAGTAACGTCCGAATTTTACTAGCATTGATTCTTCTCGACTTTATAGCATACGATTGACGAGGTTCACTCGAACTTTCTTTTGATTGCAATTTATCTCTGTCTAATCCACAATGCCTTCACTCATTGGGGGTCTTCAATCAACAATAAATTCGTGAAAAAAGTTATTTATCAAATTAATAGCCTAATAGGGTCATGTTAAATCCTACCTAAAATGGGTTAATTTCGCAGTACAATTTTATAACACCAAATCATGCATTAATTTGAAATTCAATGTTGTACTCAATCCCCACAATCCTCTGCTAGAATCCGTTTTAAACATTTCACAAGGATCAAAAGGTCCACGACGCAGATCGCCTCAAAATGGGTTTCAAATGTTTATCTTCCTCGATCGCAATCATGCCCAAATGCGAAGGATCCTCGAGCAACATTTTCGCAACAAGATAGCCCGCAACCGACCACGTCTGATTCTTACGCGCTTGCTTCCCCACATACCTTCCCAACTTCCCGTCATAGTATTCGGGCCAACTGTCCTTTGACAGCCTCGATTCAGCCAGCTCAATCGCACGCCTGGCAATCTGTGGTCGCCCGGTTTTAATGCACGCAGCCGTAAGGAGCCATAAAAGCACTACAATAATTCAAGGTAAAAAAGATGAGAAGCTCGTTGCTTACTAATATGAGTATTGAATAACAAACTTACCCGGCCATGACCCCCCATTATGATAACTCCACCTCGTATTCTTCGGATCACTCCCTGTCACGATCCTCCACTCGTGATTCTCGATCGCTGGGTAACAAACTTTGACCGGCATGTCCCCAACCAACTCCTCCCACCTCGACTCTATAAGGTCCATGATGGCCATCGACTGCTCGTGTGTGGCGAGGGAAGAAAGAATGGCAACGCAGTTCCCAAGACAGAACCAACGGAAATCCATGTTGGAGGGCCCCACGTTCCCGATGAAGTAACCCCCGTGGAGTGGCATGAAGTCAAAGACCCACTCAGGGAGGGAGTCGGGTATGACGTTGAACTTGTTGACAGCCGTGTGGGAATATTCCTCCGTCTTGTACCTGTAGATGTCGTTGAGCTGCTTTAGGTCGAGCCAGAAGTAGCTTCGCATGTGGTAGCTCAAGGCGTTGAGACGTTTGGCTATTCGCTCGATGAGTTCCTTTCCGGGGTCATCTTGCTTCAATAGGAGCATTGCGCATCTTAGGGCCATAAAGAAAAGGGCTTGTATCTCGATAGGGTATCCATAAACGCCCTACAACAAAATTTGCAGCAAATATCAGCAACAGAAGAATTAAAAGTTTATAATCCAAATTGCAATCAGTACGTTCTCTTAGTATAATTACAAAAAACTATAGATAGGTTCTTTATCTTATTTTTTTTTTTATTACAAATAGATCCCTAGAGGACTGAGATAATTTTGTGTTTACATTTTACTCTCCTTTACAAGCAAATTATATTCAAATTCCCCCTCCATAAATTTGTAAGAGAATTTAAAATCATTCCCTTTAGTCATAGAAATAATCAAATCTTTTGTAATTTATAAACTTATCTGAGTTATTTTGTAATTAACCCAAACCCTCAGGGCAGTTTGTAATTATCCAAAAAATGCATTAAAGTATATCTTCAAAAACCCACCCATTGTGATCATAACTTCACTAAATATACAATATTAACACAAAATCAAATCAAGAGAAGAAAAACAAATGGCCATTTTAAAGCAGATTGAGGGAGAGAAAAAATCTCACCATTCTACGATCAATCATGCAGCAACCATCCGCACAAAGAAGTGTAGGGAAAGTATCAAATCCTTCAGAGAGGCACAAACTAAGTATCAACCGCATACCCTTTTGGCACTCGGGCATCTCAGCCAATGAAGAGTCTCCAGTCGATTTCGTGTAGGCCCGTAGTAAAATAATCCACCAGAATCCGGAATCGACAGGGGCCACACGCCCAATGGCACTTTCCCCAAAATCGGCTATCAGTGTCTCAGTATTCCTGATGGGATCATGCAACACTTTGAAGCTGGCAGGCATCACACCCTCAGCCAATTGGAAGCGGTCGATTTTCTTCTCCCATGATTGGAGACGGAGGGTCTTTAGGAGGAAGTTCTTTACGACTTCAGGCTCCCCGTTCATTAGGAAAGCCAATGCACTTGGTACAAAGTCCCTAACAAATACCTGAACATGTTAAAAAAAAAGAGCTAAGGTTTGATATTTCAAAAATAGCCTATATACTTTATTTGGCTTACATTTACATCCTCAAAGGTAAGCATCACTTTTTATTTTAAGCTCCTTTAATAGCAAGAAAATACCGTTTCTCAGTCCTCGAAAATTATCTGACTACTAGACTAGAACTAATGATACAAAGTATTAATTTGGACAAACATTTGGAGATAATTTCACATTCGATCCCACAGGATTGAGGTTCTTTCAATTATGGTCCAATTATTTACGATTTTGATGACAATGTTAAAGATTTAAGAGAAAGTCAGAAAACATTACATAAGAATCAAATATCACATTTCATGTCCAAAAATGTTACCCGTGAAAACCATATGGCGGGACAAATAGTGCAAGAAAAAATCTTCCAATGTGACCGAAAGTGCAAGTGTCAATCGTGAGGAACTATTTTCTCCAATTTATGGCCATTTTTTCCAGCATAATCCTACTTGATAAAACATCACCATCTCACATCCAGATTGAAACTCAGAAACTCGAATCTAAAGCATTTCCCTATCATAACAAACACTGATGTAGCATTCCAGAAAGCATATTATCATCTAGTACAACTAAGAGCAAGTGAAAACACACATGAAATGATGAAAATTAACGTCATCAACTGCCAAACACAACACATTCAATACTACATAAAAATAGAGTTCCAGCCCTTCACCTGATCATAATTGAGCTTCTCGTCCGAGTTATCCAATGCTGCAATCGTCCCTACCGGCTGCCCGCGGAAATAAACCATTGAGCGCCTTATATTGTCCCAAGCCTCAGAAATCATGGGGTGCGGCTCGTACGTAGTCCCATAGCCGAGCTGTGAAGTGGGTGTATTGAAACCGGATCGTTTGCCACCAGGCGAATACACACTGTCGAGATGGTCAAAGGCCCGGAAGAAGCTATCTGCCCTGGAAGGTGGGTGAGGGGACAACCCCAGGGTCAAATCGGCCAGAGACCGCTGCCGCTCAAGGTTCAGGTTCCTGGGGCGATTGGGCAATCTCGAGAAATCGTACTCTTCCATCTCTTCAGCAACGCTGCTCGAGGAGTCTGCGTGTTTCATATGGCCGTTCTGGAACACGTCCGCCGCCGCCGCTCCGGTTAACGCCGCCGGCATTTCTTGATTCGTTTCCATTTGGGAAAATCTGCATACACAATAATAGTCAAAACAGAGTATCTAACCCTAAACAAAGGAACATTCCCCTGAAATGAAATAGCGCTAAGTTTTATATTTACCGATTCTTCAATAATCAGGATCAACCCCTAAAACGCGAAAAGGGAATCAAAATTCATCACCCAAAATGTACCTGTATATTGATGAATTTTAATCGAAAAAATTATGCATATACGAAGAACAATTACATGCATCAAGAAGTGAGGAAATTACAGATAAAACGAAGAGGAATAAATGTGAGGAAGAAACGTTAGGTGCTTACTTGGTAACGCTGTTGGAGTTTTATGAGTCAATGAGGTATGACTGTGTGTCAGTGTGTGCGAGTAAATTGACGGATGAAATTTGCATAGGACTGCGGCGTAACAACCACACTCGTAAATGCAGGTTATGTGGGTCACACGAAGATGAACAGACGAATCCTAAATTAATTCATTATTTATCGTTATCTTTTTATTAGTCTATTTTTTTATAATTTTTTTTTAAGAGTAATTTAGAAAAAAATTAAAATGGGTTTATAATTTATAAATAAACTAGTACTACTGCACGTGATTTATTTGTTTGAAATAATTTAAAATTTTATTTAAAAATAGACTAACAAATTGTTTTATTTAATAATCGAACTCTCACTTAAAATTTTAAATTCTTATTAATCTCATTATTAACCGTTATTTCAATTATGAAAATTTTATTATTTTCAAAGACTACGCATGTTTGATGTAATTTATAGTATGAAAGCTTTAATTCTTGGGGCATAACCGAGTGGTAAAGTCTTTGGTGATGTTGGTGTAATTCCCCGACGCAGAGTTCGAATCTCGGATATGACAAATTTTCATTGAAATATTATGAATTTAGTCCTTGGATGAGACCTATTGGCTATGAATAATTTTCATTGAAATATTATGAAGTTAGTCCCTGGATGAGACCTATTGGCTCTCTCCCACATGTGTCTGCTACTTGGGCGCATCCCTCGATTTACATCCTACCCGATCGAGGAGTCTCTGATCTGGTGGAAGAGGAGTTTTTCGTCTCATCCTACCCGATCGAGAAGCCTCTGATCTGGAGGAAGAGGAGTTTCTCTTCTCTGCATTGATCTTACATCCTACCCGATCGAGGAGCCTCTGATCTGGTGGAAGAGGAGTTTCTCGTCTCATCTTACCCGATCGAGAAGCCTCCGATATGGTGGAAGAGGAGTTTCGATCTTACATCCTGCCCGATCGAGGAGCCTCTGATCTGGTGGAAGAGGAGTTTCTCGTCTCATCTTACCCGATCGAGAAGCCTCTGATATGGTGGAAGAGGAGTTTCTCTTCTCTGCATTGATCTGGTGGAAGAGGAGTTTCTCTTCTCTGCATTTCTCGAGTGTCAAACTCATCCAACAAATACCTAAAAACGCTGCGGGAAAATCCAAATAAATGGAAAATAAAAATTATAATGCTTGAAAATAAATAGAAATATAAAAAAATTGAATTTACTTGGTGAACATGAAGGAATAAAGTGGCAGAAATGCAATTATATTAATATAACGTATGTTAACATGCAAAACAAATTTAACATAACTGAATTAGGGATAAAAAAAAAATCTAATCGAACATAATTAATAACTCGATTCAATGTTCAAAAAATAAAAAAGGACATACGAAGCCAGATTATAGCAAGAGAAAATAATATACTTAAAAAGTTTGATTAATTTTTTTTAACTCAAACGGATTAAAGAATAGGAAGATATTGATTTTTATCAGATACGAAAAATTAAATTAATATTAATAGAATAAAAAAGAATTTTGAGAAAAGAAATAAATAAATAAATATATATATATATATATATATATATATATATATATTTAAGATAATAATTAATTATTATTATCAAAAATATATATTTAAATTATATATAATAATTTAAATATGCTTAATAATATTACTAATTATAATTTATAATTTTTTATTTATAATTTATAGTGTGAACAAAACATTATTATTGTTTTTTTATTGGTCCACGTGGCATTATTAGATCCTGAAATTATATATGTATAGATAGCCTAGTTTACCTTCCTAATGAAAAAAGTAATTATTGTTTTGTATATCTATAATTTAATGTATTGATTTTATTTGTATTCATAATTTAGGTAAGCTTGTAAAATTTGATTTGTCTAATTTAACCTTTTGTATTATATTAATGATATTTTCCATTTATTTTAGACGTTTTATGTATTAATTGCTTAAATCTTAATACAGAGATTCTTGAAATCAATCGTGGATGCTTTTTTTTATAAAAAAACTTCTGATTGCAATTCGTTTTTTTTTTTTTTCAAAAATCAAAAATCAAGCATAGCCGTTCTCGCATTCGCATACCACAATTCATCTTCGGTCGGTTGTTTACCAGGTAGCTTTTCCGTCGTTTTTTTTAGTTTATTTATGAAATCACAAGAAGATCGTTTTTTGCGTTTATATATGAAAACACAGGAAGTGTATATCTTCTTGTCGATCATCGAACACACTACCAAGTACTGTGCTTTTTGTTTATCTTTTTTTTTTTTTAATTTCAGTCGACTCTCAAGTAGGAGATTATTGAAGGGGTGATTTTTTGTCGAGGTCGATCTGGTTCTGCTAGCGTAGTTTATGTATCGGGTTTTTGCTAGCGTATAGTGTATATTCTGGGGGTTAAGATTGTTTTGTATACTACAATTTTTAAAAATATGGCGGGGCTCTTGCAATTTTTTTGTGTACTCGTATGATTTGTGCATAAGAGTCATCGAGGTTAACAAGAAACCTTTTTTTTGCAGGATAGATGACTGCATTTGTTGCAAAGATTGTTTACTGTGGCGAGGGTGCGACTATATAGTTTGGCTCCAACTTATCCTACAACGACCTCTACGACAATATTCGTTACCAATTCCCGGGAGTGGCAAATTAATGGTTTCCCTTGTGCGCATGCGCTTGTTGCTGTTTAAAGTCACGGTTCGGATATTTACGCGTATGTGGATCCTCTTTTTAAGGTCAGCTAGTGTATTTTTCTGGTAGTGTATTTTTCTTGTAGTTATCAGATTATCAATTAACTAAAGAGAATCGTTTATTATGCAGGTGGATAAGTATCGCTTGACGTACTCCTTTACAATCAATCCGGTCCCCACAGCCGCGAAGCCAATTCAGATGGTTTCACAGACCGTCGAGATCCAACCTCCAAAGACAAAACGCCCTGCCGGGAGACCAAGAAACAGGAGCGAGGTCAAACGGATAATCAAGTGAAGTCGCTGTAAGAAGTTCAAAAACCACAACAAGAAAACATGCAAAGAAGTTATTTAGTATGAAGTTGATCCAACACTGTTGCCATGTTTATCCAATAAATTCTTTCATTTACACAAACACAGGGCAGTTGAAAATCATTGTGTTTCAACTGAAGTTGAATATGAATATTTGGTTTTGATGGTTTAATAATTAAAAGGAACTATGTTTTCTATTTTTTGGACATTATTGGTCTTCTTGTCTCATTTGCATTCTTGTCATTTTATTTTAATAGCACTTGATTTTGAGTATTAGAGAATAGGTTAAATATGTGATTTGTTTATGAAGCTATTTATTTTAATTTAACGTCAGAAGGCATCAACCAAGTATGAGAGTTTCTAATTCAAAGCGTCTCAGGTGGTTGAATGTTCAGTGCCTTATTGTTCAGGTAGTTGAATTTTAATAGACATGTATGTTGTACATCACTATTTCATTTTGTATATTGAATGTTTAGTGCCTTATTGAATGGATTTTGTTATACTGATGTGGTAAAACACATTCTATCTACGAGTGGGTGAAATTTACAAGAGTTTTTTAAGCCTGCTTATGATGTCTTTAATTATGTTATGAAAACTGACAACACACATCTTCAAGGTCAAACTCCAACGACATATATATAACCTGTGTCAAACATTTCAATGACAAATTAACCTTTCAAACTCAAGAAGTAAAGTAACACTGATATTATTAATTATGACACAAAGTTTCAAGGTCAAACTTCAATGCCAAACTTTCAAAATGTTGTGACAATCATTTCAATGTCAAAAGTAACACTCTCAACATCTAGTAGTTACATAATATGTGCTTAACTGGAACTCAAAAGGAATGTACAAGAATATAATGTTTCATAAAACAAAACCAAATTCGGCCTTTTGAAGCTCTACCTGCCTACTTATTATATTGGTTTGATAACACAAAATCATCTTCAACGACACTTCTAACGGGATGCCCTCCAGCATTTCGAACTAGCTTGCAAATCTGCTGACAAGGTCAGCTCTGAAAAGCATAGCATCTGTCTCGTGAACATACTCTGCACTGTTTGTGATAGATTCTAAGAGTAATATCCCATTTTCTTCATGAACATACTCTGCAGTGTATGTAACAGACAATTATTATTTATCAGCAACCAATCTCACCCTGTAATAAAGGATGAAATTTTGGCAGTAATAATGGTTATGTAGATGAACAATTTCTAGCAAACTACACGTGCGTAAACGATTAAACACCGTTACACATCAAGAACTTAATTATACACACTAAAAAGGTATAGTGTTTGAAATAGATTCTGACTTAACATATCACCCTACTACAGTATTTGTTTCTTACACTAGTGGTACAAGTTTTTATTTTTGAACTACCACTTACACTGTACAAGGCGATGGAGTGTATGTAATAGTTCATCACCTTCGGTTAGACCATTTTGAATTATCACACACTCCAAGAAATAGTAGAAACAAGTATACTATTAAAGCAAGATAAACTCATATAACAAATGAGGTCTTAATCTTTTAGGTCTCCAAATTAAGTTTCATTATGCTGAAAATATTTATACAACTCAAGATTTCTCAATGTTAATCTGTTAAACAAATAGTTTGAGAGTGCTACATATGTAGTGTATAAAGTATAAGTCAAATATATATATCACTGTTAGTTTGAAAGCCAATAATTGACTCAATAACTACTGATATAGGACATGTTATTAATTTATAAGAGTTGCATTGTTCAACTTTTCATAAACTGAAAGCGGTGATTAGCAAATCCACAATTTCTGAATCCCAGAGCAGTATATAAAAACAAAAAGTGTTTTGCATAGACAAACAATAAAATTTACTTTCGAAAATACTCACCCACGCGTGTGTAACAAGGACTAATGTGCGTAAGATTCATGTTCGCTTTCAATCTATCATGTACATTAGACACACAAGCACATGCTATTGTGTAATACCTACACTCAAATCACATGTAATCGATTCATAAAAAAACTGTGACTGAAGAAGGAAACATACAGCTTAAAGTTGTAGATTGTAAATCTCTATACAAAATAGAATACCTTAAACTATTCACTAACATGGAATCCAATTGATGCTTCAATTGGTACTGATCTAGCCAACCAAAGATTAATTATTGTATCTATTAAGCTACTAATTAATTTGTGCGTATAAATTATAATTGAAATATGCATTGTAAACTACAAAGATATACTACAAAAGTAGGTATAAAGTATTCAATAAAAACTGTCAACTATGGTAAACCATTTTACTCTTGACCCCTAGACACCGCTGTAATTATGGAATACCTATTGGGACAAATGTGTGTAAGAATCATGTTGTCAGAAACATTATGTACTTTTAAACCGGGTTATGTAATTTGGTTATTGAACTACCAACTACACTACTCATACACATACAGTGTATGTGTTAGATTCATAATACACACATCTTAGCCATTAGTCAGTATCACTATTCGGACTAAAAGGTGTTACGTCACTGACATTGTTTTAGCAATTCTAACTAATAAATTATTTACACTACTTGTTTGTAAATTATTTAACTACTAAATTACGCGTTTATCAAAAAGAGTGTTACCACTGGTTCGTGGATTTTTAAACCATATTTGGTATCTTGAACTACCAACTAGCAGAATCACACATTGTTTTTTGTAGATTCACACTTTTTGTAGATTCACACAGTGTATTTTGTAGATGCATTACTAAATACTAACAGTAAGTGGAAATAAGTCTAGGCAAACACAATGATCTAATGCTTCCTTACTCCTAGTGCTGAGATTATACATTAAACATTTTAAGATTACCAATTAAGCCATAAAAATTTCAATAAGCTGCACTACAACCACTAAACTCCAAAATCCTACAATTAACTAATAAAAACAGACCTATGAAATCAAAACTGGAATACTACCAATAACTGAAAACCATGCATCGATTTTGAAAAACACAGATTCGAAAGCAAAAAAAAGGAAAAAAATCTGAAAAATTAAAGCTCATAATCTAAAACCCAAATTATTCACGGCCCTATAATCGGATATATAACTGCATGTCCCTAATCTCACCGGGAAAATATGAAAAACTAGACCGAATCAGTCATTGCTCAATTGGGTTGAAGAAAACCTAAAAATGTGAGAACCCTAAATCATGAATGTAATCTATGAAACACGATTTTGGTAGTTATTGAACACGGAGAACAGACGAAAATCACAATAGGGCGAACCCGGAAACATAAACCTTACCGGATTTGGAGATGATCAGAGAGCGTTCCAATTTCGCAACCTTTCAAGAACACTGTCGCCGGAACTCAATTCTGCGTGTATTTCTTTTGAGAGAGCGTATGACGTGAGATTTTTGGTAATATGATACGTGAGATCATTGTTTATTTTGGTAGTGTATTTGACACACATGGAAAGTGTATTATTGTCCCATTAATTAAGTGATTTTATATAATATAGTTTATATTTAAAATATTAGATAATAACATTAAAAGGGTTGATTTGGTATATCATTCTTTTTTAAAATTTAGACAAAGTATAAGAGTATGTTATAAAATGTAGTAAGATAATTACCCTTTTTGAAAATGTCCCTTTTTTTAATGATTGGTATTAAAATTTTCTGGAGTATAATGTTGGGGATCGTGCATGTATACGCAGCGGAAAACAAAATTTTATGAAAAACAGTTTTTCATTAATGTAAACATTTTACATTATATTTATTTTATTTTATTGAAAATCATATTTTCAATATTACATGTATTAATTGATTTAATTCAAATCTATTAGAATCAATAATTCACCATTTAATTTAATTATCAAATAATTAAATATTTAATTCATGCATCCCATACTACACAAATTAAATCTAGCGCAATTATATTTATCATATAAATTAATTACTTCTAGCGCAACTATATTAATCATATTAATATATTACTTATAGCGCAATTACATTAATCATATTAATATATTACAATTAATTACGCAGACATAATTAATTTGCGTAAAATTGACAATTAACGTAATCTTATTATTTAATTCTAATCAACTTGAGTTTATTGTAGCGCAATTACATTAATCATATTAATATATTATGATTAATTACGCAGACATAATTAATTTGCGTAAAATTGACAATTAACGTAATCTTATTATTTAATTCTAATCAACTTGAGTTTATGTAAACATCCGCACATAATTAATTTGCATCAGATTGACAATTAACATAATCATATTATTTAATTCTAATCAACTTGAATTGTGCAATTAAATTAATCAAATTAATTAATTACACATATATAATTAATTACGTAAACATGTGCACATAATCAGTTTGCGTCAAATTGACAATTAAGATAATCATATTATTTAATTCGAATCAATTTGAATTTAATTGACATTTAAATTAATCACAATTAAATTTTCTTTATCAATTAAAAATCCCATAGCGCAAACATTTAACGCAAACAATTAAATCTAAATTTAATCGTAAGTACCTCAGGGATTCATCGGACGAAATGGTTCGTCGGAAGTCGCGCGGATGCGACGCGGGGACGGCACGGGTCGTGTGCGGGGAGAGCCGGGCGAGTGGCGGGGCTCTCGGCTGGACTCGTGTGTCACGGCTGGAGCGCACGGGCGCGACTCGGGCTGTGCTCGGGCGTTCCTTCGGCGTCTCTCGTCTAATCGGGTTTCACCTCGTATAGGTAATCCAACTTACGTATTGCACTAGAAACACGTAAGGGAGAATACGACGGGAAAAACGGGCCGGAAAAACGGTGCCGGAATCGTATTCCGGCGAGGGGAGGCGGCTGCCGGCGGCGGCACTAGGCGGCGGCGGGCGGCGGCTCCGGTTGTCGGCGGTCCTCCGAGGGAGGAGCCGAGGGGGCGGACGAGAGGGAGAGAGGAGAGAAAGTGAAGCTAGGGTTTTGAGCTCTTCACTTTGGTGTGTTAATTCTCATGCCTATGGAGCTCCTTTTATAGGTGAAGAAAGGAGCTTGTTGGGCTCAAACCCTAATGGATCAGATCCATTAACCCTAGCCGGCCCAATACATTAGCCGTCATTACGTTTCTCCAAAATTGACAATCAATTTCATCTCCGAAAAATATAACGATTATATTTTCTTTCTCGTTTTAATTTTCTCATCAATATGAGATAAAAATAAAAATTTCCAATTTCACAAAATCGGAAAGCCCATTTCAGGGGTACTGCTAAATCGGGAAATTTCCCAAAATAGAAACTGTACACCATCGTGTCCGTTTTCTTTAGCTCAGTATTATTTCCAACTCATAATCACAATTATGAATCTCAGATTCAATCATATTGACATCCGACTATATGTACTTAATTAACAGTTAATTAATACATGATCGTATTCAAGGATCGGTTTACACGAGAATGTGACCCTCAATGGTTCAGGTGTATAACTAGCCGTGGGCTCACAACATATTGTGATTCGAACAACATATTGTTCTTATTTCAACTACTCCCAAGAGTTTTAGATTAATAATCATATTATTCAATCTCCGAACAAGTCGGTGCCCAACGAATCAATGACGAGCGTCTAGCAGCCACGCTTCACTAATTCCCTAGATACAAATGAAGTGCCTGCAAGAACCTTGTAATATAGTTAGCGTACAGTACGATCCCTCCGATACATATGTCCCGATCAAACTAGAGATATTGGTTAATCGAGATCTCTTGTTGAGTTTGATAACTGTGCGTACGTTCTAGGTTTCGTAAAATCCAGTCGTGATTGATTCAGAGAAACACATTTCTCTAATCACCTCACTATTCAACTCTGGCCAGAGATTCCGGGACTACGAACCATCAGAACACACATGACATCCATGATCTATATCAAGCGATCAGATCCCCTACTACCATGCACAGACTTCACATCAGATTTCGAACTGCACGAACATTGTCTCCTTTTTCGACTTACTCCCTTTCCAGGGAATCAGAGACACGTCACGATACAGCTAGTCCTCTGATGAAGTCACGGTGATGTCTGGGTCTTAAGGATTAATTGTGTACAACTATATTATGGAATTCTCTACTCGATCAGTGATAACCACTTAGAGATTCCAGGGAGAGGGGGTTCAGTGAACTCATCAACAGTGAGCACCCACTCAAGTATGTCGATGTCCCAACACCGAGGCTCGAGATTAGCCCACATACACTAAGTGCTAGTCTCAAGGGGGAAAGGCCGGGTATCCTTGTTATTGGCGTAACCCATCGACTAGGAACTGAGTTTGACCAGTTACGTTGCGTTAACAGAATTATCTCTCGGTTTCCACAAAACCGAATTCATACAACATGTGTAACTGTACAGGACTATATCTATGATTCAACATTGGGAGCAGATATAGTATATGCCATTAATATAGGTTTCATTAATTAACGAAATAAACCGTTATATAACGGAATACGGTTAACCGCTCGGCCAACCGTTGGCTCGCCGGTCACCTATTCCAACAATCTCCCACTTGACCTAGAGCCAACTATCCATGAATCTTAGTCCCATCGACTCTCGATGTTTCTCGCGGACATATTCAGATAAAGGCCTGGTACAGGGATCTACAAAGTTATCTTCCGAAGTGACACTCTCGACTCAGACGTCACCTCTGTCATTGATCTCTTAGATCACATGATATTATCTCTAGTACATGTTTGGACTTCTAATGAGATCTCGGTGCTACAGGACACCGTATAATCACAGTACAAGTTACTTGATTATTTGCGTCCGGAATCATTACCAACATTTGGATAAAGTTCCGTGTCCAAAACAGTCTCTTTTACAGCTTTAGATGCTGCAACATATTCAGGTTCTCGTGGTAGAATCATTAGTCGTTGCAAGAACCATTCCAGCATACGACACCACCTCTAAGCTCGAATATGAATCCCGATATCGACTTTTAGTCATCCACATCCGGTTGAAAACTAGAGTTCGTAAGTACCTCTAAATTCAACTCGGACCTCCCATAGACTAAGAACAATTCCTTAATGCTTTTGATTACTAGTGCTCAAGGATTTCGTCCTTCACGACTTCAAATAAGCCGGTCTTGGGTTCGACTGATATTCACTTGTGACACTCACAACATTTATAATATCACGTCTAGTACACAACATGCCATACATAATGCTCCCTAGTGCGGAGATATATGTTTTGTCCATTTCATCTCCTCGAATTCCATCAACATTACAGTCACAAGAATTACGAGAGATGAACCCCATGGGACATTGGCAAGAATCTCTTCAGGATTCTTCCATGCTAAACCATTTCAGAAACAGTTTCTATGTACAAGGATTGAGAAGATTTTGCATTCTTCTAGATCTATATCTATAGTGACGTATCACAATACGTAGGATGCCTCTCCTCAAATCCTTTATTCGAGAAACGTGTGGATAACCGTGCTTTCGTTGACTGCAACATCACTCAATCATCCCTATGATTAGTATGTCATCAACGTACAACACTTAAATTTCACTGCGCTCCCACTAACCTTCTTGAATACAAGGTACCTTCAAGTTTTATACGAAGTCAACGCTTTGACTATTGTATTTAAAACACATATTCCATTTTAGGGATGCTCGTTTCAATCCATAAATTGATCGTTGGAGTATGCAAACCTTTTGCTCCTTTCCAGAAAATATGAAGCCTTCCGGCTGCGCTACAACTCTTCCATAATATCACATTCAAGGAAAGTAGACCTCATATCTATTTTCCATATCTCATAGTCGTACTATGCAGAAATGGCCAGCAAAATTGTAATGGACTTAAGCATAGCGACTGATGGAAAGATTACCTCAAAAACAACACATTGTCTTTGAGTAACTTCTTTCGCCATCATCCTTGCTTTAAAGGTCACACCTTTATATATATACTCTCACGTCATAATTAATAGATCAAAATGCAGCCTTTGGGAACGATTCCCTTTGGTGGATCTACCAAGGTAAAACCTTGTTGGAGTACATACAGTCCATTATGAATTTCATGGCAATAAGCCAATGTCCCATATTCGTATCCAATACGAATCAGTTGAAGTTTATTGGATCATATCCATCGTCAACTTTATCTTGATCATTATCAAGATGGAACCGTCTACCAGGTACCTTCCGAACACTTTCGGATTTACGAACCGATAGATGAAGTGGTATATTAGTGGTTTGTTGAATTGGTTCATCTCCAAGTACTTGTGTTTGAACTTCATAGTGTGGTTCATATTCTCGAACTATTTCGAGATTTACTATATTGCCTTTTCTATCGAATAGAACTTCTTCGCTAAGAAGGCAACGTTTCTTTAGACAAACATTTTGTTTTAGAAATATAATAGAACAGGTATCCTTGTGAATGTTCAGGATACTCCACAAAATGGCATAAGCCGGATCTACTATCCAACTTATCTCCCACTAGCCGCTTCACGCAAGCAGGATACGGGAGTGCCCAAGTTCATATGGTGTGGTTTTAACTGCTTTGGTGGTAACACTATTCAGCAATTGGACGACTGTCAAAAGTGCAGGACTTTTACAGTTTCGTCGACAATTTGGTGAACCCCTTTGTGGATCGAACCATGTCCAACAAAGTTTGATTCCATCATTCGGACACTCAATACAATTAAGGAGTTCCAGACGGAGTCCATTGCCAGAGAAATCGTGGGAAGGCCCTTTGGTCTTCTCGATCCAGCCCGTATGAAATCGTGGGAAGGCCCCCACGTGGCGCTCATTTTGGGAACCGAAAGAGCAGCACGGTCTGTGGACTAGTCTCCACACGACGCTCACTTATAGTCGAGAGCTCGACTTTTTCATTCTTCATTCAAGGTGCATTTAATCCATGTAGACATACTTCCATTGTTTCGATAATCCCTTGATCTCTAATTTTGGTGGAGGTAGTTCTTTTTCTTCATCGCTCTCGAGTATCTCAACCCCCCCAATACTATCTTTTACATGAATGTCTTGCTTGGCTTCAATGTTGGGATGTAAAAATATCGAGCTCATTTTCTGCAAAAACATCATCTCGGCCAAGAGATCAATAGAAAAGAGGTAAAAATAATTTATAGAGCGTGGAGCAAAATTAGTAATCCGTACCTCAAATACCATATCATTCGCTCTTCTTACATTAACCCCCAAAACACAATTAAATCTTAAAATACCTGGATCATGCGGCTTGGGTGGGTGATGATCACATATCATATTTGACTCCTCAACAACCATAAGATAATTCATGTCAAGTGAGGGAGGAGGGTGTCCGGAATTCTTATCCACCATATCACTCGGAGAGGAATGAGGTGATTCGGTCATACATTCATGCTTAGGAAACATATCCTCAACCTCCTTGCCCCCGTCTCTCATTTCATCGATATTTGAGCTTTGAGACTCAAGAGCGATATCTAGCATCAATGACTCCTCTTGAAAATTCACCCCCTCGTGATTGTCGACTACTGTATTGATACTCAATATCTCCTGCTCTAGTTCTATAGGGGGTGAAAAGGACAACTTGTATGGGTTTTCGTCTCGATGCGACACTTTTGGTGTAATCTCCTCCAACACCATAATCCCAATCGTCTCTTCCTCATCACCTTCCTCCAAATTCAGGTCATTGTCGTACATATGCTCCACTTTAGTCTCGACCTCATTCGGTTCAACTTCATCATAGTCGTAGTCACTTTGGAGATTCTCTTCCTCGTGTACCCACTCGCTTTGATTGCACATCTTATCGATCATATCTCCTATGACCTTAGACCTCGCTTCCGCTTCGATACTCTCTGTCAATCTAACTTCATTCGCCTTTATTGATGCTTCGTTTGCTTTCATGACTCGTTCGGCCATCTGCATGAAATCCTGGAAAGTGTCCTCCAAAGATGGCTTATATGACGGCTTTGGTTGCATCGAATACGGTGGAGGGTATGCCAAATTTGCTTGAGCATTTCTGGTCATCGTCACTTCATTCACTTTGATCGACGCTTCATTTGATTTCATTATCTGGTTGGCCGTTTGCATGAAATCTTGAAAAACGTCATCCAGCGATGGCTTGTATGGAGGCTCAGGTTGCATAGAATAATGTGGAGGGTGCACCATGTTCTGAGGAGGCCATTGTTGTTGAGGCCATTGTTGTGGATCCCATTGTTGTTGAGGCGGATCAGTATAATAACTCTGATTAGAATGCCACTCCGGATTGTATGCTTGAGACTCAGAGCCAAAATGTGTTGTCGTGTCATATTGGGAAGGCTCGTAGTAAGTGCTCGTCTGAGGCCATGTGTTCTCCCACGTATAGTTATTAAATGTATTCATCACTACTAACAAAAACACTTGAGAAAAACATTAAACGCACCGGTGGGAGAAATAATAATCATAAATTAGAAAAATAAAAAAAATAAAAAGTGCAAACACTCAAACACTAATACTTGTGCCTAAAGTGTTCCCCGGCAACGGCGCCAATTTGACAAGACGTTGTAGTGCGTCAAAAATCAAATAAAAATAACCGAACTAATTGCCTAAGCAACTCGCCCGAGTCGATCTCTCGAGGAACACTACTATCGGCCGTAAAAGTGTTTATTTGTTTGCAACGGAGAAGTAGAAAAGAAATAGCATAATACTCAAGTTTGTTTTGGTTTTGTATTAAAGCTAAAAATTAACTAATGAAATAAGAATACGAGAAAGCGAGTAAGAAAGCAAGAGAGAAGGCGTTTTATAAAGTAATTTGGAAAAAGTCTAGGACGTCGGGGATCGCGATTCTCTTCTTTAAGTTTTAATTCGAATTTCATAAAAGGAAATTTATGCGTCCGTTTCCGGTTGGCATCGATTCAATACGAGACTCAAACTCTAACCCTAATTAAAGAATCGCTCACCCCTAACCCTAGGAAAATTAATTAGCTACTCATGATCTTTATTGAAAGACTATTGAATGTTTGAAAATTAAAATTCATGAAACGAATTAAGAAAAGTGAAAGCAACGATTAACCCACTAAGAACGAGAATTGAAAAACAAGAAATTTAAAGCGAAGAAACTTACTAAATTAATTGTCAAAAGCAAACAAAGGCATCCGTCGGTGGCTAATCCAACTTTTGCCGAGATCCGATTACAAGAGCAATCGATGAAAAACCTAGGTGAAAGCGAGTCCCAATGTATTCTCTCTAATCCCAGAAAATAAGTGAAAAGTGTGTGTACCGAAACCTAGGTTCAAAAACCTATTCATAAGTCGTCAAAAACGAAGTCAACACGCGGTCAAGGCTGTAAACAGGAGCAACCGGTCGCTTGGGGCCCAGGCGGTCGCCTGGAGATGGTCGCGAGCGACCGCTCGGGAGGGAGGCGATCGCCTGCACGGATTTTTCAGTTTCTGTAATTCAGACGCAGGCGATCGCCTGGTCTCCAGGCGGTCGCCTGGTGGTGGTCGCGAGCGAGCGCTTGGATGGCTGGGCCATGTAGAGGACTTCAAGGGCTATCCGTAGAGGTATAGATCATCTCCATAGGTGGTCTGAGTTGGGAGACCCAAGCTCTCCAAGTTCGCTGCGCATACACTCCGGGGCAGCTGCGTACTGGGCTGGAAACTCAAGGATTGCGACTATATGACGTGTATATATGATAATAAAATGGCAGGGCCTCGTACAACTCTTCGAGATCTTTCCGACAAGGTATGGACCATGCATGTATGTGGTCGGAGCTGAGAGAACCAAGCTCTCCAAATTTGCAGCACATACATCCCGGGGCAGCTGCATACTGGGCTGGAAACCCGTGAATCCCGGCTCTATGACGGGGAACCATGAGAACAAACTGGCAGGACCATGTAGAGGATTTCAAGATCTTTCCGAAAATGTATGGATCGTGTTTTTAAGTGGTCGGAGTTGGGAGAACCAAAGTGGCCAAGTTTGCAGCGCACTCACGATAGGTGGTTGGTCAAATCACTTTACCGTTTTTCAACTCGTTTTTGCTCGTTTTTACATCGAACATGCTCATACACCTGCACACTCCATAAAACATCAAACCTACCGTAATCCATGAGAATTATGCACAAGAATGACACAAAATGGCACGAGACGACAGAAAACATCAAAGGAAAAGTAGTACAAAAACATGTAAATCAACTCCCCCACACTTAGCTCTTTGCTTGTCCTCAAGCAAACAATCACGGTACACAATACGAACCAAACATCGACTAAGCTCAAGACAAACAATCAACCATAAGGGAATTCAAGTCATTCACATTCGACAAATCAGAACCAACTAATGAGTGTCCCTCAAGTATTCAAATCCCCACAGTTCAAACCATGACTCCACTCCACCAATATCAACAACGAGCACAAGTAAACAAAGCCAAAGAAATCTCTAGCCAAGTTAATCAAGTGAGGCAATATTCACTAGGTGTAAACAGTCGAGGGTCACTCGAGTATCCTAGCGTGGTTTCCCATACTCATCGTTCTCGTATAAGCAGTGTGGCTGCTCTACTAATATTAATACATTTACTACTATTTTTTTTTTTTTTGCTTTTTTGCTTTTATTTTTTGTTTTGTATTTATTTTTTTATTTTTCTCTCGGCAACGGGATTTTTCGAACCATTTATTTTTTTCTTACTAGCTCGGCTGCCGGCCCTTTTTTTTCACATACGCAACTAAAATTTTCGAACGTCTTCTATTTTTGCGTCCGGTTGCGAATAATACCTATATATAGCTAAGCCACACTACTAATAAGAGAGACGATCAAAGTAGAATCCTCGTGTATAACTCGGCCAAACGATCAATGAACTCGATCCACTTAATACTCGTGCCTAACCGATGTCATGAAAAACACAGTTCTTCCTATGTAGCAAATCCTAAGTGTAGGACCCACAATTAATCAACTCGTCATTATCATCCTGATGAAGCCCTGAATCCAACTATGTGTAAACCGAAGCCTATATTGCCTAGCACATGCTTCTAACAACTATACCGCAATTGGGCTAAATGGGGAGGGTGATCAATACGACAAAACATACCAAAAGACACAAACATAAGCGACGTTTGAAGACTACTATAACCCCAACAAACCTTGCGAAACAACGGGTTACCCTAAGAACATGCAAAGCTACCCCCCACACTTGAAATACACATTGTCCTCAATGTAAAACACATAATCAAACAAATCTCAGGCAAGGGAGAAACAAAACATGTCCAAACGAAAAAGAACAAACTAAAAAAAATATAATATACAGAACAAGCTTAAAAAGAGGAAGAGTGAGAAGGTGCAAACAGTGATGTTGGCTCCTTTGGTCTTCTCGATCCAGCCCGTATGAAATCGTGGGAAGGCCCCCACGTGGCGCTCATTTTGGGAACCGAAAGAGCAGCACGGTCTGTGGACTAGTCTCCACACGACGCTCACTTATAGTCGAGAGCTCGACTTTTTCATTCTTCATTCAAGGTGCATTTAATCCATGTAGACATACTTCCATTGTTTCGATAATCCCTTGATCTCTAATTTTGGTGGAGGTAGTTCTTTTTCTTCATCGCTCTCGAGTATCTCAACCCCCCCCAATACTATCTTTTACATGAATGTCTTGCTTGGCTTCAATGTTGGGATGTAAAAATATCGAGCTCATTTTCTGCAAAAACATCATCTCGGCCAAGAGATCAATAGAAAAGAGGTAAAAATAATTTATAGAGCGTGGAGCAAAATTAGTAATCCGTACCTCAAATACCATATCATTCGCTCTTCTTACATTAACCCCCAAAACACAATTAAATCTTAAAATACCTGGATCATGCGGCTTGGGTGGGTGATGATCACATATCATATTTGACTCCTCAACAACCATAAGATAATTCATGTCAAGTGAGGGAGGAGGGTGTCCGGAATTCTTATCCACCATATCACTCGGAGAGGAATGAGGTGATTCGGTCATACATTCATGCTTAGGAAACATATCCTCAACCTCCTTGCCCCCGTCTCTCATTTCATCGATATTTGAGCTTTGAGACTCAAGAGCGATATCTAGCATCAATGACTCCTCTTGAAAATTCACCCCCTCGTGATTGTCGACTACTGTATTGATACTCAATATCTCCTGCTCTAGTTCTATAGGGGGTGAAAAGGACAACTTGTATGGGTTTTCGTCTCGATGCGACACTTTTGGTGTAATCTCCTCCAACACCATAATCCCAATCGTCTCTTCCTCATCACCTTCCTCCAAATTCAGGTCATTGTCGTACATATGCTCCACTTTAGTCTCGACCTCATTCGGTTCAACTTCATCATAGTCGTAGTCACTTTGGAGATTCTCTTCCTCGTGTACCCACTCGCTTTGATTGCACATCTTATCGATCATATCTCCTATGACCTTAGACCTCGCTTCCGCTTCGATACTCTCTGTCAATCTAACTTCATTCGCCTTTATTGATGCTTCGTTTGCTTTCATGACTCGTTCGGCCATCTGCATGAAATCCTGGAAAGTGTCCTCCAAAGATGGCTTATATGACGGCTTTGGTTGCATCGAATACGGTGGAGGGTATGCCAAATTTGCTTGAGCATTTCTGGTCATCGTCACTTCATTCACTTTGATCGACGCTTCATTTGATTTCATTATCTGGTTGGCCGTTTGCATGAAATCTTGAAAAACGTCATCCAGCGATGGCTTGTATGGAGGCTCAGGTTGCATAGAATAATGTGGAGGGTGCACCATGTTCTGAGGAGGCCATTGTTGTTGAGGCCATTGTTGTGGATCCCATTGTTGTTGAGGCGGATCAGTATAATAACTCTGATTAGAATGCCACTCCGGATTGTATGCTTGAGACTCAGAGCCAAAATGTGTTGTCGTGTCATATTGGGAAGGCTCGTAGTAAGTGCTCGTCTGAGGCCATGTGTTCTCCCACGTATAGTTATTAAATGTATTCATCACTACTAACAAAAACACTTGAGAAAAACATTAAACGCACCGGTGGGAGAAATAATAATCATAAATTAGAAAAATAAAAAAAATAAAAAGTGCAAACACTCAAACACTAATACTTGTGCCTAAAGTGTTCCCCGGCAACGGCGCCAATTTGACAAGACGTTGTAGTGCGTCAAAAATCAAATAAAAATAACCGAACTAATTGCCTAAGCAACTCGCCCGAGTCGATCTCTCGAGGAACACTACTATCGGCCGTAAAAGTGTTTATTTGTTTGCAACGGAGAAGTAGAAAAGAAATAGCATAATACTCAAGTTTGTTTTGGTTTTGTATTAAAGCTAAAAATTAACTAATGAAATAAGAATACGAGAAAGCGAGTAAGAAAGCAAGAGAGAAGGCGTTTTATAAAGTAATTTGGAAAAAGTCTAGGACGTCGGGGATCGCGATTCTCTTCTTTAAGTTTTAATTCGAATTTCATAAAAGGAAATTTATGCGTCCGTTTCCGGTTGGCATCGATTCAATACGAGACTCAAACTCTAACCCTAATTAAAGAATCGCTCACCCCTAACCCTAGGAAAATTAATTAGCTACTCATGATCTTTATTGAAAGACTATTGAATGTTTGAAAATTAAAATTCATGAAACGAATTAAGAAAAGTGAAAGCAACGATTAACCCACTAAGAACGAGAATTGAAAAACAAGAAATTTAAAGCGAAGAAACTTACTAAATTAATTGTCAAAAGCAAACAAAGGCATCCGTCGGTGGCTAATCCAACTTTTGCCGAGATCCGATTACAAGAGCAATCGATGAAAAACCTAGGTGAAAGCGAGTCCCAATGTATTCTCTCTAATCCCAGAAAATAAGTGAAAAGTGTGTGTACCGAAACCTAGGTTCAAAAACCTATTCATAAGTCGTCAAAAACGAAGTCAACACGCGGTCAAGGCTGTAAACAGGAGCAACCGGTCGCTTGGGGCCCAGGCGGTCGCCTGGAGATGGTCGCGAGCGACCGCTCGGGAGGGAGGCGATCGCCTGCACGGATTTTTCAGTTTCTGTAATTCAGACGCAGGCGATCGCCTGGTCTCCAGGCGGTCGCCTGGTGGTGGTCGCGAGCGAGCGCTTGGATGGCTGGGCCATGTAGAGGACTTCAAGGGCTATCCGTAGAGGTATAGATCATCTCCATAGGTGGTCTGAGTTGGGAGACCCAAGCTCTCCAAGTTCGCTGCGCATACACTCCGGGGCAGCTGCGTACTGGGCTGGAAACTCAAGGATTGCGACTATATGACGTGTATATATGATAATAAAATGGCAGGGCCTCGTACAACTCTTCGAGATCTTTCCGACAAGGTATGGACCATGCATGTATGTGGTCGGAGCTGAGAGAACCAAGCTCTCCAAATTTGCAGCACATACATCCCGGGGCAGCTGCATACTGGGCTGGAAACCCGTGAATCCCGGCTCTATGACGGGGAACCATGAGAACAAACTGGCAGGACCATGTAGAGGATTTCAAGATCTTTCCGAAAATGTATGGATCGTGTTTTTAAGTGGTCGGAGTTGGGAGAACCAAAGTGGCCAAGTTTGCAGCGCACTCACGATAGGTGGTTGGTCAAATCACTTTACCGTTTTTCAACTCGTTTTTGCTCGTTTTTACATCGAACATGCTCATACACCTGCACACTCCATAAAACATCAAACCTACCATAATCCATGAGAATTATGCACAAGAATGACACAAAATGGCACGAGACGACAGAAAACATCAAAGGAAAAGTAGTACAAAAACATGTAAATCATGTACTTCATAAGTACATTTGGTATTTGAAAACCACCCCCACCAGTAACACATTAGTGGATCACACATCTCCGTTTGGATCAAATCCAATAGATCTTCAACACACTCAACTAGCGTGCTAAAGTTGTGCGGGGTTTTGACTTCTATCCATTGCTGATATTTGGGTTTAGTTCATTCTTGTTTATTTGTTTATCGTCTTTAGCAAATCATATTTGCTTTCTTTTGTATAAAGGAAATCGGATTTCCAAAACAAAATTAAAACCTTTATCTTCTATATCAAATATAGAAGTAAGATCTAATAATAGAACATTTCTATTAATAGCAGGTTTCTAAATTTAGACGAAACAAATAATCAATTGTTCAAAACAATAGAATAACTACAACCCAATACGAACCTTTGTCAGAACGTTTCTGCCTAAGGTATTTTAGCAGTTATGGCCCTATGGCCTTTATTCACACAATGATGGCAAGCGTCATCAACTCATTTGTTGACCTTGTTCTTAGTCGCCCTTCTAGTATCACCTTTATCCATCTTTACACTTAGACCGGAAACCATTTCCGTCATTTTCTTCAAGAAGAACACTTCTTTCATGAAGAAGCAATAATGAGAACAAATTTCTCGTATTGATGGTTGACTCTTTGATCAACATCTTGAACAACTTATCCATTGAAGGATCGAGCTTTGTTCATGTTGTAGTTCATAATGAACGATTCATAAGAACTAGAAATCCACTTCTCATAAGTGGCATTCCTCAGCAGTCAAAGGTTGAGTGAGATTATCAAATAATCTATTCTCAAGTACATAGAGGCACTCATCATTTTAAATCACAAGATTGAGATTCCAATTCAAATGGTTTGGGCCAGTGAGTTTGGATTGGTCGAGTATCGATGTTACGGGATATCTTAGAGAATATTACTGAGAAATATTCAGAAGATTAACATTGAGATAATTCGTTATTAATGATTACAATTAAATGTTTGGTCTTTATCATTTAATTGCCTCCCACTAAATTTTTCGAATTCCGCTATCCTCTAGCAGACAGACGGGAAAACTTATTTTTCCTTAGTTGGGCTTTAGGTCCAATAGCGTGAATATAACCCGTAGTTAATCTAGCCCGATTACATTCACCTAAAGGTAGAAACATTTTCAATCACATCTCTATGTGACCCTAAAGATTACTTTTCCTCACCATGACAATGAACTACGTTAATCGTACCCTTCAAAGTCAACCATGTGTCAAGACCGACCTACCGATGTGAGAAGTGAAAGTTGGACTCCAATAAACATGTGTAAGCCCATAGTTAATCTATCCGACCACACATATTTAAAAGAATCGTAGCTAACACCTCTCCATCTTATGTCAATAAATTACAGCTTAACTCACAAGCAGTACTCCCCGCTAACACGGCATACCATACTACTTGTAAGTGGCTTTCACATAATTTATTGTCGGTAGAAGGAAAGGAGAAAGAACGACACATCGGTTCTCCTTTAAGGCTTGATATTCATTCTCGGGAGAGAATGGAGGAGTATAGGTTTGTTATCTCATCAGAATTATACATTCTCAGGAGAGAATGAAGTGAGTGATCGATTGTTGATTCTTAACAACTATGTCCTCTATAGGTCATCCTAACGAGCACATACGATCATAACATATATCACAATATATATCTCACATAATTCACATAGCATTTAATCACAATTAAAACGAGGTATGCAAATTAAATGGTGCTCTATTAATTAACTTGATTTAACAATTAAATCAATTAATTAATCTATCACCTTGTTGATCGAATATTTAAATCTATTATGTAATTGGTCAATAAATAATTTCACTAAATTAAATATTGATACTTCCTTTCTATTTCAATTTATTAATATCTTAATAATCAAAACGTGATGTCTCGTAAATGAAACTTGAAGTTTCTAACCAGCGATTCATCATGCGAGCGACCCTATCTCCCATAAATGGGGGAGCCGAGCAGACCATCGAATCATGCCATCAAATGGCTCGATGTCTCTAATTTGTTTTAACAAAAACAAGTCTAGATGAATCACTCCCCGAGGTGCATTCATGTTCGACATTGAATTGTTACTTGATAACAAATTAGGCATTGTTTCAATCTATTAGATAAAAATAAATATCTTAATAGAAACAACTAAGGCCCAATTAAACAACATTAAATCAATCAATTCAACAAACAGCATGCTTAAGGCGATTATATTCATAGACAATTAATCAATTTCAGTCAACAAACAGCATGCTTAAGGCGATTATATTCATAGACAATTAATCAATTTCAGAACCTACGCTCTGATACCACTGTTGGGGATCTTGCATGTATACGCAGCGGAAAACAAAATTTTATGAAAAACCGTTTTTCATTAATGTAAACATTTTACATTATATTTATTTTATTTTATTGAAAATCATATTTTCAATATTACATGTATTAATTGATTTAATTCAAATCTATTAGAATCAATAATTCACCATTTAATTTAATTATCAAATAATTAAATATTTAATTCATGCATCCCATACTACACAAATTAAATCTAGCGCAATTATATTTATCATATAAATTAATTACTTCTAGCGCAACTATATTAATCATATTAATATATTACTTGTAGCGCAATTACATTAATCATATTAATATATTACAATTAATTACGCAGACATAATTAATTTGCGTAAAATTGACAATTAACGTAATCTTATTATTTAATTCTAATCAACTTGAGTTTATGTAAACATCCGCACATAATTAATTTGCATCAGATTGACAATTAACATAATCATATTATTTAATTCTAATCAACTTGAATTGTGCAATTAAATTAATCAAATTAATTAATTACACATATATAATTAATTACGTAAACATGTGCACATAATCAGTTTGCGTCAAATTGACAATTAAGATAATCATATTATTTAATTCGAATCAATTTGAATTTAATTGACATTTAAATTAATCACAATTAAATTTTCTTTATCAATTAAAAATCTCATAGCGCAAACATTTAACGCAAACAATTAAATCTAAATTTAATCGTAAGTACCTCAGGGATTCATCGGACGAAATGGTTCGTCGGAAGTCGCGCGGATGCGACGCGGGGACGGCACGGGTCGTGTGCGGGGAGAGCCGGGCGAGTGGCGGGGCTCTCGGCTGGACTCGTGTGTCACGGCTGGAGCGCACGGGCGCGACTCGGGCTGTGCTCGGGCGTTCCTTCGGCGTCTCTCGTCTAATCGGGTTTCACCTCGTATAGGTAATCCAACTTACGTATTGCACTAGAAACACGTAAGGGAGAATACGACGGGAAAAACGGGCCGGAAAAACGGTGCCGGAATCGTATTCCGGCGAGGGGAGGCGGCTGCCGGCGGCGGCACTAGGCGGCGGCGGGCGGCGGCTCCGGTTGTCGGCGGTCCTCCGAGGGAGGAGCCGAGGGGGCGGACGAGAGGGAGAGAGGAGAGAAAGTGAAGCTAGGGTTTTGAGCTCTTCACTTTGGTGTGTTAATTCTCATGCCTATGGAGCTCCTTTTATAGGTGAAGAAAGGAGCTTGTTGGGCTCAAACCCTAATGGATCAGATCCATTAACCCTAGCCGGCCCAATACATTAGCCGTCATTACGTTTCTCCAAAATTGACAATCAATTTCATCTCCGAAAAATATAACGATTATATTTTCTTTCTCGTTTTAATTTTCTCATCAATATGAGATAAAAATAAAAATTTCCAATTTCACAAAATCGGAAAGCCCATTTCAGGGGTACTGCTAAATCGGGAAATTTCCCAAAATAGAAAGTGTACACCATCGTGTCCGTTTTCTTTAGCTCAGTATTATTTCCAACTCATAATCACAATTATGAATCTCAGATTCAATCATATTGACCTCCGACTATATGTACTTAATTAACAGTTAATTAATACATGATCGTATTCAAGGATCGGTTTACACGAGAATGTGACCCTCAATGGTTCAGAAGTATAACTAGCCGTGGGCTCACAACATATTGTGATTCGAACAACATATTGTTCTTATTTCAACTACTCCCAAGAGTTTTAGATTAATAATCATATTATTCAATCTCCGAACAAGTCGGTGCCCAACGAATCAATGACGAGCGTCTAGCAGCCACGCTTCACTAATTCCCTAGATACAAATGAAGTGCCTGCAAGAACCTTGTAATATAGTTAGCGTACAGTACGATCCCTCCGATACATATGTCCCGATCAAACTAGAGATATTGGTTAATCGAGATCTCTTGTTGAGTTTGATAACTGTGCGTACGTTCTAGGTTTCGTAAAATCCAGTCGTGATTGATTCAGAGAAACACATTTCTCTAATCACCTCACTATTCAACTCTGGCCAGAGATTCCGGGACTACGAACCATCAGAACACACATGACATCCATGATCTATATCAAGCGATCAGATCCCCTACTACCATGCACAGACTTCACATCAGATTTCGAACTGCACGAACATTGTCTCCTTTTTCGACTTACTCCCTTTCCAGGGAATCAGAGACACGTCACGATACAGCTAGTCCTCTGATGAAGTCACGGTGATGTCTGGGTCTTAAGGATTAATTGTGTACAACTATATTATGGAATTCTCTACTCGATCAGTGATAACCACTTAGAGATTCCAGGGAGAGGGGGTTCAGTGAACTCATCAACAGTGAGCACCCACTCAAGTATGTCGATGTCCCAACACCGAGGCTCGAGATTAGCCCACATACACTAAGTGCTAGTCTCAAGGGGGAAAGGCCGGGTATCCTTGTTATTGGCGTAACCCATCGACTAGGAACTGAGTTTGACCAGTTACGTTGCGTTAACAGAATTATCTCTCGGTTTCCACAAAACCGAATTCATACAACATGTGTAACTGTACAGGACTATATCTATGATTCAACATTGGGAGCAGATATAGTATATGCCATTAATATAGGTTTCATTAATTAACGAAATAAACCGTTATATAACGGAATACGGTTAACCGCTCGGCCAACCGTTGGCTCGCCGGTCACCTATTCCAACAATTATGATAAATATAATTGCGCTAGATTTAATTTGTGTAGTATGGGATGCATGAATTAAATATTTAATTATTTCATAATTAAATTAAATGGTGAATTATTGATTCTAATAGATTTGAATTAAATCAATTAATGCATGTAATATTGAAAATATGATTTTCAATAAAATAAAATAAATATAATGTAAAATGTTTACATTAATGAAAAACGGTTTCTCATAAAATTTTTATTTTCCGCTGCGTATACATGCACGATCCCCAACATATAAAACCTTGACCGAGTTGGAATTATAATTGAACCGGATCGATCTGAGCTGCTGCGCTACTCGACTGAGATGCGCTACTCGATCAAGACCCGGTGAGCCCGATCGACCTTTGTGGGATCGAGCCTCGGTCATGTTGTCCAATCTATCTCGAGCCGCTAACACCATTAGGGGTGACTATTCGGTACAAACGGGTACCCGCACTCGAATTTTTCGGGTACCTCTACCCTAATAAGTAAAAAAATCAATCCCATAACCCGACCCTCTTTAGTAAATCGGGTACCTAATACTCGAGCCGGGTAAACGGGTACGATAATCGAGTACCCAAAATTACCTAAAATTTTAATTTATAAAAAATTAATAATAATATTCAAATTCAATAATTTATTTTTATCATCCAACAATAAAAAAAATTATCAATCAAAGTTTAAAATTCTAATAAAAACAATAAAAAATTAAAAACAATAAAAAAAATATCGTTTATTATATATATAATGTTTTAGATTTTTAATTAAAATATATTAATATATTTATTATTTTAATTTAAATAATTAATCGGGTATTTCGGGTATACCCGAACGGGTAATCGGGTACCCTAATACCCAATATTTTTTAAAATGAATTCCATAACACTACTCTTTAGCCAAATTTATTGGGTACAAGTACCCGAAAACCCAAACGGGTGCGGATATTTTAGTATAAAACCCGAATACCCGAACTCAAATAGTCACCCCTAAACAAACACCATAGAGAAGGGATTTAATTGAGGGATTATATGAGAAAATAATGGAACATTATATGGTTATAAACTTATTATACTCCCGTACAAAACATTATTATCAAGAAAGTACTACTCTTTAAAATAGTCACAGTTCATTTGTAAATTGTAAAAGAACAATCGAATTGGGTTCATTTGTAAATTGCAAAAGAACAATCGAATTGAAAATTTGAAAATAAATTTATATTGGGTTCATTTGTAAATTGCAAAAGAACAATCGAATTGAAAATTTGAAAATAAATTTATAGTACTTTAATTTTTTTAAGAAATAGAGGTAATAGTTAGTAAAAGTAATTACATTGTTTTTTTTTTATTTTATTTATTAAAAAATTAAAGTACTATGAATTTATTTTCAAATTTTCAATTCGCTTTATTTTTCAACCAATTAAGTTCAGTTTCAGATTTATTGAATTTTAGTTCAGTTAATTTTAGTAATTTATTTATTTTTTTAAAATTTTAAATTTTATTTTTTATTTATATTTCAATATTAAATTAAATTTAACTTAATTAATTTTATTCCAAAATAACATGTTCTATATACAGACATCTAACTTCTTACTCATAATTAGACAAATCTTAAGTTGCTATATAATTAAACAGTTGACTATTTTTATATCGGAATCCGTCCGATTTTTTTTTTAATTGTTGATTTTATAATTTAGTTAAAATTGTATAAAAACCAAAATTTTATATTTTTATATGTTGATACTTATTTAAAAAAAAAAAGTCCGTATTTATTTATCTAGTGGGCCTAAATTTTGTAAGAAGATGGAGCAATGACCGCAGCCCAGCCCAACTCTGCAAAAATCCTCCTCCTCCGATTCCTCCTATATACAGATATACTGTATATTTATAGAGAGTTGAGGCTTAACCCCAAATCGGTTTTTCGTGATCTTAACCAAATCGAAGATCTCCGATTGTTGGGTGGAATTCAAGGATGTCGTCGCCTTCAGCCAAAGCCAAGATCTCCTCCGGTACGAAGATTGTTCGGTCGCCCTCAACCAAAAAAACTAGGAAGATTGTTCAGTCGGATTCATTGACTTCAACCAAAGCCACAATCTCCTCCGGTACGAAGATCTTGCCTTCTTATTCTTTTATTATAAATTTGTTTTTAAACATATTTTGGTATGTATGTATGTATGTATGTATGTATGTATGTATGTATGTATGTATGTATGTATGTATGTATGTATGTTGTTGCTAATCCATGAAATTAACAACCACAGCTTCGATGTTGTTGTTCCGTCGATAGGGTTTGCGATTTGATTAATTTGATCTGACATTCTGTATTTTTAGGTGTACTTGACCCGAAAACGAAAACAGTTTCAGAGAACAAATTACAGTACGACAAATTACAGAATGAGTATTTATTGAAGGCGGTGAAACTCCATGATCGGACTCCGAGACCTTTTAACCCCGACCACCACAAGTATAAATCTATCGAGGAGTATGAGTATGAGTTTTATAAAGTAAATAAACAAATTATCCATCATAGATTTTACGATTTTTGTTCGATTATATATGTTGACTGATAGTTGATGTCTTTTTTGAACTCCAGCTGAAACCTCCCTCCCCTGAAAAGCCGCCTCCAGAACTTTGCAAGAGCTGTTCCACCGTGCACTCTTCCTGGGATATGTGCGCCGATGAGTCGTGTTCCGTTTGCTACAGCAATCGCCACCTCCACTTTAACTGCCCTTACTTCACACAACTCCCAAAAGGTGCCGAATTTGATCAGGCAAGATTCACAGTGTTCTGTTTCTGTGGTTGTCCGTTTTTTGATACGGTTGAGTGGGTTTGTCCTGCCAATCATTGTATATCGACAATGGCCCATCTTAAGGACAAGAAGTGCGAAATTTGTCGAGCTATACAAGAGCACACTACCTACAAATGCACCGAGGCCGAGGATCTTGCTTCTCAATACAAATTGGACCATGAACTAGTCTTTGAGATAAAACCATCTAATAAGAGATCTAAGAGAGTGTAGTGCCCTCTCGGAGAGATTCTGTGATCCAGCTCGATTTGTGTTTTCAAGTAACAAAAATTCCTTGTTGTATCAAGAGATTTGTCAAATGCTAACATTATGTAATTAAGTGTTATTTATATAATTATTTAGTTAATTGTTTTAAGCTTATAAATTGAAATGTTCAAATTGATTATAATCTCTCTTTTTTTTTTAGCTTGAGACTTTCAACAAGTTAATCTAGTTGATGGCTCGATGAAGATAAATCTTTCTTAATTTGTTTGTTTGGTATTCACTATGATATGTAAGACTGCTATTACGGTATATATCATGTAAGATACTATGGTCATTACTCTAAAGATATACTCCGTATATAAAGAAGTGGTTCATGAAGTATTAATAATGTTTTTTTTTATATATAAGAGGAGAGACGAGAAACTTCACCCCACCTGATCGGACCTCGATCGGATAAGATGTAAATCGAGGAATGTGCCCGAATAGCAGACACCTGTGCGAGAGAGCCAACACGTCGAACCCAGGACAAACTTTCATAATATTTCATATTGTATTAGTACAAAATATACTTTTATTAAGATAATTACCTTTATTGAAAATCTCCGATTTTTTTTATTTGATACTTTTAATTATTTCAACTTGATTTAATTAATTTACCCACACTTTTAAGTTTCCTTAAATATACTAATTAATAAAATAAAACTATTATAATTTCATGTACTACTTACATTTTAAAATATTACAAATATACCCTTAATTAAATAATAGATCACTTTATTTTGGAAAAAAAGGTAAATTGATATATGTATTTAAATTTTATATGTCATAAAATATATTTTTTTAATTGAGTGTTTTAATGTTTTACTTTAATTAATTTTTAGTATAGTAGCTTATTTTAATAACATATTATTAAAAAATATATATTATTTTACTTTTACATTTAATATATATTTATTATTAATATAAAGTCAATTACTTTTATTCATAATTAATAAATTAGTAAGTTATTTAATTCTAACAAATTTTTAAAAATTACCCTTTATCCAATTTAAACCCTACTCTCTTCAATAAATAAATAAATTAATTAATTCCCCTACAATATATTGTACTCCTAATAAAGCCAAATAAGTCTTAATCACTATTACTGTTTTTTATAAATATTATTGATTCACAGAATAACCATTAAATATTTTAAATTAAACTATAAAAAAATGCGTTCTTTAGTATTCAAACTTTATTGACCACTTATTTTTTCATTGTTAATTACAAAATCTTACAGTAATAAATAATTTACAATGCAATAAAAATCATTATTACAAATATTATATTTTACCAAACAAACAATTTATTGTTTTATAACTACAGTTATATTTTCACTATACTAAAAGAAAGTCAATGTACAATTTATTAAAAGTAAATAATTAAATATAATTCAAAACAAGTAACATAAGTTAAACACGTTTATTTAAAACATAGTAAAGAAAAATAGAAATTATTAAAGACATAAAATAGAAGAAAAAAAATAAAATAGGAAAAGAAAAATAACATTAAAAAGATATATATATTCCTATAGGAAAACGAAAAAGAAAAACAAAAGATTTATAAATTGAATTTTTATTTTTTAATTTAATTGAGGACATAAAATACTGTATACTGTAATTAAGTCCTTAGGGCATAGTCGAGTGGTAAGGCCTGTGATGATGTGGGTAAGATATTCCTCGGCGACGCAGGGTTCGAATCTCGAGTGTGACAAATTTTCATTGAAATATTATGAAGGTTTGTCCTGGAATTTGACCTGTTGGCTCTCCCTCACATGTAGGGTGGAGTTTCTCGGTCTCTGCTCCTTAAAAAAAAAAAAAAAAAAAACTGTAATTAACAAAACTCTAATTGAATCTTATTTCCCAAAACTAATTTTCCAAATTTGTCCTTTCCATGGGTGCCGTATGTGTATCGAATTGCAGGCAATAAAAAGTCTCTGTACACGCTCAGTTCCTTATTTTCTTCTCTCTTAATTCTTATTAGGACAAGCAATACTAAAGAGACGAAGATGACAATTAGGGTTTTTTTAATCCTAACTCTCCTCCTTTTATCTTCATCCTTGCTACAAGGTAAGCATCTCAGATCCAGATCCTATTTCTTGTCAACTCAGTTTTTTGTTGTTTTTTTTTTTTTTTATGATTTGATTACACGTCGCTATTGATGTTAATGCACATTCATCAATTGTTCAATTTACTGGATTATAATGTCTGTGCCAAATCTCTCCTGCAATTCGATATTTTCGATGTTGGATTAGATCAGATCGAGGTTCTTCTTTCAGAATTCGTTTTGGGGGTTTTCCCTTGCTCTGATTTGATTGTTATTTTGTTATGATTGTGGTGGAATTGATGTTTTTTATAATTCATGAAAGTGTGAACTTTAATTTACTTCCTTAAAAATGAAGTCTTGATGAATGTTCGATTTTGGGGGTTGTCGAATTCCTTTAAAGTGAAGTCTTGATGATGTACTTTGGGATGTCTATTTTCATTTGCTCATCATTGTTGTTTTTTTCCTCGACAGTTGCAAGGTGTCAAGAAGACGTTGATGCAGACGTTGATCCGTCCGAGGGAGGAGATATTGGCATTGTTGGTGATGATGTCCAAGATTTTGGTGGAGGGAGCTTCAGTCCAGCTCTGGGTGTGGAAACTATTTGTGTTTTCCCCAAAAACCCTTCAAAGTGTAAGTTTTCTGACCGGAACCGTGTCTTATCCCCTATTGCCTTCAAACCGTATCTTAAATAATAAGCCCCTTTTCTTTTTCAGCAATAGCAGCTGGGGAAGAAAGTGAACTTTTAGTCGGAGTTAAAAATGAGGGTAAGCCTTTGTTAAATGAATGTGCCAACTGCTCTGTTTCCTATTGTTTTATCAATCTTGCTTCTAAATTAAGTATGTATGATATATGATTCTTCTAGATTAATTTGACTATTAAATAGTATGTGGAGAGTTGATGTTCAAGTTGTTACATTTTGAATGTTAATTTCAGGAGAATCAAATATAAATATCATTGCTATCCAGGCCAGTGTGCATCTTACTTATGATCACCGCTACTTGATCCAGAATCTTTCTGCCCAGGTATTTCCTGCATAATGTTCTGTGCTCTTATTGTTACATCTGGATTAGTAGTATGCTAAGAGCGTAAAAGAACTTGTGCCTACTAATATGTGGTCAACTTTCTGAAACTAAAAGCTTTGAATTACTGATGAACATTGTCCTTAGATTATATGGATTATTTGTTTACTTTTGGTCTCTCACCTAGCAAATTTATCTCTCTTTGGTGGGTTGTCTGTTTGATGAAATGTCTTTGTCATACATTTTTTAATCATCTAATATCTTCTTCATTTTGTACATGCTTATTTTTTGAACCATTTCCTGGAAAACTACCAATAAAATTCCTTCACGCAAAGGAGATGCAAACTACTACTATTTACTTCTGCGTTTGTGACTGTATGTGCTTCTAGAAATTATGACATTTATCTCATGATATGGAATTACCTTGTAAACTTAAAAATATTATACTGAAAAATACGATTTATTGGAGATTGCCCATAGTGATGTGTACATGTTGATTTACCAGGCTTTCAACAATGCATCAGTTCCTTCATCAGCTCAAGCATCCTTCCCTTACATATTTGGTGTAAGCAAGTTCTTACAGGTAAAGCTTGTAGCAGTTTTTTAGAATTCCTGTTACATCTGAGTGTCTGGATTCAGTTTGTGATTTGTTACCATTTTGTCTTTTTTCTTACAGCCTGGTCCATATGATCTTGTGGGGACCATTGTTTATGAAATCGATCAAAACCCTTACCAGAGCACCTTTTTCAACGGAACAATTGAAGTTACTGAATTAGGTGGCATGCTTAGTGTTGAGTCCGTTTTCTTGTTCTGCCTCGGTGTAGCCCTTCTTGGTCTTCTTGGGTTTTGGATCCGGAACCAAATTCAAAATTTCTCCAAGGTGATTTTCACATTAATATACAGAATTGATGTACATATTAAAAAAAAGGACTTGATAAAAGAATCGATTGTGATTGTGGCTTTGGCTGTCACTAATTGGCCTTACTTTGTTCCAAAGTAATTTCTTTCTTTCTTCTGAACATTACAACTTTAATTATTTTCTGAAGCAAAAATTTCGTTCACATTCTCATGTTCAGAAAACTAAGAGGGTTGCAAAGGTGGAAGTTGGAACTGGGACTACTGATGCCTCAATGGACGAGTGGTTGGAGGTTTGTACAACACTTTTTACACTTTTAAATAAGTCAAACAGCTGCATCATTATGTACTGTATCCATCAAACAGTCCGTCTTCTTATTTATTTTTTTTCAAGAAAAATATATTCCTTTCGTCCAAAATCCATTTGCATAATTTTTCTTTCTATTCGTCCCTCGTAAGTTTGCACATCCCAAGATGAAAATAGATTTAACACTTTTCACCCTTGCAATATACACTTATATACACACGTCATGCTATTAATTTTTTCAACAACCTTCACAATTTTTGTTATCGAAAATTTGAATTATCATTTTTACCCTTAAAAGTAAATTATCAACTTAGTTAAATTATATGCCAAAGATTCTCCAGCAAGTGAGTTATTCTTTAGTTTTAGCGGATTTTGGTGTCTTTATATGATCTAGAGACTAGAGGGCATTGGTTAATAAACCATCCCCATCATGTACGTCTATTTGTTTTTGTTTGCATTATTGTTATGATTGACAATTTGTATTCTGGGTTTAGGGCACTGCTTACTCTGCTCAATCTTCATCCAAATCAAAGAAGAAGAAGTAGATTTGACATGCTCAATCAGTCTACTTTGTAAGCCTAGCGACTAAAATGTATGACAGAGATCTAAAAGGTTGAGTAGATTTTCGAAAGGGTAAAATAGAGAATTACGTGAAGAGTTTGCTTAGCTGTTGTATCACGCAGAACAGCAACAACTTTTCTTCATTTTTCTTTCTCTGGAGACAATTTTGAATGTTTAGTGATTTAATTTCCCCTACTGACTGAGAGCGAACTCCCAAGACGAGATCTGTTTTGTTATATGAGATCTGATTAAATTAATTTTTCTTTTTGATCAATTTAATTTATGTTTTAAATGTTGATGAATTTAGGGTTGATTTATAAGTACATTATCATGCATGATCCATTATTGGCCTTTGGTAGGTTGAATCTTAGGTATCCTTGATGATTGATTGAATGGGGAAGTCGAACACACCAGTACTTTAATCGTCCCAAAAATATTTTTAAGATACACGAAAAATGAAATACTTAACATTGATACTTTGTTAAGGGCATCTAGCACTTTGAAATACTTGAATATTGAAATCGTACTCTGTTTCCAAGAATTTTAAAATGGTCATGCTCTGTTAGATAAGGGCATCTATGAATTGAAAAGATGTCACGACACACATACTCGGTCAGACAGGGTTGTACATCAGTTGAAAAAAAGGTCGGGATAAACATATTCTGTGAGGGAGAGCAATCCATTGAAATGACCAAAGAGCAAATGTGAGCCTGTTCGCTCAATAACAGTATAGGTTTAGATTCATAAGTTTTAGGACAACATTATTATAACTTGTTAATAATACAGTAATTACTACGTATAAGCATCTCAATCATGTAGTCAGTCAACACCTGTAATTTTGTACCCACAAGACATTACAATCAAATAGTAGTACTATAAAAATTATACAGTAGTTAGTATTTGATTGAAATTATACAGTACTTTCTCTATATATACATTCAACATCATCGTTTTAGCCTGAAATTGAAATTAATGTGGGCACTACAACTTAATTACAACATTAAAACATAGAAATTAGCTGCGAAATATAAGTTGAATCACGTGAAGCCTACTATTATTATTATTATTAGTGTTCCAACTGTACTGGTCCTGTCCAATTTTTTCCTAATTTCATTAAAAACCCCCAAAAACTTCATATATTCTCCAAAAGGGTCTATTTTTTATTTTCACAATTTTTTTAAGAGAAAAGAAATAAAAAAAGATGGTGTGATTTATGATAGTTGGTAATAAGTTGGTTTACAGATGAACACAGAATCCTCATTCATTTGATGAGTGCTGAGTTTTTGAAGGGGGGGCCTTCCTTACCTACATGTGATGTCATTAAATTAATGGCGGTGTTTAACCATTATTTATAACACCACCTTTACCTTCAACAATCACACTACCACCTATTTCCTAATTATCTCTCAAATGAGGGGTTCTTCTTGTTTCCTGATAATTGGCTTTGTGCTGCCTTTGCTATTTGTCGTCGGTTTCTGCAATGCAGACGCCAACAACGCCTTCGAGGTCGTCGGAGCCGGAGAGTGCGCCGATTGCGACAACTTCAAGACTAGTCAGGTCTTCTCAGGTAATATAATCCAACACATTCCTTTCTTTAAAATTCAATCAGTCAAAGTTGGGTCAATAACACCTTAAAATGCACTGTTAAGGTGAAAATGCAGTTCAGCTTATATTTAACTCTAGATAATGTACGTATATAGGCCTTCGGGTGAGCATCGATTGCAAGCTCGAGAACGGACACACCGTGCGAATTGGAGCCGGCAAGCTAGACGAAGTCGGCAATTTCAAAATCAAACTCCCGAACGAGGTTGTTTCCGAGAACGGGCAACAACTCAAAGAAGAATGCTACGCTCAGCTCCACGACTCGGCCGCCGCCCCCTGCCCGGCCCACGACGGCCTCGAGGCCGCCAAGATCGTTTTCCAATCCCGAAACGAAAACAAGTTCACATTCGTCCCGACGAAAAAGGTTCGGTTCTCGTCCGATCTATGCAGCTCCAAATTCGCGTGGCCTTATTACTTCAAACACCACTACTCTCACTGGAAGAAGAAGAAGAAAAACTTTCTCCCACCTCTGCCCAAGCCCAAGCCGATTCCCCAGCCGAGCCCCGTTTACAAGCCGCCAGTCGTGAAGCCGCTGCCTCCGCATGTTCCGATTTATAAGCCGAAGCCGAAGTCGCCGGTTGTGAAGAAGCCATTTCCTCCGCATGACGTTCCTAGTTATAAGCCGAAGCCGAAGCCGCCAGTTTATAAGCCGAAGCCGAAGCCGCCGGTGGTGATTGATAAGCCGAAGCCGTCAATTCTGACTCCGGTATTTCCGTTTCCGTTCCCCAAGAAGAAACCGTGTCCGCCGTTCCCGAAGATTTTTCATAAGAAGAAGCACTTTTTTCAGCACCCGAAATTTGGGTACTTCCCACCACTCCCACCTTTCGTTAATGTTCCTCAACCGTGATCGATCACTATTTTCGTGAAAAGCTGTAATTAGCTTTAGCATGCATGCTATTACAAATAAAATGATGATGTCATAATTATTCTTTTTTCTTGTCTTTTCTTTACATTAATGTTTTCTATGTGTAATGTATTCATTTGCTACATGTTCGGTGTGTAATGTATCATTTGTATTGGCTTTATTTATTTGGTTTTCATTGGAGTTTATAGCTGGACCCTCAATTAGTTGGGTAATGTTATTTACCCCAAAAAAATTAAAAGTTCACTTCATTACTATATTCACTCGCTATTACAAATTATAGTAATTTTTATTTTTAATTAATAACCCCTCAATATACCAAATATACCTTTATTTATAGTCTATAACATGATTTCAAAAAATTACTATTATTTATCAAAATTAAAAATAAACCAAAATTTTAAAAAAACAATTGCTCGATAATTATAAGAATGAAAAAAAATCTGAAATAATTTATATTATATATAAGCAAAATTTTATTAAGAAAAATAACAGAAAAAGTGTAAAAAAAAAAATTCAAAAGAACTATAGAATAAAAAATGAAAAACTTGAAAGAAAAAAAAATACAATTAAAAATCCTAATTTTTATAAAAATTGCAAAACGTATTGCAAAATTAAATTAAACTTGATAAATTTTAAATAGACATTATAGTATAGTAAAACTCTTTTACTGTATACACTACTTTATAAAAAGTGGCAAATTTATAATAAAGCCAAAACATAATAAGATACTCCCTCCGGCCACAAATAGATGTCATACTTTTCTAACCACGATTTTAAAAAAATTGAAATTTTTTGATGGATTTTAAGAAAATTGTAGTTTTTTGATTTTTAAATTAAAAAGTAAAAAGTAAAAATGTATTTTTGAAATGAAAAGTAAAATAATTGTAAGTAAAATTTAAAAAGCAGTAGATAAAATAGAATAAAATTGTATATTAAATGGAAAAGTTAGAATAATTATTTACTTTTTTAGATTCTATCAACTATTGTTTGACACCACAAAAAGAAAACTATATCAACTATCTTTGAACCGAGAGTGTATATGCCTTTTAACTTCCACGTAAGAATGTATGTTAATAATCGTAACAGTCATTAATTGAAAAATAAAATTCAAAAAATAAAATAAGGTATTCCACCTTCTTTTTAACAATTAAAATTCACTCACACTGATAAGACGTAGTGTGTCAAAAATCAAATAAAAAAAAAATCGAACTTATTGCCGAAGCAATTCCCTCGAGTCGATCTCACGAGGAACACTATTATCGGCACGTATTCATGTTTATTTGTTTGCAACGAAAAGAAAGAAAGGGATATAGCATAATGCAAAGTTTGAGTTTTTGTTTTAAACTAAATTATCTAAGAAATAAAAAGCTAAAAATAATCAAGAAATAATTAACTAGATTTAATTAATAAAGATTTAATTAATAAAGAGAGAGACTAAGGTTTCGGGTTCATCAAACACAAATATTAGATCGTCAATTTACGAGATGCAATTCAAAACTAAAATGTCCGTCTCCGGTAGATTTTAGGATATTCGATTACCTAAGTCTTGTAATTGCTCCTAAGCCTCATACAAGCATTAAAAATCAAGTTGGCATTTAAGCGAACACCTTGGATGCGATCGTAAATCTTTAGCCCTAATTCATGTTTGAATTCCCCTAACCTTAGCGAGAAAATTAGCTACTCATAACTAGGGTTCGGAAACTATGAACGTTGAAAGAATTCATAAACGAGACAAAGGAATCAAGCAAGAAATTTAGACAAAAAGAACAAATCAATAAAATTAAAAACTAATTAAGATGAAAAGAAAACAACTTACAAAATTACTTGTTCGAGAAATAAACCAAAATCGGGTGTCACCCCCGATCGAATATCCACGAATCAAAGCAAAAAAAATCGATGAATAAAACCTAGGGAACCGAGTGACAAGTGCTCTCCAATCGTGCGTGAATAATAGAATGAAAAAGTGTAGTGTTTTCTTCGGGTCGAAACCCTACTTATAGTACAAGAAAATCGACGGTCAAACGCGGTCAAGGCTGGGAAATCCGTCAGGCGGGCGCCTGGTAGAGGTCGCGGGCGGGCGCCAGGTGAGGGAGCGAGCGCTTGCTCGGAATTAGCAGATTCTGGACAAGGGGGCAAGCGGACGCCTGGTTGTCGAGCGCTCACCTGGTGGTGGTCGCGAGCGGGCGCCTGGATGTTGAGCGAGCGCTTGAATGGCTGGGTCATGTAGAGCACTCCAAGGGCTTTCCTTAGAGATATAGATCATTGGTATAGGTGTTCGGAGTTGGGAGAACCAAGCTCCCCAAGTTCGCTGGGCATACACTCCGAATCTATGATAATAAGCTGGCAGGGCCTCTTGCACCTCTTCGAGAGATTTCCGACAAGGTACGGACCATATGCATGTAGGTGGTCGCAGCTAGGAGAACCGAACTCTCCAAGTTCGCAGCGCAATCTCGGTCATTTGTCGGCCAAATCACTTTTACCGATTTTAACTCGTTTTTGCTCATTTTTTTTCTCTTTTCGCATCGAACATGCTCATACACCTGAACACTCCACAAAACATCAAACCTACCATAATCCATGAGAATGATGCACAAGAATGACACAAAATGGCACGAGACGACACAAAATATAATAGGAAAAGTAGCACAAAAACATGTAAATCACACACGTTCAACGAGCACAATGAGTTTTCGCTTTGTATGGTCACTGTGACACGGTGAATCACCCCGTGTCACGTTGGTATGTCACTATGACACGGTAAAACACACTGTGTCACAGTGGTATGTTATTGTGACAATGTGGTTTAATCACACATTTTATTTATTTTTTTATTTAAAATTTATTTATTAAAAATGGGCATTACAAAGTTTTCTCGTGCAAATGATTTAGAAAACATATATTTTTTAGACGAGGCTTTTAAAAGTTATATGCATTATGAGTACATTACTAACTCGCCCTGAATCCGATATTCGTGTTTTAAAAACATTTTTTTACTCTAAAAAGTGATAATCTACCAAAAATATCCTTTTAAGTTAAATTTCACAAAATTCGTGAGTCGTACGTGAGTCGTACATAGAATAAATTCATCTTCTTTTCTCAAATTTCAAAAAATAAAAACTAATTTTTTTTTTTACAAAAAACAAATTAATCAATATATCTAAAATCTAACAAAATAAAAACCACTAGAAAATCAATCCAATTTGGGTTGGACAAACTAATCCGAATATTATCATATTTATCATCTTTTTTCTCAAATTGCATGGATAAATCCTAATTTTAAAACATTTTTTAAAATAACACAAATTAATCAATTTTTATGGGATCACATATCAGCCCCGCCTCAAATCGACCAACCCGCGAGAGCCACTTTTGATTAACCAACCCAATCAAGCGCATCATCTAATCGACCAACATCGCACTCTCTCGCATGACCCGATTCATCCACTCCCACAACCGCACAACTCATCCTAATTCTCCTAGAATAGTGATGTCTAGTATGTCGCCGAAATCCATTCGCTAGACCATTTGTGATAGACGAAAATTGATAGAAAAGATTGGATGTTAAAATATTGAATGTTTAGACTAAAAGACAAAATAAATATCACTAAAAAGTCGCGTACTATCTAATTCCTATGACTAAATTAACTAAATTCAACCTCAATTATTAAAACATTATAAAAATTAAATACAGTAATACTGTACAAGTTTACATTAAAAGTTACGTTGAATTTTGAGAAATTTGAAATACACTCTCCAGAATTAGATGCAACTTCAAATTAGACTAATTATTAATCAAGAATTGTCGTATATAATTTCATATGACAAAAATGCATAATTAAGAAAGAACTTAATTCATTTTAATTCACTCAAAACACATACAAAGTTTATTTTTTAATTTAATTTAAGTTTTTATTTTATTTCTATTACACTTTTTCAACCACTTAGCCAGCAGATGCATCATGTTCAGGAGTTTTGATCAATCATTTTTAAGATATGTACGGAAAACTCCTCTTGATTAAGCTCTTCGTCCCCATCAAGATCAGCTTGTCTCACCATAGCCTCTGCATCTATTTCACTCACCCCCTCTATTCCAAAAAGCGAACAATTCTTATGAAGACTCGTAGGCGTGATCAGTCCTTTAGTCGGATCTATGAGAATTCGAAATCCGTCATTGAGTTCGGTCATATTTATGTCTAGAATATTGCGCCATACATATCACATGCAAAGAAAAAAGATGTGAACATTACATACAAATATGTTCAATCAAGTTAACATACAAAAAAATTACAAACCTTGAAATGTAAGTTGATCGCAAAGAACCGTCAGATGATCGTAAAGAAATGTTAGCCGATACAAAATCAAGATAACCACGACAAACGACAAACACAACAAGATCATTATATTATATGAAAAAAGAGAGGAAAATTGTAATACTCTATACTAGCTAGTCTACGGAGTTTAAGTATGTCCGTTTTTCCATTTTAAAATGATAGCTCAAAGTCACGTTCACTCAAAGTCAAACAATATAAAGTTGACTCAGTACTATTCTAATACACAGAATATGATGACATGTAGTATGACATCAACACGGAATATTCACGAGCTCTATCCGGATCTAGAAACACTGACAGACGCAATGCTTCCGGGATCCTCCAACCAAAGCTCTTATACCAATTGTTATGATATTCACGCCAAAGAACCTTAAACAAGGTACTGATACCACTTGTTGCGATATTGAAACTAAATCGCTCACGGCACTCAAATATATAAAAAAATGACGAAGAAAAAATAAAAGAAAAAGATGAACAAACAATTTTACGTGGAAACCCGAATTCTGAGAAAAATCACGGAAAAAAAATAAGAAATTCACTTCATTTATAATAATTCACTCTATAATTTTAAACTACGAAAAACCTAATTTATAGGTTGATTTTCGTTTACTATAACCTCAATTTATAAAGATAGCAAATCTATCAAATTAAAAACAAAAATTAAAATTAAAACATTTTCATAATAAAACTCCATATTTTTATAGAATATAATTATATTTTTAATATAATTATAATTCTAAATCAACAACAAATCAAAAAGCAATCAAAACTTTGGACAGCGAATCAACTCACCCATCCAACAATCCGCGTTAAACCTTCTCACACCGACGTCATCACAACTCACGTGCGCAACCCTCTCAGCACCATTAATTAATTTATAATGTCATCACGACATCCCACAAATTAATCAACCCAAGCAATGAGTTTGTGATGATTTTTCGATTTTTTTTATACTTGTTATATTTTAACATTAAATAATATTCAATTTCATTTAAAATGTTTACAAGTATTTTAAATCATTTAAAAAATATTTTAATACTGCATTTAAAAAATATTTTAAATCAATTAAATTATTTTATGATACTTTAAAAAATTTAAAGTATTTGAAATTTGCAAAGTATTTTAAAGTATTTAATATTAAAAAATATACTTTATTAGTCAAGGTGATATACTTTTTTTTTTCTTCACAATAGTTGACACTCTAAAAAAATTATTCTAATTATTTTTTATTTTAAAACAAAAATTTTACTAGTATTTTTACTTTATTTTTAATTTATAATATATTTTTACCTTTTTTTTTGTAAAGAAATTAATTTTAAAAATTTTGAGTTTAGACTACTCTAGTCCAAAATTTTGAAAATATATAAAATAATATTTTTTTGAAATGAAGGAATTTATGTAAACAATTTTATTTCATTCTAAAATACTAGGAGTATTAATATTATTCATAATTTTGAATAATAATATAATAAAACAAAAAAATATAATTATGATTATAAAAATTCATAATAATACTACTTCCTCTAATTATTTTTATTAATGATTTTAATTTTTGGATTCTTTTCACTTTAGAAATCTTTTTGGGAGTGAATTTATTACTCAATTATTTATTGAGTATTGTCTGCTTACAGTTGCGTCGTTGAGTATGGTCATAGTTGACGGGGAGGGGCGGTGGCCGGTTGATTTTGAGGAGTTTGTTGATTTTATGAATGAGTTGTCGAGGATCACAGTGAGGACAAATACAGTGTGGTGGGCATTGCATCCATCCGGGGCTTACACGTTCCGACTCGGCCTATACTCTTTTTCGCCCTGAGGGTCCCAAGGTTCTGTGGGCTGCCCTTTTGGCCGGACTTGGGTGCATTCCGCGACATTGCTTCATTCTTTAACTTGCTATCCAAGGTCGGTTGCCGACTCGGGATAAGCGTTGGATAGGCTGGGGAGTTGACTTATGTTTGCTATGTGGAGGGGAGAGTGCTGAGACGCATTCTCACCTCTTATTTGATTGTCTTTTCTCACAGGATTGCTTGCGGAGATTGCAGGTGGAGGTGAGTTTTGTATGGTCACAGAGTGATTGGTATAGTGCTATCTTACGGGCTGCTAGTAGATGGCGTGGGAGGCACTGGATATCTTGTGTCTATGGGGGACTTCTCACTGCACTGATCTACTTTATTTGGCTCGAGAGGAACACGAGGATAGATGAGGCTCGATCGATGTTGTCTGGAGTGGTGACTGCTCATGCACTTTCTATTATACGAGAGATGATCTTATCTTTACGACTTCCAGATTCTCTTCAGGCTCGGTCACTGAAGAGAGTGTGGCATATAACATGGTGATTGAGCATTTTGTATTTTGTATCTTTAGCACTATATGTTTTTGGCCGCTTGGAGAGCTAGTCTGTGTTAGCTCGGTGATGCCGTGAGTTTTTTTTTTCTCATGCGGTGTAATGTACTATATGTGTGTACTATATGTGATTAATCTTTACAAAAAAAAAAACTATTTATTTAATTTAATTGAAGTTAAATTATTACTCCACTATCTAATTTAACTCAAAATAATCAACTATATTGAGACGTATTTACGTTGTTAAATCATAATAAAATACAAATAAAATCCAAATAGAAAAAAGGGATTATTACAGAAACCTGCCCAAGATTTCGACTTTTTGGCACTAATCTACCCGAACGGAAAACCGTGACACCCGCTTACCTAAACTTTTCTCCGTTAGACAAAAACCTTTTTTTTTTGCCGGATCAGAATATTTCGGGAACGTGTTTCTCACTTGCCAATTTGGTCAACCTGAATTATGACTTTAGGGGCATTTATGTATTAACACATACAACAATTTATGAATTAAAATAAATTAATAAAACCTATTTCTCTAACCCTAAAATCCCGCAGCTGTGAATTCTCAATTCAGAAACAAAAAACCCGCACCTCGGTTTTCCCCAAATCAGAAAGAATTTCCAATTTGCTAGAACCCTAATTTCGATTCCAGATCATATCTTCGATTCATTTGTCAAAGAACCAGAACCCTAATCAGAAAATCAAAATGCATTGGAAGTTGCGACCTGATTCTGGGCCCGATCCAGAGATCCTGGGAGATTTCTACACTGTGAAACACTATCATAGTGGGAAGTTCAGACACGAAAAATGTAAGTTATTGTATGTTGGTGGAAAAGTTTCATACTTTGATGAGCTTTCTGGGGATGGATTATGTCAAGCTGAATTTGAGAAGATGGGTGATGAATTAGGGTTCACTGGTAGTCAGAATTATTATTTTTCTTGCAATGCTGAAGATAACTGTGATATGTTGGTGTATGTGGATGTTGGTTCGTTTGGGAGTGAGATTGAAGCTCTTGCAACAGTAGGTTCTAGGATTTCTGTTTTTGTAGATCATGAAAGGAAGCATAAAAGCTTAATTCAATATAATGAAGCTGGTTCTCAAAAGGAGACTGAGAATGTGATGGATGTTGAAATGGAGGCTGAGATGGATCAGAGAAATGGTGGGAGTGGAGAGAGTTCAGAGGAGCTTAACAGGGTCATTGACAGTTTTTCTGATGAGGATGAAATGACAAGGATACTAGAGGGCCAAGTTGATGAAGAAAATAGTGAAGGAGAGGTGTCTGTGGGGGAAGATTCAGACAACTCAGCTTACCTTGAAGATAGTGATCAGTGTTCTGATGATGATAATGCATATTTTAGCAAGTATGTGGACTCAGAGCCTGAAGTGGAGTGCAAATAGGAAGATCCTAAAGGAAAGAGGTCTATGACTAGGAGTGCATAAAAAAATCAAAAAAAGAGGATGTACCTGAGCAAAGTGGGATCAGTAAGAAAGGCAAGCACAAGGTATTCAAGGTGTTCAATCCCAGTGTTGATAATGAAAGGGTTGAATTTGAGGTGGGATTAGAGTTCACAGACATTCCAACTTTCAGAAAAGCTTTAAGAAGGTATGCGGTTCAGAATGGTAAGAGTTTATACTTCCCAATTAATGCCCCATACAAAGTTAAAGCAGAGTGTAAAACTGTTGGATGTCCATGGGAGATTTATGGTTCCAGAGTGCCCAAAGAAGACACAGTAAGCGTTAAAACCTTGTATGATTACACATACCTGTGCAAGGGAGGAGAGGGTTATTCAAGCTGATGCTAGATACCTGGTTGATAATTACAAGGAGAAGATAAGAAGTGATCCAAATTGGCCAGTGGATTCCATGATTGAAAGCATCCAGAGGGAGATTGGTTGCACAGTGAATAAGTCTCAGATTTACAAAGTGAATAGAATTGTTAAGCAAATGGGCTGCTTTGAAGAAAGGTTTGTTGGATGGGTGTGGAAGGCTAATTTGCTTAGATGGATGTCATCTGAAGACTTCTGTGGGAGGTGTGCTGCTTACAACTGTGGGAATTGATGCCAACAATGGTATTTATCCATTTGCTTATGTTGTGGCTGATAAAGAAACCACAAAGTCTTGGATGTGGTTTCTAGACTTGGTAACCACTGAATTGGGAATTTCTGAGAGGGACAGTCACTTGTGGACTGTCATGAGTGATAAACATAAGGGTTTAGTTGAAGCTGTGAATCCTCTAATGTCTGGTTGTGAGCATAGGCATTGTGTGAGACACTTATATGCCAAGAAAGGTTTGTTGAACTTATTTTGAGTTGTTTGCATCAGTGTGTTTTGAATGTTTGTTGAACAATATTTCAGTTACTAAGGACCATGTATTTGTTGCTTTTGAAACATGTTATTTGTGTGATTTGAACCTAATTTCTTTGTACTCTGTTATTAGTTTGTTTTACCAGTTCAAGATGAATTTTTGTGTTCTGTTTTTGGTGGCCTTAGTAGCAATACCATACAGTGTACACAAAACTAAAACATAACATTGCTTCAATTCATTCAAACCAAATTCAGTACATTACATTGCTTCACTTAATTCAAACCAAATTCAGTACATTACATTGCTTCAATTAATCCAAACCAAGATCAGTTCACACTACATTACAAAGCTCAAATCCAGAAATCAGAATTTCATACAGAAAAAACAACAAATGCTACAATCACAAGCCACAACTTCATGTTCCTCTTCCTCAGCAAAGCTTCTCTCTTTCTCAGCTCCTCCAATTCTTCAACCTTGGAATTGATGTTCTTAATTAGACCTGGTATAATTTGATTACATCTCCCACATGCAGGTGGGTCAATCCAGTTGAAATACCCACAACCTCCTTGACAGTCGCAAACTGGTGTTCTAATTCATCCAAGAAAATTGTAAAAATTGGGGGGAATTGGAAAATTAGGGTTCTTACCCGAAATTTGGGGCAACACAAGTATCTTCTGCCTGGGTTCATCTCAGTCCAGGAAGTACGCCTCGCAACGAGCAGCACGCATCGAAAAAAATCGTCTAAGCTTGAGGTTGACGTCGACATTGAAATGCAAAAATTCGCAGAGGATTTTTAGGGTTCATCGAATTGGGGGTGAATTGCAAAAACGGGTGTGTTTCTGATTTTAAATGAATGTAAGAAGGGTAAAATCGTAATCAACCCACAAAAATAATAAATAAATAGAGTTAAAATAGAGTTAACGGAATATTCTACGGTTTATTCTATTCTGTCAAAAATTAGTAGGTTAGTGTAAATTGGAGAAAAGTTTAGGTAAACGGGTGTCACGTTTTTCAGGCCGGCCGGGTAAGTTAGTGCCAAAAATCAAAACCTAAACAGGCTTCTCTAATAATCCTTAGAAAAAATGAAAAAAAAAAAAAAAAGACAGAAAGCCACGTGTTGATCGGTGATACACCCCTATCGATAAAGAACTCTATTCATTATTGAAGTATCTGTTTTCACCAAACTAATCTATACGCAGAGGAAGGAGTAATAATAAGATCTAAATTCGAAGCGAACCCTAAATCAACAATCTCGATCGGAAACATGTCTTCGACTTTCAGCGGCGATGAAACTGCCCCCTTCTTCGGTTTCCTCGGTGCCGCTGCCGCCCTCGTCTTCTCCTGTAAATTCCCAGATCTCATCTTTTGCATACGCTGTTTTGCCGTTATATTTTCACACATTTGAGTACTGCCTCTTTTTTCTTTTTTCTTTTTCTGTATGCATATTTTCCGCTCTGATCTGAATGATGAAGGCTGATTTTTCATAGTTTTTTGGTGCGATTTTGTTCTCCCTTGGGGCTGTTGATGATCTGAGTTTTGTTTACCCAAAATTTACTTAGTTTAATTTTCACTTGATTGATTTGATTGTAATAGGTATGGGTGCGGCTTATGGGACAGCCAAGAGTGGTGTAGGTGTTGCGTCAATGGGGGTGATGAGGCCTGAGCTTGTGATGAAATCGATTGTGCCGGTGGTCATGGCGGGTGTTTTGGGTATTTATGGCTTGATCATTGCTGTAATTATCAGCACCGGAATTAACCCTAAAGCCAAGTCTTATTACCTCTTTGACGGCTACGCCCATCTCTCTTCCGGCCTCTCGTGCGGGCTTGCTGGGCTCGCTGCTGGGATGGCTATCGGGATCGTGGGAGATGCTGGTGTTAGGTATAACTTACTAAATTTTCATTTATCCATTGAAAAAGTAGATTCAATTTGTTTAAGTGTGTGCTTATGTATTTGATTAGTATTTAGTACTTTGCCTCTGTCTCTATCTTTACCTTTGGTTGTGAAAAGCAACGCAATGGCTTACATCGGTCTTTAGCTCTTAGCGTTAAATCGAATATAATCTGTCGACCTCCTTTGGGAGAAATCAGTTGAGGCGTAACTTCCATTTTTATTTGTTGTTAACTAAACTTTTGTGTTCTTCGTTTTACCAAATCTTGTTTTGGGGTAAGAGTTAGCTTATCTGTCCACTTCTCATAAACTAAAACAAAGATCCTTATGCATCCTTTTTTTGGGCAGGGCTAATGCACAGCAACCAAAGCTATTTGTTGGGATGATCCTTATCTTAATTTTTGCCGAAGCTTTGGCCCTTTATGGTCTTATCGTTGGAATTATTTTGTCATCACGAGCTGGTCAGTCAAGAGCTGACTAGAAACCTGGCCATTAATTACATTTCAATTTCGGACGAGTATTACTCATCTCCTGGGAGTCAGGCATGGAGAGAAATTTCGACTATGGCATGCTTGATTTACCATGTGCTACGGAATTATTCCCCAATTGAACTTATATATTTATTTGTGTTCACTTTCCCACTGAATCCCTATTAACTTCTTTGTTATTTGTAGTTTTTTCTGCTAAATAAGAGCTTATCGAGCTATGCATTTTGGATAAATGAACATTTTAGGGGACATTGTTGTACTTCGTTTGTGTTCGTCTTTGAATTCTCGTCATTTTTGCTTTCAAATCAGAGGCAGAAATTGCTTTTGTTGGAGTGTGCATTTGCAATTGAGTTACAGTATTTTTTTTATAAAAAGAAAATCTTCAAGTAAAACATGATTTACAGTGGTATAACTTAATTGATTTTATGGTTTGTTAGATACATAGATTCCTTAATGTTAAAGGGACTGCTACATTGAATTTAATTCCCCATCATTGAAATTTTCAAATTCAGTAGTGAGAATATATAACTTGGGACTGATACATTGTGTTTAATTCCCCATCATTGAAATTTTCAAATTCAGTAGTGAGAATATGTAACTTTGACTCATTAACACTTGTATTTCCTTCCTAGTGAAATTGGAGAATATCTCAAGCTTCTTATGTACATAGCTTCTTAGTGAAATTGGAGAATATCACAAGCTTCTTATGTACATAAGTGTGAGGTAGTCATGCTTTGCATACATGATAATGAGAAAAGATATCAGAATACTCCCTCCTTGCGAGCTGCTTTCATCATCTGAATATTGGCTGTCTTCGCACTAGTCATTGCGTGATTTTTCATTGAAGGTTTTACTTGTGTATTATATGCTCTTTTGTACACTATATAAGAGCTTAATGAATAAATATTCAAATAACAAGTAGTACATACCATTCTTCTTCACAATATTTTCATACTCTCTCAGTAGCACGAAAGTTAAAGAAAAATGTAAAAACATAAATTAGTAAAACATAAAAATGAAAATAAATGTAAAAACATAAATTAGTAAAACATAAAAATGAAAATGGCGCACTTTTTTAGAAAATAAATCGCAATTCACCGACTGCTCACCAAGTTGTTGGGCAGTATGTGCTTAAGTTGATAGCAAAACAATACCGTTTTGCTATCGATTGTTGGTCTCGTTTCAAGATAAATTAACGTTTTGCTATCGATTGTTGGTCTCGTACTCTCGTCAGGATAAATTAACTTAATAATATTTCAATAAAACATTATGAAATTACACGTACGTGACCACATCATAACTAACTTTACGAGTAAGCTATTCTCCATTCCGCATGATCATATATTATTTCAAACACTTCATATCTATCTCTCGTATATGTCAAAACTAAACAATTTCATTTGTTATTTATAATATACTACTTTCATCCATTATTAATATGAACAATAAAAAAGTAGGGAGCTTTGATGAAATGACCTTTTCGTAACTTCATATTTATCATCTATCCCCATCTTAAATAAACTTTACCGTATACCCTATTATTTATTAAAAGAGAATATTAATTATTTAGAGCTGCCCACCCTTCCCAAAAAAAAAAAAGCTGCCCCCTCTCCAGCACTAATTCATTCGCACCTCAAATGCCCGCAAATTCACTCCACAGTGCTGCGAATTGAAGAAATGTCGGAATACAATATATTCGAATTCACTATTCCGCTCATCTCCTCGTGCGAATTGAAGAAATCTCCGGAATCTCGCTCGATTCTGTATCGATGCCGCCGCGAACGCACCTCTGAAGAAGCAGAGATTCAGTTTCCTCCGCAACCGCCCCCGCGAAAAATCGGGGATATCGTCGGACGACTCCGCCAGTCAGTCAGAGAGATCGGATGCGGAGTCGGTGGAAAAATCGAACTCGTTCGTGGGGACGGAGGAGTACGTTGCGCTGGAAGTCATCTTGGGCAACTATCACACTTTCTCTGTGGACTGGTGGTGATTAGGAATCATGTTGTACGAGATGCTCTACGGGACGGCCCCAACCAGAAGGAGACGTTCTACCGGATTGTAACTAGAGCCCCGGATTTAATGGGAGAGGTGACTCCGTTGAGCGACCTGATCGAGAAACTGCTCGAGAAGGACCGGCGAAGAGGATATCCGCGGTGCAGGAAATCAAGCATTGTTTAAACTTGTTATAAAACAAAAACTTAGATGATAGTAGTAGAACAAATTAAATTATTGTTTAAATTAGGTGTATATAGTGTACAGTAATTTACATTGTTTATGGGTATATGATAAATTTGAATGAAGTGTACACTATTTTGTGATGCAGTATATGAAATTTATGTATAGGTGTATGAATTTGAATGAAGTTTACTTTATTTATTTTGTGACGTGGTATATGAAATTTATGTATATGTATATGAATTTGAATGAAGTGTACACTATTTTGTGATGTGGTATATGAAATTTATGTATAGGTATATGACAACATAATACTTTTGCTGACATGATTCTTGTTATAAAGTTGAACTACAAGCAAAAACACTGCAATCAACAATCAAACATTGTTAACTTTGTGAAAAACAAAAAAAATAGGCGATTGTAGTTGAAAATGTTAAGTTATTGTTTTAAATGTTATTTTAAGCTTATTCTTTTGCTGATTTATACATAATACATCATATATAATGCACTTGATTTGTTATACATCATACATAATACAATTAAAAATTTGTTTGTCATAATTTTAATTTCAAAACTATAACTTATCACATTAATTTCAGTATTATTCATACAGAATATCTTATTTGTTTATCCCCTTGGCATATTTTTAAAAATATATTGGTACAACCTAAATACAATTCTATTATATCAAGAACATCTTTGTTGGATACAAATCTAATACAATCATCTATTATGAATCCTTAGTTAGAATGCGATTCCAACTCAGCTTGAACCTCTAAGATCGGAAGACTGAAATTTAAAAGCATTCTTCTTTTTCTTCTCAATTTGGAATTTTCTAGAATAAAATAACTGAAATCTAGAATTTTAAAATTTAGTTTAGATCCAACACACCCTCCTTGAATTTCATTCTCAAAACAATCTTTCAGTCAAGCCTTTTTCATCAACTCCACCGCACCATCGTTCATACTCGTAAAGCCGATATCAGTATCGCAAAGCAGCACTCCCAAAAATCAAAGATCTCTGAATATTTACACAAAGGTTCAAAATCAGAATATACCAATAAAACAAACAAGCCGTAGAATTTCTTTATAAGTAAAATAGTACTCCATATATATCAGTATGTTAAATAGTACTCCATATATATCAGTACTTACAGAGTTAAAGCCCATAAATAAGCTCGCTCCATGGACTCAATCAAGAGTAATTTCTTTGTTTGGTCGATATCGATTTCTTTTCGAATACGATATAAATCCTTGATGAAATGTAGAGTAACGCCCACACAAGCAACCGCATCGACGAGCACAACATCGACGAGCACAGCAACAACACACCAAAACCGCATCGACGAGCACAGCAAAGTAGCAATCCCACGAATCAAAATTTTCGAAATCCCCCAAAGGTTCATGATCGGGATGAGTTTAAAAATAAGGACGAGCCCAAGAATCCCATTAAAAATGTCGCTGTCCCTCTCGAAGAAAGTCCAGCACGAACAAGCGACGTCAAATGCCGACTCGATGGATAGTTTGTGGGAGTGCCAGAGGGCATAGGGTAGGGGTTCAACTATCTCACCCTCAAACATAAAAACAAGCATTAAAATACAAAGAAAACTTGTAACTGTGTCCCGCTGAAATTTTCCCAGAATTGATGATAGGGTTACATAAAAACAGTCCCAATTGACACAAACACCGCTCAAAATACAAACAAACGACGCCTAAAAGAGATTAGTAAGGTTACCTAACAAACAACCCCAATTGATGGACGGAGAGGATAGAATGACGGCCGCGGTGCTTCGTTCGTATGGAATCGACCTAGGTTTGGCTTCCAACCGTCGATTCGATTTGGGCGAGAGTCGTCTGAGAGGAAAAAAATCACAATTTTTCTAGACCTAGTTTTTTCTTCCAACCATCTATTTGGGCGAGTGACGACGGAGAGGGAAAATAAATCACGAATTTTCTGGGTTAGAATCGAATGACAAGGATGAAGTTTTTTTTTTTCTTCTTCTGGTTTTTGGGTTCAAGAAATCGGGTGAAGTTTTGTTTTTTTTTCCTATGTTTTTTTGATTTCTCGAGCAGTAAGGGGAAAAGGGGCAGCTTAATAATGTAAAAATAAAAAGTTAACAAATATATTATATAAAATAAAAATATAAATATTAAAAGAGGGCATTCGATAAAAAGTCCCTTTAAATTAGGACATATAATAAATTGTTCCAAAAAAGTATGACTATTAATAGTGGAAAAAGGAATATTAATTAAGGTAAAGTGTAATTGAAAAAATTAGATATTAACCATTATTGAGAGAGTGGCGTCCCGAAATAATGATTCAAATGATTGTGCCTCTTATCTTAATTCAATGTAGTACTACTACTTTTTATGATACATTGCATAAGGTATTTAACCATTTATATAGGGCATAGGGGTAACATGCTGCGTAAATATATTACTCCGATCCCTACAATAAATATCGTGACTTTTCTTTTTAAATGGAGGGATATTATTGTAAATCCCATGTCGTTTCTTTTGTTGAGAAAGCCAAAAAAATCATGGATGGATGGAGATCACGATTTGATTGATTTCGGCTGACTTCAACAAGAGTCGTTTTCTTATTGGGCAGTGGAGTGGTAAGAAGATAAGATAATGCACCGAGAATAACTGTATATTTAGGTGACAAATTTCCGTAGTTTTTGGGTTATAAAAAGATGTACTCCGTATATTACAATGGTCAATGAGATTCGTGTTTAATACTCTATCAGCAATAGGTACACTTTTTTGTATTTTTACAAAAAAAAAATGTGTTTATTTCTATTGGAGTACAATTTTTAAAACAAAAATTATTGTCATTTACGAAACATAATGTTTGTTTAAGCAATGCAATTGCACACGACCAAATGTAATAATAAGTAATAATGGTGGTGGAATAAAAAGTAATAATATCGAGCAATAGGAAAGTGGTGGAATTGTGTTATGTATACAATATAATTCAAAAATGGTGTGTTGAATTGTATGGAAGGTCTAAAGAATTGTGTTGAATCACTTTATTTTAATTATTTAGAAAATAAATAATTATTAATCAATTGAATAACAGTTACAAAAATAACGGACATAAAAAAGAAATATTTTAAAAAGTAGTTTTGATCTTCCAAATTGTTGTTACAGTCATGGTAGCCATAAGCCATGTCACATGCCCGCTCGCACACAAGTTCGGAGTTCAAATGTCATTTCGGTCGAGATTTGCATCGACTGCATGCAAGTAGTAAGCGAAGCAATAATCCAATAATTCATTCATAAGTTATTGCCTACTAATTAGTTACATTTATATATATGGACTTTTATTTTCTTCTTTTTCGACATTTTAGTTATATTTTAACCATTATTTTTTCATTCGTTTATACTCTAATTTGAAATAATGAGATACCATATAAAGTTCTATTCGATCATCTATTTTTAAACAATCTACCGGATAAATTAAAATTATACAAAAAAAAAGAATTTTGGTGAAATCAACTAATCAATCAACGTTAAAATCGTGCAAAAAATAAGTATTTATTACTCTTTAAAATTTCTAGTTAAAATCGTGCAAAAAATAAGTACTTATTACTCTTTAAAATTTCTATTGTGAAAAAATACTTAACTTTACTAATTAAATATAGTAAACACGGTGTTTTTGAATTATTTACCATTTGTGTAAAATCGTGCAAAAAATAAGTACTTATTACTCTTTAAAATTTCTATTGTGGAAGAATACTTAACTTTACTAATTAAATATAGTAAACACGGTGTTTTTGAATTATTTACCAATGTGTGTGAATGACTGAATTCCTCAAATAATTACAATTTTTTTTTTCTTTTTAATATTAATATTTAAATAATAAAAAATAAAAAATTTAAAATAGACAAAAAATACGTACTAACAATGAAATTGTTTCATCGAATCTTTTCATTAAAAGTGTCTGTTTTCTCAACTATTTGTGGTTGTTTTACTTTATACCTTTAATTGATTTGCCTTTTTTATTTCATTTTATTCTCACTTTTTAATAGGTTGTGATCAAATAGAATTGGAATAGGTACCAAAATTATATATTTCATCTATTTGACAACAATGATCATGAACAAAAAAATTAAGAATAATATTATTTTATTATTATTTGGACTAAAAGTTATTAGTTAAATAAATTATATTTTTAAATTAATAAAGTAAATAATTGAGATTTAAAAAAAAAATAGTGAATACAAAGAGTATATAGTATGTCTTTAAAATAAAATTTTAGAGATAATTATTTTTCTTAAATCAATTCACATAATTATTGATATTAAAAAAAAAAAAAAAAGTACTCCATAGGCCCAAAACCTCCGATGAGTCGGCCCATCCGTTCCCTATAAAATGCTTTCGGCGTTCATGCAAATCTCCCTCACTCACTCACCTCCATTAAAATTCCCTTTTCAAGGCCGCCGTCATCACTCTCCGTTAGGTTTCCGTCTTCTCCATTTCCGACTCAATCCACCTGCATGCTGAAATTCGCTCCCACCTTTTGAAAATTCCATCCAAATCCATTTTCCGCCATTGATTCTCTGCAAATCGAAATCCGCTTCTTCTTCTGAGAGACAGGCGTGGGGATTTCGAGGTCCCGAAAGCTTTTCCATGGCCGCCGTTTCGTTGTGACCCAGATCTATTTTTGCTTCTTTTGAGGGGGTAGCCGGGGCTCAGGCCTCAGCGGCTTCTAAAGCCCCCACTGCTACAACCATCTTCATTTTACCGTATATCTTTTTTCATCGATTCATTTTCCATATAACAGATTTTAGATCCGTCTTACTCAGAGATGCCTGCAATCGCCGTCGATGCCGCCGCCGTCTCGCCTCATCCCTACGCTTTCTCCACATGGGACACCGTTCTCCCCGCTTCTCCCCCGCCGGTGCCCTGGTCGCCGGCCCACTCTTCCCTCCTGTACCGCGTGGAAGGCTGGGGCGCGCCTTACTTCTCCGTCAACCCCAACGGAAATATCTCCGTCCGCCCTCACGGCGTCGACACCCTCTCCCACCAGGAAATCGATCTCCTCAAGGTCGTGAAGAAGGCCTCCGACCCGGTTTCCTCCGGCGGGCTCGGCCTCCAGCTCCCCATAGCCGTCCGCTTCCCAGATGTGCTGAAAAATCGCCTCGAGTCCCTCCAATCCTCCTTCAATTTCGCCATCGCCTCTCTGGGCTATGACGCACATTACCAGGGCGTCTATCCTGTCAAATGCAACCAGGACAAATTCGTTGTTGAGGATATCGTCAAATTCGGTTCTCCCTTCCGGTTCGGGCTTGAAGCTGGATCAAAGCCCGAGCTTCTCCTGGCAATGAGCTCCCTCTGCTATGGAAACCCTGAGGCACTGTTGGTATGCAATGGATTCAAGGATGTTGAGTACATATCTCTGGCCCTTATCGCTAGAAAGCTACACCTGAACACTGTCATCGTCCTCGAGCAAGAAGAAGAGGCTGACATTGTGATCCAAGTCAGCAAGAAGCTCGGCGTCCGGCCCGTAATTGGTATCCGGGCCAAGCTGAGAACAAAGCATGCGGGCCATTTTGGCTCCACCTCCGGCGAGAAGGGAAAATTCGGCCTCACAACCTCACAAATCCTTCGGCTCCTAAAAAAATTACAGCAACATGAAATGCTCGACTGCCTCCAGTTGCTTCATTTCCACATTGGGTCTCAGATCCCTTCGACTACATTGCTCACAGACGGGGTGGGAGAAGCTGCCCAGATTTACTGTGAACTCGCCCGTCTTGGTGCTTCTATGAAAGTTATCGATATAGGTGGTGGCCTCGGGATTGATTACGATGGGTCAAAGTCTCAAGACTCTGATATCTCTGTTGCTTATAGTCTTCAGGACTATGCCATGGCTGTGGTTCAGGCCGTGCAGCTTGTTTGTGATCAGAAAAAGGTGAAGCATCCCGTGATTTGTAGCGAAAGTGGACGTGCGATAGTCTCTCATCACTCAATCTTAATTTTCGAAGCTTTTTCGGCGAGTTCTAATGTTAACTATCAGGAAACCTCTTCTCTTGGGCAGTTTGTCGAACAGTTGACGGGCGATGATGCCCTCTCCGATTATAGAAGCTTAACTGCAGCTGCAATTAGCAATGAGTACGACAATTGCTTGGTTTTTGCAGACCGGCTTAAGCAGAGATGTTTACAACAATTCAAAGAGGGGTCATTGGGGATGGAACAGCTTGCTTCTGTTGATAGTCTTTGCGAGTTTGTATTAAAGGCTGTTGGTATTCCGGATCATATTCGGACTTACCATGTGAATCTCTCAGTTTTCACCTCGGTTCCTGATTTTTGGGGCATAGGCCAGCTGTTTCCTATTATACCCATCCATAGGCTCGACGAGAAACCCGTGGTGAGGGCAAAATTGTCCGACTTGACATGTGACAGTGATGGTAAAATCGACAGGTTCATAGGCGGCGAGTCTAGCCTGGCTCTGCATGAAATGGAAGGCAATAATAATGGTGGGTCCTCTTATTACTTGGGGATGTTTCTAGGTGGGGCCTACGAGGAGGCGCTTGGGGGAGTTCATAACCTGTTTGGGGGGCCCAGTGTTGTGCGGGTTCTGCAGAGCGAAGGCCCGCATGGGTTTGCCGTGACACGTGCTGTGCCAGGCCCGTCATGCGGGGATGTGCTTCGGGTCGTGCAGTACGAGCCTGAGATTATGTTTCAGACACTGAAGCATCGTTTGGAGGAAATTTACGGTTATGATGGTGGGGTTACCGAATTGAGGATACTTGACGGGCTTGCGCGCACGTTTAATAATATGCCTTATTTGGCTGACCATAATAATACATATTATTGAGGTGGTGATGATTACTCAGCGGTTGCTCAGTGAGAGAGATGATTCGATCTCATTAGTTTTTCTAATTTATCTGAAGCTTTGTTACCATCTTGTTTGTTCTTCTATGCTGTTGTGGTTGAGGCAAACGGGCGGATTAATTTCGTTAGTTTGTGGTGGGTGAATAAAGATGTAAGGAGATGATGTTCGAGTGTAAGTGTTTTAGGGTTCTCTGATGTAGTGTTCTCTGAGATAAAGTTTGTGGTGTTTGTTGGTTCTTGTTTTAATTTTGACTTGTATGCTCTTTCTTTTTGGGTGGTATCACATGGAATGGATGTATGAAAGTCAAAAGATACTTGGAATATTGATGCTTTTCTTTTCTTTGGAATACAATTCAGAAACTAGTGCAAGTAATTTGCTTTTTCAGAAAGTCATATGCTTATTTAACATTGAGTTGTTTCCATTTTTACAACTTTTAGGTTTTTGTATTTGTTCGTTCTGGAACTATATTCTTGGGACTTTTTGGAGGAATAAGACTTTTAGATGATGAATAGAATCCAAATATTGTTTGAATGAATGTCAAAGAGACATGTATATATTACTGTTAAAAATGAATTATGGAAGTAAGGTTTATCATGTACGCTCAATACATGTACTACTACTGTCAAAATCGAACTTGAAAGCTTGTAAAAGAATGACTATGGTTTCTTATAATAAAAATCCTGTATGTGTTTATTTTACAGTACAATTTAATGTTTATCTGACAGATCTCATTTTTCTAAAAACGATATCTAATAATAATAGCGTAAGGAATAACATTATTGTGAATGCTCTGTTTAGTGTTTAGTATAAACTCGGAGAAAGGGCATTACCTAAATATATGGTAGATCAGGATGCAGGAGTTGGGGATACACTGCATTACAGAAAGGAAAACATGAACAAGATAGCTTGAATAGCCATCAAAAGTATCACAGGTCTAAAGTATTTTCAAACAACATTAAAGGGAAACACAGATCAACAAAATAGATCCCAAATGTTTACAACTTGATTCAACTTGAACACAAACACGACCCGAGACTTCTCCATCATACTTTGCACCTTGGTGTCGTATCTGTATTTGCCAAAATTTTCAAAAAGCATATTAGCACATAAAATGATATCAATTCAACAAGGCCTTTGTGTATCTTTCAATAGATATTTCAAGTAGCACATACTACTATAACAGAGTGTTTGCAAAAAACTAGTTTTTTGTCTTTAAGAAATGCTTTATTGTATGAGAGCCACACGTAGTGAATGTGTTGCGGGGTAGAGGCTAAAATAAAAAAGGTTGAATGTTTGGGTGAGGGAAATACCTTGAAATGAGCTTTGGAATATAATTACAAAAACTAATCTAAATTTATTAGTAGGAAAAAGAAGGATCAAAGTGCAAGTGTTTGCTAACACTCAAAATTGCTTTTCCCCAGTTAAAAGCCCTAAAACACATTGTTTTTTGGTGTTTGCTAACGATACCTAAAGTGTATTGATTTAGCAATTTTGTTTTATTAATCAAGTTAATGGATGGATGTGCTTCGTTCAATATTTGGTCTTTCACTCTAACTGCATAAAATAAAATAGTAAACAGTAACATATATTACTGACCTTTATTAAATTCCAAGGACAATAATGGTTGAATTTCAATCATCCCTCACGGCCGTAGTCATATATTATCTCAATCTGAAGACAAAAATGAACAAATAAGATGTGTAAATAACCAAAAGATAACATGGTAGGTCTTGATGTCACATCTCATTAGTGATTAGTCAGGCAGAATAGAAAGGTGCGTAGACTAAAAATGATTATTCTTGACATCTTGTACTCAATGTAGATGAGAAACTCAGGAACCCACTTCGTGCAGACCATGCTAGAGATGAAAAGGGCTTCAATAACCTAGAATACGAATGATTGTTCTAGAGAAAAATAAAAAAATAAACCCCATATGTTCAGAAATAAGGCACAATTAATGTATTCCCATTATTATCGCATTATTTAAATACACACAAAAAAATACTTTTCCTAGAAAATGATGGGCAATGTAGTTAGGCATTTCACAACAGAAACAAGAAACAACCTAACACTCGTATTTTAATGTGCTTAAATATCCTTAGGAAAAAAAGAGGATTAACCATCAACAAGAAACAAAAAGGAAACAGATCACGGTAATCATGTACATATTAACATAATCATCATCATGGGAAGAAAAGTTCATGAAAATTTGTAGCTCAATTTTACTCCTATCAATGAAGCCCAGGAAAAAGAATAAGAGGGCCCACCAACATACTGAATGTCTAGACAGTTATATAGAGCACAACAATAACCGATCGTTTATCTTTAGAAAAACAGAGATGAGTTCTCAATGAATTACCCCAGGAGGTGGTGTTGGGTTTCGGCAAAATTTGGAGCCACCAGGAGCCCATGGAACTGTTCACCAAAAGAAATGATTATGACCCTCATACATTTATAGACATAAAATTCCAAAATACATTATCATAGTCAATAAAAACTACTACTACTATATCAGTTTCAAGGACAATATACCTTCCAGTGATGCAAGTGTGAAATGAGAAAAAAGAAAGAAATACACAGGCCATGAATTAGGACACTAGAAGTTCACCTAGCATTAAGTTAGCAAGAAAAAAACAATAGTTATCCAGTTAAAAGTAGCATACACTTCAATACTACATTACTACTCTTCTTCTATTCTAAAATACATTCACATACACATATAACTACTCTCAATGGGTTTGCATAATATTTGTTGAATTGACATAATCCTGGAAATGATTCCCGAGATATCATAAATGTATTAAATTGAACTTTTCATGGCATAAGAACAAAGCAGCTATCTTGAACATACCAATGTAAGGATCAGGGTGCCGAAATTTATTGTAGTTTGCTTCACCAGCGTCAATCATTTTATCAATAAGTTCTATATCTTCCTGCAACACAAACAATCGAATAAAACAGTAATAAACAAAAAAAAAAATTGTGTATACTTTTCCTGGCCAACCCACCACACAACCCTTAGGTTATCAATACATTTATATCGTCATCATCATCATCATCATTTTATAAAATACGTTAAACCAAAATGCTCACAATAGTATTCAATATTTTCAGGTTATACCCCTCCACTCTCTTTCACTGTTTCAGCAATACATGGTGCAGTACAGTAAGTAACTACAAAATCGGCCGTAAGAACTATAGGAGACGAATTCATTCAATTATTTATTTTCATGTCAAACCAGGCGCCTAAATTCCTCGATAAGTCAGTTGATTTCTAAAATGCGCACAATCGTCCGTAGATTTAAGACGGAAAAATGAAATTGTTAAGAAATCAGAAAACGATGTAAACATAATCGTTTGGAAAAGATAACGAACCACGTGTCTGTTGGCCTCAAACTTTTCTCTGAGAGCATCTGCCTGAAAAAAGTAAAATAATAAAAAACACAGAAAACCCAATCGAGATCGAATCGAAAACCCTAAGAAAAAAGAGGGAGGAACAGTTACATCATGGTAAAAGAGATGGCGATGGACGGCCCAATTGAGAGTGTCCTTGAGTGCTCGCCTGTAGAGGATCCTAACCCTCTCCTTCTGTGCTGCTCGCCGGGTAAGATACGACGCCGTAGCCAAGCTCATTTCGCCCTCTTTCTTTCTCCGATCTCTGCCTTCCTGTTTTTCACTCGATTCTAATTCTACGCTTCATTAATCAATCCTATACCGACTATAATGGGCTTAACAGAATTTGAAGTCCACAAAACGATAGCCCTTTCGTAAATTAGGCCTGTTAATGTTATTGGGCTTCGTTTCTCGAAGCCCAAAGATGCATTGTACTTTCTAACACTTCGTTCAATGTAAATCGAAATGTAAATCGAAAAGGCTCAATTTATTTACACCTCCCTTATTACTCTCCACACCCCATTGATTAACTCACCCTCTTAATTTTATTAGTTTGATTAGCACACCACCCCTTAAATTATCAAAATACCCTTTTTAATTAAAGAAAAACAATTTACTACTTACACCTTTCTTTTCTCCCTTTAACCTAATATGACCGATGTAAATCTCTCTCTTAATTATTTTTTGCTTCAACCAATTTTCACCTCACTCAAATTTATTGTACAATTAATTGGTTAGCTGTAAAGATGCAGAACCGTTTGACCACCACCAGTCAAAATTCTTTTCTCTGGTTTGACAATGTTGAGTGTGTAGATATTTCGTTCTTTTAATTTTTTTAGTGTTCTCCATAATAGGTTGTGCCAGAATTGCTTTCGAAGCATTTTCAGTTCTCATCATTCTGAAATTAAGTGTCGATCGATCGAAACACCACTTCAACCCGATTAATGCCGATTTCAGCTCCGACCTCAATCAGAATGTAACAAAAAATCAGCTCTTTTGCAACCCCAAGTTCCCTAGAAATTATCTACCCAAATTTACGAAATATTTGACCAAAAGTTCAATCAATTATCTGTCACGTTCAACTACAGTTACTCCCAAAAATCAGCCGCAAAAACCAAAGAAAAATCCCCACAAAATTCAACCAAAATACTGCGATGTATAACCTCAATTCTCAAACCTCAGAGAATTCTTGAAATTGGTGGAGGAAGAAGAAGAATATGTCGGGTTGTAATCGAAGAGGCAGCGATTGGTTCCCAGAGCAAAGCGGGGCTGCCGGAGTGACCGATGAAGGGCGGTTGATGGTGTCCGAGATGGAGGCGTGGTTCATCAAGAGATTTAGGATTATCGAGACTCGAGTGATGCTTAATAATGGTATTTTGATAAGGGTAATACAGAACTTTTAAAAAATTAAAATTTAAAAGAGGGTAGGAAGAGTAATAGAAGAGGTGTAAATAAACGGAGCCAATCGAAAAATGTGTTCTAGCCGGATTTTGAAATTCAAGTGAAAGAGTAAATTGAAAAGATATGAGTTAATGTGTTCTCACTCGAGAGGTTCGAACCCTGGACTTATAATTCGGCTATACTCTTGAAGACTTCTTTTCTTATTTGAACATTTGATAAGAGTATTAAAGACACATTCTTTAAATTTAAAATAATTATTTGCAATTTTTCTTTTTGAAATATAAATAAATTTACTCATATCTTTTCAATTATTTTAATTGTACTAGCATAATTTTACTTTTCAACATAAAACATATTTTTACCTTTAATTGTAAATAAATAGGTCAAAAACATTACTATCTTTTTAGATGGAGTACAAATAATCTCATTTTAGTCATTTACTATATATTATTTTCTTACTTTTATTTTTCATTTTTACAATAAGTAAATAATGAAAAGGAACAACTCAATATATCTATGACATAGTAAAAAGTAAATTTCTCCATAAAAATAAGTCAAAATAGAACACACTAGTAGTAATTGTTAAAACATTATACTCAAACCGGAATTTTACCACAAAATTATTGTCATGTGGCCAATCATCAATGAACTCGACACCTTAACTAATATACCCCTACAATCTCTACAGCCTTGAAACACTATTACACCACAACCTCAACCTCATGAAAGTGTTTTCATACTGTTTTTCCACCCAAACGATCTCCTACGGATCGTACGCGGAGCCGTGAAGCTAAGTCCGAGCATCTCTTTTAGCGCTTGGTCGTGCTCTGAGAAACCAATAAGCTTAGCAACAATTGCAGCGCTTTTTCTCACGTGGTCTGTGTTGTCTGTTTTGCTCCATAAAAGGCTGACAAGTTGCAACTTCCTCTGTTTAGAGTCTAAGCTGATGCCCCACTCCTTGTAGATTGTGCTTCTTTCATCTTCTGTGTATCTTTTATTAATAAGCCTGCTGAGTGTCTCCCTCTCACGACGAAGGGATTTCTGGCTGTTGGGTTCGAAGAAAAACCATGTGAGTTGATGAATGAAGTGTGAAATAAGTCATTTGTGTTGTTTAGTAAAAGCAGGTAATTTCTAGTGTAAGATGGTAAGAGTTAAAGACAATACCTTGAAGCCAGTGTAAGAGTTAGGCCCTCTTGTACAGATGAACTACCACTGATTAATGTTTCCTTGAGAAAGGATAATCTCCTGTGCTCTACCTCCATGTAAACAGAATCCGTTGAGTCGTCTTTAATAAGGAGGAAGAAGTATGTTCTGTGGACCAATGAAACGTTGCAATCTTGCCACAGCCTGATTATCAATTTCTGCAACTTCTCAAACTTCAGCGGCCAATTGTTCGTTGGATCCAAAGTAACATCTCTGATATCCTTTTCCAGCTCTATCTGTTGAACCTAAGAACATAACACAAGTCATTGAAAGACTCTCTCCATCCAAATTTACAAACCAAATGACCAAGATGAACACATTTTGAACACAGATTTTATAAAAAAGATCGATCAGTTACAAAATAAGCTTGAGGGTTGACAAATTAGAAAGAAAAAAATTGTCTTTCAAAATTTTCTCGAGGAGGTGTTTGTGATTATGAAAGTTTTTTTTTTCATTTTTAACTTAGACCAATCCTAAACACAGGTTTTGTAAAACTATCTCATTAAAGAACACACACGACAACCTGTTGCACATCTTGATTATCATACTGAAGCTTAGCCATCTCCTTGAGCCCTGCCACAAAAGAACCAAGAGTCGGAATATCCTCATGCCCATTGCTAGAGCTTTGATTCCTTATTTCATCTACAAAACCACTATAGTCAGACAATTGGGATTCACTGCTGGACAGTAGTTTTGCACTATTTGCCCCGTACATCGTCGGAGCAATTTTCCACTGCTTTCTTTGGGAAACGCCCTCTGAGCTGCCAGCTAAATCCTCATTCAACACAGTTGGAGGCGAGCTTTCATTATTTCCATCCATCTCAAAGTTGGAAGAGACAGATATTGAACCAGCTCTAAAACTTCGACCTCGACTCATCGAACTTCCGGAAAATGTCATACTAGTTGATGATGATGCACCAGGGGACGCCTCATCACTGTTGGGTCCGAACAAGGAGTCTATAGTCTTCTTCACACCTCTAACATTTTGCTCCAATACACGGTAATTATTAGCATTGACTGTAATTTGTCCATTTGGAGAATCACATAGTATTGGCATGTTTTCTTCACTCTCACTAGTCGACTCGTGTTTTGATTCATGAGCAATATTGTGATCAGATTCGCCCGTCTCAATGCACCGGGCTTCCTTACAGACTTCATCGGAATCTTCACCAAGAGGCTCCTCTTTTTCTTGGATTGGGTCAGAGGTGGCTTCGGACGAATAAGTATCATTTTCACTGAGAGAGTTCGATTTTCTGTTACAACTACATTCTCGATCGAGAGAGTGACTTTCGTTGAGATTTTGTGAATATTTGTCTCTTTCTATAGCTCCAAGTAAATCGTTAATCCGAGAATGGGCTATATCTCGTTGCTTCTTCAGTTCCTTAATCTCTTTCTCCAACTGCAGATAAGTAAGCACCATCAGAATCAGCTATTCATTAATATCATTGAGAAGTTGATTAGGACTACCAACGTATGCAATTTCAACAAAGAGTGCTAGAGAAAAAAAGGTAAAAAAGAAAAGGGATATCATCACCTTTTCAATCTGAACATCTTTCTTTCTTAAATATGGTCCGTGGTCACAGATTGATCCCGGAGTTTTTAATTCACTTTCCAACCGAGCAACCTCTTTCTGTAGATGTTTCACCAATGTCTTATCAGACATCACTACATTAACCTTTGCATTTGTCGAAACCTCCTTTGCACAACAAGCGAATAAAAGTGTATTTCTCGATTGCTCAACATGGCTTCTGGCAGGGCTCAAGGTGCAAATGATAGCTGTTCTTGCATTCCCACCCAAGGCGGGCTGCAGTATGCGTGTAAGCTTTGAGTCTCTGTAATTGACATGCCCCTGTCTTCCACTACTACATAAAAGTTAAAACAAATCATATATGAGAAATGGTTGAATTAGAACAATAAAGGCAGCGGGGGATCAAACGGAGAATAAAAAATCAATGAACCTAAGTTTGCGAATGACGGTGCTCAGAGTTAATAAACTACGATTTATATGGCAGCCTTCTTTCAGTCTCTTCCCTACGGCTAATGCTTGAGATGCTCGTTCACTTCCTGCTAGATCAACAAAATTCTGCAGGCGGAGTTGGAATAAATAATTTATTATCTAAACAGTTTGTGTTTATGTATACCACCCAATAAGAAGCACATGTTCATTAAAATAAGTATATACCACACTGGCAGCTAGGGTGGTTGAGTTGCTCTTCCCTATGAACTCACGAGCAGAACTTTCAATTGTCTGTAGAAATCAAAAGAGAAATAGCCAACTGAGACCTTGAAACTATTCAAGTACATAGAGAGAAATAGAGAGATTATAACACATAATGAAAGAAAAATAAGAGAGCTAACCAATCTAAGAATTTGATGGGATCTAGAGCTAGCATCGTTCAACGATGTCTCCCCAATTTGTCTTTGGTCTAAACGAAAATGCATTCAAACATATATTATATTGTCAACTAATTAATACTTGTACTACAAATCATCCGATTAAAGATAGTATGCCTAACCTTCGCAGATAGATAACAATTCCTTGAGGTGATTCCAATCCCTCAAAGTCTCTTCTGTGAGTTTTTCTATGATAGTCCCTCTCTGCAGAGTTAAGCAACATAAATAAAGCTACGTGGATGCATATATACGAGAATATTATTAATTAGTAACTCAAAACTCACTTCTGGATCATCAAGTAGCCGCAGTGGAGTACTATCTGTTCCGAGGAGATCTCTCACAACTTCATTATATATCTCCATGGCAGAAAACTTTAAAACAAAAGCTCTTTCTTCATGCTGAGACAGATAGAGAGAGTTGTCATAAAAGCTGACGGAAAAACACTATTTTTGTACGAAAACAATTCATAGTCTTGCGTACCCTTTGCGTATAATCATAAATATCTGCCACCGTATACTCGGTAATACCATTCATAGTGTACGTCTTTCCACTGCTTGTCATACCATACGCAAAGACAGTTGCTGACATAGATATGATCCGAAATGTTTCAGAATTAGATGAAATGAAAGCAATTAAAGCCAATATCTTAAAGTATGTTAGTTAAAAGTCAGGCAAAATCATTGATCTAAACTTACAGTTGATGCCTCCAACAACGGAAAGAGCAATATCCTTTATTCCATCATCATACACCTCCCTCGTTTTGCAGTCACCCCTAAATACTCTGTCTATGAACAAGAACAAGAACATATACATTTAGATCACTCCTCATATCATAATATTTATGAATAGTTATAAAAACTACACTGAGTTTTTAGTCTGTTATATTCAAACAAGATACTTCATACACACAGTCTCAGATTCTCCTCCTAACTATAAAAAGGATCAACGTACGGATAAAAGCAACAAATGGAATACATTTGTTACATAGAATCTTGAAAAGCCCTTACCAAATGAATACGCTGTGGGAAGCCCAGACCTCTCCTGGAGGCTGTTCCTGTACAAAAGGGTAGTCGAGTTTATGCATTCCCAATCCATAACCTCATTCTTCGCAATCTCCTTATCACTCAAAGGCCTCAACCTCACCAAAACCAGAATCTTCTCTGCCCCGCCGTCCATTATACCTTGCTGATTCACCAAATCCTCATCACCCATGGCACACATCTGATAATTCAAACAGATCAACTCTTATTACATAGAGTATGAAAACCCCATAACTAGAACTCCGAAAGGAACGCACGCCCACACTTCGTAATGCGATGGGAGTCGATCACTTTTATCTGCAAGAAATCAAACTTTGATCAACATTCGGCTCCAAACCCGGATCTCCCTAAACAGAAACATGGATTTTGAATCTTTTATTTTCTTTCAATGGCCAGTGCCATCAGAAATAAGCAAACAGAGAGAAATGAATACAGATTGATTGTATACATGACTGTTAAATAAAAACGCATTATACATAACTTTATAAGGAGAATGTTATATTGAAAGAGAACTCATCATTACTCACCTTTTGAAGATGATGATGATGCCGATTGAAAACCGAGAATTCCGGTTAGGATTTGAACTTCAATTCACTGCGAAGCCGGAATCAATCAGATTTTGTTTTTTCAGATAATTTTTCTCAGAAAAAAAACCATCAAATCCAGGTAAAGAAATAAATTTTGAGATTACATATCATATGTATGGATCTGCGAAACACTATTTTACACCTAAAAACATCCGACCTGAAAAAGAAAAAAAAAAATTGGCCAAAAAAAAAAGTTGCAGCCATACCAAGTCAAACAAGCAAGGTGAGGTCAAGGAACAGTAGGCGAAATGCCGCTAACTTACATTTAACACGGCGATAGCAAAACTCACTCACTCTCTCTCACCCTCCCTTTCTCTCACGCAACGGCTCCGTCTGACAGTGAGATGAGAGGTGGGAACGGTGGAGATCAGTGAACGTTATAATCGGCGGTGTGAAATGACGACTTTGCCCTTGATTTTGCTTTTGAAAAAAAAGGAGACTGGTGGAGAAAGCACGTGAGCGTGGTCGTGGCTGTGTTGTATTATTATACAGTAATTATAATTAGTGATAACATACTTTAATAATTAATTGGTCAGTAATAATTTTATCTATCTAGGCCAATTAAATTCGGGAGATACTTTAATAAAATCGAAATGGGAATGGGATCTTCATTTTTGTTTTCCCCATGAATTTTATCTAATTTGTAACATTTATCAAATGTTCTTTTGACTTTTCTGTTGATATTTTATCTTTTGAAATAAATTCTAAAACTTGTATGAAATGTCAAAATATGCAAGTGTATGATAGAGTATATATTTGTAGATTTTAAAATTATATCTAATTATTTACTATGTAATTTTACATTTAATTATTTTTCTAAATTATGATTTTTTAGTATTTTTGTTATATAACTCCCTACTGTATATGTATATAGATATAACGAGTATGGAAAAAGCTATTTTCAGGAGGTGTATAGGAACTCATATAACTCATATATACTGTCAATTAAATAACATTTTAATTATTATTGAATCGAATTATCAATTTAAAAAATAAAATTTGAAAATCTTAAACGGCAATGAATTATCACTTGTGCAACTAAAAATATGTTTGGTATTAACGATGCATTATAAAGAGTACAATAACCATCTGAAAAATTACAATGGCAATTGATTTAGAATCTCAATCAAAATCTATCTTATTTTCTCACTTGTGCCTTTATCTCAATCAAAATCTATCTTATTTTCTCAATTGTGCCTTTTATATTATCGTCCAACACCACGAAGACAATATTTTATGTTGTTGTCTCGTCCGTGATGCTACTGCGCATGTTATTGTCGTCTGTGTAGCTATTGTGGGCTTCTCAATTGCTCTTAATAGCAAGTCATGTAATTGTACTTCTCGTTGCTTATATATATATATATATATATATATATATATATATATATATATATATATATATATATTGTTCTTTATTAGTTTGAATATTATCAAATATTTGTTTGTTATATTATTATCAACATGTACATATATATAAACAATAGATCATCATGAAAAGATACAGGCAAATAAAACATTAATATATACTATGTATTCAAGTTAAATAATATTGTCTGGAACTGTGAAGAGTGAATTAAAAAAAAAAAAAAAAACAATAGAAGTTAAAAGGGTTTGCTTTGGGCGGTTTATATGTTCGATCTCAAATCTACTTCTATATTTGGATAAATACAACTCTCCTTGTCTCTAATATGTGTTGTATGTGTAAATAAGTATTTAAAATGAGAATATAAAAATACTAAAATTATTTTTATATTGTAATGCATAATTTATGTTTATGTGAAGGGACGAAAATAAAATTACACAAAATTTTGTGTAATGTTAGTCCATGTATACTACATATAGTTACATCAGGGAGCCGTTTGCTTTAGTTACATCATGGAGCCGTTTGCTTTCCTGTACCAAGCCCACTCTTTGTTTCTCATTCAACACTAGTAGAGAAAAATGGTGCAAACAAAGTCTCAAATAATTTTGAGAGCAACTAAATAACAGGTCAAAGGTAATGCAAACCGGCATGAACAGAAACAGGATTAACACTAAAATTATGTTTGAAGAACAATGTCACACGGCCGAAAACACAATAAAAAACCAAGTCTAGATGAACTTCAACCACAAAAGCACAACACATAAAATCTCAAAACAAAACGTTGCATGTAGCACTTCAAAATGATAAATTAAATGAAAAACAACCCACATTCATATTCCTAATATCTCCTCGAAAACCTGTCTTGAAACCGGTCTGAAAATCTCCCAGCAGAACGGTGGTCCATCAACCTCCCAGACGGACACTCAAACGCCAGATGCCCCCTTCCCCCACAGTTATGGCAAATAGTAATGGCAATGCAATCCTTACTCATATGCCCAATCTGCTGGCAATTCCGACACACAATGTCCCGAAACCCACCTCTGTGGATCCCACCTCCTCCTCCTCTCTCCTCGTGCATGCTTCCCTTGGAACAGTCTCGGGCCACATGGCCCGAAATGTTGCATGAATTGCAGACAGGGTCGTTAGAGCAGTCGCGGGCAATGTGGCCTGTTTTCCTGCAGTTCTTGCAGGCCCTGTCATTGGTGCACTCGGCAGCAAAGTGGCCCTGCTTAAAACAATTGTTGCAGAGCTTCAGGTCGCCGGGGAAGGAAGGGGGAGCCGAGCAGTCCCTCGCACGGTGTCCTGTTTTCCCGCACGTGTGGCAAATGCCCTCATTTGAGCAATTACCGGCCATGTGGCCGGGCTCCCGACAGTTCCAGCAGAGGGCCTTTGTCGTGCATTCAGCTGCGATGTGCCTGAATTAAGAATTTTTAATGGTCAGTAAAAATAAATATTTTATAAACGTTTTGATCCAACTTCCAAAAAAGCATTCAACATTAAAAAAAAAAATGGGTGAGGATTAAGGGGAATATGCTAGAAAAATTAGAATAAAGTATACTCATGCAAGTTACGATTTCACCGTATTTTTTGTTACTTTTGGAAAGTGTAAAACGTTTCTTCATTCATGTATGGTGTATGGCCAAATCGATATTCACCTCTGGAATTTCTATGCGAAAGTCGTAAGGAGAGGATGAATAGCAGATGATTGAGCTACACCCATTTCATAGCCCTGCATTGGGCTTGCTAGGATAGATTGATTCTACTTTGCGGGCTAGGGCGTGGGCTGGATACTTGGATTTGGGAAAAATGATGCTTTACCAATGAGGCAATGAATTTCTATTGTTGGAGTTGAGGTAAATAATTTTCCTACCATGGATTAGCTCACAATTTCCCTAAAAGTACCCCCTAAAAGAAAGTATTATACAAAGCCACATAACTTTATAACCGAAAAGCCTCCCGGGTATGTTCTGTAATTTTGCAAGTTAAATGTGTTTTGTTTAGGTAAATAAGTCAAACATTAAGGGTACTAACATTATCCCAATAAACATCTGTTTGTTGTAAACAGATTGATAAAGTATTTTTCTAAGAGGTAACTCCCTAACTCTTCTATAGAGTTTATTAATATCTTGAACTGGTTGTATCCATCAAGTGATTATAGGTTTGAACAAAATATGCATTACCGGAATAAATCAATCTGGTCAGGGGTCAGAGGCAACCATATTCGCAGAAACACAATAACATTTGCACGTGAAATGAATTTCTAAAGTTCCACATAACGAGTCACATGCTTTTCCCAATAAAGATCTGTTTGTTGTAAACAGATTGAACATTTGCACGTGAAATGAATTTCTAAAGTTCCACGTACTTAAGTCTTATATATGGGAACAACTTTGTGAAAAGCATCTTCTAGGAAAAAGTTGTTTCATAAGGAGAAGAAAAAAATAATGCAGACCAGCAAAAAAGAACTGTGAATTGATGATCTAGTCATCGGAAAATGTAGTAAACTCTTTATGTTTTTTAACGCTTGATATGCACATGTCATACACAAATAGCCTCTCCCTCACCCATATCATCATGAAAAAAGTTTTAGCAGCAAATAAATGAGATAAAAAAAATCTCCTAACAAGCAGCATGGACTACATAAACTGACATATTCCAATGTACCATAAGCCATATCTATAAACAAAAGAACCAATACCATCAGTTCAAGCCAAAGTACACATCATGCAAATGTTCATGCTATACAAGGATATACAAAACAAAACTCAAATTAAATCACTGAACATAGATCATATCCTTAGTTTTCATAAAAATTAGATACTTACCCAGGAAGACCGCAATTGTGGCAGATGGCCACATTGGGGCATTCTCTGGCAAAATGGCCAGGCTTTTTGCAGTTCTTGCACAATCCATTTTGGCTGTAATAGAATAAACATATACCGGTAAAGCAAAATGATAGAAATCAAGTCTAATAACCAAACAAGAAATTAAATCTGATATATAAAACCATGTGGCATGTATTCACAATCATAGACTCAATTGAAACAGATTCAAGAAAAAACTAGCAGATTGTGACTCAATAAAGATACATAAAAAGAAAAGGCAGCCAGAAAAATTATCGGATCAGGTTTCCATAACATCAACCGCCTCCTCTTCCCTCCCCGGCCCCACATACGCAACAGTGAACAAGGCACACAAAACATATTTAATTAATTTTGAGACCAAATAACCTGAATCCTCCTCGTCTTGAATCCCGACTATACGGAGCATCACGATATGATGAATAACGCTGGGTACGCATCTTACGGTCAATTGGGCTCCTACTCCGGCTCCTGCTCCTGCTCCTACCCCTGCTTCGGCTCGTGCTCCGACTCCGACTCCTGTTGTCTAAGCTCATTTTTCTTTCAAAAACTTTCCCAATCAACAAACCAAATACTTATTATATCTCACAACCACAGCTGCTATGTCCTCCCTGTCCACCACAACCAGACACCCAAACACCAAATTCAATGAGTCCCACAAAATCTTTACTTTACCCCTCATGATTTGAACACCAGATTTCCACACCAGTATTACTTTAGTCAACAAAACATTCCACCATACATCAATTTTGTATTTTGAAGCCGGGGCACACCACTCCTCAGCATAGCAAAAATAATTTATCATGAAAAAATATTGAGAAACTACGAAAATAAACATCTCTTAAGTCTTTACTTTGATAGGAAGATGAGCCATCAAGCTCTGTTCATTGCACGGTGCAGAAATGAAATAATGATTAATATTTTAATTCTTAGTTTTCAATCTTCTTTAAAAGGAAAGAATTGAGGAGATGGCGAGGAGGAACAAAGAAGAAAGGTATTTATATTCCCTACATTCTTTCAAAACAGAAAATATATAGTGCTTCATTTTCTCTCATTTGTTTCCCTCCATTTTACACTGAACCACACACAGCTAATCTCCAAACCATCTTTCATTTCCGAATCTTTTATAGTTTTTCAGACAACCCAAACATCAGCACAAAGATTATTCCAAAATCACTAGGATAAGGACATTAATTAAAACGCAGTAAGCGAAATCTTGATCAATCGTCGCTCCTTAATAATACTACGGACAGATCTCCATCCGCAGGCCTAAAACACAATGCCTTGTTTGAAAAAAATGTAGATCTGAACACTGAAAAATACTATCGATGCAATTGAAATTTGAAGCAAACCCTAAGCCCCAATATCAAATCGTATAGCCTGTTCCAGCTAAAACAAATCACTAAAATCCAGATCGAGCGCTAGCAAGAATCGTTGAAATCTTGAGAGATAAAAAAGGAGAAATATACAATTAATATGTATCCACACCACGGAACAATCAAGATATACCCAGTCGGGTCGGTAAATCTAAATTAAGACATAGACGATTATCAGATCTAATTATGATTGACACAATTACTGGAGAGAGAAAGAGAGCGAGATAAAGAGAGAGAAGGAGAACCTGAAGATAGACGGAGAGGGTAACGCTAGAACAGGTGGAGTTGAAGAGCACGGCGTTTTTTTTATCACGCTTGGCTTTTATTTCCAATAAATATCCATTGAGATAATTTTTAACCAACGTGTAATTTGTGTGTTCTCCAAAATTTCGAGTACATATTTTTAAGCTATACAACAATTTAAAACTCTTCGAATTTTTGTGATTTCATCCAAATTTTCACTTTCAAAATTTTGATAAAAATTGCATTAAAATAAGTTCTTATAAAATGATAGTAAATAAAAAATAAGTGCTACTGTTATAATCCATTTGCACAATGTCTTTATTGTGCTCCTTACTTTCAAAGATGTGATAATACGTCCAAATAGTGTTTTATGTTTTTTTTTATAATCTCACTTGATGTTTTTCTACACATGATTTATAAAATTCTTCAAACACCCTTTCAATTGTTTGAAAACTGATTTATTTAATTACTGGAGTTTTCGAGACTGAATATGTAAGTCGAGATCGAATATTTTGTTCGGAGATAAAAAATGTTGATTGAGAGACCGAAAATATTGTCCAGAGACCGAAAATGTAAGACGTTGTACACAAGATAATAAATTCGATTTCCGGACAATATTTTCAGTATTCGGACAATATTTTTGGTTCTCAGTCAACAATTTTCAATTCTTAGATAACATATTCGGTCCCGTAACTCCTTTTACCAAATAAATCAATCTTCAACCAATTGAAAGAGTATTTGAACCATTTCATGAAACACTACCTCAATAAGTATATTTTTAAATTTCTTATTCGTGCAGGATTGCTCTATGAATACTCTCATTTATGGGTGGATCACTTGACCTGTCGACACTTGTTTTGATACCATTTATGATACGTCGATTTTTATGAGTAGACTCATTTATCAATAAATGATTTTGGTAGAGTATTATTTTGATCTTTGTACTAATACTTTATTTTACAACATACTTTGTCACTCATAAGTTGAACTCAAAATGTATCTTCTTTTTTTAGAGAGTATAAGAATTCCAAAACTTAAAGGTTCTTACTCCATAACAAAACTAAAAAAAAAATCTCATTTTCGGAACCAGAAAGTAATCAAGTATAGTAATATCTCTATTTAATTAAACTAGACACTGCAAACAATAATTATTAAGTTCAAAAGCTCCGTAAATGAAACTCTTCGGTATACCGTATACCCATTGCTACCGTAGTAGACCAACCAAAATTGCCTGATTTTACCGCTGCGGTAAAAAAAAAAAAGGAAAAAAAGGAACTACTCTTCTATTGCTAACTACTATCGAACCGGGTTCAACAACCTTGTGTGGTCGTCTCCTTCTTCCGCCTCATCTCCAAAACTTTCCTGTGACTATTAGAATGCGCTTCTTTGGAGAAAGTCGGGCTACAAGCCGGTCTGTACTCTGGGAAAAGCCGGCCCGATTTGTAACGCACGCCACAAGCGTTGCACAAGGTTTTCGGGCCTTGCGGCCCTGTTCTCCACTGCGGTGTTTTGTTGACCTGGCAGTGGGTGCACTTCCGACCCAAGTCCGCCTCCGGCGTTGACTTCTTCTGCTTCTTCGCCGGAGGAGGTTTCTCCACACTGCAAAACCAGTCCGCCTCGAAAACGGACGGCTTGCCGCCGAACACCACCACGGGAAGGGGCGGCAGTACGGATGAGCCGTTGGAGGAGGTCGTCGTGGATGACTCGGCGGCGCTCAGCGTCGGCGACGACGACAAGTACCACGGACGCCGGCGGGAGGGCCTCGTCGGCCTGTAGCTCCGGGCTTTTCTCGGCACAGGGGAGGGCAAAAAGGGGACGCGCATCATACGGACCGGCCGGTTGACCGTTTCGATGCTTTTGCCCCGGCTGACCGCCGTGAAGCTTCCGACGGGGCAGAGCAACGAGAGCTCCGTCGGAGAGTCGTCGACGAATTGCGATAGCCATTCCAAATCCTCGAAATCGTCAGGCTGAGAGAGAAAAAACACGATATAATTTCTTCCCTAAAATTAAAATAAAAATCGAAAATTAAAATTGGGGGAAATGAAGAGAATAATCACCGGGATGGCGAGTTGACCGGCGGCGGAGAGGCTGTCGAATTCGTCGGCGGCGCCGGAGAAGGTGGTGGTGGAGGAGAAATTGGAATTCCTTTCGTGATCGAATTGAGGATCGTGATCATCGTGGTGGTCGTCGTCGTCCAATTGATCGAGGTTAAGGAGGTCCTCGACGGGGAAATTATCGTCGGAGGGAGGAAGGGTGTGAATACCCCAAACGTCGTCGTTGCAATTCGGTTTGACGGCCATTTGGGAGAGGGCACTCGACTTGAGGGCTCTGGCCTCTATGAACTCCATTTTTAATCTGACACATAACTTTTTCTAGGGCAAAATCATAATTAATCAATCAATTAATTAATTAATTAATTAATTAATCGAAGAAGAGGAAGACGAAGATAAAAAAGGAGAAACAGGGGATGTGGAGATAAAAAGGGTTTGAACTTTGAAGCACTGAAATGTGGCCGAAACTGGTGCTCGGTGAATGGCATTTCTTTTTTCTCTTTTCCTTTTTTTCATTTTCTTCCTTTTTCCTTTTTAATTAATATTTTTATTTTGCATGTGATGTAACGGACGACCAAAATTACACGCGCGATGCATTTTTCTTAACAACTTAAATTCCAATGTAATGGACCTTATGGACGTGTAATTTTTACTTCATCTGCTTAAATGGAAAATATTACTCAACTACTAAATGGAAAATCTTTATAATCACTTAGTTTATCTTTTTGCCGTTTTACATAAAGTTACTTTTCAATATTATTAGTCAATATTAAAAAAAAAATGATCTTTACCTTTCATTTCATCTTAAATTCTAATATATTAATTGATTTTGTAAATAATAATAAAAATGATAATTTATTTTGCAATTTTTTTTTTTTTTTGATTTTATATACTATTTGGGTGGTAGAGTTTGATTCTTAGTCTATGGAGATAGAGTTGACAGCCTAAACCACTAAGCTACGTGACGTAATTGTAAATATCAGTAGTATTATTTTATATATACGTTATAATTTGTAGTATAAATTATAAATTACATAATTAATTAACAATTATCATATACACACTATCATTTTTTTTTTGTCTATATATTTAAAAATAAAAATTATTTTACCTTTTGTTAACGGGTGAAAATTTGTTAACTATGTTCTGGGATTTTTGAGGACTAGTTTGGTAAAGATTTTATGTTCTTAGCTGGAAATGGAAAATGAAAGAGTGTATATTATAAGAGCTGGAATCTTTCTTGTAGAATGTGTCTTTTCCTTTTACAGCTTTTCCTATTTATAGAGCTACTGCTAGGGTTTACAAAAGGAATTGGGCCTTTCCTTATTGGGCCTTGACATGTGACAACTCACAACCCTAAAATGGTAAAAAGACTGTTGGGCCCTTTATTACGCCGCCTTTCCCGAGCCGGGGAGTCCGGTCTCCAGCCTTCCTTTATCGACACTCTAATCTGGTGGCATCCGGGCGAGCAGGTTCATTCTTCGAGGAGGCATATCTTCTGATCGGCACCCAGTTGTCTGCTCGGCTGGCTTTTGCTTGACTGGTACAAACTCCTGGTCGGTCTTCTCTTGGTTATTGGGGGCGGCCTCGGTGTGGGACCCGTGAGAGTGGGGTCCATCGCTTTGACATTATACGTATTAATAAAATAATGAATAACCATGAAAATCATTAACAGTAATAATAATCGAAAATGGGGTACAACAAATGCCCCCCGCGAAGGATCTGGTCGGTGATAGCCGGCCGGGTTCTTCGCGGCCGTAGTCGCCCCATTTTCCTTGTCGAAAAATAGGGTGTGGGCCATGCTGACACGTTTGACGACACGTGTCGTGAGAAGGCCTTCATCTCCCGCCTACAGCTGTCCTTTCAGTTGTCCTTTCAACTTTGAAATTCAAAAATTAAAAAAAGGAAAAAACCGCCGCCTTTTCAGATATCATATATTACTTCCAAAAAGGATCTTTCTCACTTTTCGAAACCCTTCTCCTTCCAAATTTTCCGGCGACCAATCTTCTCTGAAATCCGGCGATTATTTCCGGCGTCCACTTCTCTTTCTTCAGGTACGTGCTCTTCTCCCTCTCCCCGTGCCGGGTGGGCTTTCATTCTGGGGGTTTTCATAGGGCATTTGCTCCCGTCTTCTTTCTGGGATTTAGAGATTCGCCGGCGAATCGCCCTTTTTTCCGGCGATATCTTTGTTACTTACACCGTTTTACTTTACTTTCCGACCGTGGGTGTACCTCCTCGTTAGAAACCAGAAACTGGTGATGAGTGAAGAGGAATCCCCCCTGTCGCGAATCGTTGGGCACTTCGCCCGCTCAAAATCCGGTAGATCCAACTAAATTACCCTCTACTTCTTCTCCTCATGAGGGGTCATCTTCCGATGCCTCTTTGCCGTCCGGGCGCTCGCTGAGATACCCTCTCTCGGCTGACGAGAGCCGTGAGATGCTGGGAGGCGATGTCAGCGATGCCTATCGCCACCTGTGCAAGGTTATCGCTGACTGTCGGGGTCCTCCCTCTCCATACACATATGAGGCTTACCTCCTGGAGCGGCCGTATCGCTACGTCCCTCGCGATGTTTTTCGGGTGGTCGGAGATCGACCAGGGATTTTTGAGGCTAGCCGGAGACCGAGCAAAGTTACGGAGTCTGCTCTTCAAGGAAAGAGAAGCGAGTGGGAGATTCCTTCGGATGTCCATATCTATGCCCCTATTGAGGGTGAACGGGCGGATTGCCCACCCACGGGCATGGTCGCGGTGAATTACTCGATGATGTCGAGCGGCCTTCGCTTTCCTATTCCGGATTCTTTTGCCCATCTAGTGCAGATCTTGGGCGTGGCCCCCATGCAGTTGGTGCCGAATGCCTGGGCGACCATGTATGACTTGAATGTCATATTTGGTTACTACGGCTTGTATCGGGGTCTGACCGGGCTTGAATTGCTGTTTCTGCTGGGGATATGTGACGCCGGCAAAGGTGATTACTATCTCAAACAGCGAGAGACCATTATCACCGACCTGACAAGCAAGCAAGCCAAATGGACTGAGAAATGGTTCTTTGTGGCAGGAGAGTGGAACTCCAAGGATTTCCCTTTGAGCGTCGAGTACCGGTCGACATCAGAACGTTAGTTTCTCTGACCCTAGTGATATATATCCCGGGCATCCCTTTTTCTCTCTCCCGCCCCCCTTTTTTTTTTTTTTTTTTGTTTTTCTGCCCCTAACCTGCCTTTCGGGGATTCTCCCCTTCTTGTCCTTTCCCCTTTTTAGGCCCCAAAGCTCCTGGTGCCGGGCTATTAGGATGGGATTTCCTGGTGATCCTGGAAAGGATAAAATCACTCTCGTATAACCAAAGGAAGCACGATAATTGGAAAAGCAAAGAGAAACGCCTTCGCGCTCGCTTTATAGTTACTCCCCGGAATGCTATAGATATATTTCCGCGTGGGTAGTCGTTATTTTTATTATTATATTTCCTCGTCCTTCCTCGTCCTCTGACACTTTTCTCGTTTTCAGCCCGCAGGTACTTCCGAATTCTCAAGCCGGCCGAGATGCCTAAACCGGAGACTCCTCGTGAACGGAGGAGAAGGGAACTCGCCGAGGAAAAGGCGGCGGCGGAACGCCGGGCTTTGGCGACCACGGTGACCGTCGCTACTTCCCCTCCGAACACCTTTCCCATGCCCCAGCCAATCAGCCAGATCCATGTCGAGAATTCCTCCTCTGACGAGGAACCACTTTACCGGCCGACCAAACGATCCCGGGCGGACGGCTCCGGCGCGTCTGGGACGAAGAAAGATGGACCCCAGGGCCCTGCTGGGAAACCTCCGACAATTCCGAGGAAAGAGAGGGTTCCCCTGAAGAAGAAAACGGCGATGGCCGGATCGGGTGGTGATGATCGTTCGGTCGAGTTAGGGTCCATTTTTGGTGCCGGCGACGAGGATTTCTCCAGGTACTATTTCCTTAATTTCTTTGGCCATATTTCTTTATCCGGATTCTTACCGTGCGGAGTGTGAACCTTCAGGGCCTTCAAAGAGGATCCTGGGCTCCCTTTGGCCGTAGCTCACCTGACAGCCGAGCAGAGTCCTTACGATGAAAACTCTCTGCCAGCACATATCACCCAATCCCTCGAGGACGTTAACCATTCTTGGTCCCAAGAGATGGAGACTGCGGCGTCCCGGCCGGACTTCTTGGAGAAGCTGTTGCGAGTCAGCGCCGCCCGCAATCTGATAATGGTGAACCGTTTGGCTCAGATCCGTGCCGAGCAGGAGGATAAAGCTGCCAAGTGCCCACCTAATCTGCCGGACGTCTATTTGGAGCTGCGGTCTCGGTTCAACAAGTTGCAGGAAGATTTCAACCTTGAATCCGGGCTGAAAGCTTCTCTGAGCAGTGAACTGGACGAGGAGAAAAAGGATAAGATGGCCGTGATCCTCAAACTGACCGAGCAGGGGAAAGAGTTAGAGGGATTCAAAACCCGAGTGGAGAAGCTTGTCGAATCTTATGGTCATGCCGAGAAGCGCATGCAGGAACTGGAGGAATTGAACCGGCGGATATTTAAAGAATTGGAGAGTGCGCAGGCTGCCGAGGCCGCACGTCAGGCCGATCCGGAGGAGGATATCGATCTGTACAGCAATTACTCCTACTACTGCGCTTACTTCGATGGTATCCGGGCACTCCTGGAAGCCGGTCAACCGGTGACTGCCATGGTGGACTTCCTTCGCCAATATTCTGTGCAGAGCCCTCTTCATGCTCACTTCCAATTGTACGTGCTCGATCTGGAGCAAAAGTTCAAACTGGATCTCTCCTGGTGGCCTTTGAAGTCACAGCTTCGGATGCCCAAACCGGCGGAAGCGGTCGACCAGGGCTCGGCGGAAACGGTTCTTACCAGTGAGGTTGATCCGGCTGTCAAGTTTGCGGACTCAGTGCTCAAAGATGATGGTGGTGAAGGGTCGGTTCCCGATGATCAAGAATGATGGTGTTTCGCTTCTTTTTCTTTCTTTTAACTTGCCCGGTGGTGATGACAATTTATGCCCGTATTTAGTTTCCTTTATTTCTTGCTTTTTATTGCGCCCGCGCGGGCTTAAACAGCGTCCCTGACATTACCTGCCGTTTTCTGTTACTTTTGGGGTAAAAAAGGGGCTTTTGCCTTTATTGTTTTGTTTATTTACTTATCTTTATTACTTCATCTTTAATGCGTGTAACGTACGGATTTAATACAGGGTTCCCCATCCCCGAAAGACTTTTGGCGGGTGAAATTCCCTCCGAAACGGTTCTTAGTGGGCCCCCCCCCTTTTTCCCCTCGTGGATGCACTTTCGCGTATAAATGTGTCCCTATTAGGTCTTCTCGATTTCCTCCCAAGGAAAAGAGAGAAAGAAAGGAAAAAGGGAGAAGAAAAGAAAATAGCAAAAGATTCAAAAAAGGAAGATGAGCCAGAGCAAGAAACTGCGTCCGAACAAAGGGAAAAAGGTCTTCTTCGGTGCGTCCGCAGCTACGGGGAGTTACCACGCCATCTCCATTCATTCTGATGGGTGGCGCAAGCTATCCCAAAAGTTTGACGGCAAATGGCACCGTAACAACTTTCCGCTACCCCATGCGTTCGTGCAGCCACTGGAGAAATTCTTGGGTGAAGAGATTCCCTTTCACGACTCCAACGAGCAAGCCTGGGTTGCCACGAAAACCAAACTTAGGCGGCAGGTGGCGTTTGGGGGTCCAGGTTGGGCTGATTTCATTCAGCATGCGGGCATTCAAGCAGGATGGGAGGTCTGGGTGATCTGGAAACCCGGGTTTGGGTTTCGCGTCAGCCTTTTTGATCTGGGGGGCCTCAATGCTTCCTTTCCAAAACAAGTCCGGGCACGTGAGGAAGCTGATTCCCTCGGTCATCCTTATGTTGATTAGCGTATCTTTTATCTGTGCTGTTCGGCCGTGAATAATCATTCCCAACCGTTTCGGCCTCTTTTTGCTTTCATTTAATGCGAAATCCTCGAAACTGTCATCTGTTATTAATGCAATCAATTTACTGCTTTAATTGTTTTCCGATTTTCGAAGAAATGAAAACCTCTATAAATGGGTTGTCCTTCTGTTTGTGTATTGCCAAAAGGTAGAACTTGGGACATAAGAGATTATCCCTCGAAATATGACAACGAGAGTCGAATTTTTGGAAGGTTTGCATTTTTTCGAGCGTGCGTTCAATGGCACCTGGCACAGAGAGGTTTTTCCAGTTCCCGTGGCGTTCCTCCGCCCGACCGGGATTGAGACGACGGACGGAGTGCGGATGGTGGATTCCTTGGATCAAGAATGGTGTGTCCCCTTTACTCGCTTCCGCAACCAGACTGCATTCTACGGGCCGGAGTGGGAACGCCTTGTGAGCGGTTTTGAGATACAAGAGGGTTGGTCCGTGCGGATTACTTGGTCCGGTGGGACGGGCTTTTCAATCGACGTCTTTGATCGGGACCATCGTTCGGCGGTGCGTCCGGTTGGGAACCGCCCCTGGTTGTATCGATGCGGGGGCCGCGGTTCCAGGGTCAGTCCTTGGCCTCCCCGACCTACTCACGATCGTAGGGGCCGCCCTCTTTTTTGATGTTCCTTTCGACGTGGTGTTCCTTAGTTTGTGATTTTCATGTTGTCTTTTTTCTTAATCGATCCATACTTTCCTTAGTGAAATTTTATGTTTTTGGCAATTTTTATATTTGGGGCGAGACGTTTTGTTAAATACTCATGTCCCCCGACGGATCAGGGTGACATGGCCGAGGATGGGACTTGTCCGGTCCTCGGTCTTAATAAAATTTTCCTGTTCGATCGGTCGTGCGACGGATCGCCCGACTCATCTCAGGCTCGGGGAGAGCGGACTCTATCCCCGGTTAAACATTCATGTCCCCCGACGGATCAGGGTGACATGGCCGAGGATGGGACTTGTCCGGTCCTCGGTCTTAATAAAATTTTCCTGTTCGATCGGTCGTGCGACGGATCGCCCGACTCATCTCAGGCTCGGGGAGAGCGGACTCTATCCCCGGTTAAACATTCATGTCCCCCGACGGATCAGGGTGACATGGCCGAGGATGGGACTTGTCCGGTCCTCGGTCTTAATAAAATTTTCCTGTTCGATCGGTCGTGCGACGGATCGCCCGACTCATCTCAGGCTCGGGGAGAGCGGACTCTATCCCCGGTTAAACATTCATGTCCCCCGACGGATCAGGGTGACATGGCCGAGGATGGGACTTGTCCGGTCCTCGGTCTTAATAAAATTTTCCTGTTCGATCGGTCGTGCGACGGATCGCCCGACTCATCTCAGGCTCGGGGAGAGCGGACTCTATCCCCGGTTGAACATTCATGTCCCCCGACGGATCAGGGTGACATGGCCGAGGATGGGACTTGTCCGGTCCTCGGTCTTAATAAAATTTTCCTTAGAGAAAGAGTCAGAGACAAGTAGTTTTCACACAGCAAGTTTTTATTCCAACCGTAAAGAGTTTCGAGATACAAAGGATTACTGATGGTATTTTTTCAGGTGGAGCGCGTTCCAAAGATACTGGTCGGCTACGCCGTTCAGATGCTCCAATTCATATGACCCTTTCTCCACGTGTTTTCTTACTCGCATTGGGCCTTCCCAGTTCGGGCCCAATGCCCCAGTGCTCGGTCCGAGCACGCGCTTGAGGACTAAGTCCCCGGCCTTGAATTTCCTGATCTTAGCTTTAGAGTTGTAAAAGCGTTCTGCTCTCTGCTTAGCCGCGGCGTTCTGGAAAACCGAGTTCAGCCTTCTCTCCTCCAAAAAATCTAGTTCTAGGCGTAAGGCCTTGTCATTGTTTTCATTCAGCTCTTGGGAGGTTCTGTGGCTGACGACCTCGATCTCGGAGGGTATTACGGCCTCGGCCCCAAAGGCCAGGGCAAAAGGGGTTTCCCCGGTGGCGGCCTTGCTAGTCGTCCTGTAAGACCACAACACATCCGGCATCTCGGCTGCCCATCTTCCCTGTCTTTCTTCAAGTTTAGCCTTGATGGTATGTTTCAAGATTTTGTTCACCGCCTCTACCTGCCCATTCGTTTGAGGGTGATACGGGGTGGAGAAAGCCTTCTTGATTTTCCATTTGTCAAAAAAGTTCATGATTTCCAGGCCGTCGAACTGTTTCCCGTTATCCGAGGTAATGGTATGCGGGATCCCGAAACGGCATATGATATTTTTCCAGATGAATTTTATGATCGCCTTTTGGTCGATGACTTTTAACGGCTCGGCCTCGGCCCACTTCGTGAAGTAATCAACGGCCACCACCGCGTACTTAACTCCACCCGGTCCGGTCGGCAGAGGTCCGATCAGGTCAATTCCCCACGACGCGAAGGGCCAGGGGCTGTATATTGAGTTGAGATACTCTGGCGCTGTCCGGATAATAGGGGCGGTCACCTGGCATCTATGGCATTTCCGAGCATAATTTATCGCGTCTCGTCTCAAAGTTGGCCAATAGAATCCTTGGCGCGCCGTCTTGTGGGCCAGCGACTGCCCTCCCGCATGGTTCCCGCAGACGCCATCGTGAATCTCGTTGAACACCCGGTGGCCTTCGAGCGGGGTTATGCATTTCAAGAGTGGAAGGCATAAACTCCTCCTGTAGAGAATATCTCCAATCAGGGTATATCTAGCCGCCCGTATGCGAAGTTGCCTGGCTTCCGTCTTATCCCTGGGTTGAGTCCCGTCCAAAAGGTAGGAGCGAATAGGGTCCATCCAAGTTTCTCCACGATCGATGGTTGTGATTAGGTTTTCCTCTTGTGATATTGCTGATTTCGCCTGGCTGGTCAAAATCACGTTAGCCATATCCGCACTTCCTTCGGAGGAAGCTAGCTTGGACAACGCGTCTGCCTGGGAGTTCAACTCTCTAGGGATTTGCTCGATGAAAGCTCTCGGTATCTTCCCGCACAACGCCATCACGTGTTCATAATATTTCGCCATTCGGTCGCATCGGGTCTCGTAATCACCTTTGATTTGGTTAACCACAAGCAAAGAATCCATGAAGATCTGTAGGTGTTCGGCACCCACTGCCAAAGCCAAGTTTAGTCCGGCGATCAGCGCTTCATATTCTGCTTCGTTGTTTGTCGCAGCAAATTCGAATTTCACAGCGTGTGTAAAAGATTGTCCGCCCGGTCCGACCAACACTATTCCAGCCCCGGCGTGGGAGGAATTGGACGAACCGTCGACGTATAACTTCCATGCCGGGATCCTGGTCAACGGGGTAGATTCGGGGAAAGTCAGCTCCACTATGAAATCTGCAAGGGCCTGCCCCTTGATTGCTGTTCGGGGAGCATAACTGATGTCGTACTGTCCCACCTCTAAGCTCCATTTCAACAATCTGCCATTCGTGTCCGGTCTCTGCAGGACTTGCCGTAATGGCATAGTGGTCAGAACTTCCACCGGATGATCGAAAAAATAAGACCTCAACTTCCGCACGCTCATCACCAAAGCGTACGCCAGCTTTTCTAGTGGAGTGTACCGTGTTTCGGCGTCATGGAGGACCTGGCTGACGAAATAGATTGGTTTATGCAGTTGCCCCTCTGCCCGGACAAGAACTGAACTCATGGCGTGCTCGGACGCAGCTAAATAGAGGAAAAGCTTTTCCCCGGGGACCGGCTTAGAAAGGATGGTCGGGCTCCCCAGGTGCTCCTTTAGGCGTAAAAAAGCCTCTTGGCTCTCCTTCCCCCATTTGAATTTCTGGTCTTTTATCGATCTAAAGAACGGGCGGCTTTTATCCCCGAGCCTGGGGATAAAACGGCTAAGCGCGGCCAGGCAGCCAGTTAATTTTTGCACGTCCTTCAGACTCCGGGGCTCCTTCATATTTTGAATGGCCCTGATCTTCTCCGGGTTGACTTCGATTCCTCTCTGGCTTACGATGTGGCCGAGGAACTTGGTGGCGTATACTCCAAAATGGCACTTCTTCGGGTTTAGCTTCATGTTGAAAGATCTGAGGATTTCAAAGGTAGTCGTCAAATCCTTGATGTGGTCCTCCTCGGACTTACTTTTTATAATGATGTCGTCGACGTAAACCTCCATCGTTTCTCCGATCTGATCGGCAAACATCTTGTTCACTAATCTTTGATAGGTTGCCCCTGCGTTTTTCAGTCCGAACGGCATTCGTTTCCAACACAGCACTCCTTTCTCCGAGTAAAACGAGGTGTGCTCGATGTCTTCCTCTGCCATGGGAATTTGGTGGTATCCCGCAAAACAATCTCAGTTGGAAAAAATTGCGTGTCCGGCGACACTGTCGACCAGGTGATCGATATGAGGTAATGGGAAATGATCTTTCGGGCAGGCTCTGTTGAGGTCGGTGAAATCAATACATAAACGCCAGGTGTCGTTCGATTTTTTCACCAAGACGACGTTTGCTATCCATTGGGGCTCTTCCTCGGCCTCTCTTACGAGGTCATTTTCTACCAACTTTTTGACCTCGACCGCCAAGGCCGCATACTTCTCCGGCCCCATCTTTCTTCGTTTCTGAGCAATGGGTTTCTTTTCGGGGTTAATCTTCAGGTGATGGCAGGCATGCTCGGGATTTATCCCGACCATATCCTTATGCGACCAAGCGAATGCGTCCGTATTTTGTCTTAAGAAATCGATCAGTTCTCCCCTTAGCCGGTCCGGGACTTTTCTCCCAATGAAAACTTCCAACTCTGGCCTGTCTGGATCCAGGCCTACTCTCTCGACTTCGTCTACTGCCGAGCATGCAGAAGGTCCTCGGGGGTCGGGAATCTCGTTTGGTTCGAAACCGATCCGGGGATCAAGATCTTCGATGCTCGCATGTTGTATATTTTGTATCGGATCATCATCTTGACCAGTCGGCATTTCATCAATGAGTATGTGCAAGAATTGTGCTTCGAGTTCGGGTAGGACGACCTCTGATTCTTGCGGTTCACGGATCTCGACGTCGTGGGATCCCGACTGCCCGGGCTCGCCCTCTTCCCATAGAGCGGTCAGATATTCCTCATCGTCTGGATCTATTCTCCTCGCGGGGTCGATTTCCCTTAATTCGATTGTGTCATTTTGGCTTACCTCATCTCTGGGATCATCTCCCTCCGGGGACAATTTACGACCGGGCATTTGGGGGTCGCCTCCCCCTAATGCCCCAGTGTCGGTGGTACCGTCATCGTTTATACAGTTGTTTGTATTAGGACACAAAAGATAATTGAAACACTTCCTTGCCATATACTGGTCACCTCGAAGGGTGCCGACCGCACCGCTCAGGGTGGGAAACTTAATACAATAATAATGGGAGGACGCCACGGCCTCGAAGGCATCGAGGAACGGCCTCCCGAAAAAAGCGTTATAAATGTTCTCCGCATCCACAATAACAAAGTCAACCAATCTAGTCATGTTGATGGCAGGATCCTGCCAATCCTTCAGCTCTACGGCCATCCTGATCCGTCCTCTGGGCGAACCACCACGTCTCCGAAACCTTTCAGGACCCCTTCGTACGGTCGGATATATCTTGTGAGGTCGCCGAGCTGGTCCAACGCTGATTTGAAAATCAGGTTACAATGGGCCCCGTTGTCAATCAGAACCCTGGCCACTTCGATGCCGAGGATCCGGGCGGTTACCACCAAAGCGTCCTCTTTTGGATATCTTATCCCCTCCCTGTCTTTTTCTGAAAATGAAATGACGATTCCTCGGGAGATGGTTGATTCTGCGTGTGGGACCACAACGTTCACTCCCTCGAACTCGCGAAGCTCCCCCTTCCTCTGTCTTTTGGATTTATGGATGATCGGCGTCAGTCCTCCGATCATATTTACTCGAGCCCCACCACGGACGGGCGGATCTGGGTCTTCGGGCTGAGCGGCCGGGGGAGGAGGTAAAGCTAGGGGTTTTTGGCCGACCGGGCCTTGCTCGAGCCTTTGCTGCTGATGGGGTCGGCGATTCTGATCGTCTTGATACCCCCGGCCTCGGCCTCGGCCTCCTCTTCCACGTCCGGCGCCTCCACGTCCGGCGGGTCCGCGACCGGCCATCGGGCGTGCCCGCTTTGGTGCCCGGAGGAGATCGGCCAGCCTCCCATCCTCATACAGTTGTCGGAGCTGGGCGATTAAATCACGACACTCGTCAGTCCTGTGTCCGTTCTCCTGGTGGAAAGAGCACCATTTGCGCGGATTTCTCTCGTCAGGGTGGCTTCTCATGGCCTGGGGAGGAGTGAGGACATTGATGTCCCGCTCGTAAAAGATTTGGAGGATCCGAGCGGGAGTTTGTCCCAGGAAGGTCCCATCCTCGGGGTATTCCTCTACGGCTTCGATCTTCTTGGGCGCATGGACGGCTCCCTGGTAAGGTTTATAAATAGGCTTTTTCTTTCCACTTTCGTGGTACTTCGCCGTTGGGGGCGGCTCCGTCCAGTAATCAACGGTTGCCGGGTTGACATTTCCTTTTTCGGGCTCCAGCTCCTTCATCCGCTGATCATATATGCGCTGCTGGGCAATCTCCTCGCCTGCCCTCCGGCGGAACTCGGTGTATGATTTAGGGTATTCTTTCATCATAGGTTTGAACAAACTAGATGTCGGCCGTAAACCGCCTACTACGGCATGGACGAGGATCTCGTCGCTCACCCGATCTCCCTGCTTGGCTATCTGCTCCACTCGGTCTATGTAGCCCTCGTCGGTCTCTTCTTTTCCCTGCTTGACCCCCATCAGACGCTGGCGACCTTCCGAATACTTTACTTTAGATGCAAAATAAGAGACGAACTCGTCCCCCAGCTCTCCGAAACTGTTGATCGACCTGGTTGGCAAATTTGTGTACCAGCGATGGGCCATGTCGCCGAGGGTGAGGGGGAAAAGACGGCACTTCGTGGCTTCTGTGGCACCTCGGCCGACCATGTATGTGTTGTACTTGTTTAGGTGAACATCGGGGTCGGAGGCTCCATCGTAAATGAAAGTCAGCAGCGGGACGATGTCGGGTTGAGGCCGGGCTCGCTCGATTTTCAGGCTGAGAGGTTCGGCGAGGGCTGATCTTCTTTTCGGGTCGCAAGCTTGTTCGGTTAGCCTTTTCTCCACCTCATCCAAACGTTTCGCGAGATCGGGATCGGCCACCACGACAGTCCCTGGATTCATCATGACTGGGTCGGGCCTCACCCCCTGCGCCTGTTGAAATGCGATCCGGGCGGTTTCTTCGTGTGCCTCCTCTTCGAATTCTTTCTCAAGGCAGCGGCGGTTAGGGTTTGGACTTTCGGTGGCAGGTCTCTTTTCCAAGAACCGGGATCGAGCCTCTAACTTCTGTATGGTGCGCTTAATTTCCTCCGGGGTGTTGATTCGCCCTACATCCAGATCAGGCTCTTCTTCCAAGGCGGGGGGTAACAGCCTCTCGGCTTCCGCTACTTCTTCGCGGAGGACTCTTTTTCGCTCCCTGATCTCGGCCTCTTCGGCACGTAGTGCTTCTATCATCGCCAACTGACGTGCGATTTCATTCTGTCCTTCCGGAGATGTTGTCTTAGCGACGCTCTCCATCAGAATGGTCCTCCGGGTTTCGTCTTCGTGCCCGTCGGTCTCGCCGGCGAGAGCGACGACGACGTTACTGGAAGTACCTGCGGTTTTCATTGCCGGAAATCAAAAAAAAAAAAAAAAAGGTGAAAATTTCGAGACCGAAACTAGCGCTCGAGGTATCCCCCTCCTTCTAGCGCCATTTGTTAACGGGTGAAAATTTGTTAACTATGTTCTGGGATTTTTGAGGACTAGTTTGGTAAAGATTTTATGTTCTTAGCTGGAAATGGAAAATGAAAGAGTGTATATTATAAGAGCTGGAATCTTTCTTGTAGAATGTGTCTTTTCCTTTTACAGCTTTTCCTATTTATAGAGCTACTGCTAGGGTTTACAAAAGGAATTGGGCCTTTCCTTATTGGGCCTTGACATGTGACAACTCACAACCCTAAAATGGTAAAAAGACTGTTGGGCCCTTTATTACGCCGCCTTTCCCGAGCCGGGGAGTCCGGTCTCCAGCCTTCCTTTATCGACACTCTAATCTGGTGGCATCCGGGCGAGCAGGTTCATTCTTCGAGGAGGCATATCTTCTGATCGGCACCCAGTTGTCTGCTCGGCTGGCTTTTGCTTGACTGGTACAAACTCCTGGTCGGTCTTCTCTTGGTTATTGGGGCGGCCTCGGTGTGGGACCCGTGAGAGTGGGGTCCATCGCTTTGACATTATACGTATTAATAAAATAATGAATAACCATGAAAATCATTAACAGTAATAATAATCGAAAATGGGGTACAACACCTTTTTACATAAAAATATATTTTTATTACTAAAAATAAAAAGTAAATATATATTTGGAACTTACATAAAAATCATTTTTATTACTAAAAATTAAAAAATAAAAATGTATTTTTAAGTTTAAAAAATATATATTTATTTTTAAAATTTTACATATTAAGTAGAAATATAAAAAAAAAAACTAAAGTGTGTATAATTAATTAATATATTTAGTATATAGTAAATTAAATAAATTATGTTTTTTTTTGTTTTTTTAATGATAAACTCGATAAAATTTACTCAAATTTATAATGAAGAAAAATTAATACATTTAATTATAAATAATTATTTAAATTTACACTTTTTCCAAATATGCATTTACTAATATTATTTATTTTTTATTAATTATTTGTAATATAAATAATTATTTTTATTTATATGATAATTGAAAATTAATTATGTAATTTATAATTTATACTACAAATTATAACGTATATATAAAATAACACTACCGATATTCACAATTAGAAGGGTGTATTCAATTAGGATTTCATTGAATTGTTTTGGACTTTAAAAAGTCCATGGAGTTTCGTTGATTTGAAAAATCCACAGAGTCTATGCAGAGTTTGAATAACTTTATGTATGGATTTTCATAGAGTCTGATAGACTTTCTTTTATACATTTATGTAAATTTTAATTTTGTGAATTATTTTTTAAATATTTTTTTATTAATTTAAATGGATTTTTACAATTTTTAAACTAGTAAAATATATAATTAAAAAATAGTTATATTTTTTAAAATAACTTGATAAATAAATTTAATTATTTTTATAATTTTTTACTAAATACAAATTTATTAATTTGAATCCGCACGAATCGATTTTTTTTGAAATAGCTGCAAGACCAAAATAGAGTGAAAAAATGGAAGCATTTTTTTTTAAGTTCCTCCCGGATACATGGCTTATATACCCGACTCAACATTCTTGGAAAACAATCAATCGAGAGTCCGGAGGAGAATTGGTCATTCAATCTCGTGAACTAATCGAGACCAAAATTGGAAAAAGATTTTTAATAATTTTAATATTAATTTTATTATAATATTATTTTTTGAAAAAATTATTTTATTTTTATTTTTATTTTTTTTCATATTTTTTAATTTTATTATTAATTCTACTATGTTTTTATATATATTTTTATGTTTTATTATTTTTAATAATAAATTAATCAATTAAAATAGAAGTTCATAGAAATCTCACGTATTTAGGAGAGATTTCAAATGATTGAATTCTTTTGTATTTTGGACATGAAATCAATTAAAATCCATTGACTTTTAAAATCCATTAACTTTTGAATACCGGTAGATTTTTAAAGACTTTTTAAAATCCGTATTGAATACCTCAAGATTTTAATGGACTTTTAAAAATCGGGATTGAATACCCGTAGACTTTAAAAGTTCATAAAAATCTTATAGAGTCTTGATTGAATACACCTTCCTTAGTTTATGTAGCCTAGTGGTTTAGGTTATCAACTCTCCCTCCGTAGATCAAGGATCAAATTCTACCAAGCCCTTGCCGGAGTAGTCAAATGACCAAATGGGATTAAAAAAAAATAGTAGCCAAATGACCAATTGCATTTTTTCTTAATGATATGGCAGTTTCGGCTGAGGTGGCAATGCCACATCAGCTTTACCAGAACATTTGCCAAATGACCAATTGCATTTCTTCTTATTGATATGACAGTTTCGGCTGAGGTGGCAATACCACGTCAGCTTTACCGGAACAATAGCCAAATGACCAAATGGGATAAAAAAAAATTATTGTCCGTTTATGAAAATGACCTTTTCTCGGAGGGACTAAATATGATTATATCCCATATAACTATATATACATATTAAATTTATTTTTGAATAAAAGAAAAATGAAAATAACCTTTTAATTTATAGAAATTTTAAGAAAAAAGGTTATTTCAATTTTTGAATTTAGAAATTAAACTTTATAAAATATATTTCGTATTTAAAAGATAATATTTTTTTACCTTATTTATTTATGAGTGTATTATTATTTGTGTAATTATTATAAAAAGTACGTATATTAAAAGGTTTAATTACTCTATTACCTTTACTCAAATATAATAATTTTTTATTAAATTTAATGGATTTAATAATTTTTTCTTTGCAGTTTTTTTTTTTTTCTTTTCAATGGTCGGGGTGTTTGTAGTGATTACTTGCAATTTTTTTTTTTAATTTTACAATTTAAATTTTAGTTTTATTGTATAAACAAAAAGGATAATTTTGATATACACTCCCTAAATTATCATTAAGATAAAATTAGTTTTATTTAATCGTAAAAAACAAAAATAATTATCATTAAGATAAAATTAGTTTTATTTAATAGTAAAAAACAAAAATAATTATCATTTATCAAAATTCTCCCTAATTTATATTCGCTCGTTGAAGTGTTCATAATGTGGCTCGAACCGGAAATTTGACTGGTTGGTCCATTTCGACCTAGATTGGTAAAATTTCAGATCAAATTTCAGTTTTTGTTTCGGTTTCACACTTTCAGTTAAACCCCGGAAATATCTGGTCTGAACCGAATTAGACCGTAATTTAATTTATTTAATATATATATATATATATATTAAATTATTAGTAATATTTAGTATAATTAATATAACAAAATAATCTTTAAATAAATAAATAAATTTTTTTAATTTTTAAAAATATTTTATCTAATTAAAAATTATATTTCATATTTTTTTAATTAGATAAAATTTTATAAATATAAAAATTAATTTTAATTAGAGTATTATTTTATTTTTATTTTATTCAAATTATACATTATTCTGGTTTTATCGGGTTCAAAACCAGAGCATACTGAAATTTAGTGGTTCGATTCCGTCCAGTCGGGTTTTGGACAGATAAATACCCTTATCCACTTAGTCTCCGAACATTTGTTAAGTTTGAACACTCATAAATTAAGAGTTTTTCAATACTTATTTATTTATATTAATACCATTATTTTTTTACTTAAGTTATTTATTACTTACCCATCAATACTTATTATATTTCTATTTTATATTATTTTACACATAAAAATATTTTTTTATTGATTTACATAAAAAATTCTACGCAAACTCTTAGGGTAAGAAGAAAGTAGTAGTAATAAATACTCATTTTGTTCCATAGTCACATTTTTCTTTGAGTTATCTTATATCAATGGTCATGACTCACGTCTCATTTAAAGAAATAATTATTTCTATTTTTTAATTTAAAAAGACATATATACTTTACATTTTCGCTTACTTTTTAAATGCTATTCTCAACTATTTATTTTAAAATAATAAAATTTTACTTTCAATTTTTTGGTCAAAAAATGAATGACATATAACGTAATACTTTCTTTATCTTTGTGTATGGTCTCACGTAAAGCTGAGACTTAGGCCAAGCCGGACCATTTCATTCATTTGGGCATTGGTCCGGTAGATCAAACCTAACTGGAAGTCACAAATGACATAGCGTAATACTTTTTTAATCTTTGTGTCCGGTCTCACGTAAAGCTGAGACTTAGGCCAAGCCGGATCATTTCATTTATTTGGACATTGGTCCGGTAGATCGGACCGAAATGGAAGTCACAAACCCAATTTATTCTTAGTTATTTTATAGGTAGTTCTCTCATCCATGGAGATGTAGCTATGTGTCTTATTTTATCTTTAAAAAAATAAAAAAGTAATAATAAAAAATAAAGTGAAACACTTTGATATATCTCTATGGGTAAGGGTATTACCCATCGGGTAACTAAGAATTAACCCAAAAACTGAGTGGTAAAGTATGTGGTGTTGTGGGTGTAATTACCCGACGACGCAGTTCGGACCTCGAGTGAGGCAAATTTTTATTGAAATATTATGAAGTTTGTCTTGGGATGAGACCTTTTGGCTATCTTCAATAGATATCTGTTACTCGAGCACATCTCTCGATTTACATCATATCCGATCAAAGAGCGAATGAGTTTTTAGTCTCTCCTTAAGATTAAAGATAGTTTAGTTTATTAATTTACATTTTAAACTCCATAAAATAAATTTTCAAATTAAGTGTAAATTTTTTTTAAGTTTTTTTTATTAATTTGGTTATTGTTAATTTTATAACTATAAAAAAAGTAAAATAATTACTAAAATACAACTAATAGTTACTAAATAATTATTCACCCATGTTATAATAAAAGGAATAATTTTGGAATATTACGCAAATTTATAATTAGAAAAAACTAATACTCTAAATTACATAAAAAACTTCTAAAAATACTTTTTCAAGAAAATCATCCTTGTTATAAACTAAGAGAATTGAGAGAGAATAATATAGTAGAAAGAGAGACAATATGAGAGGAGAATATAATTCTTATTTCATTTATATGGGAGACCCTTTTTATATAGGATACAAAGTAGAGTTTCTGTCTTGTTCACTAAGAAAGGGTAAACTAGTCATTTACTAATTAATAATATTCATAACACTCCCCCTTGAATGACTATTTACAGGATTGCTGTCTCGTTAAAACCTTGCAAGGAAAACTCAGTGGGACAAAACCTGAGCGATAGAAAAAGAGTACAGCTTGCTCCCCCTGATTGTAATCACCGAAGATCTTTGACTTTTGAAAGTAGTTATTGGTGATCAATCCATCTCATTAAAACATATAACTAATAAAATCATATAGGAAAAACTTAGTTATTCAAATATTCATTTTGGTCTTCAGGACACAGCCTTCGAATTGTCGAGTTTCACATTCATTTGTATTATTGTATATTTTTCATCCTTCTGGGACATGCCTTTACCAGACATCTATATTGACTAGAGCATTCGCAAGTGCTATAACCGGCTGGTAACTCTTCATGAGTATATTAGATGCGTCTAATGTCGAATATACAATCTTTGACAAATGAATAATGTGAACTTCAATTCACAATCATCTAGAAGATTATATTTTTCTTTGAACTTCAGGTTCTCTCGAAAACAAACTCATATGGAACATTATGATTTCCTCATTAATTATTATCGAGTGATGTACATGCCTCGTTAAAAACCTCGTTATAAAACCTTGTAGGAAAAAATACTCGAGGAAAAGAGTACATGACATTCACATGTATATTGTGGTGATTGTCTCGTTAAAAACCTTTAACTAAGAAAATCCTGTGAGAAAAACTTAGTAGAGGGAAAAAGAGTACAATCACTGGCCTTCGGGACCAATCACTGTTCTTCGGGACCTTGTCTTCAATATCATTTTTGTCCATAATAACATATGTAATATGATACTATACATGTTCCGATTTTCATTTCCTTTCATTTCAGGAATCTTAAAATCCATCCAGGATTTTCATGTATGTATCTTTCTAATGACTTCTACATGGTCAAATCATACATTCTATGCATATCTATATTTATCGTTGTTGCTGCCAAAAGTATAAGGTAGCGGAACTTAATGTCATCCTTAAAAATATCGAGTTTTCACGAAAAACTCTTGAAGTAACTAATCTCGCTTTTATATCTCACCACATCATTACTCGTTTTTCTTACGAACACTCACGTATATCCTTCTGGGATAATATTTTGAGGTGTGTACTATAGAGTCAAAATATATCTTTATTTAGCGAGTCATGCTCAGCCTCAATTGCTCGTTTCTTATTTTTCGAGTGCTGCTGGCACACTATCATTGATTTAAGTTTTGAATCTAAATTTTCTAAAGCAACTCATGAGGCAAATATGTCGTTGACGACTTTTTCCATGTTGATGACAATTCATTCTATCAACCAAATTTTTCATCATTTCCCAAATATTTAATTTGGTTGTTCCGCAATCCCACGATTTTCTATTATCATGTGCACATGCTTTTTCAATGGGATTTTCATCTAACTCTCTTCAGGAGATTTTGAGGGTGACTAAATTTCTTTGTTTTTTCGCGGATTTATTTTATATCTTGAGATCGATCTACTACGCTTCTGACGTATATTAGAATCAACATTTGAGTTGATATCTTTGGTATTTGAACTCTTATAGTTCATTTTATCACAAATAGATGATTTTGTCACACTTTCATTAATATGTAAATGAATTTGGCAGATTACTTGTTAAATATTGCAAGTCACTTATTTTCATGAACTTCGGGTTCAATTGATTGGTGCGTGGATCAAGAATTGAAGATCTTTTTCACTCAATGAAATTTCTCGGCATTTATATCTTTTATATTCTTATCTCCCCCTAATGCCGGGAAATGATCTTCGTTAAATATGCAAATCAGCGTAATTGCTATAAACCGATCTTGTGGATCGTGGGCTCGAGATATACCTTATTTTCTATTATGCTCGTTCATAAAAATACGCTTTGGAGGTGATATCAATATAAGTTGCATATGTAAAATTAATTCGCAGATGGGAAATGCTTAATTCATTTCCACGCACAATCATGATATGCATCATTTTCATGTTTAATTACATTTGTAGTACTCGTGGGATAATTAGTAATACTCTTCCGGAGCCCACTTTTAATATTTTATCATTTTCATAACAGTTGCTTTACCAATGATCCTTCGAGGATCAAAATAAATCTCAATATATATTTTTCTCAGAAATTACATTTAATTGGAATCGACTTTTTCGATATTCATTTGTTTTGATTTTCAAGGATATCCTTCAGGGATAATTCATATAATCATTGTTTCAACGAGAACAATCGAACTTGACGTACTTTGAGTATCATGATTTAACCTTATTCAAAAACATTTAATTGCTACAAACAATTTGATTTGATATTTCTGCGGGATTATCCTATCATGATGTTCTTCAAAAACATTTAAATTTTAATTTTGATATTTAATCATGAATATCATATCATAATGTTCTTGTTGAACATCTAAAAGTTATTGTTACTACGGAAGTAATTTAATTTGATATTTTAAACTTATTGCTACTATGGGAGCAATTTAGACCTATCATGATATTCTTCAAAAACATTTAAATTTTAATTTTGATATTTAATCATGAATATCATATCATAATGTTCTTGTGGAACATCTAAAAGTTATTACTAATACGGGAGCAATTTAATTTGATATTTTAAACTTATTGCTACTACGGGAGCAATTTAGATATTTATCGAATAATATCAAATCAGATGTTCTACTAGAACGATTAATATAATATTTAAATCGGAGTATATGTTTTTCAGGAACATTCATTTTAATTGATATAATAAAAATAATTGATTTAATAATACTTCAGAAATATCAAATTTTTATGGGCATTCAAACTCATGTGGCTATCCCAATAATTAAGAAAATAACCATCGGGCTATTCAACAATGTTTGGATTAACTTTTCCTAAAGTTTCACCCACTTTGGAGTTCAGGAAGTCCCTCAATTGATTCATGGGTCGAGTTCGCACATACATGACTTGGCCACGAAAAACTCGCACGATGTTTTTCAGAAACATTTAATTTTGATATTTCGTCAGGAATATCATATCATGTTCTTAAGGAACATTTAGTTTTGATATTTCTTCGGGAATATCATATTACAATGTTCTTCAGAAATATTAAATTACAATGTTCTTTAAGAACATTATACATTTAATTGCTTCAACATGAGGAAGTGGAGAAGAAAAAGATATATGTATAATTATAAATTCTTACTTATATTGAATCTTTGGTGATTAGAAATTTGTATCTTGTATAAGTAGAACTTCGATAAATATTTGATGAAGAACGCAGTTGAACTTTCTTAGTACATCGTTAACGTGTTATAAACTAAGAGAATTGAGAGAATAATATAGTAGAAAGAGAGACTGAGAGGAGAATAAAATTTTTATTTTATTTGGGAGACCCTTTATATAGAATACAAAGTAGAGTTTTGTTTTCTTCACCTTTCATTCACTAATTAATAATATTCCTAACAATCCTTTTATTTTTTTTATTTTTCTCGAAATACATATTCCAAGTCTCTCCTAATTATATATAAAAAAAATTAACCCAAAAACTTCCAATTAAAGTTGTTACGAGAATATTATTTAATTCAAATACTCAATTGACCTATTAGACTATTAGACCATGTTTATCGGAGGGTGTGATGCCCTCCACGTCATTAAATGACAAATAAATAAATAAGAAAGAAAATGAAATGGACGCCCCTTCTACGGATTGAGGGGCTTGCAGTGCACTTTTGCACTGCACAATAATAAGTCTAATCTCTCACTCTAATATATTTATCTACGGTTAGATCTTTTAATCATTTATTTGTCAGTACTTACTGTCTTTATCATAATTTTATTTAAAATAAAAATAATGATTATAAATATTTTTTAATTTAAAATATACATTAAAATATTATTATAGAGAAATCGATACACTTACGTAATTATACAGATAATAACATGATTATATAAAAAATATTTTTTATTAAAATTACTTTTGTATACGTTATATAACATGATTATATAAAAAATATTTTTTATTAAAATTACTTTTGTATACGTTATATAAGAGCATCTCTAGTGGTGGGTTTAATTTTTGGATGATGAGTAGGCCAAATGTAGGCCAAATGTGCGTCAACTCATTTTTTTTCACTTCTACCAAAAAATAAATTTTATAGGTCTCACCATTTACTTATTTTATATTTTTTTATCTATTATTATATTTAAATAATAATAATAATAATAATAATAATAATAATAGTAATAATAATAATAGTAAAAGTAAAAAAAAATGATTTTTAGATGAAATAAAATAAATAGTTAACTATTTCAAAATTCTTATTTTTAATAAATTTTTATATAAATATAAAATAAATACGTTAACTTAAAATTTTAACTATTTCAAAAAATTTAATTTTAATTAATTTTTATATAAAATAAATTCCTAACGTTAAAATTTTAACTATTTCAAAATTTTTAATTTTAATTAATTTTTATATAAAAAAATATTTTTTAATTAATTTTTATATAAAATAAAAATACAAATAATTTAATTTAATTTTTATATAAAATAAAAATACAAATAATTTAACACGTTAAAATTTTAACTATTTCAAAATTTTTAATTTTAATTAATTTTTATATAAAAATAAAAATACAAATAATGCGAGTTAAATATTTAATTAGTTCAAAATTCTTATTTTTTATTAATTTTTATATAAAATACAAAATAACTAGTTCAAAATTCTTATTTTTTATTAATTTTTATATAAAATACAAAATAACGTTAAAATATAAAATATTTTTTTAATATTGAAATAATAATTATACTAATAATAAAATAATATTATTTTTTATCTCTACCGGTAGAAGTTATTCTACCTAATCTTAGGAGCTTCTAATCTTAACACGTAAGGGCAGCTCCAATAATTTTTACCTCGTTTTTTGGTTAGAGGACAGATAAATTTTTACCTCATCATTGGAGATGCTCTAAAAATATTTTGTTAAACGTGTTAAGGATTTAAGTTCATTTTTATTTTTTACTTACTTCAAAGTATAAAATATTAATATATATATATATATATATATATATATATATAGTATTTATTCAGAGTATAATTTTTTATATTTGAAAAATATTCTTATTGTGGGTTAAAAAAATTTATAATTATTATTTTTATTTTAAATAAGATTATAATAAATACAAAGTACTGAAAAGTTAACAAATAAGTGATTAAAAGATCTAACGGTGAATAAATATATCTAAGGGATAATTATAGTTTAGTAACTATAGGCACTTTCAGGCTTTAGTGACTCACCTTTTTTTTTTGGAGTTTAGTACCTGAACTAAAGCTTAATTAGGCTTGAGTGGCTGGAGTGGCGGATCCCGGCCACACGTACTTGGCACGTGCTTTCAATTAACAGGTGTCACAATTTTGTTGACCGAAGTCGAGGAATTACTCTTTTAACCTTTCATTCTTGTTTTCCCTAAAAATCAACACACACGGTAATATGCGTATTTCTGAATCTCATATCAGATCTCATCTTTATCTTCATTCTTCTTTCTCAATTTCAACAGAAGTTCTACCTCTTCCAGAAACTAACACCAACAGCTCGTCTCCGCAATGATCAAGCAGGGCTTCGTCTCCGAGCCCTTCCTCTCCCCTCCTCCCACCTTGTTGAAACGGGGGTGCAAACGTGTGGTCCCACGACTAGCGCACAAACGAGAGCGGGAGGCCGAATATGCACTAGAGAGCCTCTTTCTAACTTAAAACCATATGGTGCTAAGTAGGAGAACTCTCTAGGCTTATATAATAGTCTCACTTCTCTCAAACTTTCAATGTGGCCTCTTTCTAACCTAAAACCATATGGTGCTAAGTAGGAGAACTCTTATATAATAGTCTCACTTCTCTCAAACTTTCAATGTGGGACAACTCACAAGTGACTACACAACATACAATTTTAACACACCCCCTCACTTGTGAGTCCTAGACAAATCGGTCCCACCACAACAATGGTCAACCCCCCTGACCGAGCAACCACCACGGTGCCCTGACGTCACTACATAGGAGGCCGAACCGATGGGCCGTAACAGACGAACACGCAACAGAAGCTACATCGCTCTGATACCATGTTGAAACGGGGGTGCAAACGTGCGGTCCCACGACTAGCGCACAAACGAAAGCGGGAGCCCGAATATGCACTAGAGAGCCTCTTTCTAACTTAAAACCATATGGTGCTAAGTAGGAGAACTCTCTAGGCTTATATAATAGTCTCACTTCTCTCAAACTTTCAATGTGGGACAACTCACAAGTGACTACACAACATACAATTTTAACACACCTTTCGGGTCCTCTCCGGCCCCAATCAGAGCCCGACCCTCTTCGATATGATGTCCCTCGATCAGGGCCCCGACCCAGACCCTCGCCGGCGGACCACATGAAGCTCCAAGAAGCCGTCTCCGCCGTCCTTGCCGGAGCCTCGTTTCGGAACAACAATCGGTGGCGACGTCCGGCTGACCGTGGCGGCGTTTTGGGTGTCGATGGACGTGCACCGTGGGGTCATGGCCAAGAGGAGCCGGTTCTTCGCGGAGAAGCTTCGCCGCAGCGGGACCCACTCCGTCGAGATGCTCGACTGCGATGAAGGTTTCATTGTCCTTTTTCGTTGTTGGGCTGCTTTTCGTTTCTTGTTTTTCGATCGAAGATTAATTTGGTAATTCGATTCGAATCGTAAAAGCACGATTCTGTATTTCTGTTTGTTAATTTCTTTTTGACGACGATTGTTAATTCGATGTGTAATAATTCGGTTTGTTAATTTCTTTTTTACGAAGATTGTTAGTTCGACGATTGTTTATTCAATTCGATTCAGCCGTTATGTTCGACGATGATTAAGGAATTAGGGGTTTGTTGAAGTTGATTTGGGGACGAGTTCAGGAATTAGGGGTTTGTTAAATATTTATAAATAGAAAATTATAAATAATATTTATAAATATTTTTAATTATTTTTATAATTATTTATAAATATTTTTAATTATTTATAATATATTTATAAATATTTTTAATTATTTTTATAATTATTTATAAATATTTATAATTATTTATAAATAATTATTTTTAATTATTTTTAATTATTTATATATTAATAATATAAGAAAATGTCGATAATACCCTTCATCTCCCATTTTGACCAAAAAATTAAGCACGTGTGGCCGGGATTCGCCACTCCAGCTACTGAAGCTTTAGTTCAGGTACTAAATTACCAAAAAAAAAAAAGATGAGTTACTAAAGCCCGAAAGTGTCTATAGTTCAGATACTAAACTATAATTATCCCTATATCTAATTAAAGGTAAGTTGAGAGATTACTTGGTAAATAAATATATCTAATTAAATGTAGGCGAGAGATCACTTGTTATTGTGCAGTGCAAAAGTGCGCTACACGCCCCCACAATCCCCTTCTACAACCGATCTCTCTATGTCTTTATGTGATTGACACATTCTCTAATTTGTTTAACATTATATACTTATATATATAATACTATATATCTAATATTATATATAATTATATATAAATATAATTATATCAAATTTTTTATTTTTTTATTCTCTACAAATAGAGACCTATATTCATATATTTTCACTTACTATATAATTGTGTAATTTTTGAAATAATGTGTAATAGTAATTTATTAAAATTTAAAATGTACTTTTTATTATTTTATGTTGATTTTTTTTTCATTTTAAATTTATTAATTGAAGTACTTTAATAATTTAATATATTTTTTAATTTATATTAAATATAAATTTAATAAATAAATATTATATAATTATTTAATAATAATAAATAATAAGAAATTGAAGTGGGTTATAGGTTGTGGATAAATGATGAAAAATTAAAAAGTTGAATAAAATAATAAGTTGATGATGTGGAAGAGAGTGAAATGAATAATTTATTAAAAAGTTGGGGTTGAGTAGGTTGTGAATAAACATGATCTTAACCCTTAACTCGTTTATTATGCCATCCCCAATGATATGTACAAATTTTACTTGACAACAATTTGTACCTAGGTACACCATTGAGGATGTGAGTACAATGAGAAGAAAGAAATTTGAGTATCAAAGTTTAGATACTAGGTACAATTTGATATGTATCTTATACATATGAGTCTCACATGTATAAAGAGAAAAAAATGTACCCAAATTATTGGAGTGAAGAGATATAATTTAATAGTACAATTATTTTATGACGTCTCATTTAAATTTTACCTCAACATTAGTTACACTCGGAGAGATGCTCTTAGTGCATAGAAAAATTACAGTTAGAATTATACCGAAAGCATGTGATTCTGAAACCCTCCACGTCATATATATCATCACATGCTCTGGCACGTTGAAATATTTTCTGGCAGTAGGAGCATTATTTTTTCAAATCGGCAAATTCGAAAATTTAAATTCAAAAAAAAAAAAAAAAAACTAAAATAAGAAACACGCTCCCGTCGTTCTCACTCCTCCTCATCACTCATTACTCTCTCAGACCGCAGCTCCTTGTTCTTAACCTTGAAGAAGAAGAAACGAATTTATTTTCACACAGATACTGGAGCTTGTAATAGCAGGGAATGCTGCTGGAAAAGTAGTTGGAAAATTCAAAATCAACTGAACGATGTTCTTCACTTTACTGTTGCGCTCCATGTGATTTCTGACACATTCTTCCTCTTAATTCGTTTCCCCCTATTTGTTATTTATCTCTTAAACTCATTGCCAGAGCAAAAGGAACATATACAATACCTCCGTGCTTGATTGATTGATCTATTGGGAATCGTTACTCGATTCGGAGAAAATGGCGGCTTCGTCTTCTAGAGGAAGAAGCAACTCGCCGTTTGGTTATCGGAAACCTTCGAGTCCGTACTCGTCTGCGGCGTCCTCCTCGACGGGGATGAACGGTCGTTTAATGCCGCGTTCGTGCTCCTCCTCGGTGACGTCATTTTACGGCGGCGGAGGAGGTGGAGGAAGCGGCTCCAGATCCATGACCCCGAGCCAAAACAGAGGCGACTACTCTCGAAGCCGTACGCCGGTAAGTTATCCGTCGATGGACGACCAGCTGATTGGCGAGCCGGTGGAGTGTGCTTCGAAATCGGGGGATAGCATATCGGTGACAATTAGGTTTCGACCGCTGAGGTGAACTTGAATTTAACGATATATACAATTTTGATTGCGTTAGGGTCTGGAATTTAGGGGAATCTCTGTTGTGGCAGTGATAGGGAATATCAGAGAGGAGATGAGATCGCATGGTATGCAGATGGCGACAAGACGGTGCGGAATGAGTATAATCCATTGGCTTCATATGGATTTGGTAATTTTCTTAGCTCTCTTACTGTGAATATATAGATTATTGGGTTCTGTTACGATGATGACGGCTAATATATCCCTAAACTCTAGTGCAGAATTGAAATGCATTTATACTCCCTAGTCCCTAACTCACTAGGTGAATGTCACATGTACAGTAATAATAGCATCCTCTAATCATGTCATTTATCTAGTGAATTGAAACACCATCAGGGTAGGAGAAAAAAATAATGTCAAGTCAATGATGGGCTTGTATTATTTCTATATGCTTGAAGGTTTGGTTTAGACGATCAACAATTGTTTGCTTCAGCACTGGAATCTTACATTCAGGATATGTTTGGTTATATTTTGGATGTTTAGGGGTGATAACTGGAACTTGTGGTTTGGGCGAGTGAAGAGGATGGAAATTGTTCCCTTATTTGTCTGTACTTTTTTTGTTCTTTTTTCCCAATGACAGATAGAGTCTTCGGGCCTAATACAAATACTCAAGAAGTATACGAAGTAGCTGGTCGACCTGTAGTTAAGTCTGCAATGGATGGAGTAAATGGTATGCTCACATTTTTTTACTCTTACTCTTTCTCCTTATGCCTTAAACTGCTATGATTACATTGTGCGGCTATTCTGTGTGATCAGCAAGCACTGCATGTTAGTCGCTGTGCATTCATTTACCATGACTCCATGATGATCATGAATTGTCTGACTTAGTGCAATCATTAGGTTTTGTAAATTAATGCTCGTCAAATTGATATGCAGGAACTGTATTTGCCTACGGTGTAACCAGTAGTGGAAAAACACACACTATGCATGTAAGTCAAATTTTCCATTATTTTATAGTTCTTTGATTTCCTTTCAAGTTATGGTTTGAATAATTAAAAATGATTGATCCCAATTTGGCAGTTTTGTAAAATTGATTGGCACCGAATACATTGAAATCTTGCCAATATGTTGTTATTTTTTTATAATTTTTGCTTGTATTATACTATAATGGTATATTGAACAGCTTCAGTGGCTATTTCCCAGACATGTTTGACACCCCGTGCATGATTATAAATATAATGGATTAGATGCACGGTGCTCGAGTATTGATTAAATTTCTGTTACATCCTTGAAAATATATATGTGCATGGATGCCTATGGTTGGAATGTTGGATTATCATTATATTGTTTATTGGAGCATGATATCTAAGGCTAAGTATGTATTCAAATTTACCTTAACTGACTCACTCTGCTCTGATGATGATATAATTGCATCTACACTCACATTTATGTGCTATATAGTTACCAATCTTCAACTTTTGTGACTGCCACTTAGTATTGTTTGCTTGTCCAGGGACTCCTTACTAGAATTTTAGAATTTCTCTACACAGAATGATCTTATGGTATGTAATGGTTTTTCTACATCTTATCAGGGAGATCAAAGTTCTCCAGGGATCATACCGTTGGCTATAAAAGACGTCTTTAGTATCATCCAAGATGTAAGTTGGCTTAAAGCTTTATGAAGTCTCAGGAAATGTGAATATAGGAGCTGAATTCTGGAATGCATTATTCAAACCTACACTTGTTTCTTTGTTAGGATTTTTTTATTTTGTATTCCTGCGTTTATGTATTTAAAACCAGAGCCCCGTAATCAGTGTTTATATGGTTGATGCTAATATTTTCTTTCAGACTCCAGGCCGTGAATTCCTTCTTCGAGTGTCATATCTTGAAATCTACAATGAGGTTAGTAGTAAATATCTAAAGTTTGTTAAAAGCATTGTGAGATATTTTTATGATTTCATGAAATGTTAGTTTATAATGTCCTATGCACCTAGTTTATCTTCCTTAGTAAATTTAGTTTAGTGATTTTGTTTCAGCTTCACTGCGCTCCATAGTGCTCATGTCACTTCATATGCTTAGGATTTGGATCAAAATCTTTGGTTGGCTTAAATATGTATTATCATTCTAGAAGGCCAATGATTTATATTTCCCTTATAACTTCACTGTCAGGTGATTAATGACTTGCTAGACCCAACTGGCCAGAATTTGCGTGTGAGAGAAGATGCTCAGGTTGTTGCCATACTGACTCTCTTTCTTCTCTGTTTTTACATGTCTTGTCCTTTTATGGATTTGCTGTTCTTTCAAACCACTATTCACTCAAAGGTGCATATTTTGAGTATATATCGGTATAAGTCTTCTCCTCAATAATCCAGAACAGTGACTTGCACTATATTAACACTTTTATATTACACTCTGTACTCCTTTTATCACTGCTGTAGACTGCAAATTTACACTTACAGTCTCTACTGATTTATAGAGCTTATAGCCTTATACTTGCTGAGTAACTGAGTCTCTATTATGCAAGTTCTTAAGTTTTCATTGCCTTATCTTTTAGAACTATCTGATTGTTGTAGCCATTATCTGCATTTTTTAACCCTCCAGCTTGTGCTCATTTAATAAGCCTTACTGACTGGCACAGGGAACTTATGTTGAGGGTATAAAAGAAGAAGTTGTTTTGTCACCTGGACATGTTCTTTCATTTATTGCTGCCGGAGAAGGTGAATATATCTTATTTGTCTTTGCTTTGCCCTTAAATGCTTAATCCATTTTATAGTGATTTCGTTATTACAGTTATTGAACTTTGACTTGGTTTATGTTTCTCTAATCTAATGGCAAAACCTTTTGTCTACTCTTATTTAATACAAATGGCAGAACACCGACATGTTGGATCAAATAATTTTAACCTATTCAGCAGTCGTAGTCACACAATATTCACATTGGTACGTCTATTCTGTTAGACTCTTACTTTGTTGATCTCCACTAGAACTTAAAACAAAGATTAGTGTGATATTTCATTTTATTAAACCTTGGATTCTTTTTCCTTGCTGCCTTTTGTTCTACGACATCATCGACATAACTGACATTCTTAGAAGCATCAATTGGACGATTACAATGGTCCATACTTTATGTTATTTCTAGCTTCGATGTAAATGGAAGCATATAGTATATATCTTATGAACAGAGAACTGAAAACTTGACGTAATTATATGCTTGTATCATTGTATGCATTGTTTAAGGGTACAGTAACTTAGTCGTTCTCCTGATTTCATTCGGAATTGAAAGATATGTTTTCGGAATTCACATGCATTTTATTAGTAACCTGATGCCTAGCAAATACATTAGTTATATCATATATGCGTTGCCTATATTTAGATTCTTAATGGAGGCCAGGCCCATGGTACAAAATACAAATCATTTGGATAACTGAATGAATAAAAAAAGGATTGTAAAATGTACTGGACATGAGTGATCGATAAATGGAGAGCCCATGCAGCACCTGAATTAAAATTAAGTTTCATGTCTGTTACGACACTTCTATTATGTTGCTATTTTTCAGTGTTTCTCAGCTAAATGTATCTTTTTGCAGAGTTTATTTTTTGAATTGTGTTATAGTTTACCGTCTCTTTTTCTAGTATGTGCTTTCTTCGGATGTGCTTCTTGGTGCAATTATTTCTTCCTTCCCTTTTTTGGTTCTGGATTTTGTTCTTATCTTCTGAATTATGAATCCTTCTCCACTGTTTTGCTGCTTATGGGTTCCAGATGATCGAAAGTAGTGCACATGGAGATGATTACGATGGTGTAATATTCTCACAGTTGGTACGCACCTTTTAACATTTCAAATGTCGAGAAAGTGTACTTAAATACTTAACGTACTTGGTTGTTTAACTTTCCTATACGTAATAGGATTTCACTAATACCTTGCCCTTTTTATGTAGAACTTAATTGACTTAGCCGGATCTGAAAGTTCAAAAACCGAAACAACAGGGTTAAGGAGAAAGGAAGGATCTTACATCAATAAGAGTCTTCTAACACTTGGAACTGTGAGTATCTTTTGTCGATTGAACTGTTGACTGTTGGTTATAAATGTCCCCCTATTCTCCCACTCTTTGTATGCTGTTTCTATTTATGGGTACAGTGCCACGTTACCTTTTTCTATCATGCTTACAAACACGCGAAATGCTCAGATAAACACAGCCTTAATATATTTTTGGCTTTGTGCCTTCATTTTTTTTTCAAACCTCTGACCTATAAACATTCAGATAGTCCTTTATCTTTTCTATTCCTTTTCCTACCTTATGCTACAAAATTTCTCTAATGTTAAGGTAATTGGAAAACTCAGCGAAGGGAAGGCATCCCATGTTCCTTATCGAGATTCAAAGCTTACTCGTCTTCTACAATCTTCACTAAGTGGGCGTGGACATGTTTCGGTGAGCATTTTTTCTTAATAATATGCACAAGTTCTAAATTTAATTGGGTTTCCCTAACGAGTCAGTGTGACAGTCTAGTTCTCTCTTATCTTTGACTCAATGTTTTTTTTTCTGGTGTTCTCATTTATCCAGCCCTTCATTGTTTTTGTACAGTGTTGTTACATTAACACAGTAATTCTTTTTCCCTCAGCTTATTTGTACAATTACTCCAGCTTCAAGCAACATGGAGGAAACCCACAATACCTTAAAATTTGCCAGCCGGGCAAAACGTGTTGAAATCTATGCCTCACGAAATAGGGTGAGTTTGTGCAGTCTGTACACATGTATGCATTGGTGTTGATACATAATAAAAGGTGGTGAAATCATATAGTAATAATTTGTTGCAATTTCAGATAATTGATGAAAAATCTTTGATCAAGAAGTATCAAAGAGAAATATCATGTCTCAAAGAAGAACTTGATCAACTTAGGAGGGGAATGCTTGTTGGTGTGAGCCCTGAAGAAATTTTGGTATTAAAGAAACAGGTATTATTGGCTCTTTATCTTTAAAATGGCTAGGAAGATGAATGCTTGATAGAGTTTAGGAGAGCGTGAAATCTGTATAAATCTGTATTTTCTTTAGTCTGCGTCTTAGCAGAAGAAGATATACACTTTGCTTACTTGTGCCGTTACTGTTGATTATATAGTTGGAAGCAGGACAAGTCAAAATGCAATCAAGGTTGGAGGAGGAGGATGAAGCAAAGGCTGCTCTAATGAGCAGAATTCAAAGGCTAACAAAACTAATACTTGTTTCTTCTAAAAATACAATACCACTATACGCAAATGACATTCCCTTTGTTTCTGAGAATGCCGTAAGTGTTTTGTTCTGATTTACTTATTTTACTTGGAATGTTTAATCAACAATTACATCTGCTGTCCTTTTGCCTTCGTAGTTACATTGAAACTGGAGTAATTTGTTTGGCCACACAGAATTACACTTTTTGTTCAAATTATTCTGCTTATCTTTGGGCATAAGTTTATGTATTTGGCGCTGATATATGATCTTGATGATTTTAATGAGTATGCGAGACTGTGTTATAAATAATCAGTTAATTGCCAACGCATCTTGCTTGATTAGATTTTCTAACTACTTCTGTCGTGCTTCTCGCTCCAATTACATTGAATATTGTATGTTTTATAATCATTTAAAATTCTAGTTTGCAAATTGTTCATTTGCCATTATCCTGTTCTCTTGTCTAGCAGGAGTTGGATGTTCTTCGGGACAAGTCCTTAATGCTCGAAGGTGAAAATCCAAAAGATTCTCCATCTTCTGCTGTAACTATCGCATCAGATGCTTATACTAGGCAAAGAAGACCATCCAACAAGTGGAATGACGATATATCACCAGCTGGCAGTACGACAACTGAAATTGCTCAAGCGAGCGAACTAATTAGTTCTTCTTCCTCTATGTCAAAACTGCCTGTGGTATGTCCCCAGTTTTCCTCTCATAATTCAAACTGCTTTTGACTCTCTTAACCTCTTAATAACCAATATTATTATCTAATGTTGAAGACTTGGAGCACATGAAAATATATTCTTAGTCTTAGAAATTGTTATTTTTTCCATTCATTGTATGCCTAGTTTCCAATTTTTGTTTATATTGATTTTTTACATGTACCCCCTTCATGTAACTGGAAAGATAACACTTCTTAGAGCATATTTTAAATGACATTTTATTCTGTGTGTTTGTTCATAGCCCGATCTTTTTTTTTTATGTCTAGTTTTTCTTTTTTAAAGTGTTGTCTGACCATTCTAAGATGTGAAAGTCGTGGGGACCTTGAATTTGTGTTATAAGAAGCTTGTTTATTTAAATACTTCTCACTATCTGTTTCTGTGCTTTCTTTTGATGTAGGATGGTATAACCGAGCCAGACCAGATGGACCTCCTTGTTGAGCAAGTTAAGCTACTTGCTGGTGAGATTGCATTCAACACCAGTACCCTAAAGCGTCTGATAGAGCAGGCTGTGGATGATCCGGAAAGCTCAAAAATTCAGGTTATCTACAATTTCTTCTTAATAAATTGTATCTCTAATCTTCTTGTTCTATCCGTTTATATACATTCTGTTATGAACATCATGGTTCGCTGTCTTGCATAACAAGTCACAACCACAATAAATAGCACCATGGTCCCAATATATGGATCTTTTATTGCAAGACAAGATTCATGCATCTGCATTCATGGGCATCACTCTCTTCCCCCTTTTTTGTAGACCGCTAGGCTCTAACTAATAGATGATGGCTTCTATCAACCTTATGCTGTTTCTTAGCTTTATGCAGTGTGTACTACTAGTGGGTGAGCGTTTGGTCTAGTTCAATGATCCACCACTCTTTACTTATTAGTGTTACCAGATTTTGTAGCATTGCTTCTAGTTATGCTAACCAAGTATTTGTTATTCCTGTTGAAATATTAAAACATACTTCATAGACTACTGTATAGAGAAGTTGAATTATGTAACATAGGACAATACCAGCAGTTGTAGAATTTTGATATTCAGGAAGTGATGATTAACTTTGTTATTTTTATATATTAGCTAGAACGTAGTGGAATCAAATTTTTTTGAGTTTTCTGGGACTAAGAGGGGCATAATTAGCTCTTGAAATCATGAGCAACTACCGGTCTGATTGCTTTATAAAATTGAGATCTCAGCGTTATCTATCAAGTCTTTGTCACATATTTTCTAGTTCTGCTGGTCAGAATATAATTTTGATCTCACACAAGTTCCCTTCACTCCACAGATTAAGAACTTGGAGCATGAAATCCATGAAAAGAGGAAGCAGATGAGAGTTTTAGAAAATCGAATAGCTGAGAGTGGTCAAGCTTCAGTGGCTAATGCATCAATGGTTGAAATGCAGCAGGTTATCTTATTCATTAAAGAACACATGATTTACTTACTGTCTTTCATAGGATCTTGTGAGAGGTCCCATTCCTATCTGATACGTGCTTGAAAGTTTTTATTTTTTTGGCAGACTGTCATGAAGCTAATGACACAGTGTAGCCAGAAGGATTTTGAGCTTGAGGTTTCTATTATTTCTTTTTCTTCGAGTCGTTTTGCTTTTCACTTGTCAATTGTCACTTGTCAATAATAAGTGCTATCATCTGTCATCCAGTATTACTCTTCTTTCTCTGGTCTTATTTTTTTCCCATCTCCCTAAGGATGATATTAACTTATTAAGTCTGGATTTATTCAGCCTTTTAATCTTGCAAAGTTGCAATGCAGATTAAATCAGCAGATAACCGTATTCTTCAGGAGCAGCTGGAAAATAAGGTTAAACAACCAAAAACTTGTGAAGGCTATTTCTACTTCTATAATTACTTATTTTCCTTAATGCTATATTTTTTTATCAGTTCACTGAAAACAAGGAATTGCAAGAGAAGATCTACCACCTGGAACAACAACTAGTTTCAGTAAGTGGTACCAAGATACCATCCCTTACTGACAATTGTTTATCTGATGAGTTAAAAATGAAAATGCAATCGCAGGTATATTGTTTCTCATTTCATTAGCTGTAATAATTGATGTTGAACAGCTTGTGCTTTTAACAAAAAACTAAAGATTTATTAATGAAAAAATCCAAATATGAATCTGTTTTGTTCTAACAGGAAGTTGAAAACGAGAAACTAAAGCTAGAACACGTCCAAATTTTAGAGGAGAACAGCGGGTTACGTGTTCAGAATCAGAAACTTTCCGAGGAAGCTTCTTATGCTAAGGAACTAGCATCTGCCGCAGCGGTCGAGCTAAAGAACCTGGCAGGTGAAGTTACTAAACTGTCCTTACAAAACACCAAATTGGATAAGGAATTACAGTCTGCTCGTGAGTTAAGCTCTAGAAACCGCAAGCCGAATGATGTTCAGAAGACTGTTCGCAGAGGCCGAATTTCTAGCCGATCAAATGATGAGTTTGACTCATGGAATCTTGATCCGGATGATCTGAAATTGGAGTTGCAAGCAAGGAAACAGAGAGAGGCAGCCCTTGAAGCTGCCTTGGCTGAGAAGGAAATTTTGGAAGCCGAGTACCGAAAAAAGGCTGAGGACGCAAAGAAGAGAGAGATAGCACTTGAGAATGATCTGGCAAGCATGTGGGTGCTTGTTGCCCAGCTGAAAAAAGAGGGGAATAATGTTATGCAAGAACAGAAGATGAACTACAGACAAAATGAAGTCAAAGACCAAATTAGCAGCCTCATAGTTGGCGAACAAGCTCCGTATAATTTGGCACCAGCTTCTAACATTCCCAAGGAAGAAACACTGGTTGTTCGCCTAAAGGTAGAAACAAAAACTATTGGTTCAATGCTTTTGATTGACCATGTGATTTTAGTATTTTGGGATTAGTACAATAGCGGCTCCTAACGGGTTTAGCATATTTACAAAATAATCTCAGATTTCTCTCAAACATTCAAACACTACCTAAAATGCCTACCAAACACCCCCTTGGTGAGGGTGTGTATGTGTTAGTTTGGAAAATAGAAGAAAATTGAGGGGTACCTTTTTGGTAGGTAGTTTTTTTTGTTGTAAAGACAACTAATTTCTTTATGGGAAGTATAAATATTTGGTCGTAATGTTTCCAACATATTCTTTCAGGCTCGAATGCAGGAGATGAAGGAGAAGGAGACGAAATACACTGAGACGGGCGATGCTAATTCTCACGTGTGTAAAGTCTGTTTTGAATCACCTTCTGCTGCAATGCTTCTTCCATGTCGTCATTTTTGCTGTAAGTGATATATATATATATACCTGTTTGGAGTTTCTTTTGCTATACGTTTGCGAAAGAGGACTGTACTGACATTGCGCTTTAATTATTAATTCAGTGTGCAAGTCATGTTCCCTTGCATGTTCTGAATGTCCTATTTGCCGAACAAAGATCGTGGATAGGATTTTTGCCTTTACTTGATGTTGCTATGAACACTATACCAACATAAAAAACGAGTACGTTCTGGTATTTTTTGTAATTCAACTCCTCAGTCGTGTGTTCGTTTATGCAATTTTATGTCTAGATGAACATTTCGATAACCAATGAAAATGGGAAGCGATGCTAATTATAAGTTGCTAATACTTCTCCATTATCTTGCAGGGAGATTTGTGTTTGCCACAAGTTCACCATCCTTTACCTGCCTTGTTATTTCCCTCAAATGACAGGCCTGCCATTCTTTCATCACTTAAATTGTACGTAATTCATATTTTGCTGTTGTTTGTATATCTCCACAAAATGACTGCAAAAACAAGAGTTCCTTGACACATGTACCAACTGAGGAGGGTTGGGTTTCTTGGTTTTCTTAAGTTCCATGCAAGGCAAAAGGCCTTTCACATTGTTGTGAATTTTGCTTGGAAAATTGTTATTTATTAATTAATAATATTTTTTATATTTACAAAATTGAAAAAGATACATTTTAATAAATTATTTGTCATTTTAAATTAAAATTATAATAAAAAATATCATACATTTACAATAATAATAAAAAAATGAGTATGAAATTATTATTTAAAATATATTGATCTTTAATCTTAGATCATGAAAATATATAAAATTTGGTATAATTATATACTATCTTTCCAACTAATTATACAAAATTTTCTTTTTTAGATGTCACGATTAATTATACAATTAATTATGCACACCATAAAAAAGAAATAAAAACTTTTATTTTTCACTTTAAATTACAATTTTACCTATATATTTTTCATATAATTTTTAAATTTTACTCTCAATTACTTTATTTTTTGATTTAAAAATATATTTAATCATTTACATTTTGGTTAAAAAGTTAAAAAATAATATTTTTTTAATTTACGAGACGGTCATATAAATAGTTGGGACGAGAATAGTATATTTTTTGTTTTATTAATTTTAAGTTTTAAAAATAATGTAAATAGTAGTAATAGAATAGTCTAATAATATAATGAGACATGTGACACATGTCATTGTTTAAAAAAAAAAACTCTCACACTAGTCTTGAGTCATGAGATGACCTAATCATATATTTTAATTTTTTTTATTTATTAAAGGGGCGTGAGCCTCAATAAAAATAATTTTGAGCATTTCCAATAAAGAAGTAGAAGTATATGTGTACTTGTGCCGATCACCTAAAAATGTGGTAGAAGTGACTGGAGATGCGTTAAGATTAGAAGTTCTTAAAACTTTTGGGTTAGAGCATGTACAATGGTGGGTTCAGTTCATACCAACCCACCACAAATTAATAATTTATTAATTTATTTTCAATCACTTTTCTTATTAACTAAACTACATAATCTATACTTGCATTAGTTTTTTAGTTTGAACCGAATTAGGTGGGTCATACAAACTTTTACTTTTTTAATTATATATTTTTATTAAATAAAATATACATTTGAATTACAAATATTTATTATTCATTATTATGTATAAAAATAATAAATTGTATTTGATTTTGTTAATAATTTAAAATTATGTGTAAAATAATTTAAATTAAAAAAATAATTATATTTTAATTTAATTAACAAATAATTTAAATTATTTAAATTTTCATAAATAAATAAAAAATAGCAAAAAAACTAAAACTAAATTAAAATTCATAAATTAATAATTTATGAATTTGACTGAATTGAGTTGCTTTTGCTTCTGATTTGTGCAAATAGAGTTTTACGCAAATAATTTTAATTTAACACAATTAAAATTAACAATTATGATTATAGTTTAACGCAAATAATTTTAATTTAATAATTTTAATTTAACACAATTAAAATTAAAAACTATGATTATAGTTTAACGCAAATAATTTTAATTTAATAATTTTAATTTAGCACAATTAAAATTAAAAATTATGATTATAGCTTAATTGCGCATTTGGGGCGTGTCTTCCACGCAGCATTTCTGTCAATTTATTTGGAAATATTTGTGTAATCTGACAAAAAAAACTCAGTTCATACCTTTAAACTTAATTCACTTTGGTGGGGTGGGATAAGTAGGGTGGTATAATTAACTGAAACTCCCAACGGTACGAGTTCACTTTCATGAGTTCAAACTCAAAAAAGATTGGTACCATTGTACACGCTCTTAGAAGAATTTATACCGGTAGAAATAAATTATATTATTATTTTATTATTGTTTTTACTATTATTATGGGTTAGAAGAACTTCTACCGGTAGAGATAAATTATATTATTATTTTATTATTGTTTTTACTATTATTAATTTATTATTATATACTATTATTAATTAACAAAATTAATATTGCTTGAGGGTTAAGATTAGAAATTCCTAAAAGTCTGACTTAAAAGAACTTTAACCCGATAGAGATAAATTATATTATTATTTTATTATTGTTTTTACTATTATTAATTAACAAAATTAATATTGCCGTTGTAATTTTTAAGGTAACATATTATTATTTATTTTGTATAAATATTATTTAAAATTAATAATTTTAAAATAGATTAAATTTTAACTTATTTTCTATTTTATATAAAAATTAATACAAAATAAAAAATTTTAATAACTAAATTTTTTGCGTTAAAAATTATTTATATAAAAATTAAATTAAATAAAAATTTTGAAATAGTTAAATTTTTAAAGTTATTAATAATTTTTTATTTTATATAAAATTTAATTAAAAATTAAAAATTTTAAAAAAATAGTTAAATTTCAAAAATAAGTAAATCCATGATTATTTCTATAAATTATAATTTGTATCTTATATAAATTAATTAAAAATAAATTTTTTGAATTTAAACTATAATCGGTATTTTATATAAATATTAATTAAAATTAAAAATTAATTAAAAATAAAAATTTTGAAATATAAAATATAATTCGTATTTTATATGAAATATTAATTATTTATTTTTTTCTATCTAAAAATCATTTATTTTAATTTTTACTATTATTATTATTTAAATATAAATAATTAATAAAAAATAAAAAAATTAGTAAGTGGTTGAATGAGTTAAAAGTTTTTTTTAAGAAGATGTAAAAAAAGTATAAGTTTACGCACATATGCCTACTCTTCACCCAAAACTTGAAACCAACAATGAAGATGCTTTAATATTCATAGTTTAAAATAAATCAATTCATTACATGTCATTATACTTAAAAGTTACAATTACTTCTTAAATAAATTTAATTTATTTTAAATAAATTGATTCATACTCTACTACTATCGTTATGCATAGTTTAAAATAAATCAATTCATTACATGTCATTATACTTAAAAGTTACAATTACTTCTTAAATAAATTTAATTTATTTTAAATAAATTTATTCATACTCTACTGCTATCATTTAGGACATGTTCTTTTGGATTGAAACCCGGCTGAACTGAACTGAACTTGCGATATGAACTGAATTTAGTTGATTTTTTTATAAAAATAATAATAATTTTTATAAATTATTAAATATTTTTTTTAAAATATTAATAATATTATAACATTAACTAGATTTTATATTTAAAATTATAGATTTAAATTATTATTATTTTTTTTAAAATTTATTTTGAGACGAAATCTGATACAATTATTATTGATACTTAAAAAATACAATTATTATTTTAATGAATTTAATGCAATATTTTACTGTTTATTTAAAATACATTACTTACGTTGACATTAGCAAAACAAATACGGAGTATCTATTGAATCTTTTGCACAAAATAAAAAAAATACTGTATAATATAATAAAATTAGTATGTATGTAATTATTTGATTTTGACCTATATTTGGAGTAAAATTTAAGGATATTTAAGTATATTTACACCATGAATTTTGGATAATGAGTGGACCCCACACAGAGAGGGATTTAAGTGGGTCCCACAACAGCAAAATCAGCTGTGAAGCAAGTGGGTTCCTCATCATTTTAATCTTCCGTTGAAATTGAAATTGTTCCTCGCAGATAGATCTACAGTCCGAGACTTCAGAGGCTACAACTTACTTTTACCATTTCCTTTGCTGTTTCTGTTATTCCTTTTGTATGTGTGAAGCAGTGGGACTTCAATTACATGGACTCTTTTCTGAAGAGGGAGTAACTCGTCTGTGAGATCTGGGCTCAATTTTTCAGGTGATTTTTTCTTGTCAATTTCACTTCAATGGCGTTCGAAAGTAGTGGCCTTTGTCGAATCTTTTGAATCTGATCATTTGATGCTTGTTCGGGTGTTTGAAATTTTCTTATGATATTCGCGTTCACAAGGTGTTTGTTAAGATGTCTCTTAGAGGAAGATGGAATCTTGAGTATTAATTTTTTTTGTTTGTTCGTTTGTTTACAGAATTGGACAGAGTGAGGAATGATAAAAGGATGGGCCGAAAAGGAGGATGGTTTTCTTCGGTAAAGAAGGCACTCAGCCCGAATTCTAAGGCCAAAAAAGCCGAGGTTCTGATTCTGTTGAAATCAGTGTGCATTCATACGATTATTTCAGTGATATAACCCAGTGGTCTTCTGAGAACGAAGTTTTCATACTGATTAAAAACTACTGATGCGTTCTCATTTAATGTTTTTTTCTCTTTTACAGAAAGCAAATAAATCCAATAGTAGTGTATTGGTGGAGAAAGAAAAGCCATCAGTTTCTCATTCTGCTAATCCGGAGCCTATTGACGAAGTTTATCATCCTCATTTGGAAAATGTGAATATAATAACAGAGGCTGTAAATGAGCAGACGAAAAGCGGTTATTCTGCCTCAATAGCTTCATCTTCAGCACAAGCTGCTCCTGAGGATGTTCAGCTAACTACAGTGGTTCGGTTTACGGGAAAATCAAAGGAGGAAATTTCAGCAATTAGAATCCAGACGGCATTTCGAGGGTACTTGGTAAGATATAGTATTGTTATAGATATCAGTAAATAAAGCTGAATCCCCGAACTATGTTCTTTTGGCACTTTTCCCACTACACATTTTTTTTATTTCTTTATTGGTTTCACCTTCTGCTTCTTTTAATTTTTCGACTTTCACCCATGAATCATCTTACATTTGATCATATGCTCCTTTGGACCTTTGAGGAGAGAGTAAAAAAAAGCGTAGTTGAGGAAATGAAGAAAATGCAAAAGGAAGATCTATAGTTTAAGGGGTTTAAAGTGTTTTACCCTGTAGAATTGTGTGTTCTTTGTTTCGCACCTCTTAAAGTGACTTGGTATGATAGATATGGATATTACTATTGATATATAAACCTATATTCAATTCAAAATTGTAAATATTTAGATGAAAACAAAAACGAGAAAATTGCATGTATTGTCCCATATGATAGAGGCTAGAAACATTTGGTCCTACGAGAAGCCTTTTCTGCACGTTTGGTCTAACAGAAGGTTTTTTTTCCATTATACACTCTTGCTTGATCCCACCAGAAGGTGTCTCTTTTTTCCTTTTGGGACAAGTTCAACTACCAATTCTTACGGGGCTTTGCTCAATATTTTAAATATTGTGGCTAAAATCGCAAATTATTACACCCTAATGGGCATAAACGTTCAACATAATTTCCAAAAACCATCACTGACATTTATTTATATCTGACAAAGTACCCCTTTTTTACAGGCAAGGAGGGCTCTGAGAGCTCTAAGAGGGCTTGTGAGACTGAAATCCCTTGTTGATGGGCCCACCGTGCAACGGCAGACTGCAAACACTCTGAAATGTATGCAGTCTCTGTCCCGTGTGCAGTCTCAGATTCAATCTAGAAGGATCCATATGTTGGAGGAAAATCGGGCACTTCAGAGACACCTCCTTCAGAAACGCGCAAAAGAGCTTGAAAGCTTGAGAGTTAGTTTTTTTTTGTTTACTATCAACATTAGGGGCAGGGCGTTTTCAGTTTTTATTCTAGATCTACTTTGACTTAACATACAAAGAACTCATCAGACTTACTTGCCGTACCCTCACAGAAATATTATTCAACTTAATTTATATTTTCAATCTCAACAATTTTTTTCCGACTAATTATGCTTCTGCTACGATGTATCAGTTCCAATAATTTGACTCCGTATACCATGTAAATATGATTCTTGTAGGTACTAACAAATATATAGGTTTAGTGTACGACCTAGCTTCAGAAACATGCTGTTTATTTACTGAGACAGATTTTGAAGTTCAACATATTGGTTTCGATATAGTCAGAGTGACTGTTCTTAGTTGAACCCTTTAACCTGAAGAGCCTTTCAATGATGTTACAGATGGGAGAGGAATGGGACCATAGTCTTCAATCAAAAGAGCAAATTGAGGCAAGCTTGCTACACAAGTATGAAGCTGCAATGAGGAGGGAAAGAGCTCTGGCTTATTCATACACCCACCACCAGGTATAACTTTATTTTAATTTTTTAAATCGAGATTTTACTAGCTTTTGAGGTCCTTTCGGGGTAAAAGAAAAATAAAGGATTTAATTTCAGGTTCTGGGGGTATTTTTATTTTTTTTTTAAATTCATTTTGGTTACTTATGTGTGTTTAATGTTTACATTATAAAGTGATTTGGCGTCGTGATAAATGTTGTACTAAAACTAACAAAAAGAGATATAAATTGACCAGCAAACATGGAAGAAATCTGCAAAACCGACCAACTTATTATTCATGGACCCAACTAATCCTCAATGGGGCTGGAGCTGGTTAGAACGTCTGATGTCCGCTGGGCCATGCGACACTGAAAGGCCACCAGAAAAAGACCCCAACATTACTGGAGAAATTACAAAGTCTTTTGTTCGTCATCAGCTAAACTCCGATACCCCACCTTCTAAGAATATACCTTCATCGCCTGCCAGGAAATTCAAGCCCGCAAGCCCAAAACCGGCCCCACTAGGCCAAGAAGATGACTCGAGGAGTGTTTTCAGCATCCAATCAGGGAGGAATAGAAGGCATAGCATTGCTGGCTCGTCGGTAAGAGACGACGAGAGCTTGGCTAGTTCGCCTTCTGTTCCTAGTTACATGACTCCTACCCGCTCGGCAAAGGCTAAGTTGAAGTTAGTGGGCCCGGGCCCATTGGGAACAGAAAATGCTAGCCCGAACGAGAAGGGAACTAAGAAACGCCTTTCTTTTCCGCCATCGCCAGCTAGGGCCAGGCGTCATTCGGGTCCACCAAAGGTCGGGATGAGGCCCGTTGCGGAAACTTCGTGAAAGGAGTACTGGTTCATTATTGATTTTATTTCTAACTCATTAAAGTTGTGTTATTTATTAATTTGTTTTTTAAGAGTTGAGTTTGGGGTTGATGTGATTCATGAGTTGTTTGAGTTTGAATATGTACTGCTTCCTTATTTGACATACAATCAAAGTGTTACTATTACAGTCGATTATTTGACAGTGTTAAATTAATGAATTATGAAGGTAAATATTAATGTTGCAGTATATGTAAAAAGAAGCTAATTTAGTAATTATTATTAAAGTTATTATATTTGGGGTGTGAATGGATCAAGTTGGTTTGGTGTAACTAGTTGATTTGGCTCGGCGATGCACCGGAAAGTTAATTGTAGTTTATTCCTGTATTTATGAATTTTTTGATAAATATATTTTTAGGCCTATATATATACACAGATATACATATAAGAATTATATATTGTGGTAATAGATATAGACAATTTTTTTTAAGCCACTCGTCTCCTTAACATATAAAATTCAATATAATTTTTTTTAAGAAGATGAAAGAATTTTTCTTACATGAATAAAAAATGACCAAAGTAGTTCTAGTTTCAATACAAAATTTTGAACATCTCCTTATAAACTACATCAGTAATTAGGGATAAAATTATTGATTAATTGAACCATTAATTTATTTTCTTACTTCTATATAGAGGAAGGATATAATTTTATTATTTAATTAAAAAATTAAAATTATGGCGTGAAAATAAATTATAGCAAAATATTCATTAATATAGTAATATTAATATATGATTATATTGGGTTACAATTGTAAGCATATAATTTGTGTGATTTTTTATATTAATATTATATTATTGAATAATAATTTTATTTGTATTTCAACTAAAATGGTATTTTCTAAGAAAACTCCAAATATAATAGAATCCTTTTCTGAATTAAAAAATTTCCTATATCCAACATTAGCAAGGGATTTCATGCACATAGAAAAATTCTATAATTCGTACAAATAACGTATTCGATCCAACTTCACAAATGCAATAATCATTTTCCATGATATCACATTGCATCACATCAAAAAGTTATTCACAACAAAATTGTAATCAGATCATGAAAAAAATAATAAGATATTACAAAAATTCGATTACATTCATAAATAGGACAAAAGTCGTGAGATAGTTATAAACAACTATATAAATTACCACTATAATGGAAGTTAAATATCAAGAAACAAAATTTGAATTAAATTCTTTAAAAAAAAACTCTAAAAATATGTAAAATAAGTTACGTAAAACAAACTCACAATTTAACCTGCATAAGAAATTGTCTTAGTGGTGTTTAAGCAGTATAAAACTAATGAAAATTCAAAAAGGAAAAAATAAAAAATTGAAAATAATGGAATTCATGCTACTATACATATCCAGACTAACATCAAAAATTCAAATAACGAAATCCCTATAAAAAATTATTCAAAAATAAAACATATGAACAATTAAAAAAAACAATAGAAATATTAAGTCAAAACACATGATTGAATATATATTGAAATAATTTTGATATACCAAAGAAAATATATACCTTAATAGAAAAGCCCGTGAAATAATCGAATATGTTAGATTGTATATCTTTAACTTCAAAAGAAATCCTATGGCATGCTCGAATGAATGGATAACTAACACAATTAGCCAAATACAATTGTTCTAGTATCAAAAGAAGAAACAAAAAAAATGCAAATTTATATACCTTGGTGATTTACTCAAGTGCATGTCTTTGATGACTTTCATGGTGGGCTCGGATATGAGAAACGCAGAAAATGCTTCTGTACTTGCTCATAATCCCGGTCTCATTTCATTTTTTCATTACAAATTTGAAGTATAAACGGGAACAACCAAATAACTTTTTCAAATAGAGCTACTGTCTTTAAAGATTTAGTATTGAAAAATGGATTAATAAACATGAATGAATTATAGTTAAGTCATTAGATAAGAGAATAAATCATATCAAAAACATACTTAAGACAAAAAGACGTAAACATAAAATACACAAAACTAAAACAAAAATATAAATATTGAGAATAAATCAAATAATTGTCTTAAAAACTAATAAATAATTGATCAAAATAAATAAACTAAGAAATCAGCAAAAATAATTTAATTAATCAAACTATTGACCAAAATTGAAATGATATATTTGAGAGAAAATCCAATAGATAAATGTGTATTGGAAGCCTATATTTTGGACCAATTGATTTATCTTGATTAACTTTTTGGAATTGCTTCGTCTTATTATAAAATATAAATAAACAATTTGGTACACAAAATAAGATATATAACTTCTTTTAATAGGTATTTGAAAAATAAATATTTTATGAGAAATTAAACATCAATTACATACATTAAATTTATTTATTTATTTGTAAAAAATAATATTAAAAATATCTACTAAATTTAAACAAAACAATTGAGGAAATAAAATCGTGTGAAGAATAAAGATAAGATATTATATAATTAATAACTATAATTAATAAAATTAAAATTTTGAACAATTATTTTATTTGTGTTACATTTATCTATTTTCTCAATTTCTTTTATTAATTATAAACATTCATAATGACAGAAAAAAATGGGTTGAAATTTAAGCAATTTACTATTTAAAAATATTTAAACATTAAGATTTAACCAAATAAATAAACATGAATAATATAAGAATAAATAATAAAATTTACATATATAATACTTTAAAAATAAACAAATAAAAATTAATAAATAAATAAATAAAATGTAATACAATTTTATTGCAATTTTGTAAATACCTCCTTATAAACTCATATTCTTGACGTTCTTATTCTCATCACAACATAAAATAATTTTGCATATTATTTTTAATTAATTTTATATCACAATAAAAAATAGAGTAATTTCTAGTGGTGCATGTAAATAATTAAAGATAAATAATTGTATAATTAATAAAATTAAATGGTTGAATAATTATTTTTGTTTTTATTTTAATTGTCTCAATTTTTAATTTTTGTTATTAAGTTATCTGTATTAATAATTATAAATATATATATATATATATATATATATATATATATATATATATATATATATATTAAAAGTGTATGAATTATATAATATTTAGTATTTGTATATTTAATAAAATAATTATATACTAACAGGTAAGGTAAAATATACTAACAGGTAAATGTTCAGAAATTATTTATATAATCAAATTAAACGAAAAACAAATGCAAAATTTATATTAAGTGGAGTATATATTTCTAACTAAATAAGCATATGATAAGATGTCAAATTTGAGAGATTATGGTGAGAGTATTAAGATTCAACAACGGCCGCTGAGTAATGCCACTGTGCATATCATATCTCAGAAGTCAGAAGCATTAGATCATATTGAATTTAATACCAGGCTAAGAAGAAAAATCTCGCAAGTTTTAACATAATCAATTTGCCTACAGAGAACTACAAATATTATTGTTATTATATATGAATGATAAAGTTTCTTTAATCTTCTCCAAGCTTCGCCTTTTGCCCAATATTATTCAATCATCATTTATATAAATGGATGGTTACAAACACTAACCTTACAAAAACCTGCTAACTTTGAAATTAAAAAAAAACCATCCTTGAGTTTAAATCTGTCTTAACTCTTGCAGCTAGTATCAATGAAAATTAGAGAAATTGTCAATATAGTCAAATATTTCTAAATACTAATAATACTAGTGTATACATCCCTAAACTTGTGTCTTAAGTCTTACAATAACATCTATCAAATTTCTTTATATATCACAATCATACAAACAAAAAAATTAAGGTTATTTGTAGTATTTTGCTCGTACAAAGTGAATTTATCCGGTACACCATATGGTTTTTCCATAAATTAAACTCTACTGTTGTAAATCAGAGGAAAATTAGAAAAAAATATTAGACTAACTCATGAGACAAACAAACATTTTGTTAATATATAACAGGGCCAATGAGATCCTTGTAACCAAAAGACTGTAATATACAAAGTAGAGGAACTGGAGAGATCTTTGTAACTGAGAGATCACAAAATACACACGGATCAAACTTCACGTAATTTGTAAGATTATCATTTTCAAAATCAAAGAAATACAACCAATGAAAATTAGAAATATTGCAAAATTACATACCTTATCCCGAATCACGATATAATATCATCAGACACACGATTTGGGCCTGCAGGATTTAAAATGCTTTCACTTTACATTCTATTTCAAACTATCAAAAGACCACCCTTTGTATTTTAGAGTACAACCATAGATGGATTACATACATTTAAGAAACTAACATGTTGATGTAAAACAAACTTAATATGTACTGAAAACTTAATTACATATTCACTATTATACAACTTAAATGCTAAAACATAAATTGTTGCGGCCATTTCCAGAATCTAGAAGGTAACTGGAATATAGCATACATATGAGAATCTTCAACACAAACCAATTCATTACATAAGTTACCGAGCTCACATATATCAGGAACGAATATCTAGACGTATATAAAAATATACATATAAAACTAAAATTCTCGTGAAATCAATGGAAATACCTTTCAGTACAACACTTAAGACATTCTCCCCATAAATATGATAAAAAATTGCATTTGACAACGTAGACAAACATCAGTGGGAATGACATGCATCATACACTTAATGATTCACATACAGAAACAGAGACATGGTATAAATAGGGGTCAACTGCGTACCTGAAGATGCCTCCGAAGAAGTCGAAGTCTGGTGAGGATGACCACTTGAAGAAAAGCATCATATTCAAATATATTATCCACCTCAATTGCAAACTGTTACCCTTGATAGAAAAATTAAATCAAAAAAGTTGCAGCAATACAAAATAAAACAAAAGAGTGGTGAAGTAGTATGTTTCACTGAAATCTGCAAAACATTAAATTTTATGTCTATATAGAATTTTTATAAAAAGAAATCAAATAAAAGGGATAAGGCTGAAACCCAAAGGAAAACACCAAAACATTTTCAGAAGAATTCAATTAAAAGTTCTCACCTTGGCTATAATAAAAAGCAGTGTTCTCATACGTTCATATTTGGTTGAAATCACGTCCAAGAATTCAGCCCTTGCCAAATCAGGGAGCATATCGGGCGCTCAAAACCTGTTCGACAAAATGCCTCACAGAGATGCAAATCGCGTGGAACACAATGATAAGCGGGTACACGCACCTGGGCTTCTACCGAGAAGCCATTCCTCTATTTAGCAACTAGAGACCTGGTCGAGTGAAAACCAATCACTTCACTTGCACTGAAATATTGAGCGCCTGCGCGTGTTTAAAATTGAGGAGTCATAATCAATAGCAAAAAAGAACACGAACAACACTTATAACTAACTCAACTTATAACAGTGATTTCTAAAAAATTATAAGACTATAAATTTAAGTCTTTAAAAAATAGAACTGTAAATTCAATTGAGAAATTTAGTTTCGCTCGATTAAGCTTTCAATTAGCAAATACGAAATAAAAATCACAATTTCGGCAGTAATGAAAATTAGGGATGGAGAACGAATCTAAAATATTAAATAGATGACGGATATGAATTTCTCACATTTGATAGAATCCCAAACCTCCAGCAAAGATGAACCATTCTTATAGACTTCACCCTGAGACTGAAAAAAATTGGATTAAAATTACGAAAAAACAAATAAATCAGAAAGCACGGAGAATGAAAATTGAAGAAACTTATGTACTAAAATTTGGGAGAAGATGACCGATGAGAAGATAATCTGAAATTTAGCTTCAAGAAATGACATCAAAAGGAAAAACATTCAGCTGAATGGCTAATATGAAAAGCACAGCACAGAGACGTCATCGAAATTCATACAGCCAACGTATTAGCCATTCCCGCCTCCATAAGCTCTTCGCGGTTGGACTGGTTTAAGTTAGTTGATGTGATTCCTTTTACGTTACTCTGAGCTTGGCAAGAAGCACTGCCTTGATGTTGGGCTGCAAACCTCGGACCTCCAGGTCCATCTTTTGAATCTGCAAGATTCTCAACCGATCTCAGGACAAAATAAAACAGGGGGGGGGAGGGATATTAAAAAAATTAACGTAATGTGTATCCACCTATACCAAAGCTTCCCCCCGATCGATTCCAGTATCAAAAATCTTTTGCTTCTTTCGCTCTGCATATAAATGTTGTGTTCATATCTCAAACAATCAGTTTGAGCAGCAAATTCTGATATTATAAGAACCGAATGATCGATAAAAATGCACGATAATGTAAAAATAAGAAGTCTCAAAAGCAGCAAATTCTGAGTTCAATGGCTGCTCCCTAACATTGGCATAGAAACATATCATCTCACAATATCTATTCAAATTAACGATTTATGCATACATTTTAAATCAGCATGGTGATATATATATACACACACATAATGATAATAGACAAAAATTGAATCAAAAAAAAGATAAATCCCCAAAGTGAATTAGGGTTAGAAGCAACCTCCATCGAGTAGGCCGGCGGGCGAGCATTTCTTCGCCAAATTGGCGGACAACTCGCAGTATTGCTTTTCGTAACCTTCAAATGTCGCGCTCATCGTAAACCTGCCTGATCAAATACATAGAATTCAAGGTTGGCGATCGAAAAAAAAAACTCAATAATATGAACGTATGAGAAGCGTATGATGGGGAAGAGGATTTGAATGGAATAAGAATAGGAAGGGATGAAACTTTAACGATTTTTTCCAATAAAAAAAAAAGAATGAATTTGGAATTTTGTAAAGAATTGAATACAATTAATAAAGAGTTGACTGCAAAATTTCTTAAATCGTTTTTTAATTAATTAAATAATACGTAGGAAAGATTGACAATGGTGTGAACGCATGTGAAATTAAGCATTTTTATTGGTGAATTGATCTTACGTGCGAAATTGAGAAGTTTTATTGGCTTTCAAGAATTTAGTTGATTCTGTTGAGATGTGGAGTCAAATAGGAGTTGTTTGGGACAAGAACGGATCTAATCGGACAAGAAACGAGGTCAAACGGGCATTCGGAAGCTCATAAAGCCGCGCAGGCGGGCTAAAACCCGCGCAGGCGGCAGCACCCCAGGGACGCCCAGAACCCGCGCAGGCGGAAAAACCCGCGCTAGCGGTAGCTGTAGAGGCCAGCGCGACTTGGTCTCTTTGCGGTAGCTGTAGAGGCCAGCGCGACTTCGTCTCTTTTTGGGCGGATTTTTTGACTTCTTTCCCAAGTTTGGGATATTTATCTCTCTCCTATATATATGTAATCCTAATACTAATTAGGGTTAACACCTATTAACGCTAGAATCAATTAGTATAGAGATTACAGAGCTTGTAATTGGGATCTATATTTTTCTAGTGAAAACTACTGCAGCGGCAAAGTGGACGTAGCCCTCGTTAACGGGTGAACCACTCTAAATTTCTGTGTCCTTTATTTTTCGTATTTTCGTTCTTGTGCTTTCGTATTGCTTTTCAGGAAGGGAATTCGGACGCGAATTCCCCAACAACTGGTATCAGAGCGCTAGAGTTTTAGCGATCGGGGAAAAGCGATGACGGACACCACCACCTCGTTCGGGGTTACGAAGTTTGACGGAAATAACTATGGACACTGGAAGATGCAGATCGAGGACTACCTTTATGGGAAGAAGCTCGGAATTCCTTTGAAGGGTAGACCGGAGAGAATCACAGATGACGAGGAATGGGAAAGCCTCGACAGGCAGGTGTTGGGATTGATACGTTTGTCTCTGGCTTCAAACGTTTCATTCAACGTGCGCGAAATTACCACAACCAAGGGCTTGATGGCAGCCCTATCGAACATGTACGAGCAACCCTCAGCGAACAACAAGGTATACCTTATGAAGCAGTTGTTCAACCTTAAGATGTCAGACAATTCATCAGCGGCCAACCATGTGAATGAGTTGAACTCAATTTTGAACAAGTTGATGGCAGTCGGGGTGAATTTTGATGACGAGATTTATGCCTTGCTTCTACTTGCTGGGATTCGATGTCCCGGGTTATTAATATTGCGGAAGATAATAACCCGAACGAAATCCTTCATCGCCGGAGATTGGATCCCCGACTCATCCGCAGGAGTCCGACCTTTGGAGACTACGCGCCCGAAAACACGCAGCCCGCCCCCAGCCGATTTTCTCCCACGAGTCGGATCCATAAACGCGAACACCAACGAACCGGGCTCGACGAGAGTAACACCGCCGCGGGATGAACCCGCGGCTAGAAACCCTAGCCGAACCCCGCTAGGGTTCGCGATCGCCGTGCATGGCGATCGCCGGGGATGCACGGCATCCCCGCGGGGCTGATCCGATCAGCACCCGCCGGCGGTGAGTCCGGCGACTCACCGCCACCACCTCACGGGGTGGAGGGCCCCCAGTCGCGGCACCAGCCCGCGGCTGCCCTCCGCGATCGACTTCGGTCGATCGCCCGCTCCGGCTTCGGCCGGAGCTTCCCCGTGCGCACGCCGCCGTCCAGGGAGGTCGGGGAGGCCATCTGCCGTGGCTCCAGCCCACGGCGGCTTCCCCAGCGATCGACCCTTGGTCGATCGCGTGCCCCGGCGTCCAGCCGGGGCTGCTCCTTGGCGCGGTTACCGGCGGTCGAAACCCTAGGTTTCGGCCGCCCCCTTTCGATCTTCGCCGGGGATCTTGAATCCCCGTTCCCGAAGTTCGTACGTTCATCCGGATCGTGTGTTCATGTATACGCTACAATTAATTCACACGAAATCATAAAAGAGGGTTTATGATTTTACCTTCGATTCGTTGTACGGAGAAACGAATTAACGCGTTGATGACCTTGCGATCTTCCCACGTATTCCTTGCACTCCGTTCGAACGTCGTGTGGGCGACGATCTATCGAACTCCTATGGATCTTCCTCACTCTCAAGACTTTATGATTGGCGTAGGTCAATTAATTGTGTTATGAAAAGTGAAGACCATGTAGTGCTTATATAGGCTACGTAGGGGATCATAAGGAGAATAAATATTGGGCTTCTAAATATTGAAGATTAAATTGGGTCCAACCCAAATCCATTAATCCTTATCAATATTAAATTTTATTTATTTTCCACTATATAAATAAAATTGCACTCCCAATATTATTCCATATTATATCAAATAATATTTCTCCGGTAGTATTATATATTCCGTGTATTTAAGATTTAAATATCCATGAATAAATTTATTTATTGCTCAATAAATATTATTCATCTCTTATATCCGAGACTAGTACCATTCAACCTTAATTATTATGCGGATTAAATCCACCTGCAGGGTTTACATAATAATTCCTTATGAACTCATCTCGGGGATATTATCAACCCTTACGGGATACACTTTCCCGTCAAGTATTCACGGCATGCCATATATAAAATATAGTGACCCAACTTAACCGGTAATTAACCCAATTATCAAACCGGTTAATTCCTTTGGTAAATCAAAGTCACTGATATTAAATATACACACCCGCAATAATATCGGGGATTAAGAATAAAATACACTGAGACTCGAATCGATTATCGCCGGCAATCCTAATCGATGAATCTCAAGCTGATCCGCCCAATACACCAAGTGTACAAGTGTGATAAAATAATTAAGATAAATTATTTTCTCTCTCACACAACGACTATACCGATGGATTAGTTCGTGTCCATCTAGGTCGTGAGCAACTGTTCGATTAAATACGAGTAACCGATAGTATGATCTTCTGTGTGCCCATGCAACACCATACTAACTACAACGTATAAAATCCAGAACTATATTTTTGCATAATTAATTAAATGCAAATAATTGTTTATTAATTAAATAGATTAAATGCTATGATCGGGAGTATACCGTTACTTAAATCTAGACATTAAGTACACAACTCCAACAATCTCCCACTTGTACTAAGGTCTAGTCATTTCCTCCAAACTCCCGGTTCCCATACTCATCACGTGCTTAAGGTGTACTTCCGAGTACTATGTGAGTGAGCATTCTAGGTTGCCGCTCTGAAGTTATCTTGGTGACTACTACGTCGTCTCTCTGACGATGATTCGTATCAGGTGGTACTTGCTCTATGTGTTATCATCATCTTTTGAACTTATGACTTCTTCCAGTTTACCATGCACCGCTATGTACATAGCCTTTGGTGAACCAAGAGTCATATCCAAGTTCAGAGGTCATTCCGAAACCTAACCAAAACTTCCGCTGCCTCTGAGGCTGCTATTCGGTTTCTTAGGTTCCACCTCTTCTAAAAGTGAACACATAGCCTGATATCGACTTACACTGGTCCTTTCTCTGATTTTTATCTAAGAAAGCGTAATCTAAGAAGATTTCGTATTGCCAGTAATCCTGTACCTCCAAGTACTTTTACAGCATTCGAATATTTCTTATCCAGATTACTTTGATATCCTCCCACTATGCTAACCGCATAGTTGATATCAGGTTCTTGTTTTATAACACCGCATTTACAAAGCCCTTTACACTCGAAGTGTAAGAATCTGCTTTGTCCATATTTATCTCCTTCATGTGTTCAAGACACATACCTTAGATAGATGCATTCTGTTCTCGAAAGGCAATAACCTTTCTCAGAATTGTGCATGTTTAAAACAAACCATAATCGTATAAGATATCTAAAGAGAAGTACAAATGTTCTTATCTAGAGATCGAAAGATTTCTAAGAACATTGATCCAACTTCATCTTAATCTTATATCTCGATTTACTTAGACAACCTCTATTTTATGTCTGATAATGCTTTTACATTGTTGCCAATGATGAAGTGTTATCTACACAAAATTCCGAGAAACACCACCTTGTTTCCATTACGTCTTTAATACACCTTTTATTGTCTATGCCTTTTGATGAATCCATATAATGGACTATCTCATCAATTCGCAAGTTCCACAATTTCCAGCTTTGTGATAATCCAGAAATGGATTCACTAAGCTTGTACCTCTAAATGGTCTTGCCTCTTAACAATATCATTGCTTTCCAAGTAGGCACATTTAGATTAGTACTGCCCCTTATGCAGAACTAGGGATCGATTTCATGTCTACTAGATCCAGAGTTTAAAACTCCTCCAGTCTTATGAACATCTCCGGTTGCTTAACAACCTCCCACTGCAATGGCGTTCCGGTGTATAACAGTAATAACATTAGGTGCAGTTAGTGGTGTACTACTACTCGGTTAGGCTGGTTCTCAGTCTACTCTTTCCTCTTTATAAGGTAATTTGTCAATTAGGGCATTGTAGTTCATCCAATAGTCTTCCTCTAAGAACCGGGCGAAGACACCCTTCTGGTTCGTAGTACTATTGAACATACAATTACTTGTTCTTCTAGGATATTCTACAATTACATCGAATGTGTCATTGTATCCAGAAATATCCATAGAACATAGGTAGTTCCGAATAAACTTGTTCTTTTACTATTAGAATCCCATTCCTTATTCCTGACACACCATGTCTACACATCAGTGTATGGTGCAGTCGTTTGAGACTTAATCTCAACTTTTGATTTATGCTATGTGTTATTTAGATAGGTGATAGCCTCCGCGAACTAGTCGCAAGCTTCCAATGGATATACTTTGAAGGATCCCCATAATGGCTTTGTGTTGAAAAACACTCCGCTTTTATGGCACATCAAGTATTCTAATCCACCTTCGAGTATTCTTTAAAGAACGACTCGTACTTCTCTAATTACACATATGTCTGCATATATCATCTTTGATCATTCTTAATACTTGTCCGAATTCCATCCTTTACCCAGAAAGGATAACTTAGTTGTATCATCTTTCAAGATCGATTCTTAGGTCGGGAGGTCCATTCCTCCAACTATAATTGATCAAATCAATTTCGACTTTTTGAATCCCTTTTGAATAGATACTACCAAGTTCAAGAATTCACAAGTACAATGATCGATAAAGAAATACATCCAATAAGTAAAATAAGTTATAACGGTTTGTTGCATCGTGGTAGACTAAGGATTTATCATTCATATATTGCTATCTAATGTACCATAATAGATATCGCCATTATTCCTTGTCTAAATCATCAAGTGATTAAAGAAATAAAATATCCATTAATAATAGAAATCCAGAACAAAAGTTCTTTCTAAAATATAAAAGGTACAAAGCAATAAACTTGAAATGAAATCCTAAACAGATAGATAAATGTCTTCCACTGCAACCGCTGCTTCCTCAACAGCTTTGCCCATGTGGACTCGAACTTTTCTTCTCTAAGTCGCTGGGTTTTCTGGAACCCCTGCATTTAGAATGCACATACCGTCAGTGGTTCCATATCTACACACCAGAATTCTGGTAGATAATACCGCTGACTATGTTTTACGACTAAAGAAAATTCGTACCTTTGAGAGGACAAGATGTAGACCCCCAGTACTCAGACTGCTTTCCTTGGGGATGTTTGCCCGAAGGCTTCTTTATCCCTCCCTTTGGTCCAAGTCCCTTAGGACCACCGGACCCCCTTGTCTTCTTCTCCTTTCCCTTGCCTTTAGGTTCGAAACCTTTGGCTTTGGCTATAAGAGCTTGCGATTGTTTCAACTCGTCTAAAAGATCCATCATCTCAAAAACATGATCAAGTGTTTCATCGAAGTAACAGATCTTTATGAGTATCCTCATCGCCTCTTTTCTAGCGTTCTCATCATGTCCAAACAGCAACTTGAGTTTGAGCATGACATCATGATTAGCGGCTAATGCACGAGCACTACCCCACTTTTCAAAGTCAAAAATCTCCTCCTCAGTTGAGTTAATGGTGAGTCCAGGAGGACAAGTTTCACTGAGTACATCTTTGTACTCCTTTGCAGTCTGAGCAATGTCTAACTCTTCTTTCCATTCAATACAGTATGGAACCAGTGCGTTAATTTCCTCAAGTATCAACAAAAGTGGATTCATAGCAATTCTCTAAACCTATAAGCACATTTAAACAAACAATTAATTTAATATCCGACGTTATCTCCCTGGAATAACATCATTAAATTACTAATCACATCTAAAATCCCATCAGGTAAGGCAAGCCACGTGGTGTGGACGTTTACCCACCCAAATGATTTAGCAATTAGATTTTCTTTGGTCATACATCGCTTATAGAGGTAGATCCAAGTCTAGGAATGGGAGAGATAGCTCGAAGTCCTAGGATAATGAGTGCTGGAATTGTGGTAAGACGGGGCACTTCAAGAGGGATTGTCGCTCTCGGGGGAAGAACGACAACAAGAAGAAGGGATCCGCCAATGCGGTGACACAGGATGAGGACGATGGGGATGTCCTTCTCCTATCGGTCGACTCACCGATCGATTCCTGGGTGCTGGACTCAGGGGCTTCTTTCCATACTACTGCACAGCGAGAGGTAATGCTGAATTACGTCTCGGGTGATTATGGAAAGGTTTTTCTTGCAGATGACGAGCCACTCGATGTAGTCGGGATGGGAGATATCAACCTGAAGATGTCAAATGGGCAAACTTGGAAGATTACCAAGGTTAGACATGTGCCGGGGTTGATGAGGAACCTGATTTCGGTGGGCCAACTTGACAGTGATGGCCATCGAGTGTCATTTGGAGATGGGTCGTGGAAGGTTTCGAGGAACGCCATGACCATAGCTCGAGGTCATAAGACGGGCACACTTTACATGACGACGAGCGTGAGGGACTCGGCTGGTGTTGTTGATAACACCAAGAAGACCGAATTGTGGCATTGCAGGCTGGGGCACATGAGTGAGAAGGGGATGAAGATCATGGCAAAGAACGGGCTGCTGCCCGAACTCAAGGCGATTAAGTCTCACGTGTGCGAGAGCTGCATTCTTGGAAAGCAGAAACGGGCGAGTTTTTCCAAAGATGGAAGGGAGCCCAAGGCGGAAAAGCTGGAACTAGTACACACGGATGTTTGGGGACCAGCTCCCGTCGCCTCACTCGGAGGGTCACTCTACTATGTTACCTTCATCGATGACTCCACACGTAAGGTATGGGTATACTTCATGAAAAATAAGAGTGACGTGTTCTCTGTTTTCAGGAAATGGAAAGCCGAGGTTGAGAATGAAACAAATCTCAAGGTGAAGTGTTTGAGGTCCGACAACGGTGGTGAGTACGTTGACGCAGACTTCAGACAATATTATGTCGAGAGTGGGATCAAGATGGTGAAGACTATTCCGGGGACCCCACAACAAAACGGAATAGCGGAGCGAATGAACAGGACGCTAAATGAGAAGGCCCGGAGTATGCGGTTACATTCGGGGATGCCCAAGATGTTTTGGGCATATGCCATCGACATGGCAGCTCATTTAATCAACAGAGCACCGTCGGTTCCTTTGGAATATCAGATTCCTGAGGAGGTTTGGAGTGGGAAGAAGCTGAATTTGTCCTACTTGAGGGTGTTCGGGTGTCTGGCGTATGTCCATATCGACGAAGCTGCCCGTAGCAAGCTTGATCCTAAATCCAAGAAGTGCTTCTTCCTTGGATATGGCGGCACGGAGTTCGGGTACCGATTTTGGGATGCCGAAAATCATAAGGTGATCCGAAGCAGAAATGTGATCTTCAACGAGGCGGTCTTGTACAAGGGTAAAGACGAGGTTGTTGAAGAAAGCATTGATCCCGTGGGAGACACGGAGGAGGTTCCGGTGAAGGTCAATGAGGCCGAGGAGATCGAAGAGGGAAACACGAGCAGCGAGGATGAGCAAGATGAGAATGTTAATCCCAACATCGATCCAGTTACACCGAAGCCGTGGAGGTCTACTAGGGTAAGAAGACCTCCCCATAAATTTTCACCTTCTCTTAACTATATTTTGCTGACTGATAGGGGTGAGCCGGAGAGCTACACCGAGGCTATACAAGCGAGGGATTCGATCAAGTGGGAGTCTGCCATGAAAGAAGAAATGAGCTCTTTGATGTCGAATCAGACTTGGGAACTAACCGAGCTTCCGAAGGAGAAGAAGGCCTTGCACAATAAATGGGTCTTCCGGGCAAAGGAAGAACACGATGGAAGCGTTCGGTATAAAGCAAGATTGGTGGTGAAGGGCTTCCAGCAGAAGGAAGGGATCGACTACACGGAGATCTTTGCTCCGGTAGTCAAGATGGTAACCATCCGGGTGGTGCTTAGCTTGGTGGCACAGGAGAACTTACATCTTCAGCAAATGGATGTAAAGACCGCATTTCTTCACGGGGATCTAGATGAAGAAATCTACATGAAGCAACCGGAGGGTTTCGAAGTCCGAGGCAAGGAGAAGCTGGTGTGTAAGCTTCAGAAGAGCTTGTATGGGTTGAAGCAAGCTCCGAGGCAGTGGTACAGGAAGTTCGACATGTTCATGAAGCGAGTCGAGTTCACGCGGTGCGAGGCGGACCACTGCTGCTATTTCAAGAGTCTTGGAAAAGGTAACTACATAATTTTGCTCCTTTATGTAGATGACATGCTGATAGTCGGGGCGAGCTTGGCGGAGATCGACAAGCTCAAGAAGAGTCTATCGAGGGAGTTCTCTATGAAGGATTTGGGTGCTGCCAAACAAATCCTGGGGATGAGAATCACGAGGAGCAAGAATGGTCTTGAGTTGTCTCAAGAGGAGTACTTGAAGAAGGTACTAGCGAGGTTTAGCATGGAGAATGCAAAACCGGTTGGAACTCCTTTGGCTAGTCACTTCCGTTTGTCAAAGGAGGACTCGCCGGTAAGCGAGGAGGAGATGGAGTATATGGATGAGGTCCCTTACGCCTCTGCGATTGGGAGCCTTATGTATGCTATGGTGTGCACGAGGCCTGACATTGCCCATGCAGTGGGAGTGGTCAGCCGGTTTATGAGTAATCCGGGGAAGCAACACTGGGAAGCCGTCAAGTGGATCTTTCGATACTTGAGAGGGACTACCGACTTTGCTTTGAGGTTCCGAAAATCAGATGTGGGGTTACTCGGGTTCGTGGACGCAGATAACGGGGGTGACGTGGATAGTAGGAAGAGCACTACTGGGCACGTGTACACTTTCGGGGGTACCGCGATTAGCTGGGTGTCGAGGTTGCAGAAGATAGTAGCATTGTCGAGTTGCGAGGCGGAGTACGTCGCTGTGACGGAAGCCGCGAAGGAGATGATGTGGCTACAGGCTTTTCTGCTTGAGTTGAGACAAGACCACTCGGAGAGTGTCTTGTATTGCGACAGCCAGAGCGCCATTCACTTGGCGAAGAATCCGGTGTACCATGCTCGAACGAAGCATATCCAGCTGAGATATCACTTCATTCGATCGGCCTTAGAGGAAGGCGTCTTGGTGTTGGAAAAGATTCTTGGGAGTAAGAATCCGGCCGACATGTTTACGAAGGTGGTACTGTGTGATAAACTGAAGTTGTGTTCGACTTCAGTCGGTCTTCTAGGATGAGGATCGAGAGGATGCCGCTGCAGTGGGAGGTAATGGATGAGATTTGCCTCCAAGTGGGAGATTGTTGAGATGTGGAGTCAAATAGGAGTTGTTTGGGACAAGAACGGATCCAATCGGACAAGAAACGAGGTCAAACGGGCATTCGGAAGCTCATAAAGCCGCGCAGGCGGCAGCACCCCAGGGACGCCCAGAACCCGCGCAGGCGGAAAAACCCGCGCTGGCAGTAGCTGTAGAGGCCAGCGCGATTTGGTCTCTTTTTGGGCGGATTTTTTGACTTCTTTCCCAAGTTTGGGATATTTATCTCTCTCCTATATATATGTAATCCTAATACTAATTAGGGTTAACACCTATTAACGCTAGAATCAATTAGTATAGAGATTACAGAGCTTGTAATTGGGATCTATATTTTTCTAGTGAAAACTACTGCAGCGGCAAAGTGGACGTAGCCCTCGTTAACGGGTGAATCACTCTAAATTTTTGTGTCCTTTATTTTTCGTATTTTCGTTCTTGTGCTTTCGTATTGCTTTTCAGGAAGGGAATTCGGACGCGAATTTCCCAACAGATTCGAGATTTATATATTAATTAATAAATGTTATTTGATAAACTTATATCATGTTTAAAAATTTAAAAGTATTTTATATTCTACTACTACATTTTTTTAACACATTTTGAATGTCTAATTTAAATGATTTTACTTTTTGTATAATCACATAAATTCATTTTACTTTACAGATTGTATTAGTAAAATATTATATTTATTATATTTTGTGATAGAAAGAAATAAAACATTTTCATGGAGATAATTATTTTATAAATTCATGGTACATTAATACATTATTAATCAATTTTTATGCATATTATCTCGCGTGCGTCTCACGTGATCATGATTATTATTCCGTCTTCACTTCTGGGACCTTCCTTTCGAATCCCCGAAACCAAAACTTTTATTCCCAGCTCAGGAAACCCTAAATCAAAAAACAAACCCTAATTTGAGTTTCTGAATGTTGAATCGTCATCTCTTCAAGTTCTAAAGTCATCTTAAAATCCAGAAATGGTAGTTGCTTCAACCTTTTTTGTTTCTTTTCTAATTTTAGGAATTCACGTTCGATGTAATTTTCGGAGATTATAATTATCCTTAGTATTATCACATATGGCATTTAGTTCATGTGTTTGATTGATTCGTTCTACTGTTAGTTTTTTTCTTTCTAATTTTCATAAATTAGGTTTCTCCATTACTGAAATGATTACATACAGTGACTTCATCCTAAATCTTGGCTCATTTTGCTATTGAATTATTTATTCTGTGTTCATTTTACAGTAAAAGGTTGCATTTTGGTTTGATACAATATCTTGCTTTTGTATTACTTAATGGACAACTCGTCGATTTGTATATATGTATAAGGTTCCTTAATTTCAATTAAATCATTTTAATCCCCAAAAAACACGTATTTTGTATCTAAATTGTTTCTATAAGTATGTGCTCACTGGGTTATTGTTTCTAAGCATGACATGTTGAATCGAAGTGTCTATGGAAAATGACACGTGTGTGCTTCAATATGTAATAATCGATACCCATCTTTCACCAAATATATATCTGGCTTTGGAAAATAAGAAAAAATATTACTCCGTACGCTTACAAACTTTTCGTTTTTAGATCGTTGGTTTAGTTACCCACTCTCTTTCTCCATGATAACTCAGTCTTCTTAGATAAATAAAATTATAAAATTCAACTTTCTAAATCGAGATTTTTTCCCTAACATATTTGATCTGGCTCTCTCATCTGGAACTCTCTATCCGGGCCGACTGGGCGACGCTTAATTTCAAGATCTTTTTAATACTACTAAATACTACTCCTAATATATAAGGCAACAGAACTATCTCTGTTTTAGAATTTCATGCGTTTCTCAATTCAAATTGTTGTATATTATGATGGTAGTTTTTCTTTGATAGTTTTGTTGTTTAGTGGTCACATTATTTCTGTTACTGTAATATCAATCACCCACCTGATGGAAAAATACTTCAAATTTACGACACAGTCTTCGCCTCTTATGGCTGGACTTGCTGTGGCTGCTGCTGCTTTAGCCGGTAGATATAGCATACAGGCATGGCAAGCGTTCAAGGCAAGACCACCAGCTGCTAGAATGCGAAAATTCTACGAAGGAGGTTTCCAGCCAAAGATGACAAGGAGGGAAGCAGCTCTCATTCTTGGAGTTAGGTACGTTTTAAACATTTTACTTTCTTTTGATGATGATGAAAAATTGGCTTTAGACTCCAGGCAAAATATTTCATTTTCATTTTGCCAAATCAAAGATAAAAACACATTCCCTTGTAATATGGCGAGGAATAATAATCAGTTGAGAACTGGGTATATTAAAGTGAAGATTTATGGGTATTTAGTAAGAAGGTTAGGGTTTTGGCGTAATCGGATGAGCAAAATGATTGTTTGCCAGGGAATTTCTTTTGTTGGTGTTTGAACTTTGAAGTTAGGAATCTAATGACCTTGTTGCATTTTTCCCAAAGCATTATGAAATTATTACAGAAACACCCTTGAGTTGTGTTGGGAAGGATTTGAAATCCATCGTCAGATACCCCAACATGTTTGGCATAGAAGCTTGACGAAATGGTTTTTGAATATATTTCTGTTCTAGTTCATTTTTGGTAGATTTGAATTGAATCGTTATGGAGGAAAAACAATTGAGGAAAAACTTTAAATTCCTAATGGATTTGAAATCTTAAATCTTAATTAGGCTTAGTTTGTTTTTCTCAGTGAGCGCATCGGGACTTTTTCTTTGCATATACATGCTCTTTGAAGCATAGAGTTCAGCACGTATTTATTTTACCTGGTTTGTTAATTGTTTATGATAGAAACCAATATCAAATTCTGTTTGAATACCGATCTTTTTTTCATTTACTTTAAGCAATACTATAAGTCAGTGACCTTTATACATTCTTTTCTTGTAGTTTCATAGACACTCACCATTTGCTTATTTATTTTTTCGACTTTATTATGATCAGGGAAAGCACTCCAGTTGATAAAATCAAGGAAGCTCACAGGCGGGTGATGGTGGCAAACCACCCCGATGCAGGTGGTAGCCATTACCTTGCTTCTAAGATCAACGAAGCTAAAGACATAATGCTTGGGAAGACTAAAGGCAACAATGACTCTGCATTTTAATCTTTACCAAAGAATTTCACAAAAAGTTTTGACAGTCGAGTCAACTATTTTATTTGTATTAGCATAATAACAGTGAACAATAATTTGTGGAAATTTGTTTTTTTGGAGGCTGAGGTAGGCGTTCTATAAATGGCTTGAATTTATGTTATGCTGGAGTTGTACTCTGTTTGGGATTGTGTTGTATAAGAGAAAAACTGTGGGGTTTATGTTAGGACTAGTTGGTTTACCCTTTGCCCTTATAAACATATCATTAATACCATTTGAATAAAAGTAATTCGTAAATACATTTTATTTTCCTAAATAATTAAAGTTAGAAATTAGAACGATTCAAGTTCCAAGATTTATGTTCTTCCTAGGAGCCGAAATGTTGTCCAGGTTATCAACCCACCCACAACCATCATCACTGGGATTTGATCATCACTCCCGCTGGATCCCGACTCGAGAACACCATTCTTGCCATCGCAATGGTTACAAAATCGGTGGGATGTTTTGACCTCGTGTCAGTCTACAAATTCAGGTTCAGAAGCTTAAACATCTTCAATTGCGGCCATTTAGGTGGTTGCGCCGGCCGCGGGTGGTTCTACAAGATTTTATTGTACGAGCCGACTTTTCCCAATTTTTGTTTTTCAATTTTTAAAATATAATTTTAAATAAAGTATTTAAAGATTTATGGTATTTTCTCGCCACATTCCTAAATTCACCCTTCTATAATTTTTCTTTGTACTTAATAAAACCTTCAACATATCAAAATACCATTCATAAAAAATACAATTAAGAAAACTATATGTCTGTTATATAACTCAAAAGTAATTGAGAGAGAATAATATAGTAGAAAGAGAGAAAATATGAGAGGAGAATATAATTGTTATTTCATTCATATGGGGAGACCCCTTTATATAGGATACAAAGTAGGGTTTCTGTTTTGTTCACCAAAAAAGGGTAAACTAGTCATTCACTAATTAATAATATTCATAACACTCCCCCTTGAATGACTATTTACAGGATTGTTGCCTCGTTAAAACCTTGCCATGAAAACCCAGTGGGATAAAACCTCGACGAAGGAAAAAGAGTACAACTTACTCTCCCTGATTATAATCACCGAAGATCTTTGACTTTGTGATCAATCAGTCTCTGTAACTAATAAAACCATATAGGAAAAACTTAGTTATTCAAATATAAATTTTGGTCTTCAGGACACAACCTTCGAATTGTCGAGTTTCACATTTATTTGTATTATTGTATATTTTTCGTCCTTCTGGGACATGCCTTTACCAGACATCTATATTGACTAGAGCATTCGCAATTGCTATAACCGGCCGGTAACTCTTCTGGAGTATTTGAGATGCGTCTAGTGTTCAATATATATTTCTTGACAAATGAACAATAATGTGAACTTCAATTCACAATCATTTGAACTTCAGGTTCAATATCTCAGTTTATCTCGCAAACAAACTCATATGGAACATTCTGATGTCCTCATTAATTATTATCGAGTGATGTGCATGTCTCGTTAAAAACCTCGTTATAAAACCCTGTAGGAAAAAATACTTGAGAAAAAGAGTACATGACATTCACATTTACATTGTGATGATTGTCTCGTTAAAAACCTTTAACTAAGAAACCCGTGGGAAAAAACTTAGTAGAGGGAAAAAGAGTGCAATCACTGGTCTCCAGGACCAATCACTGGTCTTCGGGACCTTGTCTCAATATCAATTTTGTCCATAATGACATATGTAATATGATACTCTATACATGTTCTGATTTTCATTTCCTTTCATTTCAGGAATCTTAAAATCCATCAAAGATTTTCATGTATGTATCTTTCTAATGACTTTACATGGTCAAATGATACATTAATTCATATCTATATTTATCGTTGTTGCTGCCAGAATTATAAGGTAGCGGAACTTAATGTCATCCTTAAAAATATTTGATTAACATCGAATTTCTGCGAAAAACTCATGAGCAACTAATCTCGCTTTTATAACTCACCACATCATTATTCGTTTTTCGTACGAACACCCCATGTATATCCTTCTGGGATAATATTTGAGGTGTGCACTATAGAGTCAAAATATCTCTTTTAGTGAGTCATGCTCAACCTTAATTGCTCGTTTCTTATTTTTCGAGTGTTGCTGGCACACTATCATTGATTTAAGTTTTGGATCCAAAATTTCTAGAGCAACTCTTGAGGTAAATATGTTGTTGACGACTTTTTATTTTTCCATTTGATGACAATTCAATATATCAACCAAATCTTTAATCATTTCCCAAAATATTTAATTTGGCTGTTCCGCAATCCCATGATTTTCTATTATCATGTGCACATGTTTTTTCAATGAGATTTCCATCTAACTCTCTTCAGGAGATTTTAAGGGTGACTAATTTTTATTACCGCGGATTTATTTTATATCCTGAGATCGATTTACTACGCTTCAGGCGTATATTAGAATCAACATTTGAGTTGATCTCTTTGTTATTTGAACTCTTATAGTTCTTTTTATCACAAATATATGTGATTTTGTCACACCTTCATTAATATGTACATGAATTTGGCAGATTACTTGCTAAATATTGCAAGTAACTTATTTTCATGAACTTCAGGTTCAATTAATTGGTGCGCGGATCTAGAATTAAAGATCGTTTTTATTTAATGAAATTTCTCGGCATTTATATCTTTATATTCTTATGTGCCCCTAATGTCGGGAAATGATCTTCGCTAAATATGCAAATCAACATAAATGCTATACACCGATCTTCTGGATCGTAGGCTCGAGATATTATGCTCGTTCATAAAAATACACTTTAGTGGTGATATGAATATAAATTCCATATTTCAAATTAATTCGCAGATGGGAAATAACAATTTCCACGCACTCAATAATAATCATGATATGCATCATTTTCATTTTAAGTACATTTGTAGTACTCGTGGGGATAATTAGTAAAGCTCTTCCGGAGATAATTAGTAAAGCTCTTCGGGAACCACTCTTAACATGCTATCATTTGCATAACATTATATATCTTTACCAATGATCATTCGAGATCAAAATATTAGATTTAAAATTGATCCTTCGGGGATGAAAATAAATCTCAATATATAATTTTCTCAGCAATCACATTAATAATTTGGAATCGACTTTTCGATATTTCATGAGGACCCACATAGTACATTTATTCTCGATTTGCAAAAGATATCCTTCAGGATAATTCGACGAGAACAATCGAATTTGGCTACTATGAGTATCATGATGTAACTTTATTAAAAACATTTAATGTTTGAACTTTGTTTCTTCGGGAGCAATTAATAAAAATAATTATTACATTTAATGTTCTTCAGGAATCTTTAGAACTTATTGCTATATGGGAGCAATTTAATTTGTTATTTCTAAACTTATTGCTACTACGAGAGCAATTTTAATTTAATATTTCCAAACTTATTGCTACTACGGGAGCAATTTAATTTGTTATTTAACGAATAATATCAAATCATGATTTTCTATGTTCTTACCGAATGATAAATATAATATTTAAACCAATAGTACATGTTCTTCAGGAACATTCAATTTAATTGATATATTAAGGATAATTGATTTGATAATACTTTAGAATATCAAAATTTCATGGGATTCTAACTCATGTGGCTATCCCAATATTCAAGCAAATAACCATCAGGTTATTCAACAAGGTTTAAATTATCTTTTCCTAAAGTTTCACCAACTTTGGAATTTAGGAAGTACCTCAATTGATTAATGGGTCGAGTTCGCACATACATGACTTGACCACGAAAGACTCGCCCGATATTTTTCAGGAATATTTAATTTTGATATTTCTTCATGATATCATATTATGTTCTTCATGAAGATTTAGTTTTGATATTTCTTCGGGAATATCATGTCACAATGTTATTTAGGAACATTAAAATTTTAATTGATTTATTAAACATAATTAATTTGATATTACTTCAAGAATATCAGATTATAATGTTCTTCGGGAACATATGAATTTAAGAAGAAGGGAGAAGAAGTAGATATATTTATAATTATTAATGAATATAAACAAACATATAAATTCTTGCTTTGGAGTTCGGATCTTGGATGAGTAGAACTTCGATGAAGAACGAGATTGAGCTTTTGTAGGGCTTCATGTTGATAACGTGTTATAAACTCAAAAGGAATTGAGAGAGAATAATATAGTAGAAAGAGAGACAATATGAGAGGAGAATATAATTGTTATTTCATTCATATGGGAAGACCCTTTTATATAAGATACAAAGTAGGGTTTCTGTCTTGTTCACCAAGAAAGGGTAAATTAGTCATTCACTAATTAATAATATTCATAACAATACCAAAGATATCATTCATAAAAAAAATAATACATTTACAGCTTTAAGAAAGCGTAAATATATGTTTAAATTAAGAAGTATTTGGGATTAAGAGTATTTTGATTTTTAAATTTACAACTTAAACCACATAAATTACTTTTCATATTTAAGGAATAAATTTTGTAACCATATTTAATTTTTAGGGTATTATTATTTGAATAATTATGATAAAAGACACATTTCTAAACATTTAATTACTAAATTACACTTTACTTATTAAAAAATTTGTGATTTATTTCTTTTATTTCTATTGTTAATTTCTCGTGTGTTTTTTGTGATAAAAATCAGATAAAAATCATTCAGAAATCATTGTGTTTTTTGTGATCAGATATAAATAATCAAATAAAAATCATTCAGAAATCATTCATGCTTGTCTAAGATTTAGAGTTTGTAGATTTAGATTAGCGATGAGCCGATGAGATAAAAATCATTCAAAAATAATTCAATTATTTAATAGTTTGTAGATTTTTGCTCAGAAAAATCATTTAAATAAAAATAAATTATAAATATTTAAATAGTATTAATTTTATTTTTTATTTTTTAATGGTTTTTATGAACTGTAAATTTTTTAATGACCAAATGAGATGTTGGGAAAACAGTTTATTGAGGTGACGTGGGTTGCTGTTTTTTTTTCCCGCAATTTCAATATCAAAGTTATTATGAAAAAAATGAAAGTTAATTTTGATAGTAAGCCCTATTTCTTAATTAAGAAAAACTAAATTACTTTATTATAATCAAACATTATTCATTTCCCTTAATCAAAATTGTCCCTTAAATTAAATACAATTATTAATAAAAATTGAAAACAAAAAATCATTGATAAGAATGATAAAACTATGTGCGTCTATATATATAAAATCCGTATGTATATATATACAACATATCATAATAATAAAATAAATTGAATATATATATATATATAGTATATATAGCAAGCAAGAAGAAAAAATTAAGAAAAACAACCAAAAAATTCTAAGGAAATTAAAAATATTAAAAAAAACACAATTAAAAAACTTGAAAAATGATATAAATAAATAACCACATACATTGTATTAATATATTAATTATAAATATTTTATTTAATTATAAAGATGATTTGATTTTGCCGTAGATATATAAATTTTATAAATAAATATAATATTGAGGTCATTTTAGATTTTTTAAGTTAGTAATTTGAATGTATATATAAATATGAGGTGTACTTGGACTTAGAGTAGCCAAAAAACAATCGACTTGGAGAGATCACATAAATAGTTTTATTGTAGATTCGTAGGGGTAACTTAAGCATAAATATTTTTTACTCCGTATTAGTTAGTTTGAAAAAGATCACAAATACGTATTAATTAGAGATACCTACCAAAAATATGTTAATCGTACAACCTTAATATTCTATAAAATATAACATTATTAATATACTATTATACCCTTTTAAAATATACATCCTTAATATTCTATAAAATATAATATTACTCTGTATTAAATTGTATAGTATTACAGTACATGATTTCACCAGAATTGTAAAACAAAAAATTAACAAAATTAATGGTGAAAAAACCGTGAAAATCAATGTTTTAGGTTAAAAAGATGCCAAATTTTTATATACACTTACAAAAAGATTTAACTAAAACAAATACGGAGTAATTAAATCAATTTGTTTAGGGTTTGATGAATGAAAATAGTTATTGTAAAACAACTATTTCAAAATTTATATTTTAAAACTTTGATATTGAACCATCCTAATTCCTAACACAAAATGTCTTATTAGATTTATCTTATAATTGAAAAATATATTATATATGAACAATAATATTATTTTTTTCTTTAAATTATTAACAATAAAATAAAAATATATATTGAAAATTTTATGAAACTTTACACTATTAATCTCTATAAAATTATTTTTTTTAATTCATATTATAAAAAAAAATTGGTGCTTTTATATATCAAAAGATGAAAACCAGTAAAAAAAGCATAGAAGAAGAAGATGGAAAAAAAACTCAGGTGGTGTGGGTTGGTGTGGGCGGCGGTGGTATGTGGTGTATTACATAGATAGTTACTATTGTTTATCTTAAGGATGTATTAGTCTTTTAAGCAAATTATGTAATCGTAAATCTAAATCAATCAGTGTATTTAGAGTTTTTTTGGTGCAAATAAAATTACCATTCCATCATTAATTAAATAAGTTTAATATGATGGTGTGATTAGTAGAATTTATTTAAGAGCATTGATATGTAATATTGTTTTACGGTCTCGACTTTATCTTTTAAATTAAAAAAACACTTGATAAATTAATAATTTTTTAAATTAATAAAATTTAAAATTTTCGGCTATTAATTTATAGAGATTTTAATGTACAATTCCTCACAATATTTGTCTTTGAAACCGGAAAAAAGCAATATTATTGAGATTTTAATGTACAATTCCTCACATTTGTTTTTGAAACCTAAAAAAAACAATGAAATGTGTGCGTACGTGAATCGAGAAAAAGTAATTGAAATATAGGATTCGTTAAATACGTAAGGACATCTATATGCGTTTCATACTTACCATGACGATTTTGACTACATCAATTTCGGATGGACTATGTAATATTCATTATCGAATTTTGACTACATCAATTTCGGATGGACTATGTAATATTCATTATCGACTGTATAGCACAAAGAAGATCACAAACAAGATTGTAAGGCTCTCATCTTCAGATTCACTCTCTGAGCCATAACTTATAGTCTTGGTCCTTTCAAAATATTCAAAGACACATTTCGTAAATCTACATTCCAATTACTGAATATATTGATACAAATAAGCAGTTCATCTAAACACTCTCAGACTATGTATTTAATAATTTCATTTTTTATTTAAAAAAATTGTCTTAATATTATATTGATACAAATAAGCAGTTCATCTAAACACTCTCAGACTATGTATTTAATAATTTCATTTTTTATTTAAAAAAATTGTCTTATAATAATATTAAAGGTGATTTTCTTTAAAATATAATTTTAAAAGTTTTTATGTAATTTAGAATATTAATTTTTCTTAATTATAAATTTGTGTAATATTTCAAAATTACTATTGTTTATAAAAAAGAGGACTAATCACAATTATATTGAAAATATAATTATATATTACTCTATATGCATAATACAGAAACACTTCCTTTAAATAATAAATTATTTATTGTGGTGATACTGTTACTTTTTTGCTAATAATAAAAAAGAGGATTAATCACAATTGTATTGAAAATATAATTATATATTAATCTATATGCATAATACAGAAACACACATATTAAAAAATGCGAATAAAATGTATTTTAAAGTTTTTTTTTCTAGGTAAATTACAAATATTTAAATACTCACACACACAAATGTCTCGGTTCGATTGCAAATATTTAAATACTCACACAAACATGTCTCGGGTTCGAACCACCTTGGACTTTACGGTTCTCGAGTCGAATGCTTAACCAACTAAGCTAAAAATCCTTGACAGTTTCTTCATTTTTGGAGAAAGTATTATAATATATTTTAGTTTCTTCATTTTTTGAGAAATTATTATGCGAAGTAAACAATTGTGATTAAAATATAAAAAATTACTTGAACTTTTATTTAAAGGGTCTTTTAAGTCTACTAATTATTTTGATTTTAAATGTAGATATTACAAAAATGGTTGATATTTATTTATGACATAGGAATGAATTATGGTAACAAAAATAGTGTAGATATTGTAAAATAATACTTTAATATTAAAGTTTTCAACTAATTATTATTATTATTTTGTGTGAAACAATAGCTTACACTAAAATAAAATTGTGTAATTGTGATCTGATTTTCTTCATTTTCATTCTCTATAATAAATATTATTTTAACTATTTTATATTTTGTTCCACATATATTTATTATTTTTGTGCTTCAATTTCATTATTATTTTAGCTATTTTTATGTTTTTACTCCACACATTTTTTTTCATTTTCCTTATTATTTTAACAATTTTTATGTTTTACAGGTATTTATTATTTTTATTCTCCAAACCCTGACTACACATATTTATTAATTTTTTTTTTCTCTAAGCATATTTATTAATTCTCATAATTATTATTTTGTGCTCCACAAATATTTTTTTTAGTGTTTCACATATATTCATTATTTTTGTACTTTCTATATAATTTTCTTTTATATAAATATGTAAAATAATAGTTACTTTAACCATTTTTTTAATATAAAATTCTATTTTATTTTTAATTTATTATTTACACATTTATTATTTTTGTGCTTACATATATAATCTGTTTTTATATAAATATTATATAATCTGTTTTTATATAAATATTGAATAAGCATTTAATGGTAAAATGATTATTATTATATAAGTCGAGGAGTTAAATTATTGTTATAAGTCTTTGGATTAAATTAAGGAATAATAATAAAAATAAAAATAGGTAAGAAAAAAGAGTTTAATGAATTGACATTATACAATAGTTTGATATTGACATTTACTGACCATACATTATGCGTTTCATCCGTGAACAACGTAAATATAAAAATTTGGGATTGTTCAACGTAAACTTAAAATTAAATATAACACTTGAATATATATATATATATATATATATATATATATATATATATATATATATATATTATAATTTGAATTGTGATACATATTGATAACCAAAGTAGTTTGATGGGCGGTCATTCAAATACTTAGATGTATGATACATATTGATAAGCAAAGTAGTAAGCTTAAAATATAACACTTGAATATATATATATATATATATATATATATATATATATATATATATATTAATTTGAATTGTGATACATATTGATAACCAAAGTAGTTCGATGGGCGGTCATTCAAATACCTAGATGTTCAAGAAGTTTATTTTTTTCTCCATTTTGAATTTTCTTGATCAAGGTATTTTATCATTTTCATTACCTTTTTATGGCCTCTTTCTTCCTTTTTCATTACATTTTTTTGACCTCTTTTTTCCTTTTATATTGTTATCGAAAAAAATATGAATTGCTTGGTCTTTTCACCAGGAATACGGTGAAACAATTATGTTTTTTAATCTAAAAATAGGCAAATAAAGTAAATTTTTAGTCAGCTAATTTCTTATTTATCACTATGCATTACTTAATTTTTTTTTCAAATTTAAGTTATATTCATGAATTGATTCCCACCAAAAAATGTTTTATGTGTTGATCGAAGGAGGGAAAACTAAACGAAGTAAGTGTACTATTTGAAGAAAAAACTAGTCAATTTTTTAATATTTAAGTCATCTAAAAGCTCGACAAAATAAGTTAAAACAATAAAACAACTAACATGAATGATCAAAATGATTTATCAATATGTAATTGTTAAATCAAACAATTTCAATCATATATGTTATTATAGTCAATAAGACATGTAAAGAGATCGAGTGTGGAGCGTAGGTGTGTCAAAAGTTTGATTAAACCAACTAAATCAAACTAAATCGACACTATTCAGTTGAACAAAATCGAACCAACCTAATTTGATTTGGTTTTTAGTTTTAACTTTTTTGATTTCGGTTTAGTTTGGTTTTTAATCGATCGATTAAAAACCAAACCAAACCGAACAAAAATAAAATAAAAATAATATATATATATATATATTATTTTAAATGTAAATAATAATAATTTATATATTTTTTTTATATTTTTGAATAATAACATTTTATTTTTAATTAAAATTAAAATTTACATTTTGTATATATATTTTTAATTATTTTAATAAATAAAAAAATTATCTTAATTTTTTAAATTAAAATATATATTTTTATTTTTTTAATTAAAATTTGGTTAAAATCAAACTAAATCAAACCAAATCGAAATTATTCGGTTAAAACCGAACCAAACCATTTTGTAAACGATTTGGTTTTCGGTTCATGAAAATAACTCTTATTTGGTTCGATTAACCGAAATTTCGGTTCGATTTGATTTGGTTTGATCGAAAACACCCCTAATGGAGTTGATCGACGACACTAATCTATACATGTTTAAAATTTTAAATTTCTGATCCTCCGAATTATTTATAACTTTATCCAAAATTGTATTCGGCAGATCAACAATATTCAACGGGCTTATGTAATGGAGTCGTCTTACAAATTGTGAAAAAATCGTTTTATAAATAACTTAAAGTATGGGGTTGCTCGGCTAAGATGTATGTTCATGTACCAAACCAAATGAGTTGAAATTGTGTTCAACATGTATGATAATTAACTAACACCACATATGCATTGCACATTATTATTACTCCAAAGCGCGTCATATATGAATGATTGCATATTTTTTTATATGATTTTCATGTGTCTCGTCCATATGTTCACCTTTTATCGTATCAATTTCTTATAATAGGGGTATTATAGGTATTGATATATAAATAATAAAGTAATTAGTCGAAAAAATAGTGATATAAGTGTAAATAATTGGGATAAAATCATATTTAGTCCCTCTGAGAAAGGTCATTTCATAAACGGACAATAACTTTTTTTTTTATCCGATTTGGTCATTTGGCTACTATTCCGGCGAAAAAGAAAAAATAGTGATATAAGTGTAAATAATTGGGATAGAATCATATTTAGTCCCTCCGAGAAAGTTCATTTCATAAACGGACAATAAAAATAGTGATATAAGTGTAAATAATTGGGATAGAATCATATTTAGTCATTTCATAAACGCACGTGAATTCACCCCATCGCCGGAAAGTTGACGTGACATCGCCACCTCAGCCGAAAGCCACCTCATTAATACCAAATGCAATGCAAAATAATTGAGTAGGGGAGAATTCGAACCCTGGTCATTTGAAGGAATACTACAACCTTAACCACTACACCACAACAGCTAAATGAAAGAATTTGTAATATTAGTATATATATACGTTAGAAGTTGTAGTATAAATTAAAGAGATTTTGGAAAAAGTGTAAATTTAAATAATTGTTTATTATTAAATGTATTAATTTTTCTTGATTATAAATTTGAGTAAATTTTATAGAGTTTGAAATATAAATTAATAAACTAGAATACCCTTTTTTTTGTAAATGCTTATATAAATTATAAATTAAATAACTAATTAACAATTATCATATAAATGGCATAATTATTTCGATTATTATCATAAAAAACAAAAAAAAAAACATAATTCATTTAATTTACTATATACTAAATATATTAAATAATTATACACACTTTTTTTTTTTTATATTTCAACTTAATATGTATATCTTTAAAAATATATATTTTTTAAACTTAAAAATACATTTTTATTTTTTAATTTTTAGTAGTAAAAATGTTTTTTTATTTAAGTTCTAAATAAATTTTTATTTTTTAATTTTTAGTAGTAAAAATGTTTTTTATGTAAGTTCTAAATACATTTTAATTTTTTAATTTTTAGCAGTAAAAATGTTTTTTATGTAAATTCTAAATACATTTTTATTTTTTTATTTTTAGTAGTAAAAATATTTTTTATGTAAGTTCCAAATATATTTTTATTTTTTATTTTTAGTAGTAAAAATATATTTTTATGTAAAAAAGTAAAATAATTTTTATTTTTTAAGGGTATATATATTAAGCGACAAAAAAAATTATAGTGTGTATAATTATTTAATAAATTTAGTATATAGTAAATTAAATGAATTATTTTTTTTTTGTTTTTATGGTAATAAGCGAAATAATTAATTACGTAATTGTTATTTACTACTATTATTTATGTTTTATTTTAGAGAATTTAAAAAAAAATACTTTAGATATTCATACTATAAAAAAATACTATTGTTTTGGCTAATTGAAATTTAAGAAAATTTAATGTTTCTTTATTGTAATTTGATGTAGTTAAAAGTTTCATAATTATATTTTGAGTATATTTTTCAAATTTGAAATGTCTTTAATAACCTTTAATCTTTTTGATAATATTAAATTGTGTAACCTAATTTAACTTTCATTTAATTTAGTGGGACGATGAAGTTTTGGTGCTTGGAGTTGAAAAGGAGGATTTTATCGAACCAGCGCAGCGCGGCTGATATGTAGAGTTTGTTTTTGAGTGGTTAGATTGTCCGTTGATCACGTCGGAACAGAAATTACGATGACGACAGGCGTCGCCCAATGAGCTTGGAGAAGACGTTGGCGGGGAGGGGCAGGGGCAACGCGCGCAACCAAAAATCATGCTATATATTGATCCAAAGCGAAAGCAAGGGATCAAGGCATTCATGTGCACGAGAATCACTATTAAACTAATTCGGATTTTGTACCCTCCTTCAATTCTCATCCTCATCGCAAGTCGCCATCAATCTGAGCTCGAGATCCATTCCCATATCGGGCGACCCGATTACCATCCAATGGTTCGAAATCGACTCCCGTCGCAGTTCGATTGGCTCGGCGTCTACTCTCCTTCAAGCTCCGAGCTACATTTTGGGTACTTCATCGATCGGCTACATTTTCCTATCGTTGTCGCCGGTTGGAAAATATTCAACCTGAAGAAGCAGGACCACAACCATAATCCATTGTCGGGGACTACACCTATTCGCCGAGTCGGAGAATTGGGTTGTGGACCCGAGCAGGTCCACCTGGCGCTAATGGGCTGGGATGGCGAGTTGGTCATGTTCGTCACGCATGGTGGGAAAGAGTAAGCTGTGAGGTACGGGTTGAACCAGGATAGAATGGGTAGGGTCGTGGTTACGCCGAAGATATGTTCGGCCAAAGAGAGCGTTTAAGGGACCTTGGGTTTATTCACCAGGCGCGATGGAACTTAATTAGTTTCGCTCTTAGTTTCTAGTTTTGTATAATATAATAATTAGTTCCATTCCTAATTTTTTTTTGTAATACCATTGAAATTTATAGTTTTGAGTAACAGTATAATTAAAAGTTATTTAGATTATTAACGATGAACTATAATTGAAGCAGAAACTATAATAAAATAGCAAAAACTATTAATAATAAAATAGCAAAAACTATATTTATTCAAGTAGAAACTATAATAGAAACTATAATAAAATAGCAAAAACTATTATTAATAAAATAGCAAAAACTATATTTATTGAAGCAGAAACTATAATAAATTGATTATCGGATGCTTTGAGTAGGAGGCTTTGGAATGTCATTATTAGATTGAATTTTTCACTAATTTCATTCATAGTTTTGTATAGTATAATTATCAATTTTTTATCTAGATTCGCTTAATGGTTTTTTTTAATACAATTATCAATTTTTTACTAGTTTCGTTTCTAATTTTTTTGCTAGTTCCGTTTTGTAATATCATTACTTGAAGGGGATTACCCTTTGTAATTTAAAATTTTGAATTTATCATATCATAGTTCTTTACATAGAAACGAAACTAACAAGAAGCTATAAACAAAATATGTGGAAATGCCAATAAAATGTTCAGAAATACTTTGATTCATCCTCCAAAAACAGCCAAGCTTTTAGACCATACTGTACATTGTAGCATGACAACCACTCGACATCATTCTTACTAATGTACCACAAGTGTTTCCACTTCATAAGTGCACACTAAACTGAAGGGCCAAACTAACCACACATTCAAAGTCTATATTCAAAATAAAACTTACAATCACACATGGCCTTTCTTTCACTCCTGCAAAAATGATAAATAAATAAATAAAGATACAATCTTCGAACAACCGAGTACTAATTGAATCGAACATATATTCTGCAAATTTAAGGAAACCTTGCTACGGGCGGTCAGTATTGATGTGAGCGTCTTGTTGCGCTTCTTCTTTGACGAAACTTCCTTCGTTTTTTTCGCACCGATAATCGGAGCCTCTGTATTGTTGTTCTTCCGCTTCAGCGACTCCTTGTTGAGAGGTTGTTCCTTTTTCTCTGCCAATGGTTTCTGCAGCAACAACAACAATTATCAAAAGCCAGCAGTGTTTCGATCTGCTCTTCCCGCTCACGCCGTCGTCGGTCTGCTTCACCTCCTCCACCAGATTCTGTAATATCACATCCCTCTTCTTATGCAGCCAGATCAAATCCTTCTCGACGCCTCCGTACCCGACCCAACTCAGCACCGGAAAGAAATCGCACACCCCCTACGACAAACGAACCGAAAAAAGCCCCCAGATCCGCTTCAATTTCTCTAATATCTTTGGAGATAAACCCTAATTTATGAAAAGAAAAATCGAGGAAGAACAAACCAGCGTTAATCCTGTTCGGCGGATCTACTATTGCGCCGTCGATAAGGTTTCTCGGCCGGTGATATCACACAGTTTCAACGGTCGTACCTTCGTGCAAGGGATTCTGATTCCTTTCAACAGAGGTTTTTCAAAAATCAATCCGTAATAGAAATTGTGTTTTTTTGGTAGTTTTGTATCATTGGAAAGAGGAACACAATGTATAATACATGTAGGTCTATTAGATTGTGTGTGTACTTGTATAAAATAATAATAAATCTACGGCTATTAGATGCATGGTGTACTCCACCGGGTGTAGCAGCTATACCCGGTGTAATACTCTTGTGGCATATTAACCGTAGATGCATACACCATACACGTCGGTGTGTGATTGTGTGTGTACTTGTATAAAATAATAATAAATCTACGGCTATTAGATGCATGGTGTACTCCACCGGATGTAGCATATACTAAACCATACATGTATAATACGTTAATTTAGATTTTCTAAAACTAATACGGAGTAGATTTCTTAATATTTTGTGTTACCTTATAAACACAAATAAGGGTAGTTTCGGAAGTATTGTCTTTTTTACAATTAGACAAAAGATTAGTATTAGACTAACATAAAACATCTAGAACTTACTCTTTTTATAAAACCCCCTATTTTATATGATAATTGTTAATTAATTAGGTAATTTATAATTTGTACTAAAACTTATAATGTATATATATAAAAACATTACAAATATGTTCAGTTAGTTGTTGTAACTCAATGGTTTGAGCTTTGTTTTTTCTTTGAAAGACCCAGGTTCAAATCCTCCCAAAAAAAAAAAAAAAATTTGCATGAGGTGGCAGTTTCGGCTGAAAACCACAAAAAAAAAACAAATCAAATCCTCCAAAAAAAAAAAAAATTGCATGAGGTGGCAGTTTCGTGTGAAAACCACAAAAAAAAAAAACAAATAAAAAAAATCCATCGTAGAAACAAAGTTGTTGAGAGTCAATGCAACTTTTTATGAGTCTAAGAATTGCATGAGGTGGCAGTTTCGGCTGAGGTGGCGATGCCACCCATCGTAGAAACAAAGTTGTTCAGAGTCAATGCAACTTTTTAGGAGTCTGATTGTGTTGCATGAGGTGGCAGTTTCGGCTGAGGTGGCGATGCCACCCATCGTAGAAACAAAGTTGTTCAGAGTCAATGCAACTTTTTAGGAGTCTGATTGTGTCGTATTGTGTATGGCTGCACTCTTCATCGATGAATGCTCTTATTAGAACTTGGAGTCTATCTTTGTCCAAGTTGTTCTTGAAACTTGAAATCTAATACAGCGTCGTGCAGTATGCAAGCTTTAATCGAGAAATTAAGATCAAGTATATATACCACAATATATATGTTAGTGTAAATATGTTACGCAGAGTTACTGGGCATAACAATGCCTTGAGCATATTTACATGTTTTTCTCCTTTCTTCACACTTGTATATTGTTGTTATCACTCATTCTATGTGTGATATATTTTAGCATGATGTATCACTTGATCCGTGCTTGTACAAACAATCAATACTTTGAATAAACTAAACAAGACATTGCAGCAAGACGAAGACTCGCAATGCCGCATGACGAAGACTCGCAATGCCGCAAGACGACCAAGTGCTGAGGACTCAAGAATGCAAGCTGAAGATATATACCTTGAATACTTACGCAAGACCTTGCGGCAGGACGAAGCTTCGGCATGCCGCACGACGAAGGTGTTCGGCATGCCGCAGGACGAACAAGAGCAGAGGACTCAAGAATACAAGTGGAGCATTGGGAACCTGAAAACGAAGAAGAATGGAAGGCATTGGCAGAAGGCAAAGCATTCCAATCTAATGAAGAAGGTTCGCTCTGCCTGCAGAACAGCTCGCTTCGCGGCAGGACCTGGGGCTGGTCAAAGGCGGTTGCTACAATCTCTCAACCAACTCAAACCTAGTTTTTCTAGGGATTTCGGTTGAGAGACTTCTCCTATAAATATCAGACGTCCTCAGCTCACTTAATTCAACTATTAACACATCCAGAAACACATTTTCACCTAGATCGATCATCTAGCTTTTTGTGCCGAAGACTTCGCTTGTGAAGTTCTTCGTGTCGTTCATCCTCTCGCCTGTGAGAGTGATTTTGTAGCTACGCAAATTATCAATAGATTAGAATAGGTTTATTACTTTGTGTTGATTGTTCATTAATCTCCGAATCCGATAAACGTTAAGGAATGCCTTCGCATTGCCTTGAGTTTAATCGATTGTAAATCCGAGATTACTCATTGTAAAGACTCGTTTCTTTAATAATATATTTTTGCCGTAAGGCACATTCGTATGGGTAATTTAAATTTAACTTAAATACCCATACAAAGATTAATTTTTGTGTTCTTTCATTTTGCTTTCGTGTGAGTGTGTGTGCGTTTGTTCGTTTAATTTATTTTAATTCTTCCGCTGCCAATATACATATATCAGATATATTTATATTAATCTGATATTATAATAAACATATTAAAATACATAAATAAATTAAATCACGAAAAACGAACAAACTAAATTATAAAGCTTCGTAGTGCGGCATACTGAAGTACCGCATCGCACTGCCTTAAGCAAAGAGCGTATTTTCTTCGTAAATGCCGTTGCCAACGCACTTTTAATATATATATAAGAAATGTACCATAATAATTTTGAAATCACGCAATGACGGATAAGGATGAAAACTTGATTTTGGGATTATGTGGATCTCGTAAAATTCTTACCGTATATACAAGTCAAAAAGATTGTAACTCACCAATTTTTTGGTAACTTTATAAGATGAACTTCGAAGAGCCAACAAAACCATTATCTTGACTGAAGTGTGAATAAAATAAAAATCGGCATTAATTAGACTTTACATTTTTAAGAACAGGCCGACCGAAAGCATAAATTCCAAAATCTTCTATTCATTAGTGGATCTGGTTCATAAACATCCTGGCTATGTCGGTACGTAATATCATTTACTTAAATTTGAGAAGTAAGCATAATTCCACGCCATTAACTTAAAATTGCAACGAAAATCAAATAGCATTAATTCAAACTAAAAACACGAGTAAGGGTTTATTCAATTTCCTCAATCCTTTTTCATCCTTGACCATGCTCACTGATTAATGTGTCTGTCGACTGTTCCATATTTCAATATAATAATTAGATTATTAAATCAACAACAAGCATACAAGAGTTTCATATTCATTAACTATGTGATGCCTGTTAGAATTAAATATCGAATAAGCATGAATTAATCATATAAAGCATGCTTCAACAATTACCCTAATTGTTTCTATGACGATTAACCGAAATATATGAGAATATTAATTCATAAGGCGGAAGCGTACCTGAATCCATAGAATTATTGAGATGAACGAGATTACGAAGATTGATGGTTTCCCAAACTATCAGTACTCCTTTTGGATTCACAGCGTAGAGAGAATACGTGAGATTAGAGATTACTGATGCTTGGGGACCATAACCTAATTTATAGATCTAGGGTATTGATTTGGTCCCTCAACAAATCAAAGCCCACTTAATGGTATCCACACATAAAGCCCATAATTATTGTATACTTATATAAGCCCAACTTTAATCTTTAGTTGATCACTTTACAATGGGTTTCTTTAAAGACAACCATACATATTTAATTTAACACATGGAAGCCCAATATGTTGAATTTATCCAACAATCTCCCACTAGGGCAAACATGTGATACCGAACAAATGTGTATTACCAAAATGAGCTCAAAAGTGTTGTCGTATATATATAAGTATCCTTAATACAATCTTATCATCGGCGGCACTGACAAAGGACTAAAGAGGCTTTCGTCACTTTAAGCGTAACTAGACCCAACAGTAATCACATATATCAATACAATCAACGACAGATCAATCTGAAGGTACCGGTATACCGATCCGATCGATATACCGTGTGTGCGGAAGCGTGTAAAGCATATAAATCTATCATGCTTGGATCTTAGTGCACACATAATGTGTATAAGAACATTATTACCTCTTGATTGATTTGCTTGATTGATCGAGTTGATTCTCCAAGAACAACCTCTTTTCTCTCTCTCTTTTGTGAATTTCGTGGGTGAAAAATTATGCTGAAAAATCAGCATTTGTTCACCTTAAAATGCCATCAAAACCCCCTTGTAACCTCCTCCTTAATGGTGATATTGATGCCCCATCATTATCACACATTAAGGTGTGATTATGGTGAATTTGAATGGACATTTCCACCTCATTATGACACATGACATTAGATGGTCCCACTTGCTTGTGTGGCATGCCATGTCACACTATGTGACATGCATCCATGCAAGCCATGCATCTCATGCATGTGTATTAAATCCACGTAAATATTGATTCTAAATCAATATATTTATCAAGCATTGTACATCATCTTTGAGTCCGTGTGTGACCCTGTAGGTATGATTTATTGATCAATATTATATTGTTCCCAACAATATAATATTATCAAATAATCATTTAACATCCATAGACGACCTTATGACTTCATCGATTGCACACGTAGGATCGAAGGACATATTCCAACAATCTCCCACTTGGCCTTCAGAGCCAGTGTGCTGCCAACTTCCTGTTGTCACTTTATGTCTAAGTTTGAACTTGAGGCAAGACTCGAGTCATCCTCAATCGGTTCAAACCTTTCTTGGACTTTGAGGCAGACTGTAAAACCAGATTTATCACTATGATACGAATCTGGACGTGGCCACGTATTTTCCACAGTCTCGACTCTCCAAGTGGCCGGTAAGACATATGATCCATATTAAAATGGAGGACAATCCCATCTTGTCAATCCAAGCTCTCCCACTTGCTTCCTGATATACCCAATAACAAGTTTTATAACCTCCTTTTACGAAAGGCGTTTACTTGTATCAAAGTACATCATTTCACAATGGAATCACTCTGGACTACTCAGGTCAGAGGAAATTGCTCGACAGTCAATGAAATAGTATTATGACTCAAAATCTTAAATACTATTCCAGTTGGGTCTGTTCGATCATTAGCTCCCACCTAATATCTATGTAATTGTACTTGATGTCCCACATCACTAGCCCATGAAGCGGCGCTATAGTACACATTACAATCTAGTTCATTGTATTATCAGTTTGTCCGTACTTGATAATACGAACTAGGAACAATTCAATGATTCAATTATATTAGTTCAACAATTGGGACTTCATTTATGTGGTAAATCGACCTCATAACCCAATTAATATAATTTAATCATTTGGACAATTCATACAATTTAAATCACAATTATATGAAGAAATTTATTGAATATCATAAAAGATACGTGAATGTTTACATAAACTCCAAAAGTAAACAATACAGTAATAGGAATCACAATCCATCTCTAAGATATCGTATCCCTATTGCAGTCGTATGAGTATCATGCTTTGACTGCTGGAGTGGTTTAGTTAACGGGTCTGCAACATTATCATCAGTTGCAACTTTATTTATCTCGATGTCTCCACGACTAACTATCTCCCTGAGAATGTGGAACTTCCTGAGTACATGTTTGGATTTGTGGTGCTCCCTAGGCTCCTTGGCTTGCGCGATAGCTCCACTATTATCACAATAGAGAGCTATCGGATGGGCCGAACTAGGTACGACACCGAGCTCATCTAAGAACTTTCTCATCCAAACGGCCTCCTTTGCTGCTTCTGATGCAGCAATGTACTCAGCCTCTGTAGTAGAATCAGCTACGGTGGGTTGCTTGGAACTCTTCCAGCTCACCGCACCTCCATTCAGACAAAAGACAAATCCGGATTGAGACCGGAAATCATCTTTGTCTGTTTGGAAGCTTGCATCCGTATATCCTGTCACAACCAACTCTTTTTGTCCTCCAAAGACAAGAAAATACTCTTTAGTCCTTCTAAGGTACTTAAGAATATTCTTGGCCGCAGTCCAATGCGCCTCACATGGATTTCCTTGAAACCGACTCGTCATGCTCAAAGCATACGATACATCCGGTCGTGTACATATCATGGCGTACATAATAGACCCTATTGCCGAAGCATAAGGAATATTTTCCATCCTTATTTGCTCATCAGGTCCCGAAGGGCACTGACTCTTGCTTAAAGATGTACCATGAGTCATTGGAATGAGACCCTTCTTGGCGTCTTTCATTCTGAACCTGTCAAGCACCTTATCAATATAGGTTGCTTGACTAAGTCCAAGCATCCTTTGTGATCTGTTCCGACAGATCTTGATGCCCAATATGTACTGTGCTTCTCCAAGATCCTTCATTGAAAACCATCTTCCTAGCCATTCTTTAACAGAATTAAGCATAGGAATATTGTTTCCAATAAGGAGTATGTCATCGACATACAACACAATGAATACAACGTAACTCCCACTGACCTTCTTGTAAACACAAGAGTCTTCCATGTTCTTTTGAAATCCAAACTCTTGTATGGATTCATCGAACCGAAGATTCCAGCTCCGAGATGCTTGCTTTAATCCATAAATGGATCTATTAAGCTTGCATACTCTCTCAGCCTGATTAGGATCGATAAAACCCTCTGGTTGTGTCATAAACACTTCCTCTACTAGAATCCCATTCAAGAAGGCGGTTTTAACGTCCATTTGCCATATCTCATAATCATAATGAGCAGCAATGGCTAAGAGAATCCGAATGGATTTAATCATAGCAACTGGTGAAAAGGTTTCATCATAATCCACCCCGTGAATTTGTTTATATCCTTTTGCCACCAACCTTGCTTTGAAAACACTAGGTTTTCCATTCATGTCTGTTTTTATCTTGTAAATCCATTTGCATCCAATGGGCCTAGCCCCTTTAGGCAAATCGACCAAGTTCCAAACTTGATTTTCAGACATTGATTCCATTTCGGATTTCATGGCACCCTGCCATTTCTCGGAATCTGGACTCGTCATAGCTTGGATATAGGTCGAAGGTTCATTGCTTTCTAAAAGCATGACTTCATAGCTCTCATTTGTCAGGATACCTAAGTATCTGTGAGGTTGAGATCTAATCCTTCCGGACCTTCGAGGGTTAGGTGTGGTTTCTAAAACCACTGGAGCACTCTCGACTTGGTCTTGAGTGTCCATCTCAGTTTGATCTTCTTGAACCTCGTTCAAGTATTCTTGAACTTCGTTCAATTCAACTGAGCTCCCACTTACTTTCTTGGAAAGATATTCCTTTTCAAGAAATACACCATCTCGAGCAACAAAGACTTTGTTCTCAGATTGGTTGTAAAAGTGGTACCCTCGTGTTTCTTTTGGATAACCAACAAAGAAACATTTATCCGATTTGGGTTCAAGCTTTGTAGAGATATTTCTCTTCACATAAGCTTCACATCCCCAAATCTTGATATAAGACAAGTTAGGGACCTTCCCTTTCCATACCTCGTATGGTGTCTTATCAACAGCTTTTGACGGTGTCCTATTCAGTGTATAGGCCGCTGTTAAAAGTGCGTGTCCCCAAAAAGATTTTGGTAGTTCACTAAGGCTCATCATCGATCGAACCATATCCAATAAGGTTCTATTCCTCCTTTTGGAAACACCATTCATCTGGGGTGTTCCAGGAGGAGTGAGTTGATATAGAATACCACAACTCATAAGATGATCATCGAATTCTTGGCTAAGATATTCACCACCTCGATCCGATCGAATGGCTTTTATTTTCTTACCAAGTTGATTCTCAACTTCATTTTGGAATTCTTTGAACTTTTCAAAGGCTTCCGACTTATGCCTCATTAAGTAGACATAACCATATCTACTTAAGTCATCGGTAAAAGTTATGAAGTAGAAATAACCTCCACGTGCTTGTGAGCTCATTGGGCCACATACATCAGTATGGATTAAACCCAATAGATCATTTGCACGTTCTCCTTTCCCTAGAAAAGGTGACTTTGTCATTTTGCCCATCAAACATCCTTCACATGTATCAAATGACTCCAAGTCAAAAGATTTGAGAATACCTTCTTTAAGAAGTTTCTCTACACGTTTAATGTTGACGTGACCTAATCGACAATGCCAAAGGTAGGTTTCATTGAATTCATTCGATTTGGCCTTTTTGGTATCAATGTTATATATATGATTGTCAAGTTGAAGTATATATAAACCATGTTCTAATCGTGCCGAACCATAGAACACTCCACTTTTTGAAATAGTAAATAAACCATTTATTATAGTGAAGGAAAATCCTTCAGTATCCAATACTGAAATAGAAATGATGTTCTTGGTAATACTTGGAACGAAATAAACATTATTCAATACTAAAACAAGGCCCGAAGGCAAACACAAATCATAAGATCATACGGCTAATGCAGCGACCCTCGCTCCATTTCCAACCCGCAGATCGACATCTCCCTTTACCAAAGTTCTACTTCTTTGCAGTCCCTGCACATGTGAAACAATGTGAGCACCGCATCCGGTATCCAATACCCAAGAAGAAGAATTTGTAAAGTTTATGTCTATGACATAAATACCTGAAGATGAAGGAACGACACCGTTCTTCACATCCTCCTTGAACTTGGGGCAATCTCGCTTGTAGTGTCCAACACTCTTGCAGTAGAAACACTCAGATTCCCCAGGAACCTTAGAAGCTTTCAAGAACCTTTTGGAAGGAGTTGCCACAACTTTCCCTTTCCCTTTGCCTTTCACTTCTGGTTTCTTAATCCCCTTGAACTTTTTGGTACCTCCTTCCCGAATCATAAGAACTTCCCTCCTAGGGTCCTTCTTAATCGCCGGCTCAGCAGCCTTAAGCATCCCATGGAGCTCATGAAGCGATTTCTTCAGTCCATTCATGTGGAAATTCAGCCTAAAGGCGTCATAACCATCATGAAGAGAATGGAGAATGAAATCGGTAGCCAACTCGTCATCATATGCAAAACCGAGGCGAGCACTTGAAGCAAATAATCCAATCATTTGCTGCACATGTGGTCCCACGGGTTTACCCTTTTCCAGCCTAGCTGTTGCTATAGCCCGGGTGACACCGAAGCGCTCAATCCTAGCCTGTTCCCCGAACATGCTCTTGAGCTCTTCTATGATGTCATAGGCTTCCATGAACTCGAATTGTTTTTGCAACTCGGGTACCATGGATGCCAACATCAAACATGTCACCTCATTCGAGGCTTTCTTAGCAAGGGCATATGATGCCTTTTGGGCATCCGTGCCCCCATCAGCGGGAAGCACGGGAAGGGGTTTGTCCAACACACTTTCCTTTTCTTCGTATTTGAGGACTATCCTCAAGTTACGTTGCCAATCAAGGAAATTGGTGTTGTTCAACTTTTCTCTATCCAAGATAGAGCTGAACTTGAATTGAGTTGAGACAGACATATTATACTACAGAAGAAAGATAAATAACGTAAGTAAACATTCATAAAGCTGTAAACAAATAAGGTTGTCTATCAAAACTACTTTATTTGTTCCATTTTGTTCATTCGATATCTAATATCGTCATTCCCAATTATTTCAATGACAAAAAACGTGATAAATCGTAAGTGAAAACTCGAGGTTTTCTAACCAGCGATCTTATCATGCAATTGAAGCCCTATCTCTCATTAAAAATGAGGGAGCCAACCAGACAATCGATTCACGCCATCCAATGGCTCGAAAGTCTCTAATTTGTGTCATTGATAAACTTAAGTGTTTTGGATTAAATCACTCCCCGAGGTGTAAATAATCCTAACCTTATAATTCATCGAATGAAAGACAAATTAGGCATTTGTTTTTGAAATTTTAATAAATTAGAATAAAATGATCCCTAGACCCTCATCTTGCGAATCCTTAAGCCGACTGAGTCCGCACTTAAGAACTCCAAGATAGGTAGACATCCCATGTCAATGACATCTAATGTCACTCTCGGTCGATGAGAGTCCCATTCTCATCTCATGTCTCGATAGCCACGCCTGCAGTGGATCTATCGATGAGAAAACCAAACTCACGTGTAAGGGTCTAACCCTTACTCCCACTTATCCCAAGATAACAAGTAGTACCCCGCTGAGGCGGACCTACCAACTTATGATCGAGGGCTTTATGGGAGTGATGTTTTGGACAAGACATTATACTCATTATTTTGGGAATTTGCATGCATAGGTTTGTTTATATGTAAGTTGAACATTTATAACATAAAACAACCTATAACTAGCAAAGCAAATAAATACGAAATCGAAAGGCCCCTAGAACCTCACAACTCTCAAACGAAAAGAATTAAAGTATTAAAAGAAGCCTTGAACATCTTCTGGACTGGTCCTCGCCCTCCGTTTTAGTTCCGTGCCCTCCGATTTTGGTCAAAACAAGTCATTACCTCAAAAACCACGAACAGCGCCCGCCGTTTTACAACCAGCGGTCGCTGAACACCACCGGCGGTCGCCGTTTCCAAAACGGCGCCCGCCGAATCAAAACGGCGCCCGCCGGAGCTCAAACGGCGACCGCCGTTTGGCTCCAGCAGCCCGGTTTGCTTCGTTTTGCTTCGTTTGGCTTCGTTTCTTCTCGTTTTCGCCGGAGAGCCGAGATCCTCCATCGAACCATGGATCAAGTCCATCGCTTACAAGTTTGAACAATACAAATTGAAATAGAAAACCTATCTATTACAAATGATTCCAAGGGACGCAGCCCTCCAAAACTATGGCCAATCGAAACGTAAAAAACGACAATTTCATTCACCCGACCACTAATGGTGGCCGGCCTTACATCTAATCACATAATCACAATTAAACAAATAAGTCAATTATGTTGATTAAACCTTTTTGTGTCCAACACAAAAGTGTGCACGAGCCCTAGGCTCTGATACCAATTGAAGGTACCGGTATACCGATCCGATCGATATACCGTGTGTGCGGAAGCGTGTAAAGCATATAAATCTATCATGCTTGGATCTTAGTGCACACATAATGTGTATAAGAACACATACAAATATATATATACACATCCAATATATATATATATATATATATATATATATATATATATAGGGATCAACGAGTTCTTACATTTGGTGATCGTTGAAATTGGTTAAGGTGGTGTTGAGTCGATTGAACCACCTTAATTGATCAGCCACGGATTGTTCCCTCTGGAATGACCCCGTCACACCTTTGGATCGCCCGGATGTTGAAGCCGCACAAATGGCCCGGCCTCTACGTGTTGCACACGAACCCGGATGATGACTTGCTTGATTGATCGAGTTGATTCTCCAAGAACAACCTCTTTTCTCTCTCTCTTTTGTGAATTTCGTGGGTGAAAAATTATGCTGAAAAATCAGCATTTGTTCACCTTAAAATGCCATCAAAACCCCCTTGTAACCTCCTCCTTAATGGTGATATTGATGCCCCATCATTATCACACATTAAGGTGTGATTATGGTGAATTTGAATGGACATTTCCACCTCATTATGCCACATGACATTAGATGGTCCCACTTGCTTGTGTGGCATGCCATGTCACACTATGTGACATGCATCCATGCAAGCCATGCATCCCATGCATGTGTATTAAATCCACGTAAATATTGATTCTAAATCAATATATTTATCAAGCATTGTACATCATCTTTGAGTCCGTGTGTGACCCTGTAGGTATGATTTATTGATCAATATTATATTGTTCCCAACAATATAATATTATCAAATAATCATTTAACATCCATAGACGACCTTATGACTTCATCGATTGCACACGTAGGATCGAAGGACATATTCCAACACAATCATGGTGTGTAGCATGAAAATTACATGTAATGTGATCGTACATGTCTATTTCCAACTGGTCCTCCTTAATTCCAAAGTCAGATCAACATAAACCTTAACAGAGTGTAAATAAACTGAAACCTTATTTGCGCACATAATTATCCCAAATACACAATAATGTGTCCAAATACAGAGCCATAAAACACCTTATACAGACTCCCACTAAACCGAAGTATCTTGAAACAATATAACGCCCTTACGGGTAGTATGTCTATGAAATACCTTTAGTGGTTAATACTTAGTCAACGGATCCGCAATAATTGAGTCTGTTCCAAAGTGCTCTATATAAACTTGATCACTCAATATTATTTTCTTTCAAAATCAAGAACTTTATGTCAATATGTTTTAACTTAATCGAGTTCTTATTGTTATTGAAATATGGCAGTACCAAAAAAATTGTCACAATAAAACTTAAATGGTCTTTCAATACTCCAAAATTTTGTATCTTGTGACAACGTTTCATAACCATATTTCCTTAATTGATGCCTCTGAATAAGTTATAAATTATGTTTTCATGTAGAAGACAATCCAAATGTCTCTTAGTGCTTCTATATGAAACAACTTCATATGCTACAAAAATGCAGCCCAAATTGGATCTTTCAATAACTTGGCATCTAACAAAATCAAAATCATAAACCTTAACGATCTCCCACTGATTCGATTTTGCACATGTAAGCATGTAGTCCTTATTTCTCTGTAAATACCTTATAATCCCTTTGACTACTTTCCAAAGGTTCATACCAGAGTTACTTAAGTATTTTCCCAATCATACCAACAATAAATCTCAAGTCAGGTCATGCAGACCCGCGCATACATGAAACTCCCACATAGCCGAAGCATAGGGAATATTTTGCATATCTTGAATTTCCAAATTAATTTTGGGGCACTGGTCGAGACTAAACTTGTCTCCCTTAGTTACATAGGTTTTAGCATACCAAATCTTTGAAGCACTTTTTCTATATATCTCTTTTGTGATAATCCAATTATACCTTGAGTACGATCTCGGTATGTTTGGATTCATAATACAGAAGAAATCTTTCCCAAGATCTTTTATTTCAAATAACTTTGATAGAATGATCTTGGTATCGTGCAACAAACTTAAAATCTTTGTCACATGCAATATGTCATCGACAAATAGGTCCAAAATAAATTACTCCCACTGAACTTGTGATAAACATAATTATCAATAATATTTATCTCAAAACCAAACGAGATAACTATTTCATGAAAATTGTGGAATCACTAACGAGAAGTTTGCTTGAGCCCATCAGATGAATTTCTTTAATTTGCAAACCATATTCACAAAGTTTTTCTGGTTGCACCACATAAGTGTTTCAACAATGTCAACACTATTCCTACATTCATCTGATGTAACTCAAGATTATAATGTGCAATGAATGCCATTATTTTACTGTCTTCTCTTTGAGTAAAACTTTAGCCAAAAGAAGAGCCTTATACCTTTCCACATTACCATTTAAATCCCGTTTGGTCTTAAAAAAAAAAACCATTTACAACCAATGGACTTCGATCCTTCTGGCAATGAGATAAGATCCCAAACTTTATTGTCTTGCATAGACTTGAACTTTACGTTCATGGTACCAATCCACTTTTGAGAATTCGGATCCATCATGGCCTGATGAACACTAATATGATCATCTTCCATTAGTTAGTTATTTTTCCCATGGAGAAAAATGATATAATCGTCCGTAATAACTCTTATTTTCTCGTAAGTGGATCTCCTTAGCTTTATGTTCTTGAGGTTGTTGAGTTTGTTCTTAAATTATTTCATCAACTTGATGGGGGAGGACTTCAACATTTTCCTGTTGAGGTTCCAAAACTGCTTCTTCTTCAATGACGGGTATGAATACCTGAACATTGTCAGAAACACTAGTAGGAGTCGAAATTGACTCCTCCTCAAAGGTGATGTCTCGATTCTTATTCTTCCCCCCAAACTCAATATCCTCACATAACACTGCATTTCTCGTCTTAAAAATTGACTTTCTAATGGGATCATAAAACTTAAAACCCCTTAATTTTTCTGAATAATCAATAAAGTAGCTGCTAACTGTTTTTGGAGTCCAAATTCTTTATTTTCATTTGGCTTGTAAGGCCTTGCTTTAGTTGGACATCCCCAAATATAAAAGTGATTAAAACTAGGCTAACGCCCAATTTCACTTTTCCAAAAAAGTTTTAAATTGCTTCTTTATTTGGTACTTTATTGAGAATGTAAGCTGCAAATATAGATTGTCATGATATGCACCAAACTAGTGCCCACAATATTTGAAAGATAATATTAATAATCTCCGAATGAACAAGTAAAACCATATTTGTCCAAAACGAAAATATAACCAAATTTTGTCAAAAGACAATACATTAAAAAAAATATCTTTCAAATCCAAATAATAACAATCTAAATTTTTAAGTTGTCTTCACTTCTACCGATTCGCCATATCCTAAATAGATGAATCTTTCACCATCACTCGGCTTTGGCAGCTTAGGCAACTCTTTATTTATACGCCAAGTGAGATACTTGGTGTATTCGGTACAATCTTGTCTTATGTGTCCAAGTTTGTCACAAAAGAAACAAGTTTTAACCTCAGTGTTCTTTTGTTGTCTCTGGTGCGCTGGACCTTCAGCCATAGCAGCTTTCTCAACATATTTTTCTTTCATGCCCTTTCCTTTATCTTTGGAACTAGTGACCAGTTGAGCAACCTCACTTATTTCATGCTTCAACCTTTCTTCTTCTTGCACACAATGAGAAATGAGCTCATTAAGAGTCTATTTCTCCCTTTGACAGTTGTAACTGACCTTAAAATGACGGTATTGTGCAGGAAGAGACAATAACACTAAATGCACGAGCAAGTCCTCAGACACCTCGAGCTTTAGCACACTTAATTTTGAAGCATAATGAGACATCTCCATGATGAACTCCCTTATATTCCCTTTGCCCTTATACTTCATTGAGATCAAGTTTTCTAAAAGCGTACTTGTCTCAGCCTTATCGTTTTTGACAAAACGCTGTTCAATATGGGCAAGGAACTTACTGGCCACAGTGATATCCTCAGATGATGTGCCTCGAAAGACTTCCGGAATGCTGCGCTTAATGATCATTAGACTTACACGATTTGAGCGTTCCCACTTCTCAAAATTCCTTTTGTCATTCGAAGAACTTTTATCCATAAGAGAAGCGGGTTTCTCAAACCTTATTGCATAGTCAAGATCCATGCAGCCCAAAGTGATTAGAATATTATCTTTCCAATCCTTAAAGTTCGACCCATTAAGCATAGGTATGTTGTTAATGTTGGTAGATACTGAAGTAGCAGACATAGCTGAACAGAGAATATCAAAATAAAATGATTATCATGCTCACAATAATTAAACAATCAATAAATTCAAATTATGATGGCAAAATCTCGAGGTACCGAGCACAACATTAATATCAAGTCTTTGGACAGTAATATTAATTTGTAAGTGGTCACCTCTTTGTGGTGATCAAATACTGACAATAAGATCATGTCAAGTAACAGTCTTCCTATGGGCCGACTAATTACTCACATAAAATACCAAATAATTGTCACGTATTTATCACTACAGGTGTAAATGTATTTCGGGCCAAGTATTAATCTTCCTTTGGGCCGATCAACACTCGCATGAGAATACATATACACAACCGTCCCAATATTTTAAATAGAAAAATTTACACAAGAGAGGTCGCTTTGGCGACTTCTTGTTTCAATTAAACTATTTTAAATATTAGTATAATCAATTAGGAACATGAGATAGCCAAAAATTTTGAATTATATTATTGTTCGTATAAGACATGTAATAATCTTACTCCAAAGCCAATATTAATCATAAATGTGTCAATTAAGTATATAATTGATCACAACCACATATTAATTATCAAATAAATGAAACAACCAAATTAATAATATATATACAGGTATTTGTACATAAAACCTCATTGCATCGTTGTACTCAATTCATGATATCATCAGTATAAACAAATTCATGTATATATTCCTTACTATACAGTAAAAATCAAATTGTTTCACATAATGATATAAGTGCATTCAATTTCGAAACAACATAGTTGATGCATGATGCCCGGGCGACAAAACAAATAATACCATTTCATGGTGTACGTAATCTTAATTATAAGCATCGGTGGCAGCGGATGTACAATTCGCGCATAAAATTACATTCAATTTCATGCTTATCCACATATTGCCCATATTAATTCATGCCCAGTGAATCGAATTTCTAAACTTAATATCATAAATTGTTCCCTGTACAAATTAATACGCATACAAACCAAAAATTCATGAGGGCCAAAGGCAATTAAATAATCTTTTAATGGCGGTGATATTTTTCATATATGCAAAACCTTAGTGCGCTCAGAAGAAATAAAAATAGATGTCGATGGGTCGAGTTCCTTAATTAACCATCCAAAGCAACTATCGCATGCATATTAAGATATCACTCGGCTGCTATAGATTAAAATTTCAAATATGATGCGCATATTACAAATACGAGGGAAAAACAAATCTGAATCCAAAGTCAATCAATTGCGTGATATTCATATTAATAAAGCACATACAATTGACAAGCCAATTAATGAACCAGACAGGCACTAAAAATTGAATTCACGCAAGCATATACATGTGTCACAGGTAAATCAGATTCAGATTAACATAAAAATTGAGCAGAAAAGTCGACTTAATCTATTACTATCGATTAATAGCCGCAACTATACATGGACTGAAATCGAGTCTCATCAAAAAAATACATGATTCAAATCACCAAAGCATACAATTCAAAAAGTAACTCCAGTTTAAGTATAAATCGATGTTCACATAATTATACTCATAAATTCCAGAAAATCATACATAGAATTGCTCTGATACCACTTGTTAGAATTAAATATCGAATAAGCATGAATTAATCATATAAAGCATGCTTCAACAATTACCCTAATTGTTTCTATGACGATTAACCGAAATATATGAGAATATTAATTCATAAGGCGGAAGCGTACCTGAATCCATAGAATTATTGAGATGAACGAGATTACGAACTCCTTTTGGATTCACAGCGTAGAGAGAATACGTGAGATTAGAGATTACTGATGCTTGGAGACCATAACCTAATTTATAGATCTAGGGTATTGATTTGGTCCCTCAACAAATCAAAGCCCACTTAATGGTATCCACACATAAAGCCCATAATTATTGTATACTTATATAAGCCCAACTTTAATCTTTAGTTGATCACTTTACAATGGGTTTCTTTAAAGACAACCATACATATTTAATTTAACACATGGAAGCCCAATATGTTGAATTTATCCAACAATGCCTGCACATAAATTATGTGATCCATTTTTACTTTGGTACTATATAATATAACATGCCAACATTAATTAGGTAACCGGGCAGTTTTTCAAGAACATAAAAAAGATCCGTTGTAATCCATCAGAAAACGATAATGAAATTCGATCTTTGGAGTCCTCAGTTTTCAACCGCCGGCCGGGGATAGACGGCAACAAGACTGACGGGTGGTATTTACTAGTAGTATATATGTTCTTTGGCAGTTACATATTGGATTTAAACGTCACCGATTTACTGCCATACTGGGCCTCTTATTGGGCTTTTATTAGCAAAAAGGGCCGAGTAACTGTGTTTGACTATGACAGCGACCTGTATACTAAAATGCTTAGGTATCCGCTTGAGGTTTTAGCAATTTTCGATATTGTGTTGATGGAGAGGGTATCTATTTAATATATAAATCCAGATTCTGATATCACGTGGTTAGTGTGAACACAAAAAATTACATTACAAAAAATGAGCATGTTAAGACTACGTGGTACTAACAATGTTTTGATTGGCCAAGATATTCTTATGTGGCTTTATAATGGCTTTATTATTTATTATGATTGACTTTTAATTCAATTAATTACATAATAATTTCATATTCGTTATATTTTTCAATTTCCATAAATAATAATCAATTTACGTCAATTCCTTAAATCGATATTAATCTAATTGTTTTTACTAATCAATTCCTTAATTTTCTCGATTATATTAATTGACCATTTAGTATAAATAATTTATCTAATTGATTTGTTACTTAATTTATCTATTCTATTACATCTCTTACCATATATATTAAAATAACAATATAGAAAAAATCAATCAATCCCAATAATCTCTACAAAATTAATTAGCAAATATTAATAAAATAATATAATTTATAGTTCACGCGTTTGAACATCTATTTAAATGTTTATTTTATCTTCATTCTTACCATCATTTTTGATATATTCTCTCTAATTGTTTTTTTTTTATATTTTTTTTGCAGCCCTAATATATTATAGAGTTTTCATATTTACGTAACATGATCTTGAGCCTTGAGCTCACGATTTGTTTAATTTATTTGTATTTTTGACACATAATTATGATGTAATGTTTCTTTTTTGCAGAACTCTGAGTAAGTATTTACATTTATTTATCTTCTTGCACAATACACAATTATATTAATTTTCTATTCAGGTGCATATTTTGTCAAACAACCGATATCCATAATCATGCCCGTACTCATGCTACCAAAGATCAAATCAAAACCAGGTTATGTTATTATCAGTGTATTCTGTTAATGAGTTCTTTATAAGTACTATTTATTAAATATATATATATATATATATATATATATATATATATATATATATATATTATTTGTTTTGATTTAAATGATATAGGAAATGAAAATTTTCAAGCAACCGACCGGGACCAGGGCTTCACCAGCAGATTATTCTACAAGTACGATTATGATTATTGTTGTTGTGGTTGTTTTTGTTTATTTTGAGGTTTATTACTGAATCTGTATAGAATTTGTAAGTTTATCACAATTCGGAGAGATGGCAAACGAGCAGCGTCTTCCTCTACTATTGACATTAGACGGCCAAGAATATACAGAACATTATTTTTACGATCTGTTAGATGATCGATACAAAACCAATTCTCTTCCTTTTTTGAGCTGGAAGTCCGTGGTTTGCTGGGCATACGGATGGTTGGTCTTAGAAAAATGATACTATTGATTTTTGTCAGTTGCTCATTAATTAAGACAAAATATTTTATTATTAAAAATCCTTTTTATTTTCCATTAATTAATATATTTTTATGAGTTTACGCAAATAATTAAAATTAAATAATTAATTACAATATTACGCTTTAATTATCATTAATTACATAAACTACACAATTAAGTAAAATAAAAAAAATAATTATTTACAAAAAAATATTCTAATTATGCTAAAAATGCTAAAAATTACACAATTAATACAAAATTTTATAAAATTAATTACCACTAATAGCACGGTAACAAAAAGATATATTATTTTGATAAGTTTTTAGGGTAATCCTTTCGTCTTATTATAAAATAATTTTAATTATGAAATTTTATTCATATAATTAATTACCAATATTACGCTACTGATCATAAGAAGCTTTTAATAATAGAACGATTTTATACTAATTAAAGATTCTATTACATATTATTTTATAATAAAAAACAATTTTACACTCCAGATTGATATTCAAATCTTATATAATTAACAACTTTTAATTATGAAATTTTATTCATATAATTAATTACCAATATTACGCTACTGATCATAAACGATTTTATACTAATTCAAGATTCTATTACATATTATTTTACAATAAAAACAATTTTACACTCCAGATTGATATTCAAATCTTATATAATTAACAACGTATAAAATAAATATGTCTACTATTTCCATTATTGGACCAGTTTCATTGATTAACATTAAAAAAAAATGGTATGAAATTTATTTTCCCGTAATATAAATTTATTTCCTTTAATCAATTATTTTCTATAAAACACAATAACAATAGTTTATTATATATATATAGCATCCAACTAACAAAACTTCATCAATGAGAAACATTCATTCAATGAATTGTAATATTACTCCTTTGTCGTTAATAAACAAAGATAAAATTGATTGGCTGATTCAAGTTCGTGTATGTAGAAAATGGAAGATCCCAACCAATGGCCAAACACACAGCTACCCCTGAACCACCGTCCGTCTAAAGTAGGAGTAGGAGACATTGAAACATAGGAACTTGTTTAAGCACGCACGATCAGGGAGGTAAGAATTAGAATCTGGTTCGAGGAGCCTAAGCCTAGCCTTCTTTGCTATTAGTTTCAATATCTGCTGCTTTTGTTTTGTGCCAACCGGAAGAACTCTGGGGAAGGAAGGAACTTCCGGATTTACTTCTTTAGGAGTTTTTCCCAGCTCAAGGCACCGATCTGCTTATTTAGAAAGCTAGAACGGAGAGACTTTAGAATTTTTGTTCGTTGATATTCAGGTTATTCATTGAATATGACTATAAATTCTAAATTCAATCTAAAATATCTAAATGAACAGATTGATTAATTAAGATTGTTATAAATTCAATAAGTATTTTTTTCTTTGAATTTAAATATCCCGCGCATCTGCGCGGGCAATTGTTACTAGTTATCAATAATATTAATGATTTGTTTGAGAAGCATATACAAGTCAGAATTTCCAATCTTAAGACTTCAACTTCGCTGAGGAATCTTAACCCTTCGGGTCAGTTTTCTCAATTTCATCCTTTGTACTCGTGCCTTCTCATTTATACTGGATTTTGAATTGGGATTGTTTTTCCCCATTGTTCTATAGATGTTGAGAAGATGGTTTCATTAAAAGGGATGATTATCCGATGCAGTTCCATTATACCTGATATCAGAGAAGCTGTCTTCAGATGTCTCGTCTGCGGCCATTACTCCAGCCCTATTGTGGTTAATGCAGGTAAATGATTGAGTAGGACTATTCATAGTTCGATTGATTTCGATTCGTTGTTTAAAAACCTCTTGGTTCAAACAGGAAGAATTGATGAGCCGACAATTTGCGGAAGACAAGAATGTCTTTCTACGAATTCTATGACCCTTGTTCACAATATGTGCAGGTAATGTACTTTGTTATCTTCTTTAATTACTGGTTTTGTATTAACAGAGCAACGCAATACCTACTTTGCTTGTTAGGTATATCAGTTGCGAAATTAGATGGCTTTTGTGGAATCTTGACATAATCATAGGCATTTGATTTAGCTCACATTCTGCAACTATTGTGTTGTGTTCTCCTCTATGTTGTAACATGTGAGATGGATACTTTTCCTTACGATTTGGTTCGGCATGTATATGGCGGATGCAAATTGGGTCTATATGTTATCCTGCTTAACATAAGATTACAAGAAGCCCATTGATAACATGGGTGTGACAATCATCTATTGAGCAGTTAATGTCAGTTTATATTTTGTAAGGGTTGAAAGATTAATGTTGAGAGTTGAATTTTCCGTTCCAATAAATCGTTTGATGGTAGCCTACTCAAGCAATGAAGTTGTCTATCCTAGTCTCCTAGCCATGTCAACTCCATTTGTGTTTCCTTGATTCGGTTCTTCTTGTTATAACCAGATGTCTTCAAACAATTTTTTTCCCTTCGTCTATCATACATCAAAAATTAAACAGATTTGCTGATAAGCAAGTTGTGAGACTCCAAGAGACACCAGACGAGATACCTGAGGGAGGAACACGACACACTGTGAGCTTGTTGATGCACGACAAGCTGGTTGATGCAGGGAAACCAGGTGACAGAGTTGAGGTGAGATCATATTTGTGTATATATGTATATATATGTGTATGCATTGATGGGCATAGAGGATTGCAATATTGCTATAATCACAGTTGGTATAAGCCTATAAGGTGCTTCTATTGCTGTTAGGTTACAGGAATCTACAGTGCTATGAGCGTCTGAATTGGTCAATCACATAGGACTGTTAGGTCAATTCTCAAGGTAAGCACCTCCACTTCTCTTATGTCTTCCAAGTGATAAATACAGAGATGTGAATATATTTGTTAGATCGATGAACCACAGAGGCATATTTGTTAACTACACACTTGAAACTATTACCGTTACTGTAAGAATTTAGTTGCAATGAGTACATGTTGAAATATTTCAAAATTATTAAATCCTCTTTTCTAATGAAAAATGATCCAACATAATCCACATTACCAGAACGGAAAATTATAAGAGGACTGACAGTTCCTAGCGATGGTCTTTTTTTCGTTCAAAGTCGGATTACAGTAAAAAGATCCAAATGGAAAAGAAATTACAAGGATCATAGCTGATAAGGTACTAAGAAGATCAAAGGAAGCATGTCACTCATCATCTTTATACGGGTACTCCTCGGGGATCTGTTTCAGAAGTTTCACCTGCAGCTCAAACACGTCATCCCCTCTAAGCATGTCACGTAGCCATGTGACCTCGGTTTTCATTGAAACCTAAAAACAGAGTACAGTGAATGTAACTGCATGTTAATACTTCAATATATCACTAAGTGACACTGCATTCATCTTAGAAGCTGATGCCCAGTCATATCTTCTGAATCAACAAAAAGATGCACAATAGAAAGCCACAAAAAGAGAGTGGGTCATTTCATGTAAAAATCAATTATTTTACAGACCAAGACTAAGAAGTACCAATTTAATTTTTAGTTGTTTCTTTCTTAAACCCTACTCAGATAAGCTTCAGTTGCTTCTCTCTTAAACACTCAGATAAGCTTCAGTTGCAATAGTCGAAGATGGCAGATGCATTTAGATAGATATAGTTTTAAAATTAATATTTTAACAAAAAGTGATAGGTTCACAATGTGATTGATAATAGATCTATGGCAGAAATTGGAAATCCTAATTTGAAGTGGAAATCCTAATTTGAAGTGGAAACCCCTATTAAAAATTAAAAATTCATTCTTTTGAGTTGGATATTGCAAATTAGGAGTTGAAACATAAACTAGCATGACCATACGCTTCCATATAAGAATTACTCATTATACTCGAGAATATATTTGACGATATTTCGATACATTCAAAGTTTAGCCCCTTAGCCACGTCCAAAACGAGTAGTTGAAACATAAACAAACACGACCATACGCTTCCATATAAGAATTCCTCATTATACACGAGAATATATTTGAAGATATTTCAGGATATTAAAAAGTTTAGCCCCTTGGCCAAATCTGAAACATAAGTCACAGGAATACGTTTATAATCCCTAACACCCTGTCATACTTCAAAAGAAATAAAACAGAACACATAAGGTTACAATGTTTATAGAGGGGAGAGAGAAAGCTCACCATCTCAAGAGCTCCCCTGACAACTCCGCTCAAGATGTTGCAATAATGAAGACCTTGATAGGTGTCCGGAAGCTCAACAAAGTCTACCAAAGGATTATCTTCCAAAATTAGACTGCATGTTGTGCCTTCGGCGTCCCAGTTAGTGACAGATGCAGTGACCCCTAAGAACATTTTGAATCCGACCTATTCAGGTAAAGAAATATAATATAATATCCATAATAACCCTGAAATACTCAGACAATAATCTAACCACAAAGCAACATCATTTCATCCACATGTTTCGTTCAATCGTCCATCAATTAGTTCTAGTATTCAGAGTTTGGAAGCCTAGACTAATATCGAAATACAGCACAAAAGAAGCTATTTTTATCTTTCGATTTTTATAACAAACAACAATCACTACTGGTGAGAGAAATTCTAGAGATGTAGCTCACAATTATCTGACCTTAGCAATGACTTCAGCTGTTTCCCGAAAATCGACACATCGGGTAACATTGGATTTTGCGAGAAATTCATCTACTAGCCGGACCCCAATATTATAACCACTGTCATGGAAAAAACACCAGTACTCAGAACAGACTCACAAAATCATGGCAATTACTTGTAAAAATAAACATCACAAGTTTAATCAAAAGTGGAAAGGGCAATCACATTTGATCGAGCTGCTTGTTAACTTCCTCCACCTCCTCCAGATCAGTGAGCAGCTGGCGCACGATAGCGCCGTACGTAAGAGTAAAGAGCTCCGAATTCTGCGATTATAAATTGAGATCAGATCTAACAGAAAAAAAACACAAAATAAAATAAAAATGATCGATCTACTTACAACGCGATCAACACTGGCGAATATCGCATCACCGGATTTGGGGGCGGTCGGAGCCATGGAGATGGTGGAGATAGACGGAATCCCTAAATCGAGAGTCGCTAGTGGAGATGAAATCGCAGATGAAAATTACCTGAGAATGAAGGTGAGGGAGGGGTCTTGCCGAAAGATGGAAAATAGTAGTATAATTTAATAAAAATGGTAAAATTGATTTTCAATAAAAAAATATAATAAAATTTATGTTAAAAATAAAAATTAATTTGTAATGATAAAATAAAAATATTTTTCAAATAAAATTATAATTATTAAATAAATATTCAAGCAATAATTCATAAATACAAGTTAGTATAAACTTGAGTACAAAAACACAATTTTAAAAAATAATCAATTTTAGAAATATAGCTAAAATTTACAAAATAATCATAAAATAAATTTAAAAATTATGCAAGAATAATATTTTGTATACTTTTAAAAAAATATTTCAATGTTAAATTAATTTAATTTTAATAATTTATAAATTTAAAATACTTAAAAAATATATAAATAGTATTAATTAAATTTTAATAATTTATAAATTTAAAATGCTTAAAAAATATATAAATAGTGTTTGAGTAAAGATTTGAGTTGGAAACAAATTTGAATTGTACTATTCATTATCTTCAAATTGAGTTAGGATTTGAGTAAATATGTAACACGTTCGAGAGGATTTGGTGGCAAATTGGACATTTGTGTGATTGCGTCCAACTTCAAATCTCATAATAGTTAATACACCTGCTATATAAAATACTACAGTATAAATGTAATATATTTATACTTATCTTCTTTAATTTAATTAATTTATTTATTTATCAAGCTCTTAAAAATTATTTTATTAATTTAAAATAGACCCGCACACCCGGCTGGGTTAGTGCGGGCCGAGCCGAATTGACCAGGCTACGGGTTAAATAAATTCAGACTCGTAGCCCAGCCCATGATTCGACGGGTCAGGCGGGCCGGATCCGAGTCGATGCAAATGCAACCCTGAACTTGCCCGTGACGAATTGGGCGTGGTTTTACACAGATAAAACCAAATTTCTAAAAAAAATCTAAAAATGACATTAAAAACAAAATGTAATACCAGTAAATTCATTGTTTTTCTCGCAAGTTGATTAATAAAAACAAAATGTAATACCAGTAAATTCATTGTTTTTCTCGCAAGTTGATTAATAAAAATAAAATAGCTTTGAAGAAGAGTGGATGGTATAGTACCTAGGCACTAAATCGAATACCACCGAGTCCGAAACCTACTGCCCGACTCTTTCCAGGATGCAGAGAAGAAGGTTACCTTCCGTCGCGGATGGTTCAGATCTGTCGTAGCTTCGGGTGTTAGCGTCTTGTTGAGTGGTTTTAGATTGAAGTTTCTAGGGAGAGAAAGGTGAAGAAGGCGAGAGATAGGGTTTGAGAATAATCCGATTTGTATTGATTAATAATTAAATATTATATATACTAATACAATATGGGTTGGGCTTGAGTTGAGGGCTGGAAAATGTGTACGGGCTAGGGCGGGTGGGTACGGGTCGGGTTCTGCGGGTTGGTGGGCTGTCGCACCTCCATCCACTTCATTGGCGAGGACGCCGCCTCTATCCCAGCAGCGCAATCGACATCGCCGTCCGTCTCTCCCCCCAAGCGAGTCCCACGCCCGCTCCGTATACGTCCGCCGCCTCTCCGTCGTTGATTCCCCCGACAGTTAATGTAGTGTATATATATTTCAATTTTTAAAATTGTGTTAGATTTCTATTTTTATAGTTATGAAAATGGTGTTGGAGTTACTGAGTTTGAGGACATGGAAAGGCTTGATGAATTTGTGAAGATTGAGGTTCTTTTCTTCTCTAAGACTCTTTTTGGATTGGGTGATTCAATGTAGGTTAATTTCACATGTCTCGTTATGTTTCATGTGGATTTGATTCAAATTTGAATCAGAATTTGAATCTTACGCATAAATCCGAAGAGCCAACCGTTTGGTATCGTTCGGTCAGCTTCTCCGATCAACCAGTTGCCGGAGAAGCGCCATAAAAGCTTCTCTGATTTTACTCTTTTATTTCATTCTTATTTTCAGTATCCAGGCCGACGATCCTTACATCCCCAGTCACCTGGACTACTTCCAGGCTGAATCCCCGAACTATGTTCTTTTGGCACTTTTCCCACTAAACATTTTTTTTTTCTTTATTGGTTTCACCTTCTGCTTCTTTTAATTTTTCGACTTTCACTGATGAATCATCTTACATTTAATCATATGCTCCTTTGGACCTTTGAGGAGAAAGTAAAAAAAAGCGTAGTTGAGGAAAATGAAGAAAATGCAAAAGGAAGATCTATAGTTTAAGGGGTTTAAAGTGTTCTACCCTCTAGAATTGTGTGTTTTTTGTTTCGCAACTCTTAAAGTGAATTGGTATGATAGATATGGATATTACTATTGATATATAAACCTATATTCAATTCAAAATTGTAAATATTTAGATGAAAACAAAAACGAGAAAATTGCATGTTTTGTCCCATATGATACAGGCTAGAAACATTTGGTCCTACGAGAAGCCTTTTCTGCACGTTTGGTCTAACAGAAGTTTTTTTCCATTATACACTATTGCTTGATCCCACCAGAAGGTGTCTCTTTTTTCCTTTTGGGACAAGTTCAACTACCAATTCTTACGGGGCTTTGCTCAATATTTTAAATATTGTGGCTAAAATCGCAAATTATTACACCCTAATGGGCAGAAACAAAAACTACCTTGAGGTTCAACATAATTTCCGAAAACCATCACTGACATTTATTTATATCTGACAAAGTACCCCTTTGTTACAGGCAAGGAGGGCTCTGAGAGCTCTAAGAGGGCTTGTGAGACTGAAATCCCTTGTTGATGGGCCCACAATGCAACGGCAGACTGCAAACACTCTGAAATGCATGCAGTCTCTGTCCCGTGTGCAGTCTCAGATTCAATCTAGAAGGATCCATATGTTGGAGGAAAATCGGGCACTTCAGAGACACCTCCTTCAGAAACGCGCAAAAGAGCTTGAAAGCTTGAGAGTTAGTTTTTTTTTTACTATCAACTTTAGGGGCAGGGCGTTTTGAGTTTTTATTCTAGTTCTACTTTGACTTAACATACAAAGAACTCATCAGACTTCAATATTACCCGTGGTTGCTTCTATATTTTATAATCAACACCCATCTTTCACTAAATATATCTGGCTTTGGAAAATAAGAAAAATATTACTTACAAACTTCCGTTTTTCGATCCTTGGTTTAGTTACCCACTCTCTTTCTCCATGATATTTCACTCAGTCTCCTTCTTAGATAAATAAAATTATAAAATTCAATTTTCTAAATCGAGATTTTTCCCAGACTTATTTGATCTGGCTCTCTCATCTGGAACTCTCTTCCTGGACAGACTGGACGACACTTAATTTCGGGATCTTTAGGCAACACAACTATCTCTGTTTTAGAATTCCATGAGTTTCTCAATTCAAATTGTTGTCTATTATGATGGTAGTTTTTCTTGGATAGTTTTTGTTTTTTAGTGGTTACCTTATTTCTGTCACTGTAATACTACTATAAAATATGAATCGCCCATCTGATGGGAAAATACTTCAAATTTACAACACAGTCTTCGCCTCTTATAGCTGGACTTGCTGTGGCTGCTGCTGCTTTAGCCGGTAGATATAGCATTCAGGCATGGCAAGCGTTCAAGGCAAGACCACCAGCTGCTAGAATACGTAAATTCTACGAAGGAGGTTTCCAGCCAAAGATGACAAGGAGGGAAGCAGCTCTCATTCTTGGAGTTAGGTACGTTTTAAACATTTTACTTTCTTTTGATGATGATGAAAAATTGGCTTTAGACTCCAGGAAAAATATTTCATTTTCATTTTGCCAAATCAAAGATAAAAACATATTCCCTTGTAATAAGGCGAGGAATAATAATCAGTTGAGAATTGGGTATATTAAAGTGAAGATTTATATGGGTATTTTAGTAAGAAGTTTAGGGTTTTAGCGTAATCGGGTGAGCAAAATGATTGTTTGCCATGGAATTTCTTTTGTTGATTTTTTAAGTTAGAAATCTTACGACCTTGTTGCATTTTCCCCAAAGCATTAGGAATTATTATAGAAACACCCTTGAGTTGTGTTAGGAAGGATTTGAAATCCATCGTCAGATACCCCAACATGTCTGGTATAGAAGCTTGACGAAATGGTTTTTGAATATATTTCTGTTTTAGTTCATTTGTGGTAGATTTGAATTGAAATCGTAATGGAGGAAAAACAATTGAGGAAAAACTTAAAATTCGTAATGGATTTGAAATCTTAATTAGGCTTAGTTTGTTTTTCTCATTGAGCGCATCAGGACTTTTTCTTTGCATCTACTGTACATGCTCTTTGAAGTATAGACTTCAGCACGTATTTATTCTACCCGGCTTGTTAATTGTTTATGATAAGAACCAATATCAAATTCTGTTTGAATACCGATCTTTTTTTATTTACTTTTAGCAATACTATAAGTCAGTGACCTTTACACATCCTTTACTTGTAGTTTCATAGCACACACCATTTGCTTATTTATTTTTTCAACTTAATTATGATCAGGGAAAGCACTCCAGTTGATAAAATCAAGGAAGCTCACAGGCGGGTAATGGTGGCAAACCACCCCGATGCAGGTGGTAGCCATTACCTTGCTTCTAAGATCAACGAAGCTAAAGACATAATGCTTGGGAAGACTAAAGGCAACAACGACTCTGCATTTTAATCTTTACCAAAGAATTTCACAAAAGTTTTGACAGTCAGGTCAACTATTTTATTTGTATTAGCATAATAACAGTAAACAATAATTTGTGGAAATTTGTTTTTTTGGAGGCCGAGGTAGGCGTTCTATAAATGGCTTGAGTTTATGTTATGCTGGAGTTGTACTCTCTTTGGGATTGTGTGTATAAGAGAAAAACTGTGGGGTTTATGTTTATGTTAATACTCTTTTAGGAATAGTTGGTTTACCCTTGCCCTTATAAACATATCATTAATACCATTTGAATAAAAGTAATTCCTAAATACATTTTATTCCTAAATAATTAAAGTTAAAAATTACAACGATTCAAGTTCCAAGATTTATGTTCTTCCTGGGAGCCAAAAAGTTGTCCAGGTCACTGCGATTTGCTCATCACTCCCGCCGGATCCCGATCTGAGAATGCCATTCTCGCCATCGCAATGGTTACAAAATCGGCGGGATGCTTTGACCTCGTGTCAGTCTACAAATTCAGATTCAGAAGCTTAAATTAAAAAATGGAAGTAGCTTTCTAAAGAATTTGTAGTTTATAACAAACTACGAATACCTTTGTTGTTTGTGTGGCAGAGAATATAGCTGTTTACCTTTTTCCCTGCATGGTAGATAGTGTTCAAACAATAAGTTAATTGTGTTTCTAATCATGACGATTAAATTAAACCCATTATCTCTATTGTTTCAATGATAATCAAAACAGAATGATAAAAAAAAAACATTTTTTCAGATATGTAATTTCTTGCTAGTTGCTAGGACACAAAAGGTCATAGAGCTAGAAGTTTAGGTAAGCAAAGAAGCTATAAAAAGATAACAAAAGTCGACACGATAACCAAAACACGAGCAATTTCAGCGAATCAATCCAAACTCATTTGTCTAAGCTTTGGGTTTAAGTACCTTAGGCAAGATTTCAATGATTTGCTTCATTTTCTCCTCATAATTACCTTCCAAAATCCTGTCACCTGCATGAATGGCAATCAAGAACTGCATGCCCCAAAGTGAACATAATAGACAATAATAGAAATTTGAGTTAATTTCTGGGATGAAAATGAATTTATTTTTTGAAAGTTTTCATAAACTCACCAAAAATCTTTCGAAATTAAAATTGAGAAACAAAATACAAGCAAGAATAGGCTGACGATACATGCTTATAGCAGCAGTTGATCATTGTCGTCACGGTAATAATACTACTAGTATTTAAATTAGGACTCTTATAAAAACCATATAACAAAAACTATACTTTTAAGTTCTCATATATAAAGCCTTTGGTGTTTTGAAGATGGTATAGAAGCCCACCAGGCATTGCCACTAAGAGATCAACTCCTTTGACGATTCTCTCAATCTCAGCTTCAATTCTATGGGTCGAGCCGCCAGTTACGAGCCCCAGTGTTTGTGAATGATACTTCAGAAGCTCTAGTGCAACATTTACATAATGTGTCTGTTATATACAATAAAAGATCATCAAGAAGAGTTGGTCTCAAGAACAAACAAATTATGATGGTTAAAATAATATTATTATAACGGATGGTCTCAACACACTGCTCATTCCACCATAAACGTAGTTTTAGACTTATGTATGAATATCAAGGAGTGAAACAATACAGCCATATTACCCTTTCAAAGGAAGTCTTTTTTTCTTAAATGCTAAAATATATATGGAGAAAGGAGGAAATAACTTCAAAAGACATTAATGCATATCAAAATCAAGTCGAAGTGAACAAAGATTGTTTGTTTTGATTTACCCGGATGGCCAACTCTCTTGTCGGACAAATGACAATAATGCCCGTCCCATTCCTTGAGGCTTGAAGCAATATTGCCTCCGCGGGACAACAATTCCATAATACTATAAGGAAAATCTTGCAGCTCCAAGAACATATTTACCTTCAAGTAGTGGTGGAATAGATCTTGCTTGGATCTTCGTAACATAAAAATAAAACACAGTATAAATTTATTGCTACTAAAATGTTCAGTAACTATCATTTATACCATAGTACTATAAGGAAAATTAAGTCGACGGGATACACGTACACATGCAGTCAAACGAAATACACTAGAAGAGGGCGGAGACACAAATCACAACATCGACTGAATTTGATTACATACCCTTTTTTATCAACAAATATAGTGTGATTCAAATAACGACCCGCCCCGAGTTGCAGAGAAATCAAGAACGCCATATCTTATTGAACACTATATATAACTTCGAGTGGATTCGATTATATATCGTGTTTCGATAACAAATAGAACGTGATGCAAGTTACCAACATCCTAATTACATCCGAAATCAAGAAAACCATGTTGGAAAATATAGAGCTCGAAGAGAGCTTCGAGTCGATATCTCGTTTGCTCAAACCGGAGTTGAAATGAATGAGAAATTAATTGTTGAATATAATCAAAATTATTGAGAAAAAAAAAAGAAAATTACAAAGTGAGATGCTATCCCACATTGGAAAACTATGTAAAGTCAAATGGACATATATAGTGTTTACACTTTAGTGGCTTATGAATGACTTTGTGGACTTATTTCTACACTTTCTACAACCCCGAACTTGTGTGCGAGCGCGACCTACATACACGAATGTCGGTTCGCTTTGGGGGCAATCGAGCGAGCTACTCTTTTGCTTTGGGGGCAATCGAGCGAGCTACTCTTTGCAAATTTTCTTTTCGATTCTTAACTTTGTAACGGTTAAGTTGATTTATTTTATTTACTAAGCCTTAATGGAGGCCTTAATGCTGAGCCTTAATGGCTCGACCGTTACGGTCAAATTGTCCAGGTTCAATGTATGAACCGATAAGCTCCCTTGCTCGGTTTATAAATACGAGCTTCATGTATGAGGAAAAATACGACAACCACTCCAGCACATTTGCTTCTTTTCTTCGATATTCTTTTAGCTTTCTTTGGCCCTCCGGTGAAATATTTCGGGCAACATCTCGGTTCGACGTGCAACGTAGTTGCGTGAAAACGTTGTATCCTGGGAAACAAACGATCGGTAGAGGTCGAATTTTGTTTTAAGGAGATCGTGTTGAACACGAGCCTCGTTTTCGTTTCTTTTCATGCCATCTATAAAACCGATCCCTACAGTCTTAAAACAAAAATCTCTAAGAGATGGCTGATTTTGTTACTACGGCCTTAAAACATAACGTTTAAATGGCTGGAGAAAAAAAAAATGGACATGAATCCTTCGGGACCTAGTGGTGGTGCGCCACACTAGATGAAATTTTTAGTTAATCATCACGATAAACTAAAAAAAAAAATGATTGTTTGTTGACATTGAAATGGTTCAACATATATGTGTAAATAAATAAATATTTCACATGATTGAGAAATGCTTGATGGACAATTCTATAAATTCAAAAGTTGAATAACAAATGATTTAAAACAATATTGGTTTTAAATTTAAGAAAAGTTGTTGTCACAAATAGTGATATATATATTGACAAGAAAAAGTCAATAATTAACAAATTAGATTGAGTAAACATCATTCAAGATGTTGTGATCTAACTTATTGAGAAAAAAAAATGATTTAGTGTGAAATCATTAGAGGTTGATGTAAATACATCTTTGAATAATTAAATAATAAAAATTGCATTTTATGTAAATATTATTATTTAATAAAATTTAATAATGATAATGTCATCATAATTATGATGTGAAAAATAAGTTAATGTAACTTATTATTATCATTAAAATATAATAAATAATAAAATTTATTATATTATTAATGATTGATAATATTGAATTTCATATTAAGACATGAATATGAGGAATTATACAAATTTTTATTGTATAAAATATAATTTACTTAATAAGAAGTAAATAAAATGTTTGAAATTCATAGAGAGATATGAATGAAATATAAATATTTACTTGATCAGAAGTAAATAAATCGATTTAAATTCATTCAAATGTGACGAATGTACAATAAAGAGATATTAAGATTTAATCTTTAATAAAAGTTTATATTTACTTAATGAGAAGTAAATATGAGACTTTTGATATTTATATTGAAATATGAATGATTTGTACAATAAAATTCGGAAAGACATCCGGAGCGGATAAAATTTGTGTTCTAATTGTATTAATTGTGATATTCAATATGCAATTGGAATAACACAAATTATTATGTACAATGGTAAGTCTAAACATAATCGTTGCAGACATAATACCATTAGATAACTACTCTCAAATAGAGTTATTTCAATAGATTATGTAAGATCTACAGATAACATTACGGATCCGTTAACCAAAAGGTTTAATTAATCAAGAGTAGTTATAACATCGCCTAAAGGAATGAGACTAAATGCCTTAAAGAAAGAGAGCTAAGACGACGGAAAACCTTACCTATATGACTGGAGATCCCAAGAACTAGGTTCAAAAGGACAACCTAACCGTCTAAACTCAGTTATCACTGTACTGGGGGGGATTGATTTCCACCAAAAGTCCATTGCCTAGAAGATGTTACAGTGATTGTGTGTGAGGATTAGCAAATGGCTATTAATGATTCAAAAGAGATATTATAGATACTCTTTAAGGAAATCACCTATGTAAGAGAGAAGTGGGACCACTTCGAAGAGAATAGAGTAAGGCATATTCTTAAACACTCTTACAGAACCAGGCAGATGTTCAAGGCCAAAATGAACATGATCATGAGAACTGAGAGTTGTTAGAAAGAACGTGAGTGGAGTATATTTATCGTTTACACAAATGGTGAATAGTTCAAAGACATCGTGTCTACTATTTAATCAGTAAAGTTGATATGCTTTCACAAGGGAAGGTTCAAAGGGTAACACCTACCTATCCTATGCATGTTTCTAACGTCGAGTTATTTCACCAAACTTCATTTGGTGTCTGTATAATTTTCATTCATGGGGGGGACTGTTGGAAAATATAGAGCTCGAAGAGAGCTTCGAGTCGATATCTCGTTTGCTCAAACCGGAGTTGAAATGAATGAGAAATTAATTGTTGAATATAATCAAAATTATTGAGAAAAAAAAAGAAAATTACAAAGTGAGATGCTATCCCACATTGGAAAACTATGTAAAGTCAAATGGACATATATAGTGTTTACACTTTAGTGGCTTATGAATGACTTTGTGGACTTATTTCTACACTTTCTACAACCCCGAACTTGTGTGCGAGCGCGACCTACATACACGAATGTCGGTTCGATTTGGGGGCAGTCGAGCGAGCTACTCTTTGCAAATTTTCTTTTCGATTCTTAACTTTGTAACGGTTAAGTTGATTGATTTTATTTATTAAGTAAATAAAATAAAATCATTTAATTGATTATAATTTTGAAATTCAAAATGGGCATTAAGGAGGCCTTAATGCTAAGCCTTAATGGAGGCCTTAATGCTGAGCCTTAATGGCTCCACCGTTACGGTCAAATTGTCCAGGTTCAATGTATGAACCGATAAGCTCCCTTGCTCGGTTTATAAATACGAGCTTCATGTATGAGGAAAAATACGACAACCACTCCAGCACATTTGCTTCTTTTCTTCGATATTCTTTTAGCTTTCTTTGGCCCTCCGGTGAAATATTTCGGACAACATCTCGGTTCGACGTGCAACGTAGTTGCGTGAAAACGTTGTATCTTGGGAAACAAACGATCGGTAGAGGTCGAATTTTGTTTTAAGAAAATCGTATTGAACACGAGCCTCGTTTTCGTTTCTTTTCATGCCATCTATAAAACCGATCCTTACAAACCATACATACAATGACATAAACACTCGAATCAAAATTAGATAAAGAAATGAATTTTATATATACCTGAGACATGTACTCGAAGTTCATGTCTTTGATGGCTTTGCGGCTTTTTAGGTGGTTGCGCCGAAAGCGGGTGGTTCAGTACTGGTTCCACAAGATTTTATAGTACGAGCCGACTTTTCCCAATTTTTTTTTTCAATTTTTAAAATATAATTTTAAATAAGGTATTTAAAAATTGATAATTGTAAAGAAAAGGGTTTATTAATTTTTATTATTAGATAAAAAACCTATTCTTTTTTTATTTGTAGATTAGGACTTTATAATTTTAAATTTTTTTAGCAGTTTTAATATTTTTTTATTTATGCACTAGGGCACTAATTATATTTTTATTGACTATATTACCCTTTTGTAATAGTATAAATTTTATATTAATTAAAAATAAAAATTAATAAATATTAACAAATGTGTTTGAACGTTTTAATATTTAATTAATATAATTACAAAAATTAATTAAATAATCGTTGTTTTTTTTATTATTTATTATTAATAATAATTATTTATTATTTGTTTCATTTGTTTTGAAATTGCTGATAAAAAAATTGATAAATAATAAACAAATCTTAAAAAAAAACTGATAAAAATTAGCTTGACATAAAGTGAGTTTTTATTTAATTAGTTATTAGAACAATTAAACATGTATTTATATTAATTTAGTTATTATTATTATTCATTGTAATTAAAAAATGTATATTTTGTATGGTGTCCTAAAATACTATTAGCTTAAACAATAGGAGAGAAATATAATATAAAATTTACCACTGTCCCATATGCCCCTTAAAAATTTATGGTCATTTGTCACCACATTACTAAATTCATCATTTTATAATTTTTCTTTTTACTTAATAAAACCATCGGGTTACCAAATACCATTCATAAAAAATACACTTAAGAAAACTAACATACCAAAGATACCATTAGTAAAAATGATACAGTTATTACTCTTAAATATATGTTAAAATTAAATACAATTATTAATAAAAATTATAAACAAAAAACCATTGATAAGAATGACTGTGCGTCTATATATATAAAAAATCGGTATATTTAAAGTTTTTTTTAGGGGATTTTTCAAAAAGGGTAAATATCTTACTCTCAATTATACATTAAGAACAATCTTTACACTATTTATAAAAAAACTAGATTTACCCAAATAACCCTTTAAAAAATTATGTAATATATTTTATTATACATAATTTATATATAGTATCTTGTATTAATTATACACATTCCATATATATGACAATACACTACCGATTCATAAAAAATATTGTGACCTAATCTTCCCGTCCTCCTCCCTAACTCACATTTGATTTCCGCTTACTCGTTCCGTTGACGAATTGTAGTTGGAGCTCACTCATCTAGACGGACGGTGAAGGAGTTTCTTAATGTTGCAGGAGGAAATATTCGTACCTCTTTCGAAACGACGAGGCTTGAGTAATGTATGATTCATCCGTTCTTGATTTTCATAATTTCCAGTGCAAATAGTTTTGGCTCCTTTATTTGCGTTTATAGGGCGTCAAGATTTAGGGTGATAGATTTTGGGTTTTCTAATTCCACACAATTTCTTTGCCCTTTTTTGCGTTCGAATCTATGGTCTCAATTTTGTGGTAGTAAAAAACTAAATGCTATGTCCTTCGATTTATGCTATTGTTTATGAATTTCGAAACACTTTTATTATACTTAATGTTTGATTTCTCAGATTCTGAAGCCCGCCTACACAATTTTACGAGATGAAAACACAAAGTGCTTCCTTCTCTTGATCTGTGGTACCCACAACATTAAAGATACATTGACTGTGGCAACTGGGGTTGTGGTCCCTTTTCACCACTCGATTTTGCATGATGGTGGGATAAGCAATCTGGTTTTGGGGTACACACACTGTAGGATGGTTGCTGCTGCTAGATGGATAGCAAATATTAGTACTCCGTCTTTGCTTAAGGCTCTTGAACAAAATCCTGACTATGATGTGAAGGTATGAGTTTTTTAGTTCTGTGTTCCATTTTGGTTAGTCTATTTCTCACTTACAAAAAAGAAGGGATATGTTTCTTATGTTATATGTTAGTCAATTGAATCTGGTATTGCTGACGTGGATATGAAGAGTTGATTGATATTACAATGTCAGTGTTAAGTAACAGCTTTAAAGATTTCTCTGTCGAATTACTTTATGACCAATTTAAATCAAATTTGTTATTTTAGTGTGTAGTGAATTAAGTCTTGGTATTCAATCTTTTGCTGTATGCCAACTTAAATTATTGTCTTTTGAATCATATGCTACTAGTTTAGAAAGGATGGCTTTTGCAGCTTACTCGTGTTTGGTTGTGTGTTTTAAATTGAAGTCTCGGCTTGATTTCAGATTGTTGGCCATTCACTTGGTGGTACTGCCGCATTGCTGACATATATTCTCCGGGAACAGAAATTATGTGATATCTGTTAATTGATGCTATTAAATATACAGTTAATTGATGCTATTAAATATACATATATTCCAATTTGATACAGGGACTTGAAAGCTAATGAAGCAAGCCTGACCGACATCACATGCCACGAGATCAATATCTTATTGTCAACCAAGGCTGTGACTAGCACAATAATCGATGCGTTTGGGTGCTTGCTTGCAGAAGAGTTGAAGTCGCATCCTGATGTTGCCTTGATCACCAAATCACCGTATACACACGCATGGGTATGCCCTACTAACTGATAAAGTAATAAAATCACATGAAATGTTACTCAGAGCACTATGGTATCTAGTGTAGTTGGACAATGTATGTTCATTCATCTGAGTAATGGTTTAGATATTCATAACCAATCAGCATTTCATTAAACCTGTTGAAAATCCAACTATTACATGTTCGTGTCTGATTAAGTAAATATGATGTGTTGGATAGTGTATATAAAACACATCAGGTTCGAAAGTACGAAGTTATCTCCAATTCTGACAGCATTTTTGGTAGTGCTTAATTACATAAATTGTGTTCATTGATTGATAGTGTTCACAGTAGATAAGGTCGGCTACGTCGTTCATCAGACACTACCAGTTACACAACATGATTCTATAGTTCATAGATATATACAAATAAATACTGGCAGTGTACTATTATAGAGCAAGCACTGTCTGCTACTGGTAGTGTATGTCTGATTAAGTAAATATGATGTTGTGTTGGATAGTGTATATAAAACACATCAGGTTCGAAAGTACGAAGTTATCTCCAATTCTGACAGCTTTTTTGGTAGTGCTTAATTACATAAATTGTGTTCATTGATTGATAGTGTTCACAGTAGATAAGGTCGGCTACATCGTTCATCAGACACTACCAGTTACACAACATGATTCTATAGTTCATAGATTTATACAAATAAATACTGGTAGTGTACTATTATAGAGCAAGCACTGACTGCTACTGGTAGTGTATGTCTGATTAAGTAAATATGATGTTGTGTTGGATAGTGTATATAAAACACATACAGTTCGAAAGTACGAAGTTATCTCCAATTCTGACAGCTTTTTTGGTAGTGCTTAATTACATAAATTGTGTTCATTGATTGATAGTGTTCACAGTAGATAAGGTCGGCTACGTCGTTAATCAGACACTACCATTTACACAACATGATTCTATAGTTCATAGATTTATACAAATAAATACTGGCAGTGTACTATTATAGAGCAAGCAGGCTTTCGGATCGTAAGTTTAAAAACTACATATTACTGTTTTTTGAATCGTGTAATTGTTGGAACACAGTACTAATAGTTTGATACATTGCAGACTGGATTGCGGCGTTTATGTCATGCACTATATGGACGATATTGCATATGAAAGCTATCCGAGTGATACATTTGACGAGACCGCAACAATGGCATTCAGAGCTTATATTATCAAAAGATTTGCAAGAAGTTCATATTGTTGGAGGGCAGCTAGTTAGAAACCTCTTTTGTGTTTTTATTTTGAAACAATAACAAGTAGGCAGATGGTTTATCGAACAAAATCGTGTGGTTCTTCTACTTTAAATTAGTTGGAGTTCAAGACATATTGCAGTTATCTTTTGTTTTTGGATAATTTATTTTGTATTTGATTACATGTTGAAACATTTTGAAACTAGTTTTCCTGAGATTGACTTTGCAGATTTGTTTATTTTGTGAATCAGTGAGCATGCCCAAGTTGGGTTTGTTTTTTTTTTTTTGTTAAAAAGTGAGATACATGTTGGGGTTTACTCTTAGAAAACAACATACATGAGAAAAACACTGAGAAATGGTTGTGGTATACTCAGTGTTATTGAGTTTGAAAAATAATTGTCAAATGCTAATGATAAGTCGTTTTTGTAGCGTCAAAATCAATTAAATTTAACCGAACTAGTTGCCGAAACAACTTGCCCGAGTCGATCTCGAGGAACACTACTATCGGCGTGTAAAAGTGTTTATTTATTTGCAACGAGAAAAAGAGAAAGAAATAGCATAATGCAAAGTTTGGTTTGTTTTTGTTTTAAACTACGGACTAACTAATAGAATGAAAAGACAAGTACTAGTAAAAAAAGGTTTTTGAAATACTAAGAGAAAGGATTAGGGATCGGGATTCTCAATTCTCGATTTCAAAGTTCGATAAGAGTTCGCATAGATCACACTAGAACGCCCGTTTCCGGTTGGTTCACACATGTTCGATCAAACTACTAGAACGCCCGTTGTCGGTTGGTTCACACGTGGTTCGATTAATTCCAAATTATTTTGCACAAGACATTTTAACAAACACCTTTCAAGCGATCAAAAATCAAACCCCTACTCTCGAAAATTAAATCACCCTAACCCTAATCGAATAGTTTAGCTATTCATCTTTTGAATTGAAATCAAACAATTTGGTATAAACGAAAGCATGATTACGAGAGTTAAATAAGAAACTAAAACAATTAAAGCAAGAACACAAGAAGAAAAGAAAAGCTTACTAGATTAATAACGGAAAACGAGCATCTATCGGCGGCTAACCCCGATTTTTGCCGAGAGTCGAAAAGCAACAAAGATCCAAAACGAATGTTCAAAACCCTAAGGAACGGAGTCTACCAATCTGAAAAACGTGCGTGAAAGAAAAAGTGTGTTCCGAATAGGACAAAACCATATTCTTATACAAAACAAGTCGGTCAAACGCGGGTCAAACATCATAAAAACGGGAGCCAGGCGGCCGCTTGGGGGGTCAAGCGGCCGCCTGCCCCGTCTTCCAGAAACTCTGATCAGCACAGCGAGGCGGCCGCCTGGGGGGTCAGGCGGCCGCGTGGGGGTTCCTCCAGCCAGTTCTGCCAAGGGCACCAGGCGGCCGCTTGGGGGGTCAAGCGGCCGCTTGCCTGGTGGTCAGTTGGGTCCTTGGCTCGTCTTCACGTCTACTCGACTCGTCGTCGCGGAAATGCCTCAAATGTAGCTTCTAACACCAACTAAGCCCTGCACACTACACAAACACGTCGAACACACCAAACTAAAGGGAAAACACACGACATGACACACAATAATGCAAGACGACACAAGAAAAACATACGGAAAATCACACAAAAACTAGTACATCAACTCCCCCACACTTAAACTTTTGCTAGTCCCTAGCAAAATCCAAGAGTAGAGCAAAATATAAAACCAAAGCAAAGAATACAAGAAACACAACAAGCCAATCACCTATTCAACCTCCCAAAATCACAAACAAATTCCCGGTGCTTCCAACGCAATCCTAGTGAATAGCCTTGACCCCAAATACATAGCACAAAGACAATCAAGCGAGTTTCAATACATGTGACCAATCCGACATCCCTCACAAAGGTTCACTCTCTTCTTTTACACTCGAAGTATATATGGTTCACTCAAAAGTGTGCACAAGAGAAGGATAGATAATAAAAAATGTACTTGTGCACTCAAAGAAGAATAAGCATATAGGGAACAAAGACGATCATGTAAGGAAAATGAAAGAGCTTCAAATAATATCATATGCGCCTAAGAACAAAAACTAAACACGTTATTCAATTGTGCTCTCCACAAACCAAGTTCTACCATCTCAAGAATCATGGGCGATCGATAAATAGGGTGTAACGGGGCTAGGCTTAGGGTATTCGGGATAATTTGGGAAAAGTGGACTAACCATCAAACACGCATCATCACTACCAAACTTCCTTTTATTTCACACCACAACCCCCGACAACTTCAATCATAGAACATGAAGACATCAAAACCACAACTAATGCCCAAGCAAGATATACTAACATTATTAAACTAATACACTTTTTTTTCTTGTTTTGGAGACTTGTAACATGTCTCAATTTTCTCTTTTTTTGGAGACTAATAGCACGTCTCATTTTCTATTTTTTTTTCTCTTTTTTTTTGTTTTTTTTTTTTTTTTTTTTTTTTTTTTTCGGAGACTTATAACATGTCTCGATTATTACATAAGAAGTCGAACGACAACACTACTCAACACCCTTCATTATATAAGCACACCCCAACCAAATACACCACTCCCTCCTCGACGTTTAGGACAAGAAAGAAAGGCTAAATGTAGGCTCAACGGGGTTATCTAGGGTGTCCCACGACGGGCTCATGGACAAAGTAAAAGCGGTTCAAATGGCTAACCTAATCGATCAATTCCCAATCATTTTCAAAATCAAGCAAGTTATGATTATCAAGTCTCAAACACAACCAAATCACGGCCTAGTTATTCTAGTTCATACGGGCGCACACAATATAGAATAAGAAAGAAAAAGAAGCTCAAAGAGACAACGAAGTATTACGCACATAGAAGAAAGCTATAAAGGCTCAAAATCTTACAAGGGTAATTGGACAAGGAGAAGTCTACAAGCATATAACTCACCATCACATCAAAGTAACCACACACGGGGTCTAAGCTACTCACATCCAACATAAAAGCACCAAAGATTTATTCATGATTTCAAGAAACGTCATAAAGCGATTGACAAGCACACATAGACACTCAAAGGACAAAACAAAAGACACAACATAAGCGACGTTTGAAGACTACTATAACCCCAACAAACCTCGCGAAACAACGGGTTACCCTAAGAACATGCAAAGCTACCCCCAAACTTGAAAGACACATTGTCCTCAATGTAGCACAAACAATCTAATAAATCTCAGGCAAGAAAGAAGCAGTACATGTCCCAAAAGAAAAAATAATAATAATAATAAAAACATAATATACACAAACAAGCTACAAAAATAAAGAAGGGTGAGAAGGCGCAAACAGTGGTGTCGACTCCTTCGTCCTTCTTGATTGAGCTCTTTCAAATTCGTGGGAAGGCCCCCATGTGGCGCTCGTTTATAGTCGAGAGCATCGACTCATCCCCATGATTGATCAATCACCACAAGCACCTCTCGATATTCCCTTGTCTCCTTGCTATGTCTGGCCCCTTCCTTGGGAATTTAATTTTGAGCAAATAACGCTCCTCCACCTTTTGGTCATACACACGAACGGATTTGTTTTCCCTGAGTAAGAAAACTAAGTTCTTCTTCGTCTTCTTCCCTTTCGGTATCACGACACACATTTCACCAGGCTTTCGGGGTAAAGGGCGTCGTTTCATTTTGCACATCTTGCTTTCAACCATAATATCATTGTTGTTCGAGCTCTTTCTCAAAGACTTTGTTTTGATGACATTACTTTCAGAAAATAGATAATCATACTTCGCAAAATCTTTGTAAAAGTGGTCTACCTTCGAACTTAGAATTGGAATGGGAGGTCGGTAGGGGTTCTTGGCTCGATGCAACATTTTTGGTGTGATCTCCTCCAACACCATACACTCCACCTTCTCCTCCATTTTATTTGACAATGGTGCAATTCCATCAAACCTCTCAGGAATTTCTTCTTCCATGTTCTCCACGGATTTTGGAATCGGTGTTGACACAACACAAACAGGGACGGGCATCTCAAGTAAATGGTACATCTCAACTTGTTGAGAAATTGAGTTGTCTAGCTTTTTGCTCTCTTCCTCGTCATTCTCCTCCAAGCGTGGTACCTCTAGGGACACATATTGTACATTGGTATTTTCTTCTTCTAGCTCTTCCTCGTTATTATTTTCCAATGTCGATTCATTAAGGTATTGAGGCTCAACTTTGGACTCGACTTCATTCAGTTCTACTTCGTCTTCTTCGTAGCCACTTTGGTGATTTATTTCCTCGTGTGCCCACTCGCACATTGGGCTTGGTAACACAAATGTTTTCTCCCACATATCAATTGACCTTGCTTCTGCTTCAACATTTTCGGCCAATGCAACTTCATTTGTTTTCATCCTCGCTTCATTTTCTTTCATGAGCTGTCGTGTCGTCTGCATAAAATCTCTAAAAGTGTCATCCAATGATGGCTTGAATGGTTGCTCTTGTTGCATTGGATACGGTGGGGGTATGCCAAATTTGCTTCAACATTTCTGGCCATCGACACTTCATTCGCTTTGATCGCAACTTCATTTGATTTCATTATCTGTTGGGTCGTCTGCATGAAATCCTGAAAAACTTCATCCAAAGAGGGCTTGTATGGCGGCTCTGGTTGCATTGAATATTGTGGAGGGTACATCATGTTCTGAGGAGGCCATTGTTGTGGAGCCCATTTTTGCTGAGGCGGATCAACATAATAACTCGGATGAGAATGCCACTCCGGATTGTATGCCTGAGACTGAGAACCAAACTGTGTTGTCTTGTCATATGGGGAAGGCTCATAGAATGTGTTCGTCTGAGGCCTTGAGAACTCCCACCCATAATTATTATGTGTATTCATCACTGCTTACACAAACACTTGACAAAAACATTAAACGCACCGGTGGGAGAAATGATAATCATATAAAAAGAAAAAGAAAGTTGCAAACATTCAAACACTAATACTAATGCCTAAAGTGTTCCCCGGCAACGGCGCCAAATTGATAAGTCGTTTTTGTAGCGTCAAAATCAATTAAATTTAACCGAACTAGTTGCCGAAACAACTTGCCCGAGTCGATCTCGAGGAACACTACTATCGGCGTGTAAAAGTGTTTATTTATTTGCAACGAGAAAAAGAGAAAGAAATAGCATAATGCAAAGTTTGGTTTGTTTTTGTTTTAAACTACGGACTAACTAATAGAATGAAAAGACAAGTACTAGTAAAAAAAGGTTTTTGAAATACTAAGAGAAAGGATTAGGGATCGGGATTCTCAATTCTCGATTTCAAAGTTCGATAAGAGTTCGCATAGATCACACTAGAACGCCCGTTTCCGGTTGGTTCACACGTGTTCGATCAAACTACTAGAACGCCCGTTGCCGGTTGGTTCACACGTGGTTCGATTAATTCCAAATTATTTTGCACAAGACATTTTAACAAACACCTTTCAAGCGATCAAAAATCAAACCCCTACTCTCGAAAATTAAATCACCCTAACCCTAATCGAATAGTTTAGCTATTCATCTTTTGAATTGAAATCAAACAATTTGGTATAAACGAAAGCATGATTACGAGAGTTAAATAAGAAACTAAAACAATTAAAGCAAGAACACAAGAAGAAAAGAAAAGCTTACTAGATTAATAACGGAAAACGAGCATCTATCGGCGGCTAACCCCGATTTTTGCCGAGAGTCGAAAAGCAACAAAGATCCAAAACGAATGTTCAAAACCCTAAGGAACGGAGTCTACCAATCTGAAAAACGTGCGTGAAAGAAAAAGTGTGTTCCGAATAGGACAAAACCATATTCTTATACAAAACAAGTCGGTCAAACGCGGGTCAAACATCATAAAAACGGGAGCCAGGCGGCCGCTTGGGGGGTCAAGCGGCCGCCTGCCCCGTCTTCCAGAAACTCTGATCAGCACAGCGAGGCGGCCGCCTGGGGGGTCAGGCGGCCGCGTGGGGGTTCCTCCAGCCAGTTCTGCCAAGGGCACCAGGCGGCCGCTTGGGGGGTCAAGCGGCCGCTTGCCTGGTGGTCAGTTGGGTCCTTGGCTCGTCTTCACGTCTACTCGGCTCGTCGTCGCGGAAATGCCTCAAATGTAGCTTCTAACACCAACTAAGCCCTGCACACTACACAAACACGTCGAACACACCAAACTAAAGGGAAAACACACGACATGACACACAATAATGCAAGACGACACAAGAAAAACATACGGAAAATCACACAAAAACTAGTACATCAGCTAACTACATGGACACAGTGTTATTGAGTTTGAAAAATAATTGTCAAATGCTAACTACATGGACACAGAGGCATTGTTATCACAGTTTTAAGCTTAACCCAGTGTATTATGCTTACACACATGATTTAACACTATAACATAAAAATAAACTCACACCACACTACTATTCAAACATCCATGTAACATTTTTGATAATCACACTTTACAGATACATTTTCATATATCTGTTAGAAATGCAGTCAAAATGTTCAACACCATGACCATAACATGATTAACATATTGTATACTACGGAGAGACATTGAATTCAATTTAGTGTATCAAAATAAAATACACTGTGTAAACTATTGACTAGATATTCACTCATCAACACCCTGAACTGAATTGTAGCAACATACTCCTGTTTCTGCAAAACACTGTACAGTAGTTCATCACGTCATTTCTCAGTGTTAACCGCAATCGAAAACAGCGCAAACAAAACACAAGAGATTCATTAACTGTGGCAATTAGGAAATATTGATGACAAGAATTATTAAATATGAAACTAGTGTATTAGAAATATTCTCCACAACAAGAAAAACTAAAAAGACGACAAATGTAAATCCACCAATGCATTACAAATTACAACGTCATATCTTTTAGAATATCAACGGCCTTCGAGTTCGGGTTATCACGAATCTTGTCGACCATTACTGCTTTCACAATATTACTTGAGAGCATATTGCTCTTGGAAAAACGAACAACGGATCTACAGGTGTGTTCATTTTCCAACTCGTATATGTAGAAGAATCCATTGTGCCTGTGATTTAAAAAACCAATCAGATAAACCTTCCATGACAGGACGATTAAGATTCTCATAAAGGCCACTGGTTCACAATTTATGTATGATCATTAAACAGAACTCGCATCGTTTATTTATAACATCGCGACAATCTATCGAGTGACATGCCTACTTAATTATAACTATCGGTGAACACCATGAAGTTTGGGATATTTTTTTCCAATTCTGAACTTTATTGAACTGTGTATTCCATTGTTGCTAAAATATTTGTTTGTTAAATTTATGAAATGCAATGATGGTGCATATCCTAAAATACTACAGTAAGATATCCATAGCAGTGTGACGCCTTATATCGTAAATATAAGAATCATATTAGCTCATTATGCCATTGACTATATACTACTGCAACTCTAAACCTTTAAAAGCATATCAAGTATGAGTTTACTTCATGGACTTTACACACTGTTGTTAATTACATTAAGACATAAGATAACAAAAAAAACTAAATACTTCATCTAAACACAGTTACTATAACATGTGAACCATACCTGTTCAGAGAGGCTTTTACGCGCCATTTGCAGCCTTCGACTTCCATTTTCTTGCAAAAAGCTGTAACACGATCGAGCTTGTTTATTTTGTAGGAGTATTCAAAACCAACCTCGATGGTATACATTCGCAGCTTCACCCTGAAGTCCTTAGCTCCAAGTTTAAACTGTTGACCTTTATGCGAGATATAACTCTTCCACGACTCGGTCGTATATGCCTTCGCATCTTCCCTTCTAAAGCATCCCAGGTATTGGTTTGGGTCAGCAACAGTAAAAAAATCCTCGGTGCTGGAGCAGTAGGTTGTTTGTTCGCGGGAGTCGCTGTGTTGTCGGCTGATACGCTAATATCGACCCAAGACGACTTCAGCTGACCGAGTACCATAAACAACATGGACATGTCGACATCGCTACGTAATCGATGATTGTTGAGTCGGGAACCACCGAGAATTTCAGTTGTACAGCCTTGTTGATCAAATTCGGGAATTGGACGTGAATATTGTCGCATAGTTAGTTGAAGGATAAGTTTGAGCCAAATGATATAGCCGCACCCTCACCACAATAAACAATCTTAGCAAAATAAGCAGCCATTGTTCCTGCATCAAAAGGTTCGATGTTTAACCTAAACGAAATTTAAAAAATCAATAGTACACAACTAAGTTGGAAAGACCAGACATCTTTAACTGTAGGACAATCCCACTTATATGAACTGTAGGAAGTTCATTTTTTCTTAAACACACGATTCATACACTAAGCTAACAATCTCGGTTCATGATATACGACATGGACATAAATTCAAATATCTAACCGCAATATTCATACACTACGATAGAAAACACCATTCCATTACATACGACATGGGCCGAAATTTTAACCCACGAAAGTTAACATACGACATGGGCAGAATCGACCTCGACACAAAATCCCACCGTGAATTAGTATATAAAGGGGAGCCGTGAGCTAATCGAAAAAAAACCGGGCAACTAAAAATACAAGTATGTGGAAGTGTCATGGACGATCGTTTTTTAGAAACACGGTTGCAAGAAGCGCCCACAGTGAATCTCCAATAGATTGTTGGTAGTGTGGTTTAAATAATAAAAACACAAGAAATCGACCGGCTTGATCGAATTTGTTCTCGAACTCAATATTATCAATTGAAAAAAATAACAAGATTTTACCTCGATTGGAGCTCAAGAACATACAAACGGTATTTTGATAATGTGAGTACGGCTACGGAGTTTTTTGAATTTTGAAAAAAAAAAGAATCGCAATCAAAAAATATTTTCCAAAAAAAAAAAGATTTTTGTGATTTATTCCAAGAATCTGTGTCCAAAACGATTGATATTTCAACATTAACTATTTAATAACGTATATAATAAATGGAATATATCAAGATTAAAATACAAAGGTTATAATAGACAAATCAATTTTGAAAAACTTACCTTCATTATAAATATATTTAATATATATATATTAATTTATATATACTTAATAAATTATTTAACTTTTTTATTAGTGATGTAAACTAGGTTATTTTTCTTTAAATCATAAACTCATTTTAATTTTTTCTCTAAATTACTCTTTTTTTTACCCTTCGATCATTAATTAAATAAGTTTAATATGATGGTGTAATTAGTAGGATTTATTTAAGAGCATATGTAATATTGTTTCACGGTCTTAACTTGGTCTCTTTTTTTTTGAAAAAAATTATTAATAAATTAATAATCTTTTTAAATTAATAAAATAAAAAGATTATTAATTTATAGAAATTTTAATGTTCGAGAAAAAATTTAAAATATATAATTATTTAAATACGTAGAGACACTATAGATGCTTCATACATACCATTAAGATTTTGACTGCACCAATTTTAGGATGGATTCTTGGGACTATGTAAAATTCATTCTCGACTTTAACTAAGTTTTTATAAAGTTTTTAACGTACTACAATAACTAATCTTTAACTATAAAGTCTTTAACAATAATTACTTATTATAATTATTGATTATTATTGTTCATGATAAGTTATCAATATAATATGAAAATACTATTCATTATTATTATTATTATTATTATTATTGTAAACTCTTTAACTAATTATATTTTATAAGATAATTCTTAAAAATTAATTTTTTTTTTAATTTTAAATATTAAATATTATAAATGGCTCAGAAAATGGATGATTTGGATGAGCTATTAATTCTTATATTTTATAAGATAATTTTTACAAACTTAAATATTATTTTTTAAATTTTTTAAATATTAATTATTATAAATTACTAAAAAAACAGTTGAATACACTTATGTATTTGGGTCGAGCTATATCAAGAGAATTTCGGAAATTTTAAATTTTAAAATAAATATGAATTAGTATATATTCGCTCCAAACTATCTCGATTTACCTGTGAATTGCTATGACTATATAATAACAAACATTTAATGATTAAAATGATTTAATTGTTACGGAATACTACAATAATTTTTGCCCAAATAATTGTATAAATAATCATTATTAATATATGTTAATTGTAAATAATTATTTAGTTGTTTTATTTTCTAGCAATAGTTATTTTTCGTGTTAATGTTAGGATACGAAGAGATTCAATGTATTATTGCTCTTTGCTTTAATTTAGAAATTTTTTATTATACATTTCGTTAGATCCATTAATTGCAGATACGAAGAGATTCAATGCATTATTGCTCTTTGCTTTAATTTATAAAAATTTTATTATACATTTAGTTAGATCCATTAATTGCATTTACCTAAGTATTGCTTCGGTTGCAAAAGAGTTTTGTTTAATTAAATAAAACTAAAACTAAAAATAAAAATAAAAATAGAAAATAAAAGAACATGTTTCATTTAAACTTTTAGCAGAAGTAAATAACCTAGTATTGCTTCGGTTGCAAAAGAGATTTGTTTAAATAAATAAAACTAAAAATAAAAATAAAAATAGAAAATAGAAAATAAAAGAACATGTTTCATTTAAACTTTTAGCAAAATTAAATAACCTAGTATTGCTTCTTGTTTAAATAAATAAAACTAAAACTAAAAATAGAAAATAGAAAATAAAAGAACATGTTTCATTTAAACTTTTAGCAGAAGTAAATAACCTAGTATTGCTTCGGTTGCAAAAGAAATTTGTTTAAATAAATAAAACTAAAACTAAAAATAAAAATAGAAAATAGCGAAACTAAAAAATTGTTATAAAAATATAAAAAATTACTTAAAACTTATAATTAAAGTGTCTTTTAATTCTATTAGAGCATCTCCAATGGTATACCTATACATAGGTACAATTTGATGACATGTCATATGCCACATCAATAATAATTTATACCTATCAATTTGTACCTCAATATACCAATGGTTTGAGGTACAAATTTTTTTCTTTATGCTTGTGGGACCCACATTGTAAGACACACTCAAATTTGTACCTAGTATCTAATATTTGATACTCATTTTTCTCTCTCTCAAATTGTACCTATCATCCCAATGGTGTACCTAGGTACAATTCCATGCCATGTAGGAATTGTACCTACCATTGGGGATGCTCTTAATTATTTTTGTTTTAAATGTAGATATTATATTGTGATAAGAATATAAAAAATTACTTAAATTTATATTTAAAGTAGTGTCTTTTAAGTTTATTAATTATTTTGGTTTTAAATGTAGATATTATAAAAATGGTTGATATTTATTTATGACACATGAATGAAATTATGGTAACAAAAATAGCATCGTACTTTAATATTAAAGTTTTAAACTAATTATAATTATTTTTATATTAAAGTTTTCAACTAATTATAATTGTGATCTCGGTTTATTTTCATCTTCTATAATAATTATTATTTTAACTCTTTTATTATTTACCTATTTTTATGTTTTTACTCCACACATTTTTTTTCATTTTCCTTATTATTTTAACCATTTTTATGTTTTACATGTATTTATTATTTTTTCTCTCCAAACCATTTTTATATTCTATACATATTTATTAATTCTTTTTTTTTTCTCTAAGCACATTTATTAATTCTGATAATTATTATTTTGTGCTCCACAATTTTTTTTAGTGTTTCACAAATATTTATTATTTGTGTACTCTTCTTATAATTTACTTTTATATAAATATGTAAAATAATGATTATTTTACAATATGAATTGTGATACATATTTCATTTTGATAATCAAAGTAGTCCAAATAGTTTGATGAGCGTTAATTCAAATGCTTCAAGAGAATTGTCTTTTTTGGAATTTTTCTGTCTCTTTCCTCCTTTTATCTTGTTATTCCAGTAAAAATTACCATTGATTCTCAAGTTGCGTCGTGTAAGTGAGAGAAACAAATATGTGGTCTTTTCATCATATGGTGGAAAAATTATGCTTTTTATATGAAAAATAGGCAAATATATAAAGTAAATCTTTTAGGCACTATATTTCTTATTCATCCCATATGCATTACTTTTTTTTCTTTTTCAAGTTAGTATTCATGAATTACGCAAGAGGCATTTGTTCGTTAATTATGTGGTTAATGATGTTTATGTTTTGATTGGAGGAATGAAAATGTGGCGGTTTTTATTCCTCTTTAAAAGTGGAATGATATAGTCTACCGTAAAAAAATAAACGAACTAAGTGTACTATGTATAACTATGTTTTATTAGGGTCATCCGGAAAACTCGCCAAAATAAGTTCAAAAGTATTGTAGCATCCATTTAATATGTAATTGTTAAATCAAACAATTTCAATCATCAGAAGTTATGTTATTTTTTTTATATAATTTTTTATACTATTTTTATAAATAATCAATATTTTTATAAATTTATAATTTAACCTTGTAACTTTTGACATTAAATTTAAAAAATTTAATTAATATTATTTTCAATTAAAAATTTCAAAAATAATAAATATAAAAGATAATAAAATATTAATTAAATATAACAAAATTGAGCAAACATTAAATATTTAATATTTACTTATAAATATTTATTATTATTTTTAAAATAAATTTTATTTTAATTATTAATGATATGGTTATTAAAAAAATTATATTACAAAATATATTAAATTAAAAATTAAACTAAAAGGTTAATATGTCTTTTTTATTAATTTGTAAAATAAAATGATTATTTTATAAATAATAAATAGTTTTTAGTTTGAGTTTAAGGTAAACATAAATCTAAGTATTTTTTATGTGGGTCCCACTCTAAAACGTATAATAATTTATGTTTTGGTATCGTTGGAGCATCTCTCCTACTACAAAATAGGTTTTTGGTATCGATTGGAGATGATCTTATTAATAAATATTTATTATGTATGCTAATATATTCACTAATATGCTAATTTAATATTTATAATAATATATTCACTAGTATGCTAATTTAATATTTATAATAATTGTTTTTTGAAATGAAGATTTTTTAATTATTAAATAATGATTTTATTAGATTTTTATATTTTAAAGGGCGAAAGTACTATTTATATCATACTCCAAAAGAATGATATAGGTATTGACTTATTTTTAGGGTTGTAGTTAGATAAAATTTTCAATAACCAGTGGGTAAAATAAATTTATTACAGACATTTGTAAAAATAAATCTATAATAGGATAAAATAAATTTATTACAAACATTTGTAAAAATAAATCTATAATAGGATAAAATAAATTTATTACAGACATTTGTAAAAATAAATCTATAATATCTTTTACGTATTCATCAGTACAAATGTCTGTAATAAATTTATTTTATCCATTATTAAATTTTTTATCTAAAAATAAGTAAATAATTAAAATTTCCAATGTAAACATTTGTAAAAATAAATCTATAATAGGATAAAATAAATTTATTAAAATAAATTTATAATATCTTTTACGTATTCATGTACAAATGTCTGTAATAAATTTATTTTATCCACTAGTTATTAAATTTTTTATCTAAAAATAAGTAAATAATTAAAATTTCCACTGATGAATAATTTTTTTACAAATGTCTGTAATAAAATTATTTTTTTCGGTTAAAAAAAATTAAATTTTTTTAATTTTCGAACAAATTTAAAATTTGAACTAATAAATTCTAATGTAAACGAAAAATAAGCATAAATTTCTTTATTTTTATAATTGTAGTTATATTTTTTATCAGTGGATATTGTTCATAAACATTATATATGTAATATCATTTACTTAAATTTGAAAAGCAACCATAATTCTATGTCATTAATTTAAAATTGCAACGAAAATCAAATAGCATTGAATCAAACTAAAAACAGAGTAAAAGTTTATTCAATGTTCTCAATCCGTTTTCATCCTTGATCATGCTCACTATCCAAGGGCGGAGTCAGAAAAAAACGAGTAGAGGGGACTGAAATTATTTTATGTATAATATTTATGTATATACACATATTTCAGGTGCTGAGCATTAGAAAAATATATTGTTTTAAAAAAAAATTAAAAAAAATATAAATGTAATTTTTTAGGGGGCTTTCAAGTGGCTCCGGCACTGAATGTGTCTGTCGAATGTTCCATATTTCAATATAATAATTAGATTGTTAAATCAACAACACTATATGACTATAACAAGAGTTCCATATTCATTAACTATGTGATGCCGGCCTGCACATAAATTATGTACATGTGATACATTTTTACTTTGGTATATAACATGCCAACATTAATTAGGTAGCCGAGCAGTTTTTCAAGAACATAAAAAAAGATCCATTGTAATCCATCAGAAAACGATAATGAAATTCGATCTTTGGAGTCCTCAGTTTTCAACCGCCGGTCGGGGATAGACGGCAACAAGACTGAGGGGTGGTATTAACTACTCTTATGTCAACTGTTTTCTTGTTTGACCGTCGATTACTTATGATAAAAAATATTAAAAAATTATAAAAAAAATACTAAAATAAAATTTATAATGTTAATTTTATTTTATTATTTTTTTATAATTTTTATATATTTTTTTATCATAAGTAATCGACGTAAAAATATTAAAAAATTATAAAAAAAATACTAAAATAAAATTTATAATGTTAATTTTATTTTATTATTTTTTTATAATTTTTATATATTTTTTTATCATAAGTAATCGACGTATAAACAAGAAAACAGTTGACCAGGTTTGCAAACAGTTTTGGGACGGAGTACTTACTAGTAGTATTTATTTTCTTTGGCAGTTACATATTGGATTTAAACATCACCGATTTACTGCCATACTGGGCCTATTATTGGGCTTTTATTAGAAAAAAAGGGCCGAGTAACTGTGTGGTCAATGTAAGAGCCCAATAGAAGGCCGGACGTTGGAGCCAAAGCGAACCTCCATTTTCCCGCCAAAGTGCGTCTCCTTCCTCAAGCAAAACAACTGTTTCCATACAGAACTGTAACCCTAACCTCTCAATCTCCCGCACAGATCGAAGATTATGGCATCGGATTCATCGCCACCTAACGGTAAGATTTTCGTTTTCCTTTTTCTCTGTTTCACGAACTTTCCAATCGATCAGATCCATAGCTTAGATTTTCCTTTCAGGCCCGTCTTCTCCAGACGCCTGGCCCACGAGCCCGATCAGTAACACGGTTTCATCCCCCAGGCGTCCGAAACGCGGTCGTCGGTCTACCTACGCCACTCCGTCTCCACTGCCGCCGGATTCCCCTTTCCCAGATGCAACCCCGACGCCCTCTAGCACCAACGCCGCTCGTGGCCGGCGCAGGTGGATGCACGGAACCCAAAATGCGGCCGCCAATGGCCTGTCACCCTCATCGGAAGCCGGCGACGGGGATGACGATGAGGCCCCGCCCATGTACGTATGGGGCACCAGCATTAGTGTGCAAGATGTTAAGGCAGCAGTTTTGAGATTCTTCAAGCATTTTAGAGAAAACCCTCAGCAAATGGAGGGGAAGTATATGAGGGCTATCCACGAGGTAGTCGAGACCGAAGGGGACTCGATTGATGTTGATGCGCAAGATGTGTTTGACTATGACAGCGACCTGTATACTAAAATGCTTAGGTATCCGCTTGAGGTTTTAGCAATTTTCGATATTGTGTTGATGGAGGGTATTATCAATACTATCAATGATTTGTTTGAGAAGCATATACAAGTCAGAATTTTCAATCTTAAGACTTCAACTTCGCTGAGGAATCTTAACCCTTCGGGTCAGTTTTCTCAATTTCATCCTTTGTACTCGTGCCTTCTCATTTATACTGGATTTTGAATTGGGATTGTTTTTCCCCATTGTTCTATAGATGTTGAGAAGATGGTTTCATTAAAAGGGATGATTATCCGATGCAGTTCCATTATACCTGATATCAGAGAAGCTGTCTTCAGATGTCTCGTCTGCGGCCATTACTCCAGCCCTATTGTGGTTAATGCAGGTAAATGATTGAGTAGGACTATTCATAGTTCGATTGATTTCGATTCGTTGTTTAAAAACCTCTTGGTTCAAACAGGAAGAATTGATGAGCCGACAATTTGCGGAAGACAAGAATGTCTTTCTAAGAATTCTATGACCCTTGTTCACAATATGTGCAGGTAATGTACTTTGTTATCTTCTTTAATTACTGGTTTTGTATTAACAGAGCAACGCAATACCTACTTTGCTTGTTAGGTATATCAGTTGCGAAATTAGATGGCTTTTGTGGAATCTTGACATAATCATAGGCATTTGATTTAGCTCACATTCTGCAACTATTGTGTTGTGTTCTCCTCTATGTTGTAACATGTGAGATGGATACTTTTCCTTACAATTTGGTTCGGCATGTATATGGCGGATGCAAATTGGGTCTATATGTTATCCTGCTTAACATAAGATTACAAGAAGCCCATTGATAACATGGGTGTGACAATCATCTATTGAGCAGTTAATGTCAGTTTATATTTTGTAAGGGTTTAACGATTAATGTTGAGAGTTGAATTTTCTGTTCCAATAAAATGTTTGATGGTAGCCTACTCAAGCAATGAAGTTGTCTATCCTAGTCTCCTAGCCATGTCAACTTCATTTGTGTTTCCTTGATTTGGTTCTTCTTGTTTAAAATCCAACACTTCCATAGATGTTTTCAAATAATTTTTTTCCTTCGTCTATCATACATCAAAAATTAAACAGATTTGCTGATAAGCAAGTTGTGAGACTCCAAGAGACACCAGACGAGATACCTGAGGGAGGAACACCACACACTGTGAGCTTGTTGATGCACGACAAGCTGGTTGATGCAGGGAAGCCAGGTGACAGAGTTGAGGTGAGATCATATTTGTGTATACAGTATATGTATATATATGTGTATGTGTGTAGGCATTGATGGGCATAGAGGATTGCAATATTGCTATAATCACAGTTGGTATAAGCCTATAAGGTGCTTCTATTGCTGTTAGGTTACAGGAATCTACAGAGCTATGAGTGTCAGAATTGGTCAATCACATAGGACTGTAAGGTCAATTCTCAAGGCAAGCACCTCCACTTCTCTTATGTCTTCCAAGTGATAAATACAGAGATGTGAATATAGTTACTCATTTTTAATGCTTCTGAATGTATAATAATGTCTTTGATTCCAGACTTATATTGATTGTATTCATCTAAAAACGATGGACAAGTCAAGGATGTATGTGGAGGGTTCAACAGTAACAGAAAACGAGGGAAGTAGGAATGACAATGAGTCAGCACTTGATAATAAAAATAAGGTACATCAACTGTACTACAATACATGCGCATTTATTAGCCTTTTGTTTTGTCAGAGTTATTTATTCTTCTGCATATTGCAGATTGAGCGATTAAAAGAGCTTTCTAGACAGCCTGACATATACGAGAAGTTAACTAGGTCTCTGGCACCAAACATATGGGAGTTGGATGATGTCAAGAAAGGACTTCTTTGTCAGGTCAGAATTATTTAAGGTACTAGACAGTTTTGTGATCAATGTTTCAGCCGGGAATGGAGCTAGGCATTTGAATTAGGGGGGCTGATTTATTAATACTGAATATTTATAAAATATATATATATATATATATATATTAATATGAATGAAAATAATGAGCTATTTAACCATTTACAGTGAGTTTTTATATTTAACACATACTACTTGCAAACATAACATTAGTTTTAAAGATTCAATTGGTTAAATCATACTAACATCTTTGGGTGTTGTGGAGGAGTGAGGCAAAAATCAGACTTGCTTGTGACCGAGAGGGAATTTAGAATTTTTGTAAATGCATATAATATATGCATTTAGGTTTCATATTTTGTCAATTTTATTGGAATTTATGTTATTGTACATGCTCTTTCAAATGATCCCAAACAGCTATTTGGCGGGAATGCATTGAAGTTGCCATCTGGCGCTAGTTTCAGAGGTGATATTAATATCTTACTAGTTGGGGATCCCGGAACCAGTAAGTCCCAGCTGCTTCAGTATATCCACAAGCTTGCTCTTCGTGGTATCTACACCAGTGGACGAGGAAGCTCTGCCGTTGGATTAACTGCTTATGTGACCAAAGATCCCGAGACTGGTGAAACAGTGAGTAACCCTGGCAGATATTAAATGCTCACTGTATAATACTATAAAACATGGAAAAGGTTAACTTTACTGGAAATAAATTGTTTATTATAGGTTCTGGAGAGCGGAGCCTTGGTTCTGAGTGATAGAGGCATCTGTTGTATCGATGAATTCGATAAAATGTCTGACAATGCAAGAAGCATGTTACATGAGGTGGGATTCTGAATGAAAATTTATTTTTATATTCTATTTTAGATTTTATCAAATTTTAATTCCAAATGTGTGTAATATTTTTAATTTGGAGTGGAAGTACATTTGTTTTACTGTATTTTTATAAGTCTTTTAACAGGTAATGGAGCAGCAAACTGTTTCAATTGCAAAAGCGGGGATCATTGCTTCCCTAAATGCACGAACGTCAGTATTGGCTTGTGCTAATCCAATTGGTTCGCGCTACAACCCTCGTTTGTCTGTGATCGACAATATACATCTTCCTCCTACCTTGTTGTCCAGGTAAAGACTTTTTTATAGGTTATAATAGTCTTTAGTAACAGTGCTATTTTAGTGCTTGAATTCAACAGTTTTCTGTATTGTGAATTCAATTATGCAAAGGATAATCTGGCCATTCACTTTGGTAACAGGAACGTCTTTATAATTTATAAGAGCTATCACTGAGTTGCATTTCTTTTCATTCCAGGTTTGATTTGATCTATTTACTTCTTGACAAAGCTGATGAAGACACAGATAGGCGTCTAGCAAAACACATTGTGGCGTTACACTTTGATGATCCTGATGTCTGTATCTTCTCCCTCTCTTTTAAATCTAGTTATGGAGTTTAAGAAATTGTGTTTTAATGTCTCAAAACTGCTGTTTCCTTCACAGAGTTCGGAGCAGGATGTCATTGACATCCCGACTTTAACTTCTTATATAAGCTATGCACGACAGCGTATTCATCCACAGTTATCAGATGAGGCTGCTGAAGAGCTGACTAGAGGATATGTGGAGATGAGAAGAAGAGGAAATTTTCCAGGAAGCAGCAAAAAGGTTAGAATATTATATGAACCTTTTTATGATTGCACATGTTTTTAGTCAATTGGATGTTTAGACTATTCTATTGCAAAATGAATTTTCTTAAAAAAATTGTGGTCAGGTTATAACTGCAACCCCAAGGCAAATTGAAAGTCTGATACGCCTTAGTGAGGCTCTGGCTCGAATTCGTTTCTCAGAAGTGGTTGGTTACTATCACTCTTGAACTGGACTACAATTTTGAATAATCTGATGATTTACAAGGATTATGTACTCGCACACACAGGTTGTTAAACAGGATGTAACTGAGGCTTTTAGGCTTCTTGAAGTAGCAATGCAACAGTCTGCAACAGACCATTCAACAGGTAATCTATTGTTGCCGCATTTATTTCTGTTTTATAATTTATAAATGTCGCTATATACCACTTTGTCTCTCCTTTGAAATTTCTCTGGTTATTGGAAATTTATTTTTGTCTTCTACTTGTTTGCACTACAAAAAAGTCTCTGCCTATATTTCAAAATCACAAATGATTATCTTCTATTTTACAAATTCCATGATATACCTTGATGGATATTTATGATTTTACTTTTTTTTTACTACTAGGTCAAACGTCTAGATTAATTTTGTTATGATCCCTACTTTAAAATGGGAAATGATGCTCTTAATGGGAGCACACTCTTGTGTTTGTTCTTTGCTGATCACATCTCATCGAATATAATAAGTGGAGAGCATGTTACAGGAACCATTGATATGGATCTCATCACAACTGGAGTTTCTGCAAGTGAAAGGATGAGAAGGGAGAACTTGGTTTCAACCACCCGCAATATAATTATGGAGAAAATGCAACTTGGAGGCCCATCAATTCGCATGCTTGAGGTTTGTTAAGTAGTTTGTATATCAAGTTATTATTCTGTAGTCTTCTTGCTTCCAACTTTAAAAGCACTTGCTGATTTTATACTGAACTCGCTTTTGTAGTTACTTGAAGAGTTGAAGAAGCAGAATCCCTCTGTGGAAACCCATCTCAGTGATGTCAGCTACTTTCTCTCCTTTATACTGGAAACATTTTTTCATTTGAATATAAATGAACATGTGTTAATGGAAGATGATTTTCATTTCATTTGAATATAAATGAACATGTGTTAATGGAAGATGATTTTCATTTTTTCAGCTTCGAAATGCCTTGGCTACTCTTTCAAGCGAGGGGTTCGTCGTCATTCAAGGGGATAGTGTAAAGAGAATTTAGTCTAATGACAAAAAGAATTAGTAAATGAGTCAAGCATGGGAATTGGTTGTTGCTCATGGTCTCATGGATATATTGTTAAGAGAATTTGAAGTTTTTTATTTGCCCGAGTTGGTGAAGGTTAGCTTAAGACCAAAAAGGATTGTTCTCTCGACCATAGAAACAGAGAGATAGTTTGATCCTTGTTATAAATGGCACCGCTGCTTGATAAGTTGACTCGTATGCAAAGGAAAATATTATTGTTTCCTTAGACTTTGAGGGTGCTTATAAGTTACTACTCCCTCCCAACTAGCCTAATAGTCACACTTCCTTTGTATTTTGTGAAGGAAATGTGACTATTAGTATGGTTGAAAGTATAATATAAACAAAAAGTTGATATTGAAGAGGTCTTCATATTTCTAGTGTATAATGATTTTTATCTTTTTTACTGATGATTTGGTCATATGTATCTCTTAAATTAGATTGAGGAGGAAGCCATCTCTAAAAGCAATCACATCAGCGTGTGCCTAGAAAAATCTACTAGCAAATGGTCACTTTAATAGTCTCATGAGTAAATAAATGGAAAACAAGTTTATATTTACATTTAATAGTCTCATGAGTAAATAAATGGAAAACAAGTTTATTGATAAATAAATGCTTGGTCACACTGCCACACCTCTATTTACAGATAGCACAATTAAGTTATCACTGCTATTCATTTCATATCCATCTATGTCTCTGTAGTACTAACAGCTGCAACGGTGGAAACCATGGAGTCCACTCCACAAGTATTATGCCCCCGGCAGACTTTATAGTATCCTTCTTCTCCCCAGCTTCCTCCCCACGAGTTCTTGATAGTCCAATATGGCTTCTCCTTAAAACGGATAGGAGCATATCCTCCTTTACCATAACCAACCAACAACACACCGTGATCCAACCGCTTGGAGCATATGAAGGGGCATGAAACACCTTTTATGTATGTCTGCATGAACACTGCATTGATAGCCACTACACACCCAAGGGTACGGAAAAAAATCGTTAGCCATCCGGGGTAAAAATGTAAAAAGTATAATCTCAGATGATTATCATTCTCAAATTTAAACAAAAATACCTTGACATAATAATCATTTTCCTTAACTGATTCTAATGAGCCCATAATTTTCTGCGAAAATAAATTAATCCTCGTATGATTATACTCAAAGTCTCATCTGATTATTAATTATATAATAAGCACTTAAGTAATGGTAATTTTATCTTTTGTCTTTGTTAATTATTTGTCCTACAAAACCCAAGATTTGCTTTTTACCAAGATGCCCCCACGGCCCACCCACACTCACACACATACTAAGAGCTCTTGAGATTTAAGAAAAAAAGGAGGGAATACCAGCAAGAGGGCCATTCTTCACAAGATTTGCTGCAATTTGTTCTTCATCAAGGGACACGACACTGAAGTTCGAAACCTTTGCCACAATCTTGCTCTTATCAAATTTACAAGATCCTCGGTCGGTGCCAGTGTATGGATAGTCTTTTTCTCTCATGAGTCCACCAGCTTTAAGAGTATACTCAAAGGCACTATTCATCAGTCCACCACTGCAGCCCGAATCACATGAGCCTTTTTCTTCTGGATCACACTATAGAAAGTGAAGGTAAGTCAAATGCAACTCCATGGAGTACTCAGAAGAAAGCAAAAAACAATTTGTATTTTAAGATGTCCTGCCCTTGTATCTGGTGTACACTCGGAGAATTAGAATAAAAGATGAAATATGAAGACATTTAAATTGCAACAGCATGAGAAGAAATTTAAAAGATACGCTTGTATTATCGCAAATAATATTTTCTCCATGTCAAGCACAACACAAATATGTAGATAAGTGCTCACAAGCAGCGTAAAAACAGTTCAACCACACATGATCAACTTTAGGGATTTGTAAAATATGGAGCACTTTGGAGAGTAGACCTTAAGAGTTTATTCAGTTACTCAAGAAACAATGAAGTGATGAATCACCGGGCTACAAAATACACCTGACATTCCGTACAAAGGTTGAACAAAAGCATATCTGCCAACATTATACACAGATATTCTTGTCTAACCACATAACAGTTAACACCACAAGAGTAAGCTACTATGCACATCAAAATAGGAGCGTCCGTTTCAACCACCAAAAAAACTAGAAAAAAAAGATTTAAATAAATAAAAAATTGACTCAACAAAGTCCATATTCTAATCAACACCCGTTGAAAAAAAAGATTAAATAAGGGAACGAAAGTTCACAAAAGACAAACCTCATGATCACAATCGACAAGCTGTTGCTCACTAAGGCTCACAAGATTCCCCGTTGCGAGAAAATTGGCACCCTCTAATGCTCCTGTTGTGCTAAATGACCAGCATGAACCACAAGAACCCTACCAAAAAAATAAAATAAAAAATTACCAATTAATCAACATGTAGTATGTATTAACTGTCCACAAAAATCCGAATCAACGTCCTTTATGTTATGAAAAAAGCATGTAAGTTATGGAATTCTACACACGAAACAGTCTACCTACAGAGTAATCAAACAGATTATGCAACAACAATAAATAGAAGAATACCCATTTTCACAAATTAAATAAGTAAAATAACCATTAGATTAAAATTACAAAAGGAAAACGCACCTGATTTTTCACCGCCGTCACAGCACCACGGTCTCTCCAATCGAAGTCCGCTGGCAGATCATTCGTCGGAAGAATCGGCGCCTTGGTAGCGTCCGCGGGGAGGCGCAGGCGCCGATTGACCCCCAGGAACTGGTGGCGGAACTCGCGCGGCGTGAGATCGGAGAAACGCGTGACACCGTGTACGGCGGAGGGATCGAGCTTCTGGTGTCGCCTCGCGCGGCGCAGGTTAGCCACGAAGACCGAGAATCTGTAATCGTGCTCCTGCTGCGAGGAGTAGGCCTTCCCGAAATTCCTCTTGAATAGGTCGAAGTGGTGGTCGGAGGTCAGTGAAGTGTTGGTGCCGTGGTCAACAACCTGACGGATCAGGATATCGTCTTCGTTGCCGCTGACGCTGGCGAAGGAGGATCGAAAGGATGTCACTGCGAAGAGAGAGAACGTGAAGAGAAGGTTAAAGCGTAAGCCCATGGTGTGCTGCCGTTGTGTATTCAATATTTTTATTTGCTTGTTAGGGGAAGGCTTATATACAAAAATATTCCAGTCTCCAGAGTAATGTAAAATGATGGATTTGTAGATACAGTATTATTCTAGTCCATCATTTTTCAAAAAATAAAATAAATATTTTTTATTTTTAAATTTAAATTCAATTATACTTCTAATTTTATTTTTTATATTTTTCTCTCAAATATTTTATTTTTAAATTTAAAATGAATTTTTATCTTTTATTTTTTATCAAATAAATAAAAACAATATTTTTTTGTTTCGAAAAAATGTTCTTATTTCGAATTTGTAGTGAGCTGTCCAAATTCCAAAGTAAAATACACACAAATTTTAAAATATTATCATTATTATTATTATTATTATTATTATCAACCATTTACACATTTTTTTTTACGTCTCAACTAATTATTTATTTTTTTTTATAAAATATTTCAACTAATTATTTAAACTTTAAAAATAATTATTTTTTACTTTAAAATATAATTTTTTTTTCATTTTTTTTTACTCATTCAACTTTTTTTATTAGGAAATCATAAAAATGTATCTTTGAAAGTCAAACGTTTATTTTGAATACGAAAATTAAAAATATAGGAGTATATATTAATGTATTGCCCTTCAGGATAATGTAAATTTATTTATTTTTTTCCTAAAAATGTTGCACACTTGACGTCCCAAAAGTAAACGGTAATTATCTTTGGGCAGATTCTGCCATGAGCAGAATTATAGTTTTTAATTTATATTTTATTATTATAATATTATAAATATTATTGAATTTCATATATTAGATGTTAGATAAATATTATATTTACTTTCTATTTTTTTATTATTAAATATCAATTTTTTAATATTTTTAATATAATTATAATAAAAATGTTATATTTTCACTAAAAAATTATGTATTTAATTGTTTTAATATAAAAAAATAACATAAAATAAAGTATAAATAAAAAATATATAATACATAAGTTTAACAATCGAATACATTAAAAAAATTAGGGTTTATTACATTTTGCAACCCCATGTATAGGGTTTTTTACACATTCCAACCTAACCGGAATTTCGTTACACTTTGCAACCCAATGTATACGGGTTTTACACTTTACCACCTGCATCGGAATATTTAATGGTATATTCCGTTTAAGAGAGTTTTTATGTAATTAAAAACTCATAACATTGGCTTATTACGTTTTTAACCCTCAGTCAATTTCGGTCAGAATTTTAATTTTTAATTAATTAAAACTAAAACTTAAAGATATAAATCGAGTGATTGAGAAGAGGGATTTCACCCATTTCCATGAACCCTAATTGCAGCCCCTCTCGCGACTTACCCAATCGACGAAGAAAAGAGATGGTCGAATTTTGCCGGTGCGGAAAGGCAGTGGTGAATCGCACATCTTGGGGTGATTTGAACCCAGGCACGAGGTATAAAGCACGCAATCAGTTTCGGGTATGTTGTTTTAATCAGTTTCTACAAAAATCTAAATTTTTGTACAATCCTAATAAGAGTTCAAATCTCAATTTCTGTGAAACACTAATTTCTGTATTTTTCCCAATTTCTGTGAAACCCTTATTTCCTAAAAAACCCTAATTTTTGAATATCGGGTAAGAACCCTAATTTTCTCAATTTTTGATTTTCTCACTGTTTTCAAATTTGTATTTTGATGAAATTTCAGAATGGAGGGTGTGAATACTTTGTTTGGGTTGACCCTCCCGCATGTGAAAGATGCCATCAAATTATTCCTGGCCTTCTGAGAAATATAAATTCAAAGGTTGAAGAATTGGAGGTGCAGAAGAAAAAAGTTGAGGAATTGGAGCAGTTGATGAAAAAAAGGATCTTGAAGCTGACTATTGTTCTTGTAGCAGTCATGGTTCTTCTTTGCAGTTTTTTGAACTAAGTTTGTATGACTATTTAAGTGTTGTGATTGTGTAATGGAGTTAGGTTCTGAATGTGTAATGTGTGTAATAGCATGTAATGGAATGCAATGGATCTTTTGTAATGGATTTAATGTTCTTGTTGTAATGAATTATTTTGTTATGTGAACTGGGATTTGTAAGTGTTCTGTTATGTGAATTGGGATTGTAACAAACAAGTTGTTCATGAAAAAAACAAAAGCTTCTCTTGTACGGTTAACAACTAAAACATGTCAAATAAATCTCAATAATCTCCAAACAACTAACCATATCAAATAAAAAGCTCAATAATCTCCAAACAACTAACCATATCAAATAAAAAGACTTGTCCAGCACACAAACAAACAACTCAATACTACTTAAATACTTATGTTCAGAGGTGCACCTTACATCACACAGAATACTGAAGTACAAAGATGTTCAAAATACACGACACAAAATACAGTAGATTTCAACTGGTTCACTTGAATTTCTTTTTTGGTACACTTGAAAACATAGGTCTGATATCAGCAGAATTTCTAAGTGTGATCAATGATCCACCTAGCCTCTTCAGAAGTTCAGGCTGTGATAATGGTACATGAGTTGCAGCAGGTTGAGATGATGAGGGCCTAGCAGCATCAACAAGAGGAGCAGACTGTGGAATAGAAGGTTGAGAAGCAGTCACTTTCTTCACATTTTTTGCAGGCACCTTTTTCCTTGGATTGGCTTTAGGAGCATCTGGAGCAGTGACAACTTCCTTTTTCCTTGGACTTCTCCTCAATGGAATTACTTGAGTTGGAGCAGTTTGGGCATCCTTCCTCCTTGGACTCCTCCTCAATGGAACTTGAGGCTGAGTGGACACTGGATTTGCAGAAGCATTTGAAGCTGGAGTTGCAGCTTGAGGAGGAGCTGGAGTGCTTGCCTGTTCATGCCCTTGGCTTTCTGATACCTTTTCATTCTTCTTGGCCTAACAGAAAAACATATATGAAGGTCAGTAGCCCATTTTGAGAGAAATGTGAAATATGCGACTTTTTCTCAAACATACAAAAATTACTAAAAATTCACAAAAAAATGTCAAAAATGAAGGTCAGAAGCCCATTTTGAGAGAAATGTGAGATATGCGACTTTTTCTCAAACATACAAAAATTACTAAAAAATCACAAAAAATGTCAAAAATAAAGGTCAGAAGCCCATTTTGAGAGAAATGTGAGATATGCGACTTTTTCTCAAAAATACAAAGATTACTAAAAAATCACAAAAAAATGTCAAAAATGAAAGTCAGAAGCCCATTTTGAGAGAAATGTGAGATATGCGACTTTTTCTCAAAAATACAAAAATTACTAAAAAAATCACAAAAAAATGTCAAAAATAAAGGTCAGAAGCCCATTTTGAGAGAAATGTGAGATATGCGACTTTTTCTCAAAAATACAAAAATTACTAAAAAATCACAAAAAAATGTCAAAAATAAAGTTCAGAAGCCCATTTTGAGAGAAATGTGAGATATGCGACTTTTTCTCAAAAATACAAAAATTACTAAAAAATCACAAAAAAATGTCAAAAATGTGAAACCTGATTCAGTGGACATCCTCTTGAGTTGTGGCCTGTTTTCTTGCAAGTGTGACAAGTGGAATTCACAATCACCCTTCTCAACTTTCCAACTTTGGTTGTGCCCTTTATCTCCCCTTGCTCTAATTTTCTCTTGTGCTTCTTGGGCCTACCAGGCATATTCTGAATTTGAGGAGGAATCAGAGGCAGCCTTTGATCAGGTGGAGGGGAAGGCCATTCATCTTGGTTGTTCAGAGGAGTCATGTAGTGGCTGTAGGTTCTCAAATAAGAAGCTTTAGTGTAGCAGACAGCAACATAGTCTTCTAGCTTGTACCTCATGTAGTTGAGGCATGCTATCACATGTGCACATGGTATTCCACTTATTTGCCAACTTCTGCCAACTTCTGCAGCCACATGTTCTTTCTCCAAGGTGAACAGCAAAATACTTATCATTGGGTCCACTCACCTCAAAGGCCTTCTCCCCATTCCAGGTAGGTGACCACCCAAATGATTTGACCTTATTTTTATCCAACAGCTTCTGTGGGTTGGGACACAAAACCCCAGAATGCTTCATCATTTCTGACTTGTTCAACCCCACCCTTTTCATAAGCAGCCTCCCGATGTCCTCTAACATCCTAAGTATTGGCCTGCTTCTTGCCTTCAGTACCACTGCATTGAAACACTCTGATAGATTGTTCACAATCATATCAGTGTTATTCATAGTACCAAAATGGGCTTTTGACCAGTGTTGAGGATTTCTTTCAACAATCCATTCAAAAGCAGTTGCAGACCTGTCCTTCACTTCATTCATCACTCTCTGCAAATCCACAACTCTTGTTGCCCTAGCAGCCCTCCACACAACATTTGCCAACCCCATCCCCTTGTGAGTTAACTTGAAATTGGCATAAAGATGCCTTACACAGAACATGTGTTCAGAACCAGGCATCACATCCCTCACAGCATCAACCAGGCCTTTCTGCTTATCACTCATCACTGTCCACATGTGACTTCCACTTTGAGTTATTCCTGGATTTTATCACCACACTATACAACCAAGCTCCTTTTGCATTGTCTCAACCATAGAATCAATAGGCCATGTAGGATTACTTCTCAACCTATCCTTGTAGTGCTTGAACAAAAACCTTGTGTCAACTTGTGTGACTTTCTCTTGTCTCACACAAGTATGTGTATCATCCAGTGTCTTGACTTGCACTGTATCCTCACCAGACATTTTAGAACAGAAAATCACAAATGGGCATTTCTTTGTCTTGCACTTAACTTGCACTTTAGTAGCATGGTTGATTGTGAACCTCAAGTCCCTTCCATTCTCCACAGCATACTGTCTTACTGCTTCCCTGAAAATAGACATGTCAGAATACTTATGTCCTACTTCAAGGTCAATTTCTCTCCAATAGGAACTTGGTTGAATTCTCTGAACCCCCTTTGCTTTCCATTGCCCCTCACAGCCTTGGAGTTGTGCTCAACTTCCTCTTTTTTCATTTGCCTTTCTAGTTTTGTTTTGCTCCTAGTGACTGGCCTCTTGGATCCACCTGCATCAGATTCATTGCAGCCCTCATCCTCAGCCTCAATATCAATAAACTTCTTGAACTGCTCAATATCATCATCATAACATCCATCACTGTCCTCAAAGAAATCAGAAAGCTCAGAATCTTCTCCAAATGACTGCTCAATTTCACTGTCATCAACACCCATCTCCCCATTAGGATGTTCATCACCAACTTCTACATTAGGAGGTTCTTCAACTACCATCTCTTCAACAATCACCTCTTCAACATTTGCACTTTGGACATTTTCACTTGGAGTATTCACAGACTCAACTGGTTTTTCAACCCCATCATCATCTTCATTGCTCTCAATTAATCTATTAATACTGACATTTCCAGATTCAATAGTATCTAAACTTAACAGTGATTCTTCACATGGCTCACCTTGATAAACAATAGCATTGTAATCTATCAGCTCATGATCAATAAATAGAGACACACACTTATCCATTCCAACCACACAGGGAATTTCTTTAACCTCCCAATCCCCTTTGATGTATACCAACGCTGTACAATCATCTAGACCATTGCAGCTGAAATAATACTCCAAACGCCCGCAGATATTTAATGAAGATGCCATGAAAGTAATATCAAGCTTACTGAGATTATCATCACAGTAGTCAAAGTAATTTAGCTTTCCTTGAACATAACAGACTTTACCTTCTTTATCTTGTCGAAATTTCCCACTGTGATGCACTCTCAGGGTGAAGATGTCATGATTCCACTACATCTCGCTTTCTGGATTTGGGGATTTTGGGTTAGGGTTCTTGTGGAATACGGATTTTTGTGTTTGGAATACGGATTAAGAGGTTATTTTTGGTCGATCTTACAGGATTTAGTAGATATTGATTTTGGATTTCTGGAAATAGCAGAATTAGGGTTCGTGTGAATTTAGGGATTTTGAAGCTAAGGGGCGGAGAAGACGGGTTCTTCAACCCGCTTTTTTTTTCTTTTAACTGATATATCAGTTATGATTTAATAAATAATTAATAATCCAATAATGGGTTGGTAAGTACATTAATACCCCTCCCAGCTGAATAATAAATGCACACTCGGGCGCGTGATTCTCAATCTCTCGGAATATTCCATCGAATATTTCGATGCAGGTGGTAAAGTGTAAAACCCGTATACATTGGGTTGCAAAGTGTAACGAAATTCCGGTTAGGTTGCAATGTGTAAATAACCTTATACATGCGGTTGCAAAATGTAATAAACCCAAAAAATTATTATATATATATTTATAACTTATTTTTTTTTTAAGTTTCTGCCATGGACAGATTCTGCCCATTTAGCGGCTCCCAAAAGTACATACCAAATTCTTAAAGGAGTAGGAGAAAATATCCAATGAGGTCACACCACGTGGCCAAAGTGGATTCGTGCAAGGAATAACAAGCTTGCGTCTCGGCTTTGGTGTTGTTTATTGTAAATTGTAATTTCGTTGTACTACTATTTTGGGAAAAATAAATTGGTTGATACGTATTCGTAATTACTGTAAATAAAAAACCATTTAAATTGAGGAAAAGTCATGCCACCCCGCACACTATTAAAATGGGTTAACACTTAACGTCGTATAAAATCATATATTACTTCTAATTTCATTTTTAAATTGAAAAATAAATCATCACACGAAATCATTTATTAATTATAAAAGAATACAAACATCATTAAAATACATATAATTAATTAATTTTTAACTTAATTAAATACTTACCAATGTCTTAAATCATTTATTTTTAATTATATAAAAATCATTAAATACATGTAATCAATCGCCAAACTAATAAAAATTCCGCATAATCCAAATTGAATAGTTCCACCCTCTTTAGACTATGTTAGATAGATATACAATGTGATGATTTTATGGACTTTAAGATAGCTAGATTATTGCTTACATTTTAAGGACTTCAAAACAACAGCTAGATTGTTAGGATAGCCGTTTTTGCTCGATTCTTGACAAGTAGGAGTGGATAATCGATTTTCGGTTTTCAGGTAACCCAAAAACCGAACCGAAATTGTTGGTTTTTGGTTAACCGAACACCGAAAAATCGGTTCTCGGTTCGGTTCTGAGTAAAAAAAAAAAAAAAATTCGGTCTTCGGTCTAACCGAAAACCGAAGTCAAGAACCGAAAAAAGAACCGAAATTTGTATGAAAATTTGTAATTTATAGGTCCGTTAGTCATCCCATCCCATTAACAAATAGGCTCACATATGTGTACATGCGAAGGTGTCTTTTTTTAATTTGTTTTATTAATGTAGTTTTTGGATTTGGCTCAACTCATAAACACAAGTCAAATTAGTTGCTTTGAAAATGGAGGCCATCATCGGCATATATATACGTATATATGTTTAAACTCTAATATTATCCCTGTGCCCTCCATCTCCAAGCGTATCTACTAGCTTCCTTGTTTTCATCATGTCACGCTTGTCCGACATTGTTCGACATCATCTCGTCATCGTCTCCGAAAAAAATATTTCTTCACCATTTCGGTTTTTTCAAGTTTTTTAGGAACTGAACCGAAAATTTCGGTTCGGTTCTCGGTTAACCGAAATAAATTTCGGTTTCGGTTTCGGTTCTCCAAATTCTCTTATTTTGGTTTCGGTTAATCGAAAAATTCGGTTCATATCCACCCTGACAAGTGTATTTATTTTCCATAACAAATCGTCTTTGTCGATCTTTATTCATGAATTAATTACTATTTTATATATGATAGTATTAGTTAATAGTTTTAAAGGGAAAATAGGTCTTTGTATACCTTTTTATATAAGAACTAATCTTTTATATACCTTAACATAATTTACCTAGTTATTAGTTAAATACACTAAAAAGTGGAAACTGACTAAAATACCCATAGTTCCAACCCACCCTACCGACATGTGCTACGACATCTCTTCTAACAGAAAAATGTAAGTTTATGTTTATCTGCAATTAGAGAATCAAATTCGAATATATTTTGAATACATTAAAAACTTGAAGTTTCTCTCAGGAAAATCTTTGTTGTTAAATAAATTTTAAATTAAAAAAAATTCAGTTAGCCTCGGCATTCAATCTTATTGACGATATCATAGTCTCCATATATCAAAACAAATGTGATCAAGAACCTCAAAATAATTAAATATGAAATATTAATTGAAGATGATAAATCCTAAGAATACAGTAAAATAACTATGAGATTTGGTATTATAGCTTAAACTAATAAAAAAGGTATTTTTTTATTTCAATTGAATATATTTATTTCTTAATTAGGATTTGGATTAAAAATTCCAGATTCAAATAGATTTTAAATACAGCACATATTAGTATCGATCGATAGCCCGGTTATTTACACACACGTAGAAGACGTACGTACGTATTGTTAGGTGATTACAATAGATAAGTATTGTTACAATAGATAAGTAAGATAAGTGAGGGAGTTTATGATTTGCACACCCCCTCGGCCCCTCCTCTACCTCATTAATTTTTAAAAAATTTCCTTTTTAGATTTCTCATATATATTTTCAAACAAAAAAAAAAACATGTGAGGTAAATATCTTCATACTTTTCTTACAATTTTTTTTCACTTTAAATATAATTTTACAATTTTACTAGTATTACATTTTTCGTAAATATAATAAAAATAACTTTTTTTTTAAATTGCGATAGATTATACCCGGCTGGCGGCGAAGGGAATACATTTTTGTGCATTTTTATGGTGCTTTATTTTATGAAATTCCGATTATAGTGTTCTTTGTGATATGATGATTTAAGAGAATCTTACTACACTATCGATGTATACCATTATTAAGTAGAGAGTGATTTACTGAAAATTTCATGACCTATATAATGAAACCTTCTCTTCAGTCTTCAATATGCAGAAACAGAAACTAAAATTACTAAAACAAAAAAGAACCAATTATCATCAGACTCCGGGTGTATAAACACAAGAGGATGATAGTTTATTTATAATTTTCGATTGAATAAATAAAAGACACCAACATGAAAGGAAGAGCTTTTGATTTGATTCATTCATTCATGTTTCATTACATGTGTTGCGGCTGAACAGTTAAAGCTCGTTTAAATACAAAAATCTAAACCCTAGCTGTAGGAACAAGGGGAGCAAACATGTGGTTGTCGATCTTCTATTGGACGAGATTGAGCGATCCAGATTGTGCCAAGTCATCGATCCTGGAGTCCATCTTGCATACAATATTAATGGCAAATAGGTAATATCCAAATAAAAGGGGGAAATTGAATCTAATTAGGGCACAATTAGGGCAATCGATTTGGGGCTTTTTGCATGCATGCTCTAATACCCCCCCCCCCCCCCCCGCAAGCCTGAGCGCGGATGAGGGGAGAATATGAAGTTTGTTCCTCAGCCGAGTGAAGGGTTGAATTGGTAGCGATTTAGTGAGAGCATCGGCCAATTGATCATAAGCTGGAACATGGAGAATAACAACCTTTTTGGACTGAACTTTATCACGTATAAAATGGAGATCGATTTCGATGTGCTTTGTTCGAGCCTGAACAATAGCATGATTTGACATGTGGACAACACTCTGATTGTCGACCCAAAGAGTGGGAGTGCGAGATGGAGTGATGCGAAGTTCATATAATAGAGATTGGATCCATGTGAGTTCCACAATAGCATGACCTATGCTCCTGTATTCGGCTTCGGCACTGGATCTGGAGACTGTGTTTTGCTTTTTGGAGCTCAAAGATATTAAATTTGGGCTAAGAAAAATGCAGTAGCCAGAGGTAGACTTTCGATCATCGGGGTCCGAGGCCCAATCAGAGTCTGAGAAGGCTGTGACATGTAGGTGTGGGGATATGATAATATGAAGGCCATAAGAAGGGGTACCATCCAGGTATCTGAGTAGTCGTTTCATAGCTTTGAAATGAGCCTCAGTTGGGGATTGCATGAACTGACTAAGTTTGTTCACAGCAAAGTTAATGTCAGGTCTAGTGACTGTTAGGTATTGGAGAGAACCAATGAGCTGCCTGTAAAGAGTAGGGTTTGAAAAGGGTTGGCCTTCATATTTGGATAATGGAGAGGAAGATATCATAGGAGTAGGAGCACCCTTGGCATCAGGCATTTAAGCTTTGAGTAATAAGTCCTTGGTGTATTTATGTTGGGATAATGAAAGACCAGAATCTGTGGGAAGAACTTCAATTCCCAGGAAATAGTGAAGTTGACCAAGATCCTTAAGAGAAAAGGATTGGGACAACTGAGTAATTAGAGATGACAAAGCAGTAAAGGAGCTTCCTGTAATGATCAAGTCATCAACATACACCAAGACATAAATGATGTGAGAATGAAAATGTCCTATGTAGAGAGATGAATCAGTTTTGGAACTGATGAAGACAAGGGAATGCAAAACAAATTTCAATTTGTCAAACCAAGCCTTTGAGGCTTGTTTAAGGCCATACAAAGCCTTATTGAGTCTGCAAACAAGTCCTTTGTGAGCTTCTTTTTCAAAGCCTGGGGGTTGATGTTGGAGTTGTGTACTTAATGTCTAGATTTAAGTAACGGTAACTCCCGGTCATAGCATTTAATCTATTTAATTAATAAACAATTGTTTGCTTTTAATTATTCGATAATTAAATATATGCAAAATATAGTCCTGGATTCTATACGTTGTAGTTAGTATGGTGTGCGGGCCCACACGGAAGATCATACTATCGGTTACTCGTATTTAATCAAACAATTGCTCACGACCTAGATGGACACGGACTAATCCATCGGTATAGTCGTTGTGTGAGAGAGAAAATAATTTGTCTTAATTATTTTATCACACTTGTACACTTGGTGTATTGGGCGGATCGCTTGAGACTTATCAATCAGGATTGCCTTTGATAATTGATTCAAGTCTCAGAGTATTTTATTCTCAATCCCCGATACTATTGCGGGTGTGTATATTTAATATAAGTGACTTTGATTTTCCAAAGGAATTAACCGATTTAATTATTGGGTTAATTACCGGTTAAGTTGGGTCACTATATTTTATATATGACATGACGTGAATACTTGACGGGAAAGTGTATCCCGTAAGGGTTGATAATATCCCCGAGACGAGTTCATAAGGAATTATTATGTAAACCTCATGAGTGGATTTGTTCCTCATAATAATTAAGGTTGAATGATACTATTCTCGGATACAAGAGATGAATAAATTAATTAGCAATAAATTAATTTTATTCATGGATATTTAAATCTTAAATACACGAAATAAATAATACTACCGTAGAAATATTATTTGATATAATATGGTTTAATATTGGGAGTGCAATTAATTTATATAGTGGAAAATAAATAAATTAATTTTAATGGGATTAATAGATTTGGGTTTGAGCTCAATTTAATCATTAATATTGGAAGCCCAATATTCCACCTCCTTTAAATCCCCTACGTAGCCTATAAAAGCACTATATGGTCTTCTCTATTCTCATATAACTTGAAGATCATAATTCTTCTAGAGAGAGAAAGTAGAGAGAAGGAGATTCATAAGGAGTTCGGAGGATCGTCGCCCACACGACGTTCGAACGAGGTGCAAGGAATACATAGGAAGATTCAAAGGTCTTCAATTTGATTTCGTTTCTCCGCACAACGAATCAAAGGTAAAATCATAAACTCCCTTGTATGATTTTATGTGAATATATAATTGTGATATATACATGAACACACGATTCGGAAAACGAACGAACTTCGGGGACGGGGATTCGAGATCCCCGGCGAAGGACGAGAGGAGCCCTCGGCTGGGAGCCGAGGGAGTCGATCGAACCCTAGGGTTCGATCGAGGTGGCGCGAAGGAGCAGCCCCGGCTGGACGCCGGGGCGGGCGATCGATCATGCGATCGATCGCCGGGGCAAGCCGCGGCTGGAGCCGCGGCAGTCCGCTGGGCGGACGGGGCCCCTCCGGCGAAGGCGGTGAGTCGTCGGACTCACCGCCGGGGGCTGCTACGAGCAACCCCGGGGATGCGTTCATGCATCCCCATGCGATCGCTCAACGCGATCGCAAACCCCACATGGGGGTTCAGTAGGGCTAGCCGCGGGCTCGCCCGCGGTGGTGTGCTCGAGCCGGGCTCCGGCTCGTGTGGTGGTTTGCGATAAACTCCGACGAGAGGATTTCGGTCGGGTTGTCGGTTTCCGCAATGTTTTGATAACCCGGTGATGAGCCATTTTATTTGCTCATCTTAGAGCATTTTTACACCCTTTATTGAGTGAGTTTGAGTCAGTAACGTGTCTGGGAGGGTACAATAGGATGTTTGGGCAGAGTGTGCAGGTGTACAGGTAGTAGGTGGTGTATTGTGCGAAAGAGGCCATAAAATCATCCACTTTGGGCAACCACGGGGATCCGAGCCAAAGTGACTTGAGCAGTTTGACCCAAGGAGGCAAAGTCACCACTATGGGCAAAGTCACGAAGCAGAAGAATCAAACGCCGAAGTTGAAGTTTTCACTTTGGGCAAAGACACTTATTTGGGCAAAGGGAAGAAGGCGCCCAGTTTGGGCAAACGGCGAGTATCAAGCATACCAGAGCAACAAAGTCCGAAAATTGGGGGATTCTGCCTTATCCCCACATCTCTATCCGGTCAGCTGATAAGGAAAGAGACCCTAAAGACCAGGACAATCTTTGATCGCCAAGAGTTCCAGCAAGAACACTCTGGACGGACTACGCCCAGACGGCCCAAGCCCACCAGGCCCATCAGCCCATTAATACAAATCTGATGCCCTAGAGACCACACATATATAATCGCTGATCAGAAAAACCCTAAAAAAGCACACGGGGAGCACACCAGAGAGAGAGAGAGACGAAATCAACACCCAAAAATTCAAAAAAACGCCATTGATGGGCTGAAGAAGAAAGAGTCGAGTTCTCGCCGGTTATGGGCCTTCGGGCATAGCAGGGCGAATTCGTTTCGATTTAATGTTTTTAATTTCGTCAATTAATTTCTTTATGTTCTAGACATTCAGTACTTTAATTCAAGATTCAATTTCAGCATGTTTTATTCTGTTTTTATTTTATTTATTTTCGATTTGATTATGCATAGCTAGTAATCTGTGTCTGGGCAAAGGCAGATCGAGGGGGATTTTGGGCTAAGTGAGACCGAGAGGCTGATAGGGCTAGAGTAGCCGGTTGGGCGTTTGTTCCCGAGGAAAAGTTGGTTGAGGTTTATTTCCGGGGAGTTTGGGCAAACTAGGACGACCACTAGTGAACCTTTACAAATTGGGATACTGGTGATTGGAAAACCGCATAGATGTACCTTGTAGTATTGTTGCGGGCATAGCACTAGAACTTGCAGGAGATGCGGTCGTATGTTTCGAGCATGCTATTGGCCGAGCGGGTCTGTCTAGAGGGTAATGCGGGTTTGGGCAAACTAGATCCATGTTTGGTCGCATAGGTTATCGAATTGTTCAGATCCAGGGGTTTAGGCATAGTGTTAGCTTGCCTTCTCTTTACACAGTAAGGATAGATAAGGGGTGGGGCAATTGCTGGGCGTGACGCAATAGGACCACTTTTGTTTTTGCACCCTATAACTGCTGACAAACCGCTGGTAGAAATCCTTAGTGCCGATGACCGGTAGTTTGCCCAGATGACCCTGAGAGACGCTGTATGCCCAGATGCTTGTTTTCCATTATTTAATTTTCGTTATTTTAGTTATTTGTTCAGTTTGGTCATAGTGTTTAGTATATTTTCTGTCTGTTGAGTTTAGTCATAGTGAGTTTATATTTAATTGTTTGAGTTTGGTAGCTTGATTAAAACCGCTGTGCCCACAGCAACCAATCAAAACCTTTTTTAAAACGTGACAACCCTTGGGCTAGCCGAGATCACTTATTGCAATTGCCTCCTCGTGGGACCGACCCCACGTACTTACCATTATCTACTCTTTTGTAGTGATTGGGGTACTGGCTAAATTATAAATATCATTTTGACAGCTCGTGTGTTCCAACGACAAGCATACGGGCTCGTCAAAATTGGCGCCGTTGCCGGGGAGGCAATATTCCAGCAGTAAGTCTTCTGTGCTATTTGACCTGTGATTTTTGTTTTTTTCTCCAGCTTGACCGTACAGGGCAAAGGAGGGCGAACGAGAGGAACAGGGCAAAGAGCACGTGCAGTCCAAAGAAGAGCAAGAGGGCAGTACCCTTTTGACTAGAGAAGAGAGATGGGTGACCAGCACGACCCACCAGTAGTCCAGACCTTGAGGGAAATGATGTTCCCCACCAATTTGAGCTTCGGACCCCTGGGCATCACTTTGCCCAGAATCACTGCAGATTGGGAGATGAAGCAGAGTTTTATTCAGATCTTGCCCAGATTCAGCGATATGCCTTGGGAGGACCCTCAACGACATTTGCAAGATTTTGAGATGGCATGTGGTACTATACGTGCTATGGGCACACTGGCAGAATACATTCGACTGTTAGCCTTTCCCTTCTCCCTTGCTGATGGGGCAAGAGATTGGCTTTACAGTTTGCCCAGAGGCGAAATTACAACATGGCAAGAATTGCAGCATCAATTCTTGAAGAAGTACTTCCCCATGTCTCGAATCTTGCAAATGAAGAAGAGAATTTACAACATCAAAATGGGCGCCGGAGAATCGTTCCATGACTATTGGGTTCGATTCAAAGAAATTCTAGCGCTATGCCCATACCACCAGATTCCAGATCATGAATTGGTCCAATACTTCGTATCCGGACTAAGAGGACAAGAGAGGATGATAATTCGTGCAGCATGCGGGGGTTCTATTCTGAATAAAAGTGCAAGAGAGGTGTTCAAAATATTCAAAGAGTTGGCTGAAGCATCCCGCGAAGATGAGTACGAATTGCCCAAACAGACAGTTGCTATACCCATAGCAACTGATAATAAAATCGATCAGCTTTGCAACACCATTGAGAAATTCATGGAGCATATGGTCACCGGACCACTCAAGGCAGACGATAGAGGTGAACTTAACAGCTTTGGGCAAAGCAGAACGGATTACTATGACCCGTATGCCCATACCAGCATACCAAAAATCAGATATCAAGAGAATTTTTGGTATGGGCAAGACAACTGTCAAGAGGGAAGCCAAGAGCGCGATCAACAATACTTTGAACCCCAACAATATGATGAAAGTGAAGAGTCGTCTCTAGCCGAGCTTGTGAACCGTGTCATGATGGAGAACATGAAATCTCAACAAGAGAACATAAAAGCTCAACAAGAGACCGAAAAGTTCAAGAAAGAGATGGCGGAAGGATTTAAGAATCTTAATGCCCAAATATCACAGCTTACCCAAACTGTGGCAAGATTGGAAGAGAAAATTGAAGAGTAGTCTGCCCAAGAGGTGCAATCTGCCAAAGAGGACCAATCTGCCCAAGAGGCACAACAAAGTACCGTCCAAACGAAGAATGAAGACATACTTCCAGAGAAGGGAAAGAGACCAAACCGAGACATGGTAGAATTTGAAGCCCTAAAGAGACTTTTCAAGCGTGAAGACAAGTCTGCCCAAATCAAGGAGTCAAAGCCCAAACCACAAAATATAGTGATCAAACCTCCATTTCCAGGAAGGTTAGCGAAGGTCAATAAATCACAAAACACACATTTGGGCACACCTGATAGTCTGGGCAGAGAAGCATGTAAAAACATAGCAACCGGTTTGGGCAAAGTGGCGAATGTTGAACAGTTTGCCAAAGATAACGAAATGGAAGAGAGAATGGAGGCGGTACTACATATTGGAATCCTAGAACCATCTAATACTTTCATCCCCACGAGCCCAAGTAATAAATTTGTCCCAGAGGAGAGATTGGTGCCGCCCTTTGAGCAAGCACGCGATGAAGAATTGAAGAAGTTACACAAACTTATCAAATATCTCTACCTGGGACAAGTGAATAAGATCTCCGAGAGCAGCAGTGATGAGTCTAGCGAAAGTTCAGAAAGGAAAGCCCATGAGTCGTTTGCCCAACATCCAGAAGACAAGAGGAAGACGCCCACCACCAACATGCGAATACCATTTAGTTTGGGCAAAGCTCCTGATACTTTACAAGGATGGATGATGAGCAACTTTTCAGATCTACTTAAGTATCTGAAGGCTTCTTATGGGCACAACGAGGAGAAGCTTAAACCTCGCTCCATGAAGAATGGTGAGCATCCATCCCGTCATGCCCATGACGATAACTAAGGCGCTGACCGGAAGGCAACCTGGTATCTTTTTGTATAATATTTTACTTTATTTTGAATAAATCGAATGGAGGACTTCGACTTGTTTGATCCCAGAAGGGGAAAGAGTTTCTTTGTTTTTGAGGTGCAGGTCAAGGAGGGTGAAAGGGTACCTGTGTGGACATACTGACTACTTGGTCAAACTGCAGATTATGCCAGAAGATGGATGAGACCCTAAAGTTGCAAGGATGACCCCTGGAACGAAGTCAAGGTCTGGGCAGATGTGCTCACGCTACTGATTCCGGGCAAAGTTCCAAGACGACAGGGAAACATGTACAAAAGTCTCGCGGAGCTGCTGAACAAGTTAATGGTCCACTTTGCCCACACTGGATTTAGGTACTCACCTGACTCCGCCTCCTAATTGTTCCCTCCCAAGTGTTGTAGTTTTTAGTTTTTTTTATTTTAATTTTTTTTATTTTCTGAAAGTCACCTCGAGTCACTTTGACTCTTGTGACTAGGTCGATCTCCCTGCTGACACACTTTGCCAGGGCAAAGTGTGTGAGGGGGCAGGTGCGCCAACTTTTAGAGTCATAGTCTGGTCGTGGGTGACCCCTACCAATCTTATTACTTTTGCACACTTTGCCAAGGCAAAGTGTGTGAGGGGGGAAAGGGAAAGGGCAAACCCCTGTTTCTAATCGAGTCAGCATGATTATGTGATCACTTTGGGCAAACATACATACAGTAACTCAAACTTTATAGTTAAGATGCATGAAATAGGGATGATTGAACTGTTCTAGGCAAACTGTGAGAATTGAGCCAACATTGATATATGATTTCTTTCTTTGAGAGTATGCTGTGATATCTAACAATGCTTGTCTTTGCCTGTTTGCTGAAATGAGTAGTTTTGCTGAGTATGGTTGTTAAATGATTAGGGCATTTCTTTGTTTTACCTTCCCAGAATAAATAACACTTTCCCTTGCTAGCCCTTTGAGCCTGAATTGAATATTCTTTGTGAACCCATCTGGTATTATGCCCACAGAACATAGGCAGCCAGAGAGAGAAGAGGAAGTTAGGGCATAGTGTTAAAAAAAAAAAAAAAAAAGAAAAAAAAAACTGAAAAAAAAGAAAGAAAAAAAAACAGAAAAAAAAAAGAAAAGAATAAAAAAGTTGTTGTGCTAAGGCCCGTAAGAAAGGGGCAAAGTGGCAGAGAAAAGGCTAACATTAAAAAGCCCTCTGCCCAAATAGAACCTACTCCTCAAAATCTACCCATATGAGCCCAACACTACAACTCAATAAAAGTCCCTTTGATAAGACCCCTACTTAGTTTAAACCAACTCAAACTAGCAATACGACAAATTTAGGCAAAGTGGAGTCACAGCAGAAAATGAGTGTCATTAAACCCATACACTAAAAAGAGAGAAACACTGTGAGGGAGTGTACCCAAAGACCTTTAACAGACTCTTGACTTATTTTAGTCTTTACTTGAATTTTGTGTTATCTGTATGTACTATGCCCCGTACTGATCATGCTAAAGTCCGTTGTTTTATTTCTCCCTATTTTTTTTCACTTCTGTTTTCACTTTGGTCTTGAGTCAGGCAAATCAGAGCCCACGCTTGGGGACAAGCGTATCCAAGTGTGTGCGGTTCTGATGAGCCATTTTATTTGCTCATCTTAGAGCATTTTTACACCCTTTATTGAGTCAGTTTGAGTCAGTAACGTGTCTGGGAGGGCACAATAGGATGTTTGGGCAGAGTGTGCAGGTGTACAGGTAGTAGGTGGTGTATTGTGCGAAAGAGGCCAGAAAATCATCCACTTTGGGCAACCACGGGGATCCGAGCCAAAGTGACTTGAGCAGTTTGACCCAAGGAGGCAAAGTCACCACTATGGGCAAAGTCACGAAGCAGAAGAATCAAACGCCGAAGTTGAAGTTTTCACTTTGGGCAAAGACACTTCTTTGGGCAAAGGGAAGAAGGCGCCCAGTTTGGGCAAACGGCGAGTATCAAGCATACCAGAGCAACAAAGTCCGAAAATTGGGGGATTCTGCCTTATCCCCACATCTCTATCCGGTCAGCTGATAAGGAAAGAGACCCTAAAGACCAGGACAATCTTTGACCGCCAAGAGTTCCAGCAAGAACACTCTGGACGGACTACGCCCAGACGGCCCAAGCCCACCAGGCCCATCAGCCCATTAATACAAATCTGATGCCCTAGAGACCACACATATATAATCGCTGATCAGAAAAACCCTAAAAAAGCACACGGGGAGCACACCAGAGAGAGAGAGACGAAATCAACACCCAAAAATTCAAAAAAACGCCATTGATGGGCTGAAGAAGAAAGAGTCGAGTTCTCGCCGGTTATGGGCCTTCGGGCATAGCAGGGCGAATTCGTTTCGATTTAATGTTTTTAATTTCGTCAATTAATTTCTTTATGTTCTAGACATTCAGTACTTTAATTCAAGATTCAATTTCAGCATGTTTTATTCTGTTTTTATTTTATTTATTTTCGATTTGATTATGCATAGCTAGTAATCTGTGTCTGGGCAAAGGCAGATCGAGGGGGATTTTGGGCTAAGTGAGACCGAGAGGCTGATAGGGCTAGAGTAGCCGGTTGGGCGTTTGTTCCCGAGGCAAAGTTGGTTTAGGTTTATTTCCGGGGAGTTTGGGCAAAGTAGGACGACCACTAGTGAACCTTTACAAATTGGGATACTGGTGATTGGAAAACCGCATAGATGTACCTTGTAGTATTGTTGCGGGCATAGCACTAGAACTTGCAGGAGATGCGGTCGTATGTTTCGAGCATGCTATTGGCCGAGCGGGTCTGTCTAGAGGGTAATGCGGGTTTGGGCAAACTAGATCCATGTTTGGTCGCATAGGTTATCGAATTGTTCAGATCCAGGGGTTTAGGCATAGTGTTAGCTTGCCTTCTCTTTACACAGTAAGGATAGATAAGGGGTGGGGCAATTGCTGGGCGTGACGCAATAGGACCACTTTTGTTTTTGCACCCTATAACTGCTGACAAACCGCTGGTAGAAATCCTTAGTGCCGATGACCGGTAGTTTGCCCAGATGACCCTGAGAGACGCTGTATGCCCAGATGCTTGTTTTCCATTATTTAATTTTCGTTATTTTAGTTATTTGTTCAGTTTGGTCATAGTGTTTAGTATATTTTCTGTCTGTTGAGTTTAGTCATAGTGAGTTTATATTTAATTGTTTGAGTTTGGTAGCTTGATTAAAACCGCTGTGCCCACAGCAACCAATCAAAACCTTTTTTAAAACGTGACAACCCTTGGGCTAGCCGAGATCACTTATTGCAATTGCCTCCTCGTGGGACCGACCCCACGTACTTACCATTATCTACTCTTTTGTAGTGATTGGGGTACTGGCTAAATTATAAATATCATTTTGACAGCTCGTGTGTTCCAACGACAAGCATACGGGCTCGTCACCCGGGATATCGATTTCCAACAATTGGTATCAGAGCGTTTGGTTTCGTGTTCATGTATGTGTTCAATTATCGTTCTACCTTGCAGGGATTCCGACTATCATGGTTTAATTAATTGTTAATTTTTTTACTATGATTATTCGTTTATTAAACTCTCGGACATGTCGAGATTCGTTTTATGTGGATGAATGCTTGTAATAGTAAAAATTCGGGGGTTGACCGAATTTAGATTTATTATTATTGTTCTATGTTTTCCGGAAATTGTATAGGGTCGATTTCATGTATAGAATCGATACCGGAATTGTAAATTTATTTTTTGTAATTTATTTACGTTGGATCGATGCCGAGACGACCGCCGGAAAACACGTGTGAAGAAGAAGACGAAGATGACGAAGAACCGGAGGGTCGATCAACCCCATGATCGACCCCATGACCGAAGCCATGGGGAGGGGTCGATCGCCCCTCGGCTAGGGCTGCCGCCGGCGTGGTGGTGGCCGTCCGGCTGGGTGGCGGCGACAGTACCCTCTCCGGTGGCCGATCGGTGGTGGTGGTGGTGCGGGGATCCCCACCCCGTGCTACTCCTACCAAGATTCGCTTTCCTAATTGATTCGGTTTTCCTATTTTGAGTATTCCTAAGTTTGGGAACTCTCTTGGAATAGGAAAAGAATTAATTGGAATTAATTTATTTCTTTTTTCTATTATGGAAGTCTTCTACAATATTCTAAGTCTTACTTGGATAGGATTCTAGAGATTTAATAGAATTGGAAAGGAAAATAATTAATTTGGAATTAATTTATTTCCTAATTGATTATTCCTATTTTATGAAAATTTTCATAGACATGGAAATTAATTAATTTTGGAAAGTAGAAGAGTCCTAATTTATTTTATTTCCTTATTCTATTATAGAAGTCTTCTAGAATATTCCAAGTCTTACTTGGGTAGAATTCTAGAGATTTAATAGAATTAGAAAGGAAAACAAAATAAATAAAAATATTAATAATATTTAATTTTATTTTTGATTTATTCGATTGACTTAATTTTCGAATTAAGTATATTTTGGATTTATTAAAAATAAATAGATTTAAATATTGGAATTAATATTCTCGTCACATGGAGCATTCAAGAACGAAGACTGAAGACTAGAAGATGCGTACGGAGATGGAATAAAGCCATGATAGTCGGAAAATAATATTCTAGCATTATTTTGACTATGTGATATGATGAGCCATTTTATTTGCTCATCTTAGAGCATTTTTACACCCTTTATTGAGTCAGTTTGAGTCGGTAACGTGTCTGGGAGGGCACAATTAGGTGTTTGGGCAGAGTGTGTATGGATGCAGGTAACAGGTGGCACACTGGGCAAAAGAGGCAAGGAAATCCCTTCTTTGGGCAAATCAGATTCTGGAGTGGTAGTGACATGCAACAGTTTGACCACATCGGGCAAATGGGTAAAGTCACGAAGCAGAAGACCCAGAATTCTTACCAAGTACCGTGCCTGGTCCGATCACCTGTGGAGGAGAAGATACCTGAAAGACGACGATTTGGGCAGAGAACGGCTGAAGACAGAAGATTCCCTGTGGGCAAGGTGTCAGCGTACCAGAATCCCTGGATTCGGGGGATCTGACTTATCCCCAATTCATTGACCGCTGACCCCTATTCCTTAGGGAGGAGAAACAGCCGCGGATTTGAATTCAAATTGAAGCCTTTAAAAGCTGGGGCGCGGTGGGCAGCAAGACGTGACACACAACACATTACGCATCGAGAAATCGAGAGAGCCGCCGGTCCCGCAGTCGTCATCGCCGCTGGAGGAGTCGCCGGAGATAGAGATTGGAGCTGTTCGTCCGAGTCTCTTTATTTGTTTTGAGTAGAACCAGCCTTCGGGCTGAGAAACAATTTCGTTTATGTTTTGCTTTTAAGTTTTTAATTCCGTTTTCCGATTTCCTTCAAAAACGTTTTCGATTTGAAGGCATGAATAATATAGTTCTATTTTCCTTATTTACTTTGCCTTTTAATTTCTGTATGATTGGCTAAGTTGTTTGTGCATCTGGGCAGGGGCGGATCGATGGTGATTTAGGGTTCTTAGTTTAACCGCGAGGTCGATGGGGCTAGAGTAGCCGGTTGGGGGTTTGTTCCCGAAGCAAAGTTGGTTGAGGATTATTTCTGGGGAGTTTGGGCAAACTAGGACGACCACTAGTGAACCTTTACAATTTGGGATACTGGTGATTGGTAAACCGCATAGATGTACCTTGTAGTATTGTTGCGGGCATAGCACTAGAACTTGCTGGAGATTGCGGTCGTATGACTCGGAGTTCCGGGCATGCTATTGGCCGAGCGGGTCTGTCTAGAGGGTAATGCGGGTTTGGGGAATCTAGATCCATGTTTGGTCGCATAGGTTATCGAATTGTCCAGATCTAGGGGTTTAGGCATAACGTTAGCTTGCCTTCTCTTTAAACTGTAAGGATAGATAAGGGGTGGGGCAATTGTTGGGCGTGACACAATAGGACCACTGTTGTCTTTTTAAAGCACCCTATAACTGCTGACAAATCGATGGTAGAAATCCTTAGTGCCTATGACCGGTAGTTTGCCCTAATGATCCTGAGTGAAGCCATCTGCCCGGATGCCTTGTTTATCATCTGATTTAAGTCTATCTTTTAGTAATCTGTTAGATCTGAGTGTCTGCTTATTTCCCTTTTAGTTTTATTTTATTTGCATGTTAGTTTGGTTAGCCGTAGTTAGATCAAAGTGTTTGAATCGATTGCAAAACCGCTGTGCCCACAGCAACCCAAAATCAAATCTTTTTGTGACAACCCCTTGGGCAAAGCCGAGATCACCTACTGTAATTGCCTCCTTGTGGGACCGACCCCACGTACTTACCATTATCTACGTTTTGTAGTGATAGGAGTACTGGCTAAATATAAATATCATTTTGACAGCGCGATTGCTCTAACGACAACCTTACGGGCTCGTCAAAATTGGCGCCGTTGCCGGGGAGGCAAATTTCCAACAGTAAGTCGTCTGTGCTAACAGTTTGACTTGTTTTGTTTATGCAGGATTCCACTTCGGGCAAAGAGATTGTACCTTGGTACGACCCTGAGATCGAAAAGACCGCGAAGCGAATCCGAAAAGAGACAAGGCTAGCCAAAGCGTTAGCACGTGCCGCCCAAGAAGCTGCTCGAACACCAAGGGCAGAAAATCCGAGAAGGGCAAGGAGAGGTGAACCCATTACCCCACCAAGACCTTCACCGGAACCAACCACGATGTACGGTCCACACAACCGGACCCTTAGGGACATGATGTTCCCTGCCAATCTGAATCTCCGTCCATTGGGCATCACTTTGCCCACCATCACAGAGAACTGGGAGATGAAACACAATTTCATCCAAATACTGCCGAAATTCAGCGATTTGCCCATGGAAGACCCTCAGAGGCACTTGCAGGACTTCGAGTTAGCCTGTGGAAGCATAAGGGGAGGACCCCCTTTGAGTGAATACATCCGACTGCTGGCTTTTCCATTTTCACTAGGGGAGGGAGCAAGAGAGTGGCTCTACACTCTACCCGAGGGGCAAATCACCACTTGGGCACAGCTCCAACAGGCATTCTTGGAGAAGTATTTCCCTGCCGCTAGAATCCAACACATGAGAAGGAATATTAGCATTATCAAGATAGGGGCAGGCGAAGAATTCCCAGCATACTGGGCACGGTTCAAGCAAAGTGCCCTCAACATCAAATCCCAGACCACGATTTGATTCAGTATTTTGTGAGTGGTCTAAGGATGCACGAGAGGACACTGCTACATGCTGCCAGTGGGGGGTCAATCTTAAATAAGAGTGCTGAAGAGGCATTTAGGCTCTTTAAGGAAATGGCGGAAGAATTCAGAGAGGATGGAAGTGAGTTGCCCAGGACCAATTTGGGGACAACCACCGCTGCGGATCTAAAAATCGACAAACTATGCAGCGCGATGGAAAAGTTTATGAACACTATAGCCACCGGGCCAAAGAGAGGAGTGAAAGCCTGCCAGATTTGCCAGGGCACAGAGCATGCCACTGATGAATGCCCCTCACTGTATGACGAGGAGGTCAAAGCAATGGGGCAGAGTAACGGAAATGGGCAAGGAAGGGGGAAACCATACTATGATAATAGGTATGAGAATAGCAACAACTACAATGAGGGGTATAATGGTAACCAAAATTTCCAGCGCTACAATCAGCAGGGGCAGTATCAACAGCAAGGCCCCGGGATGTACCACCAGCCCGCTCAGACCAAAGGGCCTACCTTGTCTGAAATGATGGAAACTTTGGTCAAAGAGAATATTAAATTCCAGCAAGAGAATGCCAAAGCCCACCAAGAGAATGCGAAATTCAAGCAAGAGACTAGAGGGCAGTTCTAGAATCTAGGAGCCCAAGTCTCACATCTTACTCAAGTGGTGGCGAAGCTGGAACAGAAAGGAGGTACTTTGCCCCCAAAGATCGAAGTGAACAATGTCCATGTTAATGCCGTACAGCTCAGAAGTGGCAAACCACTGACCATAGTGGAGAAATCTGCAGTGAAGGGCAAAGAACTCGTATCTGATGGTCCCCCAATCATTGAGGAAGACCCTGGAACAGATATTGAGCAAGAAGAGGTGATAGTCAGGGCAAAGAGGGACAAGTCCCCACCTCCCAAAATCAAACCACCCTTCACGGGCAGACTGAGCAAAAACCGTGAGAGGGAAGAAACTCAAGAGATGTTTAAGATGTTCAAGAAGGTTGAGATTAATATGCCCCTTCTGACCATACTGGACGCTATGCCCAGATATGATAAGTTCTTGAAGGAACTCTACACAAAGAAGGTTAAATATCAAGATGATGCAAAGTTTGAGGTAGGGGAGAATGTCTCTGCTGTGATCAAAAAGATTGGACCTACAAAGTGTGGAGACCCAGGCATGTTCTATATTCCATGCATTATAGGGCATATGAAGATAGAGAAGGCAATGCTCGATCTGGGAGCATCAATCAACGTTATGCCCAAAACGATGTATGAAGACCTGGAAATAGGGCAACTGAAGCCCACTCGAGTTGTGATCCAACTGGCCGATAGATCTAATGTTTATCCTGAGGGCATACTGGAAGATGTCCTGGTCAAAGTGGAAGAGTTGATATTCCCTGCTGACTTCTATGTGCTCGATATGTGCAGATCAAGTAAAGCCCCTGTGATGATATTGGGCAGACCGTTCCTCAAAACAGCAAGGACCCACATCGACTGCGAAACCGGAAGGCTGACGTGAAAATTCGAGGGAGAAACGGTCACATTTGACCTCTACAAGTCCACGAAGCACCCAGCTGATACCGAAGAAATCCATTACATTGACCAAATTGAGAAGGCAGTGGAGGCAAAGGCACTCCAATGTGGCAAGTATGATCATACTGAGATAGCTATTCAACAAGGGCTTACTGAGTTTGATATGGAGGACGAACCGGAGGAATACAAGAGGCAATCGAGCAGTTAGACTCTTTGGAAAATTTCAAAGGCAACCCGGGCAAACCGACAGAGATCGAAGAGATGATCATGGTGCCTTCACTTGAAAAGCCACCAATTCTGGAACTGAAGAAGCTGCCCAAACATCTCAAGTATTTATACTTGGGAGATAATGACACTTTGCCCGTCATCGTAAGTGCTTATTTACAAGAGGTAGAGGAGGCAAAGTTGAGATATGTGCTGGGGCAGTACAAACAAGCCATAGGGTGGACTTTGGCTGACATTAGAGGGATAAGCCCGAGCATCTGCCAACACCATATTCTTCTGGAAGATGACTCTGTGCCCGTACGTGATCCTCAAAGGAAGCTCAACCCAGCAATGAAGGAAGTTGTGCTCAAAGAGATCAAGAAGCTTCTCAGTGTGGGCATAATCTACCTAGTTTCTGATAGCAAGTGGGTTAGCTCAGTGCATGTGGTGCCAAAGAAGTCTGGAGTTCAAGTCATAGAGAACGAAAGGAATGAGCAGATTGCCACAAGACTACAAACTGGGTGGAGAGTTTGCATTGATTACCGCAAACTGAACAAGGTAACCCGCAAGGATCATTTCCCTTTGCCCTTCATTGATGAAATGTTAGAGAGATTGGCTGGGAAGAAGCACTTTTGCTTTCTAGATGGCTACTCAGGGTATATGCAGATATGGGTTGCTCAAGAGGATCAGGACAAAACCACCTTCACCTGTCCTTTTGGCACCTTTGCCTACAGGAGAATGCCCTTTGGCCTCTGCAATGCACCAGGAACCTTTCAAAGGTGCATGATGAGTATCTTCTCTGACCTACTCGAAAATGGGATTGAAGTGTTCATGGACGATTTCACCGTGTACGGCAACTCCTTTGACTCCTGCCTTGAACACTTAGAGATGGTGCTTAGAAGGTGTGTGGAGAAGAGCCTTGTACTGAACTACGAAAAATGCCATTTCATGGTCGAAGAGGGAGTTGTCCTTGGACATGTCATTTCAGCTAAGGGCATATAGGTGGATAAAGCAAAGATCGAAGTTATCTCAAAGCTTCCGTACCCAAGGAATGTAAAGCAAGTCAGAGGGTTCCTTGGGCATGCTGGTTTCTACAGGCGCTTTGTGAAGGACTTTGCCCAAATAGCTCGCCCTTTGACCAGGCTGCTCCAGAATGATGTAGAATGGGACTTTGATGAGGATTGCAAGGCTGCCTTCAACCACTTGAAGGAGAGATTGGTCACAGCGCCTATTATTCAACCACCAGAGTGGGGCATGCCATTCGAGCTGATGTGTGATGCAAGTGGATATGCAGTGGGAGCTGTGTTAGGGCAAATGAAAGGGAAAGAAAGGCATGTGATATACTATGCCTCAAAGACCCTTAATGCTCCCCAAAGCAACTATGCCACGACTGAAAAGGAGCTTTTGGCCATAGTATTTGCCTTTGAGAAGTTTAGGTCTTACCTGCTGGGCAGTAAGACCATAGTGTATACAGACCACGCTGCACTGAAGTACCTCATGGCAAAGAAGGAGACGAAACCAAGACTTATTCGATGGATCCTGTTACTTCAGGAGTTTGACATTGAAATTCGAGACAAGTCTGGCAATCAAAATCTCGTGGCAGATCATCTCAGTAGAATCCTCCAGAAAGAAGAGGATATGCCTATCACCGAAACATTCCCTGATGAGCATTTATATTCTATCACCGCTTTGGGCGAAGAGCCATAGTTTGCTGTCCTTGTGAACTTTATGGTTACAGGAATTTTCAGGGAAGGCATGACGTACTATGAGAAAAACAAGATGAGACGTGAGGCAAGGAGCTACGTCTGGGACGAACCTTATCTATGGAAGAGATGTGAAGACCAAGTCCTTAGAAGATGCATCCCTGAGTTTGAGCAGCAGGGCATAGTGGATCACTGCCACAAACAACCCTGTGGAGGCCATTTTGGGCCTATGCGTACAACAAGAAAGGTTCTGGATTGCGGATTCTACTGGAACACTTTGGTCAGAGACTGCTATGACTTATGCAAGAAGTGTGATGAGTGTCAGAAAGAAGGCAACTTGACCAAGAGCAATGAAATGCCCTCTGTGCCCATACTTCCAGTAGAGATCTTTGATGTCTGGGGCATAGACTTCATGGGGCCATTTACGAATTCACAAGGTAAGGAATACATACTCCTAGCAGTTGATTATGTCTCCAAATGGGTCGAGGCAAAGGCTACTGCCACCAATGATTCACGCATTGTGGCTGAATTCCTCAAAGGGAATATATTCACTCGATTCGGTGTGCCTAGAGCACTCATAAGTGACCAGGGGACCCATTTCTGCAACTACATCATTGAGAGACTACTGCGAAAGTATGGAGTTACTCATCGAATTACCTGTGCCTATCAACCCCAGGCAAACGGCCAAGTAGAGCTCTCCAACAGGATTATCAAAGCTATTCTGAGGAAGACAGTTAGGCCAGAGGGGAAGGATTGGGCAGGCAAACTGGATGACGCCCTGTGGGCATATCGCACTGCGTTCAAGACTCCATTTGGTATTTCTCCATACCGAATGATATTTGGGAAAGCCTGTCATTTGCCCGTAGAGATAGAGCACAAGGCACACTGGGCTGTAAACAAGGTCAACTTTGACTGGGATCTGGCCGGGAACGAGCGTAAACTTGACTTAGTGGAGCTGGAGCAACTTCGCATTGAGGCCTATGACCATGTTGCCCACTACAAATAGAGGACCAAGAGAGCGCATGACAAACTGATTAAAAGGAAAAATATTGAAGTTGGTCAGTTGGTCTTGCTGTACCAAACTAGGAATCAGTTCCGTTCGGGCAAACTGTCTTCCAAGTGGGGAGGACCGTATGTAGTTCATCATGTTAGCCCAAACGGATCTGTGGAACTTAAAAGCAGCAAAGACGATGACTACATCTTCAAAGTGAATGGACATAGAGTGAAGCCCTACTTTGGGCAAGAGAATCTGGAAGGGCAGCTTGCCCTGATTGAGTGATCGAATAAACAATTGGGTCCTGCCCGGGACTATAAATAGGGCGCTGGCCAGGAGGCAACCTGGTACGTTTGTATAATTTTGTTACTTCCCTTTTAATTAGATTAGGAATAAACTACTTGCAACAAGAGACTTTGACTATGCCGTGAAGAAGGGGTATGTTTTGTTTTGATTTTGCAGGAGTATACTTTGGGCAGGCTGAGACTTTGGGCAAATGGAACGCAAGTGGGCAGTTGCGATTTTCAAGGGGCTGGAAACCGTCCCATCAGGGACTCTGCAGTTCCACCATCATCACGCCTCTATCCCTATCCACCCGCGATTCCCGATAACTGCCATTAACCCCTCTATTTTCAAAATTCAAAAACAATTATATATCCCTTCTCTCTCTCCATATGGTTTCTACACGTTCGAAAAACAAGTTAAGAAAAATACCTACCGGTACCCTAATTGATCTAACCATTGGAACCACTGCAACCAAACTGAAAAAGTTGGTGTCGCCGAAGCAATCGAGCCCCGCGAAGCCCAAATCCCCCACCGCCGAAGAAACCCTCAACGCCGTACCCCTCAAGATCATCCCACCAAGCCCCGCCACGACGGAGACTGTAACAACCGCAAAATTTAAATAAATTAATTAAGTAATTTCGGGCCCAATTAATTAACCATATAAAATAATTATACTATACATTAGTTCTAATCATTTGAAGTTCATATTAATTTTCATGTTAGTCTTATAATGCATTTTTCATGTTATGTCTTACTATGCATTTTGATTCACGAGTAATTTCATTTAAAATTCATGTTTCATATAGTTATCCTCAAAGTCCGATAAGCTTATTAGAAATAATCTTTATTAAAAATATTCTACAATTAAACGAATACTATGATTATTATTATTATTATTATTATTATTATTATTATTATTATTAGTAATGCTATTATTATAATTATTTAACATACGAATAGAATTAATTAGTTTTTAAGGCTCAAAACCCTAATTCCAATTCAGCGTGTGTATATATAGAGAAGTAACTTGGCCCCCTCTAATAATCTCCATATACATCCCATCTCAAACCTCAAACGATTCCAGCGGCCCTCAACCCAAGAAACAAATTCACTTCATTGAAGAGCCTTATGCCTGCTGAGCGTACAAGCATCCTAGCTTTCGTCCAGCCCGCTCAAGCTCGAAACCCGTCACCATAATTCCTCAGATTCTTCACCCTCCGAGAGATCGCGAGAAAACAAATCCTTTCCCGAGAACCCGAGAACCGTAGTTGCTCGGACTGCTGCCACGCACAGCCACACGCAACCGATTGTGATGGCCATAAAAGGTGAACGAGGTTGATGTTGCCACCGTCCACGAGCGTCTCCGATGGGCAGCCGCCAGTTACCGATGAAGGTAAAACCCCAGGTCATCGTAATCCCCCTTACAACCGTATCTCCTTCGCCTGAGTCGGCCGTCCTCGTGCCGGCACCGATATACGAGCAGTTAAAGCCTAGACGACTAGCCGCTGTCTCCCCGAATAGTTTGTAACCATTGCCCAATTGATTGTCATCCCTGACCCGAGAAGGAAGCCCGCGCTTGAAGAATAAGGTACTGTATTTAGATTAATTAGGATTTTCGAACAGTTCATTGAAGTATTTGTTTGGACCATACCATTATTAATTCTCGACCCATTAGTCCTTAACCCTTTTAATTTCTCGAACCAACAATATTATTTCTTTAAAACAATATTACAAACCTAATTTGAACTCCACAGCAGCCCACTACATTCCAAAGGGCAAAGGCTAGTGAACTTTAATTCTTCAATGCCCGTTTGTGTCAAATCCAATGAACCACTTTCCTAAGGTCAGCCCACTCACTCTTTTACCTTTCCAAGCCAATTCATCATTTTATTTAATTATCCATTACTAATATAATATATACTACATACTTTAGTTTGGTGATATAAATACTATCACTACAAGAAAATATTAATTTAGAGACAAAACTATAGGTGACAATTTTAATTTTGCATCTAATAACTATTATTGGTGACAAAATTAAAAATAATTTGTCATTAATTTTTTTGGTATTATTTTGAATTTGTGATTTTTTTAAGTGACAAAATAAATTAATAAATGTCGAAAATAATTTTGTCACTCAATCTAATTTGTATTAAAGTAAACTTTAGTCTCTAATACAATATTTTTTTTTGAAATATTATATTTTGAAATAAAATGTAAATAATTCAATATATGTAAGAATTATAATTACATTAATAATAATTGTTGACATGTAATATTCATTTAGTTCATGTATCTATATATCAATAATATTATAGATAAATCATGTATCATTCTTAGATTTATTTATTAACAAATGCACGCAAATAAAACCATATATTAAATTTGTTTGAACTTATATTTTTAGTGGGGAAAAACCACGTCTCAAATAAAACCATCCACTTATGCCCAATCTCTCCACTCCTCCAAACACATTCATTATAGTCCTAGAAATTAAATTGAAAGCCAATACCATTCCGACTGCACGCCGGACTTCACCACCAACATGCTCGAACAAGTTATTCTCATCAAATAAAGTAGTTGAAATTAATTTTTATTCAAGACCATAGCTGGCTCCGGCTAGTTAGCAATTGACGGCCTCTTCCAATGCATGGGCGGCCTCTCCAACGTGGATTGCTACACTTGTGTGAGAAATATTTCAATATTAGGCTCTGCGGCAAAAATACACATTTGTGGAATTGTTCATCACGACCAACATTATTTGCAAAATTGGAAGTCATGGAGCATTTTGTTGTCGAGGATTCACATTCACCCAAGTCATAAAATAAGCAGTGCTTGATTATTTTTTGTAATTTAATTTCAATGTCATACTTTGGTAGCTACTGTAATAATCAATTATTATAGTGTAATGTACTGTGTTTTTTTTTTTTTGGCTATTCAATTTTAAAGAGTTTATTATTAATTATAGTAATTATGTTAATTTTATTCTATCTTATATTTTAAAATTTTGATTTTTTTCAAATTAATTTTCTGATATTTAATTTTAAAAGATTTAAAATATTTAGTGGCAAAATGTTTTTTCAATAATTTTTAAAATTTTGTCTTTATAATAATAAAAATGACAAAATATAATATTTTTGTTAGTCTACAATTTTGTTTTGTGTCAAAATATAATTGTATGGGTGACCAAAATATATTCTCTTCTTTATTATTTAGTGACATAATTTACATTTTCTCACTAAAAATTATTTGCAACGCATTTTAGGTGACAAATCCGGTGACAAACTAATTTTGTCTCTCATTTCAACAAGTGACGAAATATATAGAATTAGAGACAAAATGAGTTTGTCGTTAAAATAGTTTTTTCTTGTAGTGTATATAATAACTATGTATATTAATACTACACTAATTTATTAATGAAGGATTTACGGATAATGAGGATTAGGATTTCACGAGCATTCATTCACGCATTTTTCTCGTCAAGTCAAGTTCTGCATTGTCAAGGTAGGGGTATTTTCAAAACCTTTTCAAATACAGTTCATATCAGTGTATGGTACGCAGGTAATTGTTCGATATCGAGGACTTTATATTCTATTCATGTTATGTGCACATATTAGTCGCGCGACGAAACTCATGGCCGTGTTCACGTAGACGTGTGACATGTTCACGGTAATAAATCAAGCAAGCAAGTGATAGGAACGTTTAATCGTTCGGAAATTCATGTCCTTAGGTAAATCCCACTATCTAACAAGTTCAAGTTAGTTTATAAAGTTGAGAGTTATTCCGATTATTTTCGTATTGTGCAATGTATGAACTGGTATCCCTACTGAGTTGTTGAAAACTCACCCCTTTAAAACCCCATTTTTTCAGGTTAAGCGAAATCGGAGCGAGACGGGGATGTGGCGGCGATAGTAGTAGCAGCGTCTATTCTATAGACATTATTTTGTTTTATGCTTTCCGCTTTTGAAACTTGACACTTGAGTATTTTATTTAAATTCGACTATTGAGGGCTATTATTTTTAGTTAAAGATTTTATTATGAAAAATTCGTTTTGACATTTTGTTATTTTAAATATTTCAATTTCTTTGAAAAAATAAGATTATTCTCTTTAATTTATTTTATGAAAAATGGGATGTTACAGAGACGGATAACACCCCAATCGACGATCTGGCCAAAGAAATCGACGAATCCAAAACCACCGGCGAGAAGGAAGATCTGGAAACCCTAGCCACCGCCGCTCAGGAGGAGGAAGGCAAAGTCGCCGTTGATAGCCCCCTGAAAAAGAAGCAGAAAAAGGCGGCGGGCAAAGGCAAGAAGAAGGTCTCTCCCACCCCACTGCCGGATCCACCTCCGACGAGAAGGAAAAGGAAGACTCGACGGCCGCCGGCAAGACTCCGATGGAGGAAGACGAGGTGGAGGAGGTTGTTGGAATTCGATATCCCGGGCTTATTAAAATTTGCGGAAACCATAGCCCGATCAAAAACCATTCGCCGGAGATCACATGAACGCCGATGAACGCGCCGGAGCACGAGCCGAACGCACGACACGGCCGAAGCCGCGCGCACGCCCAGCCCGAGCCCCCGTCCGCGGGGCTCATGCGATCGAAGGATCGATCGCGTCGTGCGATCGATCGGCTGGGGCTGCAGCGGCAACCCCGCGGTGAGTCCGGCGACTCACCGCCGTCGGGGAGGGGGGCAGCTCGCCCAGCGAGCCGCGGCGGCACCAGCCGCCACCCCGCGATTGAACCTAGGGTTCGATCGCACCCCGGCGTCCAGCCGGGGTTCTCCTCGATCGCGCATCCCCGGCGTCCAGCCGGGGTGCTCTTGGTTCGATCCCCACGAGGTCCTCGAGCCGCGGCGGTCCAGTGGTTTCACCACCACCGCCCGGTTCGTCCTCGTTCCGGGGTTCGTCCTCGGATCTTGGTTCTACGGTATTTTCAATAAATAATCGAATAAAATCATCAAGGGTGTTTAACGATTTTGTACTTTCGATTCGTTGTTCGGAGAAACGAGATCAATCGATGACCTTGAGATCTTCCCGCGTATTCCTTGCACTAGCCCGGACGTCGTGTGGGCGACGATCTACCGAACTCCATGGATCTCCCTCTCTACTTTCTCTCTCTAGAATTGTGATCTTCAAGTTATGAACTTATATGAGAATAGAGAAGACCATGTAGTGCTTTTATAGGCTACGTAGGGGATCTTAAGGAGGTGGAATATTGGGCTTCCAATATTGAAGATTAAATTGAGCCCAATGCTCAAGTCCATTAATCCTTATCAATATTAATTAATTCTATTTTCCACTATATAAAATTAATTGCACTCCCAATATTAAACCATATTATATCAAATAATATTTCTCCGGTAGTATTATTTATTCCGTGTATTTAAGATATAAATATCCATGAATAAAATTAATTTATTGCTAATTAATTTATTCATCTCTTTTATCCGAGACTAGTACCATTCAACCTTAATTATTATGCGGAACGAATCCACCTGCAGGGTTTACATAATAATTCCTTATGAACTCATCTCGGGGATATTATCAACCCTTCCGGGATACACTTTCCCGTCAAGTATTCACGGCATGCCATATATAAAATATAGTGACCCAACTTAACCGGTAATTAACCCAATAATTAAATCGGTTAATTCCTTTTGTAAATCAAAGTCACTTATATTGAATATACACACCCGCAATAGTTTCGGGGATTAAGAATAAAATACACTGAGACTCGAATCGATTATCGCCGGCAATCCTAATCGATGAATCTCAACGATCCGCTCAATACACAAGGTGTACAAGTGTGATAAAATAATTAAGATAAATTATTTTCTCTCTCACACAACGACTATACCGATGGATTGGTCCGTGTCCATCTAGGTCGTGAGCAACTGTTCGATTAAATACGAGTAACCGATAGTATGATCTTCTGTGCGCCCATGCAACACCATACTAACTACAACGTATAAAATCCAGGACTATGATTTGCATATATTTAATTATAAATAATTAAACGCAAATAATTGTTTATTTAATTAAATAGATTAGTGGCAATGGATCGTGAGTTTCCGTCACTTAAATCTAGACATTAAGTACACAACTCCAACAATCTCCCACTTGTACTAAGGTCTAGTCATTTCCTCCAAACTCCCGACTCCCATACTCATCACGTGCTAAAGTTGTACTTCCAAGAAGTACTATGTGAATGAGCAATCTAGGTTGCCGCTCTGAAGTTATCTTGGTGACTACAGCGTCGTCTCCCTCGACGATAACTCGTATCAGGTGGTACTTGCACTATGTGTTACCTTACACTTATGGACTTGTGATTTCTTACCATTTGCCATCGCACCGCTATACACATAGCCTTTTGGCAAATTAAGAATCACCTCTAAGTCCCAGAGATTATCCCGAAGTTATACCAAAACTTCCGCTGCCTCTGAGGCCGCTATTTGGTTACCCATGGCAGAGTCCGAGAAGCATCGTGCTTATCACTCTTCCATGTTAAAACTCCTTCTCCTTTAATAGTGAAACACATAGCCTGATATCGACTTACACCGGTCCTCATTAGATTAGAAATCTAAGAGAATGTAATCCAAAGGAAAAACTCGTCTGCTTCGTAGTCTAGAACAGTACTTCGAAAGTACTTTTACGGCAGTCGAATATTCCTTTCCAGGATTACCTTGATATCCTCCCACTATGCTAACCGCATAGCCGATATCAGGTTCTTGTTTTCAACAATGCATTTATTAAGCTTTCCACACTCAAAGTATAGGAAACTGCTTTCATTGCTTCTATCTCCTTTTGTGTTCCAAAACACATATCCTTAGATAGATGCATTCCGTCTCTGAAAGGTAACGAACCTTTCTCGGAATCTTGCATGTTAAAACGAACCATAATCATATATGTAAGATGTCCAGGAAAAGTACAATGTTCTTTCTAGAGATCCAAGATCTCAAGAATATGTCCAACTTCTTCCTTTATCTTTCATAATGATTCATCTAGACAACCATCATTTTATGTCTGATAACATCTTTACATTGTTGCCAATGATAAGAGTGTCATCTACATAAAACCTCCGAGAAACACCACCTTGTTTTCCATCACGTTTCCAATACACACAATTCGTCTATGCTTTTGATGAATCCATAAAATGGACTATCTCATCAATTTGCAAGTACCACGAACTCAATGCTTTGTTTCAATCCATAAATGGATCAACTAAGCTTGTACTCTAAATGATCTCGCCTCTTAGCAATAATCCTTATTGCTCTCCAAGAAGGCACATTTAGATCTAGTACGGCCTTCATGTAGATCCAGTGATCGATTTCATGTATACTAGGTCCAGAGTCCGAAGACTCTCCTAGTCTTATGAATATCTCCGGTTGTCCCACAACCTCCCACTACAATGGCATTCCGGTGTATAAACAGTGATAACAGTAGGTGCAGTTATTGGTGTACCGCTACTCGGTTCGGCTGGTTCTAAGTCTTAATCTTTCTCTCTCATTTCAAAGTATTACGTCACCTTGGGCTTGTGGTTCATTATATAGTCTTTCTCTAAGAACCGGGCGTTAGAACTTATAACGTCCTTCTGGTTCACAGTACTATTGAACACACATCTTTTGTTCTTCTAGGATATTCTACAACCGCATTTGAATGCGCCGTTGTTTCCAGAAATATCCATAGAACATAGGTAGTTCCGTATAACTCATGTTTTAACTATTTCTATAAGAGTTCCATTTCTTGTTTACGACACACTATTTCTACACAACAGTGTATGGTGAAGTCATTTAGGATCAAATCCCAATTTCCGATTAGTATGCCATGCATTCCTCAGACAGGTACTTGCCTCCGCGATCAAATCGCAGGCTACAAATGGATATACCTTGATGGCTCTCCACAATTGCTTAGTGTCCATTGACTTGTCAAAACACTTGCTTTTGTGGCACATCAGGTATTCTAATCCATTTTTCGAGTAATCATAAAATGAAGTACTCGCACCTTATTGTCTGAGTAGGCATAGGTCTGCATACATCAGAGTCAATCAATTCTTATACTTGTCCGGATCTTACATCTTATATCCATAAAGGATTGCTTAGTCATGTTATCTTCCAAATTAGATTCTTAGGTCGGAAGGTCCACTCCTTCAATTTAATTGACCAAATATCAATTTTCGACCTTTGAACTTCTTATTTGAATAAACATGACTCAGCATAAGAATCCACAAGTATAATTGATAAAGAAATCTCTTATTAGTAAAACGAGTTTCATACTACGGTTCGTTGCATCGTGATGGACTCAGGATTCATCATTTATATATTGCTAGCCAATCTACCAAAATAGATAATATCATTATTTCTTCTTATAACCATCAAGTGATTAAAAGAAATAAAATATCCATTTATTAGAAATCCAGAACAAAGTTCTTTCTAATTTGAAAGGTACATAAAAGCAATAACCCAAAATGAAATCCTATAGTATGTCCCCTACTGCAACTGCTGCCTCCTCTACAGCATTGCCCATGTAGACTACGATTTCTTCTTTTCTAAGTCGTCGGGTTTCCTGGAACCCTTGCATTTAAAATGCACATACCGTCAGTGGTTCCATATCTACATTCCAGGTTCCGGTAGATAATACCACTGACTATGTTTTACGACTAAAGAAAAATTTCGTACTTTCTTTGAGAGGATAATCAGACTTCCAGTACCCAGACTGTTTGCATCGAGAACTCTTGCCTCTTGGCTTTCTCGTCCCATCTCGTGGTCCAAGAAACTTAGGACCACTGGGTTTCTTTGCTTGCTTTTCCTTTCCCCCGATTTTGCCCTTAGGTTCGAAACCTTTGGCATTAGCTACAAGAGCTTGCGATTTCCGTCTCAACTCGTCTAAAAGGTCAATCATCTTAAAAACGTGTTTAAGCGTTCCCTTGAATCGACTGGCCTTTAAGAGTATCCTCATCGCCTCTTGTCTAGCAGCCTATGTCATGTCTAAACATCTCCTTGAGTTTGAACATGATATCAAAATCAGTCCTTTCCTCATCAGTTAAGACATTTGTAGGCTCGGGAGGACAAAGCTCACTGAGTACAAACTTGTACTCTTTAACAGTCTGGACAATGTCTAGATCTCTATTCCAATCAATACATTTAGGGACCAGTGAGTTTAAATAATCCTTAGGTATCACAGAAAGTGGGTTCAAAGCCATTTCCTAATCTATGAGCACATATAACAACAAACAATCGATTTAATCTCCGATATTATCTCCCTTAAATAATATCATTAAACCACTAATCACATCTAAAATCCCATCAGATATGGCAAGCCACGTGGTGTGGACGTTTACCAATCCAAATGATTTAGCAATTAGATTTGCTTCGGTCATACATCACTTATAGCGGAACCTCGTGGGGAGGAATACTATAATGCGTATCTAAGTGTAAACCATTACTCAGTACCAAAGTAAATCGTTTGGAATTGCTACATCACCGCAAGCCACGTGGTGTGGACGTTTACGACAACTTCACAACTCTTCACAATTTCTTACAACTGTCTACATCAATTAATCCAAAATCCGTCAGCATAGCAAGCCACGTGGTGTGGACGTTTACTACACCAAGAGACTTTTATAATTGACTCCCAATTACTTGATCCATTCAATCTTGTAAATCAAGACGCGGAGAATCATAAGTGAAACTCGAAGTTTCTAACCAGTGATTCACCATGCGAACAACCCTATCTCTCATTAGATGAGGGAGCCGAGCAGACAATCGATCCATCTATAAAAGAATGGTACGAAGGTCTCTAATTTGTGTCCTCTACATGACCAAGTGACTTTGGCTCCATTCCACTCCCCGGGGTGAGAATGAGTCGACTTGAAGTCAGTTTTGGAAAGACAAATTAGGCATTGTTTGATAGACTTAATCAATGTTTCTCGTAAAAGGAATTACAAGAATTCTCCTCCAATGACTTGTCTATACGAACTTCAAAAGTCCATAAAAGTCACCAAGAGAACAGCAATGGAGACCATGGATATGTTTCCATACCCTCTCCCACTTAGCTTTTTATAACAAAGGGATACGCTATCTAATGCATAATTAAATACACATAAGCATGCATACATGAAATAAAGCACATAGAATATTATTTTCCGACTATTATGGCTTTATCGCATCCCCGTACGCATCTTCTAGTCTTCAGTCTTCGTTCTTGAATGCTCCATGTGACGGGAATATTAATTCCAATATTTAAATCTATTTATTTTTAATAAATCCAAAAGTTACTTAATTTGAAAATTAAGCCAATCGAATAAATCAAAAATAAAATTAAATATTATTAATATTTTTTTATTTTTTTTTTATTTTCCCTTTCTACTTCATTAAATCTCTAGAATAATCTATCCAAGACCCACTTGGAATATTCTAGAAGACTTCCATAATGAAATAAGGAAATAAAATAATTTATTTTATTTTCCCTTTCTACTTCATTAAATCTCTAGAATAATCTATCCAAGACCCACTTGGAATATTCTAGATGATTTCTATAATGAAATAAGGAAATAAAATAATTTAGGACTCCTAGTCCTTCCAAATTAATTCCTTTCCTAATCCATTAAAAATTCCATAAAGGAATAATTAAATAAGGAAAAATTAATTTAGGACTCCTAAACTTTCCAAATTAATTATTTTCCTAATCCATTAAAAATTCCATAAAGGAATAATTAAATAGGAAAAATAAATTAATTTATAAATTTATTCCTTTTCCTAATCTATGAAAATTACCAAGAATAGGAATAATTAATAAGGAAAAATAAATTTATTCTAAATTTATTCTTTTCCTATTCCATGAGAATTCCCAAAAAAAGGAATAATCAAAATAGGAAAACCGAATAATTTAGGAAAGTTAAATCTCGGCGGGAGAGCACGAGATCACGAGGACCCCGCGCCCCCACCACCATCGATCGAGAGTCATAGCAGCACATGCATCATCAATTAAAATTGATTCAGCCGATAGTCCTCATGCATGGTCCATGCTTGTACCTCCAGCACATGCAATATCAAATAAATTAATTCCCACCAACATGACAATTGAATTAATTGATTCACCAGCACAATTGGACTATCGTGCATCCGTGCCTTTGACTCCCGCGCCCAGCTACGGGCTGATTCGTCCTTCGTGGTTGAACCCAAGTCCTAATCTTTCTTCGTCACACGTCTTCTCCGGCGGTCGTTTCGGCATCGAACCAACGTAAATAAATTACAATAATTTAAATAAAATTATCCGGTATCGATTCTATACATGAAATCGACCCTATACATTTTCCGGAAAAAGTAGAACGTAATAATAAATCCTAAATTCGGTCAACCCCCGAATTTTTACTATTACAAGCATTCACCACACATAAAACGAATCTCGACATGTCCGAGAGTTTAAAAACATATTATGACAATAATTAACGAATAAATTATATCTAGCCATAATAGTCGGAAACCCTGCAAGGTAGAACAATTTTATCGAAAATACCGCGAACGTAAACCTCGCTCTGATACCAATTGTTGGAATTCGATATCCCGGGCTTATTAAAATTTGCGGAAACCATAGCCCGATCAAAAACCATTCGCCGGAGATCACATGAACGCCGATGAACGCGCCGGAGCACGAGCCGAACGCACGACACGGCCGAAGCTGCGCGCACGCCCAGCCCGAGCCCCCGTCCGCGGGGCTCATGCGATCGAAGGATCGATCGCGTCGTGCGATCGATCGGCTGGGGCTGCAGCGGCAACCCCGCGGTGAGTCCGGCGACTCACCGCCGTCGGGGAGGGGGGCAGCTCGCCCAGCGAGCCGCGGCGGCACCAGCCGCCACCCCGCGATCGAACCTAGGGTTCGATCGCACCCCGGCGTCCAGCCGGGGTTCTCCTCGATCGCGCATCCCCGGCGTCCAGCCGGGGTGCTCTTGGTTCGATCCCCACGAGGTCCTCGAGCCGCGGCGGTCCGGTGGTTTCACCACCACCGCCCGGTTCGTCCTCGTTCCGGGGTTCGTCCTCGGATCTTGGTTCTACGGTATTTTCAATAAATAATCGAATAAAATCATCAAGGGTGTTTAACGATTTTGTACCTTCGATTCGTTGTTCGGAGAAACGAGATCAATCGATGACCTTGAGATCTTCCCGCGTATTCCTTGCACTAGCCCGGACGTCGTGTGGGCGACGATCTACCGAACTCCATGGATCTCCCTCTCTACTTTCTCTCTCTAGAATTGTGATCTTCAAGTTATGAACTTATATGAGAATTGAGAAGACCATGTAGTGCTTTTATAGGCTACGTAGGGGATCTTAAGGAGGTGGAATATTGGGCTTCCAATATTGAAGATTAAATTGAGCCCAATGCTCAAGTCCATTAATCCTTATCAATATTAATTAATTCTATTTTCCACTATATAAAATTAATTGCACTCCCAATATTAAACCATATTATATCAAATAATATTTCTCCGGTAGTATTATTTATTCCGTGTATTTAAGATATAAATATCCATGAATAAAATTAATTTATTGCTAATTAATTTATTCATCTCTTTTATCCGAGACTAGTACCATTCAACCTTAATTATTATGCGGAACGAATCCACCTGCAGGGTTTACATAATAATTCCTTATGAACTCATCTCGGGGATATTATCAACCCTTCCGGGATACACTTTCCCGTCAAGTTTCCACGGCATGCCATATATAAAATATAGTGACCCAACTTAACCGGTAATTAACCCAATAATTAAATCGGTTAATTCCTTTGGTAAATCAAAGTCACTTATATTGAATATACACACCCGCAATAGTTTCGGGGATTAAGAATAAAATACACTGAGACTCGAATCGATTATCGCCGGCAATCCTAATCGATGAATCTCAACGATTTGCTCAATACACCAAGTGTACAAGTGTGATAAAATAATTAAGATAAATTATTTTCTCTCTCACACAACGACTATACCGATGGATTAGTCCGTGTCCATCTAGGTCGTGAGCAACTGTTCGATTAAATACGAGTAACCGATAGTATGATCTTCTGTGCGCCCATGCAACACCATACTAACTACAACGTATAAAATCCAGGACTATGATTTGCATATATTTAATTATAAATAATTAAACGCAAATAATTGTTTATTTAATTAAATAGATTAGTGGCAATGGATCGTGAGTTTCCGTCACTTAAATCTAGACATTAAGTACACAACTCCAACAGAGGTGACCTACAAAACCCCCAAAAGCAGGACCCGCGCATCCACAAAGAAGAGGAAGGCAGTCGACACATCGGCGCGCGAAATCGCGGCCCCCAAAACGGTGTGCTTCGAATCGCTCAAACTGATGGGTGTGGAGAAGGAGGTTCGGGGCTATTTCAAGGCCATAGGGTGGGAGCCGTTTCTCGAGTGGTCTGGGCAGATCAATGAAGGCATCGTGAGGGAGTTCTTTGGTTCTCTGGGTATCAAAGAGACCAAGGACGAGAGAGTGATAGGAATTCAATTTGAGTTGTTTGATCGAGCTGTCTCTATTGGTGGTAATGAATTGGATTTATGTTTGGATATGGCAGGTATTGCGGATCTGAAGTCAAAGGCCTACCAGGAAGCACTGAGGACTTTCCCGGAGTACACAAAGAGGGAGCTGCAGAAGATCTGGAAAGAATTGGGCAAAGGAGGGGAGTTCATTGGGCAAACCACCAAGTCCATCCAGTTCACGAGCCATGCCCTCAGAGTTTGCCACCGGATCCTGGCTATCAACTTCTTTGGCAAGATCGACTGCAGCAGTGCGGTTTCCCAGATCGAGTTGGGCATACTGTGGTGCATGACCCAAAAGACTAGGCTGCATTTCAGTTCATGCCTCTGTGCCCAGATGAAGTGGCTCAATACTCACCCCCTCCAGCGCTTCTCACTGGCCCATTTCCCGATGGTGCATGCGGCTAAGATGAACCTGATCAAGAAGGGCACAAAGCTGGACATGATGGTGGAGGGCAAGTTTGACATCCAGTGTTTCAAGCGCATGCAGGACATTGTGCCCCTGAGTGATGGTACTGTGAAGTTCCTAGAGGAGAAACCAGTTGCGGTGAAGGCAGAGGCGAGAGATCCGATTGCTGAGGCTAAGTCCAAAGAGGAGATTGCAGAGAGGCAAGGCGCGATCGAAGCGCGGTTGGACAAGATCGAGAAGGTGTTCGAAAATGTGAAGGCAATGATGATCGCATACTTTGACTACTGTGGATTCAGGTACGCACCTGCTTCCACCTCCTAAATTGTACCCTCCCTTGTTTTTAGTAGTTGTTAATTTTTTTATTTTATTTTGTTTTTTTGGTTTTTGTAAAGGTCACCCCCGAGTCACTTTGGTTCGGGGGGGGACTAGGTTGATCTCCCTGCTGACACACTTTTCCCAGGCAAAGTGTGTGAGGGGGCAGGTGCGCCAAACTTTTTGAGTCACAGTCTGGTCGTGGGTAGCCCCTACCAATCTTATTACTTTTGCACACTTTGCCCAGGCAAAGTGTGTGAGGGGGGAAAGGGAAAGGGCACACCCCTATTTCTAATCGAGTCAGCATGATTATGTGATCACTTTGGGCAAACATACATACAGTAACTCAAACTTCATAGTTAAGATGCATGAAATAGGGATGATGGAACCGTTCTAGGCAAACTGTGAGAATTGAGCCAACATTGATATATGATTTCTTTCTTTGAGAGTCTGCTATGATATTTACAATGCTTGTCTTTGCCTGTTTGCTGAAATGAGTAGTTTGACTGAGTAGAGTTGTTAGATGATTAGGGCATTTTCTTGTTTCATTTCTGCTTGAATAAATAACACTGCCCCTTGCTAGCCCTTTGAGCTTGATTGAATATTCCTTGTGAACCCATCTGGTATTATGCCCACATTACATAGGCAGCCAGAGAGAAAAGAGGGAGTTAGGGCATAGTGTTCAAAAAAAAATAAAAGAAAAAGAAAAAAAAAATAGAATAAAAAGTTGTTGTGCTAAGGCCCGTAAAGAAGGGGCAAAGTTGTTGGAAATCGATATCCCGGAATTAATAAATTTAAATAAATAAATTATCTAATTAATTCCGACCGAAATCCTTTGGAGATCGAATATCCGGATTGTCAAATTGCGGAACGACAACTCCAATCGACTCCCGGTTGCCGGAACATCCCGCCACGAACCACCACGAAGCCGGACTCAACCAAATAAGCCGCCGCGGGGATAGCCCGCGGCTGTCCGGTCGAGCCCCCGCATGGGGCTCGCGGCTGTACACGGCAGCCGCCTAGGGCTGCCCTTGGCAGCCCCTTATGCACGCCCAGCTGCCCCCGGTGATCGCACGACCAGCCACGGTCGAACCGTGGCTTGCGATCACCATCAGCCCACCGCCGCGCGAGCGGCGGTCCAGCCGCGCAAGCGGCGTCGCCCCGCCGGAGCGGAGCTCATGCCGCGCGAGCGGGGCTGCTCCAGCAGCCCGCTGGATGTGCACGGGCGATCGAGCTCGTGCTCGATCGAGTCTCGGCGTCCAGCCGAGGCTCACGCCCTTCGACCCCTCCTAGGCGAGCCGACGATCCGCCGGCGGTCCGGTGGTCTTCGACCCCCACCGCTCGGTTCGTCCTCGTCTTGGGTCTCGTTCTCGGATCTTGGTTCATGAATATTCTCACGATAATTAAACGATAAAATTATAAAGAGGGTTTTACGATTTACCTCGTTCTCGTTGTTCGGAAAAACGTAGAACTCAATTTGACGACCTTGAGATCTTCCCACGTATTCCTTGCACTAGCTCGGACGTCGTGTGGGCGACGATCTACCGAACTCCATGGATCTCCCTCTCTACTTTCTCTCTCTAGAATTGTGATCTTCAAGTTATGAGAATAGAGAAGACCATGTAGTGCTTTTATAGGCTACGTAGGGGACCTTAAGGAGGTGGAATATTGGACTTCCAATATTAATGATTAAATTGAGCCCAAGCCCAAATCTATTAATCCATTAATATTAATTAATTCTATTTTCCACTGTATAAAATTAATTGCACTCCCAATATTAAACCATATTATATCAAATAATATTTCTCCGGTAGTATTATTTATTCCGTGTATTTAAGATATAAATATCCATGAATAAAATTAATTTATTGCTAATTAATTTATTCATCTCTTATATCCGAGACTAGTACCATTCATCCTTAATTATTATGCGGAACAAATCCACCTGCAGGGTTTACATAATAATTCCTTATGAACTCATCTCGGGGATATTATCAACCCTTACGGGATACACTTTCCCGTCAAGTATTCACGGCATGTCATATATAAAATATAGTGACCCAACTTAACCGGTAATTAACCCAATAATTAAATCGGTTAATTCCTTTGGTAAATCAAAGTCACTTATATTAAATATACACACCCGCAATAGTATCGGGGATTAAGAATAAAATACACTGAGACTTGAATCGATTATCGCCGGCAATCCTAATCGATAAATCTCAACGATCCGCTCAATACACCAAGTGTACAAGTGTGATAAAATAATTAAGATAAATTATTTTCTCTCTCACACAACGACTATACCGATGGATTGGTCCGTGTCCATCTAGGTCGTGAGCAACTGTTTGATTAAATACGAGTAACCGATAGTATGATCTTCTGTGTGTCCATACAACACCATATTAACTACAACGTATAAAATCCAGGACTATGATTTGCATATATTTAATTATAAATAATTAAACGCAAATAATTGTTTATTTAATTAAATAGATTAGTGGCAATGGATCGTGAGTTTCCGTTACTTAAATCTAGACATTAAGTACACAACTCCAACAATCTCCCACTTGTACTAAGGTCTAGTCATTTCCTCCAAACTCCCGACTCTCATACTCATCACGTGCTTAAGTTGTACTTCCAAGAAGTACTATGTGAATGAGCACTCTAGGTTGCCGCTCTGAAGTTATCTTGGTGACTACAGCGTCGTATCCCTCGACGATGACTCGTATCAGGTGGTACTTGCACTATGTGTTATCTTACACTTATGGACTTGTGATTTCTTACCATTTGCCATTGCACCGCTATTTACATAGCCTTTGGCAAATTAAGAATCACAACTAAGTCCCAGAGATTATCCCGGAGTTATACCAAAACTTCCGCTGCCTCTGAGGCCGCTTTTTGGTTACCTATGGCAGAGTCCGAAAAGCATCGTGCTTATCACTCTTCCATGTTAAAACTCCTTCTCCTTCAATAGTGAAACACATAGCCTGATATCGACTTACACCGGTCCTCATTCGATTTAGAAATCTAAGAGAATGTAATCCAAAGGAAATGCTCGTCTGTTCCGTAATCCAGAACATAGTTTCTAGTACTTCGAAAGTACTTAAAATGTTCATTACAACAGTCGAGTATTCCTTTCCAGGATTACCTTGACATCCTCCCACTATGCTAACCGCATAGCCGATATCAGGTTTTCGTTTTTCAACATTGCATTTATTAAGCTTTCCACATTCAAAGTGTAGGAAACTGCTTTCATTGCTTCTATCTCCTTTTGTGTTCCAAAACACATATCCTTAGATAGATGCATTCCGTCTCTGAAAGGTAACGAACCTTTCTCGGAATCTTGCATGTTTAAAACGAACCATAATCATTTATGTAAGATGTCCAGGAGAAGTACAATGTTCTTTCTAGAGATCCAAGATCTCAAGAACATGTCCAACTTCTTCCTTTATCTTTCATAATGATTTATCTAGACAACCATCATTTTATGTCTGATAACATCTTTACATTGTTGCCAATGATAAGAGTGTCATCTACATAAAACCTCCGAGAAACACCACCTTGTTTTCCATCACGTTTCCAATACACACAATTCGTCTATGCTTTTGATGAATCCATAAAATGGACTATCTCATCAATTTGCAAGTACCACGAACTCAATGCTTTGTTCCAATCCATAAATGGATCAACTAAGCTTGTACTCTAAATGATATTGCTTCTTAGCAATAATCCTTATTGCTCTCCGAGAAGGCACATTTAGATCTAGTACGGCCTTCATGTAGATCTAGGGATCGATTTCATGTATACTAGGTCCAGAGTCCGAAGACTCTCCTAGTCTTATGAATATCTCCGGTTGTCCCACAACCTCCCACTACAATGGCATTCCGGTGTATAAACAGTGATAACAGTAGGTGCAGTTAGTGGTGTACCGCTACTCGGTTCGGCTGGTTCTAAGTCTTAATCTTTCTCTCTCATTTCAAAGTATTACGTCACCTTGGGCTTGTGGTTCATTATATAGTTTTTCTCTAAGAACCGGGAGTTAGAACTTATAACGTCCTTCTGGTTCACAGTACTATTGAACACACATCTTTTGTTCTTCTAGGATATTCTACAACCGCATTTGAATGCGCCGTTGTTTCCAGACATATCCATAGAACATAGGTAGTTCCGTATAACTCATGTTTTTACTATTTCTATAAAAGTTCCATTTCTTGTTTACGACACACCATTTCTACACAACAGTGTATGGTGTAGTCATTTGGGATCAAATCCCAATCTCTGATTAGTATGCCATGCACTCCTCAGACAGGTACTTGCCTCCGCGATCAAATCGCAGGCTACAAATGGATATACCTTGATGGTTCTCCACAATTGCTTAGTGTCCATTGACTTGTCAAAACACTTGCTTTTGTGGCACATCAGGTATTCTAATCCATTTCTCGAGTAATCATCAAATGAAGTACTCGTACCTTATTGTCTGAGTAGACATAGGTCTGCATACATCAGAGTTAATCAATTCCAATACTTGTCCGGATCTTATATCTTATATCCATAAAGGATTGCTTAGTCATATTATCTTCCAAATTAGATTCTTAGGTCGGAGGGTCCACTCCTTCAACTTAATTGATCAAATATCAATTTTCGACCTTTGAACTTCTTAATTGAATAAACATGACTCAGCATAAGAATCCACAAGTATAATTGATAAATAAATCTCTTATTAGTAAAACGAGTTTCATACTACGGTTCGTTGCATCGTGGTGGACTCAGGATTCATCATTTATATATCGCTAGCCAATGTACCAGAATAGATAATATCATTATTTCTTCTTATAACCATCAAATGATTAAAAGAAATAAAATATCCATTCATTAGAAATCCAGAACAAAGTTCTTTCTAAAATTAAAGGTACATAAAAGCAATAACTCAAAATGAAATCCTATAAAATGTCCTCCACTGCAACTGCTGCCTCCTCTACAGCATTGCCCATGTTAGACTACGATTTCTTCTTTTCTAAGTCGTTGGGTTTCCTGGAACCCTTGCATTTAAAATGCACATACCGTCAGTGGTTCCATATCTACACACCAAGTTCCGGTAGATAATACCACTGACTATGTTTTACGACTAAAATTTCGTACTTCCTTTGAGAGGATAATCAGACTTCCAGTACCCAGACTGTTTGTATCGAGAATACTTGCCTATTGGCTTTCTCGTCCCATCTCGTGGTTCATGTAACTTATGACCACTGGGTTTCTTTGCTTTCTTTTCCTTTCCACCGATTTTTGCCTCTAGGTTCGAAATGTTGGAGTAGTATACTTAATGTCTAGATTTGAGTATTCTGAACTCCTTGTACACTTTCATTTACCTATTAAATACGAACATTCATTTGCTTTTAATTGTTATTAATTAAATATATGCAAAATATAGTCCTGGATTCTATACGTTGTAGTTAGTATGGTGTGCGACGTCACACAGAAGATCATACTATCGGTTACTCGTATTTAATCGAACAGATGCTCACGACCTAGATGGACACGGACCAATCCATCGGTATAGTCGTTGTGTGAGAGAGAAAATAATTTGTCTTAATTATTTTATCACACTTGTACACTTGGTGTATTGAGCGGATCGATTGAGACTCATCAATTAGGATTGCTCGGCGATAATTGATTTGAGACTCAGTGTATTTTATTCTTAATCCCCGATATTGTTGCGGGTGTGTATATTCAATATAAGTGACTTTGATTTACCAAAGGAATTAACCGATTTAATTATTGGGTTAATTACCGGTTAAGTTGGGTCACTATATTTTATATATGGCATGCCGTGAATGATTGACCGGACAGTGTATCCCGGAAGGGTTGATAATATCCCCGAGATGAGCTCATAAGGATTTATTATGTAAACCTCGCGAGTGGATTTAATTCCGCATAATAAATAAGGTTGAGTGGTACTAGTCTCGGATAAAAGAGATGAATAAATTTACTAAGCAATAAATAAATTTTATTCATGGATATTTATATCTTAAATACACGGAATAAATAATACTACCGGAAAAATATTATTTGGATATAATATGGTTTAATATTGGGAGTGCAATTAATTTATATAGTGGAAAATAAATTAATTAATATTAATGGGAGATTAATAGATTTGGGCTTGGGCTCAATTTAATCATTAATATTAGAAGCCCAATATTCCACCTCCTTTAGATCCCCTACGTAGCCTATAAAAGCACTACATGGTCTTCACTTTTTCATAAGACAAGAATATCAATACTTGATAGTTCTAGAGAGTTGAAGAAGATCCATAAGCTTGGAAGATCGTCGCCCACCCGACGTTCAAGCTAGTGCAAGGAATACGTGGGAAGATTCAAAAGGTCGTCTTGAATTCGTTTCTCCGAACAACGAATCGAAAGGTACAATATCTAAACGCCCTTGATAATTGTTCGATTTTGGATTTATCGAGAATACCGTAGAACGAAGATCCGAGGATCGAATCCCGGAACGAGGGTCGAGTCGGGCGGTGGTGGTCGAACCACCGGACCGCCGGCGGCTCGTGGATCCCGCGTGGGGATCGCGTGCGGGAGGAGCGATCGATCCTAGGGATCGATCGCGGGGATGCTGCGGGGTTACCCGCAGCGAATCGTAGCGAGCTGCGGGGTTACCCGCAGCGAATCGTAGCGAGCTGCGGGGTTACCCGCAGCGGCTCGCTGGGACGAGCCCCAGCCCGTGCGAGCAGCGGATCACCGGATCCGCTGCGGGGATGCCATGAGGCATCCCGTGCGATCGCTGGGAGCGATGGCGGGTTCCCGCGGGGGTGCGGCTGGGCGCGCACGCGTCCTCGTGGGCGTTGTGCGTTCGGTCGAGCCCCGGCTCGCGTGGACTCGTGATTTCTCCGGCAATCGAGGTTTTTGATCGGGTTATTATTTTCCGCAAATTTTAATAGCCCGGGATATCGAATTCCAACAATTGGTATCAGAGCGTGGTTTACGTTCGCGGTATTTTCGATGAAATTGTTCTACCTTGCAGGGTTCCGACTATTATGGCTTAATTTATTATTCGTTTAATTTATTTTGTCATGTATGTTGGATTGATTAAACTCTCGGACATGTCGAGATTCGTTTTTGGTGGTGAATGCTTGTAATAGTAAAAATTCGGGGGTTGACCGAATTTAGGATTTATTATTACGTTCTACCTTTTTCCGGAAAATGTATAGGGTCGATTTCATGTATAGAATCGATACCGGATAGTGTAAAATTTATTTTGTAATTTTTTTTGCGTTGGATCGATGCCGAAACGACCGCCGGAGAAGACGCGTGACGAAGGAGACGACGTGAGGGTGAAGGACCGGGGATCGATCAATCCCCATGATCGATCCCGAGGGGATCGATCGACCCACGGCCGAAGATGGGCTGTCCGCGGGAGCCTCGGCCACGCCGGCCACCAGTGGTGGTGGCGCGTGGGCCGGGCGGCGGTGGCATGCCCTAGGCGGCGGTCGGACAAGGTGGGGGTGGCGTGGGGATCCCCAACCCATGCTACTCCTACCGGTAGATCCACTTTCCTAATTAGTTCGGGTTTTTCCTATTTGAGTATTCCTATTTTTGGGAATTCTCATGGATTAGGAAAAGAATTAATTGGAATTAATTTTATTTCCTTATTCTATTATGGAAGTCTTCTAGAGTATTCCGAGTTCTACTTGGAATAGGATCTTAGAGATTTAATAGAATTGGAAAGAAATAAAAGTTAATTTAGGATTGATTTATTTCCTAATTGATTATTCCTATTTTATGGGAATTCTCATAGTAATGGAAATTAATTAATCTTGGAAAGTAGAAGAGTCCTAAATTATTTTATTTCCCTATTTCATTATGGAAATCATCTAGAATATTCCAAGTGGGTCTTGGATAGATTATTCTAGAGATTTAATGAAGTAGAAAGGGAAAATAAAATAAATAAAAATATTAATAATATTTAATTTTATTTTTGATTTCTTCGATTGACTTAATTATTATTAATTAAGTATCTTTTGGATTTATTAAAAATAAATAGATTTAAATATTGGAAATTAATATTCTCGTCACATGGAGCATTCAAGAACGAAGACTAAAGACTAGAAGATGCGTACGGAGATGGAGTAAAGCCATAATAGTCGGAAAATAATATTCTAGTAATTATTTTGACTATGTGATAATATTATGTGCTTTATTACATGTATGCATGCTATATGTGTTTACTTTTATGCACTAGATAGCGTATCCCTTTATTGTAAAAAGCTAAGTGGGAGAGGGTATGGAAACATACCCATGGTCTCCATTGCTGCTCTCTTGGTGACTTTTATAAACTTTTGAAGTTTATATAGATAAGTTATTGGAGGAGAGTTCTTGTAATTCCTCTTACGAGAAACATTGATTAAGTTCATCAAACAATGCCTAATTTGTCTTTCCAAAACTGACTTCAAGTCGACTCATTCTCACCCCGGGGAGTGGAATGGAGCCAGAGCCACTTGGTCATGTCGAGGACACAAATTAGAGGCAGTCGTACCATTCTTTGATAGATGGATCGATTGTCTGCTCGGCTCCCTCATTTATGAGAGATAGGGTTGTTCGCATGGTGAATCACTGGTTAGAAACTTCGAGTTTCACTTATGATTCTCCGCGTCTTGATTTACAAGATTAAATGGGTCAAGTAATTGGATTTCAATTATATAAATCTTCTGGTGTAGTAAACGTCCACACGAACGTGGCTTGCTATACTGGATGGGATTTTGGAATAATTGATGTAGACAGTTATAGGGAATTGTGAAGGATTGCGAGTTGTCGTAAACGTCCACACGAACGTGGCTTGCGGTGATGTAACAATTCTAAACGATTCACCTTGGTACTGAGTAATGGTTTACACTTAGATACGCTTTATAGTATTCTTCCCAACGAAGTAACGCTATAATGATGTATGACCAAAGCAAATCTAATTGCTAAATCATTTGGGTGGGTAAACGTCCACACGAACGTGGCTTGCTTTAACCTGATGGGATTTTAGATGTGATTAGTGATTTAATGATATTATTTGAGGGAGATAATATCGGATATTAAATTGTTTGTTTGTTTTATGTGCTTATAGGTTAGGAATGACTGTGACCCCACTTTGTGATATACTTAAAGATGAAAACTCACTGGTTCCATATAGTGCTGATTGGAAAAGAAATCTGGACAATGTTCAGACTGTTGAGCCTTCCGAATCCACTATTGTCCCAACTGATGAGGACATTGAAAATGACCTCAAGGAGATGTTAGGACATAGTAAGGAAGCCGGACTAGAGGTGATTGACATACTCATCAAGTTCAGTCCCCTTGAGGAATCGCTTAAAAACGATTTCAAAAGAACTGAACTGATAAGTATGATCAGAGAATCACAAGCTCTAGTGGCCAAGTTGGAAGTGCAAGCAAAGAAGCCCAGTGGTTTTAAACCACGGACTGGGAGGAGCAAGCCGCGAGGCAAATGCTATCGATGCAAACAGTTTGGGCACTGGAGGTCTGATTGTTCTCTCATCAAAGGTACGAAATTTTCCTTAGTCACCGAAACATTGTCAGTGGTGTTATCTACCAGCACCTGGTGTGTAGATACGGGGGCCACTAATCATGTCTGCAATTCATTGCAGGGGTTCCAGGAAACCCGGAGACTTAGAGAGGGAGAGATCGTGGTCTACATGGGCAATGCCGCAAAGGTGGCGGCTGTTGCAGTGGGAGACGTTCACTTACGCTTTAGTAGTGATAGGGTTTTAGTTTTACAAAATTGTCTTTATGTACCCAACTTTAGAAAGAATTTAATTTCGGTTTCTAAGCTTATTTTGAATGGATATTCTGTTTCTTTTGACCACTCTGTGATCATAAGAAGAAACAGTGAAATTATCTGTTCTGGTACATTGGTGGACGATTTGTATGTGCTAAATCCTGAGTCTAACACGATGCAACTAACCGAGAGTAATAACACATCTACGAACACCAATAAGAGAAAGGAACCTTCTAGGATGAATCAATTATACTTGTGGCACCTAAGGCTAGGTCATATCAACTCAAATAGAATTCAAAGGTTGAAAGCTGATGGTCTCATCAGTGGTGTTGAAGGAGAGGACCTTCCAACCTGCGAATCCTGTTTAGAGGGAAAAATGACCAAGCGTTCTTTTTCTGGTAAAGGACGAAGGGCTGAACAAGTATTGGATTTGATTCACTCTGATGTATGCGGACCTATGTCTACTCAGGCAAGGGGAGGGTACGAGTATTTCATCACTTTCACTGATGATTACTCAAGGTATGGATTTGTATACCTGATGCGCCGCAAGAGCGAATCCTTTGACAAGTTCAAGGAGTTCAAGGCTTTTGCGGAGAACCTTCAAGGTAAATCCATTAAATGCCTGCGATCTGATCGCGGAGGCGAGTACCTGTCTGGGGAATTCAAGGCATACTTAGCAGAGAATGGGATTGATTTCCAAATGACATCACCATATACTCCTCAGCAGAATGGTGTGTCAGAAAGAAGGAATAGGACTCTTATGGAAATGGTGCGTTCAATGATGAGTTACTCGGACTTACCTACTATGTTCTGGGGATATGCCTTGGAAACGGCGGCGTACATTCTCAACATGGTTCCAACAAAAACGGTACCCACCACACCCATGGAAAGGTGGAGCGGGCGCAAGCCTAGCCTCAGGCACCTTCGGATCTGGGGTTGTCCAGCACATGTGTTGAGACAAGGTGCCGATAAGTTAGAACCTAGATCAGAATTACGGCTGTTTGTAGGATACCCGAAAGGAACTAAAGGTGGCATGTTCTATAGTCCTACGGACCAGAAGATCGTTATAAGTACTAACGCTCGGTTCTTAGAGGAAGACTATGTCATGGACCACAAGCCCAAAAGTGACATAATACTTGATGAGTTGAGAGGTAACAAGGAAGACTTAGATACAGCCGAACCGAGTATAGATACACCACTAGGATCTGCACCTGACACTGTCACTGTTAATACACCGGAACGTCGTCGTAGTGGGAGGGTTGTTAAACAACCAGACCGATGGATTGGACTAGGTGAGTCTTCGGACTCTGGACCTGGAGTTCATGAAATCGATCCCTGGACCTATGATGAGGCGGTACAAGATATAGATGCGCCTTCTTGGAAGAAAGCAATGAGATCCGAAATTGAATCTATGGATTCTAATAAAGTCTGGGATCTTGTAGAACCACCAAGCGGCGTAAAGCCAATTGGGTGTAAATGGGTCTACAAGAGAAAGAGAGGATCTGACGGAAAGGTTGAAACCTTTAAAGCTCGGCTTGTTGCGAAAGGATATACTCAGAAAGAGGGAATCGATTATGAGGAGACCTTCTCGCCGGTAGCCAAGATAAAGTCGATCCGGATTCTCTTATCCATAGCAGCTCATATGGATTATGAGGTGTGGCAAATGGATGTCAAGACAGCTTTCCTAAATGGAAGTCTTGACGAGACGATTTATATGAAACAACCAGAAGGATTCATTGCTAAGGGGAAAGATCATCTAGTGTGCAAGCTTAATCGATCCATTTATGGATTGAAACAAGCCTCGAGATCGTGGAACCTGCGGTTTGACGAAGTAGTCCAATCTTTTGGATTTAGTCAAAGCATGGACGAATCGTGTGTGTATTGGAAACGTGATGGGAAGAAGGTGGTGTTTCTCGTGCTTTATGTGGACGACATTCTTCTCATTGGCAACAGTGTGAAGATGTTATCAGACATAAAGAGATGGTTGTCTAGACAATTCGATATGAAAGATTTGGGAGAAGTCGGGCAAGTTCTAGGGATCAAGGTTATAAGGGATCGCCGGAGTAGAACATTGTACCTATCCCAGCAATCTTACATAGACACGATTCTGGCTCGTTTTAACATGCAAGATTCCAAGAAGGGTGAGCTGCCCTTCAGTAAAGGAACTTATCTTTCTAAGGAAATGTGTCCTCGGACACAAAAGGAGAAAGATGAAATGAAAGCAGTTCCCTACGCTTCGGCTGTGGGAAGCTTGATGTATGCAATGTTATGCACGAGGCCTGATATCTGCTATGCAGTTGGCGTAGTAGCGAGATATCAGAGTAACCCTGGAAAGGCTCATTGGACTGCCGTAAAGAGCATTTTCAAGTATTTTCGAAATACTAAGGATTATGTTCTAAGTTACGGGGCAGACAATCTGATTCCTTTGGGTTATACAGATTCGGATTTCCAAGCTGATAAGGACCGGTGTAAGTCGTAATCAGGCTATGTGTTTCACTATTAAAGGAGGAGGAGTTTTTAACATGGAAGAGTGATAAGCACGATGCTTTTCGGACTCTCCCATGGGTAACCAAATAGCGGCCTCAGAGGCAGCGGAAGATTTGGTATGGCTCCGGTATTACCTCTAGGACTTAGATGTGATTCTTAGTTTACCAAAGGCTATGTAAATAGCGGTGCAGTGGCAAACTTTAAGAGATCACGAGTCCATGAGTGTAAGATAACACATAGGGCAAGTACCACCTGATACGAGTCATCGTCAGAGGGACGATGCAGTAGTCACCAAGATAGCTTCAGAGCGGCAACCTAGATTGCTCATTCACTTGGTACTTCTTGGAAGTACAGTTTAAGCACGTGATGAGTATGGGAGTCGGGAGTTTGGAAGATATGACTAGACCTTAGTATAAGTGGGAGATTGTTGGAGTAGTATACTTAATGTCTAGATTTGAGTATTCTGAACTCCTTGTACACTTTCATTTACCTATTAAATATGAACATTCATTTGCTTTTAATTGTTATTAATTAAATATATGCAAAATATAGTCCTGGATTCTATACGTTGTAGTTAGTATGGTGTGCGACGTCACACAGAAGATCATACTATCGGTTACTCGTATTTAATCGAACAGATGCTCACGACCTAGATGGACACGGACCAATCCATCGGTATAGTCGTTGTGTGAGAGAGAAAATAATTTGTCTTAATTATTTTATCACACTTGTACACTTGGTGTATTGAGCGGATCGATTGAGACTCATCAATTAGGATTGCTCGGCGATAATTGATTTGAGACTCAGTGTATTTTATTCTTAATCCCCGATATTGTTGCGGGTGTGTATATTCAATATAAGTGACTTTGATTTACCAAAGGAATTAACCGATTTAATTATTGGGTTAATTACCGGTTAAGTTGGGTCACTATATTTTATATATGGCATGCCGTGAATGATTGACCGGACAGTGTATCCCGGAAGGGTTGATAATATCCCCGAGATGAGCTCATAAGGATTTATTATGTAAACCTCGCGAGTGGATTTAATTCCGCATAATAAATAAGGTTGAGTGGTACTAGTCTCGGATAAAAGAGATGAATAAATTTATTAAGCAATAAATAAATTTTATTCATGGATATTTATATCTTAAATACACGGAATAAATAATACTACCGGAGAAATATTATTTGGATATAATATGGTTTAATATTGGGAGTGCAATTAATTTATATAGTGGAAAATAAATTAATTAATATTAATGGGAGATTAATAGATTTGGGCTTGGGCTCAATTTAATCATTAATATTAGAAGCCCAATATTCCATCTCCTTTAGATCCCCTACGTAGCCTATAAAAGCACTACATGGTCTTCACTTTTTCATAAGACAAGAATATCAGTACTTGATAGTTCTAGAGAGTTGAAAAAGATCCATAAGCTTGGAAGATCGTCGCCCACCCGACGTTCAAGCTAGTGCAAGGAATACGTGGGAAGATTCAAAAGGTCGTCTTGAATTCGTTTCTCCGAACAACGAATCGAAAGGTACAATATCTAAACGCCCTTGATAATTGTTCGATTTTGGATTTATCGAGAATACCGTAGAACGAAGATCTGAGGATCGAATCCCGGAACGAGGGTCGAGCCGGGCGGTGGTGGTCGAACCACCGGACCGCCGGCGGCTCGTGGATCCCGCGTGGGGATCGCGTGCGGGAGGAGCGATCGATCCTAGGGATCGATCGCGGGGATGCTGCGGGGTTACCCGCAGCGACTCGTAGCGAGCTGCGGGGTTACCCGCAGCGGCTCGCTGGGACGAGCCCCAGCCCGTGCGAGCAGCGGATCACCGGATCCGCTGCGGGGATGCCATGAGGCATCCCGTGCGATCGCTGGGAGCGATCGCGGGTTCCCGCGGGGGTGCGGCTGGGCGCGCACGCGTCCTCGTGGGCGTTGTGCGTTCGGTCGAGCCCCGGCTCGCGTGGACTCGTGATTTCTCCGGCAATCGAGGTTTTTGATCGGGTTATTATTTTCCGCAAATTTTAATAGCCCGGGATATCGAATTCCAACACGAAACCTTTGGCATTGGCTACAAGAACTTGCGATTTCCGTCTGAACTCGTCTAAAAGGTCAAACATCTCAAAAACGTGGTTAAGCGTTTCCTCGAAGCGACTGGCCTTTATGAGTATCCTTATCGCTTCTTGTCTAGCCGCCTATGTCAATAGGCTCGGAAGGACAAAGCTTATTGAGTACAACCTTGTACTCTTTAACAGTTTGGGTAATGTCTAGATCTCTATTCCAATCATTACATTTAGGGACAAGTGAGTTTAAAATTCCTTAGTTATCACAGAAAGTGGGTTCAAAGCCATTTCCTATGAGCACATATAACAACAAACAATCGATTTAATCTCCGATATTATCTCCCTTAAATAATATCATTAAACCACTAATCACATCTAAAATCCCATCAGATATGGCAAGCCACGTGGTGTGGACGTTTACCAATCCAAATGATTTAGCAATTAGATTTGCTTCGGTCATACATCACTTATAGCGGAACTTCGTGGGGAAGAATACTATAATGCGTATCTAAGTGTAAACCATTACTCAGCACTAAAGTAAATCGTTTGGAATTGCTACATCACCGCAAGCCACGTGGTGTGGACGTTTACGACAACTTCACAACTCTTCACAATTCCTTATAACTGTCTACATCAATTAATCCAAAATCCGTTAGTGTAGCAAGCCACGTGGTGTGGACGTTTACTACACCAAGAGACTTTTATAATTGACTCCCAATTACTTGATCCATTCAATCTTGTAAATCAAGACGCGGAGAATCATAAGTGAAACTCGAAGTTTCTTACCAGTGATTCACCATGCGAACGACCCTATCTCTCATAAATGAGGGAGCCGAGCAGACAATCGATCTAGTCATCAAATGACACGAAAGTCTCTAATTTGTGTCCTCGACATGACCAAGTGGCTTTGGCTCCATTCCACTCCCCGGGGTGAGAATGAGTCGACTTGAAATCAGTTTCAGAAAGACAAATTAGGCATTGTTTGATAAACTTAATCAATGTTTCTCGTAAAAGGAATTACAAGAATTCTCCTCCAATGGCTTATCTATATGAACTTCGAAAGCTCATAAAAGTCACCAAGAGAACAGCAATGGAGACCATGGATATGTTTCCATACCCTCTCCCACTTAGCTTTTTACAATAAAGGGATACGCTATCTAATGCATAATTAAATACACATAAGCATGCATACATGAAATAAAGCACATAGAATATAATCACATAATCAAAATAATACTAGAATATTATTTTCCGACTATTATGGCTTTATCGCATCCCCGTACGCATCTTCTAGTCTTCAGTCTTCGTTCTTAAATGCTCTATGTGACGGGAATATTAATTCCAATATTTAAATCTATTTATTTTTAATAAATCCAAAAGATACTTAATTCGAAAATTAAGTCAATCGAATAAATCAAAAATAAAATTAAATATTATTAATATTTTTATTTATTTTATTTTCCCTTTCTACTTCATTAAATCTCTAGAATAATCTATCCAAGACCCACTTGAAATATTCTATAAGACTTCCATAATGAAATAAGGAAATAAAATAATTTATTTTATTTTCCCTTTCTACTTCATTAAATCTCTAGAATAATCTATCCAAGACCCACTTGAAATATTCTAGATGATTTCCATAATGAAATAAGGAAATAAAATAATTTAGGACTCCTAGTCCTTCCAAATTAATTCCTTTCTTAATCCATTAAAAATTCCATAAAGGAATAATTAAATAAGGAAAAATTAATTTAGGACTCCTAAACTTTCCAAATTAATTATTTTCCTAATCCATTAAAAATTCCATAAAGGAATAATTAAATAGGAAAATAAATTAATTATAAATTTATTCCTTTTCCTAATCTATGAAAATTCCCAAGAATAGGAATAATCAATAAGAAAAAATAAATTTATTCTAAATTTATTCTTTTCCTATTCCATGAGAATTCCCAAGAATCGGAATAATCAAAATAGGAAAACCGAATAATTTAGGAAAGTTGGATCTTGGCGGGAGAGCACGAGATCACGAGGACCACGCGTCCCCCACCATCATCGCCGGCCGAGAGCATCACCACCGCCAACCCCAGCTCACGCGCCACCACCATTGGTGGCCGGCGTGGCCGAGAGTCATCGCGGGGCAGCCCTTCGCGGTCGATCGATCCCCGTGGATCGCCCATGGGGATGGCCGTCCCTTGTCCTCCCTCTCTTCTTCACCTCCGTCACACTTTTCCGGTCGTCGTTTCGGAATCGATCCAACGTAAAATAAATTAAAATTTTATTACTACGCTATCCGGTATCGATTCTCTACATGAAATCGACCTCATACAATTTCCGGAAAAATAAGAACAAGCATTCACCACACAAGAACAAATATTGACATCACCGAGAGTTTAATAATCAAGAGAAATATTATGACATTAATTAACAATAATTAAATCTAGCCATAATAATCGGAAACCCTGCAAGGTAGAACAATTTATCGAAAAATACCATGAACTAAAACCTCGCTCTGATACCAATTGTTGGAAATCGATATCCCGGAATTAATAAATTTAAATAAATAAATTATCTAATTAATTCCGACCGAAATCCTTTGGAGATCGAATATCCGGATTGTCAAATTGCGGAACGACAACTCCAATCGACTCCCGGTTGCCGGAACATCCCGCCACGAACCACCACGAAGCCGGACTCAACCAAATAAGCCGCCGCGGGGATAGCCCGCGGCTGTCCGGTCGAGCCCCCGCATGGGGCTCGCGGCTGTACACGGCAGCCGCCTAGGGCTGCCCTTGGCAGCCCCTTATGCACGCCCAGCTGCCCCCGGTGATCGCACGACCAGCCACGGTCGAACCGTGGCTTGCGATCACCATCAGCCCACCGCCGCGCGAGCGGCGGTCCAGCCGCGCAAGCGGCGTCGCCCCGCCGGAGCGGAGCTCATGCCGCGCGAGCGGGGCTGCTCCAGCAGCCCGCTGGATGTGCACGGGCGATCGAGCTCGTGCTCGATCGAGTCTCGGCGTCCAGCCGAGGCTCACGCCCTTCGACCCCTCCTAGGCGAGCCGACGATCCGCCGGCGGTCCGGTGGTCTTCGACCACCACCGCTCGGTTCGTCCTCGTCTTGGGTCTCGTTCTCGGATCTTGGTTCATGAATATTCTCACGATAATTAAACGATAAAATCATAAAGAGGGTTTTACGATTTACCTCGTTCTCGTTGTTCGGAAAAACGTAGAACTCAATTTGACGACCTTGAGATCTTCCCACGTATTCCTTGCACTAGCTCGGACGTCGTGTGGGCGACGATCTACCGAACTCCATGGATCTCCCTCTCTACTTTCTCTCTCTAGAATTGTGATCTTCAAGTTATGAGAATAGAGAAAACCATATAGTGCTTTTATAGGCTACGTAGGGGACCTTAAGGAGGTGGAATATTGGGCTTCCAATATTAATGATTAAATTGAGCCCAAGCCCAAATCTATTAATCCATTAATATTAATTAATTCTATTTTCCACTGTATAAAATTAATTGCACTCCCAATATTAAACCATATTATATCAAATAATATTTCTCCGGTAGTATTATTTATTCCGTGTATTTAAGATATAAATATCCATGAATAAAATTAATTTATTGCTAATTAATTTATTCATCTCTTATATCCGAGACTAGTACCATTCATCCTTAATTATTATGCGGAACAAATCCACCTGCAGGGTTTACATAATAATTCCTTATGAACTCATCTCGGGGATATTATCAACCCTTACGGGATACACTTTCCCGTCAAGTATTCACGGCATGTCATATATAAAATATAGTGACCCAACTTAACCGGTAATTAACCCAATAATTAAATCGGTTAATTCCTTTGGTAAATCAAAGTCACTTATATTAAATATACACACCCGCAATAGTATCGGGGATTAAGAATAAAATACACTGAGACTTGAATCGATTATCGCCGGCAATCCTAATCGATAAATCTCAACGATCCGCTCAATACACCAAGTGTACAAGTGTGATAAAATAATTAAGATAAATTATTTTCTCTCTCACACAACGATTATACCGATGGATTGGTCCGTGTCCATCTAGGTCGTGAGCAACTGTTTGATTAAATACGAGTAACCGATAGTATGATCTTCTGTGTGTCCATACAACACCATACTAACTACAACGTATAAAATCCAGGACTATGATTTGCATATATTTAATTATAAATAATTAAACGCAAATAATTGTTTATTTAATTAAATAGATTAGTGGCAATGGATCGTGAGTTTCCGTTACTTAAATCTAGACATTAAGTACACAACTCCAACAAAAGTGGCAGAGAAAAGGCTAAACATCAAAAAGCCCTCTGCCCAAATAGAGCCTACTCCTCAAAATCTACCCATATGAGCCCAACACTACAACCCAATAAAAGTCCCTTTGATAACCCCCCTGCTTAGTTAAAACCAACTCAGATTAGCAATAAGGCAAATTTAGGCAAAGTGGAATCACAGCATAAAATGAGTGTCATTAAACCCATATACTACAAAGAGAGAAACACTGTGAGGGAGTGAACCCAAAGACCTTGAACAGACTCTTGACTTATTTTTATCTTTACTTGAATTTTGTGTTATCTGTATGTACTATGCCCTGTACTGATCATGCTAAAGTCCTTTGCTTTATTTCTCTCTACTTCTTTCAATTCTGTTTTCACTTTGGTCTTGAGTCAGGCAAATCAGAGCCCACGCTTGGGGACAAGCGTATCCAAGTGTGTGCGGTTCTGATGAGCCATTTTATTTGCTCATCTTAGAGCATTTTTACACCCTTTATTGAGTCAGTTTGAGTCGGTAACGTGTCTGGGAGGGCACAATTAGGTGTTTGGGCAGAGTGTGTATGGATGCAGGTAACAGGTGGCGCACTGGGCAAAAGAGGCAAGGAAATCCCCTTCTTTGGGCAAATCAGATTCTGGAGTGGTAGTGACATGCAACAGTTTGACCACATCGGGCAAATGGGTAAAGTCACGAAGCAGAAGACCCAGAATTCTTACCAAGTACCGTGCCTGGTCCGATCACCTGTGGAGGAGAAGATACCTGAAAGACGACGATTTGGGCAGAGAACGGCTGAAGACAGAAGATTCCCTGTGGGCAAGGTGTCAGCGTACCAGAATCCCTGGATTCGGGGGATCTGACTTATCCCCAATTCATTGACCGCTGACCCCTATTCCTTAGGGAGGAGAAACAGCCGCGGATTTGAATTCAAATTGAAGCCTTTAAAAGCTGGGGCGCGGTGGGCAGCAAGACGTGACACACAACACATTACGCATCGAGAAATCGAGAGAGCCGTCGGTCCCGCAGTCGTCGTCGCCGCTGGAGGAGTCGCCGGAGATAGAGATTGGAGCTGTTCGTCCGAGTCTCTTTATTTGTTTTGAGTAGAACCAGCCTTCGGGCTGATAAACAATTTCGTTTATGTTTTGCTTTTAAGTTTTTAATTCCGTTTTCCGATTTCCTTCAAAAACGTTTTCGATTTGAAGGCATGAATAATATAGTTCTATTTTCCTTATTTACTTTGCCTTTTAATTTCTGTATGATTGGCTAAGTTGTTTGTGCATCTGGGCAGGGGCGGATCGATGGTGATTTAGGGTTCTTAGTTTAACCGCGAGGTCGATGGGGCTAGAGTAGCCGGTTGGGGGTTTGTTCCCGAAGCAAAGTTGGTTGAGGATTATTTCTGGGGAGTTTGGGCAAACTAGGACGACCACTAGTGAACCTTTACAATCTGGGATACTGGTGATTGGTAAACCGCATAGATGTACCTTGTAGTATTGTTGCGGGCATAGCACTAGAACTTGCTGGAGATTGCGGTCGTATAACTCGGAGTTCCGGGCATGCTATTGGCCGAGCGGGTCTGTCTAGAGGGTAATGCGGGTTTGGGCAAACTAGATCCATGTTTGGTCGCATAGGTTATCGAATTGTCCAGATCTAGGGGGTTAGGCATAACGTTAGCTTGCCTTCTCTTTAAACTGTAAGGATAGATAAGGGGTGGGGCAATTGTTGGGCGTGACACAATAGGACCACTGTTGTCTTTTTAAAGCACCCTATAACTGCTGACAAACCGCTGGTAGAAATCCTTAGTGCCTATGACCGGTAGTTTGCCCTAATGATCCTGAGTGAAGCCATCTTCCCGGATGCCTTGTTTATCATCTGATTTAAGTCTATCTTTTAGTAATCTGTTAGATCTGAGTGTCTGCTTATTTCCCTTTCAGTTTTATTTTATTTGCATGTTAGTTTGGTTAGCCGTAGTTAGATCAAAGTGTTTGAAACGATTGCAAAACCGTTGTGCCCACAGCAACCCAAAATCAAATCTTTTTGTGACAACCCCTTGGGCAAAGCCGAGATCACCTACTGTAATTGCCTCCTTGTGGGACCGACCCCACGTACTTACCATTATCTACATTTTGTAGTGATAGGAGTACTCGCTAAATATAAATATCATTTTGACAGCGCGTTTGCTCTAACGACAAGCTTACGGGCTCGTCATGATACTATGTGCTTTATTACTTGTATGCATGCTATATGTGTTTACTTTATGCACTAGATAGCGTATCTCTTTGTTATAAAAAGATAAGTGGGAGAGGGGATGGAAACATTCCCATGGTCTCCATTACTGTTCTCTTGGTGACATTTATGAGCTTTCGAAGTTCATATAGACATGTCATTGAAGGAGAATTCCTGTAATTCCTGTTACAAGAAACATTGATTAAGTTTATCAAACAATGCCTAATTTGTCTTTCTGAAACTGACTTCAAGTCGACTCATTCTCACCCCGGGGAGTGGAATGGAGCCAAAGCCACTTGGTCATGTGAATAACACAAATTAGAGACCTTCGTACCATTTCTTGAAATGGATCGATTGTCTGCTCGGCTCCCACATCTAATGAGAGATAGGGTTGTTCGCATGGTGAATCACTGGTTAGAAACTTCGAGTTTCACTTATGATTCTCCGCGTCTTGATTTACGAAAATCGAATGGATCATGTAATTGGGAGTCAATTATAAAAGTCTCTTGGTGTAGTAAACGTCCACACCACGTGTCTTGCTATACTAACGGATTTTGGAGTAATTGATGTAGACAGTTATAAGTAATTGTGAAGAATTGTGAAGTTATCGTAAACGTCCACACCACGTGGCTTGCGGTGATGTAGCAATTCCAAACGATTTACTTTAGTGTTGAGTAATGGTTTACACTTAGATACGCATTATAGTATTCCTCCCCACGAGGTTACGCTATAAGTGATGTATGACCAAAGAAAATCTAATTGCTAAATCATTTGGGTGGGTAAACGTCCACACCACGTAGCTTGCCTTACCTGATGGGATTTTAGATGTAATTAGTAATTTAATGATATTATTTGGGGAGATAATATCGGTTATTAAATTGATTGTTTGTTTAAATGTGCTTATAGGTTTAGAGAATAGCTATGAATCCACTTCCTGTGATACTCAAGGAGAATAAACTCACTGGCCCAATTATATTGATTGGAGGAGAAATTTGGACATTGTCCAGACTGCTGAAGAGTACAAGTTTGTACTCTATGATGTGTGCCCTGCTGAGCCCACGGATGCCTCAACTAATGAGGAAAAGGAAGCATATCGGAAGTGGAAAAAGGCTGATGAAATGGCTAGGTGTTATATTTTGGCTTCCATGTCAAATGTACTCCAAACCCAACATGACTCGATGCCCACTGCCGAGGATATGTTGTACAACCTCAAGGATATGTTTGGGCATCAAGATCGTGCGGCAAGGCAAGAAGCCATGAGAGTCCTTATGACAACTACTCAGTCTGAAGGAACACCCGTTGGGGAGCACGTTCTTAAGATGATGAGTTTGTTGAATGAACTTGAGATCCTAGGAGCTCAAATTGATGGTGAGACGCAAGTCGACATCATTCTCCAGTCTCTGACCCCTAGTTTTGAGCAGTTTCGCATGAGTTATAATATGGGTAAACTATCTTATACTCTTGCGCAACTCCTGACTGAACTGAAGGCGGCAGAGGGGATCTACAAGAAGGGCAAGTCTCAAGCGCTTGTAGCTACCAAGTCCAAAGGCTTGAAGCCTGTTGGAGGTAGGGGCAAGAAAAGGAAGCAAGCCTGGAAACCCAGTGGTGCCAAGAGGAATGGACCACGAGTGGGGGCTGCCAAGCGAAGAGGCAAGTGCTTCCGATGCAATAAGTCTGGACACTGGAAGTCTGAGTGCCCTCTCAAAGGTACGAATTTTTCTTTAGTCGTGAAAACATAGTCAGTGGTATTATCTACCAGAAATCTGGTATGTAGATATGGAACCACTGACGGTATGTGCATTTTGAATGCAGGGGTTCCAGAAAACCCGACGACTTAGAGAAGAAGAGTTCAAGTCTACATGGGCAAAGCTGTAAAGGAGGCAGCTGTTGCAGTGGACGACAGTTATCTGCTTTTAAGTAGTTATAGGATTTCATTTCAAGTTTATTGCTTTATGTACCTTTTAATTTTAGAAAGAACTTCTGTTCTGGTTTCTATTATTTATGAATGGATATTTTATTTCTTTAATCATTTGATGATTTTGATAAGAAATAATGGTATTATCTATTATGGTACATTAGATGGCAATAATATGAATGATGAATCCTTAGTCTACCACGATGCAACAAACCGTTCTATATCTTGTTTTACTTATTAGATATATTTCTTTGTTAAATCATTGTACTTGTGAATTCTTATACTTAGTAGTATTTATTCAAATAAGATTCAAAGGTCGAAATTGATTTTATCAATTATAGTTGAAGGAATGGACCTTCCGACCTAAGAATTGAATTTGGAAGATAATACAACTAAGCATACCTTTTGGATAAAGGATAGAATTCGGACAAGTACTCATATTGATTGAGTACTGATATATGTGTACTTAGAGAGGTGAGAGTATTTTTTTCAAGAATACTAAAAAATGGATTAGAGTACTTGATGTGCCATAAAAGCAAAGTGTTTTGACTAGTCAATGGACACAAAGCTATTATGGGGAACCTTCAAAAGTATATCCATCAGAAGCCTGCGACTTAGTCGCGGAGGCTACCACCTATCTAAGTAACACATAGCATAATCAAAGAATGGGATTGGACAAGTTGTTCGGAACTACCTATGTTCAATGGATATTCCTGGAAACAATGGCACATTCAATGTAGTTGTAGGATATCCTAGGTGAACAAAATATAATGTGTTCTATAGTACTATGAACCAGAAGGACGTTAGATGAACTACAAAGCCCTAACTGACGTAATACCCGGTTCTTAGAAGAAGACTATTAGATGAACTACAAAGCCCTAACTGACGTAATACCTTGGAATGAGAAAAAGGACAAAGACTAGGAACCAGCCAAACCGAGTAGAAGTACACCACTAACTGCACCTACTGTTATTACTGTTTATACACCGGAATGCCATTGCAGTGGGAGGTTGTTTGACGACCAGAGATGTTCATAAGACTAGAAGAGTTTCGAACTCTGGATCTAGTAAAGATGAAATCGATCCCTAGCTCTGCACATGGGCAGTACTGAATCTAAATGTGCCTGCTTAGAAAGCAATAAAGGTTTATTGTTAAGAGGCAAGATCATTTAGAGTACAAGCTTGGTTAATCCATTTATGGATTGTTACATAACTATAAATCGTGAAACTTGCGAATTGATGAGATAGTCTATCTGATGGATTGATCAAAAAGCATAGACGAAAGGTGTATTGGAAGCATGATAGAAACAAGGTGGTGTTTCTCGGAATTTTATGTAGATAAACATTTTATCATTGGCAACAATGTAAATATGTCGTCAGACATAAAATGATGGTTGTCTAAATGAATCGGGATATAAGATTGAGTAGAAGTTGGAACATGTTCTCAAGATCTTGCGATCTAAGAATAAGAACATCGTACTTCTCCTAGATATCTTATACAATTATGGTTTTTTTTAAACATGCATAATTCCGAGAAAGGTTATTGCCTTTCAGACACAGAATATATATCTATCTAAAGATATGTGTTTCGAACACATGAAGGAGATAGATACAGACAAAGCAGTTTCCTACACTTCGAGTGTGGAAAGCTTGATGAATGCGATGTTGAAAAACGAGAACCTGATATCAACTATGCGGTTAGCGTAGTGGGAGGATATCAAAGTAATCTCAAAAGGAGATATTCAGATGCTGTAAAAGGTACTTGCGAAGTACTGGATTACGAAGCAACACGAATTCTTCTTTGATTACATATTCTCAGATCTCAAATCAGAGAAGGACCAGTGTAAGTCGATATCAGGCTATGTGTTCACTTTTGGAAGAGGTGGAACCTTGAAATGAAAGAGTGATAAGCAGGACGCTTATCGAACTCTATCATAACCGAATAGCAGCCTCAGAGGCAGCGGAAGTTTTGGTTGGGTTCTGGAATAACCTCTAGACTTGGATATGACTCTCAGCTTACCAAAGGCTATTAAATAGCGGTGCATGGTAAACTGAAAGAAGTCATAAGTCAAAAGGTGATGATAACACATAGAGCAAGTACCACCTGATACGAGTCATCGTCGAGGGAGACAACGCTGTAGTCACCAAGATAACTTCAGAGCGGCAACCTAGATTGCTCATTCACATGGTACTTCTTGGAAGTACAACTTAAGCACGTGATGAGTATGGGAGTCGGGAGTTTGGAGGAAATGACTAGACCTTAGTACAAGTGGGAGATTGTTGGAGTTGTGTACTTAATGTCTAAATTTAAGTAACGGTAACTCCCGGTCATATCATTTAATCTATTTAATTAATAAACAATTGTTTGCTTTTAATTATTCGATAATTAAATATATGCAAAATATAGTCCTGGATTCTATACGTTGTAGTTAGTATGGTGTGCGGGCCCACAAGGAAGATCATACTATCGGTTACTCGTATTTAATCAAACAATTGCTCACGACCTAGATGGACACAGACTAATCCATCGGTATAGTCGTTGTGTGAGAGAGAAAATAATTTGTCTTAATTATTTTTATCACACTTGTACACTTGGTGTATTGGGCGGATCGCTTGAGACTTATCAATTAGGATTGCCTTTGATAATTGATTCAAGTCTCAGAGTATTTTATTCTCAATCCCCGATACTATTGCGGGTGTGTATATTTAATATAAGTGACTTTGATTTTCCAAAGGAATTAACCGATTTAATTATTGGGTTAATTACCGGTTAAGTTGGGTCACTATATTTTATATATGACATGCCGTGAATACTTGACGGGAAAGTGTATCCCGTAAGGGTTGATAATATCCCCGAGATGAGTTCATAAGGAATTATTATGTAAACCTCATGAGTGGATTTGTTCCTCATAATAATTAAGGTTGAATGGTACTATTCTCGGATATAAGAGATGAATAAATTAATTAGCAATAAATTAATTTTATTCATGGATATTTAAATCTTAAAATTCTCCCGTGTATTCAGTCACAGATTTTTGACCTTGTCGTAAGTGTTGCAGACGCTGATACAAATCCTTCTCATAGTTGTACGGTACAAACTCAGCTTTCATATATTTACGCAATTTTTCCCAGTGGACAATTTTCGGCTTGCCTGAACGTTCTCGTAGACCTTTTAATTGTTGCCACCATGCTTGTGCACGGCTACGAAAACGAGTTGTGACTAGCGGCACACGAAATGCTGGAGGAACAGCTTTGAAATCCATTACTTCTTCTACAGTAGATAACCAATCTATGAAGTCATCAGGCCGTAATTCGCCTGAAAATTCAGGAATCTCAATGCGCATCCCTGCTTCCCAACGACGATCATCTGCACGGGGTGGGAAACGACGAGCAGGATCTCGTTGATTATCGTTGGCGAATATGTTAATGTCAATCATCGACCTCATCTGTGGTTTCATCGGAATCTGCCATGGGGTTGGGATTGGGGAGTGCCGCCTGCAAAGCTGCGAATTGGGTTGTGAGTTGCTCCATCTGACGTCGGAGTTGGGCCACATCGTCTCGGTATTGTACTTCTTCAATGGGAACAGTTCGTTGATTGCGGGCATTACGCGGCGGCATCTTCTGTTGATCGGCTTGCTATGATACCAAATATTTGTAGTGGCCACATGTTAAGTTATGTATGGATCAGGGTAGTACACATATATTGGGGTAGGATAGAATAAACCCTCTTGAGTTCATACATGTTGACCCAATTCAGTTTAATCGATAACTTAATTTGAATGGAGAGAGTTTGATCATTTCTTGTCTCAAATATGGTCGGATCACATTGGTCGAGAACGTTCAATTGAGAGATTTTGATAATTCCTTGTCTCAAATACAATCAGGCCACATTGGTGAGGACTTGAGCCGTCTTCTTGGAAAGCTCAAGACAGAAGGCGAAAGTGGGTCATCTTTTTCGAAACAAAATGAATACAATTTTATTCTTATTTTATTCAATTTATTTACATTTTATTTTTTACTTTTCAACTTAAAAATATATTTTTACATCATACTTTATGATCAAAAAATAAAAAAATAAAAAAATATTAGTTTTCGTTCTAAAAAAAGACTTTCAAACTCTTCTAAAAGATACTCCCTCGGTCCCCTACGTATGGTCTTACTTTGCTTTTTTTTTTGTCCCCAAGGAATGGTCGCACCCCCCAATCCTACCCAAAATACCCTTACAAAGTTATCTTAAAAATATTCAGAAATTTACTAATTAATTAATCATACTTATCTTTATTAAAAAACATATAATTAAACATTCTTTAATCACTCCACCCACCACCGAATACAATTAAATCACAGTACTCTCATCTCTATCTCTCCTCACTTCATCTTCTTCATCTACCCACAAACCCTAGATCCCCAATTATTCACCTTTCATTTTTCTGAAAATCCATTTGAAAATACTCGCCTTCCATCACCTCTCCGTGAAACTCAGATGTCTACCTTCTCTGATCTAGAGACTGAGAGTCAAGTTTTTGCTAGCCCACCAATGTCGATCTATGACTCAGAAAAGAACGACTTCGTGCCAGAAACATGCATGGACTTCGTGCCGGAAACTCAGATGTCTACCTTCTTTGATCTAGAGACTGAGAGTCAAGTTTTTGCTAGCCCACCGTTGTCGATCTCTGACTCAGAAAAGAGCGATCTCTCGCCGGAAACCTGTATGTACGAATTTGTGCCGGAAACACCTCTTGAATTGCGCAGTGAAATTGTTATTGAGAAAGAAGCTTCACTGTTCTCACCCCTTGAGGAGCTAATTTTTGTGTTTCTCCCTTCATATAGAGGTTCGTGTCTTTCCATTTTTTTCTACCTACCTGGGTTTGACTGAATTACTAACATTTTTTGCTCATGTGCTACTTTGTAGAAGTGTTGAAAAAGGAGAGAGGTTGGTGATGGACTTGGGTCTAGAGGATGGATATGAGTGTTGAGCTCCTTGGTCAATTTTCTGTGAGTTTCTCTATATCCCTTTACTGTGATTGTGATACAACATCTTTCTTGACATTCTGAGGGTTGGGTTTTCAAATTTACATAACATAGCCAACTGATATTATTCAAAATGAAATTATGTGCTTACATGATAAACATTTCCTTACATCAGTTCTAAGGAAAACTAGGAAAACATGTTCACTATGTAAGCTTCAAAATATGATATCCGACACAATTCAGTTAGGATTCTAAAGCTGCAAATATGGGTTCAAGATCATAGGTCCATACCTCAGTATTCCCTGTGTCCACCATGTACTGGACAACTTGTTTTATGAGTGTTATATCCACCTTTAGGCTAGTTGGCAGTGTCCCTTCTCTGATCATTTTATCTTTTCCCATGTGTGGTAGCTTGTAGTTGTTGTGTCCGTTTGCTTTCAGAACTTCTATTAAACATGCTTGTAAGCTTAGGAATACTTTGTTCAGTATAGTTGGTGTTTGGTTTTCATAGGCTAACAACACATTCATAACCAATTGATCCACAGTTTTGCTTGCTGTGGTCACTTGGAGTGACTGTATAGCTCTGAAAAACCCCAGGTCATTGATGTTTGTGTCTGGGGAGTTAGGGGGCTGTTGTATTAGTTGAATATTAAACCCATCTGATAAAGCAGCAGCTCTGAACTCTGGATCATCATTTAGAATGTGAGGGGGAGCATTATCCTGCTGTATGAATATGTCTTTGCTTGCTCCTGGGGGCCACTTGGCTTTAATTGCTGGAAGTATCTGCGTTTTGTAAAACAAGTAGAGTATTTGATAATACATTTAGTAGAAATTTTAGTGATGTACTCATAAATGCAAAAAGCTAGCGCATACCTGATTCAAAATATAATCTTTAGTGACTTCTTTGGTGATTGACTCTATTGGTTTAGTAACAAGTGTGCCCCTCACCCTGTTTCTAGAACTTCTTTGTGCTGGGGCTTGTTTTGTGAATGGCCAGAGACCTATTTTCCCATCAAACAGCACATCACCCTCTTTAGAAAACCTAGGTCTAGCCACTGCACACATAAACATTACTTTGGGGATGAACCTTTTAGATTGACATGTCCTGAGGGGCTCATCTTCGTCTGGTGCCATGTAGTACCTCTCAGATTTCCTAGTCATATAAAACCATTTTTCATCTATGTGCACAACATTACTCATATCTGAAAAAACAATGTTCTTGGAACCTGGTTCACATTCTAATTGGCTCAAACTGTACTCCAGCCTTTGTAGCTTATTCTTCTGTGTTAACTGAGGCTTTATTGCATTTGTATGGGGTCTGATCACCTTGGATTTCACCCATCTACCAACATGGCTTTTACTTATTTTTAATTGAACGGCTAAATCCCTGATGTTTGTTCTGTCTCCAAACGGGATAGATTTCATCTTCTCTTGATCAAAAAACACACGTTTTTTCTGAGGTATGCCTACTTTATTTGACTTTAATATAACTGCCTGACCTGCTCGCATTTGTACCTTAGCTGCTGCCCATACTCTTCCCACTGTCCTCTTGCACACTTGAAATTTATCTGCTGCTTCTTTAACCTTGCCATGAACGAGAACTCCATCTTTGTTGTTTGCCAAACAAAACTGAGCAATGAGGTTTTTCGTTTCTGCTGTAAGTTCTGATTTTTTTGTACCAGTCATGATTTTTTTTTTTTTTGTGGAAGATTATGTTTTGTGTAATTTCTTGTGAGATTTGTTTTGTAGGGATTAAGTTCTAACATAAAATGGTGAGTGTTTATTTATAGATGCAATTAGGAGGGAAACCAAAATTGTTTAAATTAATGATGTGACTTTGGTAGGTGGGACATTTGGGGGGAAATTTAAATTTTTTCACACTTACTGCTTTTACACTTTTTTCAGATTTCCAAAATTTTTTGAAGAACATGAGGAACAAATTCAAGATTTTGAAGAACTACAAGACTTGTGTTTTTTTTCTGGCGCAGTTATTATTTTAGTAAATCTAATGTACTTTGTATGTGTTCATGTTTGTATTCATACAATTTCAAACTTGTGTTTTTTTTTTTTTTGCTTTGAACAGTAATTATATGTGAATTTGTAATTTATTAAGACTTGTAATTTTTCTTTGCGTTTTTATTTATTTTTTGTTTAATTTTTTATTGTTAATTAAAGATTAATTAAAATTAATCTGTTTTGTGAATTGTCAATTATGCCCTTCAGCTGAAAGAGAAAATAACATACGTGGCACATTTTCTTAATAAATGTGCCACTCCCACCTCTGCCCATACGTAGGGGACCGAGGGAGTAGATGGTGTAATTGAAAATAAAATACTTTTTGATTAAATATATGAACCACCACACCAAATTTATCGTGCCCTAAGTAATTTAAAAAAATTCAATTCATATTAAGATCATTTTAAATACTCTCTTATCCATGTCAAACTAATAATTACATCTTATTTGTATTTTGTAAAAAAATTGTGATCAGTGGCAGGGCCACTTGTAATAAAAGGGGGCAAGAAAAAAATTTCTTTGTATTTTTTACAATTTTAAAAAAAAAAATGTATTTTTGTTATGCTTAGCCCCTAAAAAAAAAAAATATATATATATATATATATATATATATATATATATATATATAAATAAAATAATCTCAGCCACTTTTTTTCTGGCTGAAATTAGTGTGGATGTGGAACAAAAGTAGTAACAATAAATAAATTCATTTATTGAAATTAAGTTATTCATAAAAGAGTTTTTCTACGTGGTGTACTTGTATTGAAAAATGTCTATGCCCATAAGACCACGAGAAGAAGCCTAAAATAACCGAAACCGAACCTAAATCTAAAAACCCACCACCCATTTCACAAAGCTATACAAAAAGAAACCTTGTAAAAAACGAACATTCTCATAAATCAAACTATAAGTATCTTACTCGTTAATGTTTTCCCCAATGGTGCATCAAGGACCATGGCACTAAAATGGAGACGAGAAGGATGATGGGAAAGAACATACAGATTCTAAAACAGTACTGAGAACACCTTCCAGCCGAGTTGCAGCTACACCAGTGCTGATTCATCACTTGCTTACCGCACTCGTGGCAGAAGCTGATCCCACATCTGCACTCACAAAAATGTCGACATTCAACATTAGCCTACTGACCATGTAAACGAGCAAAAATAATATTAAGAAACCAGGTTGTGATCGAAAACAATTTGTATGATAAAATAGTATTGTATGTCTTCTGCTCGTTCTTGTTGGTCGAATAAGGCCATTATATCTGTACTGTACTCTACAAGGTCATAAAATAATTCAAGCTCGGCTTGACTTTTAATGATTAAAAATAAACGCCCGTCTAAACTCCAAATCAACCATTAACATGCATAAAGATGGACATATTGTATCAAAATGCAACATGAGAGAATTGATTGGAAAGAACATATGCATCAAATAAGATACCGATTTCTACCAACACTACTACAGAGCTTTTAAGCTCTTATAGATAGCCTAACGAAACGAGGGAACTTGATAAAGAAAAGTATCCTCTTTATCAAGTTGATCAGCAGTCTCATTTGGTTTTTTCCCCAAATACAAAAACCATAGCATATTTTTTTATTATAATTAACTAAAAAGAATCCACATGGAAAACACACTCACACTCACACACACCGATAGAAAGGCAATTAGAGATTTGACCTGCACTTGACAATTGGGCAGCCGTCGACGCGGGTGACGAAATGCCTGCAGCCCGGACACCTCATCCATTTACTGGCCTCCGCCAATCTCCCGGGAGGTTTTATGAAATGGCCTTTTCACATCTATGTATTTATCATCTACCCTACTCTTAAAAGGTTTTTACTATATACCCTATATTTATTAATAAAACATTATTTATTTAAGAGCTGCCCACCCAACCCCTACCTCTCTCTAAAAAACAGCCCGTGAAATCGTCGGCGAAACTTTCTCCTTCCTTCACCATGAAAACCGTAGTCCGAAACAGTCTTAGGTCGTTGAAATTGTTGGGGCCCATACCCTCCTCAACTCGAATCGATTTCCGATTGATTCTCTGGTCTCACAACAACATCTATCCGGCCAGATTACCCATCGACGGGATCCCGATTTTCAATTCGAGGGTCAATGGTTTCCCTCGTTGCATCCAGCGGAAGAAGCTCGTCGCTGTCATGTCGTTTTCTATTTAGGAGCTGCCCAATCCTCCGCGGAAAAACAAACAGGACCTGCTCACCTCCGCTCCCTTTCATATTGGATGAAATCATACAAATTCCTCAATTTCTGCAATTTTGTGTCTTTTTTTGTTTCTGCGATTTTGTGTTGTGTCTGCAATTTCGTGGTCATCGCCTTCATTCCTTTTTATATTGATTATGTTGGCAACATCAACTTCTTTCCGATGCAACAACAACCTCTTCTCGATGCAGCAGCAACAACTTCTTCCCTATGCAACAAAAGCAACAACTTTTTTTATGTATTCTTTTATGTTAGTAACAAATTTATATTGTGTTTGAATGACCAATGTTTGGAATTATATGTATAGTAGTTGAAAAAATGGTGAAAATTGTGTTTGAAAATTAATTATAAATTTGTTTGGAATTATATGTAGTATTGTTGTTTTAATTAAATGTATAGAAGTTGAAAAAATAGTTAAAAAAATGATAGTGAGAAAGATCAAACCAACCTCACCACATATCAAATTAAACGACAATTCACTTGAAATTCTCCCATCTGAACTAACATGATTCTCAAAATTCTAGAGTCTTTTTATTAGTTTATATTAATTATGTGATGTTTTATGCTATATGACTAATTTGATGTTGTATATGAAATTTATCCATAGGTATATGAAATTCATACTAAAGTATATGATTGTTTATGTGATGTTTTATGGTATATGGTTAATTTGTTGTTGTATATGAAATTCATCTATAGGTATATGAATTTCATACTAAAGTATATGATTGTTTATGGGATGTTGTATCTATGGTATATGACTAATTTGCTATTGTATATGAAATTCATCCGTAGGTATATGAATTTCATACTTAAGTATATATAACAACACGATGGTTCTTGTTAGCACGATTCATGTTATACCGTTGAATAACGTATTCATGTTATGACTAATATTCTTATTCTTTAAAATTTAAACATGATTCTCACATATTGCGTATAGTGGATTGATCATGTTATGACTAATATTCTTATTCTTTAAAATTTAAACATGATTCTCATATATTGCGTATAGTGGATTGATTAAATTTGGTCGTTTTTCAATTTATTTATGTTGATACTAATACACTCATGATAGTAAGTTGGAATGACATACACATTCATTATTAATATAAATTATAACATATTCTCTTAATTTCATAGAGTGAAATATTTTTCAATTATAAATTTTATTTGTTATAATTGTAATCTTATAACTATGACTTATCGTATTAATTTCAGAATTTTAATTTTCAAATTTTAATTTTCACAAATATTACACAGCCAAAATCACAAAATATTTCTACAATATTCAGCCCAAAAAACAATTATCAAGTACGCAAAAAATATGCAATTATCATAAAATCTTTACAACTTTAAAGAAAAAATGCGTTCTATCATCACCGCAATATCATCCTCATACGACCTAACCAAATTTCACGATTTCACCATATCACCCTCGTACAACCATCGAATTACTCGATTCTAAAACTTATAGAAACAAGACTTCATCATCTTCAATTATATTTGTAGAACATATAATAACTCCAAGTGTGCTTCCAGGATGAAGCTTCAAAATCACTGCATAAGTTTAGGAAGTTCCCAGTGTCCTCTTCTCACTTAATCGAGCATTTCTCCCAACTCCAAGTAGCTCTTAATGCGACTCAAAACTCTTCGGAAAGTAGACTTCAAGAGCTTCCCATCCATGTATACCATGAAGCATGATTCAAAGAGAGTGAAACAAGTTTCTAAATCAAAGTCTCTGCATTTTCCGTCATTATTTCTGCTCCATATTTAACCCATTGAGACCCATTCATGTGCAGCCCATCGATTCTTGTTATAACTTCTTCATACAAACTCGGATTGACTTGATCCAAAATTCTCCTGAAACTAGACTTAAAGATATATCTGACCATACGTGGTAAGAGGCTAGTGACGCAGCCCATGAAAACAGATTTTGAGGGGAAGTTACTGCATTTCCCAGCTTGACAGTTGACACCATTGTTAAGGCTCAAAACAACACCTAGGTTTTTCTTTCAACCATCAATTTGGGAGAGTGACAGACTTAGAGGAAAAGGAAGCACAATTTTTCCTTCGTATGTAATCGACCTAGGAATCAGGCAATGTGATGAAATTTAGGCCCTTCGATGCACCACGTTCTGGAAAAATTCCGAGGCATTAATTGTCGGACATTTCAATATGGAGAAGGTTTGATTCCGACCCCAACAAAAACACCAGTTGCCAAAATTACACTTTCTTCCCGGCCCGTTCTCGCCTAAAAGCCCCTCCATCTCCCGTAATATATCAAACGGAACTGCAAAGAGTAGAATGTACAATTGAGATTCCATTCCAGTTCCATTTCAAAAACACTCGGGGGTACTTCAATTTTTTCTTCGATTGTAAAAAATGCATTTCAGTGTGTCTAACAAACAAGGGAAAATTGATGAATATTCTTAACAAACAAACGCAACCCAATTGATGGACGAGAGAACCGAATGAAGGCCGCGGTGCCTCCTTCGCAGCGCCCAAAATAGATGAATAGGGTTTACCTTCCGACCGTCGATTCTGGCAAGTGCGACTGAGAGGGAAAAATCTCCGTTTTTTCTGGGTTTCGCTTTCGATTGCTGCCGTCCGACCTTCAACCCTTCGATTTGCTCTTCTGTTTCTTGGAATCGATGTTCTTTACCCGTGGTGAGGTGGGGGAGTTCTTGGAATCGATTTCAAAAGAGAGAAATTGTTTGGAAGTGGAGAGCCATCAAGACTTTCACGGGCAGTTTTTGTGAGAAATACGGGCAGTAGTAATATTTGTATATACATATTTAATTTACATTTTTTAAATAAAATAAATAAATAAAAAGAAGGGGTATTTCATAAAAGGGACATTTAAAATGGGACATATCATAAATTGTCCCCAATCTCCCAAACGCCATCTCGTTCTCATCCCTAATCTCCCCCTTCTCCTCGCACCCGAATCCAGCGTGCCACTCGCTCTTGCACTCGAAGCAAAACCGCCTCCGGCACTCAGGGCAGCTCGACTCCCTCGCCGCGGTCCCACCGCACTCGTTCACAATCAACGCGCTGCACCTCCGGTACGGGCAGTAGCACCTGGGCAGGCCCGCCGTGGCTTCCTCGCACAGCACGTCGCACCACCGCACGAACAGCGACGGCCCCACGAGTGACTCGCACGCGCGCGGGTCGAGCGTTCGATCGCAGTCGGGGTCGGGGCAACTGATGCGGGCGGCGTTGTCGTTGTCGAGCTTGGCGCTGATGTATTTGACAACGCAGTCGGAGCAGAAGAGGTGGGAGCATCCGCCGTCGCCGTTTCTGAACCGATTCTCCGCCGGTTCGATGCAGATTTGGCAGGTGAATATTCCGGGAGTTTTATGTTGCCGTATTGGCATAGCGTTTACCGTGTGGGTACTCTTGATCGATCAATCAATCAGCTAATTAATTACTAATTGTTCAGTAATAAATAAATAAATATAAAGGGAGAGGTTCAATCAATTCGATTTTGTAGCCCTAAACCATTAAAACACCATTAAACCCCTATTAGGATTTTAATTGATGTTTAACTGCTCTTAGTAGTAGATATCTCTGTTTTAAGTTTATTGTTTTGCTTTATACATATACTCATAGTTGATTAATGTTGACTTTTTTTGTTGTCCAATAAATATGATAAATGATATACAAAAATTATAGAAAAAAATAATTAAAATAAAATTTAATAGTTAAATTTTATTTTAATTTTTTATATATTATGTATCATATGTATTGGACGAACAAAAAAAGTTGACCACATATGCCCATTAGTGTTAAAACGGTACTTAGAGCAAACAACCAATATACAAAGTCTGATAAATCATGCATGCTTCATCTAGATGATTGTGTTTTTGGGGGGAATTTCGAATGCCCTTTGTTCTCTTGGACACTTGTAGACTTTGTCCGTTCGACACTTGGAGCCCCTTCCGATGCATTGTAAGAACTCGATTCATAGTTCTCCTAAGATGATTGTCCTAATTTGGACTCTTTCTGGCTTCCCGAATTCTCTACGAACAACCCGTGGATTGTTGTTGCTCTTGATTTTGGGATAAATATGATAAATGATATACAAAAATTATAGAAAAAAAATAATTAAAATAAAATTTAATAGTTAAATTTTATTTTAATTATTTTTTCATAATTTTTGTATACTATTTATCATATGTATTGACGAACAAAAAAAGTCGACCACCTATGCCCATTAGTGTGGGACAAAAAAATCAACGTTGATCAGCACAAAAAGAGCACATACTAGTAATATAAAACAAATTTAGCGGAGTGTATATTGGTTGTTTGCTATAAGTACCGTTTTAACAAAGTAAATGTATTTAGTTAGATTTAAAAAATAAATATATAATTCTTTTTAACTTCATTTTGATTAGATTGTCATCTTCAACCGAAAAATTTTAATTTAAACTCAAAATAAGTTTAAGTTAATTACATTTGGTTACATTGTCAGTTCTTAGATTGTCATCTCCAACCGATAAACCAAAACTTAAACTAAATTTAAGTTTGCAGTAATTTGACTCCAACCGAGAAACCAATACTCTAACTTAAAAAAATATTTTGTAAATATTATTCTTATACAATTATTTATACTATTTTTATAAATAACCAAAATCTATACAAATTTACAATTTTACCTCATAATTATTTACATTAAAAAATATAATTAATATTATTTTCAATTTAAATTTTCAAACATAAGAAATATAAATAATACTAAATAAAATATTAATTAATTATTAAAAAAATTATATTAAAACACAAGTTTCTTATTATTTTATTGATAGCATTAAAAAATTACATTAAAACTCATCATTGATTATTTTTGTTTTTGTAATTGATAGCATTTTTTTAAGTATCTTGTTTCTTATTATTTTATTTTTAATGTTAATTATACAATTTAATTATTTAATTATATTTTATATTGTGATATGTATTTTTATTTTATTATTAAAAATATTTTTATTAAAATTTATTTTAATTAGTAATGATATGATTATTAAAAAAATTACAGTACAAAAAATATTAAATAAGATACTAAAAAATAATTGATAGGTCATTTTTTATTAATTTGTAAAAAAAAAGTATCATTTTATAAATAACAAAAAATAATTGTTTGAATTTACGATAAACGTAAATTTAAGTATTTTTTGTGGAGGTCCAACCCCTAATCGTTTATGTTTTGGTATCGGTTGGAACATCTCACATACTCCGAGATATATTTTTAGTATCGGTTGGAAATATTCTAATACTCTATATATCAATTTTTAGTTCAATTTTACTCATTTAAAAAAAAACTTAAAACATTACAAATGAAAAAAATAAATATAGAATAATTCATCTCAATAATCAAGTTCATAATATACTATATACTTTCCCTTTTAGAAATATTATCACAAAAGTTAACACACTAAAAAATAAGAAAATAAATGTATTATAAAATACAGTTTTTCTTTACATTATTCACTTAATTGTTAAAATTATTTATATTTACTTACTTTTTAACTTAATTTTTTTCTTCTTGAATATTATAGGTGTCCGATGAGAATAAAAATATTTAATTTATTGACGTTGTAGAGATATATTTAAGAATATAAATTTATTTTTAAATTAATAAGATAAATAATGATAAGTAAAATTTCAAAAAGTAATTAAAACATTAAAGATAAAAAAAAAAAATGAAATGAAAAAATGCGAGTAATTGTTTGTATAAATGAAGTGAAAATTAGTTTGGATAAATGAGGTGAAAATTGTTTGTATAACCATTAGTATTTAAGACATATTTAATTATATAATTTAATATTCAGCACTTAATATTGAATCTAATAATAATATAAGAAAACAATTGCGCATAGGTCAAATGCTTGGCCTTCCTACCAATGATCGGATTGAGGAGGTAGCGGTTCAATGCCAAAATTCAATGCATAATAAACGGTGCACATGAGTACAGTTTTAACGGTGCAAATGTGCATTACTATTATGCAGTGCCAAAATCCAGTGCATAATAAGCCGTGCACATGAGTGCAATTTTAACGGTGCAGATGTGCATTGCTTATTATGCATTGGATTTTTTCTATACTTTGTCTGCATAATTAGTTCCCTCGTCGAAATCAAATCATATTGTCAAGAATACTGTATATATAGTCTTTATTCTGTTGCAGCTAAGTTTTCCTTAATTTGAATACTTGGAATAAATAATGCATTTCGTGACAAAATGGTAAATGCCGAAAGTGACTGGCCTCTATAAATAATGTGTACATCAATAAAGCTAATATTACCAAAAGTAACCTAAAAACGAATTATTTAAATCCCTATAAAAATATTAAAATAATAATATAATTCTTACTAGTAGAATTATTCGAATTAATTAAGTAAATAACAAAGGTTCAATTAATTAATAACATCACTTATTGCACTTATTATTAAATTGATCTCACTAAGTTTATTTTGATGTCCGTTTAAGCACTCGGTAAATTTATAGTAGTATAAGTAATGTACAAGTCAAAATTTTCATTGATTTAATATTGAGCACACATCATTGTTTGAGTACATAATGTTAGAATAGGAATGAGTTTTAGAACAAATTCATTAGGTAAAGTAATCTATGTAGATCTTTATGAAGCACAAATATATATATATGTGCGCAAAATGTAACTCGGGCGTGTATGCCGTCTTAATTGAGTATGATCATCAAAATCGAGGACCATGGACTAGTGCTGTGTTGTGCTTATCAACCATCCTCCAGAAAAGAAGTAATAATAACAAGAACAGAAGAAGCATGCAGACTAGTTCCACCAATTCACAGTTTGGATTATAATTAGCCGATCCGCAGCTGCACCGATTGATTTGCTTCCCGCATCGGTAGCAGAAGGGCATCCCACATCTGCATTCATAGAGCCGGATCGATTAGGCTTCGAATCAATTTAAATATCATGTAGTAATTAATTAATTAATTATGTTATCATTAACAAAAGAATAAAGAAAAATCATTCATAGAATTGTAGCCAATTTTATTACTGTATATTTTATTTTGTAAGAAATTAAAATAAATTGTTGAGTATAAAAAGAATCAAATTTTAATTAAAGGTCACATGACCTGCACGTGACGCTCTTGCACCCGGCCGCCAGCTCGACGAAATGCCTACACCTGGGGCACCTCTTCCACTTCATCTCCTCCGCCAGTCTCCCGAAAACGACGTCGTTTTGGTCCACGTTCTCGTCGCACCCGAACCCGGCGTGCCAATCCCTCCCGCACCCGAAGCAAAACCACCTCCCGCAGTCGGGGCACTTCGATTTCGTCTCGCCGCCGCCGCCGCACTCGCTCACGATCAGCGCGTTGCAGTCGGCGTGCGGGCAGTGGCACCTGCTCAGATCGGCGATCGCGTCCTCGCACAGAGCGTCGCACCACCGACCGAAGACCGAAGGCCCGACGAGTGGCGCCCACGCGCGCGGGTCGAGCGTGCGGTCGCAGGTGAGGGCGGGGCACCGGATGCGCGCTCCTGCGGCTCCGTACTCGAGCTTGGCAACGATGTACTTTATCATACAGTCGGTGCAGAAGGGGTGGGAGCATTGATCGCCCCTGATTTGGGATTTCTTCGACGTCGGTTCGATGCAGATTTCGCAGGTGAATTCTACTAATTCTTCTTCCCCTTCTGGATTTTGGTTTCCCGGTGGAGGTGGGGGTGGTTGCATTTCTATTTTTTATTTTTAATTTAATGGAACTAAGGAAATTGAATATATATATATAGGATTAGTTTTAAATTTTTAATACCTATATTAGGCATTTTCTCCCTATTAATTTCAAAGTATATGTTCCATTTTGGGTTACTAAAAAGTAAAAACAGTCTATGGAATTCCAATTGGTTTAATCTGAAAATGAGAAAAAGGTTTTTTCATTTGAGCGTTTAAATTACTCCATATACTAAGAGCATTTTTTTTTTTTTTTAATTTATAAAGATGTGCCTTTGTTGGATTGTGTAGGCACGCATTGGAGTCGAGACAGGTCGATCGAAAGGGAAGAACTTGGATGTGAGAACTTGGCATTCACAAAAACATATAGAAGATGATGCAACACCCTAAAGATGATGGGCCACCATGTTCACGCAATTACTAGGATGCATCAGACATTCAGAAATGCGTATAGTCGTATAGATCGAGCTTATTTCTTCTTTAAGGGGTGTTGACAAAAATGGTTAAAACGTAATTAATTTGTGGACAGCACAAAATTTAGCGTAAGAATAATCAAAACCAACAACTTTGTTATTATTAATTAAGAAATTAAATATAAAATCATCCTATGAACAATTGGTATACACGGTATATATATGTTTTTCACTTGTGTGTTAACATCATTTTTACACAAATTATGAAGCACAATGAGGCTAGCTATAGCCTATATGCCAAGTACTCTCCTTCCCTTAAGGTCATCGATATTCATTAAGGTTTGATCGCCTCGTTGCTATTAATATGCTTTATAAACAAGCACACCATAACGAGGACATTAATCAGGATAGCAAGGAAGCAGAAACGTGCCAAGTAGCGATCACATATCATATTGTTAGTTATCCCTTGGCAATGGCAGCTACCGTGTTGCTTCCCGCAGTTGTGGCAGAACCACATCCCACACCTGCACTCAATAGTACGTATATACATGTTTAATGACTTAATTCTAGGAGAAGATATTCACTACCATATACAACTATATACAAATCAATATAAGAAGATAAGAGATTTGGTAAATCTCTTCCATGTATTCTATCAGTCCCTCGCAGCCGAAGCAGGAGGAGGACGGATGCAGAGACAGTCCCGAAAATCATTTAAAAGAACGCGCGGAAGCCCTTTAGTGAAAATATCGGCTAATTGATAACGGGACGGAACATGAAGAACCCGAATTTCCCCTTTCTCAACATTTATCTAATTCAATATGCTTTGTTCTTTGGTGTTGTACCGGATTCCCTGAAAAATAAATAGCACTGATATTATCGCAATACACCAAAGTAGTCTTAGAAAGAGGTACATGTAACTCCAGCAATAAATTGCCTATCCAACAGGATTCAGCAACAACATTAGCAACACCTCTATATTCGGCCTCAGCACTTGAACGGAAAAGTGTAGGTTGCCTCTTAGAAGACCACAAAATCAAATTATTACCCAAGAATAAACAATAACCCGAAGTAGAGCGACGGGTATCCGGACAACCACCCCAGTCCGCATCTGTATACGCAGTAAGAGAAGTACAAGAAGACTTCGAAAGATGCAAACCAAGTGTAAGTGTTCCACGAATATACCTTAGAATCCGCTTTAAGGCAGCCATATGTTCTTGTCTAGGATCATGCATATACAAGCATATTTGTTGAACTGCATAACTAATATCAGGCCGCGTAAAAGTGAGATACTGCAATTATGCCATAAATTTAAATTATACCTTAGAAGGGTGAACGAGTCTATTATGCCATAAATTTGAATTAAAAGCAGAAAAAGTAGAGATAGGAGTGGACGAGAAGCCAGATTTATTGGTAACCGGATAGAGATCTCCGGAGCTATCACATCTCATTAAACGAACCCCCGTTTGAATATCCTTCACAGAAAACCCAAATGGATCAAATTCAATACTCACGTTATTATCAATGGTGAAACGACGAACAGATATCAAATTTTTAATCAATTTAGGTGCAGGAAGAACATTAGATAATTTAAGGGGAGGAAAAGGAGGAGAAAGAGTTTGTTGTCCGTAACCACAAATTGGAATAGTAGTACCATCGCCGACAGTAATCGATTTATTTTGATGACTCAAATTAAAATAAGACGAGAGTGTACCCGACGAACCCGTCATATGTGAGGTGGCACCAGTATCCATGTATAGATTGTCGTCGGGAACATTAAGGGACATAGTATGCATCGCAGATTCAATATCCGTGGGCACAAAGGAAGATGAAGTCCCTGGGCCATGAGCAGTATAAGCCTGGGCTGGTCTCTGGCCTAAAACTCCAGATTGATTTTGAGAAGATGGACGAGCCCAGCCATTAGTTGGGTATGGGCATGGGGGAAGAGCCCATTGAGGGGGTTGAGACCAACCATGCTGGAAATTCCACCAAGGTGGTGTCTGTTGTTGCCAAGACCAACCTTGCGTCGGATTCCAAGTTCCACGTCCACGACTTCTGCCGGACTGCGATCTCCCACTGCTTCCAACCTGTTGTCGTCCACCACTCGACTGAGTCCGCTGGTTATTGCCATAACCTTGCCCGTTTGAGTGACGACCACCACGACCAGGATTGCTGCCACCAGGTTTGTTACCCCGTTGTTGATGGCCGCCGGTTCCTGCTGATTTCTTGCTATCATCAACACCATCACCATCGGTAGCAATGAGAGCCGAATTTTTTGCAAGCGATGCCATGGTTGCTTGCTTTGCCTTGCGAGATTCCTCCATAACCAGCTTGGAGCGAACCTCATAGAAAGTGGGAAGAGGGTCACTTTGTTGAATTATCGCCGCCACACTGTCATAACTTTTGTTATATCCTATTTTCCTCCGTTTAGGTAGCAGCTCGGAAGAATCAATCGTAGTGACCACGCGGCCTACTTTTCACCGAGGAAGCCCGGGGAAAACAATGTCGTGGAGAGCTGGAAATTTCCCGCCGAACAGACCAATTACCTCTCGCCGAGGACGTAGTGAGTTCATCGAGGAGGCCAAGGTATCTACCTCCGAGGACGATGGATCCTGTGGACCACCGAAGAAGAAGAAGGAAAAGTGAAGACCGCGGAGCTAACCTAATTCGAACGAAGATCGATTGTCAGGGAGGGGAGAGTTTCCCTCGCCAGGTCGTTTTGTCCGCCCCAAAAGGCGGCGGAAAGTTGGGCCATTCCCTATTTCGCAAGGCCCATATAATAGGTTGGATAGGCCCATTAGGTCAAAAAAGGGGAAAACCCTAACTGTAAATCTATAAATACTCTGATTCCCATACCAAAAGGGGACAGATTCCAAGCCCCCAAAAAGAGTAATATACCATTTTCAGCTTAACAGTTCTTTCCTTTTTCGAATACAGAAAAGAGTTAGCTCAATCCTCAAAACAAACATCAAATTTCGTGACGAGTGGATCTAGGACCTTTTGCCCGGTTTTTTCTACACGTTAACAAGTGGCGCTAGAAGAAGGGGTGTACCTCGAGCGTTGAGCTAACAATTTTCTCTCGATAATGGATATTATTGGTGTTTCAGGTACCGCCGCCGCCGATCCCGAGGGCGATACCCACCAGCATACGAAGGAGACGGGCAAGGCGCCCGTGACACAGAGCGGTCCTGAAACGGAGACTCCAGAGGTCCCCGAATAAATCGCTCGCCAGCTAGCATGGATAGAAACCCTACGCGCGGAGGAGGCCGAAGCAAGGGAGAGGCAAAGAATTCTCCACGAACAAGTAGCGGAAGCCGAGAAGCTGATGTCGCCCGCCGTAGAGGAAGAGCCAGATCTGGACTTGGGGCAAGTTAACACCCCTGAAGAAATCAAACGAACCATACAGAAGCTGGAGGCCCGGTCCCGTTTTCTGGAGAAAAGGCCGGCCATCGAGAAACCGAACCTCAACGCCCGCCATCTAGAAGAAGAGTTCGAAGCGGAGGCTCGAGACGAGACCGTCCGAGCAGCACTCCAAAAGAAGCAGACGGCTAACCTAAATCGCGCCGCGACGAGTTCCAGGACAGTCGTCATGAACGACCCCGGCCTCGCGAGACGTTTGGAGGAGGTAGAAAGGAGGCTGGCCGAACAGGACAGTGATCCCAAGAGGAGATCCGCCCTCGCAGAGCCGCTCAGTCTGAGGATCGAGCGAGTCCGACCACAACCAGAAATAGCCCCGTTGCTAACTTTCATCTATGACGGAGCCTCCGACCCCGACGTTCACCTGAACAAATACAACATATACATGGTGGGCCGAGGTGCGACGGAGGCGACCAAGTGCCGTCTTTTCCCTTTAACCCTCGGTGATATGGCTCACCGCTGGTACACGAGCCTGCCTCCTAGGTCGATTGACAGTTTCGAGGAGTTGGGTGACGAGTTCGTCTCATATTTCGCATCCAAGGTGAAATACTCGCAGGGACGGCAACGTTTGATGGGGGTTAAACAAGGAAAGGATCAGACCGACGAGGACTACATAGATCGAGTAGAACGGATAGCCAAACAAGGAGACCAGGTAAGCGATGAGATTTTGGTCCACGCTGTACTGGGCGGTTTAAGGGCAACCTCCGGGTTGTTCAAACCGATGATGAAAGAATATCCAAAGTCATACACTGATTTTCGAAGGAGAGCAGGCGAGGAGATTGCCCAACAGCGTATATACGACCAACGGATAAAGGAGTTGGAGCCCGAGAACGAGAAAAAACCCTCGGCCGAGAAGAAACCCGCCGGTCCGGCAACCGTTGATTACTGGACGGCGTCACTTCCAACGGTGAAATATCATGAAAGTGGAAAGAAGAAGCCCAACTACAAACCCTACCAGGGAACTTTCCAAGCGCCGAGGAAGGTTGAGATCGTAGAAGAGAATCCCGGAGATGGGACGTTCCTGGGACAAACCCCTACCCGATCCTTCAAATCTTTTACGAACGGGACATCAACATCCTCACCCCTCCCCAGGCAATGAGGAGTCGCCCCGACGAGAGGAATCCCCGCAAGTGGTGCTCTTTCCACCAAGAGAATGGGCATAGGACTGATGAATGTCGCGATTTGATCGCTCAACTCCGACAACTCTACGAAGACGGGAGCCTGGCAGATCTCCTCCGAGCTCCGAAACGCGGCCGCCTAACCGCCGACCGAGGAGGCGCCGGTCGCGGAGGCGGTGGCCGCGGAAGAGGAGGGAGAGGTCGAGGCCGAGGATACCAGGATGATTAGAATCACCAACCCCACCAGCAGCAAAGACGCGAGCAAGACATCTCGGGCAAAACCAGTTAGTCTTGCCTCCGCCCCCGGCCGTCGAACCCGAAGACGAGGACCCTCCCATCCGCGGAGGGGCACGCGTTAACATGATTGGGGGTCTGACGCCAATCATCCATAAGTCGAAGAGGCAGAAGAAGGAAGAATTGCGCGAGTTCGAGGGCGTGAACGTGGTGTTTCCCCAAGCTGAGTCAACTATCGCCCGCGGTATCACCATTTATTTCTCCGAGAAGGACTGGGAAGGGATAAGATATCCAAAGGAGCTCCTTCCGTCGGCCCAGGTGACGCGAACGACCCAACCCTCCTGTATTTCGAATCCGCTGACGAGCCTTTCCCATTCCGGTCCACGCATAGCAACCTGATTCCGGAAACGGCCAAGCGAAACGTGCCACTCTTGATCCAAAGGATCCACCATGCATAGATTATCCCCGGCTCGGCCAGTGATAGGGCGCAGAAATGCCGCGGGGATCGGAAACGTATTTTTATGTCAGGAATCGTTGAACGAGGATTCAAATGAATGCGAGTTGTGTGAAATTTCGACCCGAGTTGACATAATCGTCGGGCGTAATGTTAAGATAAGTGAGAAAAGATAAAAAGAGAGGACCGGAAGGAACTCACTTATAAAGAAGAGCTTCTCGTAAATTGAGGAATAATAAATGCGATTTACTCGACCATATTAAAAGCGGTTGACAATTTTCGAAACATTAAAGAGTTTATTTAGCATTCCAACGAATGACATACAGTCAAACCCCCTAAGGGGCGTTTATTTCAAGCCAAAATAGGAAAGTCTGGCATACGTCAATCCGAGTGTGGAAGACCGGGGGAGACAGCTGAAACGCGCGCCCGGATTTGCTCGGGGAACGATACGTTGAGGCCTTCCAGGTTGAAGAGACTAACGCGGAACCCGAACTCGGGTTTCCAGATCAGCCAAACTTCCCAACCCGCTTGAATGCCCGCATGCTGAACGAAGTCGACCCAGCCCGGGCCCCCGAAAGCCATCTGTCGCCGGAGTTTCGTTTTCGTCGCTACCCAGGCTTGCTCGTTAATATCATGAAACAGAATCTCTTCGCCCAGAAATTTTTCCAAGGGTTGCACAAACGCATTGGGAAGCGGAAAGTTGTTACGATGCCACTTGCCGTCAAATCTTTGACAGAGTCGGCGCCAGCCGTCGGAGTGGACGATGATGTCGTAGTGGCCGTCCGCGTACCCCGACGCATCTTGGAGAATTTGTTTTCCCTTATCCATCCCTTTTCCCTTACTCGAACTCATCCCCTCCTCTTTTCTGAGTTTTTCAAGAAAATATATTCAGGTCAAGTCTTATTTATAGGAGCCAGAGGTAAAGACTCTCCCGCCCAAAAATTTCATCTTTTAGCGGGAACCCTGTTTGCCAAAAGAGAGGTAAAATATTCGTTGGCGGTAAGAAGTCCCGCCAATAAACAGCCCTAAAATTGGGAAGCTAAAAATCGAGCAAACACAAATAAACTACATAGATGAAACTTCATACTTCATTAAAATTCAAAGAAATAAAACCCGAAAAGAAAACAGCATAGTAGCACCCTAGGTGAACGGTTAAAACATTGTTTTAAAACCCCAACGGGCAAAGCTCCACAAAATCATAGTAACACGCAGAAATTAGTTCACTTAAACGAACAGAGGAAACCATCTTTCAGCCTTCGTTTTTAGAGTTCTCCCCATCACCAATCAGGGAATACACAAAAGTCGTGTCCGACTCTTCCTCATTTGCCTCTAATATCCGGGGATCGAACAATTGGTCTTGTTTCGGCCACCAAGAGAGGTCCACCTTATGCTCAGTCTCCAAATCCAAGATTGACAGTTTCATTTCCGGATGGAGGGCATTCGTGGAGGCATAAGTCCGAACAACGGACATCAGAGCGTCCATAGGCTGACCGGCTTTGAGTAGACCTCGAACGCCATCGAAAAACGCACAGTAGTAGGAGTAATTGCTGAACTCGCCCAGATTTTCCCAAGGGTCAGCAAGCCGAGCAGCTTCAGCCTCTTTCACCCTCTTCAGCTCGCCGGCGAGCCGGGCAGTCTCGGACTCCTGGGCTTTTTTCTGTTCGTCAGCGGCCTGCCCCAACTCGAGACGCTCTTTCGCCCACGAAGCTTTCATCTCTTTGAGCTGCAGTTTGGCAACCTGCATGGCCTCTCTAGCTTGCTTCTCGGCCTCCACGGTTTGGTTCGCCATTTCGGCCACCTTGCTAGCTATCTTTGCCACATCTGAGTCTCGTTCATACATCGCGGTCTCACACTCTCCAAGCAACCTTTTGTACTCATCCGATTGCAAATGCTGCGCCGCAAGCTTCCCTTTCAGATCCCCGAGCTCGGTCTCTATAGATCGTTTCAAGCCGATCTCAAGCTCGTATGCCTCCTGGAGCTCAGAAAGGCGTCCCCGAAGGATGGCTACCTCGCTCGGCGGATCAGAGGGGACAGCGATACCCTTGCCTTTTCGGTCCTCCAAGAGACGACCAAGCTGTTGATCATCACTGGGACACGAGCCGCCTGGACTTTGAGCATCTCCAGCATAAAATCGGGCCGGGAGGTGTAACTTTCCATCCGATGAGTCCAGGACCCGACGACGTTGTCAACAGCATCCTGAACATGCGGAGGAATCGTGTCATCCTCGTAGGGATCTCGAGCAGCTTGCTTATAAGCAACGACAATGGGGATCTCCGATTCCGCCTCGTATATGCTAAACAAAGGGAAGGAAACTCAGAGCAAGAAAGCCAGATTACGCATATGGAGATCAAAGTGAGATGTAATTACCTTTGAAGTTTCTCGGTCTCAATGCCGAAGAGAGGCTCGCTGAGCCTCGACTCATCTGACTTTCCCTCCTCTACGGGACGGGAGCCTTTCGTCCTCCGCGGGCAGACAACCCGAGTCTTCAAGACAACGTCCCTGATGGGCGAGCCGAATTTCGCCCCATGGTCCCCCGAACTCGGGATCTCCTCCTCGCGTGGTCGTTTCTCCCCGACAGTCTCTTTTTCTGATCCACCACGGGCGCCTCGGGAAGAATCTTATTCAGGGGCTGTGGAGAGGGAAACACCGAGGGAGGAACGATCGGGGGAGGGGGAAACGCCACCGATACCTCGCTTTGTTTTCCCCGGCCCGAACCCTTTTGGCTTTTTGCGCCAGATTTGATTTTGTTCAATTTCTCCCTTTCTCGTCTTGCTTTGTCCCTGGGATTCTCCATGTCAAGTCTCGCAGGACGGATGACCCGAGGATAACGGTGACCTGGGGGAATAAAAAATCAGGATTAAGAGTTATTGTGATTACCATAAAGAGAAGACTCATTATATCACTCACGCGGATAAGTACTCTCAACATCACGGGGAATTGTGATAAAACGAGCTCGGGCCCGCCTCTCGTCGGTCAACCAGAGTTTGTACTTACGATCGTCGCCAGGGAGAGATTTTATCTTCTTCCAGACCGTTAAGAAGTCCCATCCCAACTTGTCTTCGGCCGGAGCTTTAAAGCCTAAAAGGACAGGGAGACAAGTCAAGAAATGCGAGGTAGGCTACTTAAGAGAACAAGGGAAAGAGCTACAAAAGGATCGAAGGAACTAACGGTTTGGCGTCACTCGATACTCCGCGTTGACGAGAAGGTCTTTTGCATTCCATCCCCCTGCCACAAAAAACTACTTCTCAGTCCACTCGGCTTGTTTGTGTTGGAGTTGTGTACTTAATGTCTAGATTTAAGTAACGGTAAACTCCCGATCATAGCATTTAATCTATTAAATTAATAAACAATTATTTGCTTTTAATTATTATTAATTAAATATATGCAAATTCATAGTCCTAGATTTTATACGTTGTAGTTAGTATGGTGTTGCATGGGCACACAGAAGATCATACTATCGGTTACTCGTATTTAATCAAACAGTGGCTCACGACCTAGATGGACCCGGACCAATCCATCGGTATAGTCGTTGTGTGAGAGAGAAAATAATTTATCTTAATTATTTTATCACACTTGTACACTTGGTGTATTGAGCGGATCGTTGAGATTCATCGATTAGGATTGCCGGCGATAATCGATTCGAGTCTCAGTGTATTTTATTCTTAATCCCCGATATTGTTGCGGGTGTGTATATTCAATATAAGTGACTTTGATTTACCAAAGGAATTAACCGATTTAATTATTGGGTTAATTACCGGTTAAGTTGGGTCACTATATTTTATATATGGCATGACGTGAATGATTGACCGGACAGTGTATCCCGGAAGGGTTGATAATATCCCCGAGATGAGTTCATAAGGAATTATTGTGTAAACCTCATGAGTGGATTCGTTCCGCACAATAATTAAGGTTGAATGGTACTAGTCTCGGATTAAAGAGATGAATAAATTAATTAGCAATAAATTAATTTTATTCATGGATATTTAAATCTTAAATACACGGAATAAATAATACTACCGGAGAAATATTATTTGATATAATATGGTTTAATATTGGGAGTGCAATTAATTTATATAGTGGAAAATAAATTAATTAATATTAATGGGAGATTAATAGATTTGGGCTTGGGCTCAATTTAATCATTAATATTGGAAGCCCAATATTCCACCTCCTTTAGATCCCCTACGTAGCCTATAAAAGCACTACATGGTCTTCTCTATTCTACATAAGATAATAACACAAGATCATAATTCTCCTAGAGAGAGAAAGTAGAGAGAGAGAGAAGAAGATCCATAAGCTTGGAGGATCGTCGCCCACCCGACGTTCAAGCTAGTGCAAGGAATACGTGGGAAGATCGTAAGGTCATCAACTTAGATTCGTTTCTCCGCACAACGATTTAAAAGGTAAAATCATATACTCCCTTCTATGATTTTATGTGGATTAATTGTGATACATACATGAACGCATGATTCGGGAAAACGACGAACTTCGGGGACGGGGATTCGAGATCCCCGGCGAACGTTCGAAGGACCCTCGGCTGGGAGCCGAGGGGTGCGATTGAACCTAGGGTTCGATCGCGGTGATCCGCGCGAAGGGACCCCGGCTGGACGCCGGGGCTAGCGATCGAGCTGGGCTCGATCGCGGGGGCGAGCCGCGGCTGTTGCCGCGGTGGTCAGCTAGGCTGACCGCCCCTCCCGACGGCGTGGGCGGTGAAGTCGCCGGACTCACCGCCCCGGGGCTGCCGGAGCAGCCCCACGCGATCGATCGATCGCGAGCCCCGTGCGGGGGCTCGGCTGGGCGCGCGGGTTCGTCCCGTGCGGTGCTCGGTCGAGCTCCGGCTCGTACGGTGGTTCGCGGTTGGATCTCCGGCGACGGGTTTTCGGTCGGGTTGTCGGTTTCCGCAAATTTAGATAACCCGGGATATCGAATTCCAGCAATTGGTATCAGAGCGTTTGGTTTCGTGTTCATGTATGTGTTCAATTGCGTTCTACCTTGCAGGGATTCCGACTATCATGGTTGAAATTAATTGTTAATTATTCGTTTAATTAATTGCTATTTAATTTACCATGATTGTTCGTTTATTAAACTCTCGGACATGTCGAGATTCGTTTTGTGTGGATGAATGCTTGTAATAGTAAAAATTCGGGGGTTGACCGAATTTAGATTTATTATTATTGTTCTATGTTTTCCGGAAAGTGTATAGGGTCGATTTCATGTATAGAATCGATACCGGAATTGTAAATTTATTTCTTGTAATTTATTTACGTTGGATCGATGCCGAGACGACCGCCGGAGAACTCATGAGACGAAGAAGACGAAGAGGACGAAGAACCGGGATCGATCAAACCCCTTGATCGACCCCAATCGATCGACCCAAGAGGAGGGGGCCGATCGCCCTCGGCTAGGGCTGCCGCCGGCGACGGTGGCGGCTGGGCTGGGCGGCGGTGCTCCTCCGGGGGTGGGCGGTCGAAGGTGGGGGTGGCGTGGGGTCTCCCGATCTCATGCTACTCCTACCTAGATTCTACTTACCTAATTGATTCGGTTTTCCTAATTGAGTTTTCCTATTTTTGGGAATTCTCATGGATTAGGAAAAGAATTAATAGGAATTAATTTTATTCCTTATTCTATTATGGAAGTCTTCTAGAGTATTCCGAGTTCTACTTGGAATAAGATCCTAGAGATTTAATAGAATTGGAAAGGAATAAAAGTTAATTTAGGATTGATTTATTTCCTAATTGATTATTCCTATTTTATGGGAATTTTCATAGAAATGGAAATTAATTAATCTTGGAAAGTAGAAGAGTCCTAATTTATTTTATTTCCTTATTCTATTATAGAAGTCTTCTAGAATATTCCAAGTTTGACTTGGATAGATTATTCTAGAGATTTAATAGAATTAGATAGGAAGATAAATAAATAAAAATATTAATAATATTTAATTTTATTTTTGATTTATTCGATTGACTTAATTTTCGAATTAAGTATCTTTTGGATTTATTGAAAATAAATAGATTTAAATATTGGGATTAATATTCTCGTCACATGGAGCATTCAAGAACGAAGACTGAAGACTAGAAGACGCATACGGAGATGGAATAAAGCCATGATAGTCGGAAAATAATTTTCTAGCTTATTTTGACTATGTGCTATGTGCTTTATTACTTGTATGCATGCTTATGTGTTTAATTATGCATTAGATAGCGTATCCCTTTGTTATAAAAAGCTAAGTGGGAGAGGGGATGGAAACATTCCCATGGTCTCCATTACTGTTCTCTTGGTGGCTCTTATGAACTTTTGAAGTTCATATAGATGTGTCATTGGAGGAGAATTCTTGTAATTCCTCTTACGAGAAACATTGATTAAGTTTATCAAACAATGCCTAATTTGTCTTTCTGAAACTGACTTCAAGTCGACTCATTCTCACCCCGGGGAGTGGAATGGAGCCAAAGCCACTTGGTCATGTGGATGACACAAATTAGAGGCAGTCGTACCATTCTTTGATAGATGGATCGATTGTCTGCTCGGCTCCCTCATCTAATGAGAGATAGGGTTGTTCGCATGGTGAATCACTGGTTAGAAACTTCGAGTTTCACTTATGATTCTCCGCGTCTTGATTTACGAAAATCGAATGAATCTCATAATTGGGAGTCAATTATAAAAGTCTCTTGGTGTAGTAAACGTCCACACCACGTGGCTTGCTGTACTAACGGATTTTGGATTAATTGATGTAGACAGTTGTAAGGAATTGTGAAGAGTTGTGAAGTTATCGTAAACGTCCACACCACGTGGCTTGCGGTGATATAGCAATTCCAAACGATTTACTTTGGTGCTGAGTAATGGTTTACACTTAGATACGCATTATAGTATTCCTCCCCACGAGGTTACGCTATAAGTGATGTATGACCAAAGAAAACTTAATTGCTAAATCATTTGGGTGGGTAAACGTCCACACCACGTGGCTTGCCTTACCTGATGGGATTTTAGATGTGATTAGTAATTTAATGATATTATTTGAGGGAGATAATATCGGATATTAAATTAATTTTTTGTTTAAATGTGCTTATAGGTTTAGAGAATAGCTATGAACCCACTTTCTATGATACTCAAGGAGCATAAGCTCACTGGCCCCAACTATATTGATTGGAAGAGAAATTTAGACATTGTCCTAACTTCGGAGGAGTACAAGTTTGTACTCCATGAAGTGTGCCCTGCTGAGCCCACGGCTGCCTCAACTGATGAGGAAAAACTGACATATCGGAAGTGGAAAAAGGCTGATGAAATGGCTAGGTGTTATATTTTGGCTTCCATGTCAAATGTACTCCAAACCCAACATGAGTCGATGGACACTGCCTATGATATGATGTTTAACCTCAAGGAGATGTTTGGGGAGCAAGATCGTGCGGCAAGGCAAGAAGCCATGAGAGTCCTCATGTCGACTACTCAATCTGAAGGAACGCCCGTTGGGGAGCACGTTCTTAAGATGATGAGTTTGTTGAATGAACTTGAGGTCCTAGGAGCTTCTATTGATGCTGAGACGCAAGTCGACATCATACTCCAGTCTCTGGCCCCTAGTTTTGAGCAGTTTCGTATGAGCTATAATATGGGTAAACTATCTTATACTCTTGCGCAACTCCTGACTGAACTAAAGGCGGCAGAGGGGATCTACAAGAAGGGCAAGTCTCAAGCGCTTGTAGCTACCAAGTCCAAAGGCTTTAAGCCTGGTAAAGGTAGGGGCAAGAAAAGGAAGCAAGCCTGGAAACCCAGTGGTGTCAAGAGGACTGGACCACGAGTGGGGGCTGCAAAGCCAAAGGGTAAGTGCTTCCGATGCAACAAGATGGGACACTGGAAGTCTGAATGTCCTCTCAAAGGTACGAATTTTCCTTAGTCGTAAAAACATAGTCAGCGGTATTATCTACCAAAATTCTGGTGTGTAGATATGGAACCACTGACGGTATGTGCATTTTTGAATGCAAGGGTTCCAGAAAACCCGGCGACTTAGAAAGGAAGAGTTCGAGTCTACACGGGCAAAGCTGTAGAGGAGGCAGCGGTTGCGGTGGAAGACATTTATCTGCTTTAGTAGTTAAATAGGATTTCATTTTAAGATTATTGCATTATGTACCCTTTTATTTTAGAAAGAACGTTTAGTTCTGGATTTCTATTAATGGATATTTTATTTCTTTAATCATTTGATGATTTTGATAAGAAATAATGGGATTATCTATTCTGGTACATTAGATAGCAATATGTGAATGATGAATCCTTAGTCTACCACGATGCAACAAACCGTTCTATAACTTGTTTTACTTGTTAGATATTTCTTTATTAATCATTATACTTGTGAATTCTTATACTTAGTAGTATTTTCAAATAAAGATTCAAATGGTCGAAATTTATTTGATCAATTATAGTTGAAGGAATGGACCTTCCGACCTAAGGGTTGAATTTGGAGGATAATACATCTAAGCAAACCTTTCTGGATAAAGGATAGAATTCAGACAAGTATTGGAAATGATTAGATATGCAGACATATGTGTAAATTAGAAAGGTACGAGAAATTCTCTCAGAGAATACTCGGTGATGGATTAGAATACTTAATGTGCCATAAAAGCAAAGTGTTTTGACTAGTCAATGGACACAAAGCTATTATGGGGAACCATCAAAGTATATCCATTAGGAGCCTGTGACTCGGTCACGAAGGCCATCACTTATCTAAGTAACACATAGCATAATCAAAGATTGGGATTCAATCCCAAAGGGCCGCACCATACACTTACGTGTAGAAGTAGTGCGTTGTAAATAAGAAATGGAAAATCTGATAGTAAAAGGACAAGTTGTTCGGAACTACCTATGTTCTATGGATATTCCTAGATACAACGGCATATTGAATATGGTTGTAGGATATCCTAGATGAACGAAGTATTGTGTGTTCGATAGTACTATGAACCAGAGGGACGTCTTGTCCGGTTCATAGAGGAAGACTATTAGATGGACCACAAAGCCTAAATTGACGTAATACCTTGAAATGAGAAGAAAGACAAAAGACTAGGAACCAGCCAAACCGAGTAGAAGTACACCACACACTGCACCTATTGTTATTACTGTTATACACCGGGACGCCATTGCAGTGGGAGGTTGTTGGACAACCAGAGATATTCATAAGGCTAGAGGAGTTCGGACTCTGGATCTAGTAAAGATGAAATCGACCCCTAGCTCTGCATAAGGGCAGTACTAGATCTAAATGTGCCTGCTTGGAACAATAAGGATTATTGTTAAGAGGCTAGATCATTTAGAGTACAAGCTTAGTGAATCCATTTATGGATGGTAACAAAGCTATAAATCGTGGAACTTGCGAATTGATGGGAAAGTCCATTTGATGAATTCATCAAAAGGCAAAGACGAAAGGTGTATTAGAGACATAATAGAAACAAGGTGGTGTTTCTCGGAGATTTTATGTAGATAACATTTCATCATTGGCAACAATGTAAATTTGTTGTCAGGCATAAAATAATGGTTGTCTAAATAAATCGAGATATAAGATTAAGAAGAAGTTAGAACATGTTCTTAAGATCTTGTGATCTAGAGATAAGAACATTGTACTTCTCCTAGATATCTTGTACGATTAAGGTTTGTTTTTAACATGCATACTTCTGAGAAAGGTTATTGCCTTTCAGGGACAGAATAAACATCTATCTAAAATATGTGTTCGAACACATGAAGGAGATAGATGAGGACAAAGCAGTTTCCTATACTTCAAGTATGGAAAGCTTTATAGATGCAATGTTGTAAAACAAGAACCTGATATCAACTATGCGGTTTGCGTAGTGGGAGGATATCAAAGTAATCTGGATAAGGGATGTTCGAATGCTGCAAGAGTACTTTCATAGTACTGGCTTACAGAGCAAGACGAAATCCTCTTAGATTACAGATTCTCAGATCCAAAAATCAGAGAAGGACAAGTGAAAGTCGATATCAGGCTATGTGTTCACTTTTAGAAAGAGGTGGAACCATGAAGTGAAAGAGTGATAAGCGGGACGCTTCTCAGACTCTCTCATAACCGAATAGCAGCCTCAGAGGCAGCGGAAGTTTTGGTTAGGTTCCGGGATTACCTCTTGACTTGGATATGACTCTTAGTTTACCAAAGGCTATTGGATAGCGGTGCAAAGTGAACTGGAAGAGGTCATAAGTCAAAAGTGATGATAACACATAGTGCAAGTACCACCTGATACGAATCATCGTCGAGGGAGACGACGTAGTAGTCACCAAGATAACTTCAGAGCGGCAACCTAGATTGCTCACTCACATAGCACTTCTCAGAAGTACACTTTAAAGCACGTGATGAGTATGGGAACCGGGAGTTTGGAGGAAATGACTAGACCTTAGTACAAGTGGGAGATTGTTGGAGTTGTGTACTTAATGTCTAGATTTAAGTAACGGTAAACTCCCGATCATAGCATTTAATCTATTAAATTAATAAACAATTATTTGCTTTTAATTATTATTAATTAAATATATGCAAATTCATAGTCCTAGATTTTATACGTTGTAGTTAGTATGGTGTTGCATGGGCACACAGAAGATCATACTATCGGTTACTCGTATTTAATCAAACAGTGGCTCACGACCTAGATGGACCCGGACCAATCCATCGGTATAGTCGTTGTGTGAGAGAGAAAATAATTTATCTTAATTATTTTATCACACTTGTACACTTGGTGTATTGAGCGGATCGTTGAGATTCATCGATTAGGATTGCCGGCGATAATCGATTCGAGTCTCAGTGTATTTTATTCTTAATCCCCGATATTGTTGCGGGTGTGTATATTCAATATAAGTGACTTTGATTTACCAAAGGAATTAACCGATTTAATTATTGGGTTAATTACCGGTTAAGTTGGGTCACTATATTTTATATATGGCATGCCGTGAATGATTGACCGGACAGTGTATCCCGGAAGGGTTGATAATATCCCCGAGATGAGTTCATAAGGAATTATTGTGTAAACCTCATGAGTGGATTCGTTCCGCACAATAATTAAGGTTGAATGGTACTAGTCTCGGATTAAAGAGATGAATAAATTAATTAGCAATAAATTAATTTTATTCATGGATATTTAAATCTTAAATACACGGAATAAATAATACTACCGGAGAAATATTATTTGATATAATATGGTTTAATATTGGGAGTGCAATTAATTTATATAGTGGAAAATAAATTAATTAATATTAATGGGAGATTAATAGATTTGGGCTTGGGCTCAATTTAATCATTAATATTGGAAGCCCAATATTCCACCTCCTTTAGATCCCCTACGTAGCCTGTAAAAGCACTACATGGTCTTCTCTATTCTACATAAGATAATAACACAAGATCATAATTCTCCTAGAGAGAGAAAGTAGAGAGAGAGAGAGAAGAAGATCCATAAGCTTGGAGGATCGTCGCCCACCCGACGTTCAAGCTAGTGCAAGGAATACGTGGGAAGATCGTAAGGTCATCAACTTAGATTCGTTTCTCCGCACAACGAATTAAAAGGTAAAATCATATACTCCCTTCTATGATTTTATGTGGATTAATTGTGATACATACATGAACGCATGATCCGGGAAAACGACGAACTTCGGGGACAGGGATTCGAGATCCCCGGCGAACGTTCGAAGGACCCTCGGCTGGGAGCCGAGGGGTGCGATCGAACCTAGGGTTTGATCGCGGTGATCCGCGCGAAGGGACCCCGGCTGGACGCCGGGGCTAGCGATCGAGCTGGGCTCGATCGCGGGGGCGAGCCGCGGCTGTTGCCGCGGTGGTCAGCTAGGCTGACCGCCCCTCCCGACGGCGTGGGCGGTGAAGTCGCCGGACTCACCGCCCCGGGGCTGCCAGAGCAGCCCCACGCGATCGATCGATCGCGAGCCCCGTGCGGGGGCTCGGCTGGGCGCGCGGGTTCGTCCCGTGCGGTGCTCGGTCGAGCTCCGGCTCGTACGGTGGTTCGCGGTTGGATCTCTGGCGACGGGTTTTCGGTTTCCGCAAATTTAGATAACCCGGGATATCGAATTCCAGCAGTTTGCTCGGTAACTCTTTAATAACTTGATACCGCTGTTTTAGATAGTAGTCCCCGCCGCTCGTAGAACTCATGTAGAGGAGATAAATGAGCTCATGGCCGGTCGGCCCCCTATACAGCCCGTAGAAGCCGAGCATAATGCAATAGACTTATATCATCACCCAGCCATTCGGAGTTATCTGCATAGGAGCGATTTCTTGCAACTGAAGGAAATGGGCCACCGAGGGGTGCAGGGGAAAGCGGAGCCCGCTTTCCATCATCAAGTAGTTCACGGCCACCATGCCCGACGGGGGGGAGTCCGCGAAATCGTCATCCGCCGGAGCGTACAGATGAACATCGTTCGGGATGCACCATTTCTCCCTCATCCCCTGCAATTCCTCCTCGACTACCGTACTCTTTCGCCAGCTCGCGTCGAATGGCGTGTCGCGACGTTCCTTGACGTAATGGAACCTCTTCTGCGGAACGAACTTATAAGGGCGCTCGCGGGAGTACTAGCATAATCAAAAGAAGAAGGAGGACCCCGCGAGTCAGCAAGGATCTCACAGAGGAGACTATACGCTTCGTCAGCCTGTCCGCCCAGCATATCTCGCCTCTCCTCTTCCGAGAAGGGGAATTTAGTCATCGTCAATTCCACAGTAGATGGCGACTCGGGGATGGCACCTAAACTCGGAGGAGGAACGAGAAGGCTAGAAGAGGCGACATCCGAGGATGGACGCGGGGACTGAGACAAAGGGTCAAGTTGAGGAGGTTTTTCGTTACTCATTTCTGACAGATAGAAGAGGAAACGATTTCGGGACAACTTAATCTAGTCTTCTATCTCCCCCAAATCCTATCGACGGAGCTTAAATCGGAGCCGCCGCCGGAAATTGAAAAGCCTAAACGATTCTCAGAAGGAAACCCCGTTAGGGCTCCGTACCGCGACGCGTAAAACAAAGGCAAAAGTGCGAAGAGTTTACATACCTAAATAGCGGAGAAATACGGAGAAGCCGCCGGAAAATTCTCAGGTCGCCGGAATTTATCCCCCTTTTCTCTCGCCCTTTTTCCTCTGAATTTTTGGTAAGTTGAATGTGAGTTATGAACAAGGGAGCGGTTTCCTTCGACCTTATATATGGGGAATCCCAAGCGGTTCCATGCGTTTTTGAATTTCGAAAAAGTGTACCCTATTTTAATTTGAAAGGACATGTGGGGCCCCCAGGGGTCACGTCAGGTCAGTTATCGATGATGGCAGCAGAAGGATTCACCCAAAGGAGTAACGGGTAGACTAAAATAGGTTTCATCTCGATCGAGAGAGGCCTGCTCGCCCGCAGCCGACCAAACCTCTCCCGAGGGGCATTTGTTATATCCTATTTTCCTCCGTTTAGGTAGCAGCTCGGAAGAATCAATCGTAGTGACCACGCGGCCTACTATTCACCGAGGAAGCCTGGGGAAAACGATGTCGTGGAGAGCTGGAAATTTCCCGCCGAACAGACCAATTACCTCTCGCCGAGGACGTAGTGAGTTCATCGAGGAGGCCAAGGTATCCACCTCTGAGGACGATGGATCCTGTGGACCACCGAAGAAGAAGAAGGAAAAGTGAAGACCGCGGAGCTAACCTAATTCGAACGAAGATCGATTGTCAGGGAGGGGAGAGTTTCCCTCGCCAGGTCGTTTTGTCCGCCCCAAAAGGCGGCAGAAAGTTGGGCCAGTCCCTATTTCGCAAGGCCCATATAATAGGTTGGATAGGCCCATTAGGTCAAAAAAGGGGAAAACTCTAACTGTAACTCTATAAATACTCTGATTCCCATACCAAAAGGGAACAGATTCCAAGCCCCCAAAAAGAGTAATATACCATTTTCAGCTTAACAGTTCTTTCCTTTTTCGAATACAGAAAAGAGTTAGCTCAATCCTCAAAACAAACATCAAATTTCGTGACGAGTGGATCTAGGACCTTTTGCCCGATTTTTTCTACACGTTAACAACTTTCATTCAACCCAGCCATAGTATGTAAAACCATCCTATGATTTGAAACTGGTGCATCAACATTGGCCAATTGATCTGCAAGATTTTTCAATTCCTTGCAATTTGCCGACACTCCTGAATAATCATCCAACCTAATTTGAGAGAATTGGTTCTCAAGTTGGACGGCACGAGAATGTTTGTTATCTCGAAAAATACCCTCAAGACGATTCCATGTCTTCTTTGCCGTAGATCCCGGCTCAAGAATCGTTTGAAGCAAATCAGGGGAGATGGTTCCGTAAATCCATTGAAGAACTAGGGAATCCAATTTCGCCCACAATTTCTTGTCGGATGTCTTTGTAGTGGTTGTATCCTGTGTCAAAGGATCTTCAATATGTTCAATAATATCAAATACCCTGCAATGGATACGAAACAATTCCGCCCACGAAACATATTTTCCCGATTCGGACTCAAGAATTAGGGATATGGAAAAACAAAGAATAAGAAGAAAAAAAAAATGTTGAGAGAAAAAAAAAATGTTGGCAATGAGAAGGGTGGCTCTGATACCATAAAACAATAACTCCCTTGTCCATTGTATTTCACCAATAATCCATATATACATGTTTAATGACTTAAATCTAGGAGAAGATATTCACTACCATATACAACTATATACAAATCAATATAAGAAGATAAGAGATTTGGTAAATCTCTTCCATGTATTCTATCAGTCACGACTCAATAGTCATGTGTCTGACCATGAGGTTAAGAAGATATTTAATTTATTGACTTTTAGATAAAAAGTTATTGAGTAAACCGCCGGAAACAACCACGAGATCCGACGATTATCGAATTCAAACTCCAAAATCGATCAACGAACACCAAAACTCAAATCTCGTCGCAGCTTAATCACTCGACACTCAGTTCACCGTAAATTAGTATTGAACACTACGAACACAAACACGAAGTAAAACTCACACAAACACAACAATACGTGCTTCCATGGCTAAGAATACGACCTACGTGCACGGTGGAGGAGAGGGGTGATCTGCGATTATACAAAGCTCAAAACCGAGTACAAAATATTCTCTCTAACTCACATGTGATTATATACAGAAATCAAAATGCACAAATTTGATGAACACATTCGAGCATTCGAACTGTAACAGAATCGTTCTCTTCAAGCGCGCGATCAAATCTCATAATTTCACATGCAATCTGTTGTAGAGTATGAGAATATCGAGATACCGAAGAAAAAAAATCAACAATAAAATAGGGAAGACAAAGAATTTACTTGGAAACTCAAATCGGGAAAAACCACGGAGGAAGGACGAACAAATCACTATAATATTGTTTCACGATTACAAAGATGATATACGCTCTAAACCCTCGAATTTCACACAATAGTTATAGCTAGAATAATTGGTGTTCTCTGTGTCCATGGAGCAACTCTCTTTATATAAGGGAGAGTCCATAATATTATATGTAAATAATATATTACCCTAAAAGAGTCTTAAAGAGAGTAGGAATCAATCCCCATCAATTTGGAAATAATTCCAAAATCCCGTGCGCTGGAAATTTCCTTCGTGATTTCGTGGCCCAAATTCAAAAAGATCAAAAGTTGAGCTAGCAATGATCAAGTAGCAACAAGAATCATGTGATAAAGTGAAGTATCAAGTGAGAAATCAACCACCCTAAGTTGTTGCACCTGCAGTCCTGCACCCAATTTTCAGGCAAAACGACGTCGTTTCATTCATGCAAGAAATTCAAATCCTGCTAAAATGACTCAAATACCCATGTGAACGTTTTGTGTAGAATTTGCACCCGAAGTCGATTGTTGTATACATTTTCAACAAATCTCCATCTTAAACAAAAACATCAACTCCCAGCAACATTCAAACAACACCAACACACCACAAATCACATCAAACACCAAAAAAATCTCAATTTCACCAAAATTGAACTTAATAGTTTTTCTGATCCAACTTTGAATCCAATGATGTCACCACCATCTGCATTCAGACTCAGCAATGAATCCCAACATGATACTTTTATCCTCAGCTTCAAACTCATATAAAGAGCTTTTCATAAAATCAACCATAGCTCCAGAAATTCCTAAATGCGATATTTTTCCAAGACTGAGTCTAGTTGAAAAACGATTTGACTGTTTTTAACAATCATAGCGGATTTAACACATTTGTGGGACATATTTGACTGTTTTTAACAATCATAGCGAATTTAACACATTTGTGGGACAATAGAATTACTTTTCATTATACGCTAAAAAAATACTTTAGGTAGGATGAAATGAGTTACATTATTATAAAAAAAAAACTCTTTTATTTAATTTAGTTTAAATTAGTTTTCATTTGAGTAGACTCAATTCAATTCAAAAATTAATATTTACGCTTGTTAATTAATATTGAATCAATCGATTAGCCATCTTTGATGACCATCCCTAGAATATTTTCTACTATCTGTCTGCATTGTCTTCCCTCATGGAAATCAAATCATCTATTTAATATATAAATCCAGACTTTTCTGATCCTACGTGGCCAGTGTGAACACAAAAAAATACACTACAAAAAATGAGCATGTTCACACTACGTGGCACACACAAAGCTTTCATTGGTCGAGATTTACTTATGTGGCTTTTTTTATCAATATTAATTATGACTTGACTTCTAATTTAATGATATTTAAATAATAATGATATTTCGTAAATTATTCTATTGCCATAAATAAATTGAATTTTATTACGTGGATTTTTTTAAATATAATACAAATTTTCGATTATATTGATTTTCGATTAACAACTCACGTCAAATGTTCCTTAATTCTTGCAAGTCTAATGATTTATATTAATAAATTATCCTATACTATAAATTAGCTCCTTAATTTAAGCAAAAAAAATAATTGATATTAATTATTAATCTCTTAGTATTTCTATAATTATGGAAAATTTTAAATTAATTACCATATTTAAAATGCGGATCCAATTTTTATACTATATTTGGATTTGTGTAAAATTTTATATTAATATTTTTATTTAAATAATTAACAAATCTTAATTCAAAATTCATGCTATAAAAAGATGATCATCTTCCCTCATTTTCTATTTCTCACGTTTCTTTACTAATTTATTTTGTTCGTAATTATTTATTTATTTTTGTATTTAATTTATGAATATTAATATATTCATTGATGCATGATGCTCACGATGTTTTTTTGGACTCTCGCAGGGCGCACTTCTCTATCCTACCCTCTGTCTTACTTGCTCGACCAGAACCCAAGAACTGACCGAAAGGGTGAGAGACAGAAGAACAAAGAGAACTCCATCTATAATTTCCACTCCTTCTACCAAGTACGGCAAATTGAAGAGCTTAGTTAGGATGGATGGATATACCTCGGAACTCATAACTCAGAACAACGAGCAAGGAAGGCTAATGCGACAAATGGTTGACTAATGCTCCTATAATTATAAATAGAAATTCGCTAACAGGCTATTGCACGATAAACATATTTATATCGATTCGATTATAACAAAATATAATTATTTGATGATTATTGTTTTAATTTTTTGATTTAAAATTTTGCAGGTCAAAGCACTATTTCATTCATTTGATTCTAATAATTTTTTTTGATGATTATTGTTTTTAATTTTTTCAGCGATCACAGTAAATTTTTTATTTTCAGGATTTTTACTATTGTATATTTTACTATTCATTATATTACCATTATTTTTTGATTAAAATGCAATTTTGTTATTTGATGACGATCCCCGTTTCTCGCATGAGACCTCGACAACATCCGAGTACTTGGACAAATTTTATGCAATACTTCTACGGCAACTCCAATTATCCATATATATATCCGTATTTGATTATAATGCAAGTTTGATACAAGTGTTCAATAGAGTTGTTCTTTATTCTTTTTATGTTGGATTATAATTTCAAGTTCTTTGTGTTTTTAGTTTTTTTCATTAGAGTTACTTGTTTTTCCATTAACAGGTCATTTCCTATTTTAATTTCGTGTATTATGAATTATTAATAGTACATAATATTATTTCAATTCAGTTTATAAGTTCATCAATTATTAACCGTTAATAATAATATGAATAATATAGTTTATCCATAATAATGGAGTACTACTATTATATGATACATTTTCGATATTAATATAATTTTCTTAAAAATATCAACTAATAGTTTATTATATTGGAAAAGACAAAAATGAATAAACGAAAATTATGGATATAAATTTAAGTTGATGAGAGAATTGATGATTTTTTTACTAATAAATGATTTATTAATTTTTTGGCTTTATTTTCCTTTTTATTAATAAAAAATTTAATTGAGATATTTTAGTTGAGACTAATACATGCGTAAACTTAAAATATCATAAGTATAAATAATTCAAAATATTGTTATATTAATTGATACAATTCCACTAATATTCTAAATTCCTAATAAAACACAACTCCATATTTACTATCAAATTTTATTTTATCATTAATTATGGACCAATTGATATTCTTACTTTTTATAATTGTTTCTAAATTAATAAGAGATCTTTTATTATTTTATTTTTGGATAATCATATATTTCTACTCATTTATTGATTTTCCTTAATTCCTAGGATACAACATGTCGTGTACTACCTATATAAAAATAATATTAATAAAGTAATTTTAATAATAATAATAGTAATACTAATAAGATTAATAAAAAAATATAATTTGTATATGGGTGAGCAAGAAATATAATTTTCATAGATCACATTTAATCAATTGAACAAATTTGACACATAATATATATTAATAAATATAATTATTATATTTGCAAGATTTATTCTTTCATTTATGTCCTATTTTTAAATCTTGATTATTATTACTATCATCTTGAAAAGAAATAAATACACCTCAACAACCCAAATAAAAATACAATTTATTTTATCAATATTTTTATCCATTTAAATATAATTTCACGGCTTTAACAACAATCCCAAACAAAAAAAAATATATAATTTAAATATAGTAACTATTCAAATATAATTTCCACAATAAAGTTCAGAAGAAAAATTAACAATTAAGATTTATTTTGGTTAAGTTCAGTCAGTTTCAGTAAAAAAGAACAAGTCTTTAATATGTATGAACTGAACTTAAAAAACTTAAGACCGGTTGATTTTGACTTATTCTCAGTTCGATCAGTTCAGTTCAATTCAAACTCATTTAGTTCCGTTCAAGTTAGTTTTGTTTGGATATGTTAATTTCAGCTCAGATTTCAGATCTAAGAAGTTTAGTTCAGTATTGTCATTTATTTTTTTAATTATTATTTCAATATTTTAATATTAAATTCAATTGAACTTAATTTAAGTTCATTTCAGTTCAGACATATTAAGTTTATTTCAGACCTATTAAGTTCAGTTAAATTTATTTCAGTTCAATCCAGACCAGTTCAGTTCAACATTAAACTGAACTTAAATTGGTAACAAATCCTTAATGTTGATAATGATTTAGAACATGTTCTTTGGACTTATTCTCAGTTGGCTTAGTTCAGTTGAGTTCAGTTTAGTTTAGTTTAGTTACATTAAGGACATGTTCTTTTGGACTGAAACTGGCTGAACTGAACTTAACTTAATCGATCTGAACTAAATTGATTTTTTTATAGAAATAATAATAATTTTTATAAATTATTAAATATTTTTTAAAAATATTAATAATATTATGACAGTAACTAGATTTTATATTTAAATTTATAGATTGAAATTATTTTTTGTTTATTTTATTTTAATTTATTTTGAAGCGATCTGAACTGAACTGAACTTAACAGTTTAATGAAGTTATTATTAGAAAACATTAAGTTTTCTATTTTATTTTAGTGTATTATTTTTATAAATAAAAACATCATATTAATTAATAAAACAAAGCGTTAAAGGTGAAAATCAAAAAATAAGTAAAAAAAAATATTCAACAATTTAATTTTATTAACAATACCATAACTAATTATTAATAATTTAATAACTTACACGGATTATATATTACAAAAACTAATGAAAACGTTGAAATTATTATTGACAAGCTATTCAAGACATTTTCTTAAAATATTTTTCTATATTATTATAAATAAAAATAAGTTTGTAAAACAATGTTATTTAAAATGGAGATAATTTAAATACAAATAAAAATATTATTCAATAATTTAATTTTATTATCTATACAAATTTTTAATTTTTATAATTCAAATGGTTAATGTTCAACTTTTATTATTCAACTTTTGATATTTAAATACCAAAAAAAATATAAAACACGTTTGGTAAATGTTATATATTTAGTATATTCAACATATTATAATTTTGATAGATATTAAAATTATTCTGTCCTAAGATAAAAATAAAATTTCTTAAAGAATACTTTTTAAAAAAATAATAAGTTTAATGAAACATTAAAAGAATGTGTACAAAAATCTAATATTTTTATTAATAATTCTGTTATTTATATTTTTTTTATTCATTTTTATGGATGAATTCAAAGAACGTTAACTCTAACTAAGTTTAATATCCTAAAATATTACGCTTAAAAATTATCCATATTATTTTGAATAATTTAATGCTTCCAAATATATCCTAAAGAATTTATCAAGAAATTTTTCTTCTCAAAAGATTGAATAAAAACACAAATAATTTATTTTTTTTAAATATATTTTTATGTACAATAGTACATAAATCATGCAAGTGTATTTAGTGAAAAATACTTAGTAAAGATAATGATTATGTATCATGCTCAATAAATAAAGTTCAAAATTTTTATGTTTTATATTAGTGTGATTTTGATTTATTTTTTAAATAAAAAATATTAAAAATAATTTTAAACTATTTTCATTATTATACAAACAATTAACTATTATATAAATATTAATTAATATTTGTTTATTGAAGACGTTTTATCTATACTACAATATAGATCGGAGAAAATAATGTAACCAGTCTACTAAACTTTAATTCATTTTTATAAAATTTTGATTATTTACGTAAATATTTTTACTTTTTGCATCCCAAATGTATTATGTATATATAAGTAAAACACAAATCGGATTTACAAATATTTAATAAATGTAAATATTAAAACAATATATTAATTCAAAATATCTCAATTAAAAGGTAATGTTTAAATGTTTGGACTTTTTGATATTCATTTATCTTAACGCTTAAATAATAATGTATTGATATGGAGAGATTCATGTTTCATTTTAGTTAAAAAATTTGTTATATCATCTAATAATAATTATTATTATTATTATAATTATGCTTTAACAAAAATCAGTATTAAGATAATATTAAGGAATAGTTCTTTTAGACTTAATTACAGTTCATTTATGTTTATTTCATACATTTTAGTTTAATTCAGTTTAGCTCGATTAAAATAAAAGATAATTGAAATTGTTAATTTAAGTATACCATCTAACTTTAGAAGTATAAGATTTAATTTTATAGAATTGTAATTATATATCTCAAACAGATCAAATTTTAGAAGTATATAATATGGCGATAATAATATTACAAAATATCGATCAGAGATAATAAAATTTTTTATATTATAATATTAATCATATGACTACGATTTCTGAATTCAATCGAAAAAATTTAAATAAACATATTGATTAATTAAGATTGTTATAATGTATTTTTTCTTAGAATTTATATATTCGCGCATCGGCAGTTGTTACTTGAATGGATGGTAATAAACAAATCAAATAATATACTTTCATTTCTTAGTAATCAAGTTAACTATAGTAATTTAATTATTTATGATTTGAAATAGGTAATGTACATCATTACCTATTAATTAGCTATGGTAATAGTAATATACACACATTACATATTAATTAGCTAGCTAATTTACATTCATTTCCTATTTGCAAATGGTAATAATCTTATTTGGTAAGAATTTCATAATTTGGTCAAATATATATTTATTAACCTTAATATTGTATTATAAATATTTTTAGACAAATCACCGGCGCAATTTTTAGACATTAATTATTATTAATTATAATATTATTGGTTGGATATTTTTAAACATGATGGCAAAAAAATGAATATTTCTTTCTGAATATAAAAAAAAAATTAAAATATTAATGCATCAATACAATTAAAAATAAATATATAACGGATTTATCATAATTATTTCCATATATTTCACAATTGGTAATGAATAAAAAGATAAATAATTAATTAAAACAACCGATTATGTATTTTTGAATTTAAAATAATTTGTATGATATTCATTTACTTATTTAAAAATCCTTAATTATAGTAATTATCTTCTTAAATCAATTCAAAATAATAATAAATATACTATTTTTTATTCTTTAATTAATAAGTATCACAGGTTATGGATTTGACCTGAACTGAAATTAACGAGTCTGAAATAAGTTGAACTGAACTACAGTGAAATTACAATAAGACCAAAAGAACAGGTGCTAAATGGTTTATTTTATTTTTATTTTTATTATTATTTCAATATTTTAAAATTTAATTCAATTGAACTTAATTTCAGATAAGTTAAGTTCAAACCTGCTAAATTGACTTGAGTTTATTTTATTTCAGACCTATTAAATTCTGTTCAATTTAGACATTCTATAAGTCCAAAAGATTTTTTAATTTTACACACATGAATAAAGTAATTTTTTAACATCGTTTAGTACGTGTTCTTTTGGATTTATTCTCAGTTCAGACTGATTAAGTTCAATTCAGTTCAGATAAATTAAATTCAATTCAATTTGGATCCATTAAATTCAGTTAAATCATTCATTTATTTTTTATTCTATTTTTATTATTATTATTATTATTATTATTGTTATTATTATTATTATTATTTCAATATTTCAAAATTTTAATTAAATTGAACTTAATTTCAGTTCAGTTTACCTATTAATTTCAGTTCAATTCACTTTTAGCAGGTTTCAGTCCAAAAAAGCATGTTTTTAATGTTGATAATGATTTATGATTAGTGACTTAATTATTTTTTTAGAATATATTTGATTAATGGTTTATTTGATTATGTGATGTTAGACATTTTTGATAGTGTAGTCCTTAAAAAAATTATTCTAAATTAAAAATCATTCAAAATTAACAATTGTTAAAAATATTAAAAATCATCTTTTTAATCACTTAATTTGTATACAACAATTTTTTCCATTCTAGAAATGTAACAATTGATTATTTTTTTAATTGTTAATGTATAGTCTTTTTATAAGATTTGATTTGATTTGATTAGATAATTTTTGTATATATATGATTTTTTTTGTTGTCATCTCATTATTTATTTATTTAATAATCTTATTTTCATTTTGAACATTATGTTTTTTAGCCTATTATTATCTTAATTCTATCTATCAATCTATTAATTTTTTTTGAAGATTCAAGTTAATTAATTCAAATTTTTATTTTTATTTTTTATCAACAAGCCATTTCATAAGTGATTAGTGACATAATCATATTTGATTATTGATTTATCAATTTAATTTTTTAGAATATATAGTTCATAAACTTTTGAAGTTTGAATTTTAAAAAACAATTGACTAGAGAGATAGTTGAAATATAAACAAAATAATTAACAATTTAATTTTTTTAATTATTCAACTATTCACCATTTATAATTTACATGGGTTATATGATTCAAAGGATAAATAAAAAAATTAAAAATATTATTGAAAAACATTTTAAAGTTTTTTTAGTGTATCATTCTAAAAAAATTGTATGAGTAGGAATATTGTAAACAAATGAATTATTTAACAATTTAATTTTATCAAGCTCAATTCAGTTCAGATTTATTAATTTCAGTTCTGTTCCGTTAAGATTTATAAAGTTCAATTTAGTTCAGTTCAGACTTGTTAAGTTCAAGTTAGTTTACGACATATTCTTTTAGATTTAAACTGGCTAAACTGAATTAAACTGAACTAAACTCAATATAGTGTTGAACTGAAATGAACTTAATAGGTTTGAACTAATCTGATATGAACTTAACATAATATGTCTGAACTAAACTGAATTGAACACAACAGAACTAAAATTAAGTTCAATTTAATTTGAAAATATTTAAAATAATAATAATAAATATTACTAATAAAAAATAAATAATTGAACTAAACAAAACATAATGGATCTGAATTGAACGAAACTTAGGACCTTTTCTTTTAGACTTATTCTTTTTTTCAGTTAAGTTTAGTTCAATTTAGTTCATTTCAATTCAGACTCATGTTCAAAATAAGTTCAATTCATATCTAAGTTCAGTTTAATTCAGTCATTTTTTTTATTATTTCAATATTTTAAAATTAAATTAAATTGAACTTAATTTTTAGTTCAGTTTATAGTTCAGTTCAACGAGTTTCAATCCAAAGAACAAGTTCTTAACGAGTCTGAAATAAAGTGAACTAAACTAAAGTGAAATTAGAATAACACCAAAAGAACAGATGTTAAATGTTCTATTATTATTATTATTATTATTATTATTATTATTATTATTATTATTATTATTATTATTATTATTATTATTATTATTATTATTATTATTATTATTATTATTATTATTATTATTATTATTATTATTATTATTATTATTTCATTATTTTAAAATAAAATTTAATTGAACTTAATTTGAGTTAAGTTTCATTATTTTAAAATTAAATTCAATTGAACTTAATTTGAGTTAAGTTTAGTTTAGATCTATTAAGGTCAGTTGAGTTCAGTTTATTTCAGACCTATTAAATTCTGTTCAGTTCAGACATTCCAATCAACTTCAGTTCAAATGAACAGTTCTTAAGTCAAAAGATTTTTCAATTTTACACACATGAATAAAGTATTTTTTTAGCACCACTTAGTACCTGTTCTTTTGAATTTATTCTTTGTTAGCTCATACTCATTAAGTTCAATTCAATTCAAATCCATTCAGTTCAATTAAATTCAGTTCAATTCGGATCCATTCAATTCAGTTCATTCATTCATTTAACTTTTTTCTATTTTTTTATTATTTTATTATTTAAAAATTAAATTAAATTGAACTTAGTTCCAGTTCAATTCAGACCTATTAAGTTTAGCTCAATTCACTTTAGCCAATTTCAGTCCAATTCTAAGCTTGCTTTATTTAAGTTTGGTTCATTTCACCCATTAAGTTTAGTTTAGTTTAATTTAGTTTAATTCAATTATTGAATTTTTTATTTTATTATTATTATTTAAATATTTTAAAATTAAATTCAATTGACCTTAATTTCAGTTCAGTTTAGTTCAAAACTATTAAGTTCAGTTCTGTTCAGACCTATTAAGTTCAGTTCAATTCAACCTGTTAAGTTTAGGACCTATTCTTTTGGACTGAAACCGGCTGAACTGAACTGAAACGATCGGAACTGAATTGAACTGAACTTAATACTGAACTGGACTGATTTTTTTTATAATTATAATAATAATTAATATAAATCATAAAATAGTTTTTTAAAAATATAAATAATATTGTGATATTAAATAGATTGTATAAATAATTGATTCAAATTATTTTTTTTATTTTTTTTTAATTTATTTTGAAAAGTTCTTAATCAAAGATGAACTTAAGCTATTTGAAATGAACTGAAATTGACTAAAATTAAGTCCAAAAGAACAAGTCCTTAATTCTGTTCAACGATTTCGAATCCAAAATAACATTTTTAATCCTTAATAAATATTTTATATATTATTTCCGTAATTTCATTGATAAAGAACCTAAAATCAGCCGATTGTTTATAATACTGAATTATCATATATACTATAAATATGATAAATAATATAAATTATCATATATACTATAAATACTCTAAATAATAAAAATTATCACCTTAATTTTAAATTATTAGAAGAATAATAATAAAAATAAAAAATTAAACGATTTAACTAAATTTAACTGAACTGGACTTAATGAGTTTGAACAGAACTTAACTGAAGCGTACGGGAAATAAGTTAAAAAGTACAACTCCTATGTTCAGTTCAGTTTAAATCTATTAAGTTCAATTTATTTCATTTTAGTTTCCACCTAATAAGTTCAGTTTATTTCAATTCAGACCTATTAAATTCAATTCAGATCACCCAGTTTTAGTCCATTTTTTTTTTCAATTTTACACACAGAAATAAAGTATTTTTTTAACCTCATCTAAGCACATGTTCTTTTAGACTTATTCTCAATTGTTTCAGTTCAGATCCATTAAGTTCAATTTCGTTCAGTTCAGTTCAGATCAGTTAAATTAATTTCAGTTCAATCTCATTAGTTTCAGTTCAGTTCAGTCTCATTAGTTTCAGTTCCGTTCACTTATATATTTATTTATTTATTTATTTTTATTGTTATTATTATTATTATTTCAATATTTTAAAATTATTTAAATTAAACTTAATTTCAGTTCAGTTCAAACTTATTTGTTTAATTTTATAGAATTATAATTATCTCAAAATGATCAAATTTCCGAAGTATATCAAGTACCGATAATGATGTTACGAAATATTGAACACGACCGGTTTATGCAATGGAGATCGATTGATAATGATGTTTAGAAAAAAAATGATTCAGAAAATGTCGTATATAATCAAAAGGTGACGCTCAATCCATCCGATTAGCAAATTCCGTTTCGATTTAGCGTCGTCAATTTCCCCGTAATGATATCTTATGATATTAAGATTAACAAGAGTAAATGTTAATCTTTATCCCAATCTTTGTCCCGCTTTATTTAACCCAACTCAACAACACAAAGGTCAAAATTTATAAATTAGTTATATGCTATAGTTTGGTTATTTAATTATAGTTATGTTTCATAAATATATTTAAGATTATAACCTTAAATTCTAAAGTTATTAATCCAAATTTCAATCTTTAACCGAGTGTAATAGAAAATTCAAAACATAAAAATTAACTACAATACTAATTATGTTTTATGATTCATTGTTCGAAAAATTCAATTTTATTAAATAAAATTAATTCATTTAAATTCTTATCATAGTACAACTTATTAGGTAATTGCTCAAAAATTTAATTAAAAATACACTTATAAAATAAAATTGTTTATAATTATTAATTAAGTATAAATTTATAATTAATATAAAAATACAAATATTTAGTTTTTTATTTTTAGCAATTTTTAACTAAAAAAATTACACTACGCAGTTGATACTAGAATCAATAATCTTTCTCTCCACCGATGAACTTGAACGTTCCGATCATGCCTTCATCGGTGGTTCATGCTGAGAAACCTGAGAAGTTCAATGGGACTGACTTCAAAAGGTGGCAACAAAAGATGATGTTTTACCAGACCACGTTGGGTTTGGCAAAGTTTCTCAAGGATGAGCCTCTGGCCATGGATGAGAATGAAACTGATGCTAATAAGCGTGCGGCTTATGAAGCATGGGGCCAGGGTGATTACCTGTGCCGGAATACCGTTTTGAACGGTCTGAGTAATGACCTGTACAATGTGTATGGGAATATGACTTCTGCCAAAGCACTCTGGGATGCTTTGGAGAAGAAATATAAAACTGAGGACGCCGGAACTAAGAAGTTCGTCGTCGGGAAGTTTTTGGATTTTAAGATGGTCGACTCTAAGTCGGTTGTATCTCAATTCCAACACTTCCAGCTGATCTTGCATGACCTTGAGAATGAAGGCATGAAAATCAGCGAGTCCTTTCTGGTGGCTGCTGCTATTGAGAAGTTACCCCCGAGTTGGAGGGCTTATCAAAACTATCTCAAGCATAAGACCAAGGAAATGACTATTGACAAGCTGGTTGTCAAGCTTCGTATCGAAGAGGAAAACCGTAAGAGGTTTAATCCTGGGAGTGTGCCTGAGGAGCCTCGTGTGAATCTGATGGAGCAACCCAAAAGGAAGCTGCCTCCTCCTCAGAATACCTCTAAAGGGAAAGAGCCTGCCACCAAGGTCTGGAAGTTCATGGGAAAATGACATAACTGTGGAATAACTGGCCACATGGCTAAAGATTGCAAGAAGCCTAAACAGCCTATTGCACAGTACAAGGGGAAAGGGAAGCAATCTGCTAACCTTGTTGAAACCTCTGGGCAGGAGCTGACTGAAATGGATATGTCAGCAATGGTGTTTGAAGCCAACTTGGTTGGTAATCCCAAGGAGTGGTTCATTGACACTGGAGCCACTCGCCATGTCTGCTCTGATAAGGATGCATTTTCTACATATGCTCCTTCGACTGGCCGAAAGCTCCACATGGGGAACTCTTCCTCGTCTACTGTTGCTGGAGTTGGGAACGTGACCCTGAAGCTCACCTCTGGAAAGGAGCTGCTGTTGAAGGATGTGCTGCATGTCCCGGACATCCGCAAGAACTTAGTCTCTGGGTCTCTCCTAGTTGAGCATGGTTTTAAACTTGTATTTGATGCTAAGAAGTTTATTTTGACTAAGTTTGGAACTTTCCTTGGTCGGGGCTATCTCGACAATGGACTGTTCAAAATGAATGTAATGGCTGTGCGCCGTGTACCCAATGTTGCCTCGAGCATTAATAAAAATAATTCTGTTTCGGTTTACTTGCTTGATTGTTCTGAATTGTGGCATATTAGATTAGGACATGTAAATCTAAATGCGATTAAAAGATTGATGAATTTGGAATTATTACCAACTTCAAAAATTGATACACAAAAGAAATGTGAAATTTGTGTTGAAGCCAAAATGGCTAAGTTACCTTTTCCCTCGATTGAAAGGTGTACTGAACCTCTTGGTTTAATCCATACTGATATATGCGATTTGAAATTTGTACAAACAAGAGGTGGAAAAAAGTACTTCATCACGTTTATTGATGATTGTACTAGATATTGTTACTTATATTTATTAAGTAGCAAAGACGAGGCATTAGAGGCCTTCACCAAGTATAAAGTTGAGGTTGAAAATCAACTTGGTAAACGAATTAAAATAATCCGAAGTGATAGGGGTGGAGAATATGTAGCTCCGTTTGAGAAATTATGTTCTGAAAATGGGATAATTCATCAAACGACGGCTCCTTATTCACCACAATCAAATGGTGTTGCAGAACGAAAAAACAGAACTCTTAAAGAAATGATGAACGCCATGTTGATTAATTCGGGTTTACCTCAGAACATGTGGGGGGAAGCTATTTTGACAGCTAACCACATTTTGAATAAAATCCCACTTAAAGGTAAAAATGAGACGCCGTACGAATTGTGGAAAAATCGTAAGCCGTCTTATAAATATCTTAAAGTGTGGGGGTGTTTGGCTAAGGTGTCTGTTCCTGAACCAAAGCAAATGAGAATCGGACCAAAGACGGTCGATTGCATTTTTATCGGATATGCATACAATAGTATGGCTTACCGATTTTTGGTACACAAGTCTGATAATCCAGACGTGCATAAAGGTACCACGATTGAATCGAGAAATGCTTCATTTTTCGAAAATATCTTTCCTTGTAAAGAAAGAGAAGAATCAAGTTCTAATAAAAGAACTTATGAACCTGATGTCGACACAACACCTGTTGGTGACGATCAGGTAAACGAAGAGGTTATTGAACCTAGACGTGGTAAAAGGGTAAAAACGGCTAAGTCGTTTGGACCTGATTTTATTACGTATTTATTGGATGACGAGCCAAAGTCCTACGGGGAAGCTCTATCCAGTCCAGATGCACCGCTCTGGGAAGAAGCTATTAATAGCGAAATGGAGTCTATTCTGCAAAATCACACGTGGAAGTTGGTTGATCTTCCACCGGGTTGTAAACCTTTAGGATGTAAATGGATCCTAAAGAAAAAGTATAAAGCAGATGGAACGGTCGATAAGTTTAAAGCTCGTTTGGTAGCCAAAGGGTTTAAACAAAGAGAAGGATATGATTTCTTTGATACATATTCACCTGTAACCAGAATATCGTCTATTCGGGTGCTTATTGCGATTGCTGCTTTGCACAATCTCGATATTCATCAGATGGATGTGAAAACTGCGTTTCTGAACGGTGAATTGGAAGAAGAAATTTATATGGAACAACCCGAGGGATTTGTAGCACCTGGACAAGAGAAAAAGGTGTGCAAATTGATAAGGTCGTTGTACGGACTTAAGCAAGCTCCAAAACAATGGCATTTGAAATTTGATAACATTATGATATCAAATGGATATAAAATCAACGAGTGTGACAAATGTGTGTACATTAAAGGTACATCTGACTCGTTTGGCATAGTCTGTCTATATGTAGACGACATGTTAATCATGGGTAGTACTCGTGAATTAATCATGAATACTAAAGCAATGTTAAAAAGAAATTTTGACATGAAAGATTTGGGTGTTGCTGATTTAATCCTCGGGATTAAAATTGAAAGAACCCCAAATGGAATTGTCTTATCACAATCTCATTATGTTGAGAAAGTGTTAAAGAAATTCAATGCCCATGATGGTCCTACGAGTAGGACGCCGATTGACTTAAGTATAAATCTTACTGTCAATAAGGCTGAACCTGTAGCTCAGTTAGAGTATTCTCAAGTTATAGGCAGTCTGATGTACTTAACAAATTGTACACGTCCAGACTTGGCCTATCCTGTGAATAAATTGAGCAGGTATACGAGCAATCCAGGTGTTGAACACTGGAATGCTTTGAATCGGGTTTTAAAGTATTTGAAATACACCCGAGAGTATGGGCTATACTATACGAGATATCCTAATGTACTTGATGGATATTGTGATGCTAGTTGGATATCTGATTCTAAAAGTTCACATTCCACTAGTGGTTACGTCTTCTGTATCGGGGGCGGAGCAGTTTCGTGGAAGTCAACGAAACAAACGTGTATAGCCAGATCCACCATGGAATCTGAGTTTATAGCTTTAGATAAAGCTGGTGAAGAAGCAGAGTGGCTTCGTCACTTTTTGGAAGATATTCCATGTTGGAAAAAGCCTGTGTCTCCCGTGATGATTCACTGTGATAGCCAAGCAGCTATAGGGAGAGCACAGAGCATTATGTATAACGGTAAGTCTCGACATATTCGTCGGAGACATAATACCGTTCGACAATTGATCTCAAATGGAGTAATTTCCTTAGAGTATGTAAAATCTAAGGAAAATCTGGCTGATCCTTTGACAAAAGGAATGAATCGAGATCAATTGGGCGTGTTGCTAGAGGGAATGGGTTTGAAAAACGACAATCCATCGAACGATCATAACGGTAACCCTACCTTGATGAATGGAGATCCCATGAACTTGGTTCAAAGGGAAAACTAAGTTATGAAAGTTCAATAGAGCACTTGTACTCATCCCTAAAGGCAATTCAAGTGTTGTTTCCTGATGTGTGGTATTAGGTTAAGTTCTCGAGGAGACTTTTAATGAATCCCTACCTTGAAAAGGTTAAGTATGTCAGGATACTTATAATGGGAGGTCACCTATATAAATGTGAAGTGAGGGCCGCTTCAAATGTATACATTTATGAATCCAAAGTGTTGTCCATAGCCAAAACGGACACAACATAGAACGGGAAATTGAACGGAATTTATTGCGTGAATAGCATTGACTCGTTGTACGTTGTGGGGGAATAGTTCAAGGCATCGTGTCCACTAGGCCTCCTGTACTTCCGATGTTGTTCACTACGGAAGGTTCAAAGCCGCAAACTACCTTTCCGGAAGCGATAGATTCTTTTGGGGAATTGAACGAAGAGTCTGCATACATGCATGCATTGATTTCCACTCATGTGGGGGATTGTTGGAAAATCTTAAGTCAAAATTGGTTTTATCCAATGTTTGACTGAGTTGACTGGCTATAAATTTAATTCCGATTGGGAAATAAATTGTACGATAATTTTCTACGTCGTTCGTAGATAATTATAGAATTTTATTTCGTCAAAAACCGATTTTCGGTGAGTGAGAAATAAATGGTTAAAGATAGCCAATTAAAAAGGCATTTAATTGAATATGTAATAAAGTGTAAAACTTTATTACATTGAAATGTGTAATAGTTATTACATCCCACATTGAAAGATGTAATAAAGTTATTACACTTAATAAGTGATTGGAGGATTAATGTGTTCAACAAGTGAGTAAGACCATGGACCGTTAAGGTACATGGCAATCGCCACACGCGCGCCGTCCGTCCGTCCGCTCGGCTCGGCTCGGCTCGTGCTCGTGCTCGTGCTCGTGCTCGTGCTCGGCTCGCCTCGGCTCGGCCCGTCCCGTCCCGTCCCGACCCGACTCGCCTCGCCTCGTCCTTGGACTTGGACTTGGATCTTGGCAATTGGACTTTGGGCTGGACTTGGGCTTCCTTGGGCTCCTTGGGGCTTCTGGGCCTGGCCATCGTAATAGTTTTGCTGACGGGCTGAACTATTTTTGTTGATTGGGCCTACCCTTCACATGCATGGAGCTCAACTATAAATAGTGAGTCCTAGGCTGCATATCATACACAACAAAAAAACGCAAAAGAAATTCCCAGCATATCATAGTGTTCATACTCCCTGCTCTTTCCCGTTCGAAAGGTGGTTCTGATCTGGTTGCTTCAGAGAAGAACAAGAAGAAAGTCGTTGTATCTTTGGGGGCATTACGTCTGCAAACCGTAGCATACACGGGACGTATTTGTCTTGCGGATAGCGAAAGCGCCTCGACTACCCGCAATCTGATCGAAGTTCGTGTCCAGTTCTGACGTTCCACCGGAGTTGAAGATCTGTTCGAGTGTTTCTCATCTTCTTCATTTCTTTATTTTTTTTTGTTTCTGGAAAAGTGTAAAGTTTCAGTAGTACTGATTCTAATACAGAAACGAGCACTGTAATAGCTACGTATAAAACCAACAAATTATGTTATCATATATCAATTAAAATAATATAAGAATCAAATTTTAATTTAATTAAGGTGAGCTGATCGATCACCTGCACATGACGCTCGTGCACCCGGCCGCCAGCTCGACGAAATGCCTACACGTAGGGCACCTCATCCTCTCCGCCATCCTCCCGAAAACGACGTCGTTTTGGTCCCGGCTCTCGTCGCACCCGAACCCGGCGTGCCAACCCCTCCCGCACTCGAAGCAAAACAGCCTCCCGCAGTCGGGGCACTTGGATTTCTTCGCGCCGGCGCACTCGCTCACGATCAGCGCGTTGCAGTTCGCGTGCGGGCAGTGGCACCTTCTCAGATCGGCGATCGCGTCCTCGCACAGAGCGTCGCACCACCGATCGAAGACAGAGGGCCCGACGAGTGGCGCCCACGCGCGCGGGTCGAGCGTGAGGTCGCAGGCGAGGGCGGGGCACTTGATTCGCGCTCCTGCGGCTCCGTACTCGAGCTTTGCCACGATGTACTTGATCATACAGTCGGTGCAGAAGGGGTGGGAACACAGGCCGCCCCTGATTTGGGGTTTCTTCGACGTGGGTTCGATACAGATTTCGCAGGTGAAATATTCTTCTTGATTTGGGTTTTGGTTTTGGTTTTCCGGTGGAGGTGGTGGTGGCATTTCTTGATCTGGGTTTCTATCTTCTTGGTGAAGTGATGGTGGTGTTTTCAGAGTGTTTCCCATTTTTCTACTCTGTTTTTTTTTTGTTAGATGAAAAATTAAGGAAATTGAATATAGGTAGGATTAGTTTTACACTTTTACCCATATTTTAGGCATTGCTTCCTATTAATTTCAAAGTAGGTACATGTTCCATTTTGGGTTCCATGTCATTATTTTTATCCTGCCCGGGGAGCAACCCAGAGGTTTTAAGGGAAGAGGACGGTCCGAAATATAAGGAGCTTCCCCCCGAGCATGACTAGCTGTCGCCCGCCGAGGGTAACCTAATCGTTCCGGGGAGGCCGATGAGACCAGCTTTGAAGATAACATCACTCGTGGATCTCCGAGGATAAAAACGGCCGAGAGCAGAAAAGTTGATTCAAGCCGAGCAAAACCCCAGCCGGCGAAGCCTCGGAATCTGAGCTGCAGTGCGAGGTCTCCTCGTTTCAAAAGGCGGCGTAAATCTGGGCCGGTCCAAATTAAAAAGCCCATATATTATGGGGATTAGGCCCATTAGGTTAGAAAGGGAAAAAAACCCTAATTGTATCCCTATAAATATACTAGTATCCATACCAAAAAAGGCAGGTCTGGCAGCCCCCAAAATAGAGTTATTTCCTTTTCCAGCTTAAGTTTTTGTTTCCTTTTAGAGAGAGAGATTTACTGTTAGTTCAATCCTCAAATACACTCGTGAGTTTACGAAGGAGAAGGAAACTTTTCTGTACGGTTTTTTTTCACTCGTTAACACTAAAAACAGTCAATGGAATTCCAATGCTTGGTGGAGAGTGATTTTAATCAGGAAATGGGAGTGGTTAGCACTTAGCTTAGCAGTTAACACCATAGATGGCCGGGGGGTCTGGGTCGTGCTTTGTGTTGATGTCAAGAATCCTTAAGTTGGTGACATTGCAACATGTGGTTGCACTCGATCATCGAAACTTTAAAGAGGTGACTGGTTGGACTTGGATTGTGTAAGCTAGCACACAGACATCATATATAGTGATTGATTGGAGAATTCAATAGTAAATGTTTAGAGGGGTGGGTCCCAGCCAAATATTCCAAAACTCTTTCCAAAATCCCAACTCCGTGGTCTGAGCCGAACCCAGTGTTTTTTGCAAATTGCGGATGGGCTCGAGGCAGAGCTTGCTCGGCCCGAGCTGAGCTTTCACATGTGGATCGATCAAGCTTATTTTTTTTATTTGATAAAGATGACAAACGAGAAACTCTTTCATCATTCGATCAGAGGTCCTTCGAGTACGTAGCAGACATTTGTGGGAGAGAGTCAACAACTCTCGTCAAAAATTGAAAGGTATAAATATATTTTGAAGTTAAAAAGTAAAATAGTTGTGAGTAAGTTGAAAATAAAATATGTGTATAATTATATTTTAAAGTAAAAAAGTAAGTAATTTTTTTGGAAAAATGACAATAAGACCAATTTTTAGCATTTTTTGACCAATAAGACTTTCGAGAAATTACTTTGTCAATTAGACCGCTTAAAATTTGCAAAGACCTTATAACCCTTTTCTTTCATCCACCCCAGTCCCACCCCACTTCACCACCCGCCATGAAAAATTTGTGCAGCCCCAAATCCGCCGTCGAGCCCACGCGGATCGAATCCGCTTGAGATCATTCCCTCGTCCGACAAGTCGCGGTCAACCACCACGATCTTCTGGTGGTGCGTGAACATCGTCGAGATCTGCAAGTTTTGCACGAAGCTGCACCCCGTCGTCCGGGTTCCGAGGGCAGAGTCCGCGTCCGCCGAGATCTCCGCCGCCGAGTGGTCCGAGATCTCCACCAAAACCAACACCGCCGCCCAGCCGCTTGGCAACGCAGTCCTCGACGGCGTCGATCTCGACATCGAGCAGGGCTCGCCGGGTCACTACTCGGATCTGGTGAAGTACCTGAAATCGCACCGATGCGAGAAGAGCAGGAAGAGCTCGGTGGTGGTGTTGGCGGCGCTGCAGTTCCCGTTCCCGGAAGCGAATCTGGGGGTGGAGCTCGGTGGGGCCCGATTTGACTAGGTGTGGGTCCAGTCGTAGATGACGAATCTGTGGGTCCAATCGTAGACGACGAATCTGTGAGTCATTCTGCTACTGCTAAAGGTTCGTATCGAACTATTTCTTGTGTCTGATTTACTCGTTTTTTCTTTGTTGGTTTGTGACATGAGAAATTCTCTTATATGCAGATTGGGAGCGTGAGAGAGGTGAACGTCAAATCGGGGCTGCCGGCGACGACGAGCAAGGAGAGGTTGGAGCTCCTGGACGACGAGGAGAAAATTTTGGGCATGCGGATCGTCGCTGGGGATCACCGCCTCAAGGAAAAAACCGGCTTCATTTAATTTAAATTTTAAGTTGAAATTAGTTTGATGAAAATGTAGACTCTGAATCTAAGTTCTTAGTCAGATATTATGTTGTGAATTATTTTTTAATTTAATTTTGGTAACATGCTTTTTCTTTCAAATTCATATATTTGTTGGTTTTTCACGATGTTGATAGTTAAGGAGAATGTAATTTTGATCTGTTTTCCGGCAGAACTACTCTTCCGTCATCAGTGTGCATCCCGAGATGGTCGATAGAAGGCCAGGTGTCATGGCTCTTCAAGTGGATCAACAATTTCACTTGCTTGTTCTTGATTTTTAAGTTTCTTAATAGAATACGAGATCTTGTTGTTTATTTGAACTTGTTTGAATTTTAGAAAATGAAGAACAAGACTTTTCACCTTTGTTCCTATTATTTATGTTTTGTGATGAACTTGGTGCTATTGAGCATGACCATTTTTTTTTTCAAGATTATCAGTGATGCAATCGACACTTACAAGAGGCTCGGTGACTCTCGCAGACGAAAAATCGAGGGCTCGACTCGCTTGGCATCTCAGCGACTGCTTCCACAGCACACGGGCCGAGACTCCTTCCCTCAATGCGATCCCAAATCTAAGATGAAGAAGTGCTTAAAGAATTTGGACAGAGACGCTCACAAGGTTTACCTCGAGTATTTGCTCGAGACAAACTCCATTTGCCACCAATTGCAGTGAGTACATACATACATGTCTTCTTATTTTTTTGTCCGTTTCGAACCTCGTTTTACCAACGTTTTTTCTAATTTTCCAGGACCAACGCATTCAAGCATCAAACCGAGAGATTAATGAACGAACTAAAGAGCTATGCCGAGTACGCGGAGATGAAGTTGGAAAAAATAGAAGAACACGGGTAGCTTCCGGAATGGATATTCATGTAGGTTGTTTATTGCTTTCCTCTCTACAGTGGTTGTTTTGTTTTTGCTAGTGCGTATGAAGACCAATTGACTATTCTCTCTCTTTCAATGTCCCGAAGTGGTGATATGATCGATAAGGTTGAGCTTCAGCGAGTACATTATTCCCTAGAAGCTTGTTTTGCTTGTGCAGTGTATTTTTACGATATTCAGCGAGCTTGGGTTTTACATTAAGTATATTTTTATGATATTCGGTATTTTTTGGATATTTATTTTTACATTCAGTGTATTTTTATGAGATTCAGTGTTCTTATAATATTATTCAGTGTTCTTATAATATTCAGTGTAAAAATCTGACATTTAGATTTTTTTTAATGATATTCAGTGTTGGTATGGGGCAGGGGTGGGGTGGGGTAGTTCAGTGTTTTTATAATACTCAGTGTCAAAATTTGACATTTAGTGTTTCTTAATGACATTCAGTATTTTTTAATGATATTCAGTGTTCTTATAATATTCAGTGTAAAAATCGTACATTCAGTTTTTTTAATGACATCAGCGTTTTTTAATGATATTCAGTGTTCTTATAATATCCAGTGTAAAAATTTTACATTCAATGTTTTTTTTATAAGATTCAGTGTTTTTTAATGACATTCAGTGTTTATTAATAGTATTCAGTGTCTCGAGGTGGGGAGGGTTGAGTAGAAAAAAAATGACATTCAGTGTATTTTAATGGCATTCAGTGTCTGGGCTGACATTGCGTGTCTATTAATGGTATTCAGTGTCTGGAGGTGGGGTGGGTTGAGTAGAAAAAAAATCTGACATTCAGTGTCTTTTAATGGCATTCAGTGTCTGGGCTGACATTCAGTGTCTATTAATGGTATTCAGTGTCTGGAAGTGGGGTGGGTTGAGTAGAAAAAAAAAATCTGACGTTCAGTGTCTTTTTATGGTATTCAGTGTCTGAAATTCAGTTTCTTTTAGGGTGGGGTGGATTGAGTAGAAGAAAAAATCTGACGTTCAGTGTCTTTTCATGGTATTCAGTGTCTGACATTCAGTTTCTTTTGGGATGGGGTGGATTGAGTAGAAGAAAAAATCTGACGTTCAGTGTCTTTTTATGGTATTCAGTGTCTGACATTCAGTGTCTTTTGGGGTGGGGTGGATTGAGTAGAAAAAAAAATCTGACGTTCAGTGTCTTTTCATAGTATTCAGTGTCTGGGGCAGGGGTGGGGTGGGGTGGGGTGTGTTGAGTTGAAATAGAGTAAGGGTATTTTCGTCTTTCCATATACATTTTTTTGGTCCAATTGGAACAAAAATGTCTAATTGACACATAAATTGGAATTTGACCTTATTGCCTAAAAAATGTTGAAAATTGGCCTTATTGCCATTTCCCCTAATTTTTTTTAGATATCATAGTGTTGGATTATAATCCCTTGAGAGGGTCACTGAATGCATTCACGATATATAGCAAACTACAATGTTCCGTTTCCAAATATACATAGGAAATCATGGGATTTCCGTATCAATCTACCTAAGCTAAAGGCAATACAATATATGAAAATATTTCACAATATTTACTAATACACCCCCGCAGTCGGAGCGGGAGGAGGACGGACGCTCAGGCTGGATCGAAAACGGGTAAAGAGATGGCGCGGCAACCCTTTTGTGAAAATGTCAGCATATTGATACTCGGAGGGTACGTGAAGGACACGTACGGTGCCAGCTTGAACTTTTTCTCGAACAAAATGTATGTCCAATTCGACATGTTTGGTACGTTGATGTTGGACGGGATTGGTGGACAGGTACACGGCAGATATATTGTCGCAAAAAACGAGAGTCGCTTGCTTGATAGGAACATGAAGCTCGAGAAGAAGATTACGAAGCCAGCTAGTCTCTGCGACGGCATTAGCGACAGCTCGATACTCGGCCTCAGCACTAGATCAAGATATCGTTGGTTGGCGTTTAGACGACCAAGATACCAAGTTGTTACCCAGAAAAACACAATAGCCAGAAGTGGAACGTCGAGAGTCGGGACACCCTGCCCAATCGGCGTCAGAGTATGCAGTCATCGAAAGAGAACGGGACGCCGTAAGAGTGAGACCATGATCAAGTGTACCTTTTACATAGCGTAGAATCCTCTTTAAAAATTGTAGGTGTGGCTCACGGGGAGAGTGCATAAAGAGACATACTTGTTGAACAGCGTAAGAAATATCGGGTCGAGTTATGGTGAGATATTGTAGGGCCCCAGCTAGGCTGCGATATAGTGTCGGGTCATCAATAAGGGCACCGGAAGTGGCGCTTAACTTGGAGCCGATATCAACAGGTGTCGAAGTTGGATTACAATTTGACATTTTAGCACGACCAAGAATATCTTTGGCATATTGTGACTGAGATAAAAATAGGCCACTCGTAGAACGAGAAACAGTGATGCCCTAGAAATGATGTAAGACACCCAAATCGGTCATAGAGAATTCTCTGGAGAGATCACCAATAATGCGATGAACAAGGGATGTACTTGAAGCTGTGAGTACAATGTCATCTACGTAGAGTAGGAGATAAGCAGTGTCAGAACCATGATTATAAATGAACAACGATGTATCACATACGCTACTACGGAACCCCTGTGACAAAACAAAGTTAGCGAATCGCTGATACCAGGCACGGGGTGCCTGTTTCAGACCATATAAAGACTTACGAAGGCGGCAGACATGGGAGGGTGTCGAAGGGTCCACAAATCCCGGTGGTTGATACATATAAACCGTCTCTACTAAATCACCATGAAGAAATGCGTTTTTAACGTCGAGTTGATGAATAGGCCACGAGCGAGACACGACTAAACTGAGAACCGTACGGATGGTGGTGGGTTTGACCACAGGGCTAAAGGTCTCATCACAATCAATGCCGACTTGTTGAGTTTTACCATTAACGACGAGTCGGGCCTTATACCGTTCAAGGCTACCGTCGGAGCGATACTTATGGCGAAATAACCACATGCAGCGGATAATAGAAGCATCAATGGGACGAGGTACCAATTCCCATGTATGATTCTCCTTTAAGGCACTAAATTCGGCATGCATGGCCGCATTCCAGTTCGGGTCACGGAGGGCGAGCTGGGGGTTTTTCGGTAGCGGGCTTATTGTGGAAGTGGCTGGGACGACAAGAGCTTTTGGTTTAAAAATTCCATTCATAGAACGAGTGATCATGCGGTGAGTCGGAGGCGGAGGCGGAGGCATTTGGTTAATATGTGAAGAGGTGGGAGGTGTGTTACTGCCATTATGAGAGAGGGGGATGTTAGGCGGAGGCATTTGGTTAATATGTGAAGAGGTGGGAGGTGTGTTACTGCCATTATGAGAGAGGGGGATGTTAGGAGGAGAGGTCAGGGGGCTGCTTGTGGATGGGTTATCGGGTGCATGTGAGTTTGGAGTATGGACGTGTGAGGGTGTGGGAAGATTCGTTTGAGAATTTTCAGAAAAATTAAATATGTGAGGATCAATGGAATGGTCAGAGGTTTTTAGGAAGTCATAGGTCGATGGTTCGATATGAAAAGATGACGCAAGCGGGAAAACGGTTTCATCGAATGTAACATGACGAGAGAGAATTAATTTACCATTGGAGAGTGAGAGACATTTATAACCACGATTTTCAGAAGAGTACCCGAGAAAAACACAAGTAGTGGATTGTGGTGCGAGTTTATGACGTCGTTGGGTAGACAAATTAGGATAGCAGACGCAACCGAAGACACGTAGATTGGAATAGGAGGGTTCTTTGAGGTAGAGAGCGGATGTAGGTGAGCGATAAATAAGAAGTCGAGATGGAAGAATATTGTGTAGGTAAGCGGCTGTATGTAGAGCATCTACCCAATACTTTGGAGGGAGAGAGGCATGGGAGAGTAGTACTAGCATGATTTCATTGAGACGACGAATCATTCGTTCAGCTTTACCATTTTGGGGTGAGGTGTGGGGACATGAAAAACGAAACAGAAGACCATGTCTAGAAGCGAAATTTCGAAAATTATTATTATCAAATTCGCGACCCATATCGCATTGAAAGGATTTAATTGGGCGATTAAACTGAGTCTTGACCAAGGAGTAAAAATGTTGGAATTTATCAAGGACCTCAGATTTGAATTTAATTGGATAAACCCAAACAAATTGCGTAAAATTGTCAATAAGCACAAGATAATATTTGTAACCAGTGTGACTAGCAACAGGAGAAGTCCATAAATCGGCATGTATAATATCAAAAGAGGATGCAGTAAAAGTAGTAGACTCAAGAAAGGGTAACCGACGATGTTTTCTAATTTGACAAGATGAACAAAGATTGGAGTCAAGCTCCTTATTAAAAGTAATTCTCGAATGACTCCTAAGATGTTGCAAAATCACTGGACTGGGATGGCCGAGACGGTAATGCCATGTGGAAGGAGTTAAACCGGCAAAGGAGGTGTTTGTGGGGGGCGACTCGGATGATGACACCGGATATAAATCACCATGACTATTGTTCCTCAGAATCGTTTTCCCAGTCTGGAGATCCTTCACAGAAAAACCAAAAGGGTCAAATTCAACGGAGACATGATTATCCGTAGTAAATTTTCGGACGGAGATAAGGTTCTTTATGATATGAGGAGTATGTAAGACATTATGGAGATGTATGGTGCGATCGTTTGTGGGTATGGTGGATGTGCCCGTTCCCCGAACTGGAATCGTGTTACCATTACCAACAAGTATAGACCGAATAGTAGAACCATTAGAGGATGGGATAAGAGTACCTGCGTCTGATGTCAAGTGAGACGATGCGCCCGTGTCCATGTACCATTGACCATCAGTTGTATTAAAAGCCATAGCATGGAACGCCTGACTGAGATCAGTGGGTTGAGGTTGCTCGAACTCAGTCACATAAGCTTGGGCAGGAGCAGCAGTAGGAGGTCGCCAATTTGACCGAGATGACGTTGGTGCTCGAGGGGTGGTAGGAGCAGACCAGGGCTGCCATTGAGGGGACCACCCGGGCTGAGTAGGGTACGGGCATGGTGGAACAGGCCAAGCTTGTGACCACGGAGGAGGGGACCATTGGACAGGGGTCCAATTAGTACCAGGTTTAGTGGGATGGGGTTTGTTACCTCGATAATTCGACCGATTGTCGTTGCGACCTTTGTTATTTTGTTGATGACGACCACCGCTATGTTTAGACCGTGGAGGATTTGTGATGGGGACCCCAGTCGTCGATCAGGCCCTGACACCAAACACCAAGTCTAGTTAAGACGCTTGCGCGGCCAAAGCTCGTTTGGTATGGAGTACAATGAGTCCTTCTCTTCTCCTAGTTGCCGCACGTCTTCAAAATAATCAAAAGTGACGACTATTTTGAGATTTGGGTGCAAATCTTGGAACTCGTGTACTAGGTTAATCAAATCTTCGTCACACGCCTAATCTAGTAAGCTCGTTACGAGTTACTAAATCCCTCAAATACGAATCACACACGATTGACCACAATCGGGGATCGATTTGGATTACGCACTACGCGTCCTCCTTAAGTGGGTAGTTAGCCACACTTAGGCCCACGACAACTAAGGATCGAAGCGTACACGCGTTCGTCCGTTAGGTCGGAACAATTTATAGCCTTGTTTTCGGCTTAACGTCCACACGTAAGCCTTAGGCTATAAATCGCCAATAAGGAGTGTTCCTTAATCTTTTTCCAAGATTACTATTGATTCCAATTGAATGAATAATTACAATGGTATGGGGCTCCTTATATAGGAGTAGTAACTTAGTCCCTAAGCTATCTAAAATAATAAAATAATGATTAGAGAATCCCAACACTTGGAAACTCTATCAAACACAATCTAAAGAATCCTAAAGATACTCTAGATACTATTTTCCCTAATTACTTAATTAAATAAACTAATTAATTAAATAAATAAAAAGAAAATAAACTAAACTAAATTAATTAATATTAATAATAATATTAATATTAATTAATGGATAGGTCGGGTGCGATGAACATCGACCACCCGCTGCCGTCGCCGCCATCCGCCGTCGTCAGCCTCTCTCTGCCGCCATTTCATGGTGGGTTGCCGGAGTCGTCCTTGGGAAATTCATCTCCGTTGCTGGACTCATGCGAGGTGACTTTGGATTTCTCGCAGCTCTCTCGCACGGATCAGTAATTCCTCGTGCGAGGCTCAGCGCGTCGCGCTCCTCGGGTACGATGCGGGCTGCTACGGGAATTCCAGTGAATCCCAGTAATCCGCTACGGGCTGCTACGAGTAACTCTCGTACCTCCTCGTACCGTCCGTAGATTCCTCGTGTAAACACAAGTAAATCCACTCCAAACCACATATGAATCATGGATTCATATGTTCCATCACATCCTATGGATGCGCTACGGGGATTGAACGCTGTCTCGTTCATGGTCCCATAGTTATGCTCGAGCGTTGTCTCGCTCTGCATCCCTTGTAGTAACTTGACAAAAGACTCGTATACTACTTCGTGAATTGACGTTAATACGTCCTTGGGCTCACTTTCACGGCCTAGTGACTCGTTGATACGAGTGTTGATCGAGGCCTCTACGGGTGACTCGTACGCTGCCTCGTACAGTCTCGTAGCAAGTGACTCAACCTCCCTGACTTCGAGTATTTCCTCGTAGCGTGCTACGGGTCTCGAGTCACGGTTCGTATCATCCCCCCCACCTTGAAAACCACCTTGAAAACCATACTTGCCCTCAAGTATGCATCTCGAGTGGGAACGTGTCGCCGCCTCCTTGCTTGAGTCATGTTGAAAATAAATTTTCAACTTGGCTCGAGCCTCGTCCTTGGTGTATACTTGTGTGCTTCGTGGGTACCACGCCTTTGAAACTCCAAGCTTCACCTCGGCTCCTCTCGTGTGACTCAAGTATTGTTGAAAATAAATTTCCAACGTAACTTGGCCCACGCCCCGTCCTTTGGCCTCGTACTTGTGCTTCGAGCCTTGTTGGTTTCGCCACGCCAACTCGTCTCGTCCCAAGTGCCTTGCCTCGGACTTCCTTGGTTCAGTGGGTCCACAGGATTCACTCTTTAAACGATTAGATCGTAGAGTTTTGAATTCCTCGTCATTCCCAAAGAACTTTTGACTTGGCTTCGATGACTCTAAGCCTCGTCGTTGCTCGACGTCTCTCCGTGTCTTGCTTTGACCCCTTCTCCATGACAGAGTTGTGTCTCGGCCTCGAACATGGAAATCGATCCATCTCCTCTCGATGAGCCTCGATCCTAGACGCCTCGATGCATCTTGCTGTGGTTCGGCTTGCATCCTCTCGTACCATATCACGTGGTCCTTCGAGTCTTCTCGCCGTACCTCGAATAGCCTCCGCGGGGATACACATACGTGACCCATGGAAGTATCCGCATCTCGGAGTATCATAATTACTATGAATACTCGTATGATGTGTCGCATCTCCTCCAATCTTCGAGCATGAAAGATTGTGGACTTGGTCATCTCCGTGACCGCTTCGAGAACATCTTGCCTCGGAAGTAGGGCTTTCTTGACGTCGCTCCACGGCATCGTCTTCAAGTCCCTTCGGCACTTCCTCTTGCACCACAAATACTCTCTCAAGGAACAACTCCTCTCAATGAGAGCACCAGTTGATGGGGACCCCAGTCGTCGATTAGGCCCTGACACCAAACACCAAGTCTAGTTAAGACGCTTGCGCGGCCAAAGCTCGTTTGGTATGGAGTACAATGAGTCCTTCTCTTCTCCTAGTTGCCGCACGTCTTCAAAATAATCAAAAGTGACGACTATTTTGAGATTTGGGTGCAAATCTTGGAACTCGTGTACTAGGCTAATCAAAGCTTCGTCACACGCCTAATCTAGTAAGCACGTTACGAGTTACTAAATCCCTCAAATACGAATCACACACGATTGACCACAATCGGGGATCGATTTGGATTACGCACTACGCGTCCTCCTTAAGTGGGTAGTTAGCCACACTTAGGCCCACGACAACTAAGGATCGAAGCGTACACGCGTTCGTCCGTTAGGTCGGAACAATTTATAGCCTTGTTTTCGGCTTAACGTCCACACGTAAGCCTTAGGCTATAAATCGCCAATAAGGAGTGTTCCTTAATCTTTTTCCAAGATTACTATTGATTCCAATTGAATGAATAATTACAATGGTATGGGGCTCCTTATATAGGAGTAGTAACTTAGTCCCTAAGCTATCTAAAATAATAAAATAATGATTAGAGAATCCCAACACTTGGAAACTCTATCAAACACAATCTAAAGAATCCTAAAGAAACTTTAGATACTATTTTCCCTAATTACTTAATTAAATAAACTAATTAATTAAATAAATAAAAAGAAAATAAACTAAACTAAATAAATTAATATTAATAATAATATTAATATTAATTAATGGATAGGTCGGGTGCGATGAAAACATCGACCACCACTTGCCGTCGCCGCCATCCGCCGCCGTCAGCCTCTCTCTGCCGCCATTTCATGATGGGTTGCCGGAGTCGTCCTTGGGAAATTCATCTCCGTTGCTGGACTCATGCGAGGTGACTTTGGATTTCTCGCAGCTCTCTCGCACGGATCAGTAATTCCTCGTGCGAGGCTCAGCGCGTCGCGCTCCTCGGGTACAATGCGGGTTGCTACGGGAATTCCAGTGAATCCCAGTAATCCGCTACGGGCTGCTACGAGTAACTCTCGTACCTCCTCGTACCGTCCGTAGATTCCTCGTGTAAACACAAGTAAATCCACTCCAAACCACATATGAATCATGGATTCATATGTTCCATCACATCCTATGGATGCGCTACGGGGATTGAACGCTGTCTCGTTCATGGTCCCATAGTTATGCTCGAGCGCTGTCTCGCTCTGCATCCCTTGTAGTAACTTGACAAAAGCCTCGTATACTACTTCGTGAATTGACGTTAATACGTCCTTGGGCTCACTTTCACGGCCTAGTGACTCGTTGATACGAGTGTTGATCGAGGCCTCTACGGGTGACTCGTACGCTGCCTCGTACAGTCTCGTAGCAAGTGACTCAACCTCCCTGACTTCGAGTATTTCCTCGTAGCGTGCTACGGGTCTCGAGTCACGGTTCGTATCAATTTGTCCCAGCGGGTTTTGCATCAACCCAACCAGTGCTGCCCGAAGGAGGGGATGAAGGGGTGACCAGCGCCGTCGGGGGCTCTTCACGGCTGGCTTGACGTTGTTGTTCCAGTTCCAGCATACTACAGGCCGCGGCGAAAGTAGGGAGAGTTTGATTGATGTAGGCAGCCGTGGTGTCGTATTCCCCTGGGAGTCCACGAACCAACTGGAGGACGAGACGTTGATCTGTGACGGTGGCGTCGACATCTTGAAGTTGTCCAGCAAGTTCCTTGAGACGCTGGCAGTAAGCTTCAAGGGATGGCATGGCCCCGAGTTTAAGATTCGTGAACTCGTGTTCGAGTGCGGCGGCGCGAGCGCCTTTGTTGTTGGTGAAGATATTTTTCACACGAACCCACGCATCATATGCAGTTGAGTCTTCTTCAAGAACACGGGAGAGAAGATCGTCACTAAGGGTCCCGTAGATCCATTGGAGGACATGTGCGTCGATTTCACACCAAATCGCATAGGTACCATCGGTTTTAGTCGGTGGAAGTGTTCCGTCAATGTGAGAGAGCACCTTATACCCACGAGCGTGGAGCTTGAAAAGCTTGACCCACGATGAGTACGAAACTTTGATGCCGTCAAGAACTCATACCTTATGTTGAATATTGGATACAGAGTAGACGGGGTGAAGCTTTGTGGGGGAAGTATCGACTTTTTCAGACATGGCGGCTTGAAGAAGACGAAAGAAGGGTGCTAGTTTTAAGATTAATGCTAAACCTAGTCTGATACCATGTTGGATTATAATCCCTTGAGAGGGTCACTGAATGCATTCACGATATATAGCAAACTACAATGTTCAGTTTCCAAATATACATAGGAAATCATGGGATTTCCGTGTCAATCTACCTAAGCTAAAGGCAATACAATATATGAAAATATTTCACAATATTTACTAATACATAGTATAGTATTGTGAAATGTATTTTTTTTTAGAATATCATAGTATTGTGAAATGTCAATTTAAAGAAAGTGGTCATTTTATTATAAAAATAAAGAATAGTAAGTAATTTAATTATACTTTTGTCCCGAATAATTATGTAAACTTTTTTTAATGTCTCAACTATACATAACTTAAAATAGGAAATAAAAAACTTTGTTTATTATTTTAAAATATAATTTTACTACTTTTTAATTAATGTTTTAATGTTACTCACACTTTCAATTTACTTTTTAAACATGACTCACACTACTGCACATTTTAACTTAAAACTACATTTTTAATTTTTACTTTTTATCAAAACGTTTAAAAATAACTTTGTTTAATTTATGTGTCTCATAAATAAATGAGACGAGACTAATGTAAAATGATATGAACAAATATTGTTATATAGTGTGTACATTGGTGCACATGTTTTGCACTTGTGTAGTTGTGTTGTATAGCTAACATCATTTTTACACAAATTATGAAGCACACAATATATAAAGTCAGCTATATGCTAAGCACTCCTTCCCTTAAGATCATTGATCATCAAGGTTCAATCGATGATCGCCTAGTTGTTTTTATGCTTTATAAACAAGCACACCATAACGAGGACATTAATCAGGATCGCAAGGAAGCAGAAACGTGCCAAGTAGCGATCACATATCATATTGTTAGTTATCCCGTGGCATCGGCAGCTACCGTGTTGCTTCCCGCAGCTGTGGCAGAACCACATCCCACATCTGCACTCACAATTCATTCATTCATTCATTATAACAACTTAATTTGAAATTAATTAACAATAATTAAAAAAATTAAAACAATTTTAATTTTAATTGAAAGGTGAGCTGACCTGCACTTGACGTTGGTGCATCCGGCCACCAGCTCGACGAAATGCCTACACCTCGGGCACCTCTTCCACTTCCTCTCCTCCGCCATCCTCCCGAAAACGACGTCGTTTTGGTCCCCGCTCTCGTCGCACCCGAACCCGGCGTGCCAACCCCCTCCGCACCCGAAGCAAAACCACCTCCCGCAGTTGGGGCACTTGGATTTCGTTGCGCCGCCGCCGCCGCACTCGCTCACGATCAGCGCGTTGCAATCCGCGTGCGGGCAGTGGCGCCTGCTCAGATCGGCGATCGCGTCCTCGCACAGGGCGTCGCACCACCGATCGAAGACCGACGGCCCGACGAGTGGCGCCCACGCGCGCGGGTCGAGCGTGCGGTCGCAGGCGAGGGCGGGGCACCGGATGCGTGCTCCGGCGGCGCCGTACTCGAGCCTGGCGACGATGTACTTGATCATACATTCGGTGCAGAAGGGGTGGGAGCACAGGTCGTATTTCCGGATTTGGGAATTCTTCACGGGAAACGACGTCGGTTCGATGCAGATTTCGCAGGTGAATTCTACTAATTCTTCTACTCCTTCTGGATTTCGGTTTACCGATGAAGGCGGTGGTGGTTGCATTTCTCGATCTGCTGTTATTTGGGGAGGTGTTTGCAGAGTGTTTCCCATTTTTGTGTGAGGTTGTTTCTGTGTGTGTTGTGAGTGATAATTTTTTCTTTTTCTTTTTTTAATTTCTTGAATGGAAATGAAAATGAAAATTAAAATTAAAATTAAAGCCCATTTATTTTAAAGCTAATTGTAGGCATTTCTTTCTATTAATTTCAAAGTATATGTTCCATTATAAGTTATTAAAAACAGTCAAATCGTGTTCGAGTGGTACAGAAGTGATTCGATTTGAAAATGTGAAAATGTTGTCATCGTCTTATAACCACTTAAAATATGAAGAGAGTATCAGAATTAATGGAGATTTGAATTCTCTCCTCAGTACTTCAATAAAAAGATGAAATGTTTTTATCCAACTTAAGAGAATAAGAAAGCACAATGGATCACAATGGAGAGTGATTTGTATACAAGTTATTTTTGTGTTGACACTATCGAACTAATGTTGCTCACAATATGGCAGATGAGAAGACCACTGAACAGTTGCTCAAAACATCGCGGACATGATTGTGATAAACTTTCAACATATAATAAGGTGTTTCTCATGGAAAAAAACTCTTTTACTTGAAGATGGAGGACATATCTTGTATTTGTGGCGCACATGAATGAGTTTAATTCGATTGTCAACCAACTATTATCGATTGCAATCAATTTTGACAATGAGGTGTGCACTCTAAATTTATTAGTGTTTTTATCGAATTGTTGAAAGCAAATGAGAGACGCAAAGAGCGCTTGAAGCTTCTATACCAATAGTCGATTTTAAGAGTGATATTTTGACCACGTAAATAAAAAAAACAGTGCACCATATTAACCTAAATAACATGTTCAATTTTTTAAAAAACTTGCGTATTGTTTTACAAAAGTTATGTCATGTTTTCATTTTAAACTAAAGTTGTTGGAGATAATCTTTACAAAAATGTGTAATTTTGGTATATTAAATAATTAATTAAATTGATAAATAAATGAATAATTTAATATTGGAAACATGATAGCAAATTCACGTGCTCCTTCCCACCAAGTAATATCACAATTAGTACGCTTACTTTCTACATTCTGAAATGCGAATAGGTTGAGCTTATATCTTCTTTTGGGAGTAAGTAATCGACAAAAAGCTAAAAAGCTTAATTTGTGGAAAGCAACATTTTACCATGCCGGTCTCAAAATCTCACAAGCAAAAAATGCATATTAATTAATTAACAAATAAAAATATGATGTGGTATAAAAGCAATGTATTAATTGATTATAATGTTACTCGCACGCAATATGATACTCTATTCAGCTTGGTGAAAACGAGAACGACCGCTGTTAGGAGTTAGTTATATATAGAAACATACATTTAGTTATCAATATTCCGTTGTAGTCTAGTTGGTTAGGATACTCGGCTCTCACCCGAGAGACCCGGGTTCAAGTCCCGGCAACGGAAATTTTTTGCTGTCTTAATGTTTTTTTTTTTTTTTTTTTTGTTTTTATATTCTCGCCTTTCTTTAGTACCTAATCATTAAATCATTGTACGCTTAATAAAATCCATGAATTTGAATGATTTACCTACATAATCATACAATTTATAGTGAAAATTTGCTACATTTGTGAAAATTTGATAGTTCTATTTATATAACTTGAAAAGTTTTGACATAGTCAGACAGAACCCCATGCCCCACCCTGTGCTTTACTAGCATAGATCTGAACCACAACACCCAAGGCCATGGTCTTGTACTCTATAAACTTCGGTATTGAACTTCTAAATATCGACTATTTATTGGTCCTCCAAGTAACTACTCCGTATGTTGCAAATTTCACATAATAGTCAATGTTATAGCTTTCTGAGTTGATAGCGATGAGTAGAAAAATGACTCATAGCACTTTGAGTATATGAGCCACAAGTGCAAGCACAGGCAGTGCTTTAGACTCGCCTCCAGTATAAATTTATTCTCCATTTGCTGGAATAGCTGTACTGATTTGAGTTTTCTTATATGGACGTTTTTGTTATACTGTATATAGGGGAAGTGCAAACAACAATAATACTAACAATTTAAAAAAACTAGATCGATGCCTGCGTTAATAAACAAGTTTCAAACAAACTACACAAACAACAGTCGCCATACACGTAGACGACGTAGTACAATCACAATTCACAGACCTCTTTTATCTATGACACAAACATTATCACAGTTCACAGACCTCTTTAATCTATGACACAAACATTACGACATGTGAGTCAGATAATTAGTTGTTGGATAATACAAACATGCGTCCCTTCAAATAGGAAAGCAACCCACCAAAGGGGAATGAAAAAAAGGGATACACCTTACTTAATTACAGACAAACTCTTTTTTTCTTTACTGTCTGCTCAAATTGAGTTGATGAACAGGTTTCACATTTTCTCCGATGACAAATGCATCACCTCCTCCGACGTTTCGTGTCCACCTGAATAAAAAAAGAAAAGGAAAAAAACCTCATAACAGAGCAATGAAAATGACCATTTTGAAATAAGATTCTGAACTATCTGAGAACCAGTGGAGCATTCCAGTAGCTAAAAGAAAGGGGGATTGGGGGATGCTATAAAAACTACTCTTGGGCATTGAGTTTCGGCCTAATTTCAAAAATCTCATTCGCTAAAGTTAAATTAAAAAAGGTGTTAAGAGTAGTTGAAATTTTGAAAGATTGCTAGGGGTGGTGGGAATCTAGACTAGACATCAATGCTTTAAGAAATAATACTAATAATAATAATGACGGTGATGATTAAAAATTACAAGATCAGATAATAGTAATAAATAATTAGCAGGGACCGGATTACCTTGATATCAGCAATTCTTGAAACGTGAGAAATTTCTAATCTCTTCTGATCTTCCGAGGAACAATCATGGCAATAAAAGTGTTCCACTACTTTGGCTTCGTCCGGGGTCATGTCAATACAAGTTGGATGAAACCTGAGCCATGAATGGAAAATGTCACAGCTGAAAGTTTGCTTTTCAATAATCATATATCAATGTGCCCTCTATATCAAACCTTCTATCGACTTTTTATTTCCAAAAATAAGAAAATGAGTTATGAACTATCCAAAACTTAACCTTTATACGGTAATTAATCATGATAAGTTCTGGATGGTGACAGAAAAGGATCATTATGGAAAAATCCAAAGACAAACATTGTTCATCTTGGGAAAGATAGGATATTATTAACTAGAATATGATGTTAACAAGTAGATTTAAGTTGCATTATATTTCTTGAATTTATTATGACTTTTAATTACCCGATTTCCTGCATAACGGCCATCTCTGGCCTGTGTTGTTTTAGGAACAAAAAATTGGTTCAAATCAAGTGTTGGTTTACATTTTGAAGACATTTTTGTACATTGTTTTCCTATTCTATCCTTGGAGAGAGAAAAATAGATTAGGAAAGAGATTAAAAGATTGGAAAAAAGTTGAAAAGATGCGAAAAAAATCAATAAGGGACTAGTGTAGTCTTTTATCTGAGTTTTTTAATCCATGAGCAAAAACCCTATAAAAAAACTTATTTTGAAGTGGTGGGAGTATATATTTATGTGTGCGTATCCCTGTTTGTTTCACTATTTCAAGAAATCAAAGAAATTTTATAAGATATTGCTCATCTCGAGTTTTCACCAAAGTGAAATAAGAAGTCAGTTTCCTCAAGACACATGCAATGAATAGTGTGACATATATATATATGCAAAAATGTATTCCTGAGAATACAGTTTCCACGAAGATACTCAATTGGATATGCCAAAAGCGAAAGCCAAAGAGCACAAGTGCGAATCGAAAAAGGAGTTGCACAAATTGGCTTGAATTCAGAATTCTAAAATAGTGCAATATCATGCACATATATTTACAGGTATAGGCTCCTCCAAGCAAATGTTAAGTGTGCGTACCATGACAAGTAAATAAAAGATTTGAACCCAGGACAAAAAATAAAATCAAAAACGGTTTTGGAGCATATAAACTCACCAGTCACTGCACCCTTCGCACTGAACCATAAGATCATCAGGATTATAGGGCATCTCACACTTACAGTAACTGTCATGGCAGAACGGTCAAGAGAGTAATCAGAAAATCTATTCCATAAAAACGTGCATGAATATGTAATTACATCCTAAAACGCGGCATCACTACATTAACCACTGAATGCATCGGAGTGGTAAGGAGATGAATGAAAACTGGTCGATACTTAAAAGGAATTTATTAACGTAGTGATCTGATTGAAGTATTTACTAAATCAAAAGTCAGTCACCAGTGCGGGTTTCCTCTTCAAAGAATACTACTAACAACAGATAACTGCAGATACAAATCAGCCAAAACCTAATGACAGAAGTAGAGAATCAAATAAATATCCATTTTAAGTACACAAATGAACGGAAAATAGACACAGAACATACTCATTCCTTATAAAGGCCATAGAAGTTAAAAACAATTTTTTGCAGAGAAAAATTATGTATCAACATAAATTGCCCCAATTAAAAAAAACTAGGTCACTGTTTCAACTTTTATTCCAATAGAACTCATCTAAGTCCATTCCCATAAACTAAGCACACAAAAAAGTTCAGTATAGTCTCAACGAAACCTAAAAAGATCGATTTTTTTAAATGATACTACCTTGTAGTAAGCTAAATTCAACAATTTAACTAAACGCAAGGCAGGAAATTAAACGTACACTGCGACTCTGTCTGGATTGAAACCACCGGTAGAAGAATTATACTCAAACCGACAGAAATAATCTTCGTTCCCGACGGCATCAAGCTTAGTGTATCCCTTGAAGCTGTGCACCGTGCACTTGCCCTCAATCGTGTCGGTACTCTGATTATCAAAATGATCAGACAGAAACAACTCCTTGGAGCCGTGGAACTGCCGGCGTCCTCCGAGGGACTCCTCCGGCCGGTAATACCACCTCACGTGGATCCTCACGTTCGCTCCCCGGCTGTCCGCCTCGATCCTTTCCACACGCGCCACGTACGACGGCTTTGACGAGTCCGACGGCCGCATCAAAACGCAGTCGCCAGCTGCAAAAAGAAAAAAAACGAACAATCACTTAAAAGGGGAAAAATCGAACAAATAATTTGTCTACGGACAACAAATACATCACAGATTAGCTCGGATTCCGATCAGAATTCGACGAATTAGCAGACCGGAAAGAAAAGAACTCACGGCGGATGGTCTTGTTAATATGCTTGACGGAATAGGAATCTATAATACGGCGAGTGGGTTTGGGTTTAACCATTCCTCCTACAACGCGGCGTATGAGAGAGAAAGATCATGTAGAGAAAGAAGCTACTAGAGAGAGAAAGCTCGGGTCGGTTTATTTGCATTTTCCATTTTTCTGAAAATAAAAATAATATTGGGAAAGAATGACCAGGTGAACAAGGGTCTAGGTTTGCGGTGGTGTTCGGCACAAGATCCGACGGTGTGGATTCACTCAGTTCAAAATTGAATTTAATAAATAAATAATGGAGTATATATTTTTTTATAAATATATTTTATTTATTTAATTTATGTTACAAGTACAATAAAAGCGTTCAATAATTATTGGAGTACAAACCAAAGTCCCCTTCACTTCATATATATACTAGTACTACCAGTATATCCTATTTCACTTCTACATAAAATTATATTTATGGTTCTTTTTTTCTTCATTCAAAATATATAGTACTATGCATATCTAATTGATCTTCCAACAAGAGAGATTTTCGAAACATCTCCACCGATTTCTTCGAAAACAATCAACAAATTCTGGCTTGAGTTCAACCACGCCCGAGGAACGTGATACCTGCAAACAAAAACGAACGTGTTCTCGAAGTGAAGGGGTGTTTTTCATAATTTTGAAAGATGTGTGGGTATATTTTGTAATTAGACTAAAGCTTAGGGGTATGTCTTACCATCTCTGAGTTGATGATCCACAGCCATTTAGGCACTTATTCTCTCGATAAGTCCCCGCGTAATTGCACGTGGCATTGCTGCATTGGCCTCCTGCAATAACACTCCAAAATCTTCCGATGTTATGACCGTTGATCCATGCCTGCCCCTTTCCCATGCTGCCCAAGTCCAAGGCCCAAGGCCCGTTTCCAGCTGGCGTCTTGAAATTAACCTGCAAGTGACGAGTAGTTTGGGACGAATGTTGCTTGAGTCGACAGTATACGAATATAAGCAGAAACGTACCTTGTACCACGTAAGTGGCTGTTGTTCGCCTTCTTTAAATGATTCTGTTAACCAATCCACTTTAGAAGTTTCGCTTGGTGAACCTAAGTTCATTGCTTCTCCTTTCAGTCCAACCTGTTTAATTTCAAAAACTGAAATAATGACCAAAATGACCTTGTACGAATGGACAAACTGAAATAATGACGAAAATAACCTTGTACGACCAGTTCTGCTTGGATAAATCCTTCTGTCCGTGGTCTAGTCCGTCTAAGACAACAGGCCCAAGTACTCCAGTGTCCAGTGCTTCAAATCGATACCCGTTGTTCTTGAAAAGGAAAAAAAAAAAAAGTATGAATTTACTGCAGTTTAATAAGATGACAAAAACGACGATGTAAATACGAATTACCGGCAATCCAACGGCTACGCTGAGTAGCGCGATGCTGTTCTTCCCAGCACGCAAGTTTACAGGTTTGGAGAAAGCGATCTTTCTGTTTCTTGGAGTCCCAAAAGCTGATCCTGTACAATGTGTAATAAAAAGGGAACATTTTCAGACTGCTTTGTCAAGTTTAGTGATTAATTACTAAAAAGATTCACTGATTACCTATCGGATTTCCGTTTATAAATACATACAACACGTGCCCTTCTGAACCCACGGAAAAAACTGGCCATTTTCCGCCATGTAGGCAAGATTCGTCCGAAGCTATCTCAACACTGCAAATATTTTTTATCTTGCATTAGTTTGTGTTTTTACTAGCAAAGCTCGGATTTTATTTTTTTCGTTTTTCGTTTTTTTACCTGGTCATGTACCACAGGTAATCACTAGCGTCTCTGGTGACGTTTAACTGCTCCAAAAGGCCAGAAGCCGTAAACGTTTGATCAGCGTCGTAGGAAGACACGTCTTCGTTGAATGTTTCCCATGAGAGCATTTGGGCATCCGTAGGCAGCATTTGTGGCTGAGATTTTTTCGAGCGAAGCTGTAGATTGCAAAATTCATCAGATTGTTGTTGTTTTTTTTTCCTTCAAAAAACTGAAATAATAATTTACGCGACTCGACTCACCGTGGCAGTATTGAAAGCAACAGTTTTGCAATTCGGGAGTATGCTAATCGACCATGGGGGAAGATCGTACCGCATGTTGTTGAATTCGACAGTTGCGCTCTTGTCCCAGTGGTAATTCGACAGAAACGCTGCACATCTACCCGACTTTGTAGTATATACATATGCCTGGAAAACAGAATCATTCATTTCATATGAGACTGCAAGTTATTAGTAATGAAAAAAAATGAAAATTGAATATTATGACGAGATTAATTACTTGTTCGTAGCTTCCTAAACCGGTAACTTTAGGATCGGCATCGGTCAAAGCATGGCCGCATAACTTTACGGCCAGATGAAGTTCCCTGAGATGCTTATACTTGGGTTGTCTAAGTAAGCCTGTGAATCAATCAGGAAGCGACACTAATTATTAATTGAATTAGGATGTAATAAAAACGTTTGTACGAAACAAGTTGCATTGTACGTATCTCCGGTCTTACCATATTCATCGATAGGTGCATCGTAGTCATAGCTAGTAGTGATAAAAGGACCTCCGGCAGTTCTTCCGAAATTGGTTCCTCCGTGATACTGATTATAGTAAATGAAATAGATATAATATTATTTTAAAATAAAAATGACTCAGCTCGATCGTAAAATCTTACCATGTAGTAGTTTACAAAAGAGCCACCCTTCTGGATGAACCTGGCGACCGCGAATGCCAGATCTTCAACTGGTCGTTGATGAACTTCCCCGCCAAAATTTTCAAACCTTGGAAAAAACATATGATAATAATAATAATAATGTACTCTAATAAACAACACATTTTTCACACTGAAAATTTAGTTATCCCTGAACAATAAATTAATATATTTACCAGCCAGTCCAGGCCTCTGTCCACATGGTCGGCTTGTACGGTTGGTTCGGCTTAAAATAATCGCAGTAAAAACCGTTGCATGTGTTAATCTGTCTCATAAACAATAAGAAGGTATAAGCAATTGTTGTTGAAACACAGTCAAATTTTCATGTGATATCAAATTATAGGGATAATTGCAGATAGTGCCCTTGAACTTTTGTCTAATTACAGAATGACCCAAACATCAAATACAGGTACAGCCCTTGAGCTTTAGCTTAGGTACAAAAGGGCCCTTCAAATTTGCATCTATTTTACAAAGAAAGGGATTATGATTTATGAAGCAAGACTACAAGAGCCACGGCCACATTCGTAAGTTTAAAAGATTAGAGGAGTGTTGTGTAATTAAGATAAACTCAGGGGTAAATTTTATAATTACCATTGGATCAGGAGCATCATCTTCCTTGCACATGACCCATGGCACGCCGGTGTCTAAGTCGAGGGCCATTTTAGAAGCCCATTTCATGTAAGATTGACCAGCTTTCCCGAATTTTTTGATCTCGATACCGAACTCATTTTCGATCTGCATTACCACAACAACATATTCAGCACACCCCTTGACGGAGTATTATTGTTTGTTTTTGATCCAAAATATCGAAAGAAAACGTGCCTGGGAGAGAATTATTGGGCCGCCTTGGGATTGGAACAAGTTCTCATCCTTCATCATTTGGACTATTTTCTGAGTAAACTTCTGCATTGCCATCTAAACATGCCCACAACCACAATGCAAGATTTTTACTAATATATATTATTAAACACACAAAAATCAATGTATATATATTTTTTATTTCACACACACGCAAAAAAACAAATACAATACTACCTTGAAAGGTTCATTATCAGTTCTGAAGGCAATGCCTGGAACATACTTCAACCAAACAGGGAATCCTCTGAAACCAAAAGCCAACATTTGAAGAAAAATATGATAAATTAATTAACCCAAAAATACTTACTCTTATTTATTTATTAAATTAAAAAAAAAAGTTTAATTTTACCCAAAATTCCATTCAGCACAAACATAAGGGCCAATTCTGAGATTCATGTAGAGCCCAGCTTTATGAACCAACTTTATGAACCCAACCAAATCACAATTCCCCTCAAAATTGTACTGAATTTTCAACAAGAACAAAAAACATTAATTAGGTAAATTTATTTATTTTAAAATAGGTAATAAAAAAAATATATATACTACATTTCCAGGTGAAGGTTCATGAAGGTTCCAGAAGACATAAGTGTCAATGCAATCCAACCCTCCATCTTTAGCCTTCTGAATCAGCCCCTCCCACATCTGCAGAGTTCACATTTTCACAAATTAAAAAAAAAAAGATCTTTAATTAATAAAATAAAAAAATGAATAATAATTACATCAGAGGTGCTTCTGGGATAATGAATGGAGCCAGAAAAAAGGATTTTTCTTTGGCCATTGATGAGAAGAGCCTTGCTGTCGTAGGTGACATTGCAGTGAGAGGACTGGAACACTAAAATCAAGACTGTAAATACCAACAGCAAACCCTTTGAAGCTTCCATTAAAAAAGGTTTGATTTTTTTTGGGTTGAGGGAAATGGGAATCTGAAGATTCTAACTGACACTAAAAAAATAAAAATGGCAGAGGTGGAAGACAATTTGGGTTCAAGAATGAATGAATGAATGAATGAATATATATATATATATATGTGTGTATCCATCTATTTTTACTTGCATTGAAGATGGAAGATGATGATTTCCATTATTATTATAGTAGTAATGGAGTATTAGTAATCCGCCGGTTGCTTCTGAACTACTTTTGCTCGGCGAGAGAAAGTGGGGAATGCCGTTTCTATATTTACTGTGTCTCTCTCTCTCTATGTGCGTTTGTGTTTTCCTTTTTTTTTTTAGATAAATTGGAATCTGAAAATGACTATTTTGACCTTTTGGTTATGTTGGGGTATTTTTATTTTGTTTTTGGAGAAAGAGGGAGAATTCTAGAATCAAAATATGATCATTTTTCAACATTAAGAGTAACTATTTATAATTGGTTTTATGTTGTCAAATAACTCGATCAAGTAGTAAGACACTTAATTAACTCTATCTCCTCAATGATGCTATAATTTTACGTGTTTGAATTCTGTTGAATTTATTGTACGACAGAATGACTATCGCTCACAATTCATCATCAACATGAGTCGAGAACACCTGTCAACACTATATACAGTATCTTCATTTACATTGTAATTGAAACTTTTAATCTTAGGCTCTTAGCATAGGCGCCAGTGCCCAAAGTTATAAACCATAATACTAGTATTATGCTCAATATAAAATTTTAAAGTAGTAGTACAATATCGATTTAGAGAATCAATGTATGTATAGCGACGTACTTAATCAGTGTAACAAAGGTTATTTGAATATATAATCTTAAATTTTTGTTTTTTTAATTTATACCTTTTTATGTTCTCGAACAATAATAATATTTTCATGTTTTTTACATGTCAATAGACACATTCCAAAACAAGAAAATATGTTCTCTTATTTTCATTGTAAAAGACAACAATAAATATATTACTCTTACATTTTCACGTACTTTTTAAAATATTATTTTTCATTTTTTTGCTCTAACAATCAATAAAATGCGTTTTCATACTCTTACGTTTAGAATACAAATTTCCACTGGCACTCACCCGACAAAAGAAGTACTATAATGTTTAGAAAAATACATTTATATATGAAGTAACGAGCATTTAACATAGCTTTGAGAAGTAGTAATATTTTTGATTGGTTATAGAAAAAGTAGAAATAATATTTTTGATTGGTTATAGAAAAAGTAGAAAACGAGTGTGTTTTTTCAAATAGAGTATTATTGGTAACTAGTAAACAATGCCCGTGCGATGCACGGAACAAAACTATATTTTTTTTAGTAAGTTAGAAATAATATTTAATTTTTTCTTCGACTTTTAGTGATGGCAAAATTAACACAAAAAATGACATTGATTCTTGTTAGTGGTCATAACATAAGATATCATCAATGAGAATTGATTACTTTGAAATCAAAACAAAATTTTCGAATCAAATGGACTAAAGATCTGTTCTTTTGGACGGATTAAACTTAGTTGAACTGATCTGAAATAAACTGAATTAAATGATTCTCAACTGAACTGATATTAAGTTCAATATAATTAAATTTTAAAATAATGAAAAATTAATCAAATATTTCAATATTTATTGTAATATAAATATTTTTATAAAAAAAATTAATGTTTATAATAATAATAATAATAATAATAATAATAATAATAATAATAATAATAATAATAATAATAATAATTTAATTATTATTATTATTATTATTATTATTATTATTATTATTATTATTATTATTATTATTATTATTATTATTATTATTGAGGACTTCCTGAACTGATGTGAAATTAATTGAATTGAATGAGTCTGAAATGAACTGAACTGAAATTAAGTTCAATTTAATTAAATTTTAAAATAATGAAAGATTAATTAAATATTTCAATATTTATTGTAATATAAATATTTTTATAAAAAATTTAATGTTTATATAATAATAATAATAATAATAATAATAATAATAATAATAATAATAATAATAATAATAATAATAATAATAATAATAATAATAATAATAATAATGAATGAGATGAACTCAATTAGTCTTAAATGAACTTAATTAGTCTGAAGTGAATTTAACCAAATAAGTATAAATTGAACTAAACTGGAAATAAGTTCAAAAAAATAGATAGTCATTTTTAAAGAAAGATTTATCTCTTGAGAATATTTTCCTCCTAAAACTTTAGTCTTAATAACCTAATTTACAAATATAGTTTCGTTACATAAAATCGACTGCGTGGTCGATATATTAAAGTGTTTTTCAATAATATGTTTTAGAATTTATAGTAGTTATTGAATCATATAACCCGAACGAATGGTTATATAATTAATAAAAATAAATTATTAAATAATTATTTCGTTTTTGTTTCAATTGTTTTTCTTCTCAATTCTTTTGTTAATTTACTTTTATTATATTTGTGAAAAAGAAAATAAATAAATTGTGTTGAAATTATTTTCCAAAAGTATTTATCATCTTTTTCATTGATCTGTTTTAACATATAAACCGTGTAAATTATAAAATATGAATGATTGCATAATTTATAAAATTAAATTGTTAATTATCATCGTTTTTATTGATTTTTTTGTAACATGTGTAATTATAAAATGTGAATAGTTGTGTAGCTTATAAAATTAAATTGTTGTATAATTTATTTATTTTTGTCAATTAAAGAGTTTTTCAAATATAACTATCATAGATTTAATTGATTTTTTATAACATATAACCCCAGTGAATTGTAAAAACTTTAGAGCTAATAAAACTAAATTAATGAGTAATTGTTTTATTTGAGTTTCAATTATATCTTTTCTCAATTTTTATTATTATTTAATTGATCATTAATATTAGGAAATTAAAAAATTGGGTTGAACGTATTTTTCAAAAATAATTATGATTATTTGTATTAATCTCTTGTAACATATAACTCATTTAGTATATAACTAACAAAATTAATGTTCAATAAATCGGATTAATTGACTATTAGTATGTGACTTGAAAATTTGAATACGGAAATTAATATGTGACTTGGAAAATTGACTACCGGAATAAATACTACTGAAATTAATATGTAACTTGTAATCTATTCATTGACTATTAATATGTGACTTGAAAAATTACCCTAAAATAGTATCAATCATACGAAAAGACTACTGAAATTAAGATTTTTGTTTTAAAATTTGTTTTAAATAGTATTAAATTTATTAATTATTTGTGTCCAAAGAATTTGTTATAAAGTGTGAATTATAATTTAACATATAAATAGTATTAAATTTACCATATTATTATACAAATCAGCATAAACCAAGTAATTAACCAATTGTTAATATATGGAAATAATCAATCATTAATAAAATTGAATCTCAAATATTTAATAAAATTAAATAAATTTTGAAATGTAGTAAATAAATTTAAATTTTTCTTCATTCAAACTTATATAAAAAAATATTAATTATAAATACATTTACGTAATACAAAATATTTAACACATAATGTAAATTATGAATGATCTAATTATTAAAATGATAAAAATAAGTCCACATTTAAATATCCAACTCCTTTTCCTTTTTTTTTTTTTGTGATCCCGCATTGATCGCACCTTAAAAAAAAGAATAAGTCACAAACAAATTAAATAATCTAAATCGTTTGCAAATGAATCAATAAAAACAAAAACAAATGATCTTACAACTTATAAAAAGTAGTACATACAGCACTCGCTCTTGCCGGTTTCGGCGTGGCTTCGACAAACAAAACAAATTTAAAGTTTTTAAAATAGTTAAAACACACAGAAAAAAAAATTATATAAAAAAACAATTGAAGTGAAAAATATTAAAAGTTAATAATGAAAATTTTATAATAATTACTTGAAAAGCTAAACACCCGGTCAATGATCTGCACATATAAAAATAAAATTATATTATAAAGAAATGCAAAAACAAATATCAACATTAAAAAATGGAACAAAATGAATGTATGATTGAGGGAGGGATAGATTGAATGAGGCAAATAGATGGTATAAATAGGATGTGAATTTGAACTTTACATTATAGAAATATAATAAAAAATATTAAAAATATACAAAATCACTAAAATTACCTTTTATTGAGAAGAATAATTAATTGATTGAAAGACTGAATTGGGAACAAAATAACTCTTGATTTATTTCATTTCTAAAAAAATTAAATATTAAATTTCCATATATAAATTTTTAGTATTAAGTAAAAATTTATCTTCCATATAAAATAAATAGATTAAATAGGAAAGCAATTATTTAGCGAGATTTAAGGAAATTAAATATCTTACATTAATATTAATTGTGAATGAATAAATTTAAAAAATGGATTATTTAAAATAATTTTTCTATCATCTATCAATATTATAATAATTAAAAATATATAATTTTTATTTTTATAAATTTTGAAACACGAAAATAAGGTGAAATTACGATTTTTTTTATTTGATAAAAAATTTTATTATATGCAATATACTCTACTATTTATTTATAATTCTTAATTGGGATTAATGAAAATATTGACCATATTTATACTACTTATCATATATAGAATGGGAAGATGGTAAGAGAATGAATGAAAGTAATTAATTATACACGAATTTTGGAAAGATAAAATTTATTATTATGCAATTTATATAATTATTTTTTAATTAAAATTAGTTTTTAAAATCCACGTAGTGTGAACATGCTCATTTTTTCTTGTAATCCTATTGGTACACATGGCTGAAGAAAGCTTGGATTTATATATTGATAGTTTAACAATTCATTGAAGCAAAGTGATTAATTATTTAAAAGCAAAATGAAATGCACAATGTTAAAGAAAATAATTGATCGAAGAGTGGAGTTGGGGGCCAACTTTACCCTTCATCCCAAAAAAAGAAAGAAAAAGAAAAACTTTAAAAAATACCAAGTAAAAGACAAACACGTCCATGGATTATGGCTTTTGTGCCGTGTGAAAAATAACATTACTTAATGTATTAATTGGAAGAGATCTATATAACACAATTATATATGTGACTAAATTATTTTAGGCAACTAATTAAAAATGTTCCAAAGAAAATCATTAAATATGTTATCAGGAAATAATTTTTTTATAAAATGATAAAAGTAAAAGTTTCTTTGTCGGTGGGCAACTTATTAATTGAATGAAATAATAAAATGATTATTATCCAAAGTTGTAAACAGCGAGCTAGGACCATCATATCATCACTAAAGCCCCAATAATTTGGATGGACATATGTTAGTTGCAATGGATATTCATAATACGGAGTACTACTTTCAAGTCACAATTTAAATTAAAGCTAATTTAATTAAGTTTTCTAAATGTCTTCACGGGGCCATGCATGTGCGCTACAAATAAATCACAATGACTCCTCTATACGTTAACGTCAAGCAAAAAAAATATAAAAACAAAAACCAATATTCCAAAATTAAATTCACGTGCTTTATAAAAATATATTTACATATGATTATTTTACTTTACAATATTCCTATATAAAGCTAACCAAACAATAAGTTTCTTAATGGTCTCTTGTGTAGTTGATATATATATATATATATGAATTATTAGGCCTTTGAAAGAAACCTATATTCGTTTGACGTATCTCCCAAACCAATTTTAAATTATGTAGATGCGAAAAAAATCGTATCTCTTTTTTTTGACCATTATATTGATGGAGGGCTTCTAGGTTGTTTGTTGTAAATTTGTAACACCACTTGAGTGGGACATTATATTAGGCCTCCCACCGGCCTAACGTTAATTAAGCATATATACATATATACCACTCTTTCGGCCTATGCAATTCACTATTCGATCCACATATACGAATTGATTTTTTTTTATTGATGCGTGCATACGTTGTAGCCAATGGGCATTATCGGCCGGCAGTCCGACTTTAAGGTATTGTGCCGAGGGTAGAGGATATCCACTCGAGAAATCAAGTGTCGAGAACTTTGAAGCCCTATTGAGTTTAGGGTCAAAACTAGATCTCCAATGGGAGTGAAGTTAAGAAGATTCAAACATTCTAGTCGATCTAGAACATGTTTTTTTTACGCGTGAGCATTGCATTAATTTGTTCATCATCAAGATCAAATATTTGCTCGATGAATTCAGTGTTCATTTCAACTTGATTAAATCCATTAGAACGAATCCAAATTAAAGATAAACATTAATTATTTAATTAATAATGTAACTAAGATGATTGATCATAGGAATGCATATGCAAATTATTGTGTTACGCTTGCATTTGCACCTACATACTGTATTAAAGTAGAAGCCCCCATCCACTTTATAGGTCACTCATTCCTTTGTATTAATTTCTCCTAATATTAGGTTACACGCTTTCTGGCTACTTTTAAGGATTCAAGTGACACTTCTCACTCATTCACGCGGTAGTTCAAACAAAACAAAAAAGAAAACAATTACTTTCTATTTAATATAATAATAATAAAATAAAATAAAATAATTTGAAAGTAGGCAATTTTAATAAAATATTTGGAAAAAAATGCTGCTTATTTCCGTATTTAGAAAGAGGTCAATTTTCTGTTTTGGACGTCCGTACAAAAGGGTTATACTTCTATTTTTTGAGTTACATTAATAATTATATTAAGTAATATTATTTCATAATTACAAATTAAAAATTGCTACGTACTGTATATGATAATTATATCAGGCGACGGAACCAAAGACAGCGTAATATTACGTGTCTAATACTAAACCCGTCCCCACCCTTTACCGTCTTCTTTTAAGTACTGCAATAAGTACATCTTAATGACAGATTGGGCCCCACGCGTAAGGGGTAATTTTGGCATTTAGATAGCTGGTTGTAGCCTTTTCTTGGGTCCACATAGACTGAACTAAAAGAATTCAGATACCTTGTTTACAATTCCGAATCCGTGATGCGTATTGTCGTCATGCTATGTGTATTTACTATTTCAAACAAAAACCCGTGAGCCCTATTCCCTCTTCTATACGTACAATTTGTGTATACAATATTTATAATATGCATATTAGATGTTTAGTATAATTATAAATTTCAAATTACTACACTAGTCTCAAAAATTAATTTTAGTTATCATTCGATAAATAAATCTACGAAGAAAAACGAAGACAAAAAAAGGAGACACATCATGTGCCTTTCAAGATTCAACCTCAACATCCCAAATGTCAAATGCATTTCCTCACAAATCCACAAGGATAAGCTCCTACCCTACCCAGAAAACAACCCCAAAAAACTTAAAATACAAGCCATTATATCACCCACGAATAGTTTCCACAACACCACCAAATCTTAACTACGTATATAGAGATTGCTTTTCCTATACGATGAATATGAGCTGAAAAAAATGATTTCCACCAATGTAGACACAATGGAGACAAAATTCACCGAAAGTAATCCAAGATAATTTTAAATGTATTTCAATTTTACCTGCCCAGCATAGTTTTTAATGGATCGAGCCTAACGTTACTGAGGCCATATTATAATGATTATATCTCTATCAAACAAGATCTGACCAAAATTTCAATCCACAAAATCAAAACAGTCGTCGGAAGTAAATGATTGCAGGTAGTAGTATTATTCAAACCATCTCTTAAGGCGCTTTGACCCTTGCTTCTTGTCAGTGGTTGAGTCATTCCCCGCAAATTTAGATTTGTACTGCTCAATCAACAGGTCGAGTTTATCCTTCACGTCACGACCCACAGGCTCGTTCCTTTTGACACGTTTTCTGCTCCTCGGACCATTGTCTTCTTTCAACTGTTGGGATTGATCCTTTGACGCATTCCCATTTCTTTTCGTATCCACTTCTCGTGGTTTTTGCTTATTAACGATATTAGTCGTACCTTTCTCCTTCTGCTGGTTTGTCACCTCCGGCTTGGACCTTTTCGTCTTTCTGTCCAGGGATACGTCTCTTTGAGAACCACCTTTCTGCTTTTCTGAAATTTCGTCACCGGCTTTGTTCTCTAATTCCCCATTCTTATTCCGGATAGTCTTTGTTGATGATGCATCTCTATTGTCTCTGGACTTGCGTTTTCTTAAATTTGTGTTAGTATTGGGGCCCAGTGTGCTGGTATGGTCATTTTGCTGTGAATCATTTGGACCATTCCGAAGGTACTGTTGCTGAGATTGAAGCTTTTCCGAGCGAAGTTTGAGCTTTTGGACATTATCTAAGGCAAACTCCACAATTGGGCGATGTTCGGCATCAAAAGTAACTGTAAACAAACAATGAAGAACAATGGGTACTTGGTAAAAAATATCCAAAATTTATATTTTGTGGGAAAAAAAGTTCTAGAGGAAAACAAAAGGTCGAGGCATCCAGTGGTACATAGTCAAGTGAGGATTTGTCACAGATTAAAACAGAGGATAATCAGGTGAGAAATGATTATTTACCAAAGAATTTTTAGACTAAATGCAAATTTTCTCTAGTTAAATAATGTACAAAAACTGTGGCTTGCCATCCTGAGAATAAATAGACATGTCTATTTTAAGAGTTGAGGTTAATAATATTACAGTATATACTAACAAACCCAAAGGAATTGGTTTTAATTTTTATAAATAAATTGATTTTTCTTATTAAGCCGAAGTGCTACCCCATTATTCTTAAAGGCCATATTGTTTTTGCTAAAGAGACACTGACCAGGATTATTGTTAAGAACTCTCAGGGCAACAAGTGCATGTTGATGCTCCGTGAATTCTAAGAAAGCCACTCCCCGTGGACGTAATTTTTCAACTTCTTTTCCCTTCTTTGAATCTTGCAAGATTTTTATCTGTACATGCACAAAATTACAAATCAAAAATGTTTCAATCAATTAATAAACATAAATAAATAGGAAACCATCATCTTTATCATGAGAAATCCTATTGCAAAAATAAAAAAATAAAAATGACCTGTCGAATAGAGGGTTTTTGCTTTGTGGCACGAGAGATAACTGCATCCATAAAGACCTGTCTAAGCCCTTTCTCTGTCATAGTCTTTGGCACATTGTATACAATGAGCCTTGTATTTGATACGCGGAAGTTTGGAGACTGGAGTTTAGACATTTTATCTTCGTGCAACCTACAAAATATGACATCAGCAAAATGAATCTCTCAAGTCTAGCTAAAACATGAATACATACATAAAAATCAAACCAGGTACCAAGGGAGCCATATACAGCAAGAAACATCAAATGAAGATATACAAATTGGTTCACATTCAACTACATCGGTTACACACTTGTTCAATATCCAAACCACGGTTCTAAAATCCACGCCTAGCTCCGTATAGGTGGCGCATAGGTTCTAGGCAGAGCTCAGTCACCTCGATTTAAGGCTATAGGTGTCCATCATCCGTCAATTGCAACTATTTTCATGCAAATTGCAATGTTTTCTTGAATATTAATTAAGTTGGCATCAGTGCAAATTGCAAATTGCAATGTTTTTTGGTTGACTTAAGTAGTGCCTACACCAATAGGTATTTATGCGAATGTATCTGGACGCATGTATTTGTGTCTCTGTGTGTGTATAGATATATAATGATTTGCATTTGTCCAGGCTATCACAATATATTTACTTGCCAGTTTCCACACATGGACTTATAATATCATTTAGCAAGCAAAAACATATATTTGTTTCAGTAAGTTCAAAAGGTTGCGGAGGATAAATAACCAAAAAGTATTGACAAGAGAACACAGTACGGCCGCTATTGCTTATTTCTTAAGTTGGAAGAATTGACTATCTTGAGAAATAATAGCTTAAGGAGTGAGCTTAGATAACTTAACATTGTGTTAATAAAGAAATCCGTGTCTGAAGAGTGTGTAATTGGAAATTTGTGAATTTTACAACACAAAATTATAGGTAGCGAGCTAGACAAATGAAGGAAATAATAATTCTTGAGATTAGCCAAACTAAAAATTCCAAAAAAGGAATGAATTATCCTCCAACTGTTAGATAGTACAAAAAATACATTTTCTCCATATCAGCTACTGAAGTTTCAAGAATATACTTACTTCTTGCGTTTTGCCATATCAGCCACTGAAACTCCTTCTGCAGCAGGCATCCCTTCTGTGATAAGACCCTCCTGTCAAGTGATGAATAAAAATATATTAAAGAAAATCATATCTCCCTCCTAGGCTATCTGTAGTTCAGGTCCATTTATTTATTGAGAATTGACAAGAAATTAGACAGAATTTGGAAAACCTTAGCCAAGTATAAATTGCGGTGGTCATGAGTCTCTTTTTTCGCCTTCTCTTCAGCCTTATTATGAGCTGTTTTCTTGTCCAAAGCCTTAAGCACTTTAACTGGTCGTCCTTTTATTAAGATACCTGGACCTGCTGAAAGCGCAGAATTTGCAGCTTCCTTTGTAGTGAACTTGAGAAATCCAGTTCCACGGGGACGTCTACAGAGAAATATGAATAAACATGCCAATAAGAATGAAGATGACTTTTATGTAAATGAAAAACGAGAATTCCAAAATAGAACGTAAAATACTGTCTAATATTTTAAGATATTTATAAAAGCTAGGGGTTTCTGAAATATTGTTGCTCACAGTGGTAGTGAGAATTGGGGCTATAAGACTGTCAAACCTTAAGTTTTTTTGTAATTTTTTACAACCTCTGGATCTTTTTATAATTACTCCAACTTCAGGAAAATTGTAACTACCCAAATTAAAAAAAGAAAAAGAAACATACTTCGTGACTTGATGAATAACTAGGGAAAAGTACTGCACTTCACCGAACGAAGAAAATCGCTGCTTCACTTCCTCAGTAGTGATTTCAAAAGGAAGGTTGCTAATAAAAACTGTCCTCTGCATGCTATCTTCTTCTTCAGCCGACCTAGTGATTTTCGCATCAGGTGATTTTTTTTCAACTTCTCCTTCAGTCAACTTAGTAATTTTTGCATCAGACAACTTTTTTTCAACTGGTACAGATTTTTCATTCTCAATTTCACCCTCAGATGGCTCAGAATCCTTGTTGCCTTCAGAAACATCCTTAGAAGAAGATGAAAGAAAGTTTTTAAGTACATTTCTAGCTATTTCTGCCTCTTCCTCGAAATCAACTTCACTTTTACTTTCATTATCGTCAGATGAATCTGACTCCTCTCCATCATCACTACCATCCACTTGTGACTTTTTGATAGGTTCATCATCACCGTATTCGGATTCACTACTGCTTCCATCATCTTGTTTATGCTCTGTAAAATCACATATTGGTTTGAGTGCAATTTGGTCATCAAGAATAAGGAGTGTTCGGTTGGGTTTTGGGTAAAAATAGTGAAAAGCAATTTGCACCGAATCAAACCAAATAAATTAAATTCCAAGTGTTCCAGCAATTCTAAATTTTTAATACATATACTACTATTATAATCTTATTATTTGTATATTAATTTATTATTAATTATTATTTATTTTACAAAAAAAAGTCCAAGACAAGCCAAAATTTCTGGTTGGATTTATAAAAAATGTAATTGGGTTTTTGTCTTTCGGTTCGGTTTTGAATCGAACCGGCCATTCGTTCAACCCCCTATCAAGAAACATGAAAGCACTAGATAGAATAGAGAGGAAGCAGAACCTCCTAATTGTGGTATTACAAACAGAAAAGAACTGGTATAACCCGCTAAGAAAGATGAACTCGACTTCAAGGAGAAAAAGGTAGCAAATACCATCTGTGGTGGCAACAGAATTATTGTCAATTGTATAAATCTTCTTAGAAACAGCCCAATCAACAGCAATTGGTCTTTTACCAAATTTCTTCCCATTGAAGTTCTGGATAACCTGCAGAAGAGAAGAAAAATTTGAGAATGAAATATTCATTTAGCACCGAACCTTATTAATGTTCCGGCATCATACTTTAACTCTCTTTTTAGAGTCTGTATCACTGGAAGGAAGAGTCTACACTCCCGTCATCAAAGAAACTCGGGTTCCCAGCTTTGTTTTTTTCTCTAACAATATTCTAGTCAAATGATTTTGCGAGTCTAAGTAAAAGCATATTTTACTTATTAAAGAATTATATAATCAGGCCAAACCTACTCTTTTTGGCCAAACAACTGCTAGTTTTAGTCACAAGGAGAAATACCTAGTCTCAAATTTTCAAAGTAGATTAAGAAAATAACCCAACTTACTTTTTCTGCATCTTGCTTGGATGTGAATTTAACAAATGCAAATCCTTTAGATGACCTGAAAAGGCAAAGAAGAGGGGATTAATATCAAACTGTGAACGAATAGGTATTGAGGTATTGATGATAAATTCAAAGGATTTACCCAGTCTCGGGATTCTGAGGAATAACCACATCCCAAACAAATCCTACGGAAGCAAACATGTCTTTTATCTCGGACACTTTTGCCTGCATTGATGATTGTAGGGTGAGAAATTGAAAAGTAAAATGCTTCGGACAAAAATACCAAAAAACATTCAATTAAAATGGCGATTGTAGGAAATGTTGAATTTAAAAAACTTTTCAGTGAAGGAAAAAAACCTTGAATGGAAGATTTCTCACTATAAGTTTCCATTTCTGAGTTTTAGAGCCCTGGTCAATACATCCCAAAGTAAGTATGCTTAAATAACATTTACACACGCACACGCACTCCCACACATATAATTGAGTATTTAAGAATAATAAATAACCAAAGAGACCTTGAAGAACAAAGGTAACATGTCATGACCGAAACTCAAGTAATCTAAGATTGCAATTAGCATTGCCAAACCCGAACAAAAACAAACACAGAAAGAAGGTGAAGTAGGAGGCTTGCACAACTAGGAAGAAATTTCTTTCAAACCACAGTTTATCTTTATCCAAACCTGTAAAGTCATGACTACCCAGATTTTTACCTAATTTAAACAAGTCACCAAGAAAACCTGAAATTCCAATAGCCAACCAGCTCGAATCAATTACCAATTAAGAGGCATTGAGACACTATACAATTTTTTTGTTCTCGCGCTCAAACTCTAAGTACTTAATTAAGATGCATCAGTTTCGTGATTTATAATATAATGTTAGTTATTGTAATAGCTTGGGCTCAATCATATTATTATTTTCAAGGGTGTCGGTTGGGGTGACTGGTGAAACAAAAAAGCAATAAATACACAATTTGTGCGTTCACTTTGTGTAAGATATTAGTCTTGTACTTAACATTAACATGCCTGAGACCATCATAATCCCTATAGTATTCTAACAGTTTTATTAACCAGTGACACAAAGAAAACATTTTTAAGTGGTACAGAAAATCCAAAAACACATTTTGCACAAAATTGAATTTATATTCACAGCAATGGCAAAAGCTCAGTGGTATTCAATAACAGATTTGCACCTCTCCACCAAGCTGACGTGCCCAAACAGACCCCCCATGTATCTCTTTCTGGTGTAGTGCTGCAACACATTCACGAGCTGATTTTACACTTGTGTAAAGTACAGATGAAGCACTCATTTTACAACCATCTTGAGCTAGCCCTGGAAAAAATCACATATCTAATCTAAGCACATACACCCATGTAAAAGGACCAATTCTTCAAGAGCAACTTGACCAGTGCATAATAAACAGAGAAAATACGGAGAAAACTGAAGGATTCCAAAATGGTGATCTAGAAATAATGCAAATGGAAGAGTATAGTTGCAGTAATAAGCAGAGAAAGTACGGAGAAAACTGAAGGATTCCAAAATGGCGATCTAGAAATAATGCAAATGGAAGGGTGTAGTTGCAGTAATAAAAAAAGACCTAGAAATATTAGAAATCTGGTCGTGCATAAAATATATAAATTGATGCTCCCTTCCATCCAAATTATATGACGTTTTTAGGGGTTATGAATGTTTTTAATTATAAATTACGTTTTACGATTCCTAGTCATAAATTTAGTTTTTTCTCCGTTCATTATACGATATGTAAAATCCATCTGTATAGGTATCATGATTTACATCCAGAAAGTAGTATGCTTTGGAAGAAGCTTGTACATTTTGGAATGGGGATTTGGGATTATGCTTCTTAATTATATGGCCCAAAAACAAAAACAAAAAACACTTTTCCCTCTAATCCATTGATTTGTCTACTGAATGTCTGAATGCATTCATTTTAGATATTTTCAACTACATAATGCTTTAAACATATGGGTAAATTAGGTTTTTATATTTTGTTTGTTAACATGTGTGAAATCCTCCAAAACATTAGTAAATTTGGATCGGATGCAATAGAAGGTAAACGGATTGGTTTCATAGAATATGATAATGGATAGTAACCAAGAGCTTTTGGTATAGACATGGGAGAAATATAAAACCATTTCCAAGAGAATACGTATCTTTAAGAGCTATAAAAGGGGCATGGATATTCTGTAAGATATTACTATTGGAGCTAAATGATAGCTATTGTTCAAACAATAGTATAAATGTCTTTTACCGTGATACTTCAGTTCTTCTTCTGGAAGGGGGTAAGTGACAGTGCTGACAGTCCCAAACTTCTTTGCTAGAGCATGAACTTCCTTTGCCATATCAGCACTAACAAGACCACCAAATATGACTGTCTTGGCAACCCTATTTGAATGATGAAAAACAAATATGTTAGATCAGAAGGAAAATAAAACTGATTTCAATATTTCATCATATATTTTCATACCCAAGTTAGTTTAACAAATATAAAAACAATAAGATGAATATAATATTTTGAAGGTACCTTTGCTTTTCTGGGATATTAACTCCTTCACCGAGAGCACGGGGAATGGGTGCTGCTTTTCTTTTTTCCTTCAATTCACCTATTCAGTATTAAATTCATTATGATTAAAACACAACTGAAAATTGGATGTATGAGCACATGTTTTTCAGTAGTCTAGAAGTTAGAACCTTTTGCCTGAGAATTTGGTGCCTTGCCAGAGTTTTTTACTACAGTTTCAAGAGCCTTAGCATCCTTTGTGTCGAGAGCCTTAGCATTCTTTGTGTTGGCATCCTGTGTGTTGAGAGCCTTAGCATCCTTTGTGTCGAGAGCCTTATCACCTTTTGTGTCGGGAGTCTTAGCATCCTTTGTGTCAAGAGCCTTTGTGCTGAGATCCTTAACATCCCTTGTGTCTAGAGACTTAGCCTCTCTTGTGTCGAGAGCCTTGTCATTCTTTGAGTCAACAGCTTCTTCAGATTGAACTAACAAATAGTAAAAGTTTCAATAAACCAAAACATTAACTTCTCAAAATGAGCATATACAAGGAGAGAGGAACTCACCTCAAATAACTGTAGTTTGAAGATAAACCAAGACCACAAAATCAAAATTAAAAAATGAGAAGAACAAAAAACTAAAAAAACATGAAATTCTAAAATATAAATATCCTGAATTAAAGGCTGAAAAAATAAAATACAAATCACATAAAAAAACCACAAAAAAAGTTATAAATCCTAAGAAGACGAAAAAAAACTGAAAACGCATAAATTTACAAAAATAAAATAAAATCAACAATAGAAAATTTTAAATTAAATTGGAAAAAAAAAGATGATAACAAAAAAGTCTAACAGCACCGCACCCTACATAAAATCTAAAGGGATTTTGACAAAAGAGACACAAGTGCTTGTAAAAGGGAGAAGCACAAAGGAAAACACAGGGTAACTTTAACCATACTTTACTTCATGTTCGAAGCAGTGGGAGAATGTACATATATAAGAGCGTGTTGTACAACAAAAGACTCACAAACCTTGATTTGCTTTTGCTCGGCGCTGCTCAAGAGAAGCACGGTGCATGGCTTGCTTCACGACGAGCTTCCTACCTCCAGCAAGAGAGCCATTTTTCAGCTCAACTGCACGATTAGCATCTTCAACAGAAGCACTGTATTCATATTAGAAACACTGTCATTTATCAAGCACGTCACATTCTAAAAGTACACGTAAATCCCAATATAATGGAAAATTGACTCACAATTGAACATAGCCAAAACCCCTGTGTTCGGTTAACCCTGACATAAAAAATCAGAAGTAAAGAAAACACTCAGTTTAACTCAAACTACAAAAATTACAGTTTATATAAAAAGGGTTTAGTTAGAATTTTAACGGAATTCATACCCTTCTTCGTAACCATGAAGCACCTTCTAATCGGTCCAATTTCACTGAAGGCTTCTTCCATCTAAAATTATTCAGACAGGCGATAGAACATAAAACATTAAACCTCAATGATAAAGAATACTAGCTCGAAACAGTAAACATGAGATGGTGAAATTACCTGAGCGTTGGTGAATGTGAAGGGCAAATTAGCAACAAAAATCGTGGAGGGCGAGTGTTGACTATCCTCTCCGTCCTTTATATTTTTTCTTTTGCCCATCGCGGAAATTAATTCGCAGCTGAGTTTAAGATTTAAGCAATGAATCGGAGATTGCAAGAAGAGGGTTTAGTACAGCGGCGGAGATATTCCGGCCGAAACGAATTTTCTGGAGGCGACGGACTTACGATGGGGTTTATATAGGGTTTCTCCAATTTCGGCCGTTGATTTCTGGAAACGGACGCGCGGAACATGGGCCGTCGATTCTAAAACTCAAAGAGGCCCATTTGCACGGTTCGCTATGACTAGGGTGTCATATTGGCAGGAAGGGGTTTGGTAAGCTTACGTTCAATTTAAGTTTTCAAGTATGTACAGTAAACATATTTTGAGGTTTTATACTCGCTCTCTCCCAAACCAATAGTCACATGTGGTTAACTTTAACTTTTTTCAATACATATGATAACTTTTTTACAAAAATTATGAAAAAAATACTAAAATAAAATATAATAGTTAAATTTTATTTTAGTATTTTTTTCATAATTTTTGTACACTATTTATCATATGTATTGAACGTACGAAAAAAGTCAACGTTGACCACATGTGACTATTAATGTGGGAGAGATGAAGTATTAAATAACTTACAGTAATACAAGTAATACAGTAAAACATTTATAAATTAATACTCTCGGACAGTAAAATTTTACTCCCTCGGTCCAAAGACAGTTGTCATACTTTCCTTTTTGGGGGTGTACAACAATAGTTGACATACCCCAAAAAAGGAAATAATTATTCTAACTTTTTCATTTTAATATACAATTTTATTCTACTTTACTTCACTTACTTTTTAACTTTACTCACAACTACTTTACTTTTTACTTTTAAAATATATTTTTACCTTTTACTTTTCAATTAAAAAATACAAAAATAATAATTTTCTTAAACTCCGTGTCCAGAAAATTATGTCAACTATTAATAGCCGGAGGGAGTATCAATTTAAGTTATTAATACATCCATAAATTAATATATTAATACATAAAACCTTTATAAATTAATACTCTCGGACAGTAAAATTTTATCAATTTAAAGAGTTATTAATACATCGATAAATTAATATCTTATTAATCGAAATAGAGAATTTTCAAATTCAATAAATTTAAATATATTTATTTAAAATAATTGGATTAAAATTTATGTAGCAACTTTATTGCAACTAATTAATATATTTATGTATATTATTATAGATTCAATGTATAATGTTAACTATTATATTCATAAAAATAAACGAATTTATAATACCAAATTATGTTTTCTTATCATCTAAAATGATCACAAAATTATCAATAAATGATCAAATGTATAAAATATTATGTGAATATAAAAGGGACCACACTAAAAACATTACAAAAATAAGTTGATAAAAATATTCTTTGAATGTTAGTCAAGGTACATTAATATCAAACACTCTAAAGAGATTACGTGAGTACCCAACTTTGAGAGTATTGATGAGAACTAATATTTATAATTGTAATATTTACAAATTATTAATTTAAAATTTTGATGGCACTTCGTACTTATAAAGGGTTTTTTCAAAAAATTATTATTATATTATCTTATGGAATTCGCTTATTTTTTACAAAGACCAAAGTCGGACCGAAATTTTTTATTGTTTTAGAGAAGTTATTAATTTATCGAGTATTAATTTATAGGGAAAAATGGCAATAAGGCCAATTTTCAGCATTTTTTGATCAATAAGGCCAATCTCCAATTTTCGTGTCAATTAGGCCAAAAAAATGTATCCGGAAAGACAAATTTACCCTCCCATATTACCTTCACAAATCGAGCCGAGGGGAATTCATTCCCGACACATTCAATTCCCAAAAATAATTTCTGCTCTCTCTCTCTCTCTCTCACCTGCGCGCCGCCGCTATTCAATTCCGAGTCGAGGGAATTCATCTCCGTCGCCGCCGCGTTCAAGCTAAGGAGAGGGGGAAGGTCGCCACCGGTGAGCAGCTTCAATTCTCCGCCGCTAAGGAGAATCGATTTCATGCAGTCCGTCTCCCTCGACATCGATCGATCGATCGATTTCATCTCCGCCGTCGCCGCCGCCGTTCCTGTCTCAGTTCAAATGTCAGATGCGCCGCCGCCCTCCTTGCCGTCGATTTTGAGTCCAGGTACGCGATTTCGAATCCACGTACCCGATCAGTGCTTAAAAGCTTGATTCAGCATGCATGCAAAGTGTGTGGATTGATTTCAGTGTGCATTGAGCATGCATTCAGTGTTCATTGTTTTTTATTATGCATGTTTAGTGTTTTTTCGTTGCATTCAGTGTTAATTGAGCATGCACTCAGTGTTCAGTGTGCATGCATTCAGTGTTCCTGCACTGAGCTTGCCATTCAGTGCTTATTTGGTTCAGTCAGTGTCTAATTCACCATGCGCTTTTTTCATCATGCGTTCATTCAGTGTTTAATGGCTTGATTCAGTGTGCATTGAGCTTGGCTAATTGCACTTACACACTGTACCCACCTGTTGCACACTGAATCCATGCTTAACCATATGGACTCAGTGCTGATTTGCTTCATTCAGTGTCTGAATGAATACCAGTTTCCCTAGGATACCTGTTATTTGTTGGAAATGCAATGTGTTACAGGAATCAGTGTGTGTTGACTTTGTTTTCTTTGATGCATTGACCTGTCTCCTTTTCAATAAATGTCTGCCATGTTAGTTGAGGGTTGAGGCATTTACTGCCATGTTAGTGTGAGGACGGTTATAAATACCTCGTCATTTCTCTGGTCTCCTCATCCATTTTCTACTCGATCGGGGGCAGCCAGCAACGATGCCGAGGCGAACGGGTACACTCGATCGGGGGCCAGGACCGACGCCAAGTGAGGTTGAATTTTTCAATGATGGTCCTCCCTCGCCCGAACAAAGATTCAATGGTGGGCCACTCTATCGGGGGCCACCAATGATGCCGAGGCGACCGGGTACACTCGATCGGGGGCCAGGACCGACGCCAAGTCGGGTTGAATCTTGGAATGGTTCTCACTGGACCGAGCAAAGATTCAATGGCCGTTGGCATAAAGAAAAGTTCCCTCTCTCTGCTGCTTTTGTTCGTCCGACAAGGATGAAATGGGGGATTTCGTCGTTTTGACGGACTCCCTGGACCAGAAATGGTACGTGCCTCTCACCAGTCATCGGAATCAAACGGCCCTCCGTGGATATGACTGGGAACGCCTCCTTCGAGAGTTTGGAGTGCAGGAAGGCTGGAACATCCGGGTTACCTAGACCGGAGGAAGTAGTTTCTCGATTGGCGTATTCGATCAAAATGGTCAGTCGATGGTGCGCCCGGTCAGGAACAGCCCTTGGGGCCGTCGTCGGGACCCATCTGTTCCTCCTCCATCTCGTTACTATTAGACAATGTTCTTGTGCTTTTTTTGTTTCCTGTGATTGATGACTTGTCTTCGTCGTACTGCTCGAATAAGCTTTTTTGAAATCATTCAGTTTCTATTGTTATCTTTTTTTTTTTTGTTATCGGGTGTACTCGTCGTGACTGCTGCTTAATAAGACTTTCAGTTTTAAAAAAACACACTGTCTTGTCTGACTTTAACACTGAACAGGTCTTAAAAACACTGTTTGTTTGACTGTGGATTTAACACTGAACAGGTCTTAAAAACACTGTCTGAGACAACACACATTGAATCACACAATCAAACACTGAGCACACTTTAATAGCACTGAACAGCACTGAACACACTTTAATAGCACTGAACACACATTGAATCACACTGTCTGAGTTCAGTGTTCATTTCATGCATTCATCCATTCATTAAAAAATCGTGCGATGACTGTGAGTAATTACTTTGTGTTTTCAGGGACCTCGCTCTTCGCATTTTGTGCATTCGGCGGTGAGAATCTGGTGTCCAGAATCGATTCCTCCCGTGCGGCCGCCCTTCACCAGCTGAAGAAAACAGTCGAGCTTCAGTGGCCTGAGCTCCGAGACGTTGCGTACGGAATGCATTACTCTGTACCGGATTTCCCAAACTGTGTGCTCTCAACCGATGCCGACATGTCGAACATGGTATCCCTTGCTGCTCTTCACAAGCTGCCTCGGGTGAGCATCGACATTTCCGTCGTGACTGAAGATCACACCTCTAGTTCTGTATTCTCGATGGTGTCCAATAGTACCGGTGTTAGTGCGACCGGAACAGAAAACGAGGGCCTTGAAGTAGATATGTTCCGCCTGTTTGGTCCGTCGAGTTCCAAAGTGTTGTTAACCGATGGCTGGGACAAAGAGATTTCAGGTGTCGGTCAGATGTTCCGAGGAGGTGCCCCGGACTTTCGAAATGCACTCTGTAAGACGGCCGTAGGAGTTGGATTCGATTTCGAGTACGTGAAGAACAGACCCGAAAAGGTTTCTGCCGTGTGCTCGAATAAAAGCAGCACGTGATGCAACTGGTCTGTATGCGCCGTGATGGATCGAAGCAACGACTTCTTCTACGTCAAGGATCTGAGTAACGAGCACAGCTGCGGCGCGTGCTTTCGATCCCTGAAACACAGGCGCGTCTGTTCGGACTTGGTTTCCAGTTTGATAGTCGAGGAGGTACGGAAAAGCACACTCACGTGTCCGGTCCAAATCGTGAGAAACTTCCAGCATCACTACGGCCTGGAGATGTCGTCTGGCCTCGCTCTGGATGCGCTCGAGAAGGCCAGGAAGCTGATTCACGGCGACGATAAAGATTCCTTCGGCGCACTGACTAAGCACCTGCAGGCAATATCGGATTCCAACCCTGGGTCGCACCTGTTGCTTGAATTCAACGAGGCGTCCAGGAAGTTTCGCAGAGTCTTCATCTCGATAAAGGCTTGTATCGACGGGATGAACTATTGTCGCCCTTTGCTATTTCTGGACGACACATTTCTGAAGGGAAGGTTCAAGAGCCATTTGCTTGCTGCTACGGGCAAGGACGTCGATGGAGGTAGGTAGTGCAGTTTTTTAGCACTGAATCCATCTCTTTAACACTGACTGGTCTGAAATGCACACTGAAACTGACACTTGTTGCTTGCAGCACTGAATCTGTATTTTCAACACTGAATGAGTGCTATTCACACTGACCGAAGTGTTTTTTTTTGTTCGTGTCTCGTGAATGCAGGGTTGTACCCATTGGCTTACGCAGTGGTCGATTCCGAGAACTATGCTAACTGGAAGTGGTTTTTGGATAACCTGAAGCACATCCTATCTCCTTCTCGCACTGTTACTTTCGTGTCGGATAGGAATCTCGGGCTGCTTGAGGCGATGAGCAGGGTGTTCCCAGGGTCCCCGCACGACTACTGTATCAATCACTTGAAGTTGAACCTGAAAGACAAATTCAGAGGCAGATGGGCGACCAGGATGTTACGAAACAGCGTGGTGTGGAATTTCCTGAAATGTGCGTACGCAACCACCGTCGAAGCCTACCAACAGAGCATGGACAAGCTGTTGGAAGATGAAGGCCGTAACCGCGAAAGTGTTTTTCGAGAACATGGATCCAAAGAATTGGGCCAACGTGCACTTCTCAGGGAAGAGATACGGATATATGTTGTCCAACGCCGCGGAGTCGTTCAATAAATGGATCATGGAAGCCCGACATCTTCCTATCACGGCATTGGTCAACAAAATCAGGCTGAAGGTGATGACCTTTTTCCACGGTATGAAAAAAAAAATACACATCTCAAACACTGATGGCCCTTTTTTAACACTGTTGGCCCTTGTTCAAAAACTGACTGGCCTTATTTTACACTGAATCAGACAGGGGGGCCAGGAGCAGGGAATGGACTTCGGCTTTCTGCCCGTCCGTTGAAAAGACGCTGAGTAAAGCCGTCAACGAAGGCAGGAAATGGGTGGTTGTGGGGTCGTCCGAAACGGTTTTCGAAGTGCAGCGCGTTCCGTCCGTCGTGGTCAATATTGCAGATCAGACGTGCACCTGATGTCAGTGGCAGATTACAGGGGTTCCGTGTTCCCACGCAGCTGCGTGCATTCTGCGGTCCAGGAAGCCGATGGCCTCGTTCGTGGACAAGTTTTACCATGTAGAGAGCTATGATAGGTCTTATGCCGATCCTCTTCAGCCGGTTTCCATGTTTGATCAACCTTCGAATGTACCAGAGAACGTCCTGATCGAGCCGCCAACATCGAAGAGGCCTCCTGAATGACCTAAGAAGAAGAGGATTCCATCCAGGGGTGAGCACATTGATGGAGTTATATTCTAAATGTCTAGTTTAGTGACAATATGGAACTCCTTATCTGTGTTTTTCATTATCTATTAATCAAACTGTCGGCATTTTGTCTACCTTGTACTTGAATGCAATAGTCCTAGATATATACGTTGTAGACAGTATGGCGTGAGGAGACACGCGGAAGATCATACTGTCGGTTACTCGTATATTATCGAACAGAAGCTCACGACTTAGATGGACAGGGATAATCCATCGGTACGTCGTAGTGTGACTGGGTAATAGTTGGTCTTGACTATTATGTTACACTTGTACACTTGGTGTATTAAGCAGGACCACGGGAGGGCGTTCGATTTATACTAATCGACGTAATCGAACTAGACCTCAGATATTACGGATAAACGAATTCCTAATCCCTATATAATTATAGGTGCGTTTGTCCAATTCTCGGTTCTTTAACTTGCCAATGAGTGAGACCATTTGATTAGTCGAGATACTCGGTAAATTGGGAATCGGAATTGTACACACGACATGCTATAGATTATAGACAGGAAACCGTATCCCGTTTATCGGGATGATGATGTCCCCGAGATGAGCTCATAAAGTTTATCATGTAAACCCTGCAGGTGGATTTGTTCCACATGATAATAAGGTTGAGTGGTACTAGTCTCGGATAATAAGAGACGAATTAATTTAATTATTAGTAATAAAATTAATTCGTGGACATACGATATCTTAAACACGGGGAAGGTCGTTTATGTAATTTCGGCGGAAATATTATTGTTGATATAATATTAAATTAATTTCGGGAATTCAATTATTATTTTATAGTGGAATTAATAATAATTAAATTTGAAATCGATTAATTAAGGAATTGCTTTTAAGTATTCCAAGTTAATTAATATTTCATTTTAGCCCCTAATTAATTTACCTAAGAGGTCCCTAGCGTAACTCTATAAAAACCCCCCCCTTGCCCTCTCTAAAACCTACAGTCCGCAGCCTTTTTATTTTTCTGAGAAAAAGAATTGTTAACGCAATTATATTTTTTTCTCTCTAAAATAAAATAGTTAGCGCTGATATTTTTCTCTAATTGAGAAAAAGAATATCACGCTGGTAGATCAAGAGAGAGCAGAAAAGGGAGACCCAACGGATCGTTGCCCACACAGCGGTTGGAGTCGGGAAGAGGCATACGCTAGCAATCGTTAAGGTCTCAACAATTCGACCGCTAAGGTATGAGATCGGATCTTTAATTCCGCACTTATTCGATCTCACTTTTATCTCGTTGATAATACTTTGAGCGTAAGATCGGGTTCCGGAAATCGTGGATCGTATTCCTCGATTACTGGGGGTTCTAGGACCTCCGGATCGGTAGTCGGAAGAGGAAAAACGACCCGGAAACGAGCCCGGAACAGCAATGTCGCGTTGCTGTTCGCGGACGAACAGCGCCCGCTGGTGGGCAAACAGCGACCGCTGTTTGCAGCTCCACCAGCGACCGCTGGTCTGCAATCAGCGAGCGCTGATTGGGTACAGACCAGCTCTGTTTCGCGCGGTTGTCCTCCGGGGCGATGGCTGGGCGTGAATCGGGTCAAGGGCTGTCGTGCGAACGAAGTAGCGACACTGGAGGTCGACTAGGAGCGTTCGGATGTTCGAACGATCGAACGAACGCATCCCGGGTAGTCGAAATCCAACACACATCCCGAGAGCCATGAAGTGTGGGAGGTGCGGACGTGTCGGCAATCACAACAAGAAAACGTGCACAGAGCCTATACAGTAGTTAGTAGCAGATGCATCCTAGTAGGCTTTTCTTATTGGATTTTGTTGTTTTTGACATGTTTCTGTGATCAGTGACACTGAATGGGGTGAAAAGACACTGACTGTCAGTGACAGACACTGTTTGGCTCATAAACACTCTGATTGTCATTCAAAAATCGCAGGATTTAACATTATGTGATTTGTTTTTGTTTCTGTTATGCTCTTAGAGTGTTTTTTAATTGTTCTTGTGTTGTAATTTTTTGCATTTGCTTGTTTTTTAATGTTGCAATTCAATAAGTCTTAACTGCTGACACTGAGTGGACAAGATTAACACTGATAACACTGAAATGAAAGAATAAACACTGCCAACACTGAATAGACAGAATTAACATTGAATAGACAATATCAACACTGAATTCAACCAAACTACCCAGAAATATGAACAAAAAATACATTTTTATTTTTATATGAAATTCAATCCAAACACAATCACAATCATGTTCATACATTTACAGAAAAATACTTCTTGTTTTTTTCAAACAGAACTAAACAAACAACCCACAGCCAAGACGCGCACTACTTGTCCTTCATGGTCAGGATGGTTCGTATCACGTGAGCCTTGAATACATGGAACTCTTCCGTCCTGACCTTGTCCGGAATGGCCTCTTTCTTCAGAATTTTCTCCATGTAGTAGCATACGTACAAAGCACATTCATTCCTGGACACACACAGACGCGGAGGAGTCAAAGAAAAAAAAAAAAAGAAACACTGACACTGAATGCATAAATAAAACACTGACTGCATAAAATGAACACAGAAACACAACACTGAATGGGTTAATTATGCACTGATACTTACATAGTTGGGGCTTGCTGTGGGAGAGGCTTCACGACCTCGATTTCATGTATCGGGAAACCATCCTTCCCCGCTTTCTCCAGCATTTGGCCCACGTTGGTTTCTACCTTTTCCTTCTAAAACGTATGAAACAAAACAGTTTATCAGTTATCGTTAAAAAGGGAACATTTTTTAAAAATCGACTAAAATACAGTAGACGTACCAATTCTGTGCATTCGCCATGTAATGGTCCTTCGATTTCTGTCCCCTGGGTTGAATAGAGTTGTAGAATCGCCATTTCTGTTGGACGAAGTCGCAGACGAGCAGCGTCCAATGGTTCAGAGTTGTATTCTTTTTCAACCCAGGCGACACAATCGGGAGCATTATAATCCCTTCTCGCACGCACGGGATCATATCTGTGATTGTTTTGTACAATTTCTGGTGGTCATGACCTCCCCTGACAATCGAGGTCTGCGAGAAAAAAAAAACATAAAAAACATAGTTGTTAAGAAGAATGAATTCAATGAGCACTGAACAGGACATTATAACACTGAATGTCCCATAAAAACACTGACTGTGGATGATAAACACTGATCAACCATCAATAACACTGAACAACACATATAATCACTGAATAGCACATTAAAACACTGAACATCACAAATAAACACTGATCAACCATCAATAACACTGAACAACACATATGAACACTGACAACCCCTAACACACTGTGTAACCAATAAAAACACTGAATACAAAGGTAGAAAGACTCACCCAACAGTGCCCGGGGAGTATCAGAGCCTCCAACTTCTTGTTGTGCTCTCGATGCAGCGACTCAGCAAAGGCGTCGACCACATGATTGCTGATGAAGGTGCACTTCATTATGTCGGTCATGTCAGGCACCGAAACAACCGTGGATATACGGGGAAAGTACCTCATTGTCCACCTGATTGTCAAAAGGAAAAAAAAAGAAGCACATTCTTAGCAAAAAAAAAAAAAAGAAAGAAAGAAAGACAGAATGTGAAAGAAAGAAAGAAAAGAAACTTCACTTACATTTTTTGGTCGCTGCTGTGCAGGATGATTTTGTCGAGGACTTCCGGCTCCAATTCGAATCCGCAGTTCTGGTCAAATTTCTTGTTCATTGAAATCACCGCGGATCGGTTTCTGGCTTGCTTCCACCTTTTTACCCTTCTTAATCGTCTTTTTCTTGGCGGCAGGGGCAGGGGGATCGTACTCAAAATCATCGTCATCACCGTTGGCTGGCTTCCTTTTCCTGTCCTTGACCCGTCGTACCATCGACCTGGTCTTCGCCTTGCTCGAAGACTCTATTTTTTCGGCTTCCGGTCTCAACGGGCTTCCTTCTTCTTCATCATCCTTGTTGCCGTCAATCTCGTAGACACACAACTCTGCCTGGAGACTTAAGATTTCATCTTCCCGTGCCTTGACGGTATTCTGCAGAGTCTTGATCTGGGCTCTGTGGACGGTTTCTTGTGCTTTCATGGTCGCTTCCAGAGTCTCGAGCTGGCCTTTTTCGTAGTCATTCATGACCGACGACATCTGAAGGTCAGCCAACGCATTCTTCAAAATTTTCACTTCATCCTCGAGCTCTTTCACTCTAGCCCTCAGAAGTCGCACTTCCTCCTCACCGGAACTTCGAGCCTCGCCCGCCCCGGGGTCCTCGGTCACCGGATGATTCTGATCATTCGACTTGATCAATTCTTCCTCGAGCTCTTTCACTCGCGTCCTCAGAAGTTTCAACTCCTCCTCCTCGGAGCTTCCAGCCTCGACCGCCCCGGGGACCTCCGTCTCTGCGTCGATCTTCGCAAGCTGCTCCAAAAGCTCGCTCTTCAGACGCTGGTTATCACCTTCCAGCTCGACGTTAGCACTTGTCAGTTCGTTTAGCTGAGAAGTCGTGCTCTCGAGCTTGGCTTGGAGATCCATCACAGTGTCGGAGAGAGATTGATTCTCCGACAGGAGGTTGTTGAGCAACTTCTTAGCTTCAGCAGCAGAAACAGCAGGGCGTTCCTCATCGGGCTGCTGTTCAGAAGGCCCACCCTCCTCCGGAACTATGCAGGTCATCTCCTGATGCCCGGAAGAACTGTCGTCGTCTTCCCCATCGGACGACTGGTCTTCTCCAGAAGGCCCGCCCTCCGGGCATTTTCCTTTTTGTTCCTCTTCCTCTTCCTCCTCGCTTGACGAATCAGAGCCCGGATGCTCGTCATTGTCACTCTCCTCTCCAGAATGCAGCTCCTCAGGCTGCTCGTCATCCTCGCTCTCCGCCGCACGCGGAGCGTTCACGATTGCTGTATAAGAAAGGTGGCCCTTGTAAGCACTGATCTCTGCCACCGTCTTGTTGTGCTTCAGAGCACGAGCATTCTCCTGTCAGACACGGACAACACGCATTAGAACTCAAAAATACACATCATCAAGTCAACACATTGAGTGGATAAAAAACACACTGAGTGGCATGTAAAGACACTGAGTGCCATGTAAACACACTGACTGGCATGTACAGACACTGAGTGGCATGTGAATACACTGAGAAGCATGCAAATACACCGAGTGCCATGTAAACACACTGACTGGCATGTACAGACACTGAGAAACATGTAAAGACACTGAGTGTCATGTAAAGACACTGAGTGCCATGTAAACACACTGGCTGGCATGTACAGACACTGAGAAACATGTGAATACACTAAGAAGCATGCAAATACACTGAGTGGCACACAAAACAAACTTAAACGAAGAAGAAGAAGAAGAAGAAGAAGAAGAAGAAGAAGAAGAAGAAGAATAAGAAGAAGAAGAAGAAGAAGAAGAATAAGAAGAAAGAAGATATTTACCTCCTCGTCCGCAAGGCCCTGCAGACTCTCCTTGGTCACATTCATAATATCAGGGAGATGCCATTTCAGAACCCTGGGGAGGTGATCGTTGTCCAGCTTTTTCGCCAGCTTCGTGTGCTCACAAAGCCAGTACTGCACATATTTATTTTATTTTGATTCCAGAAAAAAACTCAAGTTAAATAATATCAAGGAATGAAAAATAAAAAGGAGCAAGTAAAAGTACAGTGAGACGAAGGTGAAGAACAACCAAAGAAGCACATACCATGAGCAGTATTGTGCAGCCTTGTGTTTTCTGAAGGTTGTCCTTGTTCTGAGCTGCCGAGTCGCAAAGGGCCTTCAGAATCGCCTTGCCCCAGTTGTAGCTCTGCATCGAGTCCAAATCTACCACATAATCCAACCATTTCCATTGGATTGTGAAGGAGGAAGTGGAGAAGAAGACAGTGCCGATCACTATCAACGACAGGAGCCGAGCTACATCAGTGATGATTTAAGGTTGAGATGACCTGCTGAACATGTGTAATGTCAGAGCCTGTGATGATGATATCATCCACATATATGAGTATAAAGATGAATGAGGTAGAGGTCCTTCTGTAGAAAAGAGAAGGATCAACTTGTTAGGCAACAAAGTTCTGAAGCTTCAGAATGGAAGCAAATTTTGTTGTTCATGTTCTTGAGGCTTGCTTCAAGCCATAAATAGATTTGTTCAATTTACACACGAGGTTGCCCCCTTGCTCAAAGCCTGGTGGTTGATCCATATAGAGTTCAGTGTCAATATCACCATTAAGGAAATCACTCTCCACATCAAGTAGTTTAAGAGACCAGGACTGATTTAGGGCAATGCTCAGGATGATTCTGATTGTTGTTGGCTTGGCAACAGGGCTAAAGGTATCATGATAGTTAAAGTCTGGCATCTGTGAGTAACCTTTTGCCACAAGTCGAGCTTTATATCTAGCAATGGTGCCATCAGCGTGAGTTTTTAATTTAAAAACCCACTTACAACCTACTGAAGTGTGATTGGGAGGAAGATGCTGAAGTGTCCAGGTCTGATTTTTTTTTAGCTGAGCAAACTCTTCCTTCATGGCCTGATGCCAAAGAGGACTGGAGAGAGCCTCTTCATATGAGGTAGGTTCTCTATGAGTGAGGGGAACAGTGGCTGTGAGAGCTCTATGTTTAAATATACCAGCTTTAGACCTGGTAGTCATAGTGTGCTGAACTGGTGGAGGAGGAACTGTTTGAGGGGCTGGGGTAGGTAAAAGGACATCAGATGGTGTATGGGGTGGTATGTGTGTAGGAGATGAAGACCTTGGTTGATCTGGAGGGTTACATGGAGTTGGAGTTAGAGTAATAACTATAGGAGGTGGAAGGTTAATGAAGGAAGAATACAAAGAGGAATTTGGTTCAGAAATGGACGTGGTAGAGGATGGAAAAACAGATTCATCAAATATAACATGCCTGTTCATGACGATTTTTTTGGAGTGTAGAAGGTAAAGTTTATAGCCTTTGTATTGAGGACTAAAACCAAGAAAAATGCTAGGTACTGCCCGGGGTTGAAGTTTGTGATCATTGTAGGGTCTAATATGAGGGTAAGCGAGGCAGCCAAAGATCTTGAGTTTGTTGTAATCAGGAGCTTGACCAGTGAGTATTTGAAAGGGAGAATCAGAATTAAGAACAAGTGAGGGGGTGACATTGATGAGATGAACACTATGGGACATAGCGTCATCCCATAATTGGAGAGGTAAGGATGATCTGTTGAGAAGGGTAAGAGCCATCTGGACAATATGTTTGTGTTTTCTTTCGGCTAAACCGTTTTGTTCTGGGGTACAAGGCATGAAAGTCTGTGAATGATGCCTGTTTGTTGAAGAAAAGGAGTCAAAGGTTGATACTCAGTACCCCCATCGGTTTGAAAAACTTTGATTTTTTTGTTATATTGCAATTCAACCATATTTTTGAAATGATGGAAGGTAGCAGGGACTTCGGTTTTGAGCTTGAGGAAATAAATCCAAGTGAAACGGGATTTATCATCAATGTATGTGATGTAGTATTTATAGCCATTCCTGGAGAGTAAGGGTGAGGGACCCCAGAGATCACTATGTATAACTTCCAGTAAGTCGTAATTGTGAGATTGAGAGGTGGGAAAGGGGAGTTTGTGTCTCTTACTTTGTGCACAAGGGGAACAAAAAGTAGGTATATTTGAAGAAAAATCAGAAAAAGCAAGAGAAAATTAATTAAGAATCATTTCGACAATATTCAAAGGGGTATGCCCCAGTCTATCATGCCAAACATTTAAAGAGGGTTTAAAATTTGCAGAATGAATCCATCGAGGTTGAGAAGCTGGACTGGATGGAGATCTTGAAAGCTTGGAATCGGGAAGGCAACTTAGGTCAAGTGAATACAGACCATCTTTAACTGTGCCCTTGAGAATTGTGTGGGTTGTGGCTTGATCCTTAACAAGACAAAAGTTAGGATGAAATTCAAAAAATACATTGTTATCTTTGGCAAATTGTGAAACGCTTAAAAGGTTTTTCTTGATATGAGGAACATGTAAAAGGTTTTTAAGGAAGAAAGTTCTAGTAGAAGGGGAATGAGGGTTAATAAGCTGTGAACTGCCAGAATGAGAAATATACAAACTTGTACCATTTCCCATGTGGACTTTATCTGAGCCATGATACTCAGAGGAGTTGCTGAAATTGTTTAGGTCATAAGTTACATGGCTGTTGGCACCTGAGTCAGGAAACCAAGAAGCTTCATTCCCAGACTCCACCCCTTTGCTTGTCTCTGAATTGTGGTGGCTGAAGTTGGTATTAAACTGCTGGGAGTTGTTCTGAGATTGGTCTTGGTTAGGGACATAACTCAGGTCAACTCTGTAGTAGCATTTATAAGCAGAATGATTGTTTCTATGACATATTTGGCACCTGACAGTTCCTCTACCAAATTGTTGGAAATCGATATCCCGGAATTAATAAATTTAAATAAATAAATTATCTAATTAATTCCGACCGAAATTCTTCGGAGATCGAATATCCGGATTGTCTAAATTGCGGAACCGACAATCCAATCGACTCCCGGTTGCCGGATCATCCCGCCACGAATCACCACGTATATCCGGACTCATCCAAACCCTAACCGCGGCTAAGCCGCGGCTGTTCGGTCGAGCCAATACAAGGGACTTCGAGGCTGATCACAGCAGCCCCCTAGGGCTGCCCTTGGCAGCCCGTCGGTTCTGCCGGAGAGCTCACGCGAACAACCCAACTTCCCGGAGGTTTGCCCTAATCAAGCCCTAGCCTCGACTCGAGTCGTGGCTGCCTAATTGAGGCGTGCGCTCGCATCCATGCGAGCGCTAGGGTTCAGCTCGTGGAGCCCCGCACACGGCCAGCGAAGGCATGCGGATCCGCTGCTGGAATTCCAGCAGCCCGCTGCGAGCGCGCACGAGGCGCTCGCCTGCCTGCCGGGCGGCCGCCAGCGACCACCACCAGGCGGGCGCTTGGCCCCCAGGCGGTCGCCTGCCTCCCCAGGCAGCACCTCCGCGTGCGATCCTTGCCGCCGGGTCGCTCCAGCCGCGGCGGTCCGGTGATCTTCGATCACCACCGCTCGGCTCGACCCCGGTGAGGATTTCAAACCTCGGATCTTGGTTCACGATATTTTTACGATAATTAAACGATAAAATCATAAAGAGGGTTTTACGATTTACCTCGTTCTCGTTGTTCGGAGAAACGTAGAACTCAATTTGACGACCTTGAGATCTTCCCACGTATTCCTTGCACTAGCCCGGACGTCGTGTGGGCGACGATCTACCGAACTCCATGGATCTTCCTCTCTACTTTCTCTCTCTCTCTAGAATTGTGATCTTCAAGTTATGAGAATAGAGAAGACCATGTAGTGCTTTTATAGGCTACGTAGGGGATCTTAAGGAGGTGGAATATTGGGCTTCCAATAATAGTGATTAAATTGAGCCCAAACCCAAATCTATTAATCCTTACTATTATTAATTAATTCTATTTTCCACTATATAAAATTAATTGCACTCCCAATATTAAACCATATTATATCAAATAATATTTCTCCGGTAGTATTATTTATTCCGTGTATTTAAGATATAAATATCCATGAATAAAATTAATTTATTGCTAATTAATTTATTCATCTCTTATATCCGAGACTAGTACCATTCAACCTTAATTATTATGCGGAACGAATCCACCTGCAGGGTTTACATAATAATTCCTTATGAACTCATCTCGGGGATATTATCAACCCTTCCGGGATACACTTTCCCGTCAAGTATTCACGGCATGTCATATATAAAATATAGTGACCCAACTTAACCGGTAATTAACCCAATAATTAAATCGGTTAATTCCTTTGGTAAATCAAAGTCACTTATATTAATATACACACCCGCAATAATATCGGGGATTAAGAATAAAATACACTGAGACTCGAATCGATTATCGCCGGCAATCCTAATCGATGAATCTCAAGCAGATCCGCTCAATACACCAAGTGTACAAGTGTGATAAAATAATTAAGACAAATTATTTTCTCTCTCACACAACGACTATACCAATGGATTGGTCCGTTTCCATCTAGGTCGTGAGCAACTGTTCGATTAAATACGAGTAACCGATAGTATGATCTTCTGTGTGGGGCCCGACACACCATACTAACTACAACGTATAGAATCCAGGACTATAATTTGCATATATTTAATTATAATTAATTAAATGCAAATAATTGTTCATTTAATTAAATAGATTAATGGCAATGGATCGTGAGTTTCTGTCACTTAAATCTAGACATTAAGTACACAACTCCAACAATTTCCCACTTGTACTAAGGTCTAGTCATTTCCTCCAAACTCCCGACTCCCATACTCATCACGTGCTTAAGTTGTACTTCCAAGAAGTACTATGTGAATGAACACTCTAGGTTGCCGCTCTGAAGTTATCTTGGTGACTACAACGTCGTCTCCCTCGACGATGACTCGTATCAGGTGGTACTTGCACTATGTGTTATCTTACACTTATGGACTAGTGATTTCTTACCATTTCCCATTGCACCGCTATTTACATAGCCTTTGGCAAATTAAGAATCACATCTAAGTCCCAGAGATTATCCCGGAGTTATACCAAAACTTCCGCTGCCTCTGAGGCCGCTATTTGGTTACCTATGGCAGAGTCCGAAAAGCATCGTGCTTATCACTCTTCCATGTTAAACTCCTTCTCCTTCAATAGTGAAACACATAGCCTGATATCGACTTACACCGGTCCTCATTTGATTAGAAATCTAAGAGAATGTAATCCAAAGGAAAAACTCGTCTGCTTCGTAGTCTAGAACAGTACTTCGAAAGTACTTTTACGGCAGTCGAATATTCCTTTCCAGGATTACCTTGATATCCTCCCACTATGCTAACCGCATAGCCGATATCAGGTTCTTGTTTTCAACAATGCATTTATTAAGCTTTCCACACTCAAAGTGTAGGAAACTGCTTTCATTGCTTCTATCTCCTTTTGTGTTCCAAAACACATATCCTTAGATAGATGCATTCCGTCTCTGAAAGGTAACGAACCTTTCTCGGAATCTTGCATGTTAAAACGAACCATAATCATATATGTAAGATGTCCAGGAAAAGTACAATGTTCTTTCTAGAGATCCAAGATCTCAAGAACAAGTCCAACTTCTTCCTTTATCTTTCATAATGATTCATCTAGACAACCATCATTTTATGTCTGATAACATCTTTACATTGTTGCCAATGATAAGAGTGTCATCTACATAAAACCTCCGAGAAACACCACCTTGTTTTCCATCACGTTTCCAATACACACAATTCGTCTATGCTTTTGATGAATCCATAAAATGGACCATCTCATCAATTTGCAAGTACCACGAACTCAATGCTTTGTTTCAATCCATAAATGGATCAACTAAGCTTGTACTCTAAATGATCTCGCCTCTTAGCAATAATCCTTATTGCTCACCAAGAAGGCACATTTAGATCTAGTACGGCCTTCATGTAGATCTAGGGATCGATTTCATGTATACTAGGTCCAGAGTCCGATGACTCTCCTAGTTTTATGAATATCTCCGGTTGTCCCACAACCTCCCACTACAATGGCATTCCGGTGTATAAACAGTGATAACAGTAGGTGCAGTTAGTGGTGTACCGCTACTCGGTTCGGCTGGTTCTAAGTCTTAATCTTTCTCTCTCATTTCAAAGTATTACGTCACCTTGGGCTTTGTGGTTCATCATATAGTCTTTTTCTAAGAACCGGGCGTTAGAACTTATAACGTCCCTCTGGTTCATAGTACTATTGAACACACATCTTTTGTTCTTCCAGGATATTCTACAACCGCATTTGAATGCGCTGTTGTTTCCAGACATATCCATAGAACATAGGTAGTTCCGTATAACTCATGCTTTTACTATTTCTATAAGAGTTCCATTTCTTGTTTACGACACACCATTTCTACAAAAAAAAGTATGGTGTAGTCATTTGGGATCATCCCAACCTCTGATCAGTATGCCATGCATTCCTCAGACAGGTACTTGCCTCCGCGATCAAATCGCAGGCTACAAATGGATATACCTTGATGGCTCTCCACAATTGCTTAGTGTCCATTGACTTGTCAAAACACTTGCTTTTGTGGCACATCAGGTATTCTAATCCATTTTTCGAGTAATCATAAAATGAAGTACTCGTACCTTATTGTCTGAGTAGGCATAGGTCTGCATACATCAGAGTCAATCAATTCTTATACTTGTACGGATCTTACATCTTATATCCATAAAGGATTGCTTAGTCATATTATCTTCCAAATTAGATTCTTAGGTCGGAAGGTCCACTCCCTCAACTTAATTGATCAAATATCAATTTTCGACCTTTGAACTTCTTATTTGAATAAACATGACTCAGCATAAGAATCCACAAGTATAATTGATAAAGAAATCTCTTATTAGTAAAACGAGTTTCATACTACGGTTCGTTGCATCGTGGTGGACTCAGGATTCATCATTTATATATTGCTAGTCAATGTACCAAAATAGATAATATCATTATTTCTTCTTATAACCATCAAATGATTAAAAGAAATAAAATATCCATTTATTAGAAATCTAGAACAAAGTTCTTTCTAATATGAAAGGTACATAAAAGCAATAACTCAAAATGAAATCCTATAAAATGTCCTCCACTGCAACTGCTGCCTCCTCTACAGCATTGCCCATGTAGACTACGATTTCTTCTTTTCCAAGTCGTTAGGTTTCCTGGAACCTTTGCATTTAAAATGCACATACCGTCAGTGGTTCCATATCTACACACCAGGTTCCGGTAGATAATACCACTGACTATGTTTTACGACTAAAGAAGAATTTCGTACTTTCTTTGAGAGGATAATCAGACTTCCAGTACCCAGACTGTTTGCATCGAGAACTCTTGCCTCATGGCTTTCTCGTCCCATCTCGTGGTCCAAGAAACCTAGGACCACTGGGTTTCTTTGCTTGCTTTTCCTTTCCCCCGATTTTTCCCCTAGGTTCGAAACCTTTGGCATTGGCTACAAGAGCTTGCGATTTCCGTCTCAACTCGTCTAAAAGGTCAATCATCTCAAAAACGTGTTTAAGCGTTTCCTCGAATCGACTGCCCTTTATGAGTATCCACATCGCCTCTTGTCTAGCCGCCTATGTCAATAGGCTCGGGAGGACAAAGATCACTGAGCACTAACTAGTACTCTTTAACAGTTTGGGTAATGTCTAGATCTCTATTCCAATCATTACATTTAGGGACCAGTGAGTTTTAAAAATCCTTAGTTATCACATAAAGTGGGTTCAAAGCCATCTCCTAATCTATGAGCACATATAACAACAAACAATCGATTTAATCTCCGATATTATCTCCCTCAAATAATATCATTAAACCACTAATCGCATCTAAAATCCCATCAGATATGGCAAGCCACGATAGTGTGGACGTTTACCTATCCAAATGATTTAGCAATTAGATTTCCTTCGGTCGTACATCATCATTAGCGTTACTTCGATGGGAAGAATACTAAGAAGCGTACCTAAGTGTAAACCATTACTCAGTATCTAAGAAGTTTGTTTGGGATACGCATATTCACCGCAAGCCACGATAGTGTGGACGTTTACGTTAACATACGCTCCTTTACTCCCTTCTATAACTGTCTACATCAATCGTTCCAAAATCCCATTCAATGTAGCAAGCCACGATAGTGTGGACGTTTACTACACCAAAAGACTTTTACAATTGACTCCCAATTACTTGAATCATTTAATCTTGTAAATCAAGACGCGGAGAATCATAAGTGAAACTCAAAGTTTCTAACCAGTGATTCACCATGCGAACAACCCTATCTCTCATAAATGAGGGAGCCGAGCAGACAATCGATCCACCTTCAAAAGATGGTACGACTGCCTCTAATTTGTGTCCTTGACATGACCAAGTGGCTTTGGCTCCATTCCACTCCCCGAGGTGAGAATGAGTCGACTTGAAATCAGTTTTGGAAAGACAAATTAGGCATTGTTTGATAAACTTAATCAATGTTTCTCGTAAGAGGAATTACAAGAATTCTCCTCCAATGGCTTATCTATACGAACTTCAAAAGTCCATAAAAGTCACCAAGAGAACAGCAATGGAGACCATGGATATGTTTCCATACCCTCTCCCACTTAGCTTTTTATAACAAAGGGATACGCTATCTAATGCATAATTAAATACACATAAGCATGCATACATGAAATAAAGCACATAGAATATTATCACATAATCAAAATAATACTAGAATATTATTTTCCGACTATTATGGCTTTATCGCATCCCCGTATGCGTCTTCTAGTCTTTAGTCTTCGTTCTTGAATGCTCCATGTGACGGGAATATTAATTCAAATATTTAAATCTATTTATTTTCAATTAATCCAAAAGTTACTTAATTCGAAAATTAAGTCAATCGAATATATCAAAAATAAAATTAAATATTATTAATATTTTTATTATTTTTATTTTCCTTTCTACTTCATTAAATCTCTAGAATAATCTATCCAAGACCCACTTGGAATATTCTAGAAGACTTCCATAATGAAATAAGGAAATAAAATAATTTATTTTATTTTCCCTTTCTACTTCATTAAATCTTTAGAATAATCTATCCAAGACCCACTTGGAATATTCTAGATGATTTCCATAATGAAATAAGGAAATAAAATAATTTAGGACTCTTAATCCTTCCAAATTAATTCCTTTCCTAATCCATTAAAAAATTCCATAAAGGAATAATTAAATAGGAAAAATTAATTAAGGACTCTTCTACTTTCCAAAATTAATTAATTTCCATGTCCATGAAAATTCCCATAAAATAGGAATAATCAATTAGGAAATAAATTAATTTAATAATTAATTATTTTCCTTTCCAATTCTATTAAATCTCTAGAATCCTATTCCAAGTAGAACTTAGAATATTCTAGAAGACTTCCATAATAGAATAAGGAAATAAATTAATTCCAATTAATTCTTTTCCTATTTCCATGAGAATTCCCAAAACTAGGAATACTCAAAATAGGAAAACCGAATCAATTAGGAAAGTTGGATCTTGGTAGGAATAGCATGGGTTGGGGATCCCCACGCCATCCCCACCATCGACCGCCACTACCACCGCCGGCCAAGGCTCACGCGCCACCACCCTTGGTGGCCGGCGTGGCCGAGAGCCCTAGAGCAGCCCGGGCGATCGATCCTCATGGGATCGATCCTCGTGATCGATCCCCGGTCCTCCCTCTCTTCGTCTCCTCCGTCACACTTTTCCGGCGGTCGTTTCGTCATCAATCCAACGTAAATAAATTACAAATTTATTACTACGTTCTCCGGTATCGATTCTCTACATGAAATCGACCTCATACAATTTCCGGAAAAATAAGAACAAGCATTCACCACACAAGAACAAATATTGACATCACCGAGAGTTTAATAATCAAGAAAATTATTATGACATTAATTAACAATAATTAAATCTAGCCATAATAATCGGAAACCCTGCAAGGTAGAACAATTTATCGAAAAATACCATGAACTAAAACCAACGCTCTGATACCAATTGTTGGAAATCGATATCCCGGAATTAATAAATTTAAATAAATAAATAATCTAATTAATTCCGACCGAAATCCTTCGGAGATCGAATATCCGGATTGTCTAAATTGCGGAACCGACAATCCAATCGACTCCCGGTTGCCGGATCATCCCGCCACGAATCACCACGTATATCCGGACTCATCCAAACCCTAACCGCGGCTAAGCCGCAGCTGTTCGGTCGAGCCCATACAAGGGACTTCGAGGCTGATCACAGCAGCCCCCTAGGGCTGCCCTTGGCAGCCCGTCGGTTCTGCCGGAGAGCTCACGCGAACAACCCAACTTCCCGGAGGTTTGCCCTAGCCTCGACTCGAGTCGTGGCTGCCTAATTGAGGCGTGCGCTCGCATCCATGCGAGCGCTAGGGTTCAGCTCGTGGAGCCCCGCACACGGCCAGCGAAGGCATGCGGATCCGCTGCTGGAATTCCAGCAGCCCGCTGCGAGCGCGCACGAGGCGCTCGCCTGCCTGCCGGGCGGCCGCCAGCGACCACCACCAGGCGGGCGCTTGGCCCCCAGGCGGTCGCCTGCCTCCCCAGGCAGCACCTCCGCGTGCGATCCTTGCCGCCGGGTCGCTCCAGCCGCGGCGGTCCGGTGATCTTCGATCACCACCGCTCGGCTCGACCCCGGTGAGGATCTCAAACCTCGGATCTTGGTTCACGATATTTTTACGATAATTAAACGATAAAATCATAAAGAGGGTTTTACGATTTACCTCGTTCTCGTTATTCGGAGAAACGTAGAACTCAATTTGACGACCTTGAGATCTTCCCACGTATTCCTTGCACTAGCCCGGACGTCGTGTGGGCGACGATCTACCGAACTCCATGGATCTTCCTCTCTACTTTCTCTCTCTCTCTAGAATTGTGATCTTCATGTTATGAGAATAGAGAAGACCATGTAGTGCTTTTATAGGCTACGTAGGGGATCTTAAGGAGGTGGAATATTGGGCTTCCAATAATAGTGATTAAATTGAGCCCAAGCCCAAATCTATTAATCCTTACTATTATTAATTAATTCTATTTTCCACTATATAAAATTAATTGCACTCCCAATATTAAACCATATTATATCAAATAATATTTCTCCGGTAGTATTATTTATTCCGTGTATTTAAGATATAAATATCCATGAATAAAATTAATTTATTGCTAATTAATTTATTCATCTCTTATATCCGAGACTAGTACCATTCAACCTTAATTATTATGCGGAACGAATCCACCTGCAGGGTTTACATAATAATTCCTTATGAACTCATCTCGGGGATATTATCAACCCTTCCGGGATACACTTTCCCGTCAAGTATTCACGGCATGTCATATATAAAATATAGTGACCCAACTTAACCGGTAATTAACCCAATAATTAAATCGGTTAATTCCTTTGGTAAATCAAAGTCACTTATATTAAATATACACACCCGCAATAATATCGGGGATTAAGAATAAAATACACTGAGACTCGAATCGATTATCGCCGGCAATCCTAATCGATGAATCTCAAGCAGATCCGCTCAATACACCAAGTGTACAAGTGTGATAAAATAATTAAGACAAATTATTTTCTCTCTCACACAACGACTATACCAATGGATTGGTCCGTGTCCATCTAGGTCGTGAGCAACTGTTCGATTAAATACGAGTAACCGATAGTATGATCTTCTGTGTGGGGCCCGACACACCATACTAACTACAACGTATAGAATCCAGGACTATAATTTGCATATATTTAATTATAAATAATTAAATGCAAATAATTGTTCATTTAATTAAATAGATTAATGGCAATGGATCGTGAGTTTCTGTCACTTAAATCTAGACATTAAGTACACAACTCCAACACAAAGGACCTACCTCCCCCTCTTCCTCTATTAGAGTTGCCTCTGTAGTTATTGTTTCTGCCTCTGGTATAATTGTTGCCTCTACCTCTATACTGGTTTCCATCCCTTCTCTGATCATTTGATTGAGATGAGTAGTTGATGCTAGGGCTGGATCCTTCAAAGTTTGAGACAGGTTTCTCAAGTCTCTCTAACCTGGCTTCAAATGTTAGCAACAATGAAGTAACTTCCAGAAGGGATGTTGAACCAATTTTTGATGTGACAGGAACTAGGACAGGGTTATACTCAGACCCCAATCCACTCATGATATATAATAGTTGGTCATCATCAGTAACTTTGTGTCCTGCAGCATTCAAGGCATCACAATGACTTTTAATTTTATTAAGGTAATCCCTCATACCTGTGCTGCCTTTATTTGTGTTTTGGAGTTGCTCTTTTAACTGCCTTACCTTTGCTCTTGATTGGATTGAAAAATTAGACTCAAGGTGATTCCATATCTCACAGGAAGTTGTGAGACCTACTGTGCCAATGTAGATCTTCAGATAGAGAGGAGAGTAACTAGAAGGAGATTAGGTTATCTTGCTTGATCCAATCAAGGTAAGATGGATTTATTTGTTCTGTCCCTGCTGTATCTTTGGTTGTTTTGTCTGGTTTGATGCTGGTGCCATTGATGAATTCTTCCATACCGTAGCCGCGGATGGTGGTGAGAATTTGGTGGCGCCATATTAGGTAGTTGCTTTCGCCAAGCTTTACTGTGATGAGTTTCCCTTGGGGTTGTTGTATCTGGTTGATGCTCATTTTTTATTGTGAAAAATAGTAAGTACTCTAATTAGAGTTTATATTCTGGAAATCAGGTTTTATCATTCCATGCGCATGAAATATATTCTTGGCAAAACCCTAATACTTTACATTAACAATGAGCAGCATATATAGGATATGAGAGACTCCTATTACTACTAGAGTACTACAGCTGTTCAGATAAAGATAAACACAATAAACGCGCACCCAATATTATCTCCAGCTGCTGTATGGCATTGTACTTATCTGCAAGGGATTCGTTCACATCCCCTACTAAACCTTTCAAACTCCGCCCGAAACAGAAATCGATCCTTCTTCGTGTTCCTCTCGCGGGAAATAACGACACAACCACTTTCATCGATCACCACCCGAAGAACAAATACGAGGATATCATCTAAGCCCTCCCGCGGCACCACAACTGAGGATGGTCATGATGGAGTTGTATACTTAATGTCTAGATTTAAGTAACGTAAACTCCCGGTCTGTTGGAAATCGATATCCCGGGTTATCAAAAATTGCGGAAACCGACAACCCGACCGAAATCCCATCGCCGGAAACACGCGAACCACCAAACGGAGCCGGGCTCGACGAGAGCTCCACCGCGGACAAGCCGCGGCAAAACCCTAGCCGAGCCCCCGCCGGGGCTCGCGATCGCTGGGGCTGCTCCGGCAGCCCCGGGCGGTGAGTCCGGCGACTCACCGCCATCGCCGGAGGTGGGGGGAACCACCAGCCGCGGTAGTCCCCCCGGCGATCGATCTAGGGCTCGATTGCCCCCAGCCCCGGCGTCTAGCCGGGGCTTCTCCTCGTGTGCATGCCGCCGGGCGAGGGTGGCCGGGAGGTCCATCCGCTGTGGCGCCAGCCCACGGCGAACCTCCAGCGATCGACCCTTGGTCGATCGCATGCCCCGGCGTCCAGCCGGGGCTCCCTCTTTGCCCGCGCGCACCGGCGGTCGAACCCTAGGGTTCGGCCGCCCCTCTCGATCCCGATGGGGATCGCACGATCCCCGTATCCCGGTCTCGACGTTTTTCCCGGATCATGCGTTCATGTATATATCACAATTATTCACATAAAATCATACAAGGGAGTTTATGATTTTTACCTTTGATTCGTTGTGCGGAGAAACGAAATCAAATTGAAGACCTTTGAATCTTCCTACGTATTCCTTGCACCTCGTTCGAACGTCGTGTGGGCGACGATCCTCCGAACTCTATGGATCTCCTTCTCTCTACTTTCTCTCTCTAGAAGAGTTATGATCTTCAAGTTATATGAGAATAGAGAAGACCATATAGTGCTTTTATAGGCTACGTAGGGGATCTAAAGGAGGTGAAATATTGACCTTCTAATATTAATCATTAAATTGAGCCCAAACCCAAATCTATTAATCTCATTAATATTAATTAATTTATTTTCCACTATATAAATTAATTGCACTCTCAATATTAAACTATATTATATCAAATAATATTTCTCCGGTAGTATTATTTATTCCGTGTATTTAAGATTTAAATATCCATGAATAATATTAATTTATTGCTAATTAATTTATTCATCTCTTGTATCCGAGAATAGTACCATTCAACCTTAATTATTTTGCGGAACAAATCCACTCATGAGGTTTACATAATAATTCCTTATGAACTCATCTCGGGGATATTATAAACCCTTACGGGATACACTTTCCCTTCAAGTATTCACGGCATGTCATATATAAAATATAGTGACCCAACTTAGCCGGTAATTAACCCAATAATTAAATCGGTTAATTCCTTTGGAAAATCAAAGTCACTTATATTAAATATACACACCCACAATAGTATCGGGGATTGAGAATAAAATACTCTGAGACTTGAATCAATTATCAAAGGCAATCCTAATTGATAAGTCTCAAGCGATCCGCCCAATACACCAAGTGTACAAGTGTGGTAAAATAATTAAGACAAATTATTCTCTCTCTCACACAACGACTATACCGATGGATTGGTCCGTGTCCATCTAGGTCGTGAGCAACTGTTCGATTAAATACGAGTAACCGATAGTATGATCTTCCGTGTGGTCCCGCACACCATACTAACTACAACGTATAGAATCCAGGACTATATTTTGCATATATATTTAATTATCGAATAATTAAAAGCAAACAATTGTTTATTAATTAAATAGATTAAATTCTATGACCGGGAGTTACCGTTACTTAAATCTAGACATTAAGTACACAACCCCAACAATCTCCCACTTGTACTAAGGTCTAGTCATTTCCTCCAAACTCCCGACTCCCATACTCATCACGTGCTTAAGTTGTACTTCCAAGAAGTACCATGTGAATGAGCAATCTAGGTTGCCGCTCTGAAGTTATCTTGGTGACTACAACGTCGTCTCCCTCGACGATGACTCGTATCAGGTGGTACTTGCTCTATGTGTTATCATCACCTTTTGACTTATGACTTCTTCCAGTTTACCATGCACCGCTATATTATAGTCTTTGGTAAACTAAGAGTCATATCCAAGTCCAGAGGTTATTCCGGAACCCAACCAAAATTTCCGCTGCCTCTGAGGCTGCTATTCGGTTATGAGAGAGTCCGAGAAGCGTCTTGCTTATCACTCTTTCATTTTAAGGTTCCACCTCTTCTAAAAGTGAACACATAGCCTGATATCGACTTACACTGGTCCTTCTCTGATTTGAGATCTGAGAATATGTAATCAAAGAAGAATTCGCGTTGCTTCGTAATCCAGTACTTCGAAAGTACTTTTACAGCATCCGAATATTTCTTGTTTGAGATTACTTTGATATCCTCCCTCTACGCTAACCGCATAGTTGATATCAGGTTCTCGTTTTTCAACATTGCATTCATAAAGCTTTCCACACTCGAAGTGTAGGAAACTGCTTTGTCTGTATCTATCTCCTTCATGTGTTCGAAACACATATCTTAGATAGATATATATTCTGTGTCTGAAAGGCAATAACCTTTCTCAGAATTATGCATGTTTAAAACAAACCATAATCGTATAAGATATCTAGGAGAAGTACAATATTCTTATCCTTAGATCGAAAGATCTCAAGAACATGTTCCAACTTCTACTCAATCTTATATCCCGATTCATTTAGACAACCATCATTTTATGTCTGACGACATCTTTACATTGTTGCCAATGATAAAATGTTTATCTACATAAAATTCCGAGAAACACCACCTTGTTTCTATCACGTTTACAATACACCTTTCGTCTATGCCTTTTGATGAATCCATCAGATGGACTATCTCATCAATTCGCAAGTTCCACGATTTATAGCCTTGTTCCAATCCATAAATGGATTAACTAAGCTTGTACTCTAAATGATCTTGCCTCTTAACAATAAACCTTTATTGCTTTCTAAGCAGGCACATTTAGATTCAGTACTGCCCATGTGCAGAGCTAGGGATCAATTTCATCTTTACTAGATCCAGAGTTCGAAACTCTTCTAGTCTTATGAATATCTCTGGTCGTCAAACAACCTCCCACTGCAATGGCATTCCGGTGTATAAACAGTAATAACAGTAGGTGCAGTTAGTGGTGTACTTCTACTCGGTTTGGCTGGTTCCTAGTCTTTGTCCTTTTTCTCATTCCAAGGTATTTTGTCAGTTAGGGCTTTGTAGTTCATCTAATAGTCTTCCTCTAAGAACCGTGCGTTAGAGCTTATAACGTCCTTCTGGTTCATAGTACTATAGAACACACAATATTTTGTTCACCTAGGATATCCTACAACCACATTGAATGTGCCATTGTTTCCAGGAATATCCATAGAACCTAGGTAGTTCCGAACAACTTGTCCTTTTACTATAAGAATCTCATTTCTTATTTCCGACACACCATTTCTACACGTGAGTGTATGGTGCAGTCAATTGGGATCCGATCCCATTCTTTGATTATGCTATGTGTTACTTAGATAGGTGGTAGCCTCCGCGATTAAGTCGCAGACTTCTAATGGATATACTTTGAAGGTTCTCCATAATAGCTTTGTGTCTAAAACACTTTGCTATTATGGCACATCAAGTACTCTAATCCATCTTTGAGTATTCTTAAAAGAATTACTTTCACCTCTCTAAGTACACATATCTCTGCATATATCAGTAATCAATCAATACTTGTCCGAATTCTATCCTTTATCCAAAAGGTCTGCTTAGTTGTATTATCTTCCAAATTCAATTCTTAGGTCGGAAGGTCCATTCCTTCAACTATAATTGATCAAATCAATTTCGACCTTTTGAATCTTATTTGAATAAATACTACTAAGTATAAGAATTCACAAGTACAATGATTTAACAAAGAAATATATCTAATAAGTAAAACAAGTTATAGAACGGTTTGTTGCATCGTGGTAGACTAAGGATTCATCATTCACTTTATTGCTATCTAATGTACCAGAATAGATAATACCATTATTTCTTATCAAAATCATCAAATGATTAAAGAAATAAAATATCCATTCATAAATAATAGAAACCAGAACAAAAGTTCTTTCTAAAATAAAGGGTACATAAAGCAATAAACTTGAAATGAAATCCTATAACTACTTAAAAGCAGATAAATGTCTTCCACTGCAACAGCTGCCTTCTCTACAGCTTTGCCCATGTAGACTTGAACTTTTCTTCTCTAAGTCGTCGGGTTTTCTGGAACCCCTGCATTCAAAATGCACATACCGTCAGTGGTTCCATATCTACACACCAGAATTCTGGTAGATAACACCACTGACTATGTTTTTACGACTAAAGAAAAATTCGTACCTTTGAGAGGACATTCAGACTTCCAGTGTCCAGATTTATTGCATCGGAAGCACTTGCCCCTTGGCTTGCTAGCCCCCACTCGTGGTCCATTCCACTTGGCACCACTGGGTTTCCAGGCTTGCTTCCTTTTCTTGCCCCTACCTCCAACAGGCTTCAAGCCTTTGGACTTGGTAGCTACAAGCACTTGAGACTTGCCCTTCTTGTAGATCCCCTCTGCCGCCTTCAGTTCAGTCAGGAGTTGCGCAAGAGTATAAGATAGTTTACCCATATTATAAATCATGCGAAACTGCTCAAAACTAGGGGTCAGAGATTGGAGTATGATGTCGACTTGCGTCTCACCATCAATTTGAGCTCCTAGGATCTCAAGTTCATTCAACAAAGTCATCATCTTAAGAACGTGCTCCCCTACGGGCATTCCTTCAGACTGAGTAGTTTTCATAAGGACTCTCATGGCTTCTTGCCTTGCCGCACGATCTTGATGCCCAAACATGTCCTTGAGGTTGTACAACATATCCTCGGCAGTGGCCATCGACTCATGTTGGGTTTGGAGTACATTTGACATAGAAGCCAAAATATAACACCTAGCCATTTCATCAGCCTTTTTCCACTTCCGATATGCTTCCTTTTCCTCATTAGTTGAGGCATCCGTGGGCTCAGCAGGGCACACATTATAGAGTACAAACTTGTACTCTTCAGCAGTCAGGACAATGTCCAAATTTCTCCTCCAATCAATATAATTGGGGCCAGTGAGTTTATTCTCCTTGAGTATCACAGAAAGTGGATTCATAGCTATTCTCTAAACCTATAAGCACATTTAAACAAACAATCAATTTAATGTCCGATATTATCTCCCTCAAATAATATCATTAAATTACTAATTACATCTAAAATCCCATCAGGTAAGGCAAGCCACGTGGTGTGGACGTTTACCCACCCAAATGATTTAGCAACTAGATTTTCTTTGGTCATACATCACTTATAGCGTAACCTCGTGGGGAGGAATACTATAATGCGTATCTAAGTGTAAACCATTACTCAGTACTAAAGTAGATCGTTTGGAATTGCTACATCACCGCAAGCCACGTGGTGTGGACGTTTACGATAACTTCACAATTCTTCACAATTACTTATAATTGTCTACATCAATTACTCCAAAATCCGTTAGTATAGCAAGACACGTGGTGTGGACGTTTACTACACCAAGAGACTTTTATAATTGACTCCCAATTACATGATCCATTCGATTTTCGTAAATCAAGACGCGGAGAATCATAAGTGAAACTCGAAGTTTCTAACCAGTGATTCACCATGCGAACAACCCTATCTCTCATTAGATGAGGGAGCCGAGCAGACAATCGATCCATTTCAAGAAATGGTACGAAGGTCTCTAATTTGTGTCATCCACATGACCAAGTGGCTTTGGCTCCATTCCACTCCCCGGGGTGAGAATGAGTCGACTTGAAGTCAGTTTCAGAAAGACAAATTAGACATTGTTTGATAAACTTAATCAATGTTTCTTGTAAAAGGAATTACAAGAATTCTCCTCCAATGACATGTCTATATGAACTTTGAAAGCTCATAAATGTCAACAAGAGAACAGTAATGGAGACCATGGGAATGTTTACATCCCCTCTCCCACTTAACTTTTTATAACAAAGGGATACACTATCTAGTGCATAAAGTAAATAAATATAGCATGCATACAAGTAATAAAGCACATAGTATCACATAGTCAAAATAATGCTAGAAAATTATTTTCCGACTATCATGGCTTTATTTCATCTCCGTACGCATCTTCTAGTCTTCAGTCTTCGTTCTTAAATGCTCCATGTGACGAGAATATTAATTCCAATATTTAAATCTATTTATTTTTAATAAATCCAAAAGATACTTAATTCGAAAATTAAGTCAATCGAATAAATCAAAAATAAAATTAAATATTATTAATATTTTTATTTATTTTATTTTCCTTTCTAATTCTATTAAATCTCTAGAATTCTATCCAAGTAAGACTTGGAATATTCTAGAAGACTTCTATAATAGAATAAGGAAATAAAATAAATTAGGACTCTTCTACTTTCCATATTAATTAATTTTCATGTCTATGAAAATTCCCATAAAATAGGAATAATCAATTAGGAAATAAATTAATCCCAAATTAATTATTTTCCTTTTGAATTCTATTAAATCTCTAGAATCATATCCAAGTAAGACTTGGAATATTCTAGAAGACTTCCATAATAGAATAAGGAAATAAATTAATTCCAATTAATTCATTTCCTATTCCATGAGAGTTCCCAAACTTAGGAATACTCAAAATAGGAAAAACGAATTAATTAGAAAAGTTAAATCTTGGTAGGAGTAGCACGGGATGGGGATTCCCGCACCACCCCACCATCATCGATCGACCACCGGGAGGAGAGCACCCGCCGCCGCCACTCCAGCCGGCCAGCCACCACCATCGCCAGCAACAGTCCACGGCCGAAGGGCGCGACGCCCCCTCCCTCTTGATCGATCATGGGGTCAATCATTGGGATGATCGACCCCTCCGGTCCTTTCATCCTCTTCGTCTTCTTCGTCACATGTGTTCTCCGGCGGTCGTCTCGGCATCGATCCAACGTAAATAAATTACAAATAATAAATTTACAATTCCAGTATCGTATCTATACATGAAATCGACCCTATACAATTTCCGGAAAACATAGAACAATAATAATAAACCTAAATTCGGTCAACCTCCGAATTTTTACTATTACAAGCATTCATCCACACAAAACTAATCTCGACATGTCTGAGAGTTTAATAAACGAATAATCATGGCAAAAAAAATTAACACTTAATTAAACCATGATAGTCGGAATCCCTGCAAGGTAGAACGATAATTGAACACATACATGAACATGAAACCAACGCTCTGATATCAATTGTTGGAAATCGATATCCCGGGTTATCAAAAATTGCGGAAACCGACAACGCGACCGAAATCCCATCGCCGGAAACACGCGAACCACCAAACGGAGCCGGGCTCGACGAGAGCTCCACCGCGGACAAGCCGCGGCAAAACCCTAGCCAAGCCCCCGTCGGGGCTCGCGATCGCACGCGATCGCTAGGGCTGCTCCGGCAGCCCCGGGCGGTGAGTCCGGTGACTCACCGCCATCGCCGGAGGTGGGGGGAACCACCAGCCGCGGCGCCAGCCCGCGGCAGTCCCCCCGGCGATCGAGCTAGGGCTCGATCGCCCCCAGCCCCGCATCCAGCCGGGGCTTCTCCTCGTGCGCATGCCGCCGGGCGAGGGTGGCCGGGAGGTCCATCCGCCGTGGCGCCAGCCCACGACGAACCTCCAGCGATCGACCCTTGGTCGATCGCATGCCCCGGCGTCCAGTCGGGGCTCCCTCTTTGCCCGCGCGCACCGGCGGTCGAACCCTAGGGTTCGGCCGCCCCTCTCGATCCCGACGGGGATCGCACGATCCCCGTATCCTGGTCTCGACGTTTTTCCCGGATCATGCGTTCATGTATATATCACAATTATTCACATAAAATCATACAAGGGAGTTTATGATTTTTACCTTTGATTCGTTGTGCGGAGAAACGAAATTAAATTGAAGACCTTTGAATCTTCCTACGTATTCCTTGCACCTCGTTCGAACGTCGTGTGTGCGACGATCCGAACTCTATGGATCTCCTTCTCTCTACTTTCTCTCTCTAGAAGAATTATGATCTTCAAGTTATATGAGAATAGAGAAGACCATGTAGTGCTTTTATAGGCTACGTAGGGGATCTAAAGGAGGTGAAATATTGGGCTTTTAATATTAATGATTAAATTGAGCCCAAGCCCAAATCTATTAATCCCATTAATATTAATTAATTTATTTCCACTATATAAATTAATTGCACTCCCATTATTAAACCATATTATATCAAATAATATTTCTCCGGTAGTATTATTTATTCCGTGTATTTAAGATTTAAATATCCATGAATAAAATTAATTTATTGCTAATTAATTTATTCATCTCTTGTATCCGAGAATAGTACCATTCAACCTTAATTATTATGTGGAACAAATCCACTAATGAGGTTTACATAATAATTCCTTATGAACTCATCTCGGGGATATTATCAACCCTTATGGGATACACTTTCCCGTCAAGTATTCACGGCATGTCATATATAAAATATAGTGACCCAACTTAGCCGGTAATTAACCCAATAATTAAATCGGTTAATTCCTTTGGAAAATCAAAGTCACTTATATTAAATATACACACCCGCAATAGTATCGGGGATTGAGAATAAAATACTCTAAGACTTGAATCAATTATCAAAGGCAATCCTAATTGATAAGTCTCAAGCGATCCGCCCAATACACCAAGTGTACAAGTGTGATAAAATAATTAAGACAAAATATTTTCTCTCTCACACAACGACTATACCGATGGATTGGTCCGTGTCCATCTAGGTCGTGAGCAACTGTTCGATTAAATACGAGTAACCGATAGTATGATCTTCCGTGTGGTCCCGCACACCATACTAACTACAAGGTATAGAATCTAGGACTATATTTTGCATATATGTAATTATCAAATAATTAAAAGCAAACAATTCTTTATTAATTAAATAGATTAAATGCTATGACCGGGAGTTACCGTTACTTAAATCTAGACATTAAGTACACAACTCCAACACGTTCATAGTATTTAATCTATTAAATAAACAATTGTTTGCTTTTAATTATTTAAAATTCAATATATGCAAAATATAGTCCTATATTATATACGTTGTAGTTAGTATGGTGTGCGACGTCACACGGAAGATCATACTATCGGTTACTCGTATATTGATCAAACAGTAGCTCACGACCTAGATGGACAAGGACCAATCCATCGGTATAGTCGTTGTATGAGAGAGAAAATAACCGGTCTTGATTATTTTATCATACTTGTACACTTGTTGTATTGAGCGGATCGCTTGAGATTTATCGATTAGGATTGCATTTGATAATCGATTTAACTCTCAGTGTATTTTATTCTTAATCCCTGATATTATTGCGGATGCGTGCATTTAATATTAGTGACTTTGATTTTCCAAAGGAATTAACTAATTAGAATAACCGGTCAATTACCGGTAAAGTTGGGTCACGGTATTTTATATATGACATGCCGTGAATTCTTGACGGGAAAGTGTGTCCCGATAAGGGTTGATAATGTCCCCGAGATGAGTTTAAAAGGTCATATTATGTAAACCCTGCAGGTGGATTCGTTCCACATAATAATTAAGGTTGAATGGTACTAGTCTCGGATACAAGAGATGAATAAATTAATTAGCAATAAATTAATTTTATTCATGGACATTTATATCTTAAACGCACGAAATAAGTAATACTACCGGAGAGATAATATTATTTGATAGAATATGGTTTGATATTGGGAGTGCAATTATATTTATATAGTGGTGGTAATTATATAATTCATGAATTAATTAATAGACTTGGGTTTGGGCTCAATTTAATTAATTCATGGGAAGCCCAATATTCACCTCCTTTAGATCCTCTACGTAGCCTATAAAAGCACTACATGGTATTCTTTATTCTCATAACTTGAAGATCACAATTCTAGAGAGAGAAAGGAGAGAAGGAGATCCATAAGGGTTCGGAGGATCGTCGCCCACACGACGTTCGAACGAAGTGCAAGGAATACGTGGGAAGGTCCCAAGGTCTTCAAAGATCTCGTTTTTCTGTACAACGAGAACAAAGGTAAAATCACGAACCCCCTCGATGATTTTAACAATTAATTCGGGTATACGCCTGAACGAAGATCCGAGGGACGAACCCCGTGGACGAGGATCGACCTCGCGGTGGTGATCGAGGATCACCGGACAGCGGAGGCCGAGAGATCCCCGGCGGGGATCGCATGAAGAAAAACCCCTCGGCTGGACGCCGAGGGTGGCAATCGAAACCCTAGGGTTCGATCGCCGGATGCGCGCAAAGGGAGGAGCCCCGGCTGGACGCCGGGGCATGCGATCGACTTCGAGTCGATCGCTAGGGGCAGCCGCGGGTTGGTGCCGCGGCGGCCGCCCCCTCCTCGATGGCGGTTGCGGTGAGTCGCCGGACTCACCGTCGGGGGCTGCTACAAGCAGCCCCGGGGGATGCGTTTGCATCCCCATGCGATCGCGAACCGCGATCGCGAGCCCCCTCGTGGGGGCTCGACTGGACGAGCCGCGGGTTTATACCGCGGCGGTGCGTTTCGGTCGGGCCTCGGTTCGCGCGGTGGTTCGCGGTGGTTTCCGGCGAAGGGATTGTGATCGGGGTCATGTTTCCGCAATTCCGTTGACCCCGGGATATCGATTTCCAACAATTGGTATCAGAGCGTTGGTTCTAGTTCATGTGTATATGCGATAAATTGTTCTACCTTGCAGGGTTTCCGACTATTATGGCTAGATTTAATTATTTTAATTAATGTCATATTATTGTTCTTGATTATTAAACTCTCAGACATGTCGAGATTCGTTTTATGTGTGGTGAATGCTTGTAATAGTAAAAATTCGGGGGTTGACGAATTTAGGTTTATTATTACGTTCTATTTTTCTGGAAATTGTATAGGGTTGATTTCATGTATAGAATCGATCCCGGATAATTGTAATTTAAATTTTGTAATTTTATTTACGTTGGATCGATGCCGAAACGACCGCCGGAGAAGACGTGTGACGGAGGAGACGAAGAGATGGAGGGCTCCGGATCAGCCAATCCCATGGCCGATCCCATAGGATCGATCGACCCTCATGGGGCTGCCCGCGACCCTCTCGGCCATGGAGTCGCCGGCGAAGGTGGCTGGTCGGCTTGGGGTGGCGGCGGCGGTGCTCCTTGGGGTGGTCGATGGTGGTGGTGGGGCGCGGGGACTCCTAACCCGTGCTCTCCCGCTAAGATCCAACTTTCCTAAATTATTCGGTTTTCCTATTTTGAGTATTCCTATTTTTGAGAATTCTCATGGAATAGGAAAAGAATAAATTAGAATAAATTTATTCTTCCTTATTGATTATTCCTATTTTTTAGAATTTTCATTGATTAGGAAAATAATAAATTTAGAATTAATTTGGTCTTCCTAATTTAATTAATCCTTTATGGAATTTTTAATAGAAAAGGAAAGGAATTAATTTGGAAGGATTAGGAGTCCTAATTTATTTTATTTCCTTATTCTATTATAGAAGTCATATTAATAATATTTAATTTTATTTTTGATATATTCGATTGACTTAAATTTCGAATTAAGTTACTTTTGGATTTATTAAAAATAAATAGATTTAAATATTGGAATTAATATTCCCGTCACATGGAGCATTCAAGAACGAAGACTGAAGACTAGAAGATGCGTACGGGGATGGAATAAAGCCATAATAGTCGGAAAATAATATTATAGTATTATTTTGATTATGTGATAATATTCTATGTGCTTTATTTCATGTATGCATGCTTATGTGTATTTAATTATGCATTAGATAGCGTATCCCTTTATTATAAAAAGCTAAGTGGGAGAGGGGTTGGAAACAATCCCATAGTCTCAATTGATGTTCTCTTGGTGACTTTTATGGACTTTTGAAGTTCGTATAGACAAGTCATTGGAGGAGAATTCTTGTAATTTCTTTTATGAGAAACATTGATTGAGTTTATCAAACAATGCCTAATTTGTCTTTCTGAAACTGATTTCAAGTCGACTCATTCTCACCCCGGGGAGTGGAATGGACCCAAAGCCACTTGGTCACGTGGATGACACAAACTAGAGACTTTCGTGCCATTTTTGGGTGGATCAATTGTCTGTTCGGCTCCCTCATTCTATGAGAGATAGGGTTGTTCGCATGGTGAATCACTGGTTAGAAACTTCGAGTTTCACTTATGATTCTCCGCGTCCTGATTTACAAAAAATCAAATGGATCAAGTAATTGGGAGTCAATTATAAAATCTTTTGGTGTAGTAAACGTCCACACAAACGTGGCTTGCTATACTGAATGGGATTTTGGAATAACTGATGTAGACAGTTATAAGGAATTGTGAAGGATTGTGAGTTATCGTAAACGTCCACACAAACGTGGCTTACGGTGACGTAGCAGTTCCAAACGATTCACTTTGGGACTGAGTAATGGTTTACACTTAGGTACGCTTTTATAGTATTCTTCCCAACGAAGTAACGCTATAATGATGTACGACCGAAGCAAATCTAATTGCTAAATCATTTGGATAGGTAAACGTCCACACTAACGTGGCTTGCCATATCTGATGGGATTTTAGATGTGATTAGTAATTTAATGATATTATTTGAGGGAGATAATATCGGAGATTAAATTGATTGTTTGATTATATGTGCTTATGGGTTTAGAGAATAGCTATGAACCCACTTTCTGTGATACTTGAGGAATTTAACTCACTGGCCCCAAATTACATTGATTGGAGGAGAAATCTGGACATTACCCAAACTGTTGAAGAGTACAAAATTGTATTCAGTGAGCTTTGTCCTCCCGAACCTACCAATGTCTTAACTGATGAAGAAATAACTGATTTTGATATCATGTTCAAACTCAAGGAGATGTTTAGACATGACGTAGCGGCTAGACAAGAGGCGATGAGGATACTCATAAAGGCCATTCGATTCGAGGAAACGCTTGAACAAGTTTTTGAGATGATGGACCTTTTGGACGAGTTGAGATGGAAATCGCAAGCTCTTGTAGCCAATGCCAAAGGTTTCGAACCTAAGGGCAAAACCGGGGGAAAGGAAAAGCAAGCAAAGAAACCCAGTGGTCCTAAGCTACTTGGACCACGAGATGGGACGAGAAAGCCATGAGGCAAGTATTCTCGATGCAAACAGTTTGGGTACTTGAAGTCTAATTATCCTCTCAAAGAAAGTACAAAATTTTTTCTTTAGTCGTGAAAACATAGTCAGTGGTATTATCTACCAGAACCTGGTGGGTAGATATGGAACCACTAACGGTATGTACATTTTAAATGCAGAGGTTCCAGGAAACCCGACGACTTAGAAAAGAAGAAATCGTGGTCTACATGGGCAATGCTGTGGAGGAAGCAGCTGTTGCAGTGGAGGACATATTATAGGATTTCATTTTGCTTTATGTACCGTATTATTTTAGAAAGAACTTTGTTCTGGATTTCTAAATTTTAATGAATGGATATTTTATTTCTTTTAATCATTTGATGGTTAAAAGAAGAAATAATGATATTATCTATTCTGGTACATTAGTTAGCAATATGTGAATGATGAATCCTAAGTCTGCCACGATACAACAAACTGTGGTATATAACTCGGTTTTACCTATTAGAAGTATTTCTTGTTGAATCATTATACTTGTGGATCTTATGCTAAGTAGTATTTATTCAAGTAAAATTACAAGGTCGAAAATTGATTTGATCAATTAAGTTGAAGGAGTGGACCTTCCGAACTAAGAATTGAATTTGAAAGGAAATACGATCTAAGCAAAATAGAATCCGGACAAGTATTGGAAATGATTTACATTGATGTATGCAGTCCTATGTCTACTCAGACAAGAATGGTACGAGTACTTCATTTAATGAATACTCGAAGTATGGATTAGAATACTTGATGCGTCACAAAAGCAAGTGTATTGACAAGTCAATGGACACAAGCTATTGTGGAGAACCTCAAAGTATATCCATTAGAAAGCCTGCGATTTGATCGCGGAGGCTAGTACCTGTCTGAGGAGATCAAGGCATACTGATCAATAATTGGGATTGGATCCTAAATTGATTACACCATACACTCCTGTGTAGAAATGGTGTATCGTAAATAAGAAATGGAACTCTAAAGGAATGGTAAAAGGATGAGTTATTCGGAACTACCTATGTTCTATGAATTTATGGAAGACAACAGCGCATTTACATGCGGTTGTAGAATATCCTAGAAGAACTAAAGTTGTGTGTTCAATAGCACTATGATCAAGAAGGACGTTATAAGTTCTAACGCTCGGTTCTTAGAGGAATACTATTGGATGAACCAAAAAGCCCAAAATGACGTAATACTTTGGACTGAGAGGAAAAGGATAAAGACTGGGAACCAGCCAAACCGAGTAGCGGTACACCACTAACTGCACCTACTGTTGTTACTGTTTATACACCGGAACGCCGTTGTAGTGGGAGGTTGTCGGACAACCGGAGATATTCATAAGACTAGAGGAGTTTCGAACTCTGGATCTAGTAGACATGAAATCGAACCCCAGATCTACATAGAGGTGGTACTGGATATAAATGTGCCTTCTTGGAAAGCAATAAGGATTATTGCTAAGAGGCAAGATCATTTAGAGTACAAGCTGATTTAATCCATTGATGGATTGTTACGAAGCTATGAATCGTGGAACTTGCGAATTGATGAGATAGTCCATTTGATTGATTCATCAAAAGGCAAAGACGATTAATGTGTATTGAAAACGTAATGGAAACAAGGTGGTGTTTCTCGGAGGTTTTATGAAGATAACATTTTATCATTGGTAACAATGTAAAAATATTGTCAGACATAAAATGATGGTTGTTTAGATAAATCGAGATATAAGAAAGAGAAGAAGTTGGAACATGTTCTTAAGATCTAGGATCTGAAGAGAAGAACGTTGTACTTCTCCTAGATATCTCATATGATTATGGTCCGTTTTAACATGCATGATTTCAAGAAGGGTGTGTCACCTTTGCATCTATCTAAGGGAATGTGTTTTGAAACACATAAAGAAGGGTGTGGAAAGCTTAATAAATGAAATGTTGAAAAACGAGAACCTGATATCGACTATGCGGTTAGCATAGTGGTAGGATATCAAGGTAATCCTGGAAAAGGAATATTCGAATGCTGTAAAGTACTTTCAAAGTACTGTGTTCTAGATTACGGAGCAAGACGAATTTTTCCCTTTGGATTACATTTTCTAAGATCTCTAATCAAATCAAGACCGGTGTAAGTCGATATCAGGCTATGTGTTCACTTTTATAAGGAGGTGGAGCTTTAACATGGAAGAGCGATAAGTACGATGCTTCTCGGACTCAACCATGGTTAACCAAACGGAGGCCTCAGAGGCAGCGGAAGTTGTGGTAAGGTTCCGGGATAACCTCTGGACTTAGATATGATTCTTAGTTTACCAATGGCTATGATAGCGGTGCAATGGTAAACATAAAGAAGTCATAAGTCCGTAGTGATGATAACACATAGAGCAAGTACCACCTGATACGAGTCATTGTCGAGTGAGACGACGCTGTAGTCACCAAGATAACTTCGGAGACGGCAACCTAGAATGCTCATTCACATGGCACTTCTTTAGAAATGCAGATCAAGCACGTGATGAGTATGGGAGTCGAGAGTTTGGAAGAAATGACTAGACCTTAGTATAAGTGGGAGATTGATGGAGTTGTATACTTAATATCTAGATTTAAGTAACGTAAACTCCCGGTCATAGTATTTAATCTATTAAATAAACAATTGTTTGCTTTTAATTATTTAAAATTAAATATATGCAAAATATAGTCCTGGATTATATACGTTGGAGTTAGTATGGTGTGCGACGTCACACGGAAGATCATACTATCAGTTACTCGTATATTGATCAAACAGTAGCTCACGACCTAGATGGACAAGGGCCAATCCATCGGTATAGTCGTTGTATGAGAGAGAAAATAATCGGTCTTGATTATTTTATCATACTTGTACACTTGTTGTATTGAGCGGATCGTTTGAGATTTATCGATTAGGATTGCCTTTGATAATCGATTTAAATCTCAGTGTATTTTATTCTTAATCCCTGATATTATTGCGGGTGTGTGCATTTAATATTAGTGACTTTGATTTTCCAAATGAATTGACTGATTAGAATAACCGGTCAATTACCGGCAAAGTTGGGTCACGGTATTTTATGTATGACATGCCGTGAATTCTTGACGGGAAAGTATGTCCCGATAAGGGTTGATAATGTCCCCGAGATGAGTTCAAAAGGTATTATTATGTAAACCCTGCAGGTGGATTCGTTCCGCATAATAATTAAGGTTGAATGGTACTAGTCTCGGATACAAGAGATGAATAAATTAATTAGCAATAAATTAATTTTATTCATGAACATCTATCTTAAACGCACAGAATTACTAATACTACCGGAGAGATAATATTATTTGATATAATATGGTTTGATATTGGGAGTGCAATTATATTTATATAGTGGTGGTAATTATATAATTCATGAATTAATTAATAGACTTGGGCTTGAGCTCAATTTAATTAATTCATGGGAAGCTCAATATTCAGCTCTTTTAGATCCCCTACGTAGCCTATAAAATGTTGAAGTTGTGTACTTAATGTCTAGATTTAAGTAACGGTAACTCCCGGTCATAGCATTTAATCTATTTAATTAATAAACAATTGTTTGCTTTTAATTATTCGATAATTAAATATATGCAAAATATAGTCCTGAATTCTATACGTTGTAGTTAGTATTGTGTGCGGGACCACACGGAAGATCATACTATCGGTTACTCGTATTTAATCGAACAGTTGCTCACGACCTAGATGGACACGGACCAATCCATCGGTATAGTCGTTGTGTGAGAGAGAAAATAATTTGTCTTGATTATTTTATCAAACTTGTACACTTGGTGTATTGGGCGGATCGCTTGAGACTTATCAATTAGGATTGCCTTTGATAATTGATTCAAGTCTCAAAGTATTTTATTCTCAATCCCCGATACTATTGCGGGTGTGTATATTTAATATAAATGACTTTGATTTTCCGAAGGAATTAACCGATTTAATTATTGGGTTAATTACCGGCTAAGTTGGGTCACTATATTTTATATATGACATGCTGTGAATACTTGACGGGAAAGTGTATCCCATAAGGGTTGATAATATCCCCGAGATGAGTTAATAAGGAATTATTATGTAAACCTCATGAGTGGATTTGTTCTGCATAATAATTAAGGTTGAATGGTACTATTCTCGGATACAAGAGATGAATAAATTAATTAGCAATAAATTAATTTTATTCATGGATGTTTAAATCTTAAATACACGGAATAAATAATACTATCGGAGAAATATTATTTGATATAATATGGTTTAATATTGGGAGTGCAATTAATTTATATAGTGGAAAATAAATTAATTAATATTAATGGGATTAATAGATTTGGGCTTGGGCTCAATTTAATCATTAATGTTGGAAGCCCAATATTCCACCTCCTTTAGATCCCCTACGTAGCCTATAAAAGCACTACATGGTCTTCACAATTAAAGACACAACATAAGAGTATCATACTTGATATTCTAGAGAGTTCGTGAAGTAGATCCATAGAGTTCGGAGGATCGTCGCCCACACGACGTTCGAACGAGGTGCAAGGAATAAGTAGGAAGATTCAAAGGTCTTCAACTTGATTTCGTTTCTCCGCACAATGAATCAAAGGTAAAATCATAAACTCCCTTGTATGATTTTATGTGATATAATTGTGATATATACATGAACACACGGTCCGGGAAAACGACAATCTTCGGGGACGGGGATTCGAGATCCCCGGCGAAGAATCGAAAGGACCCTCGGCTGGGAGCCGAGGGGTGGCAGTCGAGCCCTAGGGCTTCGACCGCCGGCGCGCATCGAGGAGAAGCCCCGGCTGGACGCCGGGGCTGGGGCGATCGAGCCCTAGCTCGATCGCCGGGGGGACTGCCGCGGGCTGGCGCCGCGGCTGGTTGCTCCCCCCACCTCCGGCGATGGCGGTGAGTCGCCGGACTCACCGCCCGGGGCTGCCGGAGCAGCCCAGCGATCGGCGCACGATCGCGAGCCCCGGAGGGGGCTCGACTAGGGTTTTGCCGCGGCTTGTCCGCAGTGGAGCTCTCGTCGAGCCCGGCTCCGTTTGGTGGTTCGCGTGTTTCCGGCGATGGGATTTCGGTCGGGGTTATCGGTTCCGCAATTTTTTGATACCCCGGGATATCGATTTCCAACATAAAAGCACTACATGGTCTTCTCTATTCTCATAACTTGAAAATCACAATTCTAGAGAGAGAAAGGAGAGAAGGAGATCCATAAGGGTTCGGAGGATCGTCGCCCACACGAAGTTCGAACGAAGTGCAAGGGAATACGTGGGAAGGTCTCAAGGTCTTCAACGATCTCGTTTCTCCGTACAACGAGAACAAAGGTAAAATCACGAACCCCCTCGATGATTTTAATAATTAATTCGGGATACGCATGAACGAAGATCCGAGGGACGAACCCCGTGGACGAGGATCGACCTCGCGGTGGTGATCGAGGATCACCGGACCGCGGAGGCCGAGAGATCCCCGGCGAGGATCGCATGAAGTAAAACCCCTCGGCTGGACGCTGAGGGTGGCGATCGAAACCCTAGGGTTCGATCGCCGGACGGCGCAAAGGGAGGAGCCCCGGCTGGACGCCGGGGCGTGCGATTGACTTCGATTCGATCGCTAGGGGCAGCCGCGGGCTGGTGCCGCGGCGGGCGCCCCTTCCTCGATGGCGGTGGCGGTGGCGGTGAGTCGCCGGACTCACCGCCGGGGGCTGCTACGAGCAGCCCCGGGGGATGCGTTTGCATCCCCATGCGATCGCGAACCGCGATCGCGAGCCCCCTCGTGGGGGCTCGGCTGGACGAGCCGCGGGTTTATACCGCGGCGGTGCGTTTCGGTCGGGCCTCGGTTCGCGCGGTGGTTTCCGGCGAAGGGATTGTGATCGGGGTCATGTTTCCGCAATTCCGTTGACCCCAGGATATCGATTTCCAACAGGTCAGACGTTGTTTCAGTATGTGATTTAATTTTTCAATCAAATCTCTCTTCCTCTCTCCGTCTCTCTGTTTCTCCTCTCTCTATCGAATATGTTGATAGCGTCCCTGATAATTTCATCTGTGCTGAAGGCAACCTGACATGACTTAGACACGCTCAAACAATGATATTCTCTTAAGTGCATCAAATTTTTTCTTGATGGAGGCAAGACGAGATATTTCCAACCTCTCGAGTACTTGAGCATTCCTCAAAATATATCTCACCGTGTGAAAAGAATCCTCAGAAGCACTGAAACTGTATATTCTAACAATCCTTAAACGTGATAACATGCATGAAGGCACTCGTTCTGGATCCTCGTAGGGGAGTGTACGCCATTCATCAATCTGAGGGCCAAAACAATTATATCAGTTAATCCAATTTCAGTACAATTTGCAAAATCCAATTTCAGTACAATTTGAAAAATTCAATTTGTTGGAAATCGGTCTATCAAAAATATCGCGGAACCGATAGCCCGACCGAAATCCTCGATCGCCGGAGAACCAACCGCGAACCACCGCACGAGCCGGAGCTCAACCTAGCACCACCACGGTCCGCCCGTGGTGCCCAGCCGAGCCCCCGCGAGGGGCTCGCGATCGCCTCGCGGCTGATCGCTGGGGATGCATCGAGCATCCCCTGGGCTGCTCGTAGCAGCCCCGCAGCGAGTCGTGTGACTCGCTGCCAGCGGGGCGGATCACCCCGTGCGAGCCGCTACGGGTGAACACGTAGCACGCACGGGGTCGCTGCGGGCGATCCGCAGCTGAACCGCGATCGATCCTCGTGATCGATCGCACCCCTCGGCTCCAGCTGAGGGTTCCTCGCCACGATCCCGGCGGGGATCTCTAGGCCGCCGGCGGTCCGGTGGTCTTCAACCACCACCGCCCGGTCTATCCCCGTCCCCGGTCTCGTTCGTTTCGTGGACCTTCGGTTCATGTGTATATCACGATAAAATCATATAATCATAAGAGGGGGTTTATGATTACTATCTTAGTCTCATTGTGCGGAGAAACGAGATTGATTTGAAGACCTTTGAATCTTCCCACGTATTCCTTGCACTTCGTTCGAACGTCGTGTGGGCGACGATCCTCCGAACTCCTATGGATCTCCTTCACAACTCTCTAGAATATCAAGTATGATAATCTTGTCTTGTAGGTTATTAATTGTGAAGACCATGTAGTGCTTTTATAGGCTACGTAGGGGATCTAAAGGAGGTGGAATATTGGGCTTCCAATATTAATGATTAAATTGAGCCCAAGCCCAAATCCATTAATCCATTAATATTAATTATATATTACCTCCACTATATAAATATAATTGCACTCCCAATATTCACCATATTATATCAAATAATATTATCTCCGGTAGTATTATTTATTCTGTGCGTTTAAGATATAAATATCCATGAATAAAATTAATTTATTGCTTAATTAATTTATTCATCTCTTATATCCGAGAATAGTACCATTGAACTTTAATTATTATGCGGAACAAATCCACTCATGAGGTTTACATAATAATTCCTTATGAACTCTTCTCGGGGATATTATCAACCCTTTCGAGGACACACTTTCCCGTCAAGAATTCACGGCATGCCATACATAAAATACCGTGACCCAACTTTTCCGGTAATTGACCTCTTATTCTAATCGGTCAATTCCTTTGGAAAATCAAAGTCACTAATATTAAATGCACACACCCGCAATAATATTAGGGATTAAGAATAAAATACACTGAGATTTAAATCGATTATCCAAGGCAATCCTAATCGATAAATCTCAAGTGATCCGCTCAATACACCAAGTGTACAAGTATGATAAAATAATCAAGACCGATTATTTTCTCTCTGATACAACGACTATACTGATGGATTGATCCTTGTCCATCTAGGTCGTGAGCTACTGTTCGATTATATACGAGTAACCGATAGTATGATCTTCCGTGTGATGACGCACACCATACTAACTACAACGTGTATAATCCAGGACTATAATTTGCATATATTTAATTATAAATAATTAAAAGCAAACGATTATTTATTTATTCAATAGATTAAATACTATGACCGGGAGTTTACGTTACTTAAATCTAGATATTAAGTATACAACTCCATCAATCTCCCACTTATACTAAGGTCTAGTCATTTCTTCCAAACTCTCGACTCCCATACTCATCACGTGCTTGATCTGCATTTCTAAAGAAGTGCCATGTGAATGAGCATTCTAGGTTGCCGTCTCCGAAGTTATCTTGGTGACTACATCGTCGTCTCATTCGACGATGACTCGTATCAGGTGGTACTTGCTCTATGTGTTATCATCACTACGGACTTATAACTTCTTCATGTTTACCATTGCACCGCTATCATAGCCATTGGTAAACTAAGAGTCACATCTAAGTCCAGAGGTTATCCCGGAGCCTTACCACAACTTCCGCTGCCTCTGAGGCCGCCGTTTGGTTAACCATGGTTGAGTCCGAGAAGCATCGTGCTTGTCACTCTTCCATGTTAAAGCTCCACCTCCTTATAAAAGTGAACACATAGCCTGATATCGACTTACACCGGTCCCGATTTGATTAGAGATATGAGAAAATGTAATCCAAAGAAGAATTTGTGTTTCCTCCGTAATCCAGTACTTACAAAGTACTTTAAAGCATTCGAATATTCCTTTTCCAGGATTACCTTGATATCCTCCCACTATGCTAACCGCATAGTCGATATCATGTTCTCGTTTTTCAACATTGCATTTATTAAGCTTTCCTCACTCAAAGTGTAGGAAACTGCCTTCACTGCTTCTATCTCCTTTATGTGTTTCAAAACACATACCATTAAATAGATGCATTCCTTGTCTGAAAGGTGACACACCTTTCTCGAAATTATGCATGTTAAAACGGACCATAATCATATAAGATATCTAGGAGAAGTACAATGTTCTTCTCTTGAGATCCTAGATCTTAAGAACATGTTCCAACTTCTTCTCTATCTCATATCTAGATTTATCTAGACAACCATCATTTTATGTCTGACAATATTTTTACATTGTTACCAATGATAAAATGTTATCTTCATAAAACCTCCGAGAAACACCTGTTGGAAATCGACTACCCGGGATGCGTTCGTTCGATCGCTCGAACATCCGAACGTTCCCAGTCGACCTCTGAAGGCGCTACTTCGTTCGCACGACAGCCCATGACCCGATTCACGCCCAGCCATCGCCCCGAAGGACAACCGCGCGAACCGGGACTGGTCTGCACTCAAACGGCGACCGCCGAATGCAGACCAGCGGTCGCTGGAGGAGCTGCAAACGGCGACCGCCGTTTGCCCTCTGGCGACCGCCGTTTGTCCGCGAACAGCAACGCGATGTTGCTGTTCCGGGCTCGTTTCCGGGTCGTTTTTCCTCATCCGACTACCGATCCGAAGGTCCTAGAACCCCCAGTAGTCGATCAATACGATCCACGACCCCGGAACCCGATCTACGTTCATGTATGATCAACGAGTAAATGAGATCGAATGAATGCGGAAAATAGAGATCCGATCTCATACCTTAGCGGTCGAATTGTTGAGACCTTAGAGCTTCTAACGTATGCCTCTGATCCCGTCTCCAACCGTTGTGTGGGCAACGATCCGCTGGAGTTCTCCCGTCTATGCTCTCTCTTCTCAACCAGCGCAAGAATTTAATTATTCTCTCTGAGAGAATAATAATTGCGTTAACTTAATTATTTTAACAGAGAAAAATGCTTTTGCGCTAACGCAATAATTTTTCTCAGAAAAATAATAGTTGCGGCGAACTGTAGGTTAAGAGAGGGCAAAGGGGGGGGGGGGGGGGGGGGGATTTATATAGAGTTACGTTAGGGACCTTAGGTAAATTAATTAAGGGCTAAATTGAAATATTAATTAACTTGGAATACGTAAACGCAATTCCTTAATTAATCGATTTCAATTTTAATTATTATTCACTCCACTAAAAAATAATAATTGAATTCCCGAAATTAATTTTAATATTATTTCAACAATAATAATTCCGCCGAAATTACATAAACGACCTTCCCCGTGTTTAAGATATCGTATGTCCACGAATTAATTTTATTACTAATAATTAAATTAATTCGTTTCTTATTATCCGAGACTAGTACCACTCATCCTTATTATCATGTGGAACAAATCCACCTGCAGGGTTTACATGATAAACTTTATGAGCTCATCTCGGGGACATCATCAACCCGATAAACGGGACACGGTTTCCTGTCTATAATCTATAGCATGCCGTGTGTACAATTCCGATTCCCAATTTACCGAGTATCTCGACTAATCAATTAGTCTCACTCACTGGCATATTAAAGAACCGAGAATTGGACACACGCACCTATAATTATATAGGGATTAGGAATTCGTATATCCGTAATCTCTGAGGTCTAGTTCGATTACTGCGATTAGTATAAATCGAACGCCCTCCTGTGGTCCTGCTCAATACACCAAGTGTACGAGTGTAACATAATAGTCAAGACCAACTATTACCCAGTCACACTACGACGTACCGATGGATTGTCCCTGTCCATCTAAGTCGTGAGCTTCTGTTCGATAGTATACGAGTAACCGACAGTATGATCTTCCGCGTGTCTCCTCACGCCATACTCTCTACAACGTATATATCTAGGACTATTGCATAAAGTATATGATAGACAAAATGCCGACAGTTTGATTAATAGATAATGAAAAACACAGATAAGGAGTTCCATATTGTCACTAAACTAGACATTTAGAATATAACTCCATCAATCTCCCACTTATACTAAAAGTCTAGTTGCCCTCTCCCACACATCCGATACCCATCCCCTTCACGTGTCTCTTGAACGCTTCCGCTGGAAGTGCCTTCGTAAAGGGGTCTGCCAGGTTATTCCCTGATGCAATCTTGGTGACAACCGCATCGCCTCTCTTGACGATGTCTCTAATCAGGTGGTACTTGCGATCTATGTGTTTACTCGCATTGTGGGCTCGTGGTTCCTTCGCATTTGCCACTGCACCGCTATTGTCACAATAAATTGTGATAGCTCTAGGCATTTTAGGAACCACATCCAAGTCCATAAGGAAGTTCCGGAGCCACACCGATTCTTTAGCTGCCTCAGAGGCTGCTACATATTCGGCTTCCATGGTAGAGTCCGAAATGCATTTCTGCTTAACACTCTTCCATGAGACTGCTCCACCTCCCAATGTGAACACATAGCCTGATGTAGACTTTCGCTGATCCTTATCAGATTGGAAATCCGAGTCTGTGTAACCAATAGGAGTCAACTCGGACGCTTTGTAACTCAGAACATAATTCCTAGTCCTTCGCAGGTACTTAAGTATGTTCTTTACAGCAGTCCAGTGACCCTGTCCAGGGTTACTATGATATCTAGCTACCATGCCCACGGCATAGCAGATATCAGGTCTCGTGCACAACATGGCATACATTAGACTTCCTACTGCCGAAGCATAAGGAACCTTCTTCATGTAATCTATCTCCTTTTGTGTTTTGGGACACATTTCTTTAGATAGATGAATTCCATGGTAGAAAGGTTGAGCACCTCTCTTGGAATTCTGCATGTTGAAACGAGCCAGAATCGTATCAATATATGAGGCTTGGGACAAGCTTAATGTTCTTTTCCGGCGATCCCTTATAACCTTGATCCCAAGAACATGCCCAACTTGTCCTAAGTCTTTCATATCGAATTGATTGGACAACCATCCCTTTATGTCCGATAACATCTTCACATTGTTGCCAATTAGAAGGATGTCGTCTACATAAAGCACGAGAAACGCCACACTGTTTCCGTCACTTCTCCGGTATACACACGACTCGTCCATGCTTTGAATGAATCCATAAGACTGGATAACCTCATCAAACCGCATGTTCCAAGATCTATAAGCTTGCTTCAATCCATAAATGGATCGGTTTAGCTTACATACTAGATGCTCTTGGCCTTTCTTGATGAAACCTTCTGGTTGTCTCATGTAAATGGTCTCGTCAAGATTCCCATTCAAGAATGCTGTCTTGACGTCCATTTGCCACACCTCATAATCCATATAAGATGCTATAGAAAAAAGAATCCGGATCGACTTTAGCATAGCTACCGGCGAAAAAGTTTCCTCATAATCGATCCCTTCTTTCTGAGTATACCCTTTCGCAACAAGCCTAGCCTTGAAGGTTTCCACCTTCCCGTCAGACCCTCTTTTTCTCTTGTACACCCACTTGCAACCAATGGCTTTTACACCTTTGGGCGGTGCTACAAGATTCCAGACCCGATTTGAATCCATTGATTCAATCTCAGATTTCATCGCCTTTTGCCAAGACTGAGCATCTTGATCTTTAAGCGCCTCGTCGTAGGTCCAGGGATCGGTCTCATGTTCTCCAGGTAACAAATCCGAAGACTCACCTATAAACATGAACCTATCGGGTTGTCGAACAACCCTCCCACTACGACGACGCTCCGGTGTAACCTCAGTAACTACAGGTGCAGACTGTGGTGGCGTATCACCCGGTTGGGTTGGATCTAAGCCTTGATCGTCCCCTCTCATTTCTTTAAGTATTATCTCACTCTTGGGCTTGTGGTCCATTATATAATCCTCTTCCAAGAACCGAGCGTTGGTGCTAACAACAATCTTCTGGTCCTTAGGACTATAAAACAGACCACCTTTCGTTCCTCTAGGATATCCTATAAACAACCGAATATCCGAACGTGACTCCAACTTATCAGCCCCATGCTTCAGCACATGTGCTGGACAACCCCAGATCCGAATGTGTTTCAAGTTCGGCTTACGCCCGGTCCACAATTCCGAGGGCGTCTTAGGGACTGATTTAGAAGGCACTAAGTTCAGGATATACGCCGCTGTTTCCAAGGCATATCCCCAGAACGAAACTGGTAGGTCTGAGTAACTCATCATAGATATTACCATTTCCATAAGAGTCCTATTCCTTCTTTCTGCTACACCATTCTGCTGAGGCGTGTATGGTGCAGTCATCTGGGAATCAATCCCATTCTCTAATAAGTACGCCTTAAACTCTCCCGAGAGGTACTCTCCTCCACGATCAGATCGTAGAGTCTTTATGGTTTTACCATGAAGGTTCTCCACAAGAGCTTTGTACTCCTTGAACTTGTCAAAGCACTCGCTCTTGCGGCGCATCAGCTATATAAAACCATACCTTGAGTAATCATCTGTGAAAGTTACGAAATATTCATAACTTCCTCTCGCTTGGACAGATAAAGGCCCGCACAAATCATAGTGAATCAATTCCAGTACTTCCTTGGATCTATACCCCTTATCACTAAAGGGTCGCTTGGTCATTTTTCCTTCCAGGCATGATTCGCAGGTCGGAAAGTCCTCATCTTTCACATCACTGAGTATTCCATCAGTTATCAACCTTTGAATCCTGCCCAAGTTAATATGACCTAGCCTAAGATGCCATAAGTACTTTTGATTCATCCTAGAAGGCTCCTTTCTCTTATTGGTACTAGATGTGTTATATGACTCTACTCGTTGCATCGTGGAATAATCAGGATTCAGTATATATAAGTTGCCTATCAATGTACCAGAACAGATATAATCACCATTCTTTTTGACAATAACAGAACTATCAAAAGAAACTGAGTATCCATTCAAAACCAACTTAGAAACCGAAACAAGGTTCTTTCTAAAGTTCAGTACATAAAGACAATTATTCAATACTAAAACTTTATTATTAAAAGATAAATAAACATCTCCCACTGCAACCGCCGCCACTTTCGTAGCGTTGCCCATGTAGATGGTGATCTCTCCCTCTCTAAGCCGCCAGGTTTCCTGGAACCCCTGCAAAGAATTGCAGACATGATTAGTGGCTCCCGTATCCACACACCAGGTACCGGTGGATAACACCGCTAAACATGTTTCAGTGACTAAGGAAAAGTTCATACCTCCTTGTCTGAGAGGACAATTAGACTTCCAATGTCCAGACTGCTTGCAACGGAAACACTTGCCCTTGGGCTTGTTCACTCCATTCCGTGGTGCACCATTACTGGGTCCACTGGGTTTCCGTCCTTTCTTCTTCTACCTTTTACCGCCCGGAGGCCCAGGAAGAGTCGATTTCACAGCCACAAGTGCTTGAGGTTTCTTAAAGATTCCCTCTGCCGCCTGGAGTTCAGTCAGGAGTTCCGCCAACGTATATAACCTCTTGTTCATGTTATAGTTCAGGCAGAACTGCTCAAAACTCTTAGGCAGAGATTGGAGCATTATATCGATCTGGGTTTCCCCATCGATAGATCCTCCCATAATCTCTATCTCATTCAGATGGCCCATCATCCTAAGAACGTGATCCCTCACGGGCGTTCCTTCGGACATAGTGGCCGTCATGAGTTGTCTCATAGCATCTTGCCTGGCTGCCCTGTCCTGACTACCAAACATATCCTTGAGGTTAAGCATCATATCATACGCAGTGTCCATGGCTTCATGCTGATGTTGCATCACATTTGACATAGAAGCCAAAATGTAGCACCGCGCCATCTGATTAGCCTTGACCCACTTCCGATGAGCTTCCTTTTCCTCAGGAGTGGAGGTATCAGTAGGTTCATCAGGACAAATCTCATGGAGTACATATTTGTACTCCTCAGCAGTTAGGACAATGTCTAAGTTTCGCTTCCAATCAATATAGTTTGGACCAGTGAGTTTGTTCTCTTTTAGTATCACAGACAGTGGGTTGAGTGCCATATCTATAAAAGAGACAAATCAAACCGTCAAATTTAATTCGATATTAACTCCCTTAATCAATATCATTAAATTTACCAATCAATCCTAAAATCCCATCAGACTAGCATGCCACGTTCATGTGGACGTATACTAGTGTGGACGTTTACTAAACAAACAACTTTGTTAATTGAATTCCATTTAATAAATTTCACAATTTCGTTAATCAAAGCTTGATATCTCGTAAGTGAAACTCGAAGTTTCTAACCAGCGATCAATCATGCAATTGAGCCCTATCTCTCACAAAGTGAGGGAGCCAACTAGACAATCGATCTAGTCATCAAATGACTCGAATGTCTCTAATCTGTGTCATCGACATAACCAAGCGCTTTGGCTCCATTCCACTCCCCGGGGTGAGAATGAGTCGAGTTGAAATTAGTCTTTGAAAAACAGATTAGGCATTGCTTTGAAAAACTTAAGTGTTCAATTCTATAAATGGAATTGAATTCGAATTTTGATCCAGTGATATCCGTGTGTCGACCTTATCCGATAGGGAGGATGACACTAAAGCCAACTCGTAAGCGACACACATCACTATCAAAACAGAGAATGGAGACCGCGGGATTGTTTCCAATCCCTCTCACTTAGTTTTTACGAAAGGGATAACATACATGCACATAAAAAATTAAAGCATAATAAAAGCACGTTTAAACACACAAAAAGCATTTAACGTGGCCCGATTATTATGGCCTTTAAAATTCTTCGATGCACGTCTTCTCGGATCTTCGTCTCGTTGCTCGTCTCGGTCTCGATCCACCACCGACTCGTCTAAGTACCAAGAGACGAACCCCTCCCACTGGAGTATCATCCCAGGCCTCGACGAGCAATCCGTGGTGTCCGTCGAACCCCCGCGGAGCTGCTGCCCAAGATCCAGCGAAACGGCGACCGCCGTTTGCCCTTCAGCAGCCCGCGGGTTCGACTTCTCGACCCTCGTTCGTCCGGCCTCCGATCTTCTCTCGATCCACCAAGTAGCAGCAACATTACATATGTAAACTAACTACTTCCGGCATCGATCCTATACAGATTGATCGATCCTATACATCCGGATAAACGAAAAACGAAATAAAACCTAAACGACTCAACCCGTCGTTTTAACTATTACAAACAAGCAACGTTGTAAAAAACAAAGATCTCGACAACCCCGAGAGTTTAACAAACCACAACATGCAGTACATATAAGCATGACCATAATAATCGAGTTATCCTGCAAAACAAAACTCGCAAACAATAAAAACAACGTACAAAACCGGCTATGATACCAATTGTTGGAAATCGACTACCCAAGATGCGTTCGTTCGATCGCTCGAACATCCGAACGTTCCCAGTCGACCTCCGAAGGCGCTACTTCGTTCGCACGACAGCCCATGACCCGATTCACACCCAACCATCGCCCCAAAGGACAACCGCGCGAACCGGGACCGGTCTGCACTCAAACGGCGACCGCCGAATGCAGACCAGCGGTCGCTGGAGGAGCTGCAAACGGCGACCGCCGTTTGCCCTCTGGCGACCGCCGTTTGTCCGCGAACAGCAACGCGATGTTGCTGTTCCGGGCTCGTTTCCGGGTCGTTTTTCCTCATCCGACTACCGATCCGAAGGTCCTAGAACCCCCAGTAGTCGAGGAATACGATCCACGACCCCGGAACCCGATCTACGTTCATGTATGATCAACGAGTAAATGAGATCGAATGAATGCGGAAAATAGAGATCCGATCTCATACCTTAGCGGTCGAATTGTTGAGACCTTAGAGCTTCTAACGTATGCCTCTGATCCCGTCTCCAACCGTTGTGTGGGCAACGATCCGCTGGAGTTCTCCCGTCTATGCTCTCTCTTCTCAACCACCGCAAGAATTTAATTATTCTCTCTGAGAGAATAATAATTGCGTTAACTTAATTATTTTAACAGAGAAAAATGTTTTTGCGCTAACGCAATAATTTTTCTCAGAAAAATAATAGTTGCGGCGAACTGTAGGTTAAGAGAGGGCAAGGGGGGGGGGGGGGGGGGGGGGGGTTATATATAGTTACGTTGGGGACCTTAGATAAATTAATTAAGGGCTAAATTGAAATATTAATTAACTTGGAATACGTAAACGCAATTCCTTAATTAATCGATTTCAATTTTAATTATTATTCACTCCACTAAAAAATAATAATTGAATTCCCGAAATTAATTTTAATATTATTTCAACAATAATAATTCCGCCGGAATTACATAAACGACCTTCCCCGTGTTTAAGATATCGTATGTCCACGAATTAATTTTATTACTAATAATTAAATTAATTCGTTTCTTATTATCCGAGACAAGTACCACTCATCCTTATTATCATGTGGAACAAATCCACCTGCAGGGTTTACATGATAAACTTTATGAGCTCATCTCGGGGACATCATCAACCCGATAAACGGGACACGGTTTCCTGTCTATAATCTATAGCATGCCGTGTGTACAATTCCGATTCCCAATTTACCGAGTATCTCGACTAATCAATTAGTCTCACTCACTGGCATATTAAAGAACCGAGAATTGGACACACGCACCTATAATTATATAGGGATTAGGAATTCGTATATCCGTAATCTCTGAGGTCTAGTTCGATTACTGCGATTAGTATAAATCGAACGCCCTCCTGTGGTCCTTCTCAATACACCAAGTGTACGAGTGTAACATAATAGTCAAGACCAACTATTACCCAGTCACACTACGACGTACCGATGGATTGTCCCTGTCCATCTAAGTCGTGAGCTTCTGTTCGATAGTATACGAGTAACCGACAGTATGATCTTCCGCGTGTCTCCTCACGCCATACTGTCTACAACGTATATATCTAGGACTATTGCATAAAGTATATGATAGACAAAATGCCGACAGTTTGACTAATAGATAATGAAAAACACAGATAAGGAGTTCCATATTGTCACTAAACTAGACATTTAGAATATAACTCCATCAACACCTCCTTGTTTCCATTACGTTTCCTATACACACTATTCGTCTTTGCCTTTTGATGAATCCATCAAATGGACTATCCCATCAATTCGCAAGTTCCACGATTCATAGCTTCGTACAATCCATCAATGGATTAACTAAGCTTGTACTCTAAATGATCTCGCCTCTTTAGCAATAATCCTTATTGCTTTCCAAGAAGGCACATTTAGTTCTAGTACTGCCTCTATGTAGATCTGGGATCGATTTCATGTATACTAGGTCCAGAGTTCGAAACTCTCCCAGTCTTATGAATATCTTCGGTTTTCCACAACCTCCCACTACAACGGCGTTCCGGTGTATAAACAGTAATAACAGTAGGTGCAGTTAGTGGTGTACCGCTACTCAGTTTGGCTGGTTCCCAGTCTTTGTCCTTTTCTCTCATTTTTAAAGTATCACGTCATTTTGGGCTTTGTGTTTCATCTAATAGTATTCCTCTAAGAACCGAGCGTTAGAACTTATAACGTCCTTCTGGTTCATAGTACTATTGAAGACACAACTTTAGTTCTTCCAGGATATTCTACAACCGCATAGGAATGCGTTGTTGTCTTCCAGAAAACCATAGAACATAGGTAGTTCCGAATAACTCATCCATTTTACCATTCCTTTAGAGTTCCATTTCTTATCTCCGACACACACCATTTCCACATAAGAGCGTATTGTATAGTCATTTGGGATCTAATCCCAAATTACTGATCAGTATGCCTTTGATCTCCTCAGACTAGCCTCCGTGATCAAATCGCGGGATTTCTAATGGATATACTTTGAAGGTTCTCCACAATAGCTTGTATCCATTGACTTGTCAATACACTTGCTTTTGTGACGCATCAAGTATTCTAATCCATACTTCGAGTATTCATCAAATGAAGTACTCGTAGTTTCCTTGTCTGATAGTTCTGCACATATCAGTGTTTAATCATTTCTAATACTTGTCCGGATTCTATATTTGCTTAGACTGTATTTTCTTCCAAATTCAATTCTTAGGTCGGAAGGTCCACTCCTTCAACTTAATTGATCAAATCAATTTTCGACCTTGGAATTTTACTTGAATAAATACTACTTAGCATAAGATCCACAAGTATAATGATTTAATAAGAAATACTTCTAATAGGTAAAACAAGTTATATACTACGGTTTATTGCATCGTGGCAGACTTAGGATTAATCATTCACATATTGCTAACTAATGTACCAGAATAGATAATACCATCATTTCTTCTCAATAACCATCAAATGATTAAAAGAAATAAATATCCATTCATTAATAATAGAAAACCAGAACAAAAGTTCTTTTTAAAATATAGGGGTACATAAAGCAATAACCTGAAATGAAATCCTATAACTACTAAAAGCAGATAAAATGTCTTCCACTGCAACAACTGCCTCCTCCACAGCTTTGCCCATGTAGACTCGTACTCTTCTTCTCTAAGTCGTCGGGTTTTCTGGAACCCCTGCATTAAAATGCACATACCGTCAGTGGTTCCATATCTACACACCAGATTTCTGGTAGATAATACCGTTGACTATGTTTTAATGACTAAAGAAGAATTCGTACCTTTGAGAGGACAATCAGACTTCCAGTGTCCAGACTTCTTGCATCGGTAGCACTTGCCCTTAGGCTTGCTGGTCCCTTCTCGTGGTCCAAGCTTTTTGGCACCACTGGGTTTCCAAGCTTGCTTCTTTTTCTTGCCCCTACCTCCATTAGCCTTCAAGCCTCTGGACTTGGTAATTACAGGAGCTTGAGACTTTCCCTTCTTGTAGATCCCCTCCACCGACCTTAGTTCAGTCAGGAGTTCCCCTAGAGAATATGATTTCTTACTCATATTATAGCTCATACGGAACTGCTCAAAACCAGGGGCCAGAGACTGCAGAATGATGTCGACTTGCGTCTCCCCATCTATCTGAGCTCCTAGGATCTCCAATTCATTCAACAAACCCATCATCTTAAGAACGTGCTCCCCAACGGGCGTTCCTTCAGACTGAGTAGTTGACATGAGGACTTTCATAGCCTCTTGTCTAGCCGCACAATCTTGATGCCCAAACATTTCCTTGAGGTTAAGCAACATGTCATAGGCAGTGTCCAATGACTCATGTTGGGTTTGGAGTACATTTGACATTGGAGCCAAAATATAGCACCTAGCCATTTCATAAGCCTTTGTCCACTTCCTAAATGCCACTTTTTCCTCATCGGTTGAGGTATCCGTGAGGTCAGCAGGGCACTCTTTATGAAGCACAAATTTGTACTCTTCAGAAGCCAGGACAATGTCCATATTTCTCCTCCAATCAATGTAATTTGGGCCAGTGAGTTTATTCTCCTTGAGTATCACAGAAAGTGGATTCATAGCTATTCTCTAAACCTATAAGCACATATAAACAAATAATCAATTTAATCTCCGATATTATCTCCCTCAATTAATATCATTAAATTACTAATCACATCTAAAATCCCATCAGATATGGCAAGCCACGTGGTGTGGACGTTTACCTACCCAAATGATTTAGCAATTAGATTCGCTTTGATCGTACATCAATTATAGCGTTACTTCGTGGGTGATGTTCAAGTGTCATGAAAATCAGATTTTCATGCCTTTATTCATCTCCATTAACCACTCCATGTAACCCCCCCCCATTATGTGCATCATAATGCACAAGTAATGGTGGTTAATGGGGAGATGAAAGGACACCTCCACCTAATCATGCCAAATCATGATATGTGGTCCCATTTGCTTGTGTGGCATGCCATGTCACACTATGTGACATGCATTCCATGCAAGCCATGCATCCCATGCATGTATAATTCCACTTAAATATTGATTCTAAATCTATATAATTAACAAGCAACGTAATTCATCATCGAGTCCGTGTGTGACCCTGTAGGTATGATTATCGTTCAATATTATATTACTCCCAGTAATAAACAATATTATAGACTAATCATTTAACATCCAAAAGACGACCTTATGACTTTATAGATTGCACACGTAGGATTTGAATGACACATCCCAACAATCTCCCACTTGGCCTTCAGAGCCAGTGTGCTGCCAACTTCCTGTTGTCACTTTATGTCTAAGTTTGAACTTGAGGTAAGACTCGAGTCATCCTCAATCGGCTCAAACCTTTCTTGGACTATGAGACAGACTGCAAGACCAGATTTATCACTATGATACGAATCTGGACGTGGCCACGCTTTTCCACAGTCTCGACTCTCCAAGTGGCCGGTAAGACATATATCCCATTATAAAAAAATGGAGGACAATCCCATCTTGTCAATCCAAGCTCTCCCACTTGCTTCCCGATATACCCAATAACAAGTTTTATAACCTCCTTTTACGAAAGGCGTTTACTTGTATCAAAGTATACCATTTCACAATGGAATCACTCTGGACTACCCAGGTCAGAGGAAATTGCTCGACAGTCAATGAAATAGTATTATGACTCAAAATCTCAAATACTATTCCAGTCGGGTCTGTTCGATCATTAGCTCCCAGCTAATATCTATGTAATTGTACTCGATGTCCCACATCACTAGCCCATGAAGCGGCGCTATAGTACACATTACAATCTAGTTCTTTGTATTATCGGTTTGTCCGTACTCGATTATACGAACCAGGAACAACTATATGATTTAAGTATATCAGTTCAACCATTGGGACTTCATTATGTGGTAAGTCGACCTCATAACCCAATTGATATCACTTAATCATTTGAACAATTCATATAAATTAAACCATATTTATATGAAGAAACATGTATTATACATATGAGTGAATGTTTACCAAATCTCCAAAAGTATCTAATAAGGTAATAGAAATCACAACCCATCTCTAAGATGTTTGATCTCTATTGCAGTTGTGAAAGCCTCAAGCTTAAACTGCTGGAGAGGTTTAGAAAGTGGGTTTGCAACCTTACCAAAAGTTGCAACTTTATTATCTTGATGTCTCCACAAAACTATCTCCCAGATAATGTGGAACATCCTGAGCACCAACTTTAGATTTGTAGTGCTCCCTAGGCTCATTGGCTTGCGCGATAGATCTACTATAAATAGAGAACTATCGGATGGGCCGAGCTAGTTACGCCACCTAGTTCATTGAAGAACTTTCAAATCTGAACTACCAACATCACTGCATCCAATGCAGTATTGTACTCAGCTTTAGATTTGTAGTGCTCCCTAGGCTCATTGGCTTGCGCGATAGATCTACTATAAATAGAGAACTATCGGATGGGTCGAGCTAGTTACGCCACCTAGTTCATTGAAGAACTTTCAAATCTGAACTACCAACATCATTGCATCCAATGCAGTATTGTACTCAGCTTATGTAGTTTAATTAGCTATATTGCATTGCATGGAACTATTCCAGCTAATTTCACCTCTATTTAGACAAAAGATATAACCATATTAAAATCGGAAATTATCTTAGTCTGTTATGAAGTTTGCATTCAAATAGCTTGTTAACATCAACTCTTTTTGTCTTCCAAAGACAACAAAATATTCTTTTGTCCATCTAAGGTACATAAGAATATTCTTGGTCGCAATCTAACGCGCCTCACCTGGATTTTCTTGAAACTGACTCGTCATGCTCAAAGCATATGATACGTCCGATCGTGTACATATCATAGCGTACATTATAGACCCTATTGCCGAAGCATAAGGAATGTTTTCCATCCTCTTTTGCTCATCAAGTCCCGTAGGGCCTTGCATCTTGCTAAGAGATGTGCCATGACTCATTGGAATGAGACCCTTTTTGGCGTCTTTCATTCTGAACTTATCAAGTACCTTATCAATGTAGGTCACTTGACTAAGTCCAAACATCATTTTCGATCTATTCCGACAGATCTTGATGCCCAATATGTACTGTGCTTCTCCAAGATCCTTCATTGAAAAACAATTCTCAAGCCATTCTTTAATAGAATTAAGCATAGAAACATTGTTTCCAATAAGGAGTATGTCACCGACATACAACACAATTAATACAACGTTACTCCCACTGATCTTCTTGTAAAACAAGACTCTTCCGAGTTCCTCTGAAATCCAAATCCCAGTATGGATTCATTGAACTGAAGATTGCTACTCCGATATGCATTCTTTATTCCATAAATAGAACTATAAGCTTGCATAATTTCTCAGCCTTATTAAGATCGATAAAACTCTTTGGCTGTGTTAAAACACATTCTCTTCTAGAATCCAATTCAAGAAGTTAGTTTTAACATCCAATATTACCATAACTCATTATCAAGATGAGTCACAATGGCTAAGTTAATCCGAATGAATAAATCACAACAACTGGTGAAAAAGATTGATCATAATCCACCTCGTGAATATAAAACTTTTACCACCAAAATTGCTTTGAAAACCCTAGGTTTTCCATTCATGTCTATATTGATCTTGAAGAACTATTTGCACTCAATAGGTCTAGCCTCTTGATGCAAATTTATCAAGTTCCAAACTTGATTACCAGACATTGAAATCATCTCGGATTATATGGCACCATGCCAATTTTTTTAGTAGCTGCACTCGTCATAGCTTGGATATAGTTCGAAGGTTCATCGCTTTCCAAAAGCATGACTTCATATCACTCATTGATCACAATACCTAAGTATCTGACTAAAAGAGATATATGCCTTCTGGACCTACAAGGGCTGGTATGGTTTCCAAAACCATAGGAATACTCTCAACCCAGTCTTGAGTATTCATCATTGGTTGTTCCACTTGAACCTCGTTCAAGATAACCGAGCTCCCACTGACTTTCTAGGAAAGATATCTCTTTTCAAGAAAATCACCATCTCGAGCAACAAAATATTGTTCTCAGATAGATCGTAGAATTTGTACCCTCGAGTTTCATATGGACATAGCATAAGGAAACTTTTGTCCCATTTGAGTTCAAGCCCTGTAGAGATAAATCTCTTCATAGAAGCTATAGAACCTCAAATCTTGATGAAAACAATTTAGGGACCCTCCCTTTCCATACCTAGTATGGTGTCTTTATCAACAGCTTTTGACAGTGTCCTATTCAGTGTATAGGTTGAAGTCAAGAATAGTGTGTTCCCAAAAGAGTTTAGTAGTTCAATTAGACCCATCATCGATAGATCGAATTCTATCTAATAGAGTTAGTTTTCTCTTTTCCGAAACATAACCTTCATGTGCTTGTGAATTAATAGGTTCCACATACATCAGTATGGATCATTCCTAATTAATTACTCACATGTTCTCCTTTCTCCAAGAAATATGACATTGTTATCTTGTCCATCACACATCATTCACATGTATCAAATGACTCCAAGTCAAATGATTTTAGAATGCCTTCTTAAAGAAGCTTCGTTACATGTTTAGATGTTGATTTGACCTAATCAGCAATGTTATAGTTATGTCTCATTGAGACTTATTCGATTCGGCCCTTGTGTTAATGTTATATATGATTTGTCAAGTTAAAGTATACATAAACAATATAATAATCGTACCAAAACAAAGAATAATTCACAATTAAAATAGTTACCAAACTATTTCATAGTGAAAAACTAATCCATCAGTATCCAATACTTAACCAATATTCATTGTTTATTGAAGGTACGAAAACATAGTTATAATACTGAAACAAGGCCCTAAGGCAAAACAACATCATATGATCATACGGCTAATGCAGCGACCTTCGCTCCATTTCTCGCCCGTAGATCGACATCTCTACTCACCAAACTTATACTTCTATGTAGTTCCTCCACATGCAAATGTGAGAACTACGTTTGGCATCCAATACCCAAGAAGTAGAATTTTTGTGAAGTTTAATGTCTATAACATTAATACCTGAAGATGAAGCAACCCCGTTCTTCACATTTTCTTTGAACTTTGGGCAAGTTCAATTATTCTCAATAATTGACTCTTATTCGAATTCTAGTTCACAATTATTCCAATATCAAAACGTGATAAATCGTAAGTGAAAACTCGAAATTTTCTAACCAGCGATTTTATCATGCAATTGAAGCCCTATCTCTCATAAAGTATGAGGGAGCCAACCAGACAATCGACTAACGCCATCCAATGGCTCGAAAGTCTCTAATTTATGTCATTGATGAACTAAGTGTTTTTGGATTAGATCACTCCCCGAGGTGAAAATAATCATAACTTTAGAATTCATCATATGAAAGATAAATTAGGCATTTGTTTTGAAACTGAATAAATATGAACTTCTACTTGTTTGCAATTAGTGTCCTACACTTTTGCAGTAGACGCGTTCAGATTCCCTAGGAACCCGAGTATCCTTTTTGCCCATGCTCTTTTGTATAACCCATCCCGTATCATAAGAATTTCCCTCTTAGGATCCTTCTCAATCTTCGGCTCTACAACCTTGAGCATCCCGTGGATCTCACGTAGCGATTTCTTCAAACCATTCATATGGAAAATTTAGCCTAAAGGCATCATAACCATCATGATAGGATTGAAGTATGAAATCGGTTGCCAACTCATCATCTTAGGAAAAACCTAGGCGATCACTTTTAATCAAATAATCCAATCATTTGATGCACATGTGGTCCCTTAGGTTCCCCTTTCTCCAGCCAAGCTGAAGCGATGGCCCTGGTCACACCGAACCGCTCAATCATTGCATATTCCCCGAACATGATATTGAGTTGTTCAATGATATCTTAGGATGTGGTTATCTAACACAATTTCCTTGTCTTCGTATTTGAGGACCATCCTCAAATTACGTTGTGAATCAAGAAAATTTGTTCAATTTTTCATAATCAAGAATTGAACCAAACATGAATTGAGTTGATATTTGACATGATAAACTACAAACGAAAGATAACTAAAGTATGTAAACATTCACAAAGCGGTAAACAAATAAGGTTGTCTAACAAGCTACTTATTTATTCCATTTTGTTCAATCGATATCTAATATCGTTGTTCCCTTGAACAAAACGATCCCAAGACCCTCATCTTGCGAATCCTTAAGCCGACTGAGTCCGCACTTAAGAAAACCAAGATAGGTAGACATCCCTTGTCAATGAAATCTAATGTCACTCTCGGTCGATAAGAATCCCATTCTATCTCATGTCTCGATAGCCACGCCTGCAGTGGATCTATCGATGAGAAAACCAAATTCACGTCTAAGGGTCTAACCCTTACTTCCACTATCCCAAGATAACGAGTGATACCCCGCTGAGGCGAACCTATCAACTTATGATCGAGGGTTTCATGGGTGTGATGTTTTGGACAAGACATTATACTCATTATTTTGGGGACATGCATGTTTAAGGTTGTATGTATGTTGGTTGAACATTTATAACATATATAAACCTAGAACTAGCACAGCAAGCAATACATACTCGAATGGCCCCTAAACCTCACAACACACAGAAAAAAGAACGAACGAAAAATAAGCAAAACTCCATGAGTAGCGCCCCGTACACCGAAACGTCGTCAAGCTGATTTTGAGGGGGTAGCGACCGCTACCCCTAGGGTAGCGACCGCTACCTCAGTCCAGGAGGTTTTTCGGCCCGAGCAGCGACCGAGGAGCGTTGCGCATAGCGTTCGGGGTAGCGACCGCTACCTGCTCCAGAAGCTGAAAAAGCACTTCTTCTTGCTTCGTTTCTCTTCGTTTTTGTCGGTGCTTCGAGATCCAAGGTCGATCCGTGGATCAAATCCACTGCTTACAAGTTGTACAATACATATGTAAAAGAAACCTATCTATTACAAATGATTCCAAGGCACGCAGTCCTCCAAATTACAACTGATTCCAAGGCACGCAGGCCTCAAAACTAAAGCCATTCGGTACGTAAAAAACACGATTGCATTCACCCAACCACTATCTGTGGTTGGCCTTACATCTAAGACAAGCAATCAACACCACAACAAAGAAGCACATAAGAGCAATTATGTTGTTTAAAATTGTGTCCAACACAAAACATGTGCACGAGCCCTAGGCTCTGATACCAATTCAAGGTTTTCGATGCCGATCCAATCGCTCGATTACCTTGTTCGTGTGTGCGGAAGCGTGTAAAACAATAGAACACGAACAACATGAAGATCTAGGCACACATTATATGTATAGACACGTTTATATATATATACATCCAATATATATATATAGGGATTAACGAGAACACTTACAACCTGTGTAGCGTGCTTCGTTGATGTTGATGAAGGTGGTGTTGAGTCGATTGAACCACCTTCATGGATCAGTCACTAGATGCTCTCCTTGTGAATGACCTCGTCACTCTTCTTGTCTAGATCGCCTGGATGTTCAAGCCGCATAAATGGCCCGGCCTCTACGTGTTGCACACGAACCCGGATGATGAACATGCTTGTGGCTTGTAAAGACGCATCTCCAAGAGCTCTTTTCTCTATCTTTTTGTGTGGAATTTCGTGGGTGATGTTCAAGTGTCATGAAAATCAGATTTTCATGCCTTTATTCATCTCCATTAACCACTCCATGTAACCCCCCATTATGTGCATCATAATGCACAAGTAATGGTGGTTAATGGGGAGATGAAAGGACACCTCCACCTAATCATGCCAAATCATGATATGTGGTCCCATTTGCTTGTGTGGCATGCCATGTCACACTATGTGACATGCATTCCATGCAAGCCATGCATCCCATGCATGTATAATTCCACTTAAATATTGATTCTAAATCTATATAATTAACAAGCAACGTAATTCATCATCGAGTCCATGTGTGACCCTGTAGGTATGATTATCGTTCAATATTATATTACTCCCAGTAATAAACTATATTATAGACTAATCATTTAACATCCAAAAGACGACCTTATGACTTTATAGATTGCACACGTAGGATTTGAAGGACACAACCCAACACAAAATTTCCTATAACTGTCTACATCAATTAATCCAAAATCCCATTAGCATAGCAAGCCACGTGGTGTGGACGTTTACTACGCCAAAAGACTTTTATAATTGACTCCCAATTACTTGATACATTCGATCTTGTAAATCAAGACGCGGAGAATCATAAGTGAAACTCGAAGTTTTCTAACCAGTGATTCACCATGCGAACAACCCTATCTCTCATAGAATGAGGGAGCCGAGCAGACAATCGATCAAGTCATAAAATGACACGAAAGTCTCTAATTTGTGTCATCCACGTGATCAAGTGGATTTGGCTTCATTCCACTCCCCGGGGTGAGAATGAGTCGACTTGAAATCAGTTTCAGAAAGACAAATTAGGCATTGTTTGATAAACTCAATCAATGTTTCTTGTAAAATGAATTGCAAGAATTCTCCTCCAATGACTTATCTATGCGAACTTCAAAAGTTCATAAAAGTCACCAAGAGAACAGCAATGGAGACCGTGGGATTGTTTCCAACCCCTCTCTCACTTAGATTTTTACAATAAAGGGATACGCTATCTAATGCATAATTAAATACACATAAGCATGCATACATGAAATTAAAGCACATAAATATTATCACATAGTCAAAATAATACTAGAATATTATTTTCCGACTATCATGGCTTTATTCCATCCCCGTACGCATCTTCTAGTCTTCAGTCTTCGTTCTTGAATGCTCCATGTGACGAGAATATTAATTCCAATATTTAAATCTGTTTATTTTTAATAAATCCAAAAGTTACTCAATTCGAAAATTAAGTCAATCGAATAAATCAAAAATTAAATTAAATATTATTAATATTTTTATTTATTTTCATTTTCCTTTCTAATTCAATTAAATCTTTAGAATCCTATCCAAGTCAAATTTGGAATATTCTAGAAGACTTCCACAATTGAATAATGAAATAAAATAAATTAGGACTCTTCTACTTTCCATATTAATTAGAATCCTAATCCATGAATATTCCCATAAAATAGGAATAATCAATTAGGAAACCTAATTAATTCCAATTTAATTATTTTCCTATTCCATGAGAGTTCCTAAAAATAAGAACACTCAAAATAAGAAAGCCGAATTTAATTAGGAAAGTGTATCTCGGTAGAAGTAGCACGGGGTGGGATCTCCGCACCACCCCCACCGACCGACCGGCCACCAAGGAGGGCAACCGCCGCCACCACCCAGCCGGCCGGCCACCACCTTGCCGGCGGCAGCCCCAGCCGAGGGGTGATCGAGCCCCTCCCCTTGCCATCGATCGTGTGGGATCGATCACGGGGTTGATCGATCCCCCGGTCCTTTTCGTCTTCTTCGTCACACACTCGTTCTCCGGCGATCGTTCCAACATCGAACCAACGTAAATAAATTCCTAAAATTTAAATTACAATTTTGGTATCGATTATATATATGAAATCGACCCTATACAATTTCCGGAAAATATAGAACAATAATAATAAATCCTAAATTAGGTCAACCCCCGAATTTTTTACTATTACAAGCATTCATCCAAATAAAACGAATCTCGACATGTCCGAATGTTTAATAAACCAAAAATCATGACAAAATAATTAACGAAAAATTATAAGCCATAATAGTCGGAAATCCTTGCAAGGTAGAACAATAATCCAACATACACAGGAACTTAGAACCAACGCTCTGATACAAATTGTTGGAAATCGATATCCCGGGCTATCAAAAATATCGCAGAACCGATAGCCCGACCGAAATCCTCGATCGCCGGACAACCAACCGCGAACCACCGTACGAGCCGGAGCTCAACCGAGCACCACCACGGTCCGCCCGTGGTGCCCAGCCGAGCCCCCGCGAGGGGCTCGCGATCGCCTCGCGGCTAATCGCTGGGGATGCATCGAGCATCCCCGGGGCTGCTCGTAGCAGCCCCGCAGCGAGTCGCATGACTCGCTGCCAGCGGGGCGGATCACCCCGTGCGAGCCGCTACGGGTGAACCCGTAGCACGCACAAGGTCGCTGCGGGCGATCCACAGCTGACCCGCGATCGATCCTCGTGATCGATCGCACCCCTCGGCTCCAGCCGAGGGTTCCTCGCCACGATCTCGGCGGGGATCTCTAGGCTGCCGGCGGTCCGGTGGTCTTCAACCACCACCGCCTGGTCTATCCCCGTCCCCGATCTCGTTCGTTTCCCGGACCTTCGGTTCATGTGTATATCACGATAAAATCATATAATCATAAGAGGGGGTTTATGATTACTACCTTAGTCTCGTTGTGCGGAGAAACGAGATTGATTTGAAGACCTTTGAATCTTCCCACGTATTCCTTGCACTTCGTTCGAACGTCGTGTGGGCGACGATCCTCCGAACTCCTATGGATCTCCTTCACAACTCTCTAGAATATCAAGTATGATAATCTTGTCTTGTAGGTTATTAATTGTGAAGAACATGTAGTGCTTTTATAGGCTACGTAGGGATCTAAAGGAGGTGGAATATTGGGCTTCCAATATTAATGATTAAATTGAGTCCAAGCTCAAATCCATTAATCCATTAATATTAATTATATATTACCTCCACTATATAAATATAATTGCACTCCCAATATTCACCATATTATATCAAATAATATTATCTCCGGTAGTATTATTTATTCCGTGCGTTTAAGATATAAATATTCATGAATAAAATTAATTTATTGCTTGATTAATTTATTTATCTCTTATATCCGAGAATAGTACCATTCAACTTTAATTATTATGCGGAACAAATCCACTCATGAGGTTTGCATAATAATTCCTTATGAACTCTTCTCGGGGATATTATCAACCCTTTCAAGGACACACTTTCCCGTCAAGAATTCACGGCATGCCATACATAAAATACCGTGACCCAACTTTGCCGGTAATTGACCGGTTATTCTAATCGGTCAATTCCTTTGGAAAATCAAAGTCACTAATATTAAATGCACAGACCCGCAATAATATTAGGGATTAAGAATAAAATACACTGAGAATTAAATCGATTATCCAAGGCAATCCTAATCGATAAATCTTAAGCGATCCGCTCAATACACCAAGTGTACAATTATGATAAAATAATCAAGACCGATTATTTTCTCTCTCATACAACGACTATACCGATGGATTGGTCCTTGTCCATCTAGGTCGTAAGCTACTGTTCAATTATATACGAGTAACCGATAGTATGATCTTCCGTGTGACGACGCACACCATACTAACTACAACGTGTATAATCCAGGACTATAATTTGCATATATTTAATTATAAATAATTAAAAGCAAACGATTATTTATTTATTCAATAGATTAAATACTATGACCGGGAGTTTACGTTACTTAAATCTAGACATTAAGTATACAACTCCATCACAATTTCACTTACAATAAAGACTTCAAGATTATCAGCTACTTCAAGAAACATTACAACATTATACCAGTTGACGGTCATATTAAGTTCGAGTTTGGTTAAATTAACAAATTTCCCCATTGAAACAGTTTCTTCTATGTCAATAAGCTGCAGAGAAAATCAGATTTAAGACCACGAGCAGGGTATATAAATACAGACAGAATGAGACTAAGGAAAAAATCAGAATGTACCATCTCATCAAAATGACTTGTGATTTTCAGGGAGGTCTTCGTTGGAAGGAAAGAGAGAATGTGATGTAGGATCTCATCCGGTAATCCGCTTAGCATATCAATTTTTCTTTTTCTTCTCCCCATTTTGAGAATTGGATTATAACCCAATTAATTAACTGATTAGGGTTTGTAAAAAAAAAACAGTTTCTTCGAAATTAAAACTTCATTTATTTGCAGATGAAGAAAAGAATATAAACAAGGGCATTCTTTGGGTGAGCTAAAAATGAAACAAGGACAGAGAGTGAAAGCCGAACCTGAAGCTCAAGGTAAAAGGTGATGTTGCGAATTCGGATCCGGTTTCGGAGTATGGATAATCGGAGCACTCCGGTTCGGCCGGCCGGTTGAAGGAGACGCCAACACCGAAGGATTCAGAAACCAACGTAAATTACGAATTTGCGCGTACAAATTTGCGGAGAAGAGAACTAGGTGTAGCGCGCACCCCCATTTCCTCTAATTACACTTCCATACATTTATAATTTTAATTATATATTATTTTTACTTTATACATGATCTTCCCAATTTACCCTATACATTTAATTAACAATATATTACTCTTATTAATAGCAGATTAAACGCCAAGAAAAATTTTTTTTTCGCAAATTCTCTTAATCTTCTCTCTAAACTTTACTAGCTAATTGAGAGTTTGAGTTGAGACAGTTGATAATTAAAAGTGTTCTTGCTCATCAATTTAATTATCCCATTACGAGCTTGTTTTCGCCTCTTTTCTTAATATGTTTTTTTTCTGCGGTTGATTAGGCGTTGAGGTGAGAGAGGATTTCTTATACTGCATAAGTTCGAATCTGATAAGCTATTTTACCAGACCCCTAGGGCAGTCCACTTCCACGGCGACGACGAGTGTGAGCGCTTAGTTCGGGATGGCCTCGCTTTTGCCGCTGTTGAGTGCTTTTTTGGCTGACACGTTTTTTGGACGATACCGAATGATTATTGCCGCTTCTATATCTTGTATATTGGTTAGTTGCAGATTAATTTTGAAAAATTAAAAAAGAAAAAGTATGATATATGATGCATGATATTTACTCTGTTTCTTATTCTCGTGAGTGTATTAATTTAGTGTTGTCAGTTGGGTAACTGAGTTTGTCAATTCGATTATGATACTGGGTCTGAGAGAGGTTGATGAGCAGAAACATGTTGTCTCAATTTTCAAGGTTCACCTGCGTATGAATTTAGTTTAGAAGCTTTAGTGTTTTTCAATTTAATTATCAACCACTCAAACTCTCAATTAGTCAGTGAAGTTTAGAGAGAAGATTAAGAGATAAAAAACAATTTATTTTTTGGTGTTTAATCTGCAATTAATAAGAGTAATGTATGATTAATTAAATGTGTAAGGCAAATTAGGAAGATAATGTGGTGTATAAAGTAAAAATAACAAATAATTAAAATTATAAATATTTGGAGGTGTATTTAGAAGAAATAAGGGTATGAATAACGCTACCCCGAGAACTAATTTCTGACTCTGCACTTTGCACCTTTCAGTCTTTTGTATTTCATTTACTAAAGGGTGTTGTTGCACCCCTCTTTTCTCTAAGTTCACCCTTCTACTTAATACACCCCCTATATAAAATATAAAATTTATAATTTTACTAAATACACTTATCAATCTACCAAATATACCTTTTAAAAAAGCAATGAAAAGAGATTATCACGTTGATCCAACTGTACATAATTTTCACCACTTTTTATGTTATGTTCTACTATTTGAATTCTTAAATCCCATAGGGGTGATCGAGAAGCTATCCCTCCCCCACCGGCGTCAATCAAAAAATTATTAGCCACGGAGATTATTTAAATGATAATGACATACCCAAATTTTAAAAAATACTGTCCTAAAGATCGAATAATAGTTCAAAGAAATCATTCGAGAAGCTATCCCTCCCCCACCGGCGTCAATCAAAAAATTATTAGCCACGGAGATTATTTAAATGATAATGACATACCCAAATTTCAAAAAATACTGTCCTAAAGATCGAATAATAGTTCAAAGAAATCATTGAGTGCGGAGATTACTCGTCGATGATCGCGGCGTTCGAATTGTAGTTGTTCAACAGCGAGACATCATTCGCTGAAATGCTAAATTTTTCGAATCCAAAGTCATAATTATTTCGCTGAAACGCTAAATTTTCGAATCCAAAGTCATAATTAGGACAAATGAAAGGGAAGAAGTGCAAGCAAACCAAGTGGGGTCCGCTCTTCTTGTTTCGAACTTGTAGCGCGAGACTGTGGTGAATACTCGGGGTCATGCTATAAATTGAGGGGAAATCGGGAGATAATTTTTTCAAGTTCGGGTCGGATAAAGAGATCGAAGATTTTTTTTACCTCGAGATAGGGTAACCGGAGTTGTTCGCAGACGAATCGGCGACTTCGATCAGCGGTGCTTTATCCGCAATTGGGAAGGTAGCTCATGTGTTGTGGGGGTGAAGACATAAGAGGCGGTAGTGGGTGAAATTTCGTTGTCGGTTTATTCATTTAAGTTGGCGAAATGAATGGATTGAATGATTTTTCCAGTGACGAGGTTCTCATAGGAGCTTGATTTACTGATTGCGTTAACATTTTATCTATTTTATTATAGGGGTAGTTTAGTTATTTTACAAAGTAATTAAAAATATAATAATTAAAAGGAGTGTGTTAATCAATTTTGAGGGTGTAAATAAAATTAGCCTTTACTAAATTTCTACCCAAAAAATACATAAATATATTATATAACTTTTAAAAATAAACCTAAATCATCATTATATAATAAATAAATTATAATTAAAAATATTTGAAAAAAATATTTATTAATTAACACTAAAATTATTTGGGACTTGTTTGTGACCGATAGATATCATATCATTATGGACAAACGAACATTTCAACTGCCTTCGAATCACCCAAGAGCAACTCAAACTCGCTTGTTATATACAAAAACTTGAAATACACACCTTAACTTGAATGGAAGAGCACAAAATTTGGATCAATAATTATTATATTTGAGCTCCAAATTTGCATGGCATTTTTTTTTTACTGAAATACAATTCTCTTCTTAAATTATTTAAACATTATTCATTTAATTAAAAATATAGGAGTAGAACTTAAATTGTGGATGAAATTCTACACAAAAATACTCTTTCTATTCCGTATCAATTGTATAAACAGCAAATGAACTATGACAACTAAGACAACTACGGGGCTGTATTCGTTTACGATTTTGTAGAATTTTAATTGACTTTAAAAAGTCTATAGATTTGTAAAATCCATAGACTCTATGCAGAGTTTTCCTGATTTTATGATTGATTTTCGTGTTGAAAAGAAGTCCGTCGAAATCTCTCCTAATTACGAGAGATTTTGAAAAGTCAAATCTAGTTTTAAGTTTTAAAAAGAATTCATTAAAATCCACAAACTATTAAAATCTATTAAAATCCATGGAGTGTTGAATACCTATAAATTTTTTAAGACTTTTTAAAATCCTAATTTAATACCTTCGAATTTTAATGGACTTTTAAAAATCCGAATTGAATACCCTTGGATTTTAAAAGTCTATTAAAATTCTATAGACTTCTAAATCAATACACCCCTAAGTATAAGTATATGCATGATAAAAGGCATACTAGTATGATATTTGTATAATTGTATTGTACTCCCTCCCTCCTACTATTATTCCTACTATTATTGTAGTAGCATTTGTTTATTTCTAGTAATGAAACTTAATTTTTTTATATAATGAAACATATTAATAGTAATTTGAAAAAATAAATAGAAATAGAAATAAGAAACTCTTGAAATCACATAAGTGGCACCTTTTTACTTCAAAATTTTATTCGCCATTCTAATAGTCGAGTTATTGAATAGTGAATACTAGTACAAGTCAAAAGGGGCCTCCTATCGTAATTCCTATGCATATATGCCCTCAAAATAAATTTATATAACACCCTCTCCCTATCTCTAAAGTTATGCATGCAAATTTAGTCAACATTTATAACTCAACATTTACAATATACAGTACATTACATAAATTGCAAAATAAATATATCAATAAATGTTTATACATACATTTATATATTTATAAGTTCAAATTCTCAGACCAAATCATCCACATCCTTAATAAGGAACAATATTAATGCTATGACTGCCTCATATAGTAGTACTGAAATCACACAACATTTTTTTCTTATCTCCCATTTAGAGCAGCAAACTGCGCAAACATTGCAGTCCCAGAATGCTCCTCGATAATCGGAACCTCGGTAGGAGCCTTATCGCCACCAGCCCGATCCGAACCAGAACCCGACCCCGTCACCTCGCCACGATTCTCGCCCCCAACAGACGGGGCACTACTCGGAGTCGCAGTCTCCGCATTACTACTACTACTCTCCTCCTCAGGACCATCACCTTTATTCGACGAAGACTCCTGCAGTTGCAACGCGTACTCCAAGTTCCACAGCACGTCTCCCATCGTTGGCCTATCCACCCCGTACTCCGCCAAGCACTTCTCGGACGCCTCTGCGAATTTCGTCATCGACTCGGGATTAATATCCCCGACGAGGCTCGGGTCAATGATTTTATCCAGCAAGCCTTTCCTCTTCCATTGCATGGCCCACTCAGCTAGATTCACCTGCTCCCGGGGGAGGGCAGGGTTTATGGCGGGCCGAGCACACAAGGCCTCCAGCAAGACCACCCCGAACGAGTACACGTCGGATTTATCCGTCAGCTGCTGCTTCCGGAAGTACTCGGGGTCGAGATACCCGAAACTGCCCTTCACGGCCGTGCTGACGTGGGCCTGATCTTGACCGGGGGCGTCCTTCGACAGCCCGAAGTCGGCCATCTTCGCGATGAAGTTCTCGTCGAGGAGGATGTTTGTTGTCTTCACGTCGCGGTGGATGATGCCCTGTGCGGCCCCCGTGTGGAGGTAGTGCAGACCTCTCGCTGCCCCGATGCATATCTCGAGCCTTTGCTTCCAGGATAAGTGGGGCATGTTGTCCTTGCCGTAGAGATGGTCCCGCATGGGCCCGTTTGCCATGAACTCGTAAACGAGAATCATTTCCGAGTTCTCGTCGCAGTAACCGATTAACGACACTAAATGTCTATGTCTGAGCTTAGACAGGATCTGAATCTCCGTCTGGAACTCGTGGATACCTTGCTCGGATTGCGGGTTGCCTCGTTTTACAGCTACTTTTTGGCCGTCGTCGATTTCGCCTATGTACACGTTCCCGAACCCGCCGACTCCGATGATTTGATTAGGCTCCCAGCTGTTGGTGGCGTCTTCGAGCTCGGAGAGCGAGAAGTATCGGCCGAGGCCCATAGTCGACGAGAAGACTTGGCTTTTCCGTGAGCCCAACGAGTTTTTGCTGCTCATGAAGGTGCTGTCTCCGGCGTGGATGGGGAGTAGCCACGACGAGAAGCTCTTGCTCTCGTTCCAGTCTTGAGGCCTCTTTTTCCACTTTACCGCCATCGCTCCGAGACCAACAAAAGCTCCGAACATCATCGCGAACCCGACGGCCGCGACCGTTCCGTTGGCCCCGCCGGTGGTGCCGTCCGCCCGTTTGCCGTCGGTGCCGAATTCGCCGTCCAAGCTGCCGACGGAGTTGTTCATCTTGAGGACCTCGAGGCCGTTGAGGATGGCGTTTTTCATGCCGGCGACTTCGTTGATCATCGGCCCGACTTGGACGGTTAGTGGGTCCATCTGGCCTGAGACCATGGCGGAATCGAGGACGAAGTCGGCGAAGTAGGCGGAGGTGAGGCCGCCGGCAGCGGTGGTTAGGTCGAGGCCGGTGATGGCGGATTTGCCGTTGATGTAGACGTTGAAGTAGAGGTCGTTTGTGGCTGTGCTCACGATGTCGGCGAAGTGGAGGCGGATGAGGTACTGGAACGACGCGTCGATTTTCATCTTCCATGTCACGTTGAAACTCGGGACCTGCATGCAGCGGTTATATCGAGAATTTTATTAATTAATTAATAAAATTTTATTAATTAATTACCGCCTACCTCAACTTTTGCGTCCGCCATCTGGGTGGCGGTGGCGTAAACCGTGGGCGGCGCGATCAAGGGGGACTCCCCTTCCGGATAGGTGATGACGTTGGGGGCGACGGAGACCGGGTTGCCGGTGAGTTTGGGGTCGAGGTAGGGCCCGTCCGGGACCCACGTCCTACCGAGGGTATCGTTCTGGGGGGTGATAAGGGGTCCGCCGGCGTTGAGGCGGTAGACCGTCTGGAAGGCGGCGTTGGAGAGCCCGGAGAAGTCGGCCTTGGGGAAGACGTTGGTGGCGAGGTCGCCGACGAGGATGTCGGGGGCGGAGACGAACTCGATGGCGCTGACGTAGGCGACGCTTCCTTGGTCGGGCTCGAAGGCGAAGGAGTAGGATTCGGTGGTGACGTTTACGAGGTACTCGTTGAAGGAGGTGGTGGAGTTGGCGGGGGCAGCGAAGTCGTGGATGAGGACGAGGTTGGTACTGGTCGTCACCTTGAACTTGGCGGCCTTGAGGTCCATTTGGGAGTTCTGGATCGGGGCGAAGTGGAGACGGATCCAGTGCCACCCGGGTCGGGTCACCCGGAAGGTGTAGGTCGCGGGGCTCTCGAAGATCTTGGCGGAGGCGTAGATCGGGGAGGGGAGGGCGTTGGGGTCGGCGGCGGAGACCTGGATGTCGCGGCCGGTGTACGAGAGGAACCCGGCGGAGTCGGGCTCGCCGAGGAAGGCGCGGCCGCCGGGGAGGGTGGTGGTGGCGGGGCTGCCGCAGTCCAGGAGGTAGTTGTCAGGAGGGGTGAAGGAGTCGGAGTTGGCGGGGGCGTTGATACGGGCGGAGAGGGAGGGGGGGAGGAGGGAGAGGAGGAGGAAGAGAACATGAACCAGGAGGGCCGCCGGGAGCCGGCGGCGAGCGGAGGATAGCCGCCGTGAAGGTGAGACTTCCACCATGTTGGATGATTGAATTTATTCGTTCATGAAAATGCTAAACTCCTCTCCTGGTTATGGGGGGATTAGAAAGAAAGAATGATGTGAGAAAGAGAAGGGATTGGGTATACAAGACAAAACGAGGGTTCGTATATGCTCCGATCTCGTAGGACTCATTGTGAGATGGGGAGATAACTTTGTTTCATTATTACTATTTATAGTAATCCTCTTAAAAATTTAAAATGTGATGAAATAATTAAATTCAAAAACTCAATATCTACTTGATGCCGATAAAAAACAATATAAACTAAAATCATAGAAAATGAATAAGGATTCTACGTACTTTAAATTTGTTTTAAAATGTGAATTAAATTCAAAAACTCAATATCTACCTCATGTAGAAAGTATTTATAAACTATAAGAACAATACCATTACAACAATATGAAATTAAAATCGTATTAATATCAAGGTTTTTGAATATTTAAAAGAGAGTAAAATATGAAATTAAAATCATATTAAAATCATATTGAAAAATATATATGTAATATCAAGGTGTTTGAATATTTAACAAGTGAAAAGAGAGTATTAATTCAAAATATAAAATTATTTATGTAATTAATATCACTGTAATTATTTATGTGTGAGTGCTTGAAGTTTATATATATAATGATTAATTTATGTCTATTTACACACTATAAATATTAAAATCATAGAAAATTAATAAGGATTTTACGTGCTTGAATTGATAGAGATATGAAAATTAATAAAGATTTTACGTGCTTGAATTGATAGAGATATTGATCTACATATAAGAGGTAATGCTTATTCACGGATCCACGCAATAAAAAAACTTTTACAACATTTATTGAAAGTTTCTGCAATTACCAATAACATTCTCTATAACATGAAATTAACACAATATAAATAATAAAATAAACTTCTACAACAATTACTGAAAGTTTATGCAATAATTAGTACTGACATTCTCAATAATATGAAATCAACACAATACAAAATACAATATATAATAAACTTATACAACATTTATTGAAAGTTTGTGCAATAATTAGTGATCGAAATTCTCTATATCATGAAATCAACACAATATTTCAGATTTCAGATTTCAGATTTCACGGCTATTTCAGATTTCTTCCGTACTGGGAAATTTGTTAAGGAGGTGAACTCGATGATTATTTCGCTTATTCCGAAGGTTGCTGCCCCGAAGCACCCTAAGGACTTTCGTCCCATCTCGTGCTGCAATGTGCTGTACAAGATGATAGCGAAAATTATTTCGAATCGTATGAGTGTCAGCATGGCGTTATTGGTCGACAGATCCCAGACTGCCTTTGTTCCCGGCAGACGTATTGGGGATAATATCCTCCTTGCCCAGGAGCTACTACAGGGATATGGACAGAGACGACTTCCAGCTATATGTGTGCTAAAAGTTGATCTGATGAAGGCTTATGACACGGTTGAGTGGAGATTTGTGCAGGCGACTTTGGAGACAATGGGATTCCATCAGGTGTTCATCGGGTGGATTATGGAGTGCCTCACTACTCCGGCCTACTCGGTGAACATCAATGGATCGGCTGAGGGGTATTTCAGAGGTGCTCGGGGTTTGAGGCAGGGGGATCCTATGTCTCCATTTATTTTTGTTCTTGTGATGGAGGTCTTACATGGGATATTGGAGTGGCATATCCGGGCTGAGCCGGAGTTCCAGTATCATTGGAGATGTGAGAGGACCCAGACTTATATGCTGAGTTTTGCTGATGACCTTCTACTTGCCTGTCATGCTGATCCGGTGTCTATCGCTGCACTCAGACGGGGAGTGCAGCTCTTCTCGACTTACTCCGGTCTACATGAGGATGTAGATAAGAGTAATATCTATCTTTCTATCCAGGCGCAGGATGATGTATCGATACTCCAGCCAGTGTTTGATTTCCCGGTCGGGACGCTTCCAGTGCGCTATCTTGGTGTCCCTCTGACCTCGTCTCGGTTGCGTCTGAGGGATTGTGCCCCCTGCTACAGAGGATCGATGCTCGACTGGGTTCCTGGACCTCTCGTACCTTATCTTATGCAGGGAGATTACTGTTAGGATGTGTCTTTCGATCCTACGTGTGCAATCGATGAAGTCATAAGGTCGTCTATGGATGTTAAATGATTATTCGATAATATTAATTGTTGGGAACAATATAATATTGATCGATAAAATCATACCTACAGGGTCACACACGAGCTCGATATTGATATACATTGCTTGATAAATATATTGATTTAGAATCAATATTTACGTGGATTTAATTCCCATGCATGGGATGCATGGCTTGCATGGATGCATGTCATATAGTGTGACATGGCATGCCACACAAGCAAGTGGGACCATCTAATGGTGTGTGGCATAATGAGGTGGAAATGTCCATTCAAATTCACCATAATCACACCTTAATGTGTGATAATGATGGGGCATCAATATCACCATCAAGGAGGGGGTTACAAGGTGGTTTTGATGGCATTTTAAGGTGAACAAATGCTGATTTTTCAGCATAATTTTTCACCCACGAAATTCACAAAAGAGAGAGAGAGAAAAGAGGTTGTTCTTGGAGAATCAACTCGATCAATCAAGCAAGTCATCATTCGGGTTCGTGTGCAACACGTAGAGGCCGGGCCATTTGTGCGGCTTCAACATCCGGGCGATCCAAAGGCGTGACGGGGTCATTCCAGAGGTTAACAATCCGTGGCTGATCCATTAAGGTGGTTCAATCGACTCAACACCACCTTAACCAATTTCAACGATCACCAAATGTAAGAACTCGTTGATCCCTATATATATATATATATATATTGGATGTGTATATATATATATATATATTTGTATGTGTTCTTATACACATTATGTGTGCACTAAGATCCAAGCATGATAGATTTATATGCTTTACACGCTTCCGCACACACGGTATATCGATCGGATCGGTATACCGGTACCTTCAATTGGTATCAGAGCCTAGGGCTCGTGCACACTTTTGTGTTGGACACAAAAAGGTTTAATCAACATAATTGACTTATTTGTTTAATTGTGATTATGTGATTAGATGTAAGGCCGACCACCGTTAGTGGTCGGGTGAATGAAATTGTCGTTTTTTACGTTTCGATTGGCCATAGTTTTGGAGGGCTGCGTCCCTTGGAATCATTTGTAATAGATAGGTTTTCTATTTCAATTTGTATTGTTCAAACTTGTAAGCGATGGACTTGATCCATGGTTCGATGGAGGATCTCGGCTCTCCGGCGAAAACGAGAAGAAACGAAGCCAAAAGAAGCCAAACGAAGCCAAAAGAAGCAAAACGAAGCAAACTGGGCTGCTGGAGCCAAACGGCGGTCGCCGTTTGAGCTCCAGCGGGCGCCGTTTTGATTCGGCGGGCGCCGTTTTGGAAACGGCGACCGCCGAAAGGCCTTTTTTGGGGCAGGTGGGTTTTTGCCTTTTTGGCGGGCGCCGTTTTGGAAACGGCGACCGCCGGTGGTGTTCAGCGACCGTTGGTTGTAAAACGGCGGGCGCTGTTCGTGGTTTTTGAGGTAATGACTTGTTTTGACCAAAATCGGAGGGCACGGAACTAAAACGGAGGGCGAGGACCAGTCCAGAAGATGTTCAAGGCTTCTTTTAATACTTTAATTCTTTTCGTTTGAGAGTTGTGAGGTTCTAGGGGCCTTTCGATTTCGTATTTATTTGCTTTGCTAGTTATAGGTTGTTTTATGTTATAAATGTTCAACTTACATATAAACAAACCTATGCATGCAAATTCCCAAAATAATGAGTATAATGTCTTGTCCAAAACATCACTCCCATAAAGCCCTCGATCATAAGTTGGTAAGTCCGCCTCAGCGGGGTACCACTTGTTATCTTGGGATAAGTGGGAGTAAGGGTTAGACCCTTACACGTGAGTTTGGTTTTCTAATCGATAGATCCACTGCAGGCGTGGCTATCGAGACATGAGATGAGAATGGGACTCTCATCGACCGAGAGTGACATTAGATGTCATTGACATGGGATGTCTACCTATCTTGGAGTTCTTAAGTGCGGACTCAGTCGGCTTAAGGATTCGCAAGATGAGGGTCTTGGGATCATTTTGTTCTAATTTATTAAAATTTCAAAAACAAATGCCTAATTTGTCTTTCATTCGATGAATTATAAGGTTAGGGTTATTTACACCTCGGGGAGTGATTTAATCCTAAACACTTAAGTTTATCAATGACACAAATTAGAGACTTTCGAGCCATTGGATGGCGTGAATCGATTGTCTGGTTGGCTCCCTCATTTTAATGAGAGATAGGGCTTCAATTGCATGATAAGATCGCTGGTTAGAAAACCTCGAGTTTTCACTTACGATTTATCACGTTTTTGTCATTAAAATAATTGGGAACGACGATATTGGATATCGAATGAACAAAATGGAACAAATAAAGTAGTTTTGCTAGACAACCTTATTTGTTTACCGCTTTGTGAATGTTTACTTACGTTATTTATCTTTCTTCTGTAGTATAATATGTCTGTCTCAACTCAATTCAAGTTCAGCTCTATCTTGGATAGAGAAAAGTTGAACAACACCAATTTCCTTGATTGGCAACGTAACTTGAGGATAGTCCTCAAATACGAAGAAAAGGAAAGTGTGTTGGACAAACCCCTTCCCGTGCTTCCCGCTGATGGGGGCACGGATGCCCAAAAGGCATCATATGCCCTTGCTAAGAAAGCCTCGAATGAGGTGACATGTTTGATGTTGGCATCCATGGTACCCGAGTTGCAAAAACAATTCGAGTTCATGGAAGCCTATGACATCATAGAAGAGCTCAAGAGCATGTTCGGGGAACAGGCTAGGATTGAGCGCTTCGGTGTCACCCGGGCTATAGCAACAGCTAGGCTGGAAAAGGGTAAACCCGTGGGACCACATGTACAACAAATGATTGGATTATTTGCTTCAAGTGCTCGCCTCGGTTTTGCATATGATGACGAGTTGGCTACCGATTTCATTCTCCATTCTCTTCATGATGGTTATGACGCCTTTAGGCTGAATTACCACATGAATGGACTGAAGAAATCGCTTCATGAGCTCCATGGGATGCTTAAGGCTGCTGAGCCGGCGATTAAGAAGGACCCTAGGAGGGAAGTTCTTATGATTCGGGAAGGAGGTACCAAAAAGTCCAAGGGGATTAAGAAACCAGAAGTGAAAGGCAAAGGGAAAGGGAAAGTTGTGGCAACTCCTTCCAAAAGGTTCTTGAAAGCTTCTAAGGTTCCTGGGGAATCTGAGTGTTTCTACTGCAAGAGTGTTGGACACTACAAGCGAGATTGCCCCAAGTTCAAGGAGGATGTGAAGAACGGTGTCGTTCCTTCATCTTCAGGTATTTATGTCATAGACATAAACTTTACAAATTCTTCTTCTTGGGTATTGGATACCGGATGCGGTGCTCACATTGTTTCACATGTGCAGGGACTGCAAAGAAGTAGAACTTTGGTAAAGGGAGATGTCGATCTGCGGGTTGGAAATGGAGCGAGGGTCGCTGCATTAGCCGTAGGATCTTATGATTTGTGTTTGCCTTCGGGCCTTGTTTTAGTATTGAATAATGTTTATTTCGTTCCAAGTATTACCAAGAACATTATTTCTATTTCAGTATTGGATACTGAAGGATTTTCCTTCACTATAATAAATGGTTTATTTACTATTTCAAAAAGTGGAGTGTTCTATGGTTCGGCACGATTAGAACATGGTTTATATATACTTCAACTTGACAATCATATATATAACATTGATACCAAAAAGGCCAAATCGAATGAATTCAATGAAACCTACCTTTGGCATTGTCGATTAGGTCACGTCAACATTAAACGTGTAGAGAAACTTCTTAAAGAAGGTATTCTCAAATCTTTTGACTTGGAGTCATTTGATACATGTGAAGGATGTTTGATGGGCAAAATGACAAAGTCACCTTTTCTAGGGAAAGGAGAACGTGCAAATGATCTATTGGGTTTAATCCATACTGATGTATGTGGCCCAATGAGCTCACAAGCACGTGGAGGTTATTTCTACTTCATAACTTTTACCGATGACTTAAGTAGATATGGTTATGTCTACTTAATGAGGCATAAGTCGGAAGCCTTTGAAAAGTTCAAAGAATTCCAAAATGAAGTTGAGAATCAACTTGGTAAGAAAATAAAAGCCATTCGATCGGATCGAGGTGGTGAATATCTTAGCCAAGAATTCGATGATCATCTTATGAGTTGTGGTATTCTATATCAACTTACTCCTCCTGGAACACCCCAGATGAATGGTGTTTCCGAAAGGAAGAATAGAACCTTATTGGATATGGTTCGATCGATGATGAGCCTTTGTGAACTTCCAAAATCTTTTTGGGGACACGCACTTTTAACAGCGGCCTATACACTGAATAGGACACCGTCAAAAGCTGTTGATAAGACACCATACGAGATATGGAAAGGGAAGGTCCCTAACTTGTCTTATATCAAGGTTTGGGGATGTGAAGCTTATGTGAAGAGAAATATCTCTACAAAGCTTGAACCCAAATCGGATAAATGTTTCTTTGTTGGTTATCCAAAAGAAACACGAGGGTACCACTTTTACAACCAATCTGAGAACAAAGTCTTTGTTGCTCGAGATGGTGTATTTCTTGAAAAGGAATATCTTTCCAAGAAATTAAGTGGGAGCTCAGTTGAATTGAACGAAGTTCAAGAAGACTTGAACGAGGTTCAAGAAGATCAAACTGAGATGGACACTCAAGACCAAGTCGAGAGTGCTCCAGTGGTTTTAGAAACCACACCTAACCCTCGAAGGTCCGGAAGGATTAGATCTCAACCTGACAGATACTTAGGTATCCTGACAAATGAGAGCTATGAAGTCATGCTTTTAGAAAGCAATGAACCTTCGACCTATATCCAAGCTGTGACGAGTCCAGATTCCGAGAAATGGCAGGGTGCCATGAAATCCGAAATGGAATCAATGTCTGAAAATCAAGTTTGGAACTTGGTCGATTTGCCTAAAGGGGCTAGGCCCATTGGATGCAAATGGATTTACAAAATAAAAACAGACATGAATGGAAAACCTAGTGTTTTCAAAGCAAGGTTGGTGGCAAAAGGATATAAACAAATTCACGGGGTGGATTATGATGAAACCTTTTCACCAGTTGCTATGATTAAATCCATTCGGATTCTCTTAGCCATTGCTGCTCATTATGATTATGAGATATGGCAAATGGACGTTGAAACCGCCTTCTTGAATGGGATTCTAGTCGAGGATGTGTTTATGACACAACCAGAGGGTTTTATCGATCCTAATCAGGCTGAGAAAGTATGCAAGCTTAATAGATCCATCTATGGATTAAAGCAAGCATCTCGGAGCTGGAATCTTCGGTTCGATGAATCCATACAAGAGTTTGGATTTCAAAAGAACATGGAAGACTCTTGTGTTTACAAGAAGGTCAGTGGGAGTTACGTTGTATTCATTGTGTTGTATGTCGATGACATACTCCTTATTGGAAACAATATTCCTATGCTTAATTCTGTTAAAGAATGGCTAGGAAGATGGTTTTCAATGAAGGATCTTGGAGAAGCACAGTACATATTGGGCATCAAGATCTGTCGGAACAGATCACAAAGGATGCTTGGACTTAGTCAAGCAACCTATATTGATAAGGTGCTTGACAGGTTCAGAATGAAAGACGCCAAGAAGGGTCTCATTCCAATGACTCATGGTACATCTTTAAACAAGAGTCAGTGCCCTTCGGGACCTGATGAGCAAATAAGGATGGCAAATATTCCTTATGCTTCGGCAATAGGGTCTATTATGTACGCCATGATATGTACACGACCGGATGTATCGTATGCTTTGAGCATGACGAGTCGGTTTCAAGGAAACCCAGGTGAGGCGCATTGGACTGCGGCCAAGAATATTCTTAAGTACCTTAGAAGGACTAAAGAGTATTTTCTTGTCTTTGGAGGACAAAAAGAGTTGGTTGTGACAGGATATACGGATGCAAGCTTCCAAACAGACAAAGATGATTTCCGGTCTCAATCCGGATTTGTCTTTTGTCTGAATGGAGGTGCGGTGAGCTGGAAGAGTTCCAAGCAACCCACCGTAGCTGATTCTACTACAGAGGCTGAGTACATTGCTGCATCAGAAGCAGCAAAGGAGGCCGTTTGGATGAGAAAGTTCTTAGATGAGCTCGGTGTCGTACCTAGTTCGGCCCATCCGATAGCTCTCTATTGTGATAATAGTGGAGCTATCGCGCAAGCCAAGGAGCCTAGGGAGCACCACAAATCCAAACATGTACTCAGGAAGTTCCACATTCTCAGGGAGATAGTTAGTCGTGGAGACATCGAGATAAATAAAGTTGCAACTGATGATAATGTTGCAGACCCGTTAACTAAACCACTCCAGCAGTCAAAGCATGATGCTCATACGACTGCAATAGGGATACGATATCTTAGAGATGGATTGTGATTCCTATTACTGTATTGTTTACTTTTGGAGTTTATCTAAACATTCACGTATCTTTTATGATATTCAATAAATTTCTTCATATAATTGTGATTTAAATTGTATGAATTGTCCAAATGATTAAATTATATTAATTGGGTTATGAGGTCGATTTACCACATAAATGAAGTCCCAATTGTTGAACTAATATAATTAAATCATAGAATTGTTCCTAGTTCGTATTATCAAGTACGGACAAACTGATAATACAATGAACTAGATTGTAATGTGTACTATAGCGCCGCTTCATGGGCTAGTGATGTGGGACATCAAGTACAATTACATAGATATTAGCTGGGAGCTAATGATCGAACAGACCCGACTGGAATAGTATTTAAGATTTCGAGTCATAATACTATTTCATTGACTGTCGAGCAATTTCCTCTGACCTGAGTAGTCCAGAGTGATTCCATTGTGAAATGGTATACTTTGATACAAGTAAACGCCTTTCGTAAAAGGAGGTTATAAAACTTGATATTGGGTATATCAGGAAGCAAGTGGGAGAGCTTGGATTGACAAGATGGGATTGTCCTCCATTTTATAATGGGATAAATGTCTTACCGGCCACTTGGAGAGTCGAGACTGTGGAAAATACGTGGCCACGTCCAGATTCGTATCATAGTGATAAATCTGGTTTTACAGTCTGCCTCAAAGTCCAAGAAAGGTTTGAACCGATTGAGGATGACTCGAGTCTTGCCTCAAGTTCAAATTTAGACATAAAGTGACAAAAGGAAGTTGGCAGCACACTGGCTCTGAAGGCCAAGTGGGAGATTGTTAGGATGTGTCCTTCGATCCTACGTGTGCAATCGATGAAGTCATAAGGTCGTCTATGGATGTTAAATGATTATTCGATAATATTAATTGTTGGGAACAATATAATATTGATCGATAAAATCATACCTACAGGGTCACACACGAGCTCGATATTGATATACATTGCTTGATAAATATATTGATTTAGAATCAATATTTACGTGGATTTAATTCCCATGCATGGGATGCATGGCTTGCATGGATGCATGTCATATAGTGTGACATGGCATGCCACACAAGCAAGTGGAACCATCTAATGGTGTGTGGCATAATGAGGTGGAAATGTCCATTCAAATTCACCATAATCACACCTTAATGTGTGATAATGATGGGGCATCAATATCACCATCAAGGAGGGGGTTACAAGGTGGTTTTGATGGCATTTTAAGGTGAACAAATGCTGATTTTTCAGAATAATTTTTCACCCACGAAATTCACAAAAGAGAGAGAGAGAGAAAAGAGGTTGTTCTTGGAGAATCAACTCGATCAATCAAGCAAGTCATCATCCGGGTTCGTGTGCAACACGTAGAGGCCGGGCCATTTGTGCGGCTTCAACATCCGGGCGATCCAAAGGCGTGACGGGGTCATTCCAGAGGTTAACAATCCGTGGCTGATCCATTAAGGTGGTTCAATCGACTCAACACCACCTTAACCAATTTCAACGATCACCAAATGTAAGAACTCGTTGATCCCTATATATATATATATATATATTGGATGTGTATATATATATATTTGTATGTGTTCTTATACACATTATGTGTGCACTAAGATCCAAGCATGATAGATTTATATGCTTTACACGCTTCCGCACACACGGTATATCGATCGGATCGGTATACCGGTACCTTCAATTACAACTGATACGATCAATTCTTGGTACGCTACATATTTACTGGGCCAGTGTTTTCATACTCCCCCAGGGGATTATCGAGGAGATTGAGAAGAGGCTGAGACGTTTCCTTTGGTTCGGGTTAGGCAACACGGGTATGCCAAGGTCAGATGGGTGGATATCTGTCGGCCATCTAGTGAGGGTGGACTGGGTATCCGTGATCTCACTGCACAGAATCGAGCTCTTATGACCAGACACATTTGGGCTATTCTGAGTCAGGATCCGGAATCGGTTTGGGCCAGTTGGATTCACACTACTAAAAACAGAGCCATAGACATCACTTCATTTAAATCATCTTCAAATGCACCCGATATTAGTGTATATATTTTAATCAGTTTAAAAACAACTGATTTAAATGTGAATATCAATATCGTTTTAAAATGAAATCGATTTAAATGAAAACGTTTTAAAATACAATTAAATCTCTTGTACTGTTTAAGCGATTTAATTGATTTAAAAAAAATCCTTACTCTATATACTAAGTAAATTAAAGTCATATATTCATTTCTCTTTCCTTACCCACAAACCCTATCTCAAACTCCTCCTCCCCGCTTGGCCCTATTCGAAACTCCACCGCAACTGCGATGTCGCCGAAGCAAGAATTCTTACCACCACCGGAGTCGAGGAAGGCTTCTCCGTCGAAGAAGGCTCCCACGTCAAAGCTTTCCCGTCGAAATCCCATCTCAATCCCGCCGTTGATCCCAACCCTCACTCTGGCACCGACAGCCACCAGGAATACCACGACCACCGCCTACAATATCTAACCCCCACCCTGACCTTTCTCCTGCAGAAGCAGCACCAGCCAACGCGCGCGACGACCCAGTGCCTCTGGCGACTCCTTTTCTTACCGATTCATGGCGCCTCCGCGTCTTCTCCTCCGTCCCAGAGCCACCGTTGTCGGCTTCCGAAGGTAAATGGTTGAATTGAATTGAAATTGATATGAAATTGTGGGTTTAAAATTAGGAACGACTCGAATATCGATTTGGCTCCGTGAATTTGGTGAGAACCTTAGGTTGATTCTTGCGTTAGATCTGATTTATTTTTCTTGCGTTAGATCTGATTTATTTTGATTCTTGGTCGTGGTGTAGTCGATCTGTTGAAAAAGATGAATTAGATAGGTTTAATGTATGTATATATTCATAATTAATGTTGGAGGTTTTGGTTAGGTCCATTTTTAAGGAAGTCACTGGTGGATTCCAATGCGCCTATACAGGAGAAGGCTCTGGATGCCCCCATTGCGTTTTTGAAAGCTGCAGATGCTGATGTTGGAAGGTTTATTGTTAATGCTTATTCAATACTCTTTTCTTCGTATCAATTGTTTTTTCGAAAATGAGAAGAACATGTTTTTTATGTATTGTTTTGCTACTGGTAATAAAAGCATGATCAGACGATGCTAGGTCGAGATATCTGCATATGCCAATTGGATGATGATTATGATATTAATGTATACTGGAATACACACAGATTCTCACGAATGGGATTGAGGTCAAGCTTCAAAGGAATGTGCGAAGCTCCCACGGGGAACGAAGATGACGGTGACCTGGAATTCGAACATGTACCGTGGAACAACTCAGGTATTTTCAATGGCATTGGTTTATCTATACATGTTCAGCTCAGATTCATATATGAATAAGGCAAGATATACATTTCGGGTTCTGGAGTAATTAAAGTCGACTTGTGTTCGAATTGGTTCTAGTATGTTGCTTTCCATAAGCTAAAAGATGCTGGAGCAGTTGCCAGCATGGCTGCTGCAAAGATCTATGGCCTGAATGTACTTGCTCAGGATATACAGGTTTGCTGAAGTTTTGGGTATTTCTTTCATTTATAAGTATAAGGTTGCATCTCATTATTATTTTTAGATTAACAATCACCCTTTTACCTTTTCTTTCCAGGATGATTCTGATAATGTCACTTGATTCCTTATGTTGGCTAGGGAACTTGTCATACCAGGCACTGATAAGCCTTTCAAGGTTAGAACTTCTAAATAAACAAGTATTAGTTTGATTTAACATTAACACTCATTAAATGTAGCGATGCAATGTCCACTCATATATCTTTATTTATAATAGTTGAGTGATTATTCTTTTGTAAATTTTTAATTTGATTTATTTTGCTTTAGTATTATTTTTTAAATGCAACTAATGAACAAAACAAATGAAAGTTCAAGAACATAAAATGAAATAAGATCAATTGTGGATGATTGGATGCCCTTAGAACAACTGGAATTCTGAATATAAGTCGAATAACTAACAACTTGGAACTTTCAATTCAACTCTAATCTATGTTAAGTGCTTGTCATTTTGTCTCCATTTGACTTATTCATTCATAAAATCAATTGTGTATCAGTCAAGTATTGTCTTCTCATTCGATGAAGGTCCCAGAATGCTTTTTAAAGCGCTTGCTGTATTTGCTATGAGGAATATCAACCTCACCAAGGTGATTTTGCTCTTTCCACGCCTCCTTCTATAAGTTGAAGTATGATCTATGTTCTGTTCTTAGTGTTTTTCTCAACTCGTAAACAATTTGTTTTATGTTGATGTAGATTGAAAGCCATCCACTGCAAAAGAGGACTTTGCAAGCTCCCGATGATGGCACCATTGTCTTTCCCAAGTAAATGCTCCTGGAGATTTTTCGGAAGCTTGATCGAATATCTTGGATATTGGTTAATATTTGGATTTCTATTAGTGTTTGATAGAATGTCTTGGATATTGGTTAACATTGACAATGTTTTAATGTTATTGAAGCAAATATTTTGGTATTGATGTTTTTATTAATATATTTATATATTGTGTGTAATTTTAGTGTAATAGTAGAAGGATGTATCAAAATGTAAAAGACATCACTTATTAATTAAATGAAATTTATAATTAGTATAGAAATCACTAATGTGGAGTACAAAAATCAATTTTAAATCAAATAATAACCGATTTAATTGTTATGTTCCACTGATATGTATGTGAAGTTATATTATACTCGGCATATTTCAGACATCGGTTTTCTGTACTCGCAATGAAATCGGTTAATACCTGATTTCTTAAGTGCACAATTATATCGCTTTTCATAGTTAACACCGATCTAAATGTTAATACAGATGTCGGTTAATAACCGATGTCTGAAATATAGCTAGTATAGACATCGCCTCCATACACATCGGTCGCACAAGTCATTTAAATCAGTTATTACCCGATTTCTATGACTGTTTTTTTAGTAGTGTCAGGAGAATCGACTGAGGAGACATTCTTTTTGGAGTGCCAAGGTACCGCAAGTTTGCTCCTGAACGTGGCGTCAACTGCTGAAGCTACGCTCTGTTGTGTTACCAGCCATGCAGATGCGGGTAGGGTATGGACGTCAGTTTTTCCTCTGGAGAGACCCGTGGCATCCTCTAGGAAGATTGGAAGAGGTATGTCAGTTGACACCATGGATCAGGAGGCTTCCTAGGGCTACATCGTTGAGTATGGTGATAGTCGATGGAGAGTGGAGGTGGCCAGCAGACTTTGCGGCGGAGTTTGTTGATATTATGGATAGATTGCCGAGTATAGATGTGAGGACTGATACAGTGAGGTGGTTATTGCATCGCTCAGGGACCTACACCTCTGACTCAGCATATACTCTGTTCCGCCCGGAGGGGCCCAAGGTGTCGTGGGCAGCTCTTTTGACTGGACCAGGACGTATCCCACGCCATTGTTTCATTCTTTGGATGGCTATCCTGGGTCGGCTGCCGACTAGGGATAAGCGTTGGATTGGCCGGGCGGATGATTCGTGTGTGCTATGTGGTGGGGAGAGTGCGGAGACACATTCTCACCTTTTCTTTGATTGCCCTTTCTCATAGGATTGCTTACAGAGATTAGAGGTGGAGGTGGGATTTCTATGGCCTAGTGGTAGTTGGCATAGTGCTGTCTTATAGGCTTCTAGTCGTTGGCGTGGGAAGCACTTGATTTCCTGCGCATATCGTGGACTTCTAGCTGCTCTGATATACTTTATTTGGCTAGAGAGGAACACGAGGATCTTTGAGGCCCGTTCGGTGTCTTCTGGAGTGGTGGCTTCTCAGGCGATTACTATTATCCAGGAGAGGATTCGATCGTTACGTCTTCCAGACTCTCTTCAGGCACGTGCACTGAAGAGGGTATGGCATATAGCCTGGTGATAGTGTTTGTGTGATCTATTAGTGTTATATGTGTCGTTGGGTTGATTGGAGAGCTAGTATGTTAGCTTGGTGTTGCGATGGGGGTATTTTTCTCCTATGCGCTGTGTTGTATTTTGATCTTTTTCTTCTTTTCTATGTGATTGACCTCTACAAAAAAAACACAATACAAAATATAAAATAATTCTAAAAATCTAAACTCTTATGAACTCAACTTATTAGACCTTTCTCATCCATTAGATTATAATGGAATTTGGATGAATAATGTTGAGCGTTAGCTGGCTAGAACATATAACACTTGGAATAAACGATTTTGGTTGAGAATCACGTGGAAAATCCTTGATTGAAGTCAATCAAAAATCTTGAAGATATAGATAGAAACGATGTCGTGTTGAGCCTTCTTGATTGAAGTCAATCGAAAATCTTGAAGATAGAGATAGAAACCATATCGTGTTGAGCCGTTTGCTGAAACGTTGTTGTTTTACCGTCCGGCAAATTCAATTTAAGTAAAAGGACAATTTTGTCCTTAAAGCCTAAAATGTCAAAGACATTCTATAAACCCTAAGATTTGTGTAAATTTCAAAAACAAAAAAGAGGAAAATGATTTTGCCACATTTTTTATTCAAACCAAGGGCTTTGAGCATTGATTGAATTGATCTAGCATTGATAAGATTCTTATCCATGTGAATGAAAAGGCTTTAGAGCATCTTCCATGCTATTGCTTATTTGTTCTTTTAGTACTTTACTACATGTCATTTTTATTGTCATGTTCAAATGAGACTTGAGGTTTATGTTTGATTTAGTTACGTTTTTCCAGGGGTTTAATGGTGCTGACCTTCTTAATATTTGCACGGAAGCTGGTATGTTTGCGATTCGTGCTGAGCGTGATTATGTCATCCATGAGGATTTTATGAAGGTAAATTTTCCTTTATTTTGTATGCCGTATGCCAACATAAATGGTTGGAATAGTTGGAATATATTATGTTTTGGCTATGGGTGCATATCAAGAACGAATAATTACCTTTGTTGCAAAAGATAACTTGGAAGTTTGTTATTGAACTAAGAGCCCGTTTGATCCAGCTTTATTTATTTAAAACAGGAGAAGAGTGTTTAAATTTTGAGTAAGCCTTGAATTATGATTCATGGTCAATTGAATTATGTTATCGGAATTATATTTATATATATTCAATAAAATACATAAATAATTCGTCATGAGTTGTTTTTTGTGTCTTTTTGAGACTCCCTCTAATGAGTATAAATGGCAGCATCACATCACATTAGGTTAAAAATATCTCTTCCCTTTGAGCTAATAAGCATTCTCATATAGTTTGTTAGAAATATTGTGTTAACAATATTAGTTTCTAGTATTTACATAATGCTCTGTTCTCTCTCTTTCTTTGTTTGTCGGATCTTCTAGCTCGTATGCTTCAGACTAGAAGAAGATTGAAGTCGTCATATCTTTATAAGTTCAGGTTCCAGACCAAATCATTCATCCTTATTAAGGAACAATATTAATGCTATGGCGGCCTCATATAGTTAGCGAACACTCATCTGCTCACCTTAGTACTCAAATCACACAACATTTTTGTTTTTCTTATCTCCCGTTTAGAGCAGCAAACTGTGCAAACATTGCAGTCCCAGAATGCTCCTCAACCTGAACCTCAGTAGGTGCCTTATTACCACCTGCCTGATCCGAACCTAAACCTAAACTCGTGACCTCACCACGATTCTCACCCCCAACAGTCGGGGCACTAGTCAGAGAACTTGAGGTCGTAGACTCCGTATTATTACTCTCCTTCTCGGGACTATCACCCTTAGACGAAGACGAAGACTCCTGCAGTTGCAACGCGTACTCCAAATTCCACAGCACGTCTCCCATAGTAGGCCTATCCACGCCGTACTCCGACAAGCACTTCTCGGCGGCCTCGACAAATTTCGTCATCGACTCGGGATTAATATCCCCGACGAGGCTCGGGTCAATGATTTTATCCAGCAAGCCTTTCCTCTTCCATTGCATGGCCCACTCAGCTAGATTCACCTGCTCCCGGGGGAGGGCAGGGTTTAAGGCGGGCCGGGCACAGAGGGCCTCCAACAAGACGACCCCGAACGAGTACACGTCGGATTTGTCCGTCAGTTGTTGCTTCCTGAAGTACTCGGGGTCCAAATACCCGAAACTGCCCTTCACTGCCGTGCTGACGTGGGCCTGATCTTGACCGGGGGCGTCCTTCGACAGCCCGAAGTCGGCCATCTTCGCGATGAAATTCTCGTCGAGGAGGATGTTCGTTGTCTTGACGTCGCGGTGGATGATTCCTTGCGCGGCCCCCGTGTGGAGGTAGTGCAGACCTCTCGCTGCCCCGATGCATATCTCGAGCCTCTGCTTCCAGGATAAGTGGGGCATGTTGTCCTTGCCGTAGAGATGGTCCCGCATGGGCCCGTTTGCCATGAACTCGTAAACGAGAATCATTTCCGAGTTCTCGTCGCAGTAACCGATTAACGACACTAAATGTCTATGTCTGAGCTTAGACAGGATCTGAATCTCCGTCTGGAACTCGTGGATACCTTGTTCGGACTGCGGGTTGCCTCGTTTCACGGCTACTTTTTGTCTGACGTCGTCGATTTCTCCTATGTACACGTTCCCGAATCCACCGACGCCGATGATTTGAGTAGGTTCCCAGTTGTTGGTGGCGTCTTCCAGCTCGGAGAGCGAGAAGTAGCGGCCTAGACCCAAGGTCGACGAGATGACTTGGCCTTTTCGTGAGCCCAACGAGTTGTTTTTACTGTCTCCGGTGTGGATTGGAAGTAACCAAGAAGAGAAGCTCTTGCTCTTGTTCCAATCTTGAGGCCTCCTTTTCCACTTGACCGCCATCGCTCCCAACCCGATGAAAGCTCCAAACATCATCGCGAATCCAACGGCCGCGACTGTCCCATTGACCCTACCGGTACTACCGTCCGCCCCTTTACCGTTTATGCCGAACTCACCATCCAACCAGCCAGCAGAGTTGTTCATCTTGAAAACCTCGAGGCCGTTGAGAAGGGCGTTTTTGGTGCCGGCGTTTTCGTTGATCATCGGCCCGACCTGGACGGTTAGCGGGTCCATCTGGCCCGAAACCATGGCGGAATCGAGGACGAAGTCGGTAAAGTAAGCGGCGGTCAGGCCGCCGGCCGCGACGGTGAGGTCGAGGCCGGTGATGACGGATTTTCCGTTGATGTAGATGTTGAAGTAGAGGTCGTTTGTGGACTTGCTGACGATGTCGGCGAAGTGGAGGCGGACGAGGTACTGGAAGGAGGCGTCGATCTTCATCTTCCACGTCACGTTGAAGCTCGGGACTCCAACGCTGGCGTCCCACATCTTCTGGGAGGCGGTGGCGGTGGCGTAAACAGTGGGCGGAGCGATCAAGGGCGACTCTCCGGCCTGATAGGTGATGACGCTTGGGGGGACGGAGACGGCGGCGTGTTTGGAGTCGAGGTAGGGCCCGTCCGGGACCCACGTCCTTGCGAGGGTATCGTCCTGGGGGCTGATGAGGGGTCCGCCGGCGTTGACCCGGTAGACCGTCTGGAAGGCGAGTTTCGACAGCCCGGAGAAATCGGCCTTGGGGAAGACTTTGGTGGCCACGTCTACGATGAGGATGTCAGGGGCGGAGACGAACTCGATGGCGCTGACGAAGGCGAAGCTGCCCTGGTTGGGCTCCAAGGCGAGGGAGTAGCTCTCCGTGGTGGCGTTGACCAGGTACTCGTTGAAGGAGTTGGCCGCCAAGTACTCGTGGATGAGGACGAGGTTGGTGCTGGTCGTGACCTTGAACTTGGCGGTTTTGAGATCCATTTGGGCGTTTTGGATCGGGGCGAAGTGGAGTCGGATCCAGTGCCACCCAGGTCGGGTCACCCGGAAGGTGTAGGTCGCGGGGCTCTCGAAGATCTTGGCGGAGGCGTAGATCGGGGAGGGGAGGGATTTGGGGTCGGCGGCGGAGACCTGGATGTCGCGGCCGGTGTAGGAGAGGAAGCCGCCGGAGTCGGGCTCGCCGAGGAAGGTGCGGCCGCCGGGGAGGGTGCTGTTGGTGGGGCTGCCGCAGTCGAGGAGGTAGTTGTCGGGAGGGGTGAAGGGGTCGGAGTTGGCGGGGGCGTTGATAGGGGCGGCGAGGGAGGGGGGGAAGAAGGAGAGGAGGAGAACCTGAACCAGGAGGGCCAATACACCTTCACGGCGGCGAGCGGAGGAGGGTAGCCGCCGTGAAGGTGAGACTTCCATGTTGGATTATTGAATTTTATTCCTTCATGTTCATGAAAATGCTAAACTCCTCTCGATCTCCTGGTTATGGGTATGGGTGTGGGGGGATCACAAAGAAAGAATGAAGGATGTGAGAAAGAGAAGCGGTTACAAGACAAAACGAGGGAAGGGGATTCACTCAATGCCTTTTCGTATACGCTCAGATGTTGTAGGATTCATTGTGAGATGGGGAGATAACTTTGTTTCATTATTTCTAATAATAGTAAATCCTTATTTTTTTGGACTTTCAAATATAATTATAAAATTCATAAACTGTGACTGATTTTTTTTAGGAGAGTTTATTAGTTAAAAAGTTTACTGGATTTTTTAATACTTTGTTTATTAGACTTTGTTTAGTAAGGTGTATTGGTTAAAAAGTCTATTCGATTTTTAAAATTTTTAAAGTTTAAGGGTATTCAATAAGATTTTAAAAAGTTTAAAAGAATGATGGGAATTTAAAAAGTCTTTAAAGATCCAATAGCCTATGGATTTTTTCATGAATTTTGTTGGATTATGTCTTCAATATATGAATAATTCTGACTCTTACAAACACAACACAAACTATGAATCCTAACAAACTAAATCATCGACGGTCGCCAACACGAGATGCCGTAAATAACACGACCTTTCCACTCGAGCAGAATCCACTTCCCCTCCCTCGCCATAGAGAAGCCTTTGTGATAATCTTCCTTGATCATCAGTACGTACTCTCACACGTTTCACAATCTCTTTGTCCAACGAAACTTGCCTGAATCCGGCTCTGACCGTCCTGCATTGCCACTGCTTGTACGTCTCCGGCCTATCCACCCTTTCCGCCCCTTCGCAAGCCACGACGCTCATCGCACTCCTTCCAAACACGTGCTCCTCAAACCCCACCCTCGCCCTCTGGTCCTCCTCCTCCTCTTGAGGCACCGTGGATTCAAACATGTCGAACAACGACAAGGAGTGGTAGAAAGCTTCTCTAAACCTCGCCACGAAGAAAGGCATGTTGTACGTGGACAAACATCTCCGGATTGATCCTCCTGATCAAGTTCAAGATCTCGTCTCTTGGCACCTTCAAGCTCACCATGTCCGCCTGGTCCATCACTTTCTGAAGCCGGAACATCGAATTAACCGACCAGTCGTTGTTGTTGATGGCGAAATCGTAGTCTTCCTCGCCGAGAAGTACGTGGCTTATGTAATCAAGGATCGTATCGTTCGAACTCATTTTCAATTAATACATAAGCATGACCGTGAACGTAAACGTAAACGGGATTATATAGTAACTCCCGGACCGTAGAAAATTAACATAGTTAGATTCTTCATTTAATTATTTATTCCCAAAATATGATTAGAGAATATTTTTAGTGGGCACGCTCACCTACCAACCAAATCTATTTTATTTTTCTCAAATATATATTATGAACACCCCTATCTTTCATTGGGAGAGTCAGGCTTAATCGGAGTGATGGGGGTAAAAACTCAATCTCACATACAATAGACAATATTATACTAATGTGACGCCACAGTGGTGATAGTAAACCCTACAATGGTTTTAAATCCAAGTTCAACTAGTTTCGACGTGAATGGACAAAGCCTCAAATTTAAATCTCGATTGAAATTTTGAAGAGTTTGTCTTGTTTTATTTAAATCTCGACGTGAAATTTTTATTTCACCTACTGCGTATTAAATAATTAAAATGTTTTTTTTTCTTTGGAATATAAGTATGCGTCATTGTAAACTTCATGGCATGTTGGTATCTATGTGGACCGTTAATTGAAGATATGATTCGGATTTAGCCCAATTTATATTGGTTAATAATGGATATATTTCAAACATGACGTCACACAATACATAGAGTCATGTTTGGGTGGTCGCCCATTTCAAAAACAAAAACAAAAATTGATTTGTATTGAGAAATTTTCATGTTTGGGTGTCACCCATTTCAAAGAGTCACGTGAAATTTATAGAATTATAAAGACATGACGTCCATAAATATATAACGACAGTGGACTTAGAAACCAAAATTAATGTTTCAATTTTTGTTATGGAATCTTATTGATTATGTAATGATGATTATGGCTGGATAACGGTTCGGTTTCGGGACCCGAACCGAAATTTCGGGTACCCAAACCCGAAATTATATCATTTCAGGAACCGAAGACCGGAATTTTCGGGTTTTTGGGTTTACAAGAACAGAACCGAAAATTCCGGTTCAATTTCAAAAACCCGAACTAAGAACCGAAAATATTAGAATTTCACTGTTCTTTTTTTTTTTTGGGTTTTTTTGCATGACCTGTTGATAGTAATAATACTATACAAAATAAAGAAATATGATCAACTGTGATCAATAATAAAACAAACAAATATTCAAACCAAATAATATCCAAAATATGATTAACTACACTGTTCTTTTCTTAAAATCAAACCAAACAAATATTTAAACCAAAACTACCAAAACAAATGTACCAAACCATCAGTTCATAACAACAAAAATAAAATCTCAAAACAAATCAAGCAAATACGATCCTCGTTGAAGTTCTGAGTATTTCAACTCGTTGATCGTAATTTCTCGCCTTTCTCCAACTCATTCATATCTGCATAAATATTCATAAAATAACAAATATAACAATGTAATTTAGTTGTTTACAATATTAAAAAATAATTAAGTTCAAATCATAAAAAAAAAACTTACCATCTCATTACTTAAACGACAAAAAACTACGATCGTCAATCCTTTCCCGAACTCCACACTACAAAGAATAATCAGAAAAAAAAATTATAAATAAAGAAATCAAAATTGTAAATTTAAGAACACTAACTACTTCGAAATTCTTCTTCTTGTATTTCTTCGGGCTCATCTTCTTCATCTTCTTTCATTTTCAAATTGTAGCTCGATTTCAACCAATCTTCCGCGCAAATCAATGCCTCAACCGTACTAGGGCTCAACGACCTTCTAAATTTATCTAAAACACGACCTCTCGTGCTAAATGCCGACTCTGAAGGTACGGTTGATATAGGAATAGCCAAAAAATCTTTTGCCATCCTCGACAAAATAGGGTAGCGCAAATCATGTTTCGACCACCAAACGAGAATATCAAATTCAAATGGACCGTCCTTCTTGTACTTTTCAGCGAGGTACATATGCAATTCTGAAGAATCTGAAGCATCGTCTTCATCATCACTATTGTCCAACAATTCACTATATGAATCTCGAGGAAGTGAGCTTCTTTCAATCGAAGACCGAGAAGTAGTCGAAGACGTAGATGGAGTCGTCATCGACATAGCCTTGTAATGGTCAAACATCTCAAACACCAATTCTTTCACATGTTTCACCAACTCGTTTGCCCGAAAATCCCCATACAACTTCTTGAAACATTTTTCAACCACCTTGATCTTTTGGCGTGGATCAAGAACAGACACTATATACAAAAGTTTGTTCATTTTCGTATTTAGAACTTCTTCCAGCCAATACTTTCTGACTTTTTCCCTCATCTTGGTTGCCATTAGAGAAACTTCTATATCAGTACTTGCTTCCAACTCGGATACAACGTTGATTAAGTTGCATAGTTCCAATAAAAACAAATGAGATGTGGCATATGTGTGACCTGATACAAGACATGTCATGTCGTAGAACTTTTTCAAGTATTTGATCATTTTTCGGACATTATTCCAATCATCTTCTCCAGGCGGCCCAACAGTAAGACCATTGTGTGTCTTTTGAGACAACTCTGCCACTGCCGAAGGATTACTCATTGATACACACATTTTTATTGCTTCTGCATACAGTTCAGCCGCCTCTAACATCAAATATGTTGAATTCCAACTTGTTGCCACATCCAGACATAGAAATCTCTTCGAATCAATCGAGCAGACCTTCACGCAATTCTTAAATTGATCACTTCTTATGGTCGAGCCCTTAATCCATTTTACAACCTCTCTAACTCTTCTCACTGACATTCCCATCTCTTCTAGGCCACTAGACACTACTAAATTAATGATATGCGCAACACAACGCATGTGGAGATACTTACCATCCAAAATAGTCATCTTTCGAGTATTTAGAAAACCACGAAGATAGTCGACGGCTTTATCATTAGCAGATGCATTATCCATCGTACAATAAACTAATGTCTTCATCTCCCACTCGTTCAAAGATTCAATGATAGAATGAGCAATGTCATCTCCCTTGTGGCCGGAAATCTTCTGAAAACTAACAATTTTTTTGTGCAAATTCCAGTCGCCTCCGATAAAAAGCGCAGTGACACAAATGAAGCTTGTATTAATTGACGTCCAACAATCGGTTGTGATCGACACTTTGCCCATGCCTTCTTTGGAAAAAAAGGGATTTCAGTTCCTCTTTGCCATCCCTGTATAGCCGAACACAGTCCGCTTTAATTGCTTTTCTATCGGAACAACGAATTGAGGACATGCCTGTGCAAATAACCTTTTCAACGCTTTATGATCCACAAATCGGAGTGAGAGCTCTAGAAGAACGACCAACTCGCACAATAACCTTCTAATTTCCTTCTGATCAAACTTCCAATTAATCAATGCTCCTGTTCCACAAGTACTTGCACTAGCTTGCAAATTCAAAACACCTTGATTTTTTTGTTTCGCTTTACGACGACAACAAACAATATAGTGCTTTTTTAAAGCACTCGTACCATTTTATTTTTCTCTGAGTCAGCTTTTATCAAAGTTTTACATTCTTTGCATTTGCCTTTGAGAATTTTAACTGGAGGATCTCCTTCTTTAACCTTCACCTCATCATAGAAATCCCAATATGGCGACCTTTTCTTGATTTTTTACGCTTTTTCGGATTTGAAGACTCGACAACTGTTTCTTCTTCAGATTCTATCTCCTCGTCCTCAACATCTTCAGGTATAACATGTACATTGCTTGCTATTTCTTGAGATATTTCCATCTAAAAATTAAAATACATTCAGAAACGGTTGTTCACAGAAACAAAAAAAAATCAAATTTATGAAAGTGATTTGAGTTTGAAAAATCCAATTTACAGAAATCTAAATACTCAGCAGTTCACAACTTCACAGTATCATATGTGAAATTGGTAAAAAAAAAACAATTAAATTACCTTAATTTATTAACAACAAATTTGATTCAGAGAGGGGAGAAAAATTGACGCGCGACGTCGATCGATTTAAGTCCGAGGGCCGAGGCTATGAAAAGTCAGGATTCCGGCTGGAGAAGCTACCCCACCATCGACATCGAGGCTAGCTGTGACTGTGAGCGGCGATTTTCAAAGCAGAGGCCACACAAATTTTCAAATTTAGGTTTTGCGTAGACAAGAGAAGAGAGAGAATGATATTGAGATTAAAAATATAAAATTATAAGAATATCCTTTATAATTTATAAATATACTATTAATTATTATTTTATTTTAAATGAATTACTGACATTTCGGTTTCTCGGGTTTTTGTTATTCGGTTTCGGGTTACCCGAACCCCAATTAAGGAAAAAATATTGTCCGAACACCGAACCGAAACCCGATAATTCGGTGTTTGAGTACCCGTACTTTCGAGAATTCGGGTCGGTTTTCGGGTTACCCGAAACCCGTAAACCGATTATCCAGCCCTAATGATGATGTTTGATTAGGTAATCAGGTATGATAAAATTTGATTAAGTAATCAGACTATCTACAATCGTTTCAACATTCAACACCCTACTTTATTACTCCACCTCATTTTTTCTCTCTTCCACCTAATAATTCAACACTCATTCAACATTTATACCATACAATAGTTTTATTTAATAAAATTCAAATTACCCCACCACTTTTATTTAATATTTTTATTTTCTTTTACCATTAAAATAATTCAATAAAATAAGTATTTATCATTATTTTATTCAATCATGTGTTGGGGTCCCACTCCAATTCTTTTTCAACATGCAAAAAGCTACATGGATTCAACAAACAAATTAAACTTCCATTGTGTTTATTCAACTGTTGAAAAAGCTTTTTCAACTACCCATTGTGGGTAGTCTCAGGGTATAAAAGCCAACTCGTGCTTAAATAGCTAAAAAATAAATTTATTAAGTTTAATTACATTTTTAACCTTGACAAAATTAATAAAAAAAATATTATTGTAGACAAGCCTGAGCGTGTTCCACAAAACTTATAAGCTCTTTAAAACAACTTATAAACTATTTAAGAACATTGAACAATATTTTCGCACCATCTTCCTCTTTGTGCAGCTTCACGATTCTTGACGTATCTTTTTCACCCGAACTTCGATCCTCTCGATTCAAAATTTCTCGAAATCCAGACTTCAAAATCTTTGCATCCATATATAGAACGAACCAAGATTCCGAATGAGCAAAATCAATTTAATCCGTGAAGTTGCTACTCGAATTTAAGATTTCGAGATACTCGAAATTCTCCCCTTTGCGCAATTTTTCGATTCTTGTTGTATCCTTTTCGCCCGAATTCCAACCATTTGGATTCAATATTCATCGAAATGTAGACTTCAAGATCTTTGCATCAATTTATTGCACGAACCATGATTCCGAATTAGAAAATTCATTTTAATCCGTGAAGTTGCTACTCGAATTCGAGATTTCGAGTAGGCAAGAACAACGTGAATAAAACAAATTTTCAAAACGATTCAACTCACAATTACAGTTCTAAATCAACTATAATACAAGATTTAACTCAAAGTAGTAGCAAATACACCATAAAATTTAATACATTGCTTGAAAAAAATCAAAATTTAAGAGATTGTATCAGTTTTTATTGTTCTTCTTAATCGTGCGCATTGCTGGACATTGTCGCCGGAATTTTTGGAGGCTGAATCCTCTTCTTTGCGGTTGGTTCGATCGATTGAAAAAACGAAGAGAGAGAAAGAGAGATGGACGTGGGTGCTGGAGAGAAGAAAGAAAACTAAAATATGATTTTAATTTTTTTATTATTTGTTTTGTCTTTTCTTTAATATTTTAAGAGTATAATAGACAATTCAAATACTTTTGGTATAGAAAATGTATGTTTTTATCCTTAAGTTAGAAAACATATTTTTTTATGAAAGTTGAATGAAATGTCATAATCACACAACATTAGGAACTTTTTATGTAACATCATGAAATTTTTAATAGGGACAAATGCATAAACAAACACTTTTCAAAAAAATATAAGTTTTAAAACACACTTCATAAAAATATAAGTTTTCTATACACTTTCAAAAAGAAAAGTCTAACGATTTTTTAAAAAGAAAACAAAAAAAATTATATATGTCACACCAAATTTTTTTCTGACCTATTTTCTTTTTAAAAAAATAATGAAGTTCCCCCCAAAAATGGTACCCACCGGCAAAATGAGAATCAAAGAGAAGAAATCCGGCCACCATAATGAAGACCGAGACGAGCAACTCGCGCCGATCAAAGCTCCGGCAAGTGTGTCCGAAATATCTGGTTATCTTCTCTGACGCATGTTCAACTCCTTCTGTGCGAAAATATACGTCATCTCTTATGATACCAATAATGTCTCAAAATCCTCAATGCATGGATTACATCAGTTGGCTCTGGTGTGTAGGGTAATTAACTTCGTGTGCTTTCAGTTGTCGGGAAGCATATGCTATCACTTTCTCATGCTGCATCCACAAACAACCCAATCTTTGGATAGGGGCATCACTATAGACAATTAAACCTTATGTACAGGTTGAAATGGTCAGAAGTGGAGTTGTGGTCAAATTCCTCTCGAGTTGCTGAAAAACTTTCCTCTTCAACTATGTCATCGGTTGTGCTATCTTTGAAACACCTTCAATGAATCTTTGATAGCAATCAACAAAATCAAGAAGTCACGTATCCTTTTAACATTCTTGGGTGAACAATTGGTTGACCTCTTCAATCTTAGAAGAGTCAACCTTAATTCTAGGAGACATGACAACTCGCTCTAGAAATAACTCATGATTTAGCTAAAACTCACATCTCGAGAATTTTGCAGACTCCTCTATGCTCAATGTCTCCAAGGAAAATCTCAAATGTTCCTTGAGTTAAGCCTTGTCTACGAGTAGAAAATATTTCATCAATGAACATGATCACATATTGTCTGAGTTCAAAAAGTTGACTTTGAGATATCAACTCACTCTTGGTGATATCCCGACCTTAAGTCAATCTACGAGAACACACTTGCCCCTTTTAATTAATCACAAACATCGTCAATTTGAGGTAGTGGATACTTGTTCTTTGTTGTGCTCTGATTCAACTCTTTGTAATCGGTGCACCTCCTTCAATATCATTATCGTTATCTCTTGGTAAGATATTATTACGATTATCCAATGAACAGTCAAATTCTATTATGACAACGAAACAATTCGTTCTGGTACGTCGAGACCAACTCTTACGGCCTTCTGTGCCATAGTTCGCTACTACGTTCTTACATAGGCGATTGGTCTCATTCGTTTTACTTAGGGCCTTACTAGCCTCCAAAGTGTCACTTACTACATCACATGTGCATAACTTACTTGAGCAATATACTTAGTAGATACGGAATCCAAAGTCCAACGCAACACCATAAGTTCAACAATTTAGTTCTATATCAAGTCTTCAACATCACCGTAGGTTAACCAAAAGATATATATCACTATTCTTAACCATTTTAAGTTTCTAAGGCCACAATTAACTTAATATTCATATATATATGTAATTATATAATTTTTGTAAATCATGCATCATGCAACTAATTTTTTTATTTTATTTTTTATTTTTTTTTAAACATATGCATCATATTTTTGCAATAAATTGCGCACATCTTGACATAATAATAATCATGAACTTGAATTTTAACATGAACTTGAACTTGAACTTTAAATATAAAGTGCGCAATTTAAGCAACATAAATTTCAACTTGAAAACTTGAACATGCAATGCACTTGGAAAAATCATGAATTTTAAAACTGTGAACTTGAGTATGCATTTTACTTGAAAATCATGAACATGACGTGCAATTTACTTGGAATGTAATGATACTAGACATGCATCCTAATTGAAAAACATGAACTTGATATGCATTGTACTTAAAACTCATGAATGTAATATGCATGGGACCTCAACATCATGAAACTAGACATGCAACTTAAATGAAACGTCATGACTGAATGAACTTACTTGCGAAGTCGGCGCGAGCGGCGGAGGAGGACGATAGTAGCTAATTTTAAAAAAAATATTTTTGGTCCGTAAAGAGAACCGTAATGCTCTGATACCAAGTTGTAACATCCCATTTTTCATAAAATAGACTAAAGAGGATTTTCCGTAAATTAAAAAATAAATTTGAAACACCTGAAAGAAACCAACGTCAAATACCTTTTCCATAAACTTTAAATCATCCTCATTAGTAGAAATAAAATACTTTTATGTAACATTTTTCAAGAGCGGAAAACGTAATAAAGTAAAGTCTATAAAATAGACATTTTTGTACTACTATCGGCGCCATCCTCGTCGTTTCGCTCCGAATTCGCTTGACCTGAAAAGATGGGGTTTTAAAAAGGGGTGAGTTATCAACAACTCAGTAGGGATAACAGTTCATATAACTATACGATACAGTGTTCACCGGATGATTCATAACTTAGACCATCTTGAACTTGATAGACGGTGGGATAAACCCAAGGACATGAATTTCCGAACGATTAAACGTTCCCGTCACATGACTTGCTTGATTACCGTGAACACGTCACTCGTCTACGTGAACACGGCCATGAATTTCGTCGCGCGACTAATATGTGCACATAACATGAATAGATCGTACATCACAAACCACCACGCAGTTTATCCACGTACCATAAATATTATGAAATGTATTTAAAAAGGTTTTAGAATATCCCTACCTTGACAATGCAGAACTTGACTTGACGAAAAAGATGCGTGAATGAATGAATGCTCGTGCAAGTCCTAATCCTCAAATCGTATATCCTTCATTAAATAAATTTATATTAATACTACTGTATATTCATATGAATGTAATATATATATAGTAAAATAAACTGCACTATAATTCTCAATATATATATTTATACAAGGGTTGAGCTCGGATCAATAATGGGTGACTTGTAGTATATAATTAAAGAGAGAAAAGTAGTATGGGTAAGGATTAGCATATGGGCTTGGAAGATATTAGTGTTCAGTGGGCCGTGAAATACATGGGTTAAGGACTAATGGGTCCGGAATTAATTTGGCCTGGTCCAAACAAATACTCTAATGAACTCTGTGCAAATCCTAATTAATCAAAATACAGTACCTCTTCTTCTTTTTCAAGCGCGAGCTTCCGTCTCGGGTCAGGGTCAACCATCAACAGGGCAGTGGTTACAAATATTTGGAGAGGCATCGGCTAGTCATTAACTGCTCGTGCATCGGTGACGGCACGAGGACGACCGACTCAGGCGAAGGAGGTACGGTTGTAAGGGAATTAAGGAGGATTACTATGGCTTGGGGTTTTACCTTTATCGGCAACTGGATGCTGCCCATCGTAGACGCTGGTGGTAGGAGGTGACTTCAGCCTCGTTCACCTTCTATCTCCATCACAATCGGATGCGTTAGGTTGTAATTGGCAGCAGTCCCAGCAGGTACGGGTCTTGAGCTTTCTTTGGGACAGAGGCTCGATCGAAGCGGTTGTCCAATCCTCGACATTGAGTTTCGGTCAGAGGGCAGGGCTTCGATCGGATGGTAACTTTGCTGTGATCCCCGATCTAGCTTGATATGGTTGGGTTGGTGGTGATTCACAAACGGCAAGGGATGCCATGTAATTTCATGGGGGTTGGAGAGAGGAGGGGATCGGGTGGTAAGAGAAGAGTTCTAACTTAATTGGTATTTATGTAGAATTATCAAATTGAACCACGATACTTAATACTCTTACTGCTGAATATATAGTATATATTTGTGCCTTAGGGTTTTGAGGATTTTCACCGAATGAGCTTTACTAAACGGACTGTGCAAAGCGGCCTTACCGGACGGACGGGAATTGACTTCTTGGGTTAACCAACAAATTAAGACTATAAAAAGGGCATATGCACTTATTAAAATATAATATTATAATTAGTAATATTGCTAATAATAATAATAATAATAATAATAATAATAATAATAATAATAATAATAATAATAATAATAATAATAATATGTTTATTGGAATTTGAGGATTTCTACATGACTTAAATACTAAATGAAATTAATCGTGAATCTAAATGCAAAATGTGACTCAATATGTAAATTAATATGAACTTCAAATAATTCGAATTCAAGCATAGTATAATTATTTCATATGGTTAATTAATTGGGCCCCAAATTACTTAATTTATTTATTTAAATTTTGCGGTTGTTACAACCTACCCTACTTATAAAAATTTCGTCCTCGAAATTCGTTATTTACCTCTTGTAAAGGATTCTATTTAAGTGACTTCATTTCTTGCTCGTGCCCTCAACTGTAGTTTCCCCTCGATAGCGTATCCACTTAACATATATTAAGTACGTGTCGTTGTTCTTGAACATGATCCAAAATCATTTCACACTTCTCATAATAATATAACTCATTATGCTTTCGTAACCTCTTCATTGTCAAGAACACATGTCCTAACATTTCTTCCCATGTTCGTCTTGTCCTTTCATCCTAACGGTCTGTATTTGGATAACGCGCAGTCTAAGTTTCAGCTTCTTCCTATAACATCTTGTAATATCTCCATAATCTTGAAGTGAATCTCAGAACTCTATCTGGCACGATTGATCCTGGAGTGCCATGTAACCTCATTATCTCGCGAATGTACAACTGTGGAGCTGATCCATACTAGATGTCATCTTCACCGGTAGAAAATCTGCAGATCTCGTTAATCGATCAACGATTATCAAAATCGCATTATTTCCTCTTGATGATTGCGGTAAACTTACCACAAAGCCAATGACCACGTGCTCAATTTTCAACTCGGGTACTTTCAATGGTTGAATTAAACTCGAAGGTCGCTGGTGTTAAGCCTTAACTTGCTGACACACCAAACATTTCTATATGAATAACTCGAAGTCTCTTTTCATACTTCTCCTCCATAATGACTCTCACAAGTCGTGATACATCTTTGTTCCTCTCGGATGGGAAGTATATGGCGTACAATGTGCTTCTTCTACGATTTAATTCCTCAAGATCTCGTTTGAGAAAGACCCTCAACGTTTTCTTCACGAACATGAATCCTTATCTTTAACAGGGAACCATCATTCTCTTGAGCTTCTTTAATTTACAGCTTTCCTACAAAGTATGACGAATCATCAAACTACATAATGTCGCTCTTGTACTCTTCGAGTGAGAAATCACTTTGATTCTCCAATTCTCAAACTTTTCCTTAAGTTGATCTTGATTTGTCAGCAAACTTGTTATGTGCCCTATGGCTTTTCGGCTTAAAGCATCTGCCACGACATTAGCCTTTCTAGGGTGATAATGAATTGAACAGTCACAATCTTTAAAAATATCTGGTTATCTTCTCTGACGCATGTTCAACTCCTTCTGTGCGAAAATATACGTCATCTCTTATGATACCAATAATGTCTCAAAATCCTCAATGCATGGATTACATCAGTTGGCTCTGGTGTGTAGGGTAATTAACTTCGTGTGCTTTCAGTTGTCGGGAAGCATATGCTATCACTTTCTCATGCTGCATCCACAAACAACCCAATCTTTGGATAGGGGCATCACTATAGACAATTAAACCTTATGTACAGGTTGAAATGGTCAGAAGTGGAGTTGTGGTCAAATTCCTCTCGAGTTGCTGAAAAACTTTCCTCTTCAACTATGTCATCGGTTGTGCTATCTTTGAAACACCTTCAATGAATCTTTGATAGCAATCAACAAAATCAAGAAGTCACGTATCCTTTTAACATTCTTGGGTGAACAATTGGTTGACCTCTTCAATCTTAGAAGAGTCAACCTTAATTCTAGGAGACATGACAACTCGCTCTAGAAATAACTCATGATTTAGCTAAAACTCACATCTCGAGAATTTTGCAGACTCCTCTATGCTCAATGTCTCCAAGGAAAATCTCAAATGTTCCTTGAGTTAAGCCTTGTCTACGAGTAGAAAATATTTCATCAATGAACATGATCACATATTGTCTGAGTTCAAAAAGTTGACTTTGAGATATCAACTCACTCTTGGTGATATCCCGACCTTAAGTCAATCTACGAGAACACACTTGCCCCTTTTAATTAATCACAAACATCGTCAATTTGAGGTAGTGGATACTTGTTCTTTGTTGTGCTCTGATTCAACTCTTTGTAATCGGTGCACCTCCTTCAATATCATTATCGTTATCTCTTGGTAAGATATTATTACGATTATCCAATGAACAGTCAAATTCTATTATGACAACGAAACAATTCGTTCTGGTACGTCGAGACCAACTCTTACGGCCTTCTGTGCCATAGTTCGCTACTACGTTCTTACATAGGCGATTGGTCTCATTCGTTTTACTTAGGGCCTTACTAGCCTCCAAAGTGTCACTTACTACATCACATGTGCATAACTTACTTGAGCAATATACTTAGTAGATACGGAATCCAAAGTCCAACGCAACACCATAAGTTCAACAATTTAGTTCTATATCAAGTCTTCAACATCACCGTAGGTTAACCAAAAGATATATATCACTATTCTTAACCATTTTAAGTTTCTAAGGCCACAATTAACTTAATATTCATATATATATGTAATTATATAATTTTTGTAAATCATGCATCATGCAACTAATTTTTTTATTTTATTTTTTATTTTTTTTTAAACATATGCATCATATTTTTGCAATAAATTGCGCACATCTTGACATAATAATAATCATGAACTTGAATTTTAACATGAACTTGAACTTGAACTTTAAATATAAAGTGCGCAATTTAAGCAACATAAATTTCAACTTGAAAACTTGAACATGCAATGCACTTGGAAAAATCATGAATTTTAAAACTGTGAACTTGAGTATGCATTTTACTTGAAAATCATGAACATGACGTGCAATTTACTTGGAATGTAATGATACTAGACATGCATCCTAATTGAAAAACATGAACTTGATATGCATTGTACTTAAAACTCATGAATGTAATATGCATGGGACCTCAACATCATGAAACTAGACATGCAACTTAAATGAAACGTCATGACTGAATGAACTTACTTGCGAAGTCGGCACGAGCGGCGGAGGAGGACGATAGTAGCTAATTTTAAAAAAAATATTTTTGGTCCGTAAAGAGAACCGTAATGCTCTGATACCAAGTTGTAACATCCCATTTTTCATAAAATAGACTAAAGAGGATTTTCCGTAAATTAAAAAATAAATTTGAAACACCTGAAAGAAACCAACGTCAAATACCTTTTCCATAAACTTTAAATCATCCTCATTAGTAGAAATAAAATACTTTTATGTAACATTTTTCAAGAGCGGAAAACGTAATAAAGTAAAGTCTATAAAATAGACATTTTTGTACTACTATCGGCGCCATCCTCGTCGTTTCGCTCCGAATTCGCTTGACCTGAAAAGATGGGGTTTTAAAAAGGGGTGAGTTATCAACAACTCAGTAGGGATAACAGTTCATATAACTATACGATACAGTGTTCACCGGATGATTCATAACTTAGACCATCTTGAACTTGATAGACGGTGGGATAAACCCAAGGACATGAATTTCCGAACGATTAAACGTTCCCGTCACATGACTTGCTTGATTACCGTGAACACGTCACTCGTCTACGTGAACACGGCCATGAATTTCGTCGCGCGACTAATATGTGCACATAACATGAATAGATCGTACATCACAAACCACCACGCAGTTTATCCACGTACCATAAATATTATGAAATGTATTTAAAAAGGTTTTAGAATATCCCTACCTTGACAATGCAGAACTTGACTTGACGAAAAAGATGCGTGAATGAATGAATGCTCGTGCAAGTCCTAATCCTCAAATCGTATATCCTTCATTAAATAAATTTATATTAATACTACTGTATATTCATATGAATGTAATATATATATAGTAAAATAAACTGCACTATAATTCTCAATATATATATTTATACAAGGGTTGAGCTCGGATCAATAATGGGTGACTTGTAGTATATAATTAAAGAGAGAAAAGTAGTATGGGTAAGGATTAGCATATGGGCTTGGAAGATATTAGTGTTCAGTGGGCCGTGAAATACATGGGTTAAGGACTAATGGGTCCGGAATTAATTTGGCCTGGTCCAAACAAATACTCTAATGAACTCTGTGCAAATCCTAATTAATCAAAATACAGTACCTCTTCTTCTTTTTCAAGCGCGAGCTTCCGTCTCGGGTCAGGGTCAACCATCAACAGGGCAGTGGTTACAAATATTTGGAGAGGCAGCGGCTAGTCATTAACTGCTCGTGCATCGGTGACGGCACGAGGACGACCGACTCAGGCGAAGGAGGTACGGTTGTAAGGGAATTAAGGAGGATTACTATGGCTTGGGGTTTTACCTTTATCGGCAACTGGATGCTGCCCATCGTAGACGCTGGTGGTAGGAGGTGACTTCAGCCTCGTTCACCTTCTATCTCCATCACAATCGGATGCGTTAGGTTGTAATTGGCAGCAGTCCCAGCAGGTACGGGTCTTGAGCTTTCTTTGGGACAGAGGCTCGATCGAAGCGGTTGTCCAATCCTCGACATTGAGTTTCGGTCAGAGGGCAGGGCTTCGATCGGATGGTAACTTTGCTGTGATCCCCGATCTAGCTTGATATGGTTGGGTTGGTGGTGATTCACAAACGGCAAGGGATGCCATGTAATTTCATGGGGGTTGGAGAGAGGAGGGGATCGGGTGGTAAGAGAAGAGTTCTAACTTAATTGGTGTTTATGTAGAATTATCAAATTGAACCACGATACTTAATACTCTTACTGCTGAATATATAGTATATATTTGTGCCTTAGGGTTTTGAGGATTTTCACCGAATGAGCTTTACTAAACGGACTGTGCAAAGCGGCCTTACCGGACGGACGGGAATTGACTTCTTGGGTTAACCAACAAATTAAGACTATAAAAAAGGGCATATGCACTTATTAAAATATAATATTATAATTAGTAATATTGCTAATAATAATAATAATAATAATAATAATAATAATAATAATAATAATAATAATAATAATAATAATAATAATATGTTTATTGGAATTTGAGGATTTCTACATGACTTAAATACTAAATGAAATTAATCGTGAATCTAAATGCAAAATGTGACTCAATATGTAAATTAATATGAACTTCAAATAATTCGAATTCAAGCATAGTATAATTATTTCATATGGTTAATTAATTGGGCCCCAAATTACTTAATTTATTTATTTAAATTTTGCGGTTGTTACAACCTACCCTACTTATAAAAATTTTGTCCTCGAAATTCGTTATTTACCTCTTGTAAAGGATTCTATTTAAGTGACTTCATTTCTTGCTCGTGCCCTCAACTGTAGTTTCCCCTCGATAGCGTATCCACTTAACATATATTAAGTACGTGTCGTTGTTCTTGAACATGATCCAAAATCATTTCACACTTCTCATAATAATATAACTCATTATGCTTTCGTAACCTCTTCATTGTCAAGAACACATGTCCTAACATTTCTTCCCATGTTCGTCTTGTCCTTTCATCCTAACGGTCTGTATTTGGATAACGCGCAGTCTAAGTTTCAGCTTCTTCCTATAACATCTTGTAATATCTCCATAATCTTGAAGTGAATCTCAGAACTCTATCTGGCACGATTGATCCTGGAGTGCCATGTAACCTCATTATCTCGCGAATGTACAACTGTGGAGCTGATCCATACTAGATGTCATCTTCACCGGTAGAAAATCTGCAGATCTCGTTAATCGATCAACGATTATCAAAATCGCATTATTTCCTCTTGATGATTGCGGTAAACTTACCACAAAGCCAATGACCACGTGCTCAATTTTCAACTCGGGTACTTTCAATGGTTGAATTAAACTCGAAGGTCGCTGGTGTTAAGCCTTAACTTGCTGACACACCAAACATTTCTATATGAATAACTCGAAGTCTCTTTTCATACTTCTCCTCCATAATGACTCTCACAAGTCGTGATACATCTTTGTTCCTCTCGGATGGGAAGTATATGGCGTACAATGTGCTTCTTCTACGATTTAATTCCTCAAGATCTCGTTTGAGAAAGACCCTCAACGTTTTCTTCACGAACATGAATCCTTATCTTTAACAGGGAACCATCATTCTCTTGAGCTTCTTTAATTTACAGCTTTCCTACAAAGTATGACGAATCATCAAACTACATAATGTCGCTCTTGTACTCTTCGAGTGAGAAATCACTTTGATTCTCCAATTCTCAAACTTTTCCTTAAGTTGATCTTGATTTGTCAGCAAACTTGTTATGTGCCCTATGGCTTTTCGGCTTAAAGCATCTGCCACGACATTAGCCTTTCTAGGGTGATAATGAATTGAACAGTCACAATCTTTAAAAATATCTGGTTATCTTCTCTGACGCATGTTCAACTCCTTCTGTGCGAAAATATACGTCATCTCTTATGATACCAATAATGTCTCAAAATCCTCAATGCATGGATTACATCAGTTGGCTCTGGTGTGTAGGGTAATTAACTTCGTGTGCTTTCAGTTGTCGGGAAGCATATGCTATCACTTTCTCATGCTGCATCCACAAACAACCCAATCTTTGGATAGGGGCATCACTATAGACAATTAAACCTTATGTACAGGTTGAAATGGTCAGAAGTGGAGTTGTGGTCAAATTCCTCTCGAGTTGCTGAAAAACTTTCCTCTTCAACTATGTCATCGGTTGTGCTATCTTTGAAACACCTTCAATGAATCTTTGATAGCAATCAACAAAATCAAGAAGTCACGTATCCTTTTAACATTCTTGGGTGAACAATTGGTTGACCTCTTCAATCTTAGAAGAGTCAACCTTAATTCTAGGAGACATGACAACTCGCTCTAGAAATAACTCATGATTTAGCTAAAACTCACATCTCGAGAATTTTGCAGACTCCTCTATGCTCAATGTCTCCAAGGAAAATCTCAAATGTTCCTTGAGTTAAGCCTTGTCTACGAGTAGAAAATATTTCATCAATGAACATGATCACATATTGTCTGAGTTCAAAAAGTTGACTTTGAGATATCAACTCACTCTTGGTGATATCCCGACCTTAAGTCAATCTACGAGAACACACTTGCCCCTTTTAATTAATCACAAACATCGTCAATTTGAGGTAGTGGATACTTGTTCTTTGTTGTGCTCTGATTCAACTCTTTGTAATCGGTGCACCTCCTTCAATATCATTATCGTTATCTCTTGGTAAGATATTATTACGATTATCCAATGAACAGTCAAATTCTATTATGACAACGAAACAATTCGTTCTGGTACGTCGAGACCAACTCTTACGGCCTTCTGTGCCATAGTTCGCTACTACGTTCTTACATAGGCGATTGGTCTCATTCGTTTTACTTAGGGCCTTACTAGCCTCCAAAGTGTCACTTACTACATCACATGTGCATAACTTACTTGAGCAATATACTTAGTAGATACGGAATCCAAAGTCCAACGCAACACCATAAGTTCAACAATTTAGTTCTATATCAAGTCTTCAACATCACCGTAGGTTAACCAAAAGATATATATCACTATTCTTAACCATTTTAAGTTTCTAAGGCCACAATTAACTTAATATTCATATATATATGTAATTATATAATTTTTGTAAATCATGCATCATGCAACTAATTTTTTTATTTTATTTTTTATTTTTTTTTAAACATATGCATCATATTTTTGCAATAAATTGCGCACATCTTGACATAATAATAATCATGAACTTGAATTTTAACATGAACTTGAACTTGAACTTTAAATATAAAGTGCGCAATTTAAGCAACATAAATTTCAACTTGAAAACTTGAACATGCAATGCACTTGGAAAAATCATGAATTTTAAAACTGTGAACTTGAGTATGCATTTTACTTGAAAATCATGAACATGACGTGCAATTTACTTGGAATGTAATGATACTAGACATGCATCCTAATTGAAAAACATGAACTTGATATGCATTGTACTTAAAACTCATGAATGTAATATGCATGGGACCTCAACATCATGAAACTAGACATGCAACTTAAATGAAACGTCATGACTGAATGAACTTACTTGCGAAGTCGGCGCGAGCGGCGGAGGAGGACGATAGTAGCTAATTTTAAAAAAAATATTTTTGGTCCGTAAAGAGAACCGTAATGCTCTGATACCAAGTTGTAACATCCCATTTTTCATAAAATAGACTAAAGAGGATTTTCCGTAAATTAAAAAATAAATTTGAAACACCTGAAAGAAACCAACGTCAAATACCTTTTCCATAAACTTTAAATCATCCTCATTAGTAGAAATAAAATACTTTTATGTAACATTTTTCAAGAGCGGAAAACGTAATAAAGTAAAGTCTATAAAATAGACATTTTTGTACTACTATCGGCGCCATCCTCGTCGTTTCGCTCCGAATTCGCTTGACCTGAAAAGATGGGGTTTTAAAAAGGGGTGAGTTATCAACAACTCAGTAGGGATAACAGTTCATATAACTATACGATACAGTGTTCACCGGATGATTCATAACTTAGACCATCTTGAACTTGATAGACGGTGGGATAAACCCAAGGACATGAATTTCCGAACGATTAAACGTTCCCGTCACATGACTTGCTTGATTACCGTGAACACGTCACTCGTCTACGTGAACACGGCCATGAATTTCGTCGCGCGACTAATATGTGCACATAACATGAATAGATCGTACATCACAAACCACCACGCAGTTTATCCACGTACCATAAATATTATGAAATGTATTTAAAAAGGTTTTAGAATATCCCTACCTTGACAATGCAGAACTTGACTTGACGAAAAAGATGCGTGAATGAATGAATGCTCGTGCAAGTCCTAATCCTCAAATCGTATATCCTTCATTAAATAAATTTATATTAATACTACTGTATATTCATATGAATGTAATATATATATAGTAAAATAAACTGCACTATAATTCTCAATATATATATTTATACAAGGGTTGAGCTCGGATCAATAATGGGTGACTTGTAGTATATAATTAAAGAGAGAAAAGTAGTATGGGTAAGGATTAGCATATGGGCTTGGAAGATATTAGTGTTCAGTGGGCCGTGAAATACATGGGTTAAGGACTAATGGGTCCGGAATTAATTTGGCCTGGTCCAAACAAATACTCTAATGAACTCTGTGCAAATCCTAATTAATCAAAATACAGTACCTCTTCTTCTTTTTCAAGCGCGAGCTTCCGTCTCGGGTCAGGGTCAACCATCAACAGGGCAGTGGTTACAAATATTTGGAGAGGCAGCGGCTAGTCATTAACTGCTCGTGCATCGGTGACGGCACGAGGACGACCGACTCAGGCGAAGGAGGTACGGTTGTAAGGGAATTAAGGAGGATTACTATGGCTTGGGGTTTTACCTTTATCGGCAACTGGATGCTGCCCATCGTAGACGCTGGTGGTAGGAGGTGACTTCAGCCTCGTTCACCTTCTATCTCCATCACAATCGGATGCGTTAGGTTGTAATTGGCAGCAGTCCCAGCAGGTACGGGTCTTGAGCTTTCTTTGGGACAGAGGCTCGATCGAAGCGGTTGTCCAATCCTCGACATTGAGTTTCGGTCAGAGGGCAGGGCTTCGATCGGATGGTAACTTTGCTGTGATCCCCGATCTAGCTTGATATGGTTGGGTTGGTGGTGATTCACAAACGGCAAGGGATGCCATGTAATTTCATGGGGGTTGGAGAGAGGAGGGGATCGGGTGGTAAGAGAAGAGTTCTAACTTAATTGGTGTTTATGTAGAATTATCAAATTGAACCACGATACTTAATACTCTTACTGCTGAATATATAGTATATATTTGTGCCTTAGGGTTTTGAGGATTTTCACCGAATGAGCTTTACTAAACGGACTGTGCAAAGCGGCCTTACCGGACGGACGGGAATTGACTTCTTGGGTTAACCAACAAATTAAGACTATAAAAAAGGGCATATGCACTTATTAAAATATAATATTATAATTAGTAATATTGCTAATAATAATAATAATAATAATAATAATAATAATAATAATAATAATAATAATAATAATAATAATAATAATAATAATAATAATATGTTTATTGGAATTTGAGGATTTCTACATGACTTAAATACTAAATGAAATTAATCGTGAATCTAAATGCAAAATGTGACTCAATATGTAAATTAATATGAACTTCAAATAATTCGAATTCAAGCATAGTATAATTATTTCATATGGTTAATTAATTGGGCCCCAAATTACTTAATTTATTTATTTAAATTTTGCGGTTGTTACAACCTACCCTACTTATAAAAATTTTGTCCTCGAAATTCGTTATTTACCTCTTGTAAAGGATTCTATTTAAGTGACTTCATTTCTTGCTCGTGCCCTCAACTGTAGTTTCCCCTCGATAGCGTATCCACTTAACATATATTAAGTACGTGTCGTTGTTCTTGAACATGATCCAAAATCATTTCACACTTCTCATAATAATATAACTCATTATGCTTTCGTAACCTCTTCATTGTCAAGAACACATGTCCTAACATTTCTTCCCATGTTCGTCTTGTCCTTTCATCCTAACGGTCTGTATTTGGATAACGCGCAGTCTAAGTTTCAGCTTCTTCCTATAACATCTTGTAATATCTCCATAATCTTGAAGTGAATCTCAGAACTCTATCTGGCACGATTGATCCTGGAGTGCCATGTAACCTCATTATCTCGCGAATGTACAACTGTGGAGCTGATCCATACTAGATGTCATCTTCACCGGTAGAAAATCTGCAGATCTCGTTAATCGATCAACGATTATCAAAATCGCATTATTTCCTCTTGATGATTGCGGTAAACTTACCACAAAGCCAATGACCACGTGCTCAATTTTCAACTCGGGTACTTTCAATGGTTGAATTAAACTCGAAGGTCGCTGGTGTTAAGCCTTAACTTGCTGACACACCAAACATTTCTATATGAATAACTCGAAGTCTCTTTTCATACTTCTCCTCCATAATGACTCTCACAAGTCGTGATACATCTTTGTTCCTCTCGGATGGGAAGTATATGGCGTACAATGTGCTTCTTCTACGATTTAATTCCTCAAGATCTCGTTTGAGAAAGACCCTCAACGTTTTCTTCACGAACATGAATCCTTATCTTTAACAGGGAACCATCATTCTCTTGAGCTTCTTTAATTTACAGCTTTCCTACAAAGTATGACGAATCATCAAACTACATAATGTCGCTCTTGTACTCTTCGAGTGAGAAATCACTTTGATTCTCCAATTCTCAAACTTTTCCTTAAGTTGATCTTGATTTGTCAGCAAACTTGTTATGTGCCCTATGGCTTTTCGGCTTAAAGCATCTGCCACGACATTAGCCTTTCTAGGGTGATAATGAATTGAACAGTCACAATCTTTAAAAATATCTGGTTATCTTCTCTGACGCATGTTCAACTCCTTCTGTGCGAAAATATACGTCATCTCTTATGATACCAATAATGTCTCAAAATCCTCAATGCATGGATTACATCAGTTGGCTCTGGTGTGTAGGGTAATTAACTTCGTGTGCTTTCAGTTGTCGGGAAGCATATGCTATCACTTTCTCATGCTGCATCCACAAACAACCCAATCTTTGGATAGGGGCATCACTATAGACAATTAAACCTTATGTACAGGTTGAAATGGTCAGAAGTGGAGTTGTGGTCAAATTCCTCTCGAGTTGCTGAAAAACTTTCCTCTTCAACTATGTCATCGGTTGTGCTATCTTTGAAACACCTTCAATGAATCTTTGATAGCAATCAACAAAATCAAGAAGTCACGTATCCTTTTAACATTCTTGGGTGAACAATTGGTTGACCTCTTCAATCTTAGAAGAGTCAACCTTAATTCTAGGAGACATGACAACTCGCTCTAGAAATAACTCATGATTTAGCTAAAACTCACATCTCGAGAATTTTGCAGACTCCTCTATGCTCAATGTCTCCAAGGAAAATCTCAAATGTTCCTTGAGTTAAGCCTTGTCTACGAGTAGAAAATATTTCATCAATGAACATGATCACATATTGTCTGAGTTCAAAAAGTTGACTTTGAGATATCAACTCACTCTTGGTGATATCCCGACCTTAAGTCAATCTACGAGAACACACTTGCCCCTTTTAATTAATCACAAACATCGTCAATTTGAGGTAGTGGATACTTGTTCTTTGTTGTGCTCTGATTCAACTCTTTGTAATCGGTGCACCTCCTTCAATATCATTATCGTTATCTCTTGGTAAGATATTATTACGATTATCCAATGAACAGTCAAATTCTATTATGACAACGAAACAATTCGTTCTGGTACGTCGAGACCAACTCTTACGGCCTTCTGTGCCATAGTTCGCTACTACGTTCTTACATAGGCGATTGGTCTCATTCGTTTTACTTAGGGCCTTACTAGCCTCCAAAGTGTCACTTACTACATCACATGTGCATAACTTACTTGAGCAATATACTTAGTAGATACGGAATCCAAAGTCCAACGCAACACCATAAGTTCAACAATTTAGTTCTATATCAAGTCTTCAACATCACCGTAGGTTAACCAAAAGATATATATCACTATTCTTAACCATTTTAAGTTTCTAAGGCCACAATTAACTTAATATTCATATATATATGTAATTATATAATTTTTGTAAATCATGCATCATGCAACTAATTTTTTTATTTTTTTTTTATTTTTTTTTTAAACATATGCATCATATTTTTGCAATAAATTGCGCACATCTTGACATAATAATAATCATGAACTTGAATTTTAACATGAACTTGAACTTGAACTTTAAATATAAAGTGCGCAATTTAAGCAACATAAATTTCAACTTGAAAACTTGAACATGCAATGCACTTGGAAAAATCATGAATTTTAAAACTGTGAACTTGAGTATGCATTTTACTTGAAAATCATGAACATGACGTGCAATTTACTTGGAATGTAATGATACTAGACATGCATCCTAATTGAAAAACATGAACTTGATATGCATTGTACTTAAAACTCATGAATGTAATATGCATGGGACCTCAACATCATGAAACTAGACATGCAACTTAAATGAAACGTCATGACTGAATGAACTTACTTGCGAAGTCGGCACGAGCGGCGGAGGAGGACGATAGTAGCTAATTTTAAAAAAAATATTTTTGGTCCGTAAAGAGAACCGTAATGCTCTGATACCAAGTTGTAACATCCCATTTTTCATAAAATAGACTAAAGAGGATTTTCCGTAAATTAAAAAATAAATTTGAAACACCTGAAAGAAACCAACGTCAAATACCTTTTCCATAAACTTTAAATCATCCTCATTAGTAGAAATAAAATACTTTTATGTAACATTTTTCAAGAGCGGAAAACGTAATAAAGTAAAGTCTATAAAATAGACATTTTTGTACTACTATCGGCGCCATCCTCGTCGTTTCGCTCCGAATTCGCTTGACCTGAAAAGATGGGGTTTTAAAAAGGGGTGAGTTATCAACAACTCAGTAGGGATAACAGTTCATATAACTATACGATACAGTGTTCACCGGATGATTCATAACTTAGACCATCTTGAACTTGATAGACGGTGGGATAAACCCAAGGACATGAATTTCCGAACGATTAAACGTTCCCGTCACATGACTTGCTTGATTACCGTGAACACGTCACTCGTCTACGTGAACACGGCCATGAATTTCGTCGCGCGACTAATATGTGCACATAACATGAATAGATCGTACATCACAAACCACCACGCAGTTTATCCACGTACCATAAATATTATGAAATGTATTTAAAAAGGTTTTAGAATATCCCTACCTTGACAATGCAGAACTTGACTTGACGAAAAAGATGCGTGAATGAATGAATGCTCGTGCAAGTCCTAATCCTCAAATCGTATATCCTTCATTAAATAAATTTATATTAATACTACTGTATATTCATATGAATGTAATATATATATAGTAAAATAAACTGCACTATAATTCTCAATATATATATTTATACAAGGGTTGAGCTCGGATCAATAATGGGTGACTTGTAGTATATAATTAAAGAGAGAAAAGTAGTATGGGTAAGGATTAGCATATGGGCTTGGAAGATATTAGTGTTCAGTGGGCCGTGAAATACATGGGTTAAGGACTAATGGGTCCGGAATTAATTTGGCCTGGTCCAAACAAATACTCTAATGAACTCTGTGCAAATCCTAATTAATCAAAATACAGTACCTCTTCTTCTTTTTCAAGCGCGAGCTTCCGTCTCGGGTCAGGGTCAACCATCAACAGGGCAGTGGTTACAAATATTTGGAGAGGCAGCGGCTAGTCATTAACTGCTCGTGCATCGGTGACGGCACGAGGACGACCGACTCAGGCGAAGGAGGTACGGTTGTAAGGGAATTAAGGAGGATTACTATGGCTTGGGGTTTTACCTTTATCGGCAACTGGATGCTGCCCATCGTAGACGCTGGTGGTAGGAGGTGACTTCAGCCTCGTTCACCTTCTATCTCCATCACAATCGGATGCGTTAGGTTGTAATTGGCAGCAGTCCCAGCAGGTACGGGTCTTGAGCTTTCTTTGGGACAGAGGCTCGATCGAAGCGGTTGTCCAATCCTCGACATTGAGTTTCGGTCAGAGGGCAGGGCTTCGATCGGATGGTAACTTTGCTGTGATCCCCGATCTAGCTTGATATGGTTGGGTTGGTGGTGATTCACAAACGGCAAGGGATGCCATGTAATTTCATGGGGGTTGGAGAGAGGAGGGGATCGGGTGGTAAGAGAAGAGTTCTAACTTAATTGGTGTTTATGTAGAATTATCAAATTGAACCACGATACTTAATACTCTTACTGCTGAATATATAGTATATATTTGTGCCTTAGGGTTTTGAGGATTTTCACCGAATGAGCTTTACTAAACGGACTGTGCAAAGCGGCCTTACCGGACGGACGGGAATTGACTTCTTGGGTTAACCAACAAATTAAGACTGTAAAAAAGGGCATATGCACTTATTAAAATATAATATTATAATTAGTAATATTGCTAATAATAATAATAATAATAATAATAATAATAATAATAATAATAATAATAATAATAATAATAATAATAATAATATGTTTATTGGAATTTGAGGATTTCTACATGACTTAAATACTAAATGAAATTAATCGTGAATCTAAATGCAAAATGTGACTCAATATGTAAATTAATATGAACTTCAAATAATTCGAATTCAAGCATAGTATAATTATTTCATATGGTTAATTAATTGGGCCCCAAATTACTTAATTTATTTATTTAAATTTTGCGGTTGTTACAAAATTGTATGCTGAATTCGTGAAAATTTGATTTTTTTTTTCGATTGTTCTTGCTTACTCTGTGGTGTACTTGGTAGTTGGTAGGGAATAAAGCTCCTACCTAGTACTCACGCTACCGAGTGACCGAGTTAATATCGGTTACTTGGTCACTCGAACTCTCGATCACCGAGTAGGCAACAGAGTACTTAAGAACACTATTTGATTTTTATTGATTTTAAATCATTTTTCGATTGTTAAACAGTTATTTAACTATTAAACATCATTTTAATAATCAAAATCATATAAGAAATATAATCAACCGTTGAATTGGACAGATTAAGTTATTACGATAATCAACACATTAGTAAGTTTGTAGTTATTTTGTAACAATGTTACTAGTTAGTTCAAAAAACGATCAAACTTCTAAGTATCATTTTAATTATCCTAAATTGGCTTTGTTATCATGTTTATGGAATGTTTATAGGTAGGGGTGGTTAAATCGAACCGAAAATTCGGTTACCCGAAACCGAATAGGATGATATTTGAACACCGAAACCAAAACCGATTTAATATTCGGTTAACCGAACACCGAATCGAAAATATCGCATCGGTTTTCGGTTAACCGATTAGCCAAATATTGACAAAAAAAAGTGGAAAATTTTAGATAAACTAATTTTTTGTGTGGCGGTCGCAATAGGCAATTGGTCATCGTAGACGGTGAGGCGCGACGATGAAGCACATCTTTGCTTGGCTTTTATTCACCTTAACTCTGAAAATAAAATAAAAATTCGACCGGCTGTGAAAAGCGTAATGGATCGGATCGACGGCGAGGCAACCAACAAATTTGGTGATTCTTTTTTGGAGGGAAAATTTTTAGTTTGAGCGAAAAGAGGCAGTGTATTTATTTCTATTATTATAATAATAAAATTAAATAGTAAATATGATTTAGATAAGAATTGTGTGGTAGAGAGAATATATGATAAGATTTCCTTAGCGACTGTTGACCGTCAAAAATTCCTGCTCTCCGACTACCGACTTAAAATAGATGTTTAGGGGATTGAATAGTGAACAAGACAGTTACGCTCTCCCGGAATTTTTGAGGAAATGTTTAGATAGATCAATGATATACAATTCCTATTATTTATAGAGTTTACAAATTGAGGTTACTAAAATGGGTTGTTGGGCCTGACCTTACACTTAGGCCCAATATGAGTTCTCTAAACCACAGAGTTTATTCCTTTGATCCCTGCTCGAGGAGGCCCGATGAGATGGAATAGACTCTCCCTCGTATTCCCCTGCTCGCAGAGCGTTTTACATCGTCATGAACTCCGAGCAACTTGGACATCCGCCACTGCATCCCTTGTGAGTTCGGCCTTCCGGAGAACGGTCGCGTCACTTGTTCGCCAATGGTTCTTCTTATCCCTTGGTATATCTCCTATCACGGATTGTGTTCGAGATGGGGCCTTCGTGTTCGGTAATTGGGCCGAAAATTCCCCTCACAACAGCGATGTGGCAAATACTATACCAAAAAAAATTCACATACCATACATATCCATATTTTAACGGAATAAAATATTTTATTTTATTATCATAATTAATCTGTTAATTCGGTGTTTAAGAATCGGTTATCGGTTAACTGGTAACTGAAATTGATTTTTTTTTACAAATTATCGAACACCGAAATTTCGGTGTTTTGTTAAGCGAAAACCAAAAATCGAAAATTTCGGTTCGGTTAGTCGGTTAACCAAAAAACGAATCCGAATATCAACCCATATTTATAGGATTTAAAATTATGCTTAATGTGAACATAACAACTTAACTATCGAAGAATAACTTTAAATTAATTAAAAATCAATAAATTATGCACTACTCGACGGTGTACTCGGTAGGCTACTCGATCACTCGGCCACCAAGTAACTGATAAGCGGCCGTTGTTACCAAGTAAACTGCTAAGTTGAATAACTGAGCATCTGCTCGGTGACATACTTGGTGGGCTACTCGGTCACTCACTCGGTTATTGGGTGGTCGGGCCATCAACTATTTTGACGCTGCGGAATTTCTCGATTTTCGTCATATCTATTCATACAAACTTCGAATGCCTCGATTAAAAATCCAGCAAAAACTAGACTTCACGATCTTTGCAACCGCGTACGGCATGATCCAAGATTCTGAATATGACAAATCAGTTTAATCCGCGAAGTTGCTTCATTAAGGGTAAGTTCGTCATTCCCTTTTAGCTTCGTTTTTCCTACATTTTGGCATGAAAACTCGACTACACCACATGTAAGTCTCGTCAATAAAATAATAAACAACCCCTCAATGATCGATCACACGTATATACAAAAGACATCAAAAACAAACCTGAAAACTAGATTTCACGATCTTTATAACTGATTTTATGAGCGTCTCTAATGTTGTTTTTTGGTTCGTTTTAGTATATTTGTGTTTGATTATTGATGGATTGTTTATTATTGTTGTGACAGAGCTTATGTATGGTGTAGTCGAGTTTTCATGTCAAAATGTAGGAAAAACGAGGTTAAAACGGAATGATGAGCCGACCCGAAATGCATCAATTGTACGGATTAAATTGATTTTGCTCTTTCAGAATTTGGGCTCGTGACATATATTGGTGCGAAGTCTTAAATTTCGGAAAATTTTGAATCGAGACGATTGGAGTTCAGACAAAGAAGATATGACGAAAATTGAAAAGTTGCGCACAAGAGAAGGATCAACGAGAATCGAGCTCCACCCCTTTTATTTGTTTTGTAGTATTTGTTTTTTGGGATTATTAAAAAAGTAAGGTATAAATGATATTTTAGTGCAAAAGTGTATTAGAAAAATATATTTTTATGAAATGTATTAGAAAATTAAATTAAAATTCTTATAGCCCGAATTCATTTAACGGGCCATAGAACGGTCGTAGATTACTAATCAACAAAGCCTAACATTGAAATTGATCTCTTATAAAATCACAAATAGTCCTTTTCACGGGTCTGTTTCCACAAATAGTCCTTTATTTATTTATTTTACACATATAGTCCTTTTATCAAGTTTTCCGGTAATCAGCAGGTAAAAAAAAGCTGACCTAGCAGTTGATCCAATTAAATCATTCCATGTGTACTATCAAAAATCTCGAAAATAATTATTCAGCAAAATGATACTTTAAAGGGCAAGCTAAACAGTTTTATACATATTAATTAATCCACCAAACCAACTAACAAAATTTACGATCTTTAATAAATTATTCAATCAAATAACCATTGCTACAACGACCAATAGAAAAAAACATTTAACAATTATATTATAAAAGCTTAATAAAAAATATGACTTTATTATCTTATACCACTAAATCAAACATTGCTACAAAAACTAAAAAAAAAAAAAAATCAAATTTATACCATTATTTTATCAAAAAAAATTAAAAAATTGTATATAAAGCTTTATTTATTTTTTTCTAAATTAGATCAATTTTTATACAATATTGTATAAAACTTAATTTAATTCACTATATACAATTAATTTTTTTTATTTTTTCCAGTATCAAATTTAATATTAGTTGTTGTCTCAATGGTTGATTTAGTAGTATAGATAATAAAAGGTCATATTTTTTTATTAAGTTTTTATAATATAATTGTTAAATTTCCGTTTTTATTAGTTGTTGTAGCAATAGTGCTTTATTGTATAATAAATTAATGTGTCTTAAATTTTCGTATTTGGCTGGTTGGTTCGGTGGATTAGTATGAGCCGATTTATTTGGGGAGGCGCGGGTTCAACTCTCCATGGTCTCTCATTTTGCATTATTTTCAAGATTTTTGGTAGTCAAGTCCACGTGAAATGATTTAATTGGTTCAACCGCCACGTCAGCCTTTTTTTTACCGAAAAACTTGATAAAAGGACCATATGCGTAAAATAAATAAATAAAGGACTACTTGCGGAAACAGCACTTGGAAGAGGACTATTTGTGATTTTATCTCCTTTATTGTCCTGCAAGCCGAATTATTGAAAACCAAAACTCTAACTTCAAAGTTCAGAAAAACAACGGCAAGAAAACGGGAATGGCGAGCGAGATTGACGAAGCCACCCGCAAATCGGCGATCTCGGAATATCGGAAAAAGCTTCTAAATCAAAAAGAACTCGAGGGCCGCGTTCGAACTGGTTTTGCTTTCTTAAACCCTAATTTCTTAGACTATTTTATTGCTGAATTATCTTGCTTAATCTCTCTGTTGTAGATCTATTTAGTATTTCCATGTAATTTCAAGTTTATAGGGTTTATGAGGAGCTTTTTTTTCCAAGTTAGATTAGGGTATATTGATTGTGAAGGCTGGATATTTGAAAATATTTGGATTTGATTTTGCTACTGTATGAGCCTGACTAAATTCATCGGGTCTTTGAGTTGGACAAGTGTAGTGCTCAAGCAATATTATTCAAGAAAAATAGCTTTACGTTGGCAATTTTTATTTTTATTTTGCATTTTATTCTGTTCTACTTCCTATTCAAATTACTTTTCAATCCACACATTGTAGTAAGGGAATCTCTAAGATCGAACAAGAAGGAATACGCAAAAACAGAAGATGATTTAAAGTCACTCCAAAGTGTTGGACAGATCATAGGAGAAGTTCTCAGGCCTCTGGACAATGAACGATGTAAGCCTTTTAAATCCTTTTATTCTAAGAGTATATAGGTCTCTTTATTTTGTCCCTCAATTTTCCCCTTTTCGATTTCTTCATGTCAATGTCAATGTCATTGTCATTGTCATTGTTATTGTCATGTTCAAATGAGACTGCGTACGGAAGATAGATGGATTCTGCAGTCTAGAAATACTGAGTTGTATTGTAAAATTTTCTGGTAAAAGTTAGTAATAAACTAACATGAATGGTTTTCATGAAACTTGTTTGGTTATTTATTATAGTCCCTAGTTTTAATAATTATACGAAGTTCAATAAATTAATCACGTTTAATTGATAAAAAAATTGTATGAAGTTATTTTTATAAAAAAATATTGATCTCTAAGTATTTGAAACTCTTTGGTAATATGTTAGTGTAATTCGAGTATTGAAAGGCATTCGTGCTAAATGGATTTTTAAATTAGTGTCGTTTTCTAAATTATTGCATTTATTAAAGTGTGATATCTGAAACGTCTCCAAAACGAATACGACGCCATTTCAGAGATGTTTGTGCTAAATAGATTTTCAGGAAAGAAAGTCATCATTGTTTTTTTCTTTTTCAGTGATAGTGAAAGCAAGCAGTGGTCCAAGATATGTCGTTGGTTGCCGAAATAAAGTGGATAAAGATAAACTTACAGCTGGAACCAGGGTTGTACTTGATATGACAACTCTCACTATTATGCGAGCTCTTCCTCGTGAGGTATTGACATGTGCTCCTCCATACTGTTTGGATCATGACTGGCCGGTTAAACTCATGTGGCGTTTTATTTGTTATGTATGCTCCAGGTAGACCCAGTTGTCTATAATATGCTTCACGAAGATCCTGGGAATATTAGTTATTCTGCTGTGGGTGGCCTATCAGATCAAATCCGGGAATTAAGAGAATCTATAGAGTTACCGCTAATGAATCCTGAGCTCTTCATTAGAGTTGGCATTAAACCTCCCAAGGTAAATGATCTTTGAAGAAAAAACTTGGTGATTTTTAAGCACCTTCTTTTGTATTTTTATTTTCAGTAATTGCCTTTTTACCTTCTTTTAGGGTGTGCTTCTCTACGGGCCTCCTGGAACCGGAAAGACATTGTTGGCCAGAGCTATTGCTAGCAACATTGATGCCAATTTCTTAAAGGTTGAAGTATACCATACATCTTTGTTATATGCAATTATCAAATAATCTGAGTGGCTTCTTACAAGTTGAAATTGTGCAGGTTGTATCAAGTGCTATTATTGACAAGTACATCGGTGAGAGTGCAAGATTGATCAGGGAAATGTTCAGTTATGCTCGTGACCACCAAGTATGTATTAGATGCAAATAAATATTTACAATTTCATATAAATACATGAGTATGATTTATTAAATTGGATATACCCCATGCTATTTTTTTATATGTGTGAAGCCATGTATCATTTTCATGGATGAGATTGATGCAATTGGTGGGCGTCGCTTTAGTGAGGGAACAAGTGCTGACCGTGAAATTCAAAGAACCCTTATGGAGTTACTAAACCAGCTTGATGGGTTTGACCAGCTCGGAAAGGTCTTGTTTATTCATTCACTAATTTTTAAACTCACAATAAATCATCTCTGCCTAGACCTAGTTAGGACTTAGGTGACGATGTGATTTGAATTGATACATGCAGGTTAAAATGATAATGGCGACAAATAGACCCGATGTACTGGACCCTGCCCTTCTTCGCCCTGGTCGGTTGGACAGGAAAATAGAAATACCGTTGCCTAATGAACAGTCGAGAATGGAAATTCTCAAAATCCATGCCTCTGGAATAGCCAAACACGGCGAAATTGACTATGAAGCTGTTGTTAAACTTGCTGAGGTAAGCTAAAAGTATCTTATATGGCCTTTGTTTAGACATGAGTTTTATGTTTGACGTAGTTACGTTTTTCTAGGGGTTTAATGGTGCTGACCTTCGTAATATTTGCACGGAAGCTGGTATGTTTGCGATTCGTGCAGAGCGTGATTATGTCATCCATGAGGATTTTATGAAGGTAAATTTTCCTTTATTTGCTATGCGAACAGAAATGGTTGGAATATGTTATGTGTTGGCTATGCGTGCATATCTAGAACGAATAATTACCTTCTTGCAAAACAAAGTTAAAATCAACAAAGTCGTATTTGTAATTTTACAGAAGATGACTGGATTTTTGTTATTGAGCAAAGTGTTTTGGGTAGTTTTTGTAAATAAATCCTGATTATACTTTACAGGCTGTAAGAAAACTGAACGAAGCTAAGAAGCTAGAATCAAGTGCTCATTATAGTGCTGATTTCGGGAAGGAATAGTAGCCAACTCTTCACGATTGGGAGCATATGTCTCAGATCGTGGTGGACGGATGTGTTTCATCAATTGTCGCTTGGAAGTGGAAATTTGTTTGATTTTAAATCTTGGATTATACCATGTGTTAGCTGCTGAAATCCCCCTTTCTTTGTTCGAATGTGTACTAATATTTCTGCAGCTATGAAAAATATCCTAGGCTTATTCAACACCACCTTACAACATTCTGTACTGATCAAGTTTTAGACTTCAGTTGTTATGATTGATGGATTTGGGCATTTGGGTTTAAGAATTTCTGACAGCTAGGACCATAGGTTTGAAGACACTGCAGATTTTTAATTGATAAATACACTTGTATTAGGGTTTAGGATGGTGATAAATTATGATGTGACTATCAACCATACTCTTCCTATAAAGAGTGATCTTTTCTTTTATTCTCTGATCCTTTTGAATTTTCGACTAAACCATTTCATTACACATTTAAACATGGATTGGTTCGTGACGAGGCTTACGTACTGCAGGCATCGGATTGTTTCCACTAGTAGTCTTGTTGCTGCCGAATATTTGACCCAGATTCATGAATTACAAAATTAACAAAGAAAAAGTTATCACCTTAACTCACCTCATACGGCCTTTGCTACCATAGGTAGGTAGCTATCTCTGATCGACCAAAAATATTTAACAAAATAATCTACAATATTAACATATAATAGCCTCATGATGAAATTGGCCAATGTTTTTATTTTTATTTTTTCTCTGTCGATCGATCAAATAACTATATACTGTATGTTAAATTATGTGTTAGACGTGAAAATTCATTTTTTAATTTATTTGTAATCATTTCATAAATGATTAAATGAAGTACTAGCTTTTTGCATACAATAGATTTCAAATTAATATAACAGTATTTTTTAATTAAAAATATTATTGCATTGTCATTTACAAAGTATATACTGTATCTAATTGTAATTTACATTTTGTCTTTACGAATAAAAACACAAAACAACAAGAAATGCAATATTTATTATTTATGCTTAAACAAAAGACAATAATTAGGAGTTTTCGCTCATAAAAAACTAAAAATTCATTGTAAATTTAATAATTTAATAATGATATAGTATTGTTCAAGGATACTTGTGAAGTACTTTTGAAAGACTATTCAGATTTTTGCGGATCATCTCGATTACTAATGATTACTTTCCAAAATGATATTTTCACCTCACTATAATAATTAACACGTCTTTTTCAGGGATTGAGGGGGCATGAGATTGAGGGGCGGTAAATCCACTTCATAATAATCAGTGTGCATCCGCACTGTTAAAATTCCATTAATAAATTCTTTTCAATCTTAAAATTTAATCTATAAAATTTCTTTTCAACGCTATCTTTTTACAATTCATTTTTAATACAATTTTTTTATTAATAAAAAATGCATATTTTTATTACTTTACAAAATTAACGCCTTACACAAATTAATTTAATAAGTATTTGAGTATTTTTTTATAGTATACTAAAATTGTCTTACACAAATTAATTTAATAAATATTTAAGTTTTTTTTTTATATTATACTAAAATTTGATACTGAAATGTATTTTTATAAATAAAAAATAAATAAAAGTACTAACCTTATAAATTATACAAATTAATATAAATAAATAAATAAATTTGAAGTAATGCGTAATAATATATTATTTTATATTTAGTGTAAATAAATTATTTAAATAAAATTAATAAAAATATATTAAATATGTAATAGTAAATTTATCATTAAAATTTTTTAGTTTTAAGATTGCATTAAAAATAAATTGTTTAAAAATAAATTGTACAATTACTAAAATTAATAAAAATATGTAAATTAAATTTTAACATAGTTTTTAGTTTTAAGATTACGTTAAAAATAAATTGTACAATTAATAAAATTAATAAAAATATGTAAATTAAATTTTAACGTAAAAAAAGATTTTATTATAAATTGTACTATTAATAAAAATATATGAATTAATTTTTAACGAAAAGGATTGAATGGAATTTGTTCATAGGGTTAATGGTATTTTAATGTGCACTTCCGGCATGCAGTGCATATTTACACGGCACTATAAGTGTAAGATCTCACCGTCAATTATTCAACTTTAATATCTGACCGTTCATTACGTAAATTTTATTTTGCTTTAATTTTATTATGAGATTTTTTTTATTTCCCTTCAATATACAGTAAAAACTCTGTACAATCATATCGTTAGGATCGAAAAAAAATATTACTACAGAGAGTTATCTTATACGGAGTTTTACAAAATAAAAATAATTTTTTCGTATAAAAAATAATATAAATATAAAAATACTATATATACAATATTATAAATCTTTAAATTTACAAAATCAATTTAATAGTTTTGAATAATAAAATTTGATCATATATGTTTCAATATTATGTTTAACATACACATTCAATAAAATATTAATTATTCTAAATACTATAAACTTTGACCATGTAATATATGTTATTGATTTTGATAAATATTTTGAGAAATCTTAAATATGCTATTAATTTTAATAAAAAAATATTATTAATAAATATTTTTATTATATATTAATCATTTATTCTTATATATAGAGGTATAAATACATGACTTTAAAAAATGTATGATTTATGATAAAGTGGACTTATTCCCATTTATAACTAGTCCGTACTTAATTTTTTTTATTACTATATGGAATTTCTACTGTATCTAATTGTTCATTGTGTAAATTTTATTTTGGGTTAACTTTATTTTGAGATTTCTTTTATTTCACTATAATTTTATATTTATATAAGTAAATTTTATTTTATTTTGAGGTTTCTTTTATTTCACTTCAATTCTATATTCATATAAAATAAAATATAGTATAAATCACAATAAAAGTATATTAAATTATTAATATTTAAAATAAAATTATATTTTATATCTACCGTAAATTTTATTTATAATTAAAACAAAAATATAATAATAAAAAACATTGACCTCAACATATAAAATAAATAAAATATTTTTAAAAAATATTTTTTGCAAAATTTATTATAATAATAAATTACCAGTGAAAAAAATTTCAAAATAAAATTTACGCAAAATAAAATTTTATTGTAGATATAAAATGTAATTTTATTTTAAATAATAATTAATATTTTAATTTATTTTTATTGTGATTTATAAAATATTTTATTTTGTATAAATATAATTGAAGTTGAATACTCCCTATAGCTCTGGACAGAGGGAGTAATTAATAATGAGATCTTACACTGCTTATGGTATAGACTGTACAGTGCAAATATATGCACTGCAGGCCCCTTCAATCCCGTTTTCAGTACATTATTTTCACTCCTTTCTAGACACTTTTCAAAAATTATTCATCTTATAATTATTCCACCAATTTGTGTTTTTTCACATTATTCTCACTCGTGAATAATTAGGACACTTCTAGTTAACTATCTCATAATAACTCCACGAACACATGTTTTTTTGTACGCACTTTAATTTATCATCACTCGTGAATACCGGGAAAAGTCTCAGAGTTACTCATCTCATGATTAATTTAGAGCATAGTCGAGTGGTAAGGCATGTGATAATGTGAGTGTAATTCCCCGATGACGTAGGGTTCGAATCTCGGGTGAGACAAATTTTCATTGAAATATTATGAAGATTTGTCCTGAGGTTCGACCTGTTGGCTCAGGTGTCTGCTACTCGGGCATATTCCTCGATTTACATCCTACCCGATCGAAGGACCCCCGATGGGTTCGACCTGTTGGCTCAGGTGTCTGCTACTCAGGCATATTCCTCGATTTACATCCTACCAAGATTTGTCCTGGGGTTCGAACTGTTGGCTCAGGTGTTTGCTACTCGGGCATATTCCTCAATTTACATCCTACCCGATCGAGGGACCCCCGATGGGTTCGACCTGTTGGCTCAGTTGTCTGCTACTCGGGCATATTTCTCGATTTACATCATACCCGATCGAGTGGGGTGGAGTTTTTCGTCTCTCCTCCTTATAAAAAAAAATCTAGAACAAACATTTTTAATTTAAAAAATTTTGCTTTTATTTAATTTTCAAGAATGATTTTCCTTTTAAATATTTCGAGTATACCTAGCTAATCTTTTAATTTGAGATAGATTCAATACTTATAGAATCGTGATACTTTGAAATTTTTCTGTTCAATTTTAAAAAAAAAAATACAATATTCTCTAATCGCTCCAAATTAATATTGATTTGATACTAAGATAAAAAAAATTATCTTTTATATAAAAAATTTAAAGAAAATATTAGTACTTTTTAACATTTTTTATCGAAAAAATAAAATAAAAATGCATTTTTATTAAAGAATTAAAATAGTTTTTAGTAAAAATGAAGAAATAAGTGAAAAAATTAAAATAAAATTTTATTTTAAAATGAAAAATAAATTATTTATTTTATTTGTAAGATGTAAATATTATTATAAAATATTTAAAAATTTTATGCTTGAATAGTTTTATGAGAAATATAAATTTAAACATAAATATTTATTAATATTAATATAAAAAATATTTATTAATATATAAAATTGTTAAAATATTAATAAAATAATAAATTACAATTTAATTAAATATTTACATAATTTTTTATAATAATTTATTGAAAAATCAACAAAAAATAGTGTTGGGGGAATCATAGATCGGGGCATCTCTATAAACACTACTGGAGAATATTTATTTTGGTCCCATAAAGTTGGGTCATTCTCGATTTGGTCTCATGTAATTACACATTTTCAATTTAGTCTCATATAAATCAAAATTTTGGCCAATTTAGTCCTTTTGGCCGGAATTTTCAATTTTGACTGGTCAACACATGACGTGGCCAACCGAGAGTGTGCATCTCCGATAGCTCAGACACGTGGCGTCTTTTCATTGGGTCTCGTCCATAAATTTAAATCAATTTAAAAAAATAATTCCACGTCATTTACTTAATTATTAAATGAAAAAATTAAAAAACATAAAATAAATTAAAAATAAAAAAAATAATAATAAAGAAAATAGAATATAAATAAAGAACACGTAAGTACTCGTCCCTCTCCCCCAATTTTGCTGCTCCTAATTTTCACAGAACCATAATTCTTCAATTTTTTGAACTCAATCAACCACAATACTCATCTTTTCTTTTCTCAACGAAGATTCCGAAGCAAGCGCATCTCGGAATTCGGTTTCCGACCTCCTGAAGCTCGACAAAAAAGAATTAGGGTCGTGGTGGTGATGGTGATAACAGGAATTGGGAAGTACCAGTTATGTTGCTCGAGTGGGGGTTAGCGTTGCATAAGACGGGTTAGTGTTATTTGACCTTGAGAAAAGAACACTAATTGATTGAAATTAAAAACGAAGTAGATGCCAATTGTGGTTGATTGAGTTCGACTTATAGTTAGGGTTTTTTGTTCTTTGTGAAATTTGGGGAAAGATAATGGGGAGCAGCATTTTATTTATTTATTTATATTCTTATTTTTTATTTTTTTATTTTATTTTAAATTCAATTTTTTTTTTTGTTTTTTCATTTAATAATTAAGTAAATGAGGTGGATTTTTCTTTTAAAATTGATTTAGATTTATGTACAAGTTGTCCAATCAAAAGACGCCACGTGTCAGAGCTATCGGAGATGCACACTCTCGGTTGGCCACGTCATGTGTTGACCAGTCAAAATTGAAAATTCCGGCCAAAAGGACTAAATTGGCCAAAATTTTGATTTATATGGGACTAAATTGAAAATGTGTAATTACATGAGACCAAATCGAGAATGACCCAACTTTATGGGACCAAAAAAAATATTCTCCCTAAACACTACTTATATTTTTCCCTAATTTCACTACAAGAAATTTGAGATTTCGCGACGAAATTATTTGTCATAAAAACATCATTTTTCGTCGCCAAATCTATTTGGTGACGCTTTTTTTTCGTCGCAGCCATTGTCACCGTATGTGCGTCACATTAGATAAATATGACGTTAATTTGTTTCGTCATCTCAAGTCATCATGTGATGATAAAAAATGACATCGTCACCGTATTTATTCATCTATTGTGACAAAATAGTTGTCACGTTTGAGCTCCACTTTTCGTCACTTATTATCAATTTTCGTCACTAAATGTTAATTTTTTCATGACATTTTTAATTTATCGTCTTTAAAACTTTATTTTTTGTGACGATTTTCTATGAATTATTCAATTTAAAAAAAAATTATAATATTAATTTTTGTCTCGTTAAGATGATTATTTCGTCACTATAAATGTAGTTATCGTGACATTAACATTCATTGTTATTTTTTTGTATATAAAAACTTACAAATTTGTCACGATAAGTAGAATATAGTAAAAAAAAATCTCATTAAAGATGATCCAAAAACTATAATGAATCATTTTATCATTAAAATGTAAAGTTCACTAGCACTCAAATACAAAACAAAGCACCAAATGTTTATCCCTTCGTAGGTCAGAGATTTTAACCCCAAATATTTAGCTCTATTGTCTGGGCAAATTTTTGATTCTTCTTTGTAGTCCGTACGATTCACAAGTATCTGAAGTACGACTTCTCTCCCAAAAGTTTACTGCAAGCATATAAAGATATTAGATTGAAAGTATACACACAAATAATTATACAACAAAACTAAATTTTACTAATAAAAAAATTAAAACAGAAAACACATCATTGCTAGCATTAAAACCCAAGTGAAAATCTACTTAAATATTGTTCTAATAAAATCACTGAAATATAAAATAAATTACATTAGCGTAAGATAATCTTACCTCATGATTGAAGATATGCATATATTCTCAGTGAAGACCTGCGAAATTAATGATAAATAAACATAAAAATGATGAAGTATCTGATCGTTAATCAGTATAACATTAATCATGAAAAATGATTAATTAATAGTATATATATAAGACGTGAAGTTTCAAATCTAGAAAATTGTTTAGATGTACATCACACAATTAGCAATTTATCTTCATCGTAATCTGATCATCCACGAAAAAACACCCTCATGTGATAAAGAAAAAACTATTGATGCGATTACCTGAGGATCAATGGTTGTTTTGATGAGGTGGGTCATGAGATGTTTCATTTAAGGACAGACTAAGGAATTGGGTATCAAATACATTGTATACTTCTCACCACCAAGTGTTCTATAAAATCAAATTAAAATAATATTAGATTGCTAAAATAATTATTGCATACGCATTTAGATGATTAGAAAAGAAACAAAAATACATCATAGAGTGTAGTCATACATACAGCTAAAGTACACACCAATTACCCGAGGATCAATATGGATATTCAATCTACTTCACCATATTAGCATATATATAAGACCTGATTTATTACAAAACTACATATAAACACACACAAACAAACATAATAATACAAAAAATAGGATCTAAATATTTCTTCATCTCTTCGAGTTATCTTTAACTTGCACAAGGGTTAAAGCAAATGGGCGTGTGAATAAAATGATATAATAGCATAGCCGTATCAGTAGAAGAATCATAACCAACAAAATTTGAATTAGCAATTCCACATAAACGGATCGAATAAAGAAAATATCAAAATTACACGCCCAATCTTTAATATTAATTGTCATCAAGGAATTGATAGTTAAACCCAAATTAGACCTAATGAAAGGCCATGTCGCATCCATAAAAACCCCAAATTACCAGAATCAAAGAGAGGAGAGCTGCAAGTGGCGATTTCATTATCAATCGAAATTTTGACAAAATTTGATCTACAAATCTAACCTGGAGTTATTAGGGGAAAAAATGTGGCGCAAGTGCGGCATGTATCACCAATCACATTAATAACGGCACGGTGCCGATCACAGGGGAAAGGCGGCAACGATCGAAGGGGGAAAAGCCGCAATTAGCGATTGCGGAGGTCAGTTTTTCCGCAGTGGTTGGCTGGATGCGAAGGAACGAAGCATAGGTTTTATGGAATTGCGTATTATTTTTATGAGCGTATCCGTCAAAATATAACCACGATCACCGACCACTAGTTCGTTTAATCTGTTCAATTTACTCTAAAAATTAAAAACTAATTTTAAGATTTATAACACTATTTATATTTAAATCAAATATGAAATGGTTAAAATATTGTGATATTATAATTTTTTTCCAAAAAATAGTAGTAATATATACTTTTAAATGTTTACAATATAAAATTTTTATTTTTAAGTAATACCAAAAAAAAATGTTTCATAGAGAATCACGTAGAGGAAAAATTTACGTTGAAATTTATAGTTAAAAAAGTCACAAATCATTAACAAATGTCAAAATAAGAGTATTGGTGACGAAAAAATATGTCAATAATAAATTAAATTAATTAATAACGAAAAATATAATTGTCATATAAGTGGTATATTATATGACGAAAGTTATTGTCACTAATTTAATTTTGACGAAATTATTATGTCACTGATTATTTATAATAATTGATGACAAAATATAATTTCGTCATAAAAATGTATTTTTTTCATGACATTAAATATCGTTCCTAATTATTGCAAACATCGTCAACAAAGGTTTATGTGACGAAATTTTCAATTTCGTCAAAATAGTTTTAAAATAATGACGAAAACTCATATTTTTATTGACAAACTAAGGTTTCATCATGAAAAAAAATATTTATGGTGACAAAATAAATATTTGTCCTTAAATAAATATATTAAATGACGAAAAATAAATTTGTCACTTTTAAATGATAATACGTGACAAATATCATGTCGTCACGAAAAAAATTGTCATAAAAAGTAGAATTTTTTGTAGTGTTTTGATATATGACATTGTTCCATTATTAACCTTTTAACATATCTAAACCTGAAATACTATCCCAGATTTTAATAGTATTATAACATATCTAAACCTGAAATACTATCCCAGATTTTAAACAACTACGTGTACAGTAGAATTCTAGTATTATAACACGTAAGTTTTTTTTCACCAATTACAAATGAACAATCACCAGATTTTAAACAACTACGTGTACAGTAGAATTCTAGTATTATAACACGTAAGTTTTTTTCCACCAATTACAAATGAACAATCATAGTTGAGGGTTAGACAACATGCCCATTATATCCTATTCTTAATCACTTTCACCAATTACAAATGAACAATCATAGTTGAGGGTTAGACACCATGCCCATTATATCCCATTCTTAATCACTCCCACGTCCCATAAAATCCCCTTCTTAATCACTCCCACAGAACGACGACAATCCAAGTTCTTGCCTATCGGGTCTGTTCTTCGTAGATCTAAACTTCTGCTTATATGAATTGAATGAAATCAGTTGTGCTACTGTCGATATTTGCATTTTTGTTAGAATTAGGTTTGTTAAATTTCTAGGTTTTTTATTTCACTTTTGCATATTAATCAGTTTGGGAAAATTTTAGTTGAATTTGGATTTAGCAAGACTATCTAAAAAGTTGTTCATCTCCAATATTTCATATTGTTTTACCACATAACAATAGATATCTATTTATATGACATATCTATATCTATTATAGATATCTATACATCTATGATAGATATCTATTCATATGACATATTTATGATATATATCTATTGCTAGGTATTAAATGTTGAGCAAATATTTTACCAAAACGCAAATATATTTACGCAAATATATTTAGATTCTTACGTAATGTTATTTTAAGGATATTTACGACTTAATACATTTTAAAAAATGGCCCTACTTAGTATTTAAAAAATACAAATTCTCTAATAAATAAACAAATAAAAAATATATACACGACCCTAACAATGAGGTGAAAAAAAATAGGTGTTCAAAATAATATTAAAAACCAATCTGCCTCATACCTTAATATTACCGATTTTAATTTTTTAAATAATATTATAAAATTAATATAAAATATATAATTAAAATAAAAATTGAGAAGTGCACATATTATTTTATGTAGATATACGTTGTTTTATAACACGTTTTTTCTGTGTTCTCAAATCTCGATGCTTTAAGGTTTGAACTTTTAGAGTTTGTGTTGTAATTTCGGCTCCCAAAATTACTCCACACAAAATAGCTTGAAATATAAAATAGATAGGGAAAAGAAAACGATATAAAAGATAGAACACGAATTTACATGAAAACCCAAAATAGGGAAAAACCACGGGAGGAGAAAATATCACTATAATCGAATCAACGGAGTTGCAAATATAGATCTCTCAATAGATCTATCTCACGAAACTCTCTCAATGAAAAGCTCTCACAAAACGATATTCTCAATAACACCGTGTCTCACGATATTCTCAATAACACCGTGTCTCACGATATTTCAATAATATCATCTCTTAAATTAATGCTCTCAATAACATTAATCGAGTTACTTGATGTTGTCAATAGCATCATGCTAATAATCAAGTATGGGGATCCCTATTTATAAGTGTACAAAATCCATAAAATAGATAACAATAAGATTAAGAATAAAACCTTTTTATTCCTATTCCAAATAAAACTCTAAAATCCTCCTTAAATTAAGAATATAATTATATTACCAATATAATTATATTCACCCTAACTAAAAGAAACCTTCCATATTTTGTTCTCTAAGATAATACACGAACAGACAAATCTCTTTGCGTGAATCACCTTGAGTACCTACTATACCATGGTGGGCCTGACCCAATTCATCATACGTGTAATCCCAATTACACCAAAACTGAATTCGCACAACAGAATTAAGGACAACACCTTAATTATCAAAGTCAGCGTCTTCGACTCCTTCGGTCCATCTCATTTCGTCTATCCGTTTTAATCCTCGTTTCTTTTATTTCGATTGAATTCGAGTCACCACTTAATAAATCTCCACCTTGACGAGAATCTCATACAACCCCAAAACCAAAAAAGTCACCTTGACTTCACACGTCAATTATAACAATCTCCACTTTCTCCTCCACCGGCCCCCGCAGGCTCCTCAATAACTAAAATTGACTAAGTCCGAGCCTCGTCGAAACTTAGTCTCCAAATGTGATTTCCTCACCCAAATTGGTTTGTACCTCTTGCATGCTCTACCGGCATCCCCGCAACACAAAGCAATACTATTCGACTCCTTCGAGTCGCGAAAACGAGCCTCCTCGTTTGTACTAATATGAGTGCCCGTACCACCCATCACGAAAGCCATCGATTTCTCCTTAGCGAGCATCGCATGCTCAGCTTCCCCAAGATAGCTTGAACCAACGGGTACGATTACATCGCTCCGAGTAATCGTAGATCCTTGTAGGACATAAAGCCCTCCGGTCTTTTTCTCTCCTCGAATCACCATACGAGCACGTCTGCTCACCTCTAAAACTCCACCTCCAGCGGAGTAGTGATAACCCTTCTCATCAAGGATACTAAGAGAAATAAGACTCACCCTTAAGTTAGGAACGTGCCTCACATTGTCAAGAGTTCGAATCACTCCGTCTAACATCTTGACCCGGATCCTCCCAATGCCAAGTATCTCACACGGTGCGCCATTCTCCATAGCCACCGTCCCAGTACTGGCCACGACTCATATGTATCTAACCAACCCTTAAAGGGACACATATGATATGAGCATCCGGAATCCAATATCCACTCATCGCACGCTCGTGATCCCAAATCAGACGCCAGAAGAAGATCTCCATAATCTTCTTCCGCAATACCGACCTACGGTTTCCTGCTCTGATTAACAGAATCGTCCTCACGATTCTTATCCCTTAATCTCGGACAATCTTTCACGATATGACCCTTCTTCTTGCAATAATAACATTCTCATTCTCCCTTAGACCGAGAATATCCCTTAGACCTTCCGCTCGCCCCACCTTGGACGTTAAGGCCTTCACATATTGCATCAGACCTTCTATCAACGAGAAATTTCATCCTCTCTTTAGAATGCAGCGCATCGACTACATCCTGCCCAGTAAGGGTTTCCCGACTGTAAAGCAGCGTATCCCTAAAATTTGCAAGAGAAGGAGGCAAGAAACACAATAACCACAAAGCCAAGTCTTCACTGTCGTACTTTATCCCCAAATTCTCGAGATCTGAGACTGTCTCATTAAAAGATGAAATTACGTCTTCGACGTATGATACCAACTTTTCGCGAAGTTGGCCTTAAACTCAAAGTCAGTAGCTTCAGTCGACGAACTCACAGTCAGCAGCTTCAGTCGCCGAACTCACAGTCAGCAGCTTCAGTCGACGAACTCACAGTCAGCAGCTTCAGTCGACGAACTCACAGTCAGCAGCTTCATACGACGAACTCACAGTCAGCAGCTTCAGTCGACGAACTCACAGTCAGCAGCTTCAGTCGACGAACTCACAGTCAGCAACTTCAGTCGAAGAACTCACGCACTCTCTCAACTATCGCTTGCTTGTGTGTATAGTTCAAACTCAATGTAAGTAAAGTAAAGTAAAGTGCTGAAGACAAAGTTATGTAATAGTTTTTCATTTCATTGAACGGCGAAACTAAACTATTACACGGGTAGAGAAAGGTAGACGGAATGATCAAAGGTCGTATCCCAAGTGACGCAGCACTCCAACGAACCAGAGACCTAGTACTACTACACCTAGAGCTAAATCACATAACCCTACTAGTGGTGCACAGCACAAAACAACTACCAAAACTCTAAGGCTCAGCGCCAACAAAACAACGATAGCGATAATCGAATATCAGATTTCGTTCTCTCAAAATCGTCAAATGGTGAAATCGAAATCCATGGGTTTATATAGGCAGCCCGCACATGTGAGGTGATGACGTGGCACGTTCTGATTGGTCACATGCTTGGCTGATGTCACTTCTCCATGGATGACATCACTATTGTAGAACTTGGATTCTTGAATCTTGGAATCTTGAATCTTTGATTCTTGAATCTTCGAATCTTGAATCTTCAATTTCAAAGTCAGAACTTCAATTCAATCTTGACTCCATCGATCTCAATTCTTCATCTTCAATTTCTCGTGAAAATCTCTAAGTGTTGAAGCCTCAGAATTTCATCGTCTTCATGGTCGTCGATATCATTGAAGTAGTAAACACCGGAACCATTCTCCATTTCTTGATTTAAGTACTTAGTGAAAAAGAAATCACGTTGAATGTACTCAATGCATATGTCGTCGGTTCCATAGTTGCAAGGTGAGAGTCCATAATTCCATAGTCGCTGGTTCCATAGTTCCATAGTTCCATAGTTTCATAGTTCCATAGTTCCATAGTTCCATAGTTCCACAGTTCCATAGTTGCAAGATGCGTGTCCATAGTTCCATAGTCCCATAGTTCCATAGTTCCATAGTTCCACAGCTCCATAGTTGCAAGATGCGTGTCCATAGTTCCATAGTCGCAGGTTACAAACATGAGATGTCAAAAATCCGGAGACATGAGTCTCCGTTTTTGTGGACAGTAGTCTCCGTTTTTGGCGTTCTCCGAAAAAGTTGACAGGAGTCTCCGTTTTTGGCGTTCTCTGGAAAAGTTGACAGGAGTCTCCGTTTTTGGCGTTCTCTGGAAAAGTTGACAGGAGTCTCCGTTTTTGGCATTCTCTGGAAAAGTTGACAGGAGTCTCCGTTTTTGGCGTTCTCTGGAAAAGTTGACAGGAGTCTCCGTTTTTGGCGTTCTCTGGAAAAGTTGACAGGAGTCTCCGTTTTTGGCATTCTCTGGAAAAGTTGACAGGAGTCTCCGTTTTTGGCATTCTCTGTAAAAGTTGACAGGAGTCTCCGTTTTTGGCATTCTCTGGAAAAGTTGACAGGAGTCTCCGTTTTTTGGCGAAAAATGAGTCTCCGGTTTTGGAGACGTGAGTCTCCGCTTTTTCAGCGGCTCCAGTCTCTGGATCCATGTTGTAGCTCTTGAAGAGTAGATTCCATAGCATTTTGAATCAAGTCAATCGGAGCTCGCACGAAGGAGATATGGCCAAAATCGACGGACTGCACGCTTTCAGCTGTGGCGTGCGACTCCTGTCGCCTGCGACTCCAGTCGCATGGTTTTGACATTACTTGTCATATATGGATACGTAGCTCTTGAAGTGTGCATTCCATAGCATTTTGAATCAACACAATCGGAGCTCGCACGAAGAAGATATGACAATAGTCGACGGACAGCGCACACCTTCCCAACCACTCCTTATAGTTGACCTTACTAATATATGGGTAGTGACAGCAGTAGACATCAGCCACCCTGATTTTTAACACACACCCTGCTAGAGTTCTAGTTCCAGTTGGCACTCGTGTTGACGTGATGCATTGGACATCACTGATTCCATATCACCATGTTATATGTTATTCATCCATTCATTCAACACCTGAAACAAAACACAAACACCCAAAACATATGTTGTCGCCAAAACCAACATCTACAAAAGCAGATAAGTGATCTTGCAAGTTACCTCATTCGGGCATCTTGTGAAGAAATAATTTTTGTTTGAGATGTAGCTTGCTTGTCAAGCTCTTCACCAAGCAAAGCTCCTCGATTTTCTTCCACATGTCTGCCGTCGTCTTCTCATGCATCACCTCTTCCAATATAGAGGTAGAGAGACGTAGCCCAATAACCCCCCTTGCCTTTCGATCATTCTTCTCTTTCTCCTCCGTCTTCAACGTGCTTGACATCTTATCGAGCCCCAACAATGTCTCGTCCAGATCCAATTGCGCCAAGATCGCCTCCATCTTGAATCGTCACGTCGAGAACCGAGTGTTCCTATCCAACATCGGAATATCGTACTTCATCGCCATCTCCGAAAAATATTCTCAAGCTCCACAAGAATCCCAAGTCGCGACCTCAGGTTCTGATACCACTTGTTGTAATTTCGGCTCCCAAAATTACTCCACACAAAATAGCTTGAAATATAAAATAGATGGGGAAAAAAACGATATAAAAGATAGAACACGAATTTACGTGGAAACCCAAAATAGGGAAAAACCACGGGAGGAGGAGAAAATATCACTATAATCGAATCAACGGGGTTACAAATATAGATCTCTCAGTAGATCTATCTCACGAAACTCTCTTAATGAAACGCTCTCACAAAACAATGTTCTCAATAACACCGTGTCTCACGATATTCTCAATAATATCGATCTCTCAAATTAATGCTCTTAATAACATTAATCGAGTTACTTGATGCTCTCAATAACATCATGCTAATAATCAAGTATGTGGATCCCTATTTGTAGGTGTATCAAACCCATAAAATAGGTAACAATAGAATTAAGAATAAAACTCTTTTATTTCTATTCCAAATAAAGCTCTAAAATCCTCCTTAAATTAAGAATATAATTATATTACCAATATAATTATATTACCAATATAATTATATTCACCCCTAATTAAAAGAAACCTTCCATATTTTGTTCTCCAAAATAATACACAGGACCGACAAATCTCTGTGCGTGAATCACCTTGAGTACCTACCATACCGGCCTGACCCAATTCATCATACGTGTATCCCAATTACACCAAAACTGAATTCGCACAACAGAATTAAGGACAACACCTTAATTATCAAAGTCAGCGTCTTCGACTCCTTCGGTCCACGTACATCTCATTTCGTCTATTCATTTTAATCCTCGTTTCTTTTTCTTTTATTTCGATTGGATTCGAATCACTACTTAACAGTTTGTAAATTAAAGGAGCTAAAAAAACAATTCATTATATATAAATAGATTGGATTCCTTATTAAATCTAGTTAATTATTTTAAAATTTTCATATATATATATATATATATATATATATATATATATATATATATATATATATATATATATATATATATCACATTAATGAATAATTGGTGCCTGATAAGGCCGCACCACTGTAGGCTTCAAATCATACATTCTATAGTCGTCCTTTGTTTGCACTTTAAGTAGTCTTCCATGGATGTCTTGCTGCTGCCAAACATTTAACCCAGATTCATTAAATAAAAAATTACTAATTAACAAATAAAATAGAATATCTCTAATTTAAATATATAATTATATGCATATGTGTGTTTGTACTACTTATTTTAAATAGAGTATATAAATAGACACAAATGAAGTAACACAAATACAAACCTTGTCATATGTAATGACCACCTCCTTCAACTCTGGTGTAGTCAAAAGCAATCTACCTGAAAATTGAACAATTTAATTAATGAAAATTGAACAATTTAATTAACTAAATTAATAATATAATTACAATAAAATTTCCACATCAACACATGAACATTGTTCTAACTAACACAGTCGTGTTTGTGATTGTACGATGATGCTAGAACAATCACAACAAATCGGTAATTCATTTGATTTTATATGCAATGGGAAACTCACAAACACAACTTGAATTTACCTGCAAATGAGGTAGGAAAAATAAGTGCAGAATATATGATAAAAAGAAAGCTAATTTGCTTGAGATGGATTAGAGCCATTGTTCTCTAGCTTTCTTCAACAAGGTAGGTTTTAATATTTATTTTTATGTTTGGGTTTGATATATATATATATATATATATATATATATATATATATATATATATATATACTATGTGAGTGAGAAAAAAACATAATAAATTAAAGGGTTAAATTGGAGAAAAAAAATAAGTTGAGGGATAAGACATTTCTGTTGTTGGGGGTGGCACTATGTTTTCCCAGTTAATTATAATCATTAAAAAATTCTGTTTGAATTTATTTGGTTGGTAATTTAATTAAAGTATTTAGGTAGCAGAGTTAAAAAAAGCCAATTCAATATGTATACTTAATAGCTGAAATTTTGTCTTGTTTAATTTAATGTTTTGAAATGCTGACGCATTTGTATTAGCTGTAATTAATTACATTTAAAATAATACTTAAAATCATATATATACTCAAGTGACCTTCTAAATATTAATTTATTTTTTTGGTATGAGTCATTGCCACTTGGGTTCAAACCTAGAATTTTTGAACTGAGCTAACAACTTATTAATGCAATATTAAGAGTATGTTTAGACGAACTTATTTAAAATAGTTTATAATGTATTATGTTTATAAGTTGTTTTTTGTAAATGTCAATCATATAAAAAAAAAGTGTAGAATACAGTATTGCGCATAAGAACGTATTTAAAATAGTTTATAATGTATTATGTTTATAAGTTATTTTTTTGTAAAGGTCAATCACATAAAAAAAGTGTAGAATACAGTATTGCGCATAAGAGTTGAAGCATCACTGAGCTAACATACTAGCTCTCTCACAAAATTGTGTTGGACGAACTTATTTAAAATAATTTATAATATTTATGTTTATAAGTTGTTTAAGAGCTGTTATATCTTATTTATTAAATAAGATGTTAAACCTCTGGAATAAAAACTAAATATAAATTTATAAATTGTTAATTTATTTGGCAATTTAAATTTTTTTATAATCATAATAATAATAATAATAATAATAATAATAATAATAATAATAATAATAATAATAATAATAATAATAATAATAAATTTAATGTTAAACCGTTGGAATAAAAATTAAATATTGTTATAAACTCAAGAGAATTGAGAGAGAATAATATATTAGAAATAGAGACAATATGAGAGGAGAATAAAATTGTTATGAATTGTTATCTCATTTAGATGGGGAGACCTCTTTATATAGGATACAAAGTAGGGTTTCTGTCTTGTTCACCAAGAAAGGGTAAACTAGTCATTCACTAATTAATAATATTTATAACACTCCCCCTTGAATGACTATTTACAGGATTGCTGTCTCGTTAAAACCTTGCTAGGAAAACCCAGTGGGACAAAACCTTAGCGAAGGAAAAAGAGTGCAGATTGCTCCCCCTGATTGTAATCACCGAAGATCTTTGACTTCTTGAAAATAATTATTGGTGATCAATCTTTCTCATTAAAACCTGTAACTAATAAAACCATATAGGAAAAACTTAGTTATTCAAATATACATTTTTGTCTTCAGGACACAACATTTGAATTGTCGAGTTTCACATTTATTTGTATTATTGTATATTTTTCGTCCTTCAGGGACATGCCTTTACCAGACATCTATATTGACTAGAGCATTCGCAATTGCTATAACCGGCCGGTAACTCTGCTGGAGTATTTTAGATGCGTCTAGTGTTCAATATACATTTCTTCACAAATGAAAAATAATGTGAACTTCAATTCACAATCATTTGAACTTCAGGTTCAATATCTCACTTTATCTCGAAAATAAACTCATATGGAACATTCTGATGTCCTCATTATTATCGACTGATGTACATGCCTCGTTACAAACCTCGTTATAAAACCCTGTAGGAAAAAATACTCGAGGAAAAGAGTACATGACATTCACATTTATATTGTGATGATGTCTCGTTAAAAACCTTTAACTAAGAAAACCATGTGAGAAAAAAACTTAGTAGAGGGAAAAAGAGTGCAATCACTGGTCTTCGGGACCTTGTCTTCAATATCATTTTTATCCATAATGACATATGTAATATGATATTTTACATTTTCTAATTTTCATTTCCTTTCATTTCAGAAATCTTAAAATCCATTCAGGATTTTCATGTATGTATCTTTCTAATGACATCTAGATGGTCAAATGATACATTCGATGCATATATCTATCGTTGTTGTTGCCAAAAGTATAAGGTAGCGGAACTTAATGTCATCACCGTTAAAAATATCGAGTTTCTGCGAAAAACTCTTGAGCAACTAATCTCGCTTTTATATCTCACCACATCATTACTCGTTTTTCTTATGAACACCCACGTATATCCTTCTGGGATAATATTTTTATCCAGCGAGTAATGCTCAGCCTCAATTGCTCATTTCTATTTTCTTGAGTGCTGCTGGCACACTATTATAGATATGAGTTTTGGATCCAAATTTTCTAGAGCAACTCTTGAGGTAAATATGTCGTTGACGAATTTTTATTTTTCCATTTGATGACAATTCAATATATCAACCAAAGCATTTCCCATAATATTTAATTTGGTTGTTCCGCAATCCCACGATATATTATCATGTGCACATGCTTTTTCAATTGGTTTTTAATCTAACTCTCTTCAGGAGATTTTGAGGGTGACTAAATTTCTTTGTTTTCCCGCGGATTTATTTTATATCTTAAGATCGATCTACTACGCTTCAGGCGTATATTAGAATCAACATTTGAGTTGATCTCTTTGGTATTTGAACTCTTATAGTTCATTTATCACATATATATGTGATTTTGTCACACCTTCATTAATTTGGCAGATTACTTGCTGAATATTGCAAGTCGCTTATTTTCATGAACTTCGGGTTCAATTGATTGATGCGTGGATCTAGAATTGAAGATCGTTTTCATTCACTGAAATTTCTCGGCATTAATATCTTTATATTCTTATCTCCCCCTAATGCCAAGAAATAATCTTCCTCAAATATGCAAATCAGCGTAATTGCTATAAATCGATCTTCTGGATCGTGGGCTGGAGGTATTTAATATACCTTATTTTCTATTTTCGCAGATGGGAAACGTTTGATTCATTTCCACGCAGTTCATAATAATCATGATATGCATCATCTTTATTTTTAAGTACATTTGTAGTACTCGTGGGGATAACTAGTAAAGCTCTTCCGGAGATAATTAGTGAAGTTCTTCGGGAACCACTCTTAACATGCCATCATTTGCATAACATTATATATCTTTACCAATGATCATTCGAGATCAAAATATTAGATTTAAAATTGATCCTTCGAGATCACAATAAATCTCAATATATAATTTTCTCAGCAATCACATTAATAAATTGGAATCGACTTTTCGATATTCCATGAGTAGCCACATAATGAGATTTATTTGTTCTCGATTTTCAAAAGATATCCTCCAAGGATAATTATTTTCGTGCTGATAACGTGTTATAAACTCAAAGAAAATTGAGAGAGAATAATAGAGTATAAAGAGAAACAATATAGAGGAGAATAGAATTGTTATGAATTGTTGTATTCATTCATATGGGGAGACCCTTTTATATAGGATACAAAGTAGGGTTTCTGTCTTGTTCACCAAGAAAGGGTAAACTAGTCATTCACTAATTAATAATATTCATAACACTCCCCCTTGAATGACTATTTACAAGATTGCTGCCTCGTTAAAACCTTGCTAGAAAAACCCAGTGGGACAAAACCTTAGCGAAGGAAAAAGAGTGCAGATTGCTCCCCCTGATTGTAATCACCGAAGATCTTCTACTTCTTGAAAATAATTATTGGTGATCAATCTTTCTCATTAAAACCTGTAACTAATAAAACCATATAGGAAAAACTTAGTTATTCAAATATAAATTTTGGTCTTCAGGACCCAACCTTTGAGTTGTCGAGTTTCATATTCATTTGTATTATTGTATATTTTTCGTCCTTCAGGGACATGCCTTTACCAGACATCTATATTGACTAGAGCATTCGCAATTGCTATAACCGGCCGGTAACTCTGTTGGAGTATTTTAGATGCGTCTAGTGTTCAATATACATTTCTTGACAAATGAACAATAATGTGAACTTCAATTCACAATCATTTGAACTTTAGGTTCAATATCTCACTTTATCTCGAAAATAAACTCATATGGAACATTCTGATGTCCTCATTATTATCGAGTGATGTACATGTCTCGTTAAAAACCTCGTTATAAAACCCTGTAGGAAAAAATACTCGAGGAAAAGAGTACATGACATTCACATTTATATTGTGGTGATTGTCTCATTAAAAACCTTTAACTAAGAAAACCCTGTGGGAAAAACTTAGTAGAGGGAAAAAGAGTGCAATCACTGGTCTTCGGGACCAATCACTGGTCTTCGGGACCTTGTTTTCAATATCATTTTTGTCCATAATGACATATGTAATATGATACTCTATACATGTTCTGATTTTCATTTCCTTTCATTTCAGGAATCTTAAAATCCATCCAGGCATGTACGTATCTTTCGAATGATTTCTACATGTTCAAATCATACATTCATGCATATCTATATTTATCGTTGTTGCTGCCATAAATATTAAGTAGCGGAACTTAATGTCATCTTTCAAAATATTTGATTAACATCGAGTTTCTGCGAAAAACTCTTGAGCAACTAATCTCGCTTTTATATCTCACCACATCATTACTCGTTTTTCGTACGAACACCCACGTATATCCTTTTGGGATAATATTTTGAGGTGTGTACTTTAAAGTCAAAATATATATTTATTTAGCGAGTCATGCTTTGCCTCAATTGCTCGTTTCTAATTTTTCGAGTGCTACTGGCACACTATCATTGATTTAAGTTTTGGATCCAATTTTTCTAGAGCAACTCTTGAGGCAAATATGCCGTTGACGACTTTCTATTTTTCCATTGATGATCAATATATCAACCAAAACATTTTCCAAAATATTAAATTTTGTTGTTCCGCAATCCCACGATTTTCAATTATCATGTGCACATGCTTTTTCAATGGGATTTTCATCTAACTCTCTTCAGGAGATTTTGAGGGTGACTTAATTTCTTTGTTTTTCCGCGGATTTATTTTATATCTTAAGATCGATCTACTACGCTTCAGGCATATATTAGAATCAACATTTGAGTTGATCTCTTTGGTATCTGAACTCTTATAGTTCATTTATCACAAATATATGTGATTTTGTCACACCTTCATTAATTTGGCAGATTACTTGCTGAATATTGCAAGTCACTTATTTTAATGAACTTCGGGTTCAATCGATTGGTGCGTGGATCTAAAATTGAAGATCGTTTTCATTCAATGAAATTTCTCGGCATTAATATCTTTATATTCTTATCTCCCCCTAATGCCGGGAAATGATCTTCGTTAAATATGCAAATCAGCATTATTGTTGTAAATCGATCTTCAGGATCGCGGGCTCAAAATATTTAATATACCTTATTTTCTACTATGCCCGTTCATAAACATTCACTTTAGTGGTGATATAAATATAAGTTGCATATTTCAAATAAATTTGCAGATGGGAAATGTTTGATTCATTTCCACTTAGAATCATGATATGCATCATTTTCATGGTTAAGTACATTTGTAGTACTCGTGGGGGTAATTAGTAAAACTCTTTCGGAGCTCACTCTTAACATGTCATCATTTGCATAACAGTATTTACCAATGATTCTTCGGGGATACATTATCTTTATCAATGATCCTTTGGGGATACTTGTGTCATTCAAACTTTATTGACGAATAATCAAATCAAATATTCTTCAAGAATATTTATCAAATTTAATAAATTAATTGTGTATTCTTCAGGAATAACACGCCAAACATTAAGAAAATAATCGACTTTTTCGATATTTAATGAATACCCACATAATAAGATACATTTGTTCTCGATTTTCAAAATATATCCTTCAGGGATAATTAATGTAATTATTGTTTCAACGAGAACAATCGAATTTAGCTACTATGAGTACCATGTTGTAACTTTATTAAAAACATTTAATGTTTTGAACTTTGCTTCTTCGGGAGCAATTAATAAAAATAATTGTCACATCAGAAGCCATTGATTTGATATTTCTGCGGGAATATCATATCCTAATGTTCTTCAGGAACATTTAAAACTTATTGCTACAATGGGTAGCAATTTAATTTTTTATTTCACGAATAATATCAAATTATGATGTTCTTCCAGAACGATCATTATAATATTTAAACCAGGGTATATGTTCTTCAGGAACATTTAATTTTGATATTTCGTCAGGAATATCATATCATATTCTTCATATCACAATGTTCTTTAGGAACGTTTAGTTTTGATATTTCTTCGGGAATATAATACCATAATGTTCTTCAGAAACATTAAAATTTTAATTTATTTATTAGGCATAACTAATTTGATATTACTTCAAGAATATCATATTATAGTGTTCTTCAGGAACTTAATCATAATTAATTTGATATTACTTCAAGAATATCATATTATGATGTTCTTCAAGAACATAGTCATAATTAATTTGATATTACTTCAAGAATATCAGATTATAATGTTCTTCGGGAACATATGATATTACTTCAGGAATATCAGATTATAATGTTATTCACGAACATATGAATTTAAGAAGAAGGGAGAAGAAGTAGATATATTTATAATTATTAATGAATATAAACAAACATATAAATTCTTGCCTTGGAGTTCGGATTTTGGATGAGTAGAACTTCGATGTGCCTTGGAGTTCGGATCTTGGATGAGTAGAACTTCGATGAAGAACGAGGTTGAGCTTTCGTGCTGATAACGTGTTATAAACTCAAGAGAATTGAGAGAGAATAATATATTAGAAAGAGAGACAATATGAGAGGAGAATAAAATTGTTATGAATTGTTATCTCATTCATATGGGGAGACCTCTTTATATAGGATACAAAGTAGGGTTTCTGTCTTGTTCACCAAGAAAGGGTAAACTAGTCATTCACTAATTAATAATATTCATAACAAATATAAATTTATAAGTTGTTCATTAATTTGGCAATTTAAAATCTTATATAATCATAATAATAAAAAAATGTTATAGATGAAAAACAATTAAAAAAATTATATGAATAAAATATTAAATTTGGAATCATTATATATATATATATATATATATATTGTTTTTATATAAGAACTTATAAGTTTTTAAAAAAAAATAATTTCTTCATTTTTTTTAAACAATTCATAAACTGTTAAATATCTTATTTTTAAGTTTTATAAGTTTTTTAAAACAAATTATAAACTTTTTAAAACAACTTATAAACTGTTTTAAAGAGTTTACAAGCTATGTCAAATACGCTCTAAGTCACTTGACGTCCTCAATAATCAATATTAGTATCATCATTTAGGGTCTAGTGTTTAGAAAGATTAGTATAATACTAAATGAGAATAAATCGTTTTATATTTTTATATTTGATAAATTAGTTGTATATTTTTAAAATTAATTTTATTATATTAATGCAATATTTTGAAGAAAAAAATTATAAATAATATAAAAATAATACTCTCCCTATCCCACAAAATGATACTTACATTACTTTTCCAACTAAATAAGTTATTACTTACTTATCAATATATATATACTTACTTTATATTATTAAACACATTAATACTTGCAATTTTCCCCCAAAATATATACTCTCCCCTTTCCATACTAATAGTCACACTTTCTTCACAAAATACAGAGGTGTGACTATTAGTCTGGTTTGGAAGGAGTATATATTTCTTAAACTGTTACTTTAATCTATTCATTGTTCTAATCAAAGTATCAAGTATTAATCAAAGTCTTAGCATAGTTGTTGTAATTGTAGTGTTGGCCCAATTCATTTTGGTGCTGACCCAATTGCACATTAAAGGAGCCAGCCCAACAGCCCATTGATGTGCAGCCCATAAGCCACTCTTGTGTTGGCCCATTCATTCAGCCCAACCCACTACTTAACCTAATCCTGAGTTGACCTAATCCTAGCCATTGATCTATGTTTGGTATGATGTGGTCTGATCTGAACCGTTGCCTCTCTTATTTTGTGACCTGAATACACTCCACCCGTACTCACTTCACTCCTTACCTACTGTGTGTAAACCCTACCTTCACTGTGTGCGATTTCTGTCTTCTTCACCTTCTTCACCTTCAGTGGTGCTGCTGTGGTGTAGATCTGTGAGATCCTTGTGTGAGCTGAGGGCTGTGAGTGAGTGTGTGTGTGGATTGTGCTCTAGGTGTCGTTAGCTGGGCTTCAGGCGGTTCCTCCCTTGTTTGGTGGTGCCGGCGACCTCTGCTGTGACTGCAGTTCCTCAGTCCTGAGCCGATAGCTCAAACTCTCTTTCTCTGTTTTCAATATATATATATACCTATATATTCCGCTGCATGTGCCCTTGTACTCCATTCAAACTCAATACCTGTAATACAGACCAGATCTCCTTGGAGATCTGCTGACTGTTGTGTATTGAGAGCTTGCTCTGGTTTTAGGGCTGGAACAGATCTGACTTGTTCTGTTTGTTTGTGTATTTGCAGGTGTCCGTGGCTCGCCGTAGAAACGCGGAGCTCCAACAGTGGTATCAGAGCTACTGCTCCGTGCTCCGGTAACGGTCGGCAATCGGTGAAGCAGATCTGTGCCCTAGGGTTTCAGATCTGCAAGGATCTGCGAAGGTCGGCCCAAGCCCGACACCGCAGGGAGGCTTAGAGCTTCGATCCGAAAGGAAACCGGGCATTGTAAAATTGGGAGTGACGCCCCCCTTGCCTAAGTTATCCCGGATCCGTTCTTGCTACCGGTGGATCCTCTGAGGGTTGCTCACTACGCCCTCGACTGGTAAATTGGCTTGATCCTCTTGCAATTTCAAATTCTTAGTGCCTTGCCGGCGCATAGGCTTGGGAAATTGACTGAATTTTGTAGGGGTGTGAACTGTGGTCCTGTGTGACCTTGCATGCTACTTTTCTGCTGTTGCATGCTCAATTTCTGTTGCTATCGGATACCTGTCTCCTTTGTGATTTGCATGCTCTTTAATCTGCCTTGAATTGCATGCTGGAAAACTGAACTTTGTGTGTTAAGTGTTTTCTGTGTTAACTGCCCCTGTGTGTTAGGTTAGTTAACTAGGGTTTTGAGTGTTTGATTGAATTCTGTGTGTCTAGCTTTGTGTGAGAACTGTGAGTCTACTGTGGTGTGGTCTATTTTGTCTTCCCTATCTTTTCTTCTGAAGTTTTCAAAACTGGTAATCTGCTTTTCAAAATGTCAGGGTATAACCTTCTCCCTTTTGATGGTAAAAGTGATTTTGTGATTTGGAAACAGAAAATGAAGGGTATTTTGATTCAACAAAAAGTTTACAAAGCTATAAGTGGCAATTATGCTACCACTGACACTGAATCTATTAAAATTGAAACTAATGAACTTGCCCACTCTGACATTATACTTGGTTTATCTGCTACTGTGCTTAGGAAAGTTAGTGGAATTGAATCTGCAAAAGAACTTTGGGACAAACTTGAAGAACTTTATACTGAAACTTCTTTGAACAGCAAGTTGTTTTTACTTGAAAAGTTTTTTAGATTCAAACTTGATATGAGTAAGGATATAAATGAAAACATTGACTCTTTCAACAAATTAATCCAAGATATCAAGTTAACTGGTGATAAGCACATTGATGATTACTCTGCTATTATCTTGTTGAATGCCATACCTGACTCTTATTCTGATGTTAAGTCTGCTATTAAGTATGGTAGAGATGTTGTGACCCTTGAAACTGTAGTTATCAGCCTTAAGAGTAAAGAACAGGATTTAAAATCTGGTAGGACTCCTAAGGCCACTAATAATGTTAATTATGTTAAGGGTAAATTCAAGAATAAGAAGTATCGCACTCAGGGCTCAAAAGGCTCTGTGAGTCAAAACAATGATAGCAAGGGTAAGGGTAAATCTGACCCTAAGGCAAAGGGTAGAAAATGTTATAACTGTGGTGAAATTGGACATTATATGAAAGATTGCAATAAACCTAAGAAACAGAATAGTAATAATGCTAATGTGGTTTATGATAATCTTGGTGATTTGTTTATGATGCATGATTTCTCTTTGTTGTCCAATGTGAATGCTACTAGTGTCTCTCTTCTGTGTGAAAATGATTGGCTAATTGACTCTGGGTGCACTTATCATATGTCTCCATACCTGCATCTGTTTTCAACTTATAAAGAACTTAAAAACTCATATGTCTCCATGGCTAATGATAAAAGGTGTTCTGTGAATGGTATTGGTGATATCTCTGTGAAATTTGAAATTGGTAGTGTGTACACTTTCAAAAATATTAGGCATGTGCCTGATTTGAGTCAAAACTTGATTTCCTGTGCTGCACTTGAAACTGAGGGTTTATGTGGTGAATGGGGTAATGGGTGCATGACTATTATGGAGGGTTCTAAGGTTGTTTGCAAAGCTGCTAGGTAGTACAATTTGTATGTTTGCAAAGCTGAGTGTTATTTGAATAATCATGCAAATTCTGTCCATGAAAATGTTTCTGATTTATGGCATAAAAGGCTTGGACACATAAGTAAAACAGGTTTTGAATTATTGCAAAAACAAAGTGTCTTTGGTGATGCTAAATTAACTTGCTCTACATTCTGTGATACTTGTGTGCTAGGTAAACAAACTAGAATGAGCTTTCCTGTGTCTCCCTCCCCCAATGTGCCCTCTACTAAGTGTATCCTTGAATATATGCATGCTGATGTGTGGGGTCCTTCCCCTGAACCAACCCAAGGTGGCAATAGGTACTTTCTTTCTGTGATTGATGATTTTTCCAGAAAAGTGTGGGTGTTTCTAATGAAAAATAAATCTGATGTGTTTTCAAAATTTAAAGAGTTTAAAAACCTAATTGAAAATCAAACTGGTTTGAAAATTAAAACTCTTAGGACAGACAATGGTCTTGAATTTTGTAATGCCAATATGAATGATTTATGTGCTGAAGCTGGTATTAGAAGACATATGACAGTACCCTATACCCCACAACAGAATGGAGTGGCTGAGAGAATGAATAGAACCTTATTAGAGAGAGTTAGGTGTTTACTTGCTTCTTCTGGTCTAAGTAAAAGATTTTGGGGTGAAGCTGTGTTAACTGCAACTTATCTGATAAATAGGTCTCCTTCTGTGCCTCTCAAGGGCAAGTGCCCTGAACATGTGTTTTCTGGAAAACCTATTGACTTGACAAATTTGAGAATTTTTGGTTGTTCTGCTTTGGTCCACCACTCTGGGGATAAAGAACCTAGGGCTAAAAAATGTGTTTTCCTAGGTTACCCTGAAGGTACTAAAGGTTATAGGCTGTGGCTTAGGTGTGATCCTGGTTTTAAAACTATCACTAGTAGAGATGTTGTGTTTAATGAATCTGAATTTCCATGTTTGCCTGTGAGTCAGTCCAATGTGGATGTCCAAAATGAGGTGGAGCTTGCTCCTGAAATTGATTCTGTGAATGAACATGATGCTAGTGATTTGCCTGACTTGACTGATGATCCTTGTGTGCATAGTTTTGATCCTGCTTGTGTGCCTGAATCTGTGAACTTGCCTATACACCCTGTGTTAAATCCTAATGGACCTGTACCTGATGTATAAGGCCATTCTTTGCCAGCTAATTCTCAAACTGTCAACCCTAATGATTATAATAATTCCCCCATGCATGATAATGAAAATGCTTCTATGCCTAATGATTACCAACTTGCTAGAGATAGGGTTAGGAGAAACCCTAGGGCTCCTGCTAGACTAAATGATTTTCAGTTAGGTGCTTTTGCCTTTAATATGCATGATGTGATTGACAACTCTGAACCTAAATGCTATGTGGATGCTTTAAAATCTGAAAATTCCAAAAACTGGCTTTCTGCCATGAATGAAGAAATGAACTCTTTATTGAAAAATGGAACTTGGACTTTAGTCCCTAAACCCTCTAAGTGTTCTGTTGTGGACTGTAAATGGCTTTTCAAAGTTAAACAAGAGGGTAATGATATCAGATATAAAGCTAGGTTAGTTGCCAAAGGTTTTTCACAAAAAGAAGGAATTGATTATAATGAAATATTTGCTCCTGTTGTGAAGTTTACTACTGTGAGGATAATGCTTGCTTTATGTGCTCATTATGATTGGGAACTGAAACAAATGGATGTTAAAACTGCCTTTTTACATGGTGACTTAGAAGAACAAATTTTCATGAAACAACCAGAGGGTTTTGTTGATAAAACTAAAACTGAACATGTTTGTATTTTGAAAAAATCTCTTTATGGTTTAAAACAGTCACCTCGGCAATGGAATAAAAAGTTTGATGAATTCATGATTTCTCAAAAGTTTAGCAGAAGTTCTTATGATCCTTGTTTGTATTATTTGAAATCTGCCATACCTGTTTTTCTTGTGCTTTATGTGGATGACATGTTAATCCTTTCTCCTAATTTGAACTCTGTGAAATCTTTTCAACATAGTTTAAGTACTAAGTTTGAAATGAAAGATTTAGGAGATGCTAAGAAAATACTAGGTATGAACATTGTGAGAAATAGAACTGAAGGTTATATTCACCTTAATCAAACTGCCTATGTGGATAAATTGCTAGAAAGGTTCTCTATGCTTGGTTGCAAATCTGTTTCTGTTCCCCTTGCTTCTCACTTTGTGTTGTCTAAGGACCAGTGTCCAAAGACTGAGTCTGAAATTGCTTCTATGGTTAATGTGCCTTATGCTTGTGCTGTGGGGTCTGTGATGTACTTGATGGTGTCAACTAGACCTGATATAGCTTATAGTGTTAGTTGTTTGAGTAGGTACATGGCTAACCCTGTACAGCCTCATTGGGAAGCCATGAAATGGCTGTTCAGGTACCTGTCTAGTACTAGAAGCTTTGGCCTGAGATTCACTAAGTCAAAGGCTGGAGTTATTTTGAGTGGTTATGTGGATTCTAACTATGCTAATGATAGGGATTCTAGAAAGTCTTCTACCTCCTATGTTTTCACTGTGTGTGGTGGCTGTGTTAGTTGGAAATCTCAGTTACAAAATTTTGTTGCCCTTTCTACTACTGAATCTGAGTATATTGCTATTACTGATTCCTTCAAGGAAGCTATTTGGTTGAAAGGTCTGTTATCTGAGATTAAAATGCTAAGTGGTAGTGTCTCTGTGTTTTCTGATTCCCAATCTAGCATACAGTTGTGTAAGAATCCAGTTTTTCATGATAGAAATAAACATATTGATGTTAGGTACCATTTCATTAGAGAACTTGTTGAAACTGGTTACATTCTACTTGAAAAGATATCCACTCATCATAACCCCTCTGATATGGGAACTAAATCACTGCCTTTGGAAAAATTTCTCTTATGTTTGAAATTCCTGCACTTTGATGCCAATGAATAGTTGCTCCTGTTTGTTACTACTTGCTCTGTGCTCTGTGTTCTTTGTTGGTGTTCTGACCCTTAGGTTATTACCCCATTTACTTCTTACTGTGTGTAAGATGAGTCTCTATTTGAGACTATTTTTTATTGTGTTCTCTGAATGCCTCAGGTAGGGCTGAGGAGTCACTATAAATTTTTGTTACTTTGTGTAACTTGCCCTGTACACTTAGGTGTGCAGGGTTAAGGCTATGATGAACTGTGATTGACTGTGTTTGCATGTGTGTAGCTTATAACCAGCATGTAATGTCTTTATGAATTGCTTGAGCAGGGGAAATCTGTGTGTTGCCAACAATGTGGAGAATGTTGTAATTGTAGTGTTGGCCCAATTCATTTTGGTGCTGGCCCAATTGCACATTAAAGGAGCCAACCCAACAGCCCATTGATGTGCAGCCCATAAGCCACTCTTGTGTTGGCCCATTCATTCAGCCCAGCCCACTACTTAACCTAATCCTGAGTTGACCTAATCCTAGCCATTGATCTATGTTTGGTATGATGTGGTCTGATCTGAACTGTTGCCTCTCTTATTTTGTGACTTGAATACACTCCACCCGTACTCACTTCACTCCTTACCTACTGTGTGTAAACCCTACCTTCACTGTGTGCGATTTCTGTCTTCTTCACCTTCAGTGGTGCTGCTGTGGTGTAGATCTGTGAGATCCTTGTGTGAGCTGAGGGTTGTGAGTGAGTGTGTGTGTGGATTGTGCTCTGGGTGTCGTTGGCTGAGCTCCAGGCAGCTCCTACCTTGTTTGGTGGTGGCGGCGACCTCTGCTGTGACTGCAGTTCCTCAGTCCTGAGCCGATAGCTCAAACTCTCTTTCTCTCTTTCTCTGTTTTCAATATATATATACCTATATATTCCGCTGCATGTGCCCTTGTACTCCATTCAAACTCAATACCTGTAATACAGACCAGATCTCCTTGGAGATCTGCTGACTGTTGTGTATTGAGAGCTTGCTCTGGTTTTAGGGCTGGAACAGATCTGACTTGTTCTGTTTGTTTGTGTATTTGCAGGTGTCGTGGCTCACCGTAGAAGCGCGGAGCTCCAACAATAGTAAATAAAATTAAAATAACTTTCAAATTTAAAATTTACATCATTTTCATTATTATTTAATATTAATCAGATATTGGTTTCCTAATCAACATTTATTATAACACCAATCAATTTTATTCGATTCATGAGGTTTTGCATCAAATTTGAGTTGTCCGATTGGCTTATTTGGGTAACGTTTATATGAGTAAAGACAATTTTTAGGTGACTGGAAGACTTAGAGCCTAAGCGGAACTAAAATCTAGACGGTCGACTTCAGCCTAACGCATTGTTGGAGCACAAACTGAGTTAGGCGAAGATTAAAAAAAAAAATTAATAAAAAATTATACTAAAAGTCTACATGTAATATTAATTAACAATAAATATAAAATATTTTCCAAACATTTTTAATTAAAAAAACAAATTATATTAAAAAATAAAATATTTTTTTATTACAGTATAATATATATGAGGACTTCACTCAAATTTATTTCTCCATTATTTTCAATAATATTTTCATATTTAGTAATTTAAAAATAATTAGTGTTTAATTCTCTGAAACAAGCAATATATTAATACTCTCATTTACTATATTTCCATTGGTAATTTAAATACTTCATTTACACTCGAAGGAATGGAGTAATAACTAATACAGTAAGTACTAACAAAAAATTCAATATTTTCATCACATGCAACTCAAAGTGATAGCTTTCTGTTAATAATACATATACTTTGTATTAAATACACAAATTGAACAAGTTAAAAAATAAATAAAAATGAATTAACAACAATCACATAAATAGTAGGCACTACTACATTTTGAGGATATATTGAATATAATATTAAAGTTAAATCAATAACATTTTAAAAGTACTTAACAATATTAAAGTTAGATCACTAATATTTTAAAAGTACTTGTTAATATTATAACTTTATTAATCGATATGGTATATATATATATATATATATATATATATATATATATATATATATATATATATATATATATATATATATATATATATATATATAACATTTATTTTCAGGAGTAAGCCGAAAATACATCGAAATGACTCATAGCCGGAAATACATTAAAACACTTTGTTAAAGTGATAACTTTATCAGTCGATGTGTGATATATTTAACTCTTCTCCTCACGAGTAAAACAGAAATACATCGCAATTACTCGTGGTCGGAAATACATTGAATGCCGTAAATATATCGGCTAGAGCACCTACATCGTATTGAGTCTGCTACCATATTAAAGTTAGGCTAATAACACTTTAAAATGTCTTGTTAAGGTGATCAAGTTATCAAACTTTATTATATGTGAGCTCAATATTACTTTAGCAATCGATGTGAAATATATTTAACATATAAACATCTAATTTCCGATCCATTTTAATTAAATGGATATATCATTTTAACATATTACTTCATATGTCCCGTAGAAGTTGTCGCACTTTTTTTTTTGTCGTCTCATACTAGTTGTCACATAAAAAAAAATCTTACACGTTATACCTTTTAAACAACATAATATTACTAAAATACCATCACATTTACACAACAAAAGTTAATAATTTATTAAAAAAAGTGAAGGTTTTCGATGCTGATCCAATCGCACGATTACCTCGTTCGTGTGTGCGGAAGCGTGTGAAACGAGTAAACACGAACAACAAGATCAAGTGCACATATATATATGTATAGACACACAATTATATATATACATCCAATATATATATATATATATATATATATATATATATATATATATATATATATATATATATATATATATATATATATATATATATATATATATAGGGATACGAGCACACTTACAATCGGTGAAGCGTGCCTCGTTGATGTCGAAGGTCGTTGTGATATTGATGATCCTTGATCCTCAAAAGCACCAACACGAAAGCTTCACTTGAGGGATGACCACGTCACGCCTTCTCTCTCGATCGTCCGGATGTTGAAGCTGCACAAAAGGTTCGGCCTCTACGTGTTGCACACGAACCCGGAATTGAACTTGCTTGCTTTTTCTTGAGTAATTCTCTTACTCTTTTCTCTCTTTTGGTGTTGAATTTCGTGGCCGATCAAAAAGTGATATGGAAACACATGTTATCATCACTATATTGATCACCATTAACCTCCATTGTAACTCCCACCATAATGTGCATCATAATGCACAAGTAATGGTGGTTAATGGGGAGGTAAAAGGTCATTTCCACACCACCATGCCAAATGGCATTAGATGTGGTCCCCTTGCTTGTGTGGCATGCCATGTCACGCCATGTGACATGCATCCATGCAAGCCATGCATCCCATGCATGTGAAAATCCATACGTATTGATTCTAAATCAATATAACAAGCAACACAATTCTGACTCGTGTGTGACCCTGTAGGTATGATTTATCGATCAATATTATATTGCTCTCAGCAATAAATATTATCGACTAATCATTTAACATCCATTGGCGACCTTATGACTTTGTCGATTGCACACGTGGGATCGAAGGACATACACCAACTGATGGTACTGGTATACCGATCCGATCGATATACCGAGTGTGCGGAAGCGTGTAAAGCGATAGATCTACTATGCCATGATCTTAGTGCACACAAATATGTATAGACACACACACACACATATATATATATATATATATATATATATATATATATATATATATCCAATATATATATAGAGAGAGATATCAACGAATTCTTACATTTGGTGATGCGTGCCTCGTTGATGTTGTTGAAGGTGGTGTTGAGTCGATTGAACCACCTTGATGGATCAGCAACTCGAAGCTCTCCTTGTGAATGACCTCGCCACTCCTTTAGATCGTCCGGATGTGGAAGCCGCACAAATGGCCCGGCCTCTACGTGTTGCACACGAACCCGGGTAATGAACACCTTTGCTTGCTTGAGAATGAATCTCCAAGATCACCTCTTTTCTCTCTATTTGTGTGGAATTTCGTGGCTGAATATTATGTGTGATGAAAATCAGATTTTCATCTATATAATCACTTCATTATGCACACCATTACACCTCCTTGTAACCTCCATCATAATGTGTATAAAGATGCACCATTTAACACACAAAAAGGGGTTACAAAGGAGGTGAAAGGTCATGCCACATACACATGCCACAATACATTGTATGTGATCCCACTTGCTTGTGTGGCATGTCATGTCACACTATGTGACATGCATCCATGCAAGCCATGCATCCCATGCATGTATATTAAATCCACGTAAATATTGATTCTAAATCAATATATATATATATCAAGCATCGTACATTATCTTCGAGTCCATGTGTGACCCTGTAGGTATGATTTAATTGATCAATATTATATTGTTCCCAACAATTAATATTATCAGATAATCATATAACATCCATAGACGACCTTATGACTTTATCGATTGCACACGTAGGATCGAAGGACATATTCCAACAATCTCCCACTTGGCCTTCAGAGCCAGTGTGCTGCCAATTTCCTGTTGCCACTTTATGTCTAAGTTTGAACTTGAGGCAAGACTCGAGTCATCCTCAATCGGTTCAAACCTTTCTTGGACTTTGAGACAGACTGTAAAACCAGATTTATCACTATGATACAAATCTGGACGTGGCCACGTATTTTCCACAGTCTCGACTCTCCAAGTGGCCGGTAAGACATATATCCCATTTTAAAATGGAGGACAATCCCATCTTGTCAATCCAAGCTCTCCCACTTGCTTCCTGATATACCCAATAACAAGTTTTATAACCTCCTTTTACGAAAGGTGTTTACTTGTATCAAAGTACATCATTTCACAATGGAATTACTCTGGACTACTCAGGTCAGAGGAAATTGCTCGACAGTCAATGAAATAGTATTATGACTCGAAATCTTAAATACTATTCCAGTCGGGTTTGTTCGATCATTAGCTCCCAGCTAATATCTATGTAATTGTACTTGATGTCCCACATCACTAGCCCATGAAGCGGCGCTATAGTACACATTACAATCTAGTTATTTGTATTATCGGTTTGTTCGTACTCAATTATACGAACCAGGAACAGCTATATGATTCAAGTATATCAGTTCAACCATTGGGACTTCATTATGCGGTAAGTCGACCTCATAACCCAATTGATATAACTTAATCATTTGGACAATTCATATAAATTAAACCATATTTATATGAAGAATTATGTATTATACATATGAGTGAATGTTTAACAAATCTCTAAAAGTATCTAATACAGTAATAGAAATCACAACCATCTCTAAGATGTTTGATCTCAATTGCAGTCGTGAAAACCTCAAGCTTAGACTGCTGTAGAGGTTTAGAAAGCGGGTTTGCAACCTTACCAAAAGTTGCAACTTTATTATCTCGATGTCTCCACAAAACTATCTCCCAGATAATGTGGAACCTCCTGAGCACTAGTTTTAGACTTGTGGTGGTTTCTAGCTCATTGGCTTGCGCGATAGCTCTACTATAAATAGAGAACTATCGGATGGGCCTAGCTAGTTACGCCACCTAGTTCATCGAAGAACTTTCAAATCTGAACTGCCAACATCAGTGCATCCAATGCAGTGCTGTACTCAGCTTCTGTAGTTTAATCAGCTAATGCATTGCATGGAACTATTCCAGCACATTTTACCTCTAATTAGACAAAAGATATAACCAGATTAAAATCGGAATTTATCTTAGTCTGTTTTGAAGTATGCATTAAAATAGATTGTTAATATCAACTCATCTTGTCCTCCAAAGACAAGATAATATTCTTTAGTCCGTAAACGGAACTTTAGAACAGTTTTGGCCACATCCAATGTGCCTCACCTGATTTTCCTCGAAACCAATTCGTCATGCTTAAAGCATACGATATTTTGGGTGATAATCAAACAACGTAACTCCCACTGATCTTCTTTTAAAACAAGATTCTTCTGTGTTCCTCTGAAATCCAAAACCCTGTATGGATTTATCGAACTGAAGATGCCAACTCCGAGATGCTTACTTTAATCCATAAATGGATCTATTAAGTTTGCATACTCTCACAGCCCGATTAGGATTGATAAAACCATCTGGTTGTGTCATAAGCACATCCTCTTCTAGAATCCCATTCAAGAAGGTGGTTTTAACATCCATTTGTCATATCTCACAATCATAATGAGCAGCAATGGCTAAGAGAATCCGAATGGATTTAATCATAGCAACTGGTGAAAAGGTTTCATCATAATCCACCCTGTGAATTTGATTAACTCCTTTTGCCACCAACTTTGCATTGAAAACACTATGTTTTCCATTCATGTCTGTTTTTATCTTGTAAATCCATTTGCATCCAATGGGCCTAGCCCCTTTAGGCAAATCGACCAAGTTCCAAACTTGATTTTCAGACATTGATTCCATTTCGGATTTCATGACACCCTGCCATTTCTCGGAATCTGGACTCGTCACAGCTTGGATATAGGTCGAAGGTTCATTGCTTTCTAAAAGCATGACTTCATAGTTCTCGTTTGTCAGAATACCTAAGTATCTGTCAGGTTGAGTTCTAATCCTTCCAGACCTTCGAGGGTTAGGCGTGGTTTCTAAAACCACTGGAGTACTCTCGACTTCATCTTGAGTATCCATCTCAGTTTGATCTTCCTTAACCTCGTTCAAGTCTTCTTGAACTTCGTTCAATTCAAATGAGCTCCCACTTACTTTCTTGGAAAGATATTCCTTTTCAAGAAATACACCATCTCGAGCAACAAATACTTTGTTCTCGGATTGGTTGTAAAAGTGGTACCCTCGTGTTTCTTTTGGATAACCCACAAAGAAACATTTATCCGATTTGGGTTCAAGCTTTGTAGAGATATATTTATCTTCACATAAGCTTCACATCCCCAAATCTTGATATAAGACAAGTTAGGGACCTTCCCTTTCCATACCTCGTATGGTGTCTTATCAACAGCTTTTGACGGTGTCCTATTCAATGTATAGGCCGCTGTTAAAAGTGCGCGTCCCCAAAAAGATTTTGGTAGTTCGCTAAGGGTCATCATCGATCGAACCATATCTAATAAGGTTCTATTCCTCCTTTCGGAAACACCATTCATCTGGGGTGTTCCAGGTGGAGTGATTTGATATAGAATACCACAACTCATAAGATGATCATCGAATTCTTGGCTAAGATATTCACCACCTCGATCCGATCGAATGACTTTTATCTTCTTACCAAGTTGATTCTCAACTTCATTTTGGAATTCTTTGAACTTTTCAAAGGCTTCCGACTTATGCCTCATTAAATAGACATAACCATATCTACTTAAGTCATCGGTAAAAGTTATGAAGTAGAAATAACCTCCACGTGCTTGTGAGCTCATTGGACCACATACATCAGTATGGATTAAACCCAATAGGTCACTTGCACGTTCTCCTTTCCCTAGAAAAGGTGACTTTGTCATTTTTCCCATCAAACATCCTTCACATGTATCAAATGACTCCAAGTCAAAAGATTTGAGAATGCCTTCTTTAAGAAGTTTCTCTACACGTTTAATGTTGACATGACCTAATCGACAATGCCAAAGGTATGTTTCATTGAATTCATTCGATTTGGCCTTTTTGGTATCAATGTTATATATATGATTGTCAAGTTGAAGTATATATAAACCATGTTCTAATCGTGCCGAACCATAGAACACTCCACTTTTGAAATAGTAAACAAACCATTTATTATAGTGAAGGAAAATCCTTCAGTATCCAATACTGAAATAGAAATGATGTTCTTCGTAATACTTGGTACGAAATAAACATTATTCAATACTAAAACAAGGCCCGAAGGCAAACACAGATCATAAGATCCTACGGCTAATGCAGCGACCCTCGCTCCATTTCCAACCCGCAGATCGACATCTTCCTTTACCAAAGTTCTACTTCTTTGCAGTCCCTGCACATGTGAAACAATGTGAGCACCGCATCCGGTATCCAATACCCAAGAAGAAGAATTTGTAAAGTTTATGTCTATGACATAAATACCTGAATATGAAGGAACGACACCGTTCTTCACATCTTCCTTGAACTTAGGGCAATCTCGCTTGTAGTGTCCAACACTCTTGCAGTAGAAACACTCAGATTCCCCAGGAACCTTAGAAGCTTTCAAGAACCTTTTGGAAGGAGCTGCCACAGCTTTCCCTTTCCCTTTGCCTTTCACTTCTGGTTTCTTAATCCCCTTGAAATTTTTGGTACCTCCTTCCCGAATCATAAGAACTTCCCTCCTAGGGTCCTTCTTAATCGCCGGCTCAGCAGCCTTAAGCATCCCATGGAGCTCATGAAGCGATTTCTTCAGTCCATTCATGTGGAAATTTATCCTAAAGGCGTCATAACCATCATGAAGAGAATGGAGAATGAAATCGGTAGCCAACTCGTCATCATATGCAAAACCGAGGCGAGCACTTGAAGCAAATAATCCAATCATTTGTTGTACATGTGATCCCACGGGTTTACCCTTTTCTAGCCTAGTTGTTGCTATAGCCCGGGTGACACCGAAGCGCTCAATCCTAGCCTATTCCCCGAACATGCTCTTGAGCTCTTCTATGATGTCATAGGCTTCCATGAACTCGAATTGTTTTTGCAACTCGGGTACCATGGATGCCAACATCAAACATGTCACCTCATTCGAGGCTTTCTTAGCAAGGGCATATGATGCCTTTTGGGCATCCGTGCCCCCATCAGCGGGAAGCACGGGAAGGGGTTTGTCCAACACACTTTCCTTTTCTTCGTATTTGAGGACTATCCTCAAGTTACGTTGCCAATCAAGGAAATTGGTGTTGTTCAACTTTTCTCTATCCAAGATAGAGCTGAACTTGAATTGAGTTGAGACAGACATATTATACTACAGAAGAAAGATAAATAATGTAAGTTAACATCCACAAAGCGGTAAACAAATAAGGTTGTCTAGCAAAACTACTTTATTTGTTCCATTTTGTTCATTCGATATCCAATATCGTCGTTCCCAATTATTTTAATGACAAAAATGTGATAAAACATTAGTGAAAACTCGAGGTTTTCTAACCAGCGATCTTATCATGCAATTGAAGCCCTATCTCTCATTAAAATGAGGGAGCCAACCAGACAATCGATTCACGCCATCCAATGGCTCGAAAGTCTCTAATTTGTGTCATTGATAAACTTAAGTGTTTTGGATTAAATCACTCCCCGAGGTGTAAATAATCCTAACCTTATAATTCATCAAAATGAAAGACAAATTAGGCATTTGTTTTTGAAATTTTAATAAATTAGAACAAAACGATCCCAAGACCCTCATCTTGCGAATCCTTAAGCCGACTGAGTCCGCAATTAAGAACTCCAAGATAGGTAGACATTCCATGTCAATGACATCTAATGTCACTCTCGGTCGATGAGAGTCTCATTCTCATCTCATGTCTCGATAGCCACGCCTGCAGTGGATCTATCGATGAGAAAACCAAACTCACTTGTAAGGGTCTAACCTTTACTCCCACTTTATCCCAAGATAACAAGTAGTACCCCGCTGAAGCGGACCTACCAACTTATGATCGAGGGCTTTATGGGTGTGATGTTTTGGACAAGATATTATAATCATTATTTTGGGAACTTGCATGCATAGGTTTGTTTATATGTAAGTTGAACATTTATAACATAAAACAACATATAACTAGCAAAGCAAATAAATACGAAATCGAAAGGCCCCTTGAACCTCACAAATCTCAAAAGAAAAGAATTAAAGTAACAACAAAAGCCTTGAACATCTTCTGGACTGGTCCTCGCCCGCCGTTTCAGTTCCGTGCCCTCCGATTTTGGTCAAATCTATTCCGTACCCAAAAAACCACGAACGGCGCCCGCCGTTTCACAAACGGCGGTCGCCGAACAACACTGGCGGTCGCCGTTTACATAACGGCGCCCGCCGAAAAGGTCCGGGAAAACTCTGCCAAGAATCAGGCCTTTCGGCGGTCGCCGTTTCCAAAACGGCGCCCGCCGAATCAAAACGGCGCCCGCCGTTTGGCTCCAGCAGCCCCGGTTTTGCCCGCTTTGCTTCGTTTTGCTTCGTTTCTTCTCGTTTTCGCCGGAGAGCTGAGATCCTCCATCGAACCATGGACCAAGTCCATCGCTTACAAGTAGTACAATACAAATATAATAGAAAAACCTATCTATTACAAATGATTCCAAGGGACGCAGCCCTCAAAAGACTATGGCCAATCGAAACGTAAAAAACGACAATTTCATTCACCCGACCACTAACGGTGGCCGACCTTACATCTAATCACACAATCACAATTAAACATATAATCCAATTATGTTGATTAAACTTCTTGTGTCCAACACAAAAGTGTGCACGAGCCCTAGGCTCTGATACCAATTGATGGTACCGGTATACCGATCCGATCGATATACCGTGTGTGCGGAAGCGTGTAAAGCGATAGATCTACTATGCCATGATCTTAGTGCACACAAATATGTATAGACACACATATTTATATATATATATATATATCCAATATATATATATAGAGAGAGATATCAACGAATTCTTACATTTGGTGATGCGTGCCTCGTTGATGTTGTTGAAGGTGGTGTTGAGTCGATTGAACCACCTTGATGGATCAGCAACTCGAAGCTCTCCTTGTGAATGACCTCGCCACTTCTTTAGATCGTCCGGATGTGGAAGCCGCACAAATGGCCTGGCCTCTACGTGTTGCACACGAAGCCGGGTAATGATAACCTTTGCTTGCTTGAGAATGGATCTCCAAGATCACCTCTTTTCTCTCTATTTGTGTGGAATTTCGTGGCTGAATATTATGTGTGATGAAAATCAGATTTTCATCTATATAATCACTTCATTATGCACACCATTACACCTCCTTGTAACCTCCATCATAATGTGCATAAAGATGCACCATTTAACACACAAAAAGGGGTTACAAAGGAGGTGAAAGGTCATGCCACATACACATGCCACAATGCATTGTATGTGGTCCCACTTGCTTGTGTGGCATTCCATGTCACACTATGTGACATGCATCCATGCAAGCCATGCATCCCATGCATGTATATTAAATCCACGTAAATATTGATTCTAAATCAATATATATATATATATATATATATATATATATATATATATATATATCAAGCATCGTACATTATCTTCGAGTCCATGTGTGACCCTGTAGGTATGATTTAATTGATCAATATTATATTGTTCCCAACAATTAATATTATCAGATAATCATTTAACATCCATAGACGACCTTATGACTTTATCGATTGCACACGTAGGATCGAAGGACATATTCCAACACCAACAATCTCCACTTGGCCGTCAGAGCCAGTGTGCTTCCAATTTCCTGTTATTACTTTATGTCTAAGTTTGAACTTGAGGTAAGACTCAAGTCATCCTCAATCGGTTCAAACATTTCTTGGACTATGAGACAGACTGTTAAACCAGATTTATCACTATGATAAGTATCTGGACATGGCTACGCTTTTTCACAGTCTTGACTCTCCAAGTGCCCAGTAAGACATATATCCCATTAAAATGGAGGACAATCCCATCTTGTCAATCCAAACTCTCCCGCTTGCTTCATGATATACCCAATAACAAGTTTTATAACCTCCTTTTACGACAGACGTTTACTTTTATCAAAGTATACAATTTCACAATGGAATCATTCTGGACTACTCAGGTCAGAGGAAATTGCTCGACAGTCAATGAAATAGTATTATGACTCAAAATCTCAAATAATATTACAGTCGGGCCTGTTCGATCATTAGCTCCCAGCTAATATCTATGTAATTGTACTTGATGTCCCACATCACTAGCCCATAAAGCGGCGCTATAGTACACATTACAATCTAGTTCATTGTATCAATAGTTTGTCCGTCCTCGATGATACGAACTAGGAACAACCATATGATTCAAGTTTATTAGTTCAACCATTGGGACTTCATTATGCGGTAAGTCGACCTCATAGCCCATTTGATATCACTTAATCATTTAGACAATTCATATTAATTAAACCAAATTTATATGAAGAAATATGTGTAACACATATAAGTGAATGTTTACCTAATCTCCAAAAGTATATAATACAGTAATAGAAATCACAACCCATCTCTAAGATGTCTGATCTCTATTGCAGCCGTGAAAGCCTCAAGCTTAGACTGCTGGAGAGGTTTAGAAAGCGGGTTTGCAACATTTCCAAAAGTTGCAACTTTATTATCTCGATGTCTCCACAAACCATCTCCCAGATTAATGTGGAATATCCTGTGCACCAGTTTTAGATTTGTGGTGCTCCCCAGACCCATTGGCTTGCGCGATAGCTCTACTATAAATAGAGAACTATCGGATGGGCCGAGCTAGTTACGCCACCTAGTTCATCGAATAACTTTCAAATCTGAACTGCTAAATTCACTGCATCCAATGCAGTATTGTACTCAACTTCTGTAGTTTAATCAGCTATATTGCATTGCATGGAACTATTCCAGCACATTTCACCTCTATCCAGACAAAAGATATAACTCAGATTAAAATCGGAAATTATTTTAGTATGTTTTGAAGTTTGCATTCAAACAGCTTGTTAACATCAACTCCTTTTGTCTTCCAAATACAACAAAATATTTAGTCCATTAAAGAAACTTCTGAATACTTTTGGCCACATCCAATGTGTCTTACCAGATTTTCTATGAAACCTACTCGTCATGCTTTAAACATACGATACTTCAGGTAATAATCATACAACACAACTCTCACTGGTCTTCTTGTAAACAAGACTCTTCCGAGTTCCTCTGAAATCCAAAACCCAGTATGGACTCATTGAACTGAAGATTGCTACTCCGATATGCTTGCTTTAATCCATAAATGAAACTATAAGCTTGCATAATTTCTCAGCCTTATTAGAATCGATAAAACTTTTTGGCTGTGTCAAAACACATTCTCTTCTAGAATCCAATTCAAGAAGTCAGTTTTAACAATATTACCAGAACTCATTAATAGGATGAACAACAATGGCTAAGATAATCCGAATGAATAGATCACAACAACTGGTGAAAAGGATTTATCATAATCCACCTCGTGAATATGAATAACACTTTTGCCACCAAAATTGTTTTAAAAACCCTAGGTTTTCTATCTATGTCTATATTGATCTTGAAGATCTATTTGCACTCAATGGGTCGAACCCCTTGATGCAAATCGATCAAGTTCCAAACTTGATTATTAGACATTTATATCATCTCGAATTTTATGGCACCATGCCAATTTTCAGTAGTTGGACTCGTCATAGCTTCGATTTAAGTCAAAGGTTCATCGCTTTCCAAAAGCATGACTTCATATCTCTCATTGATCACAATACCTAAGTATCTGACTAATAGAGATCTATGCCTTCCGGACCTACGAGGGCTGGTACGGCTTTCAAAATCATAGGAATACTCTTAAACCTGTCTTGAGTATCCATCATTGGTAGTTCCACTTGAACCTCGTTCAAGACAACCGAGCTCCTACTGGCTTTCTAGGAAAGATAAACCCTTAACAGGAAAATAACCATCTTGAGCAACAAAAACATTGTTCTCAGATAGGTTGTAGAAGTTGTACCCTCGAGTTTCTTATACCATAAAGAAACATCTATCCGATTTGGGTTCAAGCTTTGTAGAGATAAATCTCAGCACAAAAAGCTTCAAAACCTCAAATCTTGATGTAAGACAATTAAGGGCCCCTCCCTTACCATACTTAGTTTGGTGTCTTATCAACTTACTTTGACGGTGTTGATGAGCTCATATTTTCGCTCATTTTGAGTCGTCAATAGAGTCTGGATCGAGTCTTTATTTTTTATTTTTTTATCATTTTATTATGTTTGGTAGGACACATTTGGAGTTAGAGTGATGCAGGGCATAGCAGGTGACACTTCGGACATAACGGGAGTGAATTACGTGGAAGATAAAGAAGTCAGTCATTTGGGCAAATGACAACATAAAATGGCGGTTCAGGCATAACACCCACTTTGGCCTGATCACCCACTTTGAGCAAAACACTCACTTTCGACTGATCACCGACAGTTGAGCAAGTAGCCACTATGGGCATACACCGCGTGCATGAAGGAAAGCAGCCCTCTGGACAAAAATCGTGGATTCATAGCAACATTGACTCAAACAAAGTAACCACTATGGGCAAAGGCACCTTATGTTGTTTAAACATTGACTCAAACAAAGTAACCACTATAGACATCAACATTGACCCAAACAGACCAATTATGTTGTTTAAAGATTGTGTCCAACAAAAATATGTGCACGAGCCTTAGGCTCTGATACCAATTGAAGATTTTCGATACCGATCCAATCGCACGATTACCTCGTCCGTTGGGGTTTATTGACGGCAACGCTGACCAACTAGTCGATGGCATTTACTCGTCAGATCGGTCAGATAAAAGCTACGAAATGCCAACAAAACACCAACCACTAGCTTTCCGTTGGCAATTACCAACGTCAAGTGCCGTTGGCATTTACCAACGTCAAACCCGTTGGCAATTATCAACGTCAAATGTCCGTTGGCAATTACCAACATCGTGTAGACCCTTAGCAATTACCAACCGTAGTTACCGTTGGTATTTTACTATTTTTTATTTGATCGTAAATATATAAAAACTTGTTTCAAATCTGATTCATACTAAATACGACACAACAATTCAAATTTCCACAATCACAATTTAGATTAAAACACAACAATTCGTCTAATTAAAATCGTAAATCCAACAAAATGTATAAAATTAAAGTGCAGAGTATGAAACAGTACACACTTCAAAAATACTAAATAACTCGAGGCTGTGGAGGAGGATACTGCTGAAGTAGACTAGCTTTCAAAGTCTCGAACTGAGCAGCCATACGGTCCATCCTGGCCTGCATGGACGCCTCCATCTCGTCAACATCGGGCTCCTCCTGCGTCGACATCCTTTTGATTTCTATCGCTGCCTCAACATCAGCCTAAAAAATGTTCATTTCAACAACCATTTTAGAAGAATAAAAGGTGATAGTTAATTAATCAAGTAATCAAATACTTACAATAATCCTCCCTGGAACTCAGGCCTCGTAATACTCCACCCACTCCTTCCACACATCATTTGTAACACAACTTGGCTTCTCACCTGAAAACCTCCACTTTTGTCTCCACTCGGCCGTCCTGCTACTCGGCGTCTATTCAATTGCCCCAGAACGAAGTCTCCACCTCATAATGAGTATACCTACTCTTATCAAAAAGAAGCGACGCTGCACCGACAAAGAGTGTGAAATAATAATGAAACAACGATTAATCTAATAATTAATCAAATAAATTATGTAAATAATGAAACAACGATTAGTCTAATAATTAATCAAATAAATTATGTACCTTAAACTCAACCCAATATAGTAGCAAATGGGAATTCGGGATATTCTGAAAAGTAGAACCCAATGGATGAATCCTAGCCTCGAAAATCATGGTCATCACAGTACCAAAATTCACAAGACCATGTGCCAATATTCTGAAAAGTAGAACCCAAAGGAGGAATGTCAAATGTAAAACATAAAACTGATAAAGATCAATGTCAAATGTAGCATTTGTTGATTATATCTTAAGTTAAAATCTTATTCAAATAATCAAATGTATGGTAAATAATAGATACAAGCAGCTGCCTAGAGACCCCATCAAACTAAGTGAAAACACTAAAAAAAAAACATATAAGGGGCAGCAGGTGAATAAACCATCTCTGTTATATATAATCATAGTGAAAATGAGGTCAATTGGTTTCAAACCCGAGTCTCGATTTATACACCTAAAATGAATACACCCTAATTAAACTATCCAAATACCCTTTTAACTATATTTCAATTTATTAACACTCTTCTTATATTCCTTGTACACACCCACTTCCACACTCTCCATTTTTTTTTTGTACAAACGAGCCATACATATTGTTCAAATCAACCTTTTCAGTTCATTTTAAAAGCCCAAATTTAACCTAAAAGACAATGCAAGAGTAAACAAGTATACAAGTTGGACAGCCTCATTAAGCAATAGGAACATTGAACTAACTATCCATTTAAACTTCTCAAAAAAAAATATTGTTTGTCTTTCTTTTTTCCTTCGGAATTTTTAGTTTGTAACGCATAAAAAAACATGACTGGTTTAATCAATTTAACAAAAATATAAAGTACAGCGCCAACATAGCTAATAAGCAAGCTCTAAATTAACTTCCAAACATGTTTTCGGAGCAAAAGCGCATGATATGTCTAACAAATATATTTGTGCACTGATGGTAAAATTTCATTATTTAACAAGTTCAAATAACATCCACCGAACACTAAATACATACACTACTGGTGCAAAATACATACACGAACAATAATTTGCAGAACCTTCAAAACAATGAATTCAATCGCTGAAAAAAAAGAAGAAACAAAACCTTGATATGATCAATTGTGAACTAAAAATACTCAGGCTTCTAAAATCAAATCTACCAATGACAAAGTCCAAGAACGGGAACATACTTGTTGCTAATCAAAATCGAAATCGAAACCCTAATAAAAGGGGGAAATCGAAACCCTAACTAAAGGGGGAAATCGGATCTCACCTTGACCAAACTGTTGTCACTCGCCATCGCCTTGCCTCGCCGTCTCTCTCCCTCGCCGGAGCTCTCTGCCGCTTGCCCTCGATGTCCTTGTTCGCTCTCGTCCCTCTCTCAAACTCTCGGTCTGCAGAAACAAAAAACAAAGTGGAGTAGCTCGAAAAGCTCTCGGTTGAATTTCGAATACTTATTCCATTATAAAGTTATTTAATATAAAATGGGCATTTCATATAATCACAAATATCTTAGTACTTCTCATATTGTCATTATAATTTTAAAATAAATACAATAATTTTTTAATTAACACCTACCAGATATTTTTAACCTTTCTCTACAAATATTAATATTATACTTTGTCTATAAATAATAATTATCTCTTAAATATATATATATATATATATATATATATATATATATATATAATATATATTTACACTTAAATTTTTTATTTAAAAATTTAATTATAACATTAATTTTTTATATACTTTTTTATTTTTAAAAAGTACATTTTATTTTTTTACTTTAAATATAATAAATTATTTTTACTTTTTGTATTAAATTGAAGTAATATGATTTATGTATTAAGAATGTTTATCAAATATTAACATGTTTTAGTACAAAAATAACATATCGGGTAGAGTATTTCGGGTAATTATATAGTATTTATCAAAATGACCAAGTTTTTTATTTCATGCCAAATGCCAACAGGACTCAGTCGTTGGTAAATGCCAACGGTTGTGGCTGTTGGTGTTACTTTAAGGCCTCCCAGTTGGTAATGCCGTTGGCAAACATGGAGGGAAACTAAAAACGCCAACGGAGTAGGTTGTTGGTAAATCACCAACCGACTCCCGTTGGAATTACCGAAGCTATTTTTGGAGGCAATTGTCTGCGCCAAATCGCCAACGGAATCCCCAATCGAGTAAATCCAACGGGTAAAGTTGTTGGTGATGCCGTTGGCAAAACCGTACATGCGTAATCCGTCAATAAACCCGTTGGTAATTGCCAACGGTTAGCAGGCGGTTGGTGTTTGCCGTTGGTATTTCCGGGTTTTTTTGTAGTGTTATATATATACATCCAATATATATATAGGGATACGAGCACACTTACAATCGGTGAAGCGTGCCTCGTTGATGTCGAAGGTCGCTGTGATATTGATGATCATTGATCCTCAAAAGCACCACCACGAAAGCTTCACTTAAGGGATGACCACGTCACGCCTTTTCTCTCGATCGTCCGGATGTTGAAGCCGCACAAAAGGTCCGACCTCTACATGTTGCACACGAACCCGGAATTGAACTTGCTTGCTTGTTCTTGAGTGGTTCTCTCACTCTTTTCTCTCTTTTGGTGTGAAATTTCGTAGCTGATCAAAAAGTGATATGAAAACACATGTTTTCATCATCACCATTAACCTCCCTTGTAACCCCTACATAATGTGCATCATAATGCACAAGTAATGATGGTTAATGGGGAGGTGAAGGGTCATTTCCATATCACCATGCCAAATGGCATTAGATGTGGTCCCCTTGCTTGTGTGGCATGCCATGTCACACCATGTGACATGAATCAATTCAAGCCACGCATCTCATGCATGTGAAAATTCATACGTATTGATTCTAAATCAATATAACAAGCAACGCAATTCCGACTCGTGTGTGACCCTGTAGGTATGATTTATCGATCAATATTATATTGTTCCCAGCAATAAATATTATCGACTAATCATTTAACATCAATTGACAACCTTATGACTTTTTCGATTGCACACGTGGGATCGAATGATATACACCAACAAAAAGACCACACTACTCATTATACTTTATGAATAATAATATAATATTATTGTTTTTTAACATCCATGGTCGTGCTAGTGTGACAACTAGTATGAACACGAGGGAATATCATTTTCTATGATAAATATGACATGAATTTAAGTATTAAATTAATTATTACTCTATATCCCACAAAAGTTCCAAAACTTTCATTTTTGAGTTGTCTCACAATAGTTCACACACACAAAAAAAAGAAATAAATATTCTAATTTTTTCACTTTAAAATTTTATTTTACCATTACTTTTTTCACATTATTTTTTAAATTTTACTCACAATTATTTTATTTTTTAACTTAAAAAATAATTTTTACCTTTATTTTTAATAAAAAATAAAAAATTAACATTTTTTTTAATCTTCTTCTCACAAAATTCTCTCAAATGTTGGGGAGAGATAAAGTAATAATTAAATTAACAGTAATTCTTTTAAGGGCAGAATATGCCGTGAATAGAATTTTAATTTTTCGATATTTTTTTTTTCTTTTTTTATACTATTAACAATATAATTTACTTAATACATTTGTAAAAATAATATTTTTACTTATTATTTTTATAAATTAAAATATTTATTTTTATTTAACAGTCTTTTTTTATGTAATATTTTTAATTAAAAAATTATATATTTAATTTTTTTACATTATATAAATTAATATATATTACAATTCATATCTAAATATAAACAAACTATTATTTAAATTAACGGTAATTATAAATGGGCAGAATCTGCCCATGGGCAGAATGCCCAAATATATTTATTTTTTTTATTTTTTATTTTTATATAATGATAAATATTATGAAGTTAATAATTATTTTAAAATTTAAATTTTATCTTTTATTATTATATATATAAATATATTTTTTCTATTTAATTAATTTTTTGAACATAAATATAAAGATATGCATTATTTTCCAAAAAAAAAAATTATTTTATATTTTTTTTATGCTTTTAGGTGATTTTAATGTTTCAGGCTCACTAATTGTTATTATTAGACTAAAAACCCATTCTAATTATTATATACTATAACTAATTATTATTATATACTATAACTAATTATTATATAGGTTAAAAAAATAATTAAAATATTATTGAATATATAAAATAATTTTTTTTAAGGGATTCTGACTTGGGCAGAATCTGCCCATTTAGCAGGACCCTTAAATTAATAAAATAATTGTTTTTTAAATTTCTAGTTTGAGCAAATTCTGTCCAAATAGAACTTCCCTTACATTAATACTAAAAAAGCAACGCCACAATTAGTGCAACATTTAGCCGTTAGTTGAAACCGATGGAAATTAAAAGCCTCAACCTCTTCTCCCCTCTTTGCTTCCACAATTAGTGCAACATTTAGCCGTTAGTTGAAACAGATGGACATTAAAAGCCTCAACCTCTTCTCCCCTCTTTGCTTCATTAATTACGGACTAACTCCACCAACTCTGAATTATTCTCACATTTTTGTTAAAAACTGCCCTCTTTTTCAAAATATTCCCAAAATAATAATTCTCAAATTATTAATTATTTTTATTTAATAACTATGATATGAATAATGCATTGCCATTATTTATAAAATGGAAGTAATACATTTTTTGGCACACATATTTAAAGAAGGAAATTTTAAATGGGCAAAATATTTTATTGACAGAAATTATATAAGATTATATAATTCGAGTCGGGTCGAGCTTATTTGAAATTATATTTCAACTTGGGACCCACTAGACCGTACTTTCATCTATCTATATTAATGTTCACACTTTTTTTTAATTGTCTTATATCAATGGTTACACGTCTTATTTAAGAAAATAATTAGATGGTGTTTGACAGAGCTTATAAAAAATAAGAGAGTATTATTTTCTATTACTTAATTAATTTAAAAAAAAAAATTTACTTTTAATTTTTTATTTAAAAGACAATAAAGCTAGTATTTTCTTAATTTTCGCGTTTGACCATTTGTGACAATTGTTAGGGAGAAAGTATTTTCTAATGTGACCACTCTTTTTCAAAGTCAAATCAAGAAATTATGTTTTCGTGAGTGTGCCTAGCTAATCCAATCAGAAAGAACCATCCAAGTTCCTGCATAAATTCAAAAAATCGAATTTAGATAAAAACCATCAGGATCGAAATATGAAAACTAATATATAATGAAAAGAATTGTTTTTTTTTTTTTTTTTTTTTTGCTATAAGAAATGTGATTCCATTACAAAGAAAGAAGGCAATTTATAATTTACACCGTGGAGTAGAAAGAGAATTGTGTGCCATTTTCTCCTTGAATCAATTATAATGATAATTTTAGTATTACTTAGTGAATATTTTTTTGAAATATGTTATAATGATTATTTTAGTGTTACTAATGAATATTTTTTGAAACGTTTTTAATGATAATTTATTTATTTTCGATGATATTTTTATATATTTATAATGAAGATTTCGATTAGGTGTACGATAGATCATACATAGGTGCATGATATAGGTATTGAAGAAATAAAACATGAAAATAAATTTTTTTTTTCACGCTATTTGCACCCTTATTTCTTCTAAATACACTTCCATTTTTTTATAAAATTTTATTGTTTATTATTTTTAGTTAATACACTACTTATTATTATTAAACCATCTGGTTTTCCCCAAATTGGATCCAATACGACAGCGTATCGCAACCCTAATTTCGCCCCAATTCCATTGCTTGAACAATCGTCTGGAATACTGAAAATATTATTTATTAATGTATTTATTTAATAGAGTTTATTTAATATGTCTTTACCCTTTTGTCCTCCAAAAACTCAAACATCCAAGATGGTATTAGAGAACAGGAATTAAATTTGGAAAGTTCAAGCGAGCTCTCCAATGGAAGACGAAAGAGTAAATGCAGGAATCCCCAACAAGATGGGGCTCATTCAACTCAGTCACCACCAAGTCTCTGTCAAACTCACTGACGAGAACTATCTTATATGGAGACAATAGATCATCATTGCAGTTAAAGGTCATGGTCTCGAAGGCATCATTGAAGGCACTGAAGCTGCACCAGCTAGGTTCTCACATATAGAAGAAGATGGAACCCTGGTTCCCAACCCTGAATATGCCCTTTGGCAAAGGCAAGACCAGCTGCTTGCTTCTTGGATTCTTTCAACACTGTCAGAATCTATTTTGATATCAGTGGTTGGATTCAACACCTCTTATGAGATATGGCAAAATCTCCAAGGAAACTTATCTAGTTTATCCACTGCTAGAAAATGCAATACAAATTGCAATTGCAAAACCAGAAAAAGGGAGCCCTTACCATGGAATATTTAAATAAAATTAAATCCCTATGTGATGCCCTTGCTAGTACTGGTGAGAGAAAGTGGGAGGAAGATCAAATTTTGTATGTTCTTGGTGGCTTGCCAATGAATATGATGCAGTAGTGGTGACAGTGACTGCTAGAGGAGAAGGATTTGGAATAAAAGAGCTTACCTCACTCTTATTGAGCTATGAAAGCAGGGTAGACATCATGATAAACTCTGAAAAGAATATTGCATCTGCAAATTATGCAAATAAAAAAGGAGGAGGAGGCTCTAATGCTGCTAGAGGAAGGGGTTATCCTCAGAGGCGGAGCAAAAAAAAAAAACGAGTAGAGGGGGCTGAAATTATTTTATGTATAATATTTATGTATATACACATATTTTAGGGGGGGCTGAGCATGAGAAAAATATATTTTTTCAAAAAAATTAAATTTTTTTTTAAGGGGGGGCTTAAGCCCCCCTAACCTTCAAGTGGCTCCGCCACTGGTTATCCCAGTTACAGAGGAAGAGAAACCAACACCAGAGGTAGAGGTGGTAAGACTTCTAATGCACCTAGAGTGCAATGTCAAATCTGTGGCTACACTTATCACACAACAGATAAGTGCTACCACGGATATGAATCTGACTTTACTACAAACCAGAATAACAAGGGAAATGGGAGTGAAGGTTACAAGAGTGGCGGGAGACAAAATTCTTACCAGGGATCACATCAAGGTTCAGCACACTACTCATCAGCTGATGGAGCCTCTAAAGGTGGATGGTATCCAGATTCTGGAGCATCTCACCACATAACAAATGATCTTTCAAACCTCAGCATTTCAAATGAATATGAAGGCTCTGGGAAGCTGCAGATTGGAAATGGTATGAACTTGGATATATCACATGTTAGTAATGATAGAGTAGGTGACCAACAAGCCAACCTGTGGCTGTGGTCGAACCTAATTTATTAATTAATTAATAAATATTATCAATTTATTTCAAAATTATGAAAGATAATTAATTATGATTAATTAAGGCATATGCTATATCTACTCCCCATGTTGAATCATAGATATAGTCCTGTACAGTTGCACATGTTGTATGAATTCGCTTTTGTGGAAACCGAGAGATAATTCTGTTAACGCAACATAACTGGTCAAACTCAGTTCCTAGTCGATGGGTTACGCCAATAACAAGGATACCCGGCCTTTCCCCCTTGAGACTAGCACTTAGTGTATGTGGGCTAATCTCGAGCCTCGGTGTTGGGACATCGACATACTTGAATGGGTGCTCACTGTTGATGAGTTCACTGAACTCCCTCTCCCTGGAATCTCTAAGTGGTTATCACTGATCGAGTAGAGAATTCCATAATATAGTTGTACACCATTAATCCTTAAGACCCAGACATCACCGTGACTTCATCAGAGGACTAGTTGTATCGTGACATGTCTCTGATTCCCTGGAAAGGGAGTAAGTCGAAAAAGGAGACAACGTTCATGCAGTTCGAAATTTGATGTGAAGTCTGTGCATGGTAGTAGGGGATCTGATCTCTTGATATAAATCATGGATGTCCTATGTGGTTCGTAGTCCCAGAATCTCTGGCCAGAGTTGAACAGTGATGTGATTAGAGAAATGTGTTTCTCTAGATCAATCACGACTGGATTTTACAAAATCTAGAACGTACGCATAGTTATCAAACTCAACAAGAGATCTCGATTGACCAATATATCTAGTTTGATCAGGACATATGTGTTGGAGTTGTGTACTTAATGTCTAGATTTAAGTAACGGAAACTCACGATCCATTGCCATTAATCTATTTAATTAAATAAACAATTATTTGCGTTTAATTATTTATAATTAAATATATGCAAATTATAGTCCTGGATTATATACGTTGTAGTTAGTATGGTGTGCGACGTCACACAGAAGATCATACTATCGGTTACTCGTATTTAATCGAACGGTTGCTCACGACCTAGATGGACACGGACCAATCCATCGGTATAGTCGTTGTGTGAGAGAGAAAATAATTTGTCTTGATTATTTTATCACACTTGTACACTTGGTGTATTGAGCGGATCTGCTTGAGATTTATCGATTAGGATTGCCGGCGATAATCGATTCAAGTCTCAGTGTATTTTATTCTTAATCCCCGATATTATTGCGGGTGTGTATATTTAATATAAGTGACTTTGATTTACCAAAGGAATTAACCGATTTAATTATTGGGTTAATTACCGGTTAAGTTGGGTCACTATACTTTATATATGGCATGCCGTGAATACTTGACGGGAAAGTGTATCCCGTAAGGGTTGATAATATCCCCGAGATGAATTCATAAGGAATTATTATGTAAACCCTGCAGGTGGATTTAATCCGCATAATAATTAAGGTTGAATGGTACTAGTCTCGGATATAAGAGATGAATAAATTAATTAGCAATAAATTAATTTTATTCATGGATATTTATATCTTAAATACACGGAATAAATAATACTACCGGAGAAATATTATTTGATATAATATGGTTTAATATTGGGAGTGCAATTAATTTTATATAGTGGAAAATAGAATTAATTAATAATAGTAAGGATTAATGGATTTGGGCTTGGGCTCAATTTAATCACTATTATTGGAAGCCCAATATTCCACCTCCTTAAGATCCCCTACGTAGCCTATAAAAGCACTACATGGTCTTCACAATTAGACAAGACAAGATAATCATACTTGATTAGTCTAGAGAGTTCGTGAGGAAGATCCATGGAGTTCGGTAGATCGTCGCCCACACGACGTCCGAGCTAGTGCAAGGAATACGTCGGAAGATCTCAAGGTCGTCAAATTGAGTTCTTCGTTTTTCCGAACAACGCTAACGAGGTAAATCGTAAAACCCTCTTTATGATTTTATCGTTTAATTATCGTAAAAATATCGTGAACCAAGATCCGAAAGACGCGACCCATGACGAGGACGAACCGGGCGGTGGTGGTCGAAGACCACCGGACCGCCGGCGGATCGTCGGATCGACTAGGAGGGGTCGAGGGTGTGAACCCTAGCTGGACGCCGAGCGCCGCTCGCGCGGGGCTGCCTCCGCTCACGCGGAGGAGCAGCCGCTCGCGCGGCTGGACCGCCGCTCGCGCGGCGGCGGCTGGCGGTGATCGCTAGCCACGGTTCGACCGTGGCTGGGTGCGCGATCACCGGGGCGTGGCTAGGTCAGCCCGTGGCGTAGCTGGGGGTGCCCAGCGGGCTGCTACGAGCAGCCCCGCATCGCCCACACGGAGACGCGATCGAGCGCGCGGGTTCTCCCGTGGATGTGTTCGATCAAGGCGCCTCCTCTCGTGCGCGTTGGTTGCGAACAGCCGCGAGCCCACGCGGGGGCTCGACTAGGCAGCCACGAGTTCCTCTCGTGGCGGGTTGCTTGGTTGGGCTATCCCCGTGGAGGTTCGTGGCGGGATGTTCCGGCAACCGGGAGTCGATTGGAGTTGTTGTTCCGCAACTTTGACAACTCCGGATATTCGATCTCCAAGGGATTTCGGTCGGAATTAATTAGATAATTTATTTAATTAATTTTATTTAAATTTATTAATTCCGGGATATCGATTTCCAACAATTGATATCAGAGCGTTGGTTTTAGTTCATGGTATTTTTCGATAAATTGTTCTACCTTGCAGGGTTTCCGATTATTATGGCTAGATTTAATTTTGTTAATTAATGTCATAATAATGTTCTTGATTATTAAACTCTCGGTGATGTTATTTGTTCTTGTGTGGTGAATGCTTGTTCTTAATTTTTCCGGAAATTGCGAGGTCGATTTCATGTAGAGAATCGATACCGGATAGCGTAGTAATAAATTTGTAATTTATTTTACGTTGGATCGATTCCGAAACGACGACCGGAAAAGTGTGACGGAGGTGAAGAAGAGAGGGAGGACGGGGATCAATCGACCGCGAAGGGCTGCCCCGCGGTGACTCTCGGCCACGCCAGCCACCGATGGTGGTGGCGCGTGGGCTGGGGTTGGCCGTGGTGATGCTCTCGGCCGGCGATGATGGTGGGGGGACGCGTGGTCCTCGTGATCTCGTGCTCTCCCGCCAAGATCCAACTTTCCTAAATTATTCGGTTTTCCTATTTTGATTATTCCTATTCTTGGGAATTCTCATGGAATAGGAAAAGAATAAATTTAGAATAAATTTATAAATTAATTTATTTTTCCTATTTAATTATTCCTTTATGGAATTTTTAATGGATTAATATAGTAGAAAGGGAAAATAAAATAAATAAAAATATTAATAATATTTAATTTTATTTTTGATTTATTCGATTGACTTAATTTTCGAATTAAGTAACTTTTGGATTTATTGAAAATAAATAGATTTAAATATTGGAATTAATATTCCCGTCACATGGAGCATTCAAGAACGAAGACTAAAGACTAGAAGATGCGTACGGAGATGCGATAAAGCCATAATAGTCGGAAAATAATATTCTAGTATTATTTTGATTATGTGATAATATTCTATGTGCTTTATTTCATGTATGCATGCTTATGTGTATTTAATTATGCATTAGATAGCGTATCCCTTTGTTATAAAAAGCTAAGTGGGAGAGGGTATGGAAACATATCCATGGTCTCCATTGCTGTTCTCTTGGTGACTTTTATGGACTTTTGAAGTTCGTATAGATAAGTCATTGGAGGAGAATTCTTGTAATTCCTCTTACGAGAAACATTGATTAAGTCTATCAAACAATGCCTAATTTGTCTTTCCAAAACTGATTTCAAGTCGACTCATTCTCACCCCGGGGAGTGGAATGGAGCCAAAGCCACTTCGTCATGTCAAGGACACAAATTAGAGGCTTTCGTACCATTTGTTTTAAAATGGATCGATTGTCTGCTCGGCTCCCTCATTTTATGAGAGATAGGGTCGTTCGCATGGTGAATCACTGGTTAGAAACTTTGAGTTTCACTTATGATTCTCCGCGTCTTGATTTACAAGATTAAATGATTCAAGTAATTGGGAGTCAATTGTAAAAGTCTTTTGGTGTAGTAAACGTCCACACTATCGTGGCTTGCTACATTGAATGGGATTTTGGAACGATTGATGTAGACAGTTATAGAAGGGAGTAAAGGAGCGTATGTTAACGTAAACGTCCACACTATCGTGGCTTGCGGTGAATATGCGTATCCCAAACAAACTTCTTAGATACTGAGTAATGGTTTACACTTAGGTACGCTTCTTAGTATTCTTCCCATCGAAGTAACGCTAATGATGATGTACGACCGAAGGAAATCTAATTGCTAAATCATTTGGATAGGTAAACGTCCACACTATCGTGGCTTGCCATATCTGATGGGATTTTAGATGCGATTAGTGGTTTAATGATATTATTTGAGGGAGATAATATCGGAGATTAAATCGATTGTTTGTTGTTATATGTGCTCATAGATTAGGATATGGCTTTGAACTCACTTTCTGTGATACGTAAGGATTTTAAACTCATTGGTCCCTAAATGTAATGATTGGAATAGAGATCTAGACATTACCCAAACTGTTAAAGAGTGCAAGGTTGTACTCAGTGAGCTTTATCCTTCCGAGCCTATTGACATAGGCGGCTAGACAAGAAGCGATGAGGATACTCATAAAGGCCAGTCACTTCGAACACTTAAAAAGGTTTTTGAGATGATTGACCTTTTAGACGAGTTGAGACGGAAATCGCAAGCTCTTGTAGCCAATGCCAAAGGTTTCGAACCTAAGGGAAAAATCGGGGGAAAGGAAAAGCAAGCAAAGAAACCCAGTGGTCCTAGGTTTCTTGGACCACGAGATGGGACGAGAAAGCCATGAGGCAAGAGTTCTCGATGCAAACAGTCTGGGTACTGGAAGTCTGATTATCCTCTCAAAGAAAGTACGAAATTTTCTTTAGTCGTAAAACATAGTCAGTGGTATTATCTACCGGAACCTGGTGTGTAGATATGGAACCACTGACGGTATGTGCATTTTAAATGCAAGGGTTCCAGGAAACCCGACGACTTAGAAAAGAAGAAATCGTAGTCTACATGGGCAATGCTGTAGAGGAGGCAGCAGTTGCAGTGGAGGACATTTTAGGATTTCATTTTAGGTTATTGCTTTTATGTACCTTTCCTATTAGAAGGAACTTTGTTCTGGATTTCTAATGAATGGATATTTTATTTCTTTTAATCATTTGATGGTTATAAGAAGAAATAATGATAATATCTATTCTGGTACATTAGCTAGCAATATATAAATGATGAATCCTGAGTCCACCACGATGCAACGAACCGTAGTATAAAACTCGTTTTACTAATAAGAGATTTCTTTATTAAATCAGTTATACTTGTGGATTCTTATGCTGAGTCATGCTTATTCAAATAAGAAGTTCAAAGGTCGAAAATTGATTTTTGATCAATTAAGTTGAAGGAGTTGACCTTCCGACCTAAGAATCTAATTTGGAAGATAATATGACTAAGCAATCCTTTATGGATATAAGATGTAAGATCCGGACAAGTATAAGAATTGATTGACTCTGATGTATGCAGACTTATGCCTACTCAGACAATAAGGTACGAGTACTTCATTTTATGATTACTCGAAAAATGGATTAGAATACCTGATGTGCCACAAAAGCAAGTGTTTTGACAAGTCAATGGACACTAAGCAATTGTGGAGAACCATCAAGGTATATCCATTTGTAGCCTGCGATTTGATCGCGGAGGCAAGTACCTGTCTGAGGAATGCATGGCATACTGATCAGAGATTGGGATTTGATCCCAAATGACTACACCATACACTTTTGTGTAAGAAATGGTGTGTCGTAAATAAGAAATGGAACTCTTATATAGATAGTAAAAGATGAGTTATACGGAACTACCTGTGTTCTATGGATATGTCTGGAAACAACGGCGCATTCAAATGCGGTTGTAGAATATCCTAGAAGAACAAAAGATGTGTGTTCAATAGTACTATGAACCAGAAGGACGTTATAAGTTCTAACGCCCGGTTCTTAGAGAAAGACTATATAATGAACCACAAGCCCAAGGTGACGTAATACTTTGAAATGAGAGAGAAAGATTAAGACTTAGAACCAGCCGAACCGAGTAGCGGTACACCACTAACTGCACCTACTGTTATCACTGTTTATACACCGGAATGCCATTGTAGTGGGAGGTTGTGGGACAACCGGAGATATTCATAAGACTAGGAGAGTCTTCGAACTCTGGACCTAGTATACATGAAATCGATCCCTAGATCTACATGAAGGCCGTACTAGATCTAAATGTGCCTTCTTGGAGAGCAATAAGGATTATTGCTAAGAGGCGAGTGTTTTGGGTCGTTTTTTTTGGAGAGGGTGAGATACGGGGTGGATATGAGGGTTTCGCAACGACTACCAAATCATGTGAATTTATATGTAGAAAGGGTTGAAATTTCTAGACCCCGGGGGAAAAGGATAAGAATTCCGAGCTCAAGAAGATAATGTCTCTCTTTTTATATATCTTTTATTCGGTAATTTTCGCCGCCCTTACAATGAGATGAGGGGGTCGGCTTTTATAGGCGAGAGCACATGCTCATGCAGAGCCACAACATCAGGACACGTTTAAGATCTAATCTTCGATCATTGAATGCCGGGGCACGATTTTGCATTGGGTTTATGCGAGTCCCGGGGTGCGGTGTTTGAGGCGTCTGGCGCGGATCTTGTCGTGTAATCCTGAGTGGGAGGGCTTTTCCTCTTGCTTCGTAAGACAACTCATGGGACCCTTTTGACCTCGCCCTGGGGAGGCGCCCCGGACGCGCTGCGTGAACCCGGGTCCGGGGTCCGGTCTGGGACCCCTGGAGGATTTCGGTGAACTCGATTCGGGGTTGCCGTTGTCTTGGAGTGAGCTCGTGAGGATCCTCGTGGCTCTTCCCCTTCCGCCGGTCTTCAGGGACTCTTCTCTGCATGGATTGCATGGATTCGGTCCCGGGGTTCGACCCCGATCCATCGCGATAGTTTTGAGAGCGGCGGGTGGGCCCGACCTCCACGTGTACAAATTGGTTTTTTACTCCCCAACATTGGCCCCCGGAAACATCGTCGGAGATTGGGAGATCCGGGGAGGTTTCCGTCCGTTGGGCCGACGTCACTCATTTCCTTGCATTGACCCGGTTGACTTCCCGATGGTCGGGCCTTCCTTAAATGATGTGGTTGGTGGTTGTCTGACCTGCTTACTTCCCCGTCTTCCTTCGAGGGGTCCGTCTCGGCCTGGGTGCTCTCAGACCTGTGGTGCGTCTGAAAAGCTGAGACCCCTATATAAATGCCGTGTTCGCGGAATGGTGGCTTTGGGAGGTGGTGTTGAGATGCGTGGCCGCTGTCCGGTTTTCTGGACTATAAAACGAGGTCGAGGTAAATGCACTTCTTATCTCACTCCTCTCATGTATGCCCAACCTCAACGAACCGCTAGTTCCGCGGTAGGCCCCATCGTTCAACTTCGAGATCGTGAACCTGGCGATGAGTCGCGGGTGGAGACGGCGGGCTCCGGCGTTCGTCGTTACGTCGTGTCCCGTAAGTTCAACTCCCGTTACCACCGCGAGGTCCTCCTGATGTCGTCCCCCTTTGCCCAGATGTACAGGCACATGTGGCCCGCCCTGCTTGCTGTTAGCGACTCGTCTGGCTGTCTCTGGGTTTTTGACTTGGTTCCTGGTGGCAACCGCTTGGGGATTGGAGGCATCGGCTGGGCGGTGTATGTTCAGCACATGCAGCTCCAGGATGACTGGCGGGTAGAGCTTCGCTGGTCGGAGGTGGAGGATATCAACATCGCCGTTACTCGTGGGGATGGGTCCCTGGTTCCTGTTCCGCCGGTCTCGTTCTGAGCGAGCGGCGGGGCCGTTTATCGTCCTTGCGTCGTGCCTTATTGCTTTTTATGCATATTAAACCTGTAGTCCGGGCCTCGGGACCCGGAGGTCGTATCCCGGTTCGACTTTTCTGGAATAATGAATAAACGAGTTAAGAAAAACGAAAAACCTCTTTTTCTCTTTTCTCTCCCTCTTTTTTTTTTCTTTTGGTTGTTGGTGCGGAGTCCGGGCCACGCGCGCCCGGGGCCACAGCCTGGCTCCGTTCGGCTCCTTGGGATTCGGACGGTCGCGGCGGTTCCCTAGGCTAATGATAACGCCTTTTCGGTGTGTCACGTCTTCTGGGCACCTTTTTAAAATCCGATCCTAAGTTAATCATTCGTCCGACCTTGAACCTCCTTCAAGCCCTTCTCCGGTCGTCTTCTCCGGCGAGAAAAAAGAAAAAACCTTACCCCCGACACAAACCAGAATGGTGAGCTCGTCTGTAGGAAGTAATGACTACAACCCGCCGGAGATCGTCTACATCTCTTCCGACGAGGAGCCTGAGGCAGTCGGGGAGCCGGTTCAGGAGGCGCCGGACATATTCGACGTTTCCTCCGACTCGGACCCGGACGCCGGGGACAGCCACCTGTCCGTCCCCCCTTCACTAGAGGTCGCCCGCTACTGGCACTCTCGGACCCTCCCGGAGTTCCGGCGTCGTCCGGGAGCGAGGCTGCCACCGCCCCTAACCGTCCGCTTTCGGGGGCTGGAGAAACGGAGCACAGTTCTCCGGGACGAGCTGGGCCAGGACTGGCCTATGCACTTGGTGCGCCGCGGGGATCGCCTCCGTCTCTCCGGCAAAGGATGGAGGACCTTTTGCCGCCACCTGGGCCTTGGCCCAGACTGGCGCGTGCGAGTTCGGTGGGATAGGGACGAGACGCCGAGGGTGTTCGTGGTCGACGGCGATGGCTTGGCCCGGTCTAGGCTTAGATAGAAATCCCGTCGGGGAGTAGACTAGGCTAGGGTTTTTCTCTTTTTAGGGTTTTCCTGTGCATTTTCTTCTTTCTTTTTCCGATGATGTAGCGGGGGCTTCTCCCTCCGGTGTAAAGGATTTAAATAAGAATTCGCTATTCTGAGAAATCTGCAACTCTTTTTTGCTTCGGTTAATCCTGTTTTCTTTGTACATCTTCACTTTGTGGGAACAAACAACTTGATTCCCCTCGACAAGCCTCCCGGGCGAGGGGGACCCTACCTTCGAACGCCGTGGCTCGGGTAGGCGCGCCCCGGGGCTCGCGCATTGAGCCTTCAGGTTCTTGACCCGGGGGTCGCTTGCCGTTTGGACCCCGGGCTACCTGGCGTTCTGAGCCCGGGCCTCGGGCCTATCCAGTAGGGTTGCAGGGGTGAGCGATCTAGGGGGCAATCATTGGGATCCCGTTGGGCCCACTTGTGCCCAATGGGCCTCGTTGGGCTGCTTGGGAAAAGGGGAAAACTCGAGTGTGTTTTACGGGTAACCGCTCCCGCCCCTTCACGTCTTGCGTGCATATCTCTCCAAAAAACCCGCCGTGATTGTCGCCCACTTCCTTACGTGCTCCGGCGATTCACAACCCTAACTCCACCGAAATCCAGGTAATCGTTCCCTTTCGCCTTTAACTTTTTCCTGTCCAAATCTACTGTTCCTTCTTCGAGAAGATGTCGAGCCCGTATGACGAGGTCATGGCCGAGGCGGAGGGATCGGTCGCGAGTTCTGGTGGCGCCGCCGCGTCGAGTAATTCCTCATCTAGCTCTGACGAGGAAACCGACATCCACTCTCTCCACGCTCAATTTCTAAGCTTGATGGACGAGAAATTCCCGCCGCTCGCTCCTCTCGACTACCCAACCTACTACCGGTCCAACCCCTACGTGGCCGTCGTTCGTGAACCGTACGCGCCGCCTGCCGAGTGCCACACTCCCAAATGGGGCGATCACGGCAAACCCAGCGTGATTACTGCGGCGATGATCGAGCGGAGGCGGATCCCGTGGCGGGTGCCAGTGGATGTGCACCTCCATGCCCCGGCTCCAGGAGAATCCCCGTGTTGCCCGCCGCCCGGGATGGTGGCCGTGGGGACGGATGCCCTGGACCTCGGGTTACGCTTCCCGATGCACCCGTCGGTGACGGCGGCGTTGCGATTTTGGCGGGTGGCCCCGCACCAAATCCATCCCAACGGGTGGGCCCAGATCATGGCCTTCCTGTCCCTCCTGGGCAACTCCGGGCTGATCCGGGTGTTGACCGACGCCGAGATCCGCCGCTCGTTTGGGATCTCGAGTACTGGTGGGCTAAACGGGCGCTTCACCGTGAGGGGCCGCGATGGGATTCCCACCGTCGGGGTAAAGTCCTCGAAGGTCGATAATCCGTGGCCGAGATGGCTTTATGTCTCCGGGGCCTGGCGCACCCTGACTCCGGAAGGGGAAATTGATATTCCCACGGAATATTCTGAGAAGATTTTGAGTGAGTCGCGCTATTTTTGGTCCGAATTCACCTTTGCTGATTCTTAACTTCTTCATGTCCTTGGTCAGGTGTCAGCACTCGGAGAGAAGGGCCCTTGAACTGGGACTACCAGGTCGCCCTGAAGATCGCCGAAGTGTACACCTCGTCCGAACGCCAAGCCACCGTCCTTTGCCGTGAGGATCTCCTCCTGAACGCGCGCCTCGTTTGCCCGCCGCGACACCTCCACGATCCGTATCCCGGTGAGTGACAGAGTCGTGGTTTGTTCTGTTCATCATACGTACTTTTGATTTCATGTCTCCTAAACGGGTCTTGATTGCAGCTCCCTGTACTTTTATCTTTGAGGATCGCCCCCGGCTGAGGATGTCTGGATTCCCCGGGATTACGGACCGCAAGGGGTCGGACTACCCGATCCCGGCCTCACGGAGTCGGTCGGTCGGCTCAGCAGGCCCTTCGACCTCCGCAGTTCCTTCGCGCCCCGAGGTCACCCCGGTCGTGATGCACCTCTCCTCTCCGACTGCCTCCGCCGGGGTGGTCGAGTCCTCCGCGCCCGAGCGGGCGGCGGAGAGTGGCCCCATGTTGCCTCGCATCGGTGAGAAGGATGTGATTGACCTGACCTTGGAGTCCGGGCCCCGGGTTTCGGAGCCCTTGGCAGCTCCCCCGGTCTCCTCCCCTCCGCGGGCGAGGGTGGAAGCCGTGGACTGCCCTCCCTTGTTCGCCCCTGTTCGGGCCACCCCCCTCGACAGGGCTGAGGGCTCGGTTACCGGCGAGTCGCGGAAGCGCAAAGCCACCGAGGACCCCGAGGCCCCGGACCTTGGCCCCGGTCGACTGCCAACGACCGTGCTTGAAGGCTCTGGACTTTCACCGGCCGTGATGGGATGCTCGCCGTACTACGGCGTTGACCCGAGCCGTCAGCAGAGGTACGATCTAACCTGAACCCCTTGTTTGGTAGTTTCGAGACTCCGATTCTTAGATCGCGTCTCGGGGGCGTCTTTCGGGGTTTTGGGTATCTTTTCATTTGTCTAACCGCGACCTCGCCTTTTCTTTTTACGCAGGATCTTGGATGCCACCCCGGACATGCCTCCCGTGATTCGGGACTATCTGGCCGGCTACGGCCCCGCGCTCCCGGTGGTCACCCCCGGGACCCCGGTTAGTGCGGCCCTCAGCGCTCTCGGCCGGTCATGGACCCACGAGCTGCAGGGCATGGTTGGCCGCCGGGACCACACCTTCATGCTGGGCACGATGCTGATTAGCCAGGCCGCCGTTGTCAGCGCCGCGGGGTTCGAGTGGTCGGAGAACCAGGCCCGTCAGATCGAGCAGCTCACCACGTCGGTGGAGCAGTGGAAAGCGTCTGCTCTGGCGAAGGATAAGCAGGTTGGGGAGATGGCCCGGCTGAATGAGGAGGTGATCGCCCAGAGTGACCACCTTATGTCGGAGGTTAAGGGGTACACCACCGCCCTTGCGGCGGCCTCGAAGGATCGGGATATGTGGCGCGAGTTAGCCGAGTACCGGAACGACAAGTTGGAGATAGCGGGTGCGGAGGCCACGACTCTTAAGTCTCGAGCCACGGTTCTCTCGCAGCAAATCATTGATGCGAATGGGGAGGTGGTGAAACTCACCGAGTCCCTCGAGGCCCGGACCGGGGAAGCCGCGGCCCTCCGGGAGCAACTGGAGGGAGCTCGGGCTCGGGTAGCCGTCCTCGAAGACGAGTTATCTAGCCCGTGGACCGACCACCGTGTGCTCAACGACCATTTCTATTCGAGTGGTCTGGCCGACGCCGTTCGGTATGCTCACACGAAAAACGATGTGGCGGCTCGGGATCGCGTGCTGGAGTATTGGAAGAAGTATATGAGCACCCGGGTCCTTGATCCTCGGCTTCACCAGGAGTACCTAGACCTTGAGGAGGATTTCCACATTGACATGAAGTGGTGGCCAAGCTACGACCGCCTGGTCCGCCCCCAGCAACCGCTAATTAGGCTGCCCGTTCCGGTTCAGGGGAAATTGACGGAGGCCGGACCCGAGGCGGGCGAGGCTGTCTCTGCGGTTAGTGCGACTGGTGGCTCTCCGGGAGTCGAAGATGGGCTTTCTCCTCGACAGGTGGCCGCTCTGGATGGTGTCGTCGCCGGCTTCCCTGAGCAGAGCATCGATGCTTTCTACGAAGGCTTTGAGGCTGATCAGAGCGCCCAGCCCGCTGAGGAACGGGTTGGAGCTGATGCCGATGTCGCGATGGAAGAGACTCCTGTGGTTGACCCGGTCTCGGCGCCGAAGTCTCCGGGGTCGCAGGCTTGAGGTGGTCTCGAAGGTTTCCCTGCTTATTTCTCCTGAATCTTTAATCATTAATTTTTGTTTTGTTCTGTTAAGGGCTTCGGCCTTAAGACAATTTCTTGGTTGTTTGTTTCTGGTTTGAATTTGGTGTGGGGCAATGGCCCGGAATTTTATGTTTTGTCTTGGGATGATCCCTTGTCTACTTATGCTTTGCTCTCTTACAAGATTTGTCTTGCTTTTGGAGCGTTTATTTTAGAGAAAGGTAAGGTGTTTTTGGCCTTCGTTTCGGCCCTGGATTCGCGAGGTTTTCATTGTGACCCCCGAGTCGTGGGCTCCGGGGAAAGGGTTACCCCGGATTCCGGGGTACTAGAGTTGATGCTTTTGATAGTTGTTTTATCCATCTTGCATCTTTCTTGACCTTTTTTGGTCGATTTAGATTCTTGGGGTTAAGTTAAACTCTAGTTTAAATATTTGGTTTTATTTAGTACCCGGACCTCCTCGACCCTGGGCTTTGCGGAGCCTCTGTGGGTTTGGGGATTTGGTTTGAAGCGGGTTTTTGGTGGCTTTTGATATCTTTTATTTTCTTCCCCCCGTGCTCGCAACTTGGGACATGGTAAATATCGTTCTTACTCTAGAGTCGCCGAAGTTGAAGACTGAATGGGTTCGTGGCCTTTTGGGCTTTTGCGGATGAGTCCAAAAATTATTCTTGTATTGTCCCCGCTGCCCGTGCCCCGGGGTTGTGTTATTTCATCCTCCGGTTCCCGGGTCTTAGGCAAGTTAGGTCTTTTTCTGACTAAACGACAATACGCAAATCATAGGGAATTGTTTCAAATTCTCCGACACTCGTGGGTGCTCGTTTTATTTTTGCTGTCTTAGAGCATATACATATAACTCCGCCCATTGGCTTCATCGGGGCTCGGGCCTGCTCCGGCGTTGGCTTCGTCGGGGCTCGGGCCTGCTCCGGTCTCGCTCCTCTACGGGTAGAATTTTTTCAGATGCAAAGCGTTCCATCGGTATTGGTCTGGGGTCCCGTCCATTAACTCCAGTGCGTAGGCCCCGTTCTCCAAGCAGGTCGCTACTCGGAAGGGTCCTTCCCATGTCGGCCCGAGGGCCCCGGAGTGGGTTCCTAGTAATTTTTTCAACACCAACTCCCCGGGGCTGAACTCTCGGGCCCTAACCTTCGTATTGTATAGCTTGGCAATCCGCCGTTTGTTCATCGCATTGAGGGAGTCAGAACTCAACCTCCTCTCCTCAAGGAGATCTAGCTCGAGGCGCAGTACCGCCTCGTTCTCCGGGGTGACGTCCTGGGCGGTGCGGTGTGAGCGCACTACCACCTCGGCCGGGACCACGACTTCCGTACCGAACGCGAGGGCGTACGGTGTCTCTCCTGTTGCGTTTTTTACCGTGGTGCGGTATGACCATAGCACCTCCGGTAGCTCCTCGGCCCATTTTCCTTTTCGTAACTCCAGCTTCGCCTTGATGGTGTGCTTCAAAATCTTATTCACCGCCTCGACCTGCCCATTGGACTGCAGGTGGTACGGGGTTGAAAACGCCCTCCTTATTCCCCATAGCTCGCAGAAATCCGCCACTCGCTCGCCGTCAAACTGCTTGCCGTTGTCCGAGATGATGGACTCGGGCAACCCGAACCGGCATATGATGTTCTTCCAGATGAATTTGATTACTTGGGGTTGATCGATCTTCTGGATTGCTTCCGCCTCGGCCCATTTGGTGAAGTAGTAGACCGCGACAAACGCGAATTTGACTCCGCCCGGGGCGGTGGCCAACGGGCCGATGATGTCTATGCCCCACCGGGCGAACGGCCACGGGGAGTACAGCGCCTTGAGGGTCCCGGGCGCGGTGAGGATGTTGGGGCGAAATCGGCAGCGTCGCGGCGTAGGCTTGGCCAGTAGAAACCTTGGCCCATGGTTTTGTGGGCCAGAGATCGACCGCCGGCGTGGTTGCCACATATGCCTTCGTGGATCTCGGACAAGACTTTGGTTCCCTCGTCCCTGGATATACATTTTAACAAAGGCATAGAAAAGCTCCTGCGATAAAGTTGGGATCCCAGAATAGAGTACCTTGCAGCCCGTATGCGGAGCTGTTTAGCCTCGACCCTGTCCGGGGGCAGGGCCCCGGACTCGATGAATCCTTTGATCGCGTCCCGCCAATCGGCCCCGGACTCCGGGACTACGGGGAGAACTTCGTCTCGAGCGTCGACCGAGGGCGTCTTTAGATGTGTTAGCACGACTCGGGATAGATCTCCGGATCCTTCGGAGGAGGCCAACTTGGATAGCGCGTCGGCTTGTGAATTTTGTTCCCTGGGGATTTGCTCGATTCGGACATCGGGTATCTTGCCGCACAACTTCCACACCAGCTCGAGGTACTTGATCATTTGTTCGCCTTTGGCTTCGTAATCGCCCGTGACTTGGTTCACTACTAGCTGTGAATCCATGAACACATGGAGCTGCGGGACGTCTACCGCGATGGACATCTCGAGGCCTGCTACGAGTGCCTCGTACTCTGCTTCGTTATTTGTTGCGGGAAACTCGAATTTTACCGCGTGGGCAAACGAGTCACCGTCTGGCCCGAGGAGCACCACTCCGGCCCCCGAGCACGCACTTGTAGACGACCCGTCCACGTAAAGTCTCCAGGGGCGTGCTTGACCCGTGCTCCGCTGGGGAAAGGTTAGCTCGACGACAAAATCCGCGAGTGCTTGTGCCTTTATTGCGGTCCGGGGAGCGAAAGTGATATCGTACTGGCTGAGCTCCAGGCTCCACCGGAGCAATCTACCCGTTACATCGGAGCGATTCATGACTTGTCGCAAAGGCATTGTGGTGAGCACTTCCACGGGGTGCTCGAATAAGTGTGCCCTGAGTTTGCGGACCGAAATTATCAGAGCGTACGCCAACTTCTCGAGCGGTGTGTACCGAGTCTCTGCCTCGTGGAGGACATGGCTTACGAAATAGATGGGTAGGTGGAGGGTGCCCTCAGCTCGGAAGAGCACCGCGCTCAACGCGCATTCCGATGCGACGAGGTAAAGAAAAAGTTTCTCCCCTGCTTTGGGGACCGTCAGGATATGGGGTCCTGCGAGATACTCCTTGATTCGTCTGAAGGCGTCCTGGCTGTCCTTCTTCCAGTGGAACTCTTGGTTTTTGATTGATCCGAAGAATGGGCGGGTTTTGTCCCCGAGTCGCGATACGTACCGGCTGAGCGCTGCGAGGCAACCGGTGAGCCGTTGGACTCCTTTCACGTCCCGCGGCTCGGCCATGTCGAGCACGGCCTTGATTTTTGCTGGGTTGGGCTCGAGCCCGTACTCTCCAAACACGTGTCCCAGAAACATTCCTTTCTTGATCCCGAAATGACATTTCTTGGGATTTAACCTCATGTTGTAAGCCCCGAGGACCTCGAAGACCCGAGCGAGGTCTGTGACGTGGTCCGTCTCGCTCGTACTTTTCACGATGATGTCGTCAATGTATACCTCCACCGTTTTGCCGATCTCTCCGGCGAACATGGTGTTGACCAACCTTTGGTAAGTGGCCCCGGCGTTCTTTAGGCCGAACGGCATCCGCTCCCAGCAGTACACGTTGCTCCCAGTGTAGAAAGCGGTGTGGCGGGTGTCCTCGGGATCCATTGGAATCTGGTGGTAACCGGAGCTCGCATCCATAATGGAGAATATCGCGTGGCCCGCGGTGCTGTCGACCAATTGGTCAATGTGGGGCATCGGGAAATGGTCTTTGGGGCACGCCTCATTGAGGTCGGAATAATCGATGCAGAGCCTCCACTTGCCCCCCGTTTTCCGCACCATCACCGCGTTTGACACCCACGTTGCGTCGTGCGGGGCGAGGCGTATTAGCCCGTCCTTCAAGAGCTTTTGGGCCTCGGCGGCTAGTGCTTCTCCCTTTTCGGGCCCCATCTTCCTCCGTCTCTGGGCTATCGGACGGCGCTTGGGATCCAAGCGGAGGCGGTGACTGGCATTCTCTGGGTCAACCCTTCCGAGCTCTCCGCTGCTCCAGGCGAATGTGGCTAGGTTGGCTTTCAAGAATGACTCGAGGTTTACCCGGGTCCCGTGGTCCATGAGGGAGCCGAGCAACACCTGTCGGGGGAGGTCCGGGGTCCCGACCTCGCATTGCACGGGTGCCTCGAGGGTCTCGACTCCGCGGTCGTTCCGGAGACGGGTCTCGGGGAAAGGGTCGAGACTACACTCACTGATGCTCGGGGACTCGAGGTCCTTCCCCGGTCCGAGGCCGACAACTCGCTCGCCCGGGCCGGAGCTCGGGTTGACCATGGTGCCCTCGTGTCCCGTCCCGGGTGCGGCGCCGGCCTCGAGGACGGGGACTGAGGCAACCGTGTTGGACGTCCCTCCCTCGGGCCCGCGAGAGGTTGGGGGGTCTAGGTCGAACACGCTCGTTTGGGCTCCTGGGGTACTTAGCCTAGCTAAAAGCTGATTTACCCGGGAGGTATCTGTCGCGGCTTCCGCCGTTGGGTCCGTTAGTTCATAAGAATTTGAATAGAGCAAACACTTTTTTGCCATTAGTTGGTCCCCTCTCACGGTGCCAATAGCTCCGGAGGGGACGGGGAATTTGATACAGTAATAGTATGTGGAAGCCACAGCTTCGAAAGCTTCTAAGAAGGGCCTCCCCAGAAGTGCGTTGTACCCGCTAGCCCTATCTATTATTATGAACTCGAGGTTTCTCAACACCTTGACCTCGGGTCTGACGGAGTCCGCTAGCTCGAGAGGCAAAGTGATCGTACCAAAGGGGGTCACCACGTCGCTGCCGAACCCCTTGAGTCTGAGGCCGCACGGGAGGATATATTGGGCGAGCTGGCCCATCTGATCCAGAGCTTGTTTGTAAAGGATATTGCAGTGGGCCCCGCTATCGACCAGCAACCTCGAGACCTCCATCCCTAAGATGGGGGCTTTGATTACCAGGGCGTCCCTCTTGGGAAAGGTCACGCCGATCTTGTCCGCGGGAGAGAACGAGATCTCCGCATTCTCCGTGATCCCGGGGGGCGGGGCCGGTCGCGTCGCGTGATAGACCTGCCACACCTCGAGTTCACGCCTCCTCTTGCGCTTGCTATCACTGGCTATCGGGCGTAGCCCGCCGATCATGAGAATTTGGCCTCCCTGGGCCCGGTGCGGGTCGTGGGTTTGCGGGTCGCGACCCGCTCCTGCCTGTCCGGGGTTCCCTCGGGCTGCCGCCCCATCGCCCCGGGGGCCGGGGCGCGACAACAAGTCCCAGAGCTTCCCATCCTCAAACAGCTTCCAAAGTTGTCGGAGCAGCTGTCTGCACTGGCCCGTAGCGTGCCCATGCTGATCATGGAAGGAGCACCACAGCCTCCTGTCTAACTTTCCCTCGGGGGCTCGCATGGGCCCCGGTTTCACCAAAATGTCTCCTCCCATGGCGAGCAAAATTTCCATCATGGTGAGGGTGTCCTGGCCGGTTTGTTCCACGAGCTTCACCTCCATTTCTCTATAGCTGGGCAGCGGGCGGCCCTGCTCGTAAGGCTTGTAAGGGGCCTTCTGCGGGGCATGGGTGGCCCTCCGGTCCGCGGGCTCCGGGTCCCGCCCCTTTCGCTCCGGGGCACTCTCGTTTCCCCGCATAAGTCGCTGGAACCAGCACTGGGCCCCGGCTTTGATGCGGAAGTCTTCGTAACTTCGCGGGTAGCAAAGCATCAGGTGTTTGAATAGCTCCGAGTTCTTCCGGAGCCCACTCATGGCCGTGTGTAATTTTAAATCGTCACCGACTTCCTCGCCGCCAATCAGGATATCCCCCACACGGTCCACATAGGACTCGTCTCTTTCGTCTGCCGCCTGCCTAACACCGATCAACCTCTGGCTTTGCTCGAGCCGATTGACCTTTGAGGCGAAGTGAGCGACGAAGCGTTGGACCAAGTCGTCAAAACAGTGGATGGATCGGGAGGGTAGCCCCGCGAACCACTTGTGGGCCGTGTCGCCGAGGGTGAGGGGGAACAACCTGCACCTGGTGGCGTCGCTGGCACCCCGTCCTGACATGTAGGTGCGGAAGCGGCTGAGGTGGACCTCGGGGTCCGTCTTCCCGTCGTAAAGAGCGGTCTGCAGAGGCTGGATCTCGTACTGCATGGTGGCGTGGTCGACCTCCAGGGCCAGAGGCTCCTTGCAGAAGTCGACCCGCTCAGGCTTTACCTGAGCCTCGGCGAGCCTCCTCTCTAACTCGCTCACTTTCTCGTACAGGTCCCGGAGGCCGGCCTCGGGTCCCGGCGCGATCGGGACTGGGGGGACGGGGTGAGGATCATGCCTCCCCAGTGTCTCTCGCAAATCTGCCCCGTGGTCCGGGGCCCCGTGTGCTGACGACGCGGACAGGTACTCGGCTGGATCATTCAAGTCGAACATCAATCTCCTAGCCGGGGCGACGCGCTGGTCACGGCTCGTTTGTCCTGGCCCCAGTCGGTCGAAAGCGCTGGCCTTGACCTGTTTTCTCGATGACAGAGATATGGGGGTATTAAGAGCGTGCTTACGTTGGGCCAAGCTGGCCATGACTTCGTCGATCTTCTCGGGGGTATCGAGCATACTGCCCGAGAAGAGAGCCGGGGTGGCGGGAACTGGTGGATCTCGGCGTGGGCCGGGGCGCGCGCGCCGGTTGTGCCGCTCGGTGAGTAGGTGACGCTTCAAACGTCGCGCTTCGGAGCTGCTTCGCACCTGGCGACGAGCGGTTCGTCGAGAACCTGGCACCTTCAAGTGGATCTCGGCTTACGACGCGGGATAGCATCCGTGTGTGGTCGGTGCCGGGATCGCGGGTTCGTCTTCCACGGGCATCTTTGCTCGTTCTGACCTTCTCCGAGTGGCGGATCTCGAAGAGTCCGACGCCGTGGCTCCGTCTTGCTCCTGGCTGGACATTTCTTCACCAAAGCTCTTTTCCTGGGTCTAGAAATACAACCCCCTCCTTCTAGCGCCAACTGTTTTGGGTCGTTTTTGTTGGAGAGGGTGAGATACGGGGTGGATATGAGGGTTTCGCAACGACTACCAAATCATGTGAATTTATATGTAGAAAGGGTTGAAATTTCTAGACCCCGGGGGAAAAGGATAAGAATTCCGAGCTCAAGAAGATAATGTCTCTCTTTTTATATATCTTTTATTCGGTAATTTTCACCGCCCTTACAATGAGATGAGGGGGTCGGCTTTTATAGGCGAGAGCACATGCTCATGCAGAGCCACGACATTAGGACACGTTTAAGATCTAATCTTCGATCATTAAATGCCGGGGCACGATTTTGCATTGGGTTTATGCGAGTCCCGGGGTGCGGTGTTTGAGGCGTCTGGCGCGGATCTCGTCGTGTAATCCTGAGTGGGAGGGCTTTTCCTCTTGCTTCGTAAGACAACTCATGGGACCCTGCTGCCCTTTGACCTCGCCCCGGGGAGGCGCCCCGGACGCGCTGCGTGAACCCGGGTCCGGGGTCCGGTCTGGGACCCCTGGAGGATTTCGGTGAACTCGATTCGGGGTTGCCGTTGTCTTGGAGTGAGCTCGTGAGGATCCTCGTGGCTCTTCCCCTTCCGCCGGTCTTCAGGGACTCTTCTCTGCATGGATTGCATGGATTCGGTCCCGGGGTTCGACCCCGATCCATCGCGATAGTTTTGAGAGCGGCGGGTGGGCCCGACCTCCACGTGTACAAATTGGTTTTTTACTCCCCAACAGCGAGATCATTTAGAGTACAAGCTTAGTTGATCCATTTATGGATTGAAACAAAGCATTGAGTTCGTGGTACTTGCAAATTGATGAGATAGTCCATTTTATGGATTCATCAAAAGCATAGACGAATTGTGTGTATTGGAAACGTGATGGAAAACAAGGTGGTGTTTCTCGGAGGTTTTATGTAGATGACATTCTTATCATTGGCAACAATGTAAAGATGTTATCAGACATAAAATGATGGTTGTCTAGATGAATCATTATGAAAGATAAAGGAAGAAGTTGGACATGTTCTTGAGATCTTGGATCTCTAGAAAGAACATTGTACTTCTCCTGGACATCTTACATAAATGATTATGGTTCGTTTTAAACATGCAAGATTCCGAGAAAGGTTCGTTACCTTTCAGAGACGGAATGCATCTATCTAAGGATATGTGTTTTGGAACACAAAAGGAGATAGAAGCAATGAAAGCATTTTCCTACACTTTGAGTGTGGAAAGCTTAATAAATGCAATGTTGAAAACGAGAACCTGATATCGGCTATGCGGTTAGCATAGTGGGAGGATATCAAGGTAATCCTGGATAGGAATATTCGACTGCTGTAAAAGTACTTTCGAAGTACTATTCTAGACTACGAAGCAGACGAGTTTTTCCTTTGGATTACATTCTCTTAGATTTCTAATCGAACGAGGACCGGTGTAAGTCGATATCAGGCTATGTGTTTCACTATTGAAGGAGAAGGAGTTTTAACATGGAAGAGTGATAAGCACGATGCTTTTCGGACTCTGCCATGGGTAACCAAATAGCGGCCTCAGAGGCAGCGGAAGTTTTGGTATAACTCCGGGATAATCTCTGGGACTTAGAGGTGATTCTTAATTTGCCAAAAGGCTATGTGTATAGCGGTGCGATGGCAAATGGTAAGAAATCACAAGTCCATAAGTGTAAGATAACACATAGTGCAAGTACCACCTGATACGAGTCATCGTCGAGGGAGACGACGCTGTAGTCACCAAGATAACTTCAGAGCGGCAACCTAGAGTGCTCATTCACATAGTACTTCTTGGAAGTACAACTTAAGCACGTGATGAGTATGGGAGTCGGGAGTTTGGAGGAAATGACTAGACCTTAGTACAAGTGGGAGATTGTTGGAGTTGTGTACTTAATGTCTAGATTTAAGTAACGGAAACTCACGATCCATTGCCATTAATCTATTTAATTAAATAAACAATTATTTGCGTTTAATTATTTATAATTAAATATATGCAAATTATAGTCCTGGATTATATACGTTGTAGTTAGTATGGTGTGCGACGTCACACAGAAGATCATACTATCGGTTACTCGTATTTAATCGAACGGTTGCTCACGACCTAGATGGACACGGACCAATCCATCGGTATAGTCGTTGTGTGAGAGAGAAAATAATCTGTCTTGATTATTTTATCACACTTGTACACTTGGTGTATTGAGCGGATCTGCTTGAGATTTATCGATTAGGATTGCCGGCGATAATCGATTCAAGTCTCAGTGTATTTTATTCTTAATCCCCGATATTATTGCGGGTGTGTATATTTAATATAAGTGACTTTGATTTACCAAAGGAATTAACCGATTTAATTATTGGGTTAATTACCGGTTAAGTTGGGTCACTATATTTTATATATGGCATGCCGTGAATACTTGACGGGAAAGTGTATCCCGTAAGGGTTGATAATATCCCCGAGATGAATTCATAAGGAATTATTATGTAAACCCTGCAGGTGGATTTAATCCGCATAATAATTAAGGTTGAATGGTACTGTGACGCCCGGTTATTTATCTCATTTAAAACAGCGGAAAATTTAAAACTTTATACAAACCTCACCTATAACCGGACTCACGCTGACACCTCACCCCAGACACCAAATAATAATACACATAAACGTATAAACAATAAACATAGTGTCTAAACATCAGAGAAATAAAATACCGCGGTGGCCCCTATCCATGATCACAAAGCCTGCGTCGTCTCTCGTCCAGCCCAAAACAGCACCACAAGTACCTACAAAATAGAGAAATACACACGGCAAGGTCAGCGTCTAATACGCTGGCAAGATTTATAATCCCCTACCATGTACCACACAAACATACAGTCATATAACACATAGTGACTATCCGGTCTCAACCATCCTCGGACACACTGTCCTCCGGTATCCTAGAACCGTCGTGTCTCCACTATCCTCGGACAACAACACGTCCTCCAGTATCTTTGACACACTCTACTCGTACACATCATGCCTACCCTATAGGCAGTATCCCGTATGATACAAGTATCACCTCCTCAACCTGAGATGTAACACCAGTAACGATGGCTCACGTAGAGATAATCGTAAGACATATACTTAGCTCTAGGGCTCGACCGCACCCCCTCGGCTCCCAGCCGAGGGTCCTTCGAACCTTCGCCAGGGATCTCGAATCCCCATCCCCGAAGTTCGTCGTTTTCCCGGATCGTGCGTTCATGTATGTATCACAATCAATTCACATAAAATCATAGAAGGGAGTATATGATTTTACCTTTTAATTCGTTGTGCGGAGAAACGAATTTAAGTTGATGACCTTACGATCTTCCCACGTATTCCTTGCACTAGCTTGAACGTCGGGTGGGCGACGATCCTCCAAACTTATGGATCCTCTTCTCTCTCTTTCTACTTTCTTCTCTCTAGGAGAATTATGATCTTGTGTTATGTAGAATAGAGAAGACCATGTAGTGCTTTTATAGACTACGTAGGGGATCTAAAGGAGGTGGAATATTGGGCTTCCAATATTAATGATTAAATTGAGCCCAAGCCCAAATCTATTAATCTCCCATTAATATTAATTAATTTATTTTCCACTATATAAATTAATTGCACTCCCAATATTAAACCATATTATATCAAATAATATTTCTCCGGCAGTATTATTTATTCCGTGTATTTAAGATTTAAATATCCATGAATAAAATTAATTTATTGCTAATTAATTTATTCATCTCTTGAATCCGAGACTAGTACCATTCATCCGTAATTATTGTGCGGAACGAATCCACTCATGAGGTTTACACAATAATTCCTTATGAACTCATCTCGGGGATATTATCAACCCTTCCGGGATACACTTTCCCGTCAAGTATTCACGGCATGTCATATATAAAATATAGTGGCCCAACTTAACCGGTAATTAACCCAATAGTTAAATCGGTTAATTCCTTTGGAAAATCAAAGTCTCTAATATTAAATATACACACCCGAAATAGTATCGGGGATTAAGAATAAAATACTCTGAGATTTAAATTGATTATCCAAGGCAATCCTAATCAATAAATCTCAAGCGATCCGCCCAATACACCAAGTGTACAAGTGTGATAAAATAATTAAGATAAATTATTTTCTCTCTCACACAACGACTATACCGATGGATTGGTCCATGTCCATCTAGGTCGTGAGCAACTGTTCGATTAAATACGAGTAACCGATAGTATGATCTTCTGTGTGCCCATGCAACACCATACTAACTACAACGTATAAAATCCAGGACTATATTTCGCATAATTAATTAATAATAATTAAATGCAAATAATTGTTTATTTAATTAAATAGATTAAATGCTATGACCGGGAGTTTACCGTTACTTAAATCTAGACATTAAGTACACAACTCCAACAATCTCCCACTTGTACTAAGGTCTAGTCATTTCCTCCAAACTCCCGACTCCCATACTCATCACGTGCTTAGAGCTGTACTTGTAAGAAGTACTGTGTGAATGAGCAATCTAGGTTGCCGCTCTGAAGTTATCTTGGTGACTACTGCGTCGTCTCCCTCGACGATGACTCGTATCAGGTGGTACTTGCTCTATGTGTTAACATCACTTTTGACTTATGATTTCTTCCAGTTTACCGTGCACCGCTATCCAATAGCCTTTGGTAAACTAAGAGTCATATCCAAGCCAAGAGGTTATCCCGGAACCTAACCAAAACTTCCGCTGCCTCTGAGGCTGCTTATTCGGTTATGAGAGAGTCTGAGAAGCATCCTGCTTATCACTCTTTCATTTCATGGTTCCACCTCTTTCTAAAAGTGAACACATAGCCTGATATCGACTTACACTGGTCCTCCTCTGATTTAGGATCTGAGAATTTGTAATCAAAGAAGATTTCGTCTTGCTTAATAATCCAGTACTTCGCAAGTACTATTACAGCATCCGAAAATCTCTTGTCTAGATTACCTTGATATCCTCCCACTACACAAACGGCATAGTTGATATCAGGTTCTTGTTTTACAACATTGCATCTATAAAGCTTTCCATACTTGAAGTATAGGAAACTGCTTTGTCCTCATCTATCTCCTTCATGTGTTCGAACACATACCCTTTAGATAGATGTATATTCTGTCTCTGAAAGGCAATAACCTTTCTCAGAAGTATGCATGTTTAAAACAAACCATAATCGTATAAGATATCTAGGAGAAGTACAATGTTCCTATCCTTAGATCAAAAGATCTCAAGAACATGCTCTAACTTCTACTCAATCTTATATCTCGATTCATTTAGACAACCTTTATTTTTATGTCTGACAACATTTTCTACATTGTTGCCAATGATGAAATTGTCATCTACATAAAATCTCCGAGAAACACCACCTTGTTTCTATTACATCTCCAATACACCTCTCGTCTATGCCTTTTGATGAATCCATCAAATGGACTATCCCATCAATTCGCAAGTTCCACGATTTATAGCTTTGTTTCAATCCATAAATGGATTTACTAAGCTTGTACTCTAAATGATTTTGCCTCTTAACAATAATCCTTATTGTTTTCCAAGCAGGCACATTTAGATCTAGTACCGCCCTCGTGCAGAGCTAGGGATCGATTTCATCTTTACTAGATCCAGAGTCCGAAACTCTTCTAGTCTTATGAACATCTCTGGTTGTTCAACAACCTCCCACTGCAATGGCGTCCCGGTGTATAATAGTAATAACAGTAGGTGAAGTGTGTGGTGTACTTCTACTCGGCTTGGCCGGTTCCTAGGCTTTGTCCTTTTTCTCATTCCAAGGTATTGCGTCAGTTTTAGGCTTTGTGGTTCTTATAATAGTCTTCCTCTAAGAACCGGGCGTCACACGTCCTTCTGGTTCACAGTACTATAGAACACACAATACTTTGTTCATCTAAGATACCCTACAACCATATTGAATATGCCGTTGTCTCCAGGAATATCCATAGAACATAGGTAGTTCCGAATAACTTGTTCTTTTCACTATTAGAATTTTATTTCTTACTGACTCACCATCTCTTCACGTAAGTGTATGGTGTAGTCATTTGAGACTTAATCTCAATCTTTGATTATGCTATGTGTTATGTGGTAGCCTCCGCGACTAAGTCGCAGGCTTCCAATGGATATACTTTGAAGGTTCCCCATAATTGCTTTGTGACTAAAACACTTCGCTTTTATGGCACATCAAGCATTCTAATCCATTAGCGAGTATTCTTGGAAGAACTACTCGTACCTTTCTTATAAACACATATGTCTGCATATATAAATCATTCCCAATACTTGTCCGAATTTTATCCTTTATCCAGAAAGGTCTACTTAGATGTATTATCCTCCAAATTCAATCCTTAGGTCGGAAGGTCCATTCCTTCAACTATAATTGATCAAATCAATTTCGACCTTTTGAATCTCATTTGAATAAATACTACTAAGTGTAAGAATTCACAAGTATAATGATTCAACAAGAAATATATCTAAATAGTAAAACAAGTTATAGAACGGTTTGTTGCATCGTGGTAGACTAAGGATTCATCATTCATATATTGCTATCTAATGTACCAGAATAGATAATACCCATTATTTCTTATCAAAATCATCACCATGATTAAAGAAATAAAATATCCATTCATAAATAATAGAAATCCAGAACAAAAGTTCTTTCTAAAATAAAGGGTACATAATGCAATAAACTTGAAATGAAATCCTATTTAACTACTAAAGTAGATAAATGTCTTCCACTGCAACAGCTGCCTCCTCTACAGCTTTGCCCGTGTAGACTCGAACTCTTCTTCTCTAAGTCGCCGGGTTTTCTGGAACCCCTGCATTTAAAATGCACATACCGTCAGTGGTTCCATATATACACACCAGATTTCTGGTAGATAATACCGCTGACTATGTTTTTACGACTAAAGAAAAATTCGTACCTTTGAGAGGACATTCAGACTTCCAGTGTCCAGTCTTATTGCATCGGAAGCACTTGCCTCTTGGCTTTGCAGCCCCCACTCGTGGTCCACTCCTCTTGGCACCACTGGGTTTCCAGGCTTGCTTCCTTTTCTTGCCCCTACCTCCAACAGGCTTCAAGCCCTTGGACTTGGTAGCTACAAGTGCTTGAGACTTGCCCTTCTTGTAGATCCCCTCTGCCGCCTTTAGTTCAGTCAGGAGTTGCGCAAGAGTATAAGATAGTTTACCCATATTATAGCTCATACGAAACTGCTCAAAACTAGGGGTCAGAGACTGGAGTATGATGTCGACTTGCGTCTCAGCATCAATAGAAGCTCCTAGGACCTCAAGTTCATTCAACAAACTCATCATCTTAAGAACGTGCTCCCCAACGGGCGTTCCTTCAGACTGAGTAGTCGACATGAGGACTCTCATGGCTTCTTGCCTAGCCGCACGATCTTGCTCCCCAAACATCTCCTTGAGGTTAAACATCATATCATAGGCAGTGTCCATTGACTGATGTTGGGTTTGGAGTACATTCGACATGGAAGCCAAAATATAACACCTAGCCATTTCATCAGCCTTTTTCCACTTCCGATATGTCAGTTTTTCCTCATCAGTTGAGGCAGCCGTGGGCTCGGCAGGGCACACTTCATGGAGTACAAACTTGTACTCCTCAGAAGTCAGGACAATGTCTAAATTTCTCTTCCAATCAATGTAATTGGGACCAGTGAGCTTATGCTCCTTGAGTATCACAGAAAGTGGGTTCATAGCTATTCTCTAAACCTATAAGCACATTTAAACAAACAATCAATTTAATATCCGATATTATCTCCCTCAAATAATATCATTAAATTACTAATTACATCTAAAATCCCATCAGGTAAGGCAAGCCACGTTCGTGTGGACGTTTACCCACCCAAATGATTTAGCAATTAGATTTGCTTCGGTCGTACATCATTATAGCGTTACTTCGTTGGGAAGAATACTATAAAGCGTACCTAAGTGTAAACCATTACTCAGCACCAAGGTGAATCATTTGGAATTGCTATGTCACCGCAAGCCACGTTAGTGTGGACCTTTACGATAACTCACAATCCTTCACAATTCCCTATAACTGTCTACATCAACTATTTCCAAAAATCCCATTCAGCATAGCAAGCCACGTTCGTGTGGACGTTTACTACACCAAAAGACTTTTATAGTTGACTCCCAATTACTTGAACCATTCGATTTTGTAAATCAAGACGCGGAGAATCATAAGTGAAACTCGAAGTTTCTAACCAGTGATTCACCATGCGAACAGCCCTATCTCTCATTAGATGAGGGAGCCGAGCAGACAAACGATCCATCTTCAAAAGAATGGTACGAATGTCTCTAATTTGTATCATCCACATGACCAAGTGGCTTTGGCTCCATTCCACTCCCCGGGGTGAGAATGAGTCGACTTGAAGTCAGTTTTAGAAAGACAAATTAGGCATTGTTTGATAAACTTAATCAATGTTTCTTGTAAAAGGAATTACAAGAATTCTCCTCCAATGACATATCTATATGAACTTCGAAAGCTCATAAATGTCACCAAGAGAACAGTAATGGAGACCATGGGAATGTTTCCATCCCCGCTCCCACTTAGCTTTTTATAACAAAGGGATACGCTATCTAATGCATAATTAAACACATAAGCATGCATACAAGTAATAAAGCACATATCACATAGTCAAAATAATGCTAGAAAAATTATTTTCCGACTATCATGGCTTTATTCCATCTCCGTATGCGTCTTCTAGTCTTCAGTCTTCGTTCTTGAATGCTCCATGTGACGAGAATATTAATCCCAATATTTAAATCTATTTATTTTTAATGAATCCAAAAGATACTTAATTCGAAAATTAAGTCAATCGAATAAATCAAAAATAAAATTAAATATTATTAATATTTTTATTTATTTATTTTCCCATCTAATTCTATTAAATCTCTAGAATAATCTATCCAAGTGAAACTTGGAATATTCTAGAAGACTTCTATAATAGAATAAGGAAATAAAATAAATTAGGACTCTTCTACTTTCCAAGATTAATTAATTTCCATGTCTATGAAAATTCTCATAAAATAGGAATAAATTAATTCATTAATTAATTATTTTCCTATCTAATTCTATTAAATCTCTAGATTCCTATTCCAAGTAGAACTTGGAATATTCTAGAAGACTTCCATAATAGAATAAGGAAATAAATAATATTAATTAATTCTTTTCCTATCTCCATGAGAATTCCCAAACTTAGGAATACTCAAAATAGGAAAACTTGAATCAATTAGGAAAGTGAATCTAGGTAGGAGTAGGAGTAGCACGGGTTGGGGATCCCCGCACCTCCCCCACCGTCGACCACCACCATCGCCGGGCACCACCGCCGCCGCCCCCTAGCCACGCGCCACCACCACCGGTGGCCGGCGTGGCCGGAAACCCTAGCGGGCAGCCCCTTGGCGTGGGGTCGATCGATCCTCATGGGGATCGATCATGGGGATGATCGACCCCCCGGTTTTTCGTCCTCTTCGTCTTCTTCGTCACACGAGTTCTCCGGCGGTCGTCTCGGCATCGATCCAACGTAAATAAATTACAAGAAATAAATTTACAATTCCGGTATCGATTCTATACATGAAATCGACCCTATACACTTTCCGGAAAACATAGAACAATAACAATAAATCTAAATTCGGTCAACCCCCGAATTTTTACTATTACAAGCATTCATCCACACAAAACGAATCTCGACATGTCCGAGAGTTTAATAATTATGGTAAAATTAAAAAACAATTAATCAATTAATTAACCATGATAGTCGGAATCCCTGCAAGGTAGAACACAATTGAACACATACATGAACACGAAACCAAACGCTCTGATACCAATTGCTGGAAATCGATATCCCGGGGTATCAAAAATTGCGGAACCGATAACCCCGACCGAAATCCCATCGCCGGAAACCGATCACGAACACCACGAAGAATCGGGCTCGACAAGAGTATCACCGCGGGATGAACCCGCGGCTAAACCCTAGCCGAACCCCATCGCGGGGTTCGCGATCGCTCACGCGATCGCACGGGGATGCGGGGTGCATCCCCGTGGGGCTGTTCGGAACAGCCCCCGGCGGTGAGTCCGGCGACTCACCGCCACCGCCGAGGAGGGCGGTGCGCCCAGCGCACCAGCCGCGGCCCAGCCGCGGCTTGCCCGGCGATCGACCCCGCGGTCGATCGCGTGCCCCGGCGTCCAGCCGGGGCTCCTCGTGTGAGCTCGCGGTCGAAGCCCTAGGGCTCGACCGCACCCCCTCGGCTCCCAGCCGAGGGTCCTTCGAACCTTCGCCAGGGATCTCGAATCCCCATCCCCGAAGTTCGTCGTTTTCCCGGATCGTGCGTTCATGTATGTATCACAATCAATTCACATAAAATCATAGAAGGGAGTATATGATTTTACCTTTTAATTCGTTGTGCGGAGAAACGAATTTAAGTTGATGACCTTACGATCTTCCCACGTATTCCTTGCACTAGCTTGAACGTCGGGTGGGCGACGATCCTCCAAGCTTATGGATCCTCTTCTCTCTCTTTCTACTTTCTTCTCTCTAGGAGAATTATGATCTTATGTTATGTAGAATAGAGAAGACCATGTAGTGCTTTTATAGGCTACGTAGGGGATCTAAAGGAGGTGGAATATTGGGCTTCCAATATTAATGATTAAATTGAGCCCAAGCCCAAATCTATTAATCTCCCATTAATATTAATTAATTTATTTTCCACTATATAAATTAATTGCACTCCCAATATTAAACCATATTATATCAAATAATATTTCTCCGGTAGTATTATTTATTCCGTGTATTTAAGATTTAAATATCCATGAATAAAATTAATTTATTGCTAATTAATTTATTCATCTCTTGAATCCGAGACTAGTACCATTCATCCGTAATTATTGTGCGGAACGAATCCACTCATGAGGTTTACACAATAATTCTTTATGAACTCATCTCGGGGATATTATCAACCCTTCCGGGATACACTTTCCCGTCAAGTATTCACGGCATGTCATATATAAAATATAGTGGCCCAACTTAACCGGTAATTAACCCAATAGTTAAATCGGTTAATTCCTTTGGAAAATCAAAGTCTCTAATATTAAATATACACACCCGAAATAGTATCGGGGATTAAGAATAAAATACTCTGAGATTTAAATTGATTATCCAAGGCAATCCTAATCAATAAATCTCAAGCGATCCGCCCAATACACCAAGTGTACAAGTGTGATAAAATAATTAAGATAAATTATTTTCTCTCTCACACAACGACTATACCGATGGATTGGTCCATGTCCATCTAGGTCGTGAGCAACTGTTCGATTAAATACGAGTAACCGATAGTATGATCTTCTGTGTGCCCATGCAACACCATACTAACTACAACGTATAAAATCCAGGACTATATTTCGCATAATTAATTAATAATAATTAAATGCAAATAATTGTTTATTTAATTAAATAGATTAAATGCTATGACCGGGAGTTTACCGTTACTTAAATATACAACTCCAACAACCCGCGCTCCAATTGCGGGGGGTATTAATGTTGGTGTATGTCCTTCGATCATACGTGTGCAATCGATTAAGTTATATGGTCATCTCCGGATGTTAACTGATGTATCAATAATATAATATATATATTACTTAGAGTAATATTATATTTATTGATAATCAGACCTACAGAGTCACACACAAACGAGAAGTCGGATGAGAATATTGCTGAATATTGATTTTAGAAGTCAATATATATATATATATATATATATAAACTAGGTTTATATATAAATGTGATTAATGGATTTGACGTGTCACATGGTGTGACATGTCATGACACATGGACTAATGACTTGGAGTCATTGGGGCACATGTGGCGATGAGGTGGCATGAGTTAGTGGCATGAGAGTTACATTTTGACCACAAACTTTCACCATTATCACACCATTAGTGAAGGGGATTACTTTCACGTAATGATGATGCATTATGGTGAAAATAAAGGAGAGAAATGCTGAATTTCTCTCATTCCAACACTACATTTTCGAAATCACATAGAGAGAGAGAGAGAGAGAGTGAACATAGTGTTCTACACATTTTCTCAAGAACATTTCAGCAAATTCTGCACTTGTCTTCCGTTCGTGTGCAACACGTAGAGGCCGGGCCATTTGTGCGGCTACACATCCGGGAAGACCAGAAGCAAGGCAATAGACTTGGGAAGGTTTTCTATTCAAGGTTCGTCGCGAGAAGATCGTATCTTCATCAACGAACAGTCATCACATCAACGAGGCATGCGTCAACGAATGTAAGATTCGTTGACCTTTATATATATATATATATATATATATATATATATATATATATATATATATATATATATATATATATGTATGTATTGGATATGTGTATATATATATATAAATATAAATGTGTTTATACACTCTTGTGTGCACTAAGATCCAAGCATGGTAGATCTATATGTTTTACACGCTTCCGCACACACGTCTTATCGGTTGGACAAAAAAAAACGAAACCAACAATTGGTATCAGAGCTTAGGGCTCGTGCACACTTTTGTGTTGGAAACGAAGGTTAAATCAACATAATTGGATTATATGTTTAGTTGGGATTATGTGATTAGATGTAAGGCCGGCCACCGTTAGTGGTCGGGTGAATGAAATCGTAGTTTTTTACGTTTCGATTGGCCGTAGTTTTTGAGGGCTGCGTCCCTTGGAATCATTTGTAATAGATATGTTTTCTATTATATTTGTATTGTACTACTTGTAAGCGATGGACTTGGTCCATGGTCCGATGGTGGATCTCGTCTCTCCGGCGAAAACGCAAAGAAACGAAGCAAAATGAAGCAAAACGAGCGAAGTCGGGGCTGCTAGAGCCAAACGCTGGGCGCCGTTTTAGCTCCGGTGGGCGCCGTTTTAACTCCGGCGGGCGCCGTTTTGGAAACGACGATCGCCGATTGGGCTGCTTTTGGGTCATCCTGTTCTGTACCCTTTCTGCAGCCGCTGTTTTGGAAACGGCGACCACGGGTGGTGTTCGGCGACCACGGGTGGTGTTTGGCGACCGCTGTTAGGCAAACGGCGAGCGCCGTTTGTGGTTTTTTGGGTACGGACTCAGTTTGACCGAAATCGGCAGGCGCGAAACCGAAACGGCGTGCGCAGACCAGTCCAGAAGATGTTCAAGGCGTTTTTAGTTGCTTTAATTCGTTTCTTTAAAGTGTTGTGAGTTTCTAGGGGACTTTCGAATGCGTATTTTATATGTTTTGCCCTTTTAAGTTATGCATGTTAAAATTGTTCAACAAACATATACCTTAAAATTGCAAGTTCCCAAAATAATGAGATTATGTCTTGTCCAAATCTTCACACCCATGAAGACCTCGATCGTGATTTGGTGGGTCTGCCTCAGCGGGGTACCACTTGCTATCTTGGGATAAGTGCGGGTAAGGGTATTGAAAGGCTCTTACATGTGAGTTTGGTTTCCTCATCGATAGATCTACTGCAGGCGTGACTATTAAGACATGAGATGAGAATGTAATTCTTATCGACCGAAAAATGACATTAAATGTCATTTACATGACATGTTTACCTATCTTGGTGTTCTTAAGTGCGGACTCAGTCGGCTTAAGGATTCGCAAGATGAGGGTCTTGGGATCGTTTTGTTCAAGGGAACAACGATATTAGATATCGATTGAACAAAATGAAATAAATAAGTAGTTTGTTAGACAACCTTATTTGTTTACCACTTTGTGGATGTTTACATACTTTATTTATCTTTCTTTTGTAGTTTATCATGTTAATATCAACTCGATTCAAGTATTGGTTCAATTCTTGATTATGAAAAATTGAACAACACAAATTTTCTTGATTGACAACGTAATTTGAGGATGGTCCTCAAATACGAAGACAAGGAAAATGTGTTAGATAACCACATCCTTTGATATCAATGAACAAATCAATAGAATGTTCGGGGAACAGGCTATGATTGAGCGGTTCGGTATGACCAGGGTCATAGCTTCAGCTAAGCAGGAAAAAAGGGAAACATATGGGACCATATGTGCAGCAAATGATTGGATTATTTGCTTCAAGTGATTGCCTAGGCTTTTTCCTATGATGATAAGTTGGCAATCGATTTCATACTTCAATCTCATCATGATGATTATGATGCCTTTAGGCTAAATTTTCCATATGAATGGTTTGAATAAATCGGTAAGTGAGCTCCACGGGATGCTTAAGGCTGCTGAGCCGGCGATTGAGAAGGACCCTAAGAGGGAAATTCTTATGATATGGGATAGGGGTTATTCAAAAGAGAATGGGCAAGAATGCTACTAAGGTTCCTAGAGAATCTGAATGCGTCTACTGCAAAAGTGTCGGACACTACTTGCAAACATATAAAAGTTCATATTTTATTTAATTTCAAAACAAATGCCTAATTTGTCTTTCATGTGATAATTATATAGTTATAATTATTTTCACCTCGGGGAGTGATCTAATCCAAATTACTTAGTTCATCAATGACACAAATTAGAGACTTTTGAGCCATGAGATGGCGAGATTTGATTTTCTGGTTGGCTCCCTCATATTTTATGAGAGGTAGGGCTTCAATTGCATGATAATATCGCTGGTTAGAAAACTTCGAGTTTTCACTTACGATTTATCACGTTTTGATATTGGGATAATTGTGAACGGGAATTCGAATAAGATTCAATTATTGGGAACGTGCCCAAAGTTCAAAGAAGATGTGAAGAACGGGGTTGCTTCATCTTCAGATATTAATGTTATAGACATTAAATTTCACAAATTTTACTTCTTGGGTATTGTATGTTATATGTGGTTCTCACAATTGTATGTGAAGGAACTACACAGAAAGAGAAGTTTGGAAAGTAGAGATGTTGATTTACGGGTTGGAAATGGAGCGAAGATCGCTGCATTAGCCGTATGATCATATGATGTTGTTTTGCCTTAGGGCCTTGTTTTATGTATTCTAACTATGTATTTTTCGTACCTTCAATAAACAATGAATGTTGGTTCAGTATTGGATACTGATTGATTAGTTCACTATTAAATAGTTTGGTAACTATTTTAATTGTGAACTATTCTTTGTTTTGGTACGATTATTACATTGTGTATGTATACTTTAACTCGACAAATCATATATAACATTAACACCAAAGGCCAAATCGAATAAGTCTTAATGAGACATAACTGTAACATTGTTGATTAGATCAAATCAAAATCTAAACATGTAACGAAGCTTCTTTTAGAAGGCATTCTAGAATCATTTGACTTGGAGTCATTTGATACATGTGAATGATGTTTGATGGATAAAATAACAATGTCATCTTTATTGGATAAAGGAAAACGTGTGAGTGATTTATTATGGTTGATCCATACTGGTGTATGTGATACCTATGAATTCACAAGAACATCAAGGTTATGTTTTAGAAAAGAGAAAACGAACTCTATTAGATATAGTTTGATCGATCGATGAGGGGTCTAAGTGAACTACTGATCTTTTTTTGGAACACACAATTCTTGACTTCAACCTAGACACTGAATAGGACACTGTGAAAGGCTGTTGATAGAACACCATACTTGGTATGGAAAGGGAGGGTCCCTAACTTGTCTTACATCAAGATTTGAGGTTCTATAGCTTCTATGACGAGATTTATCTCTACAGTGCTTGAACTCAAACGGGATAAAAGTTTCTTTATAGTATATCCATAAGAAACTCGAGGGTACAACTTCTACGATCTATCTGAGAACAAGGTTTTGTTGCTCGAGATAGTGATTTTCTTGAAAAAGGTTATCTTTCCTATAAAGTCAGTGGGAGCTTAGTTGTCTTGAACGAGGTTCAAGTGGAACAACCAATGGTGGATGCTCAAGACTGAGTTGAGAGTACTCGTATGGCATAGATCTCTAGTAGTCAGATACTCAGGCATTGTGATCAATGAGAGATATGTAGTTATGATTTTGGAAAGCGATGAACCTTCGACTTATATCCAAGCTTTGACGAGTCCATCTACTAAAAATGGGCATGGTGCCATAAAATCCGAGATGATTTAAATGTCTGGTAATCAAGTTTGGAACTTGATAGATTTGTATCACGGGGTTAGACCCACTGAATGCTAATAGATCTACAAGATCAAAACAGACATGGGTGAAAACCTAGGGTTTTCAAAGCAAGGTAAAAAAAATTATTCACGAGGTGGATTATGAAAAACCTTTTCACCAGTTGCTTTGATTTAGTCATTCGGATTATCTTAGTCATTGCTACTCATCTTGACAATGAGTTACGTTATAAAATTTAGGAGTGCGAATAACGCTACCTTATAAAATATTGAAAAAATAGTTTCATTGAAATGAATATCTTAATTAGTTACTATATTTGAGGAAAAGGTTGAATGTTTGATCCCTTTTGAATTTTTATTTTAGTTTAATAATTGATGCTCACGTGTCATATCTACGTGGTGTCAGATCAGCAAAATTCGTTTCAAATAAATTCACTTGTCGTCCACGTATCTTTTTCCGGCAAAAAATAAAAAAAATTCAATTAGATTTGACTAAATTAACTATAATTTGCGGTTTAAAAAATGAATTAAAATTTATCACTTTTAGTGAATTAAATTAGTACTTGACCCTCTTGCGAAGCACCAACAAAAATTTTCTAGCTATATATAGATAGATAGAAAATAGGTGTAGATATACTGTTTTTGTTTTCAAATTGATTTCTTATAAAATTAAAACATTTCAAAAATATTTCACATGTTTATAATTTGTTTGCAAAATTCATGTATTGGGTGAACCTAGCTCGGATTCAAACAAAATTTGCGATTTTTCTATAATTAACCTAAATTTGCTCAATATTTTTTTAAGTGGGAATATGACTTTTCATGCACAATTTTAACAAACATGAGAATTTTGGCCACTCACATAACAACATGAGTATTTTACACAAATTTCATTTGAAATCTCAAAAATACCCTTACTTTTTATTTTACTCCAAAAATTCAATTAAAATTTCAAAAACAATCTCAAAAAATAAATAAAAAATCGTGGGGCCCATGTATTACCAAAATCGGAATTTAGGTTGTTGAAGATGTAAATTCATGCATTAAACCATGCATACAAACCCTAAAACCCTATCACCCAACATTTTTTTTCAAAACACAAAAACCCACCCAATTTCTCTTATTCTCTCTCAAAAACAACTCTACAAGAAAGCTCCGTTCGAATCTACGTGGGAAGAGCTGGGTTCGCCGGCCGAAAGGTAGGTCGAAAATCGCCGTTTTTTTTTTTCGATTTTCTGTTCAAGTTCATAGCTACACGGTAGCTACACGGTGGGCAGCTTCACGGTTATCCCGGTCACCGTGTTCCGAGAAGTGTCTCGGTAACACGGTGACACACTACACGGTCAGGTGACCGTGTAGTGACCGTGTACAGTGACCATTTTTTTTTTTTAATTTTCGAATCATGGATTGTTTTTACGCGTTTGGATGGATATTTTGGGTTCCCTAACTTAATTCAATCGTGTTTATTTATCGTAGATGTCGGATCGACGAATCACGGTACGTTACGGTGGTCGTTGGGATCGAGCGGGCTACGTCGATGGAGTAGATATGTGTCTCTTCTTTAATAGGGAAGAAATTACGCTCGCACTCTTGTGAGCCGGATTCGTACCCCTTTGCGCCCTCCGCCCAATATCGAGTACATGTTGTCTTTCTTCACACGAGGCATTGACGCGAGAAGTGTGCGGGCTCCTTTGATTCGCGACGAAGATGTATCCCGCATGTTAGACGAGCAAATACATGAGTGCTTTGTGTTCTTCGTCGAAACAGAGGCACAACAAGCTGCGCCGGAGGTGAATATTGGAGCAGAAAATCGGGATCAAGGTGTACCGTCAGACCACGAGGCAGTCGAGACTTCCGAGGACGAAGAAGAAGCCCGTCACACCGATCTCTTGGCTTCGCTGACCACGAAGTGGACCGAATGGATTAGACAGTCGGGCGTGGTTAGAAATATTATGTCACGCCGTAATATGTCCTCGAGTTCTAATGTGGGCGGAGGCGAGCAAACTGAAGGCGCTCAGAATACACAGAATCATCCGCTGCGCAATTGGATCATTCCACTGCCGAGCTTTGATCCCGCTGTTCCGTTGCGTTCTGTCGAACCCCAACCGATTTATGGTCAGATGGTAGTCGGGGCCACGTTCCGAAAGAAATCGGATTTGAAGGTGTCGGTGGGGATGTATCACATGGAGAATGGGGTGGAGTGCAAAACTGCTCGGTCTAGCTCTGGTCGGGTGACGTACGTGTGCAAGCAGGGGAGTGAAAAATGCCCGTTCAAATTGTGTTCCACGGGTTCCGATGACACCTTTTGGAAGATTACGAAGCTGAACTTGAATCACGAGTGTCTAGCAAGGTGGCAGCTACTTTCTTTGCACGCCAGTTAGTCGGCAATCGGGAACTGAAGCCGAAAGATATGGTTGAGGATTTGAGGAGATTGTACGGAGTTCACATCGACTACAGCTTCGCCCTACGGACGAGGAACATGGCGCTTGAGATAGCATACGGGAACTATCATGAATCGTATCATAGGCTCTCGTCATATATGTACATGCTGAAAGAATGCAATCCCGGGACTCGGTATGATATGCAGACGACCAGCAATGGCGTATTTTGCCACATGTTTGTTGCACTTGGGCAGTGCATTAGTGCATTTCAGCAGCGCACTCTGAGGCCTGTGATAGTAGTCGACGCCACCCATTTGAAAGGGAAACACACTTGTGTGATGTTTGTCGCCGTCACAAAAGACGGGAATGAGAATATTTTTCCGCTTGCGCTTGGTATCGGTCCGATAGAGAATGACGAGGAGTGGTTGTGGTTTCTACAGAACCTCAGGCAATGCTACGATACAGACGACGAGGATCTCCTCATTGTGTCCGACCAGCATAAGAGCATCGCAAATGCTATTCGGAGTGTCTATCCCCACGCGACTCGTGCGTTGTGCTATCACCACCTCTCAAAGAATCTAGCACGGTACGGCCAGAAGGTGGTCGAAGTTGTATACTGTGCTGCCTATAGTTATCGGGTGGATGAGTTTGAAAGGCATTTTTCGAATGTGGAGACTCTTAGTAGAGAGGGTGCTTATAGGCGCCTTACTGATATCGGGGTTGAGCACTGGGCGAGGTCAAAGTGTGCTGCACAACGATACGGTTTCATGACATCGAATGCGGCCGAAGTCTTCAACGCTGCTATAAAATGGCCACGGCGATTACCTGTCTGTGCGATGCTCGAGGCCATTCGTGCGATGATTGAGAGATGGTTTGACGAGAAACGAAGGAAAGCTAACGAGAGACAGAATGACCATGAGCTGACCGAGGAGGCAGTCCTCAAGTTGTCTAATCAAGATATGTTGAGCCGTTATTTTACCGTTCGGGAGGTCAGTGCGAATACCTTATACAGAGTTGAGGAGGATGACAGATCTTATCTTGTGGATATCGTGAATCGCACGTGTGATTGTCGGGAGTTCGACTTGGACCTAATACCGTGTCGTCATGCTTGTGCCGCTTTAAGGTATGATATCATTTTGCCTTTAAAATTAATTTTAATGTGCTCATTCCACTAACTTGTTTGTTGTTATTATGTAGATGAGCCAGATTTTCAGCGTACGATTTCGTGAGCCCCTATTTCAAGACGAGCAGCCATGTCGAGATGTATGTGACGCCTATTGTGCCGGTGCCACATTATGATGATTGGGTGGTCCCGCCGGATGTAGCATCGTACGTAGTTTATCCTCCAGTAGCGGTTGGCCAGGCTGGACGTCCGAGGATGAGTCGTGCTCGTTCCGCAGTTGAGAGCTCTGCACGACGTGATCAGGTTTGTTCATCCAGAAGGAACATCGTACGTATGTCGTGGCTTAAACCTCTAATATTGTGTCGTCGTGTGCAGGTGTGTTCGAGATGTCAGGGCGTGGGTCACAACAGACGGAAGTGCACGGTCTTTATCCCACCTGGGGGCTGTTGATTTAAATGTCCCTGCAGAAGAGTCGAGCCGAAGAAGACAGAAGAAGAAGTGCAGCATCTGCAGAAACGAGGGACACACGAGAACAAAATGTCCAATGTGCTGGAAATCGATATTGTTGGAGTTGTGTACTTAATGTCTAGATTTAAGTAACTGTAAACTCCCGGTCATAGCATTTAATCTATTTAATTAATAAACAATTGTTTGCATTTAATTATTGTTAATTAAATATACGCAAATCATAGTCCTGGATTTTATACGTTATAGTTAGTATGGTGTGTCGGGCCCCACACAGAAGATCATACTATCGGTTACTCGTATTTAATCGAACAGTTGCTCACGACCTAGATGGACACGGACCAATCCATCGGTATAGTCGTTGTGTGAAAGAGAAAATAATTTATCTTAATTATTGTATCACACTTGTACACTTGGTGTATTAAGCGGATCGCTTGAGATTTATCGATTAGGATTGCCTTGAGATAATCGATTCAAGTCTCAGAGTATTTTATTCTTAATCCCCGATACTATTGCGGGTGTGTATATTTAATATGTGTGACTTTGATTTTCCAAAGGAATTAACCGATTTAATTATTGGGTTAATTACCGGTTAAGTTGGGTCACTATATTTTATATATGGCATGCCGTGAATACTTGACGGGAAAGTGTATCCCGGAAGGGTTGTAATATCCCCGAGATGAGTTCATAAGGAATTATTGTGTAAACCTCATGAGTGGATTCGTTCCGCACAATAATTAAGGTTGAATGGTACTAGTCTCGGATTCAAGAGATAAATAAATTAATTAGCAATAAATTAATTTTATTCATGGATATTTAAATCTTAAATACACGGAATAAATAATACTACCGGAGAAATATTATTTGATATAATATGGTTTAATATTGGGAGTGCAATTAATTTATATAGTGGAAAATAAATTAATTAATATTAATGGGAGATTAATAGATTTGGGCTTGGGCTCAATTTAATCATTAATATTGGAAGCCCAATATTCCACCTCCTTTAGATCCCCTACGTAGCCTATAAAAGCACTACATGGTCTTCTCTATTCATATAACTTGAAGATCATAATTCTTCTAGAGAGAGAAAGTAGAGAGAGAAGAGGATCCATAAGCTTGGAGGATCGTCGCCCACCCGACGTTCAAGCTAGTGCAAGGAATACGTGGGAAGATCGTAAGGTCATCATCTTGATTTCGTTTCTCCGCACAACGAATCGAAAGGTAAAATCATAAACTCCCTTCTATGATTTTATGTGAATATGATTGTGATACATACATGAACACACGATCCGGGAAACAACGAGACCGGGGACGGGGATAGACCGGGCGGTGGTGGTTGTGGACCACCGGACCGCCGGCGGTCTAGAGATCCTCGCCGGGATCGAGGCGAAGTTCCCTCGGCTCCAGCCGAGGGGGCGATCGAACCCTAGGGTTCGATCGCGGGTGAGCTGCGGGGTGCGAGGGGATCACCCCTCGCTGGGCAGCGAGTCAGCGACTCGCTGCGGAGCTGCTACGAGCAGCCCCGGGGATGCTACGAGCAGCCCCGGGGATGCCTCGTGCATCCCCAGCGATTGCTACAGGAGCAATCGCGAGCCCTCGTGGGGGCTCGGCAGGGTGCCGCGGGTTCGCCTGTGGCGGTGCTCGGTTGGGCCTCGGGTCACGTGGGGTTCGCGGTTCGGTCTCCGGCGATCGAGGATTTCGGTCGGGTTATTATTTTCCGCAAATTTTAATGGCCCGGGATATCGATTTCCAGCAGATATCCCGGGCCATTAAAATTGCGGAAGATAATAGCCCGACCGAAATCCTATCGCCGGAAACCGATCGCGAACACCGAACGAGCCGGAGCACGACCAAGGCGTCGCCACGGGCGAACCCGCGGCTAAACCCTAGCCATGCCCCTGCCGGGGCTCGCGATCGCTGTGCATGGCGATCGCATGGGGCAGCCCCCCGGCGGTGAGTCCGGCGACTCACCGCCACCGCCAGGAGGGGCGGTCAGCCCGGCTGACCTACCGCGGCTCCAGCCGCGGTTTTCCCCCGGCGATCGATCGCCCGATCGATCGCCCGCCTCGGCCCAGCCGAGGCGCCTTCTCGCGCACGCCGCCGTCGAGGCGGCGGGGATCCGCCACGGCACCAGCCCGTGGCATCCCCAGCGATCGACCCTAGGTCGATCGCATGCCCCGGCGTCCAGCCGGGGCTTCCTTGCACGGCACACCGGCGGTCGAAACCCTAGGGTTCGACCGCCCCTCGTTCGATCCCCACGGGGATCCAACGATCCCCGTATCTAGGTCTCGATCGTCCCGGATCGTATGTTCATGTATATATCACAAATATATGCACATAAAATCATAGAGGGGTTTTATGATTTTGTACCTCGATTCGTTGTGCGGAGAAACGAATTAAACGCGTTGAAGACCTTCGAATCTTCCTACGTATTCCTTGCACCTCGTTCGAACGTCGTGTGGGCGACGATCTATCGAACTCCTATGGATCTCCTTCAACTCTCAAGACTTATGATTGTATGTAAATTATGAAGGCCATGTAGTGCTTTTATAGGCTACGTAGGGGATCAAAAGGAGGTGGAATATTGGGCTTCCAAAATTGATGATTAAATTGAGCCCAAGCTCAAGTCTATTAATCCTTATCAATATTAATTAATTTATTTTCCACTACATAAATTAATTGCACTCCCAATATCAAACCATATTATATCAAATAATATTTCTCCGGTAGTATTATTTATTCCGTGTATTTAAGATTTAAATATCCATGAATAAAATTAATTTATTGCTAATTAATTTATTCATCTCTTATATCCGAGAATAGTACCATTCAACCTTAATTATTGTGCGGAACAAATCCACTCATGAGGTTTACACAATAATTTCTTATGAACTCATCTCGGGGATATTATCAACCCTTCCGGGATACACTTTCCCGTCAAGTATTCACGGCATGTCATATATAAAATATAGCGACCCAATTTTACCGGTAATTAACCCAATAATTAAATCGGTTAATTCCTTTGGAAAATCAAGGTCTCTTATATTAAATATACACACCCGCAATAGTATCGGGGATTAAGAATAAAATACTCTGAGATTTAAATCAATTATCAAAGGCAATCCTAATTGATAAATCTCAAGCGATCCGCCCAATACACCAAGTGTACAAGTGTGATAAAATAATTAAGATAAATTATTTTCTCTTTCACACAACGACTATACCGATGGATTGGTCCGTGTCCATCTAGGTCGTGAGCAACTGTTTGATTAAATACGAGTAACCGATAGTATGATCTTCTGTGTGTCCATACACACCATACTAACTACAACGTATAAAATCCAGGACTATGATTTGCATAATTTAATTAATAATAATTAAATGCAAATAATTGTTTATTAATTTAATAGATTAAATGCTATGACCGGGAGTTTATCGATACTTAAATCTAGACATTAAGTACACAACTCCAACAATCTCCCACTTGTACTAAGGTCTAGTCATTTCCTCCAAACTCCCGACTCCCATACTCATCACGTGCTTAAGTTATACTTCCCAGAAGTACTATGTGAATGAGCAATCTAGGTTGCCGCTCTGAAGTTATCTTGGTGACTACTGTCTCGTCTCCCTAGACGATGACTCGAATCAGGTGGTACTTGCTCTATGTGTTATCATCACTTTTGACTTATGACTTCCTTCAGTTTACCATGCACCGCTATTCAATAGCCTTTGGTAAACTAAGAGTCATGTCCAAGTCCAGAGGTTGTCTCGGAACCTAACCAAAACTTCCGCTGCCTCTGAGGCTGCTATTCGGTTATGAGAGAGTCTGAGAAGTGTCCTGCTTATCCCTCTTTCATTTCATGGTTCCACCTCTTTCTAAAAGTGAACACATAGCCTGATATCGACTTACACTGGTCCTTCTCTGATTTGAGATCTGAGAATTTGTAATCAAAGAAGATTTCGTCTTGCTTAGTAACCCAGTACTTTACAAGTACTATTACAGCATCCGAAAATCTCTTGTCCAGATTACTTTGATATCCTCCCACTACGCAAACCGCATAGTTGATATCAGGTTCTCGTTTTACAACATTACATCTATAAAGCTTTCCACACTTGAAGTGTAGGAAACTGCTTTGTCCTCATCTATCTTCTTCATGCGTTCGAAACACATACCCTTTAGATAGATGTATATTCTGTCTCTGAAAGGCAATAACCTTTCTCAGAATTATGCATGTTAAAACAAAAACATAATCGTATAAGATGTCTAGGAGAAGTACAATGTTCTTATCCCTAGACCAAACGATCTTAAGAACATGTTTTAACTTCTACTCAATCTTATATCCCGATTTATTCAGACAACCATCATCTTATGTCTGACAATATCTTTACATTGTTGCCAATGATAAAATTTTATCTACATAAAATCTCCGAGAAACACCACCTTGTTTCCATTACATCTCCAATACACCTTTCGTCTATGCCTTTTGATGAATCCATCAAATGGACTATCCCATCAATTCGCAAGTTCTACGATTTATAGCTTTGTTTCAATCCATAAATGGATTTACTAAGCTTGTACTCCTAAATGATCTTGCCTCTTAACAATAATACTTATTGCTATCCAAGTAGGAACATTTAGATTGGTACTGCCCTCATGCAGAGCTAGGGATCGATTTCATCTTTACTAGATACAGAGTTCAAAACTCTTCTAGTCTTATGAACATCTCTGGTTGTTCAACAACCTCCCACTGCAATGGCGTCCCGGTGTATAACAGTAATAACAGTAAATGCAGTGTGTGGTGTACTACTACTCGGTTTGGCTGGTTCCTAGTCTTTCGTCCTTCTTCTCATTCCAAGGTATTACGTCAGTTCGGGCTTTGTGGTTCTTCTAATAGTCTTCCTCTAAGAACCGGGCGTTACACGTCCTTCTGGTTCATAGTACTATAGAACACACAATATTTTGTTCATCTAGGATATCCTACAACCATATTGAATATGCCGTTGTCTCCAGGAATATCCATAGAACATAGGTAGTTCCGAACAACTTGTTCTTTTACTATTAGAATTCTATTTCTTATTACTGACTCACCATCTCTACACGTAAGTGTATGGTGAAGTCATTTGATCATGCTATGTGTTATTCGATGGCCTCCGCGACTAAGTCGCAGGCTTCCAATGGATATACTTTGAAGGTTCCCCATAATTGCTTTGTGACTAAAAACACTTTGCTTTTATGGCACATCAAGTATTCTAATCCATCTTCGAGTATTCTAACTCGCATCTTTACACATATGACTGCATATATCATTTATCATTCTCAATACTTGTCCGAATTCTACTTTCTAAACAGAAAGGCATGCTTAGTTGTATCATCTTCCAAATTCAATTCTTAGGTCGGAAGGTCCATTCCTTCAAATATAATTGATCAAATCAATTTCGACCTTTTGAATCATATTTAAATACTACTAAGTATAAGAATTCACAAGTATAATGATTTAACAAGAAATATATCTAATAAGTAAAACAAGTTATAGAACGGTTTGTTGCATCGTGGTAGACTAAGGATTCATCATTCACATTATTGCTACCTAATGTACCAGAATAGATAATTTCATTATTTCTTATCAAAATCATCAACATGATTAAAGAAATAAAATATCCATTCATAAATAATAGAAATCCAGAACAAAACGTTCTTTCTAAAATAAAGGGTACATAATGCAATAAACTTGAAATGAAATCCTATTTAACTACTAAAGCAGATAAATGTCTTCCACCGCAACCGCTGCCTCCTCTACAGCTTTTGCCCGTGTAGACTCGAACTCTTCTTCTCTAAGTCGCCGGGTTTTCTGGAACCCCTGCATTTAAAGAAATGCACATACCGTCAGTGGTTCCATATCTACACACCAGAATTCTGGTAGATAATACCGCTGACTATGTTTTTACGACTAAAGAAAAATTCGTACCTTTAAGAGGACATTCAGACTTCCAGTGTCCAGACTTATTGCATCGGAAGCACTTGTGATTGCTCAAAAGTTATTTATAAAAATCCGAAAGGTTTACGTAGTAAACCCCCCGAGTCGGTCTCTCGCGGAACAATACTATCGGCACGTGAGGTGATTTTTGTACACGTTAAGTTCGAGTTTCGAGAAGGGGGAAGAAATCATTATAACTAAGGGGGGGTCGCAATTGAGTGTTTGATTTAACAACTAAGTACGAGTAATTAAAAGCAAGTATTTAAAACGAGTATTTAAAGATCGAGTTGTAACAAAGTGTTTTGGAAGCAAGGGTGTAACAATTACTTTTCCTAACGAACTAGAGTTGACGAGATTTATAAAACTCTCAATTAACTAATAATCGGACTAGGATCACGGTGTTGTCACGTTCTCCCTCACCAACGATCACTCACACATCGACCGTATGATCCACTAGCGATATACCCGAGGTTGTTCGACACGAGACCACAAATCGAGAGGTGTAATTATCCAATTACTAGAAATCAAGTTACTTAAGAAATCAACTCTAATTCATTGAGGAATTTCATCAAACACCCTTACAAGTAATTTAGCTAGTCATGATCAAGCACTCAAATTCACAATCCACAATCGAGTAAGCCATAATCGAGAGGAAAACGAAGAGAATCTCACCACGAGGACGATGGAATCGATGGATGAAGAAGACGATCGAGCCGAGCTTCCGAAATCGAGGTCGGACTTCAACTTGTCACCCGGAGAAACCGCTCCGATCAAAACGTCGGGCTCGATGAGGGGAATATCGTTCGTGAACGAGATTTAATCGAATTCTCGACGTACGGAATTTAGATCGTGAATTTGTGTTGGGGAATTGAAGAACATGAAAAGGAAATTGGATTGCTTGAGGAGAAAGCTAGAAATGTAATGTGTAAAGTGAGAAATGAAAGTTAGTTGAGGGGTCTACTCTCTCCAAGCTACAAACAACTATTTATAGTTTATCCACAAGACTAACCAAAAATACCAAAAAGCCCTTAAAACAAGTCAAACATAAGTCAAGACTTTATTCCTTCTCAATTTTCGCCCAAGAGAAGTGCTGATGCGTTCTTGGAGTAACTGGAACTTGCTCGCTCATCATATCGCCGATCCAACCGTTGATATTGTAGATATAGAAGTTGGGAACATCCTGTTAAAATTTCAAGTCAATCCAACGGTTAACGAAGCCGCAAAGACATTTTTCCCGAAGCCGCGCAGTGCGCGTCGCTCGCGGTAAATCCGCGTCGCTCGCAGGCTAAGTGCACTGACCCACACGTCGCTGCAGCTCATATCGCGTCGCTCGCGGTGATTTTGTCGTACGACAACTTCGGGTGTCGTCCGACAGCTGGGTGTCGGCCGACGGAAAAGTGTTGTCGTCCGACGTCTTCACGATTTCACTCCTTTAAAAATCTGGTTTCTTACTCCGACTTCTGTGGCTCTTATCTTCGTCCTCGGATCTCATCTCACCAAAGTGACCGTTGAAATTGTATCTCTAGAAGTCTTCTACATGCTGTAGAAATTTGGGGACGATCCAACGGCTGAATTGTCGGGGATGACGATTCTCCTACGACTGCGCAAAGCTGGAATCAACATGGACCTCTTTGTGTATTTCTTCTCGTTTTCGCTCGATTCTCGTCCAAACTCTACCAAACCAAAACCATGACAACATAAACACATAATCACATTAATAGGATGAATATAAGCACAAAAACACTACACGAAAGTCACACAAAACAATAGAAAACATCGCACAAAAACGTGCGAAACAACTCCCCCACACTTAATCCATTGCTCGTCCTCGAGCAAGCAAAAACACACAAAGAACACGAAAACAAGGCAAGTTCTCCACAAAAGAGGTTAGAAATTAATTCCGGCTATCGATTAATACACGTACTACCGAGAAATAGTCAAACACGACCAAGATCATATCAAGTGAGTTCATAAGCAATCGGGTTACCTCAACAAACCGACTTTTTCCTCAGAAAGGGATGCACTCGTTTCTTATAACTCTCGAAGCAAGGGTCCACTCAAAACATGCTATGCAAGCGAATAGAGGCAAATCAAGAGATACTTGCATATAAAGAACAACCGGGAACAAAGAGTGAATAATCACGGAAAGACATCATGTAATAACCAAAATGCGCAAAGGATAACAACCATAGGCAAGCATACACGGAAGACTCTACTCATCAAGTTTATCAATCTCAAGAATCAAGGAACTCTAATCAACACAAGGTTGTAATGGGGCTAGGCTCGGGGAGATTTGGGAAATTTTTGGGAATAGTAACTCATTGACCATTGTGGTCCCAACCTTATATCTCCTATCCTCACCCTCATCACCACACTCAACTCTCAAATACACTCAAGGATCACTTTTATACAATGAAACACTTAACCCATTTTTCGGGTCATCAAGGAATAATAATCGAGTACTCACGCTTTATGAATATAGAATGATGCTCACTCTCAATAAGAACTCTCTCATATATACTGGATATTTCTTCACTTTTCTCTCTCTTTTTTTTTTTTATATAGAGAGGCAATAATAGCATGGAGCAATATTTGGGAGTACGTGTGGTTTAAATGCCCACATAATAATGAATCAATCAACGCAAAGGTGGCTACTAGCAAACACCTCGAGGTACGAAACCCTCATCACACAACACGGAATCTTTCTCACACATATAGAATGAAATACTCACACTCCAACATCGGCTTGGGGGTGATGAAAGAACGGGTATAACGTGGTCTCAAAGGGTTTAGCTAGGGTGTCCCACGACGGGCTCGGGGGTTTAATAAATCTCCTTGAAATGGTTTGATCCTAAGTGATTAGTTCCCATCATTTTCAAGATCATGAATGTTATGATAAAGAGCTTTGAAATCCGAAATACACGAGTTCTAGTTATCTCATACCCTTAAACACACAAAGTTATAGAACAAGAAAGCATGAGTCTCAAAGAAGCAACGAGATTTTAGAATTATCGCTCAAGAAAGACGTTAATCACGGTTCAAACCTCACAATTGGCTTTTGAAAAATTCGAATTTGTTTAAAGCAACCAAATTACTTACTTACTCATCCAACAATCAACTTAGAAGTGTCCAACCTTTTCTCAAAAAATTTTTGTTATGCCGGAAAGAACTTCAAATTTCGATCGTTTCAAACTTCCCGAGGTTTCGGACACCCCCCCACACTTAGAAATAAAGCATGCCCCCATGCGAACAATCAACATGCATATGCAATGAAAAATCGGGCATGACCTCTACGTATATAAAGAAACCGGGGAACAACCAAAACCACACAACGAATATCAACAACCTAAAACAAACTCAAAATAAAACAACACACAATAGTAAACATCCCAAAGTAAAATATCCACCAAATAAAAAGGGAACATCCCTACAAACCACAAGTTCACAATCACTACGAGGAGAGCAAGAGGGTTAGAGATCACCGAATTTTCAATTCTCGGGGGTGCGGTGTCTCTCGTAGTCCATGGGCCTCCTAGCATCCATCCTCAAACACAAAATATCAATCCTATCATGGAGCTCGGTCATGGAATAGTAGAAATATGCGAGAAGAGAGAATCGTCACATCAAAGGGCTTGGCCATCGGGTCATAGAGCATCCACACACTCTCCTACAAAAAGAAGAACAAACATAAAGGATAACGCCTTGGGTTGCCTCCCAAGAAGTGCTTGTTTTTCGTCTTTAGCTCGACGTTCGTGGGCATGCCCCCACGTGGCCCTCGGTTTATGGCTCCGAGCTATACCATGTCAAGGCTAAAAATATCGAGCTATACTTTCTCAAGAAGACTAACTCGGCTAAGGGAGCACGGTCCTCGAGAGTATGGAGAACTAGAGCACGTATGGTGAGATGTCGAATAGTAGTGCTCGACATACCAATCTCCCCCACACTTGCATCTAAATGTAGATAGTAAACTCCTTCCATCCCGGGTGCTAAAAATATCGAGCTATATTTCCTTAGATAGAGCATTTCGACCGAAGGAGCTCGATCCTCCAAATGGGAATGAGTGAAGGCTCGCCATAGATTGGAAAACGGGTCCATCGACCCAAAGTCATGTCTCTCATCCACCGGATTCTCTAAAAATATCGAACTATATTTCCGGAGGAATACCGTCTCGGGCAATGGCTCACGAGCATCAATATAGAAATCATTACTCAACCGACCATCAACAAATTCACCCTCGGTTCTCAACTCAAATAAATCTAATAAACTCTCACTCAAACCGCAAATAATGTCAATAAATCTATTACCCGGATTAGGCGGCTTAGGCGGGTCGAGATCACCATCATCGTCCTCGTGAGTCTCAATAGACAAGGGAGGGAGCACACAAGAAGTGTAGAATCCAATATCAACTCCCAAATCCTCTAAACCATAAATTCTCCGACCAAAACCCCATGATTTCCTCTTCTCTTGAACATCCGGAACCGAAGAAGGATTAGGAATCTCAATCATGAAATCACAATGAACATGCTCTTCTAAAACCTTCTCCATGTCTTTAACAACATCCCCGTCAAGATCAACTGGATAAGGTATCAACTCGTAATCTAAGAACTCAACATCACACTCCAAGGGATACTCCACATCTAAGGTCTCTTTACCTTCATCCACTTCCAACAACATCATGTTCTTATCAAAGAGGGAGAGCATCGGTGTATCATATTCCAAAGAATTCGGAGTTTCAAGACGAGACTCACCCGGAATATCTAGGATAGGAAAGGTCATCGGGACATTTAATGTCTCTTTACTCTCATTGGATACTAGAACAATTTTCTCTTTCGATGGAGTGATCACCAAGGAAGCTATGTCGAGGTCGTCATCGGAAATCAAATCAAAGCACGAGAACTCTTCCACATAATCGATAATAGCATCAAGGAGCAAATGGTCTATCTCAACCTCAATCACATCTATAAAAATGTCCAAAGGAGGAGAAAGTGGTGTGGAAGATTTTGGTGCCTCTCGAAAAAAGCGATCAATGAATACCTCAAAAATATCATCCCATGTAGACTTGGAAGAAGGTGGCAAACTCGAGAACCAATCCCTAGCTTCATTCCTCATACAATAGCAAAAACACCACACTCTCAACTCATCTTTACCAAAACCGGCTAACGGAAAGGTGTCAACCACAATAGAAAAGTCTTTGAGGAACTTAATGGCATTCTCACTCGACAACCCGGAAAATGAAGGCAATTGAGACAAATGTTGGGACGTGAGCTTCTCTTCTCGGGCCCTCGGCTTACAACTTTCGCTAGAGGAGTTGGAACGGTTCCTCTCATAAGGTTCTTTATCATCATAGCGGCTCCCCGACAAATGGAGATGTGGTTTTGAGAAATCTCCTATTGGTCTCCGTTTAGCATCTTGCCTCAATGAAGGTTGATGATGATATGCTTTTCCACTCCCAACATTATCCATATGGTAGTGTCTACGACCTTGATCTAGTGATGTCTCTCTTTCTCGAAAATAATCTTGAGGAGGTGGGGACATGGACTCCCTCTCGGTACAAGAATACTCGCGGTATCTATGATGTTTCCGATGGCGAGGAGGTGAATAATCTCGGTCATCTTCATATGTAGCATCGGTTTGCCGAGGTTGGCGATATGACTCATGTACCCGTTGATTGTACCGATGACTTGAAGAAGAGCTACCCCTCTCGGATGGGTAATCGTAATCATCAATGTAAGAAGCTCGGTTATCGTTGCGTCTAGCCATTTGATCAACTCGGTCGTTGTAGGAGAGATGGAAGTATGAAAGGGAGAACGTCTTCAACCTTGCATACTCAACACTCAAAGAAAGGAATTACACGCACCGAGTGTAAAATATAACGATAACACGAGAAAGGACTAAAAGAAACAAAAGGAAAATAAGCAAAGAAACAAGAACTTAACTAACACAAAAATCAATTCACGTCGCCTAAATTGTTCCCCGGCAACGGCGCCATTTTGATTGCTCAAAAGTTATTTATAAAAATCCGAAAGGTTTACGTAGTAAACCCCCCGAGTCGGTCTCTCGCGGAACAATACTATCGGCACGTGAGGTGATTTTTGTACACGTTAAGTTCGAGTTTCGAGAAGGGGGAAGAAATCATTATAACTAAGGGGGGTCGCAATTGAGTGTTTGATTTAACAACTAAGTACGAGTAATTAAAAGCAAGTATTTAAAACGAGTATTTAAAGATCGAGTTGTAACAAAGTGTTTTGGAAGCAAGGGTGTAACAATTACTTTTCCTAACGAACTAGAGTTGACGAGATTTATAAAACTCTCAATTAACTAATAATCGGACTAGGATCACGGTGTTGTCACGTTCTCCCTCACCAACGATCACTCACACATCGACCGTATGATCCACTAGCGATATACCCGAGGTTGTTCGACACGAGACCACAAATCGAGAGGTGTAATTATCCAATTACTAGAAATCAAGTTACTTAAGAAATCAACTCTAATTCATTGAGGAATTTCATCAAACACCCTTACAAGTAATTTAGCTAGTCATGATCAAGCACTCAAATTCACAATCCACAATCGAGTAAGCCATAATCGAGAGGAAAACGAAGAGAATCTCACCACGAGGACGATGGAATCGATGGATGAAGAAGACGATCGAGCCGAGCTTCCGAAATCGAGGTCGGACTTCAACTTGTCACCCGGAGAAACCGCTCCGATCAAAACGTCGGGCTCGATGAGGGGAATATCGTTCGTGAACGAGATTTAATCGAATTCTCGACGTACGGAATTTAGATCGTGAATTTGTGTTGAGGAATTGAAGAACATGAAAAGGAAATTGGATTGCTTGAGGAGAAAGCTAGAAATGTAATGTGTAAAGTGAGGAATGAAAGTTAGTTGAGGGGTCTACTCTCTCCAAGCTACAAACAACTATTTATAGTTTATCCACAAGACTAACCAAAAATACCAAAAAGCCCTTAAAACAAGTCAAACATAAGTCAAGACTTTATTCCTTCTCAATTTTCGCCCAAGAGAAGTGCTGATGCGTTCTTGGAGTAACTGGAACTTGCTCGCTCATCATATCGCCGATCCAACCGTTGATATTGTAGATATAGAAGTTGGGAACATCCTGTCAAAATTTCAGGTCAATCCAACGGTTAACGAAGCCGCAAAGACATTTTTCCCGAAGCCGCGCAGTGCGCGTCGCTCGCGGTAAATCCGCGTCGCTCGCAGGCTAAGTGCACTGACCCACACGTCGCTGCAGCTCATATTGCGTCGCTCGCGGTGATTTTGTCGTCCGACAACTTCGGGTGTCGTCCGACAGCTGGGTGTCGGCCGACGGAAAAGTGTTGTCGTCCGACGTCTTCACGATTTCACTCCTTTAAAAATCTGGTTTCTTACTCCGACTTCTGTGGCTCTTATCTTCGTCCTCGGATCTCATCTCACCAAAGTGACCGTTGAAATTGTAGCTCTAGAAGTCTTCTACATGCTGTAGAAATTTGGGGACGATCCAACGGCTGAATTGTCGGGGATGACGATTCTCCTACGACTGCGCAAAGCTGGAATCAACATGGACCTCTTTGTGTATTTCTTCTCGTTTTCGCTCGATTCTCGTCCAAACTCTACCAAACCAAAACCATGACAACATAAACACATAATCACATTAATAGGATGAATATAAGCACAAAAACACTACACGAAAGTCACACAAAACAATAGAAAACATCGCACAAAAACGTGCGAAACAACTTGCCCCTTGGCTTTGCAGCCCCCACTCGTGGTCCATTCCTCTTGGCACCATTGGGTTTCCAGGCTTGCTTCCTTTTCTTGTTCCTACCTCCAACAGCTTTCAAGCTTTTGGACTTGGTAACTACAAGTGCTTGAGACTTGCCCTTCTTGTAGATCCCCTCTGCCGCCTTCAGTTCAGTCAGGAGTTGCGCAAGAGTATAAGATAGTTTACCCATATTATAGCTCATGCGAAACTGCTCAAAACTAGGGGTCAGAGACTGGAGTATGATGTCGACTTGCGTCTCAGCATCAATTTGAGCTCCTAGGATCTCAAGTTCATTCAACAAACTCATCATCTTAAGAACGTGCTCCCCTACGGGCGTTCCTTCAGACTGAGTAGTTGTCATAAGGACTCTCATAGCTTCTTGCCTTGCCGCACGATCTTGCTCTCCAAACATTTCTTTGAGGTTTTACAACATATCCTCGGCAGTGTCCATCGACTGATGTTGGGTTTGGAGTACATTTGACATTGAAGCCAAAATATAACACCTAGCCATTTCATCAGCCTTTTTCCACTTCCGATATGATTCCTTTTCCTCATTAGTTGAGGCATCAGTGGGCTCAGCAGGACATGCTTCATAGAGTACAAACTTGTACTCTTCAGAAGTCAGGACAATGTCCAAATTTCTCTTCCAATCAACGTAATTGGGACCAGTGAGTTTATGCTCCTTGAGTATCACAGAAAGTGGATTCATAGCTATTCTCTAAACCTATAAGCACATTTAAACAAACAATCAATTTAATATCCGATATTATCTCCCTCAAATAATATCATTAAATTACTAATTACATCTAAAATCCCATCAGGTAAGGCAAGCCACGTGGTGTGGACGTTTACCCACCCAAATGATTTAGCAATTAGATTTTCTTTGGTCATACATCACTTATAGCGTAACCTCGTGGGGAGGAATACTATAATGCGTATCTAAGTGTAAACCATTACTCAGCACCAAAGTAAATCGTTTGGAATTGCTACATCACCGCAAGCCACGTGGTGTGGACGTTTACGATAACTTCACAACTCTTCACAATTCCTTACAACTGTCTACATCAATTAATCCAAAATCCGTTAGTATAGCAAGCCACGTGGTGTGGACGTTTACTACACCAAGAGACTTTTATAATTGACTCCCAATTACGAGATCCATTCGATTTTCGTAAATCAAGACGCGGAGAATCATAAGTGAAACTCGAAGTTTCTAACCAGTGATTCACCATGCGAACAACCCTATCTCTCATTAGATGAGGGAGCCGAGCAGACAAACGATCCATCTTCAAAAGAATGGTACGAATGTCTCTAATTTGTGTCATCCACATGACCAAGTGGCTTTGGCTCCATTCCACTCCCCGGGGTGAGAATGAGTCGACTTGAAGTCAGTTTCAGATGACAAATTAGGCATTGTTTGATAGACTTAATCAATGTTTCTCGTAAAAGGAATTACAAGAATTCTCCTCCAATGACACATCTATACGAACTTCAAAAGTCCATAAGAGTCACCAAGAGAACAGTAATGGAGACCATGGGAATGTTTCCATCCCCTCTCCCACTTAGCTTTTTATAACAAAGGGATACGCTATCTAATGCATAATTAAACACATAAGCATGCATACAAGTAATAAAGCACATATCACATAGTCAAAATAATGCTAGAAAATTAGTTTCCGACTATCATGGCTTTATTCCATCTCCGTATGCTTCTTCTAGTCTTCAGTCTTCGTTCTTGAATGCTCCATGTGACGAGAATATTAATTCCAATATTTAAATCTATTTATTTCCAATAAATTCAAAAGATACTTAATTCGAAAATTAAGTCAATCGAATAAATCAAAAATAAAATTAAATATTATTAATATTTTTATTTATTTATTTTTCTATCTAATTCTATTAAATCTCTAGAATAATCTATCCAAGTAAAACTTGGAATATTCTAGGAGACTTCTATAATAGAATAAGGAAATAAAATAAATTAGGACTCTTCTACTTTCCAAAATTAATTAATTTCCATGTCTATGAAAATTCTCATAAAATAGGAATAATCAAATATGAAATAAATCAATTTATTAATTAATTATTTTCCTATCTAATTCTATTAAATCTCTAGAATCCTATTCCAAGTAGAACTTGAAATATTCTAGAAGACTTCCATAATAGAATAAGGAAATAAATTAATTCCAATTAATTCTTTTCCTAATCCATTAGAGTTTCCAAAAGGAAGAACACTCAAATAGGAAAACCGAATTAATTTAGGAAAGTGAATCTTGGTAGGAGTAGCATGGGTTGGGGATCCCCACACCACCCCCACCGTCGACCACCACGAGGAGTGCCGCCGCCGCCACCACCCCAGTCGGCCAGCCACCACCCACCGGCGGCAGCCCACGGCCAAGGGAGGTGTCGCCCCCTCCCACCTTGATCGATGCAAGGGTGGATCATGGGGATGATCGGCCCTTCGGTCCTTCGTCTTCTTCGTCACATCTTCGTCTTCCGGTGATCGTCTCAACATCGAATCAACGTAAATAAATTACAAGAATTTAAATTACACTATCCGGTATCGATTCTATACATGAAATCGACCCTATACACTTTCCGGAAAACATAGAACGTAATAATAAATCCTAAATTCGGTCAACCCCCGAATTTTTACTATTACAAACATTCATCCACACAAAACGAATCTCGACATGTCCGAGAGTTTAATAAACGAATAATCATGATAATTAATTAACACAATAATAAAATCCAACCATGATAGCCGGAAATCCCTGCAAGGTAGAACAATAATAGAACATATACATGAACACGAAACCAACGCTCTGATACCAATTGCTGGAAATCGATATCCCGGGCCATTAAAATTGCGGAAGATAATAGCCCGACCGAAATCCTATCGCCGGAAACCGATCGCGAACATCGAACGAGCCGGAGCACGACCAAGGCGTCGCCACGGGCGATCCCGCGGCTAAACCCTAGCCATGCCCCCGTCGGGGCTCGCGATCGCCGTGCATGGCGATCGCATGGGGCTGCATGGGGCAGCCCCCCGGCGGTGAGTCCGGCGACTCACCGCCACCGCCAGGAGGGGCGGTCAGCCCGGCTGACCTACCGCGGCTCCAGCCGCGGTTTTCCCCCGGCGATCGATCGCCCGCCTCGGCCCAGCCGAGGCGCTTTCTCGCGCACGCCGCCGTCGAGGCGGCGGGGATCCGCCACGGCACCAGCCCGTGGCATCCCCAGCGATCGACCCTAGGTCGATCGCATGCCCCGGCGTCCAGCCGGGGCTTCCTTGCGCGGCACACCGGCGGTCGAAACCCTAGGGTTCGACCGCCCCTCGTTCGATCCCCACGGGGATCCAACGATCCCCGTATCTAGGTCTCGATCGTCCCGGATCGTATGTTCATGTATATATCACAAATATATGCACATAAAATCATAGAGGGGTTTTATGATTTTGTACCTCGATTCGTTGTGCGGAGAAACGAATTAAAGGCGTTGAAGACCTTCGAATCTTCCTACGTATTCCTTGCACCTCGTTCGAACGTCTTGTGGGCGACGATCTATTGAACTCCTATGGATCTCCTTCAACTCTCAAGACTTATGATTGTATGTAAATTATGAAGGTCATGTAGTGCTTTTATAGGCTACGTAGGGGATCAAAAGGAGGTGTAATATTGGGCTTCCAATATTGATGATTAAATTGAGCCCAAGCCCAAGTCTATTAATCCTTATCAATATTAATTAATTTATTTTCCACTATATAAATTAATTGCACTCCCAATATTAAACCATATTATATCAAATAATATTTCTCCGGTAGTATTATTTATTCCGTGTATTTAAGATTTAAATATCCATGAATAAAATTAATTTATTGCTAATTAATTTATTCATCTCTTATATCCGAGAATAGTATCATTCAACCTTAATTATTGTGCGGAACAAATCCACTCATGAAGTTTACACAATAATTCCTTATGAACTCATCTCGGGGATATTATCAACCCTTCCGGGATACACTTTCCCGTCAAGTATTCACGGCATGTCATATATAAAATATAGCAACCCAATTTTACCGGTAATTAACCCAATAATTAAATCGGTTAATTCCTTTGGAAAATCAAGGTCTCTTATATTAAATATACACACCCGCAATCGGGGATTAACAATAAAATACTCTGAGATTTAAATCAATTATCAAAGGCAATCCTAATTGATAAATCTCAAGCGATCCTCCCAATACACCAAGTGTACAAGTGTGATAAAATAATTAAGATAAATTATTTTCTCTTTCACACAACGACTATACCGATGGATTGGTCCGTGTCCATCTAGGTCGTTAGCAACTATTTGATTAAATACGAGTAACCGATAGTATGATCTTCTGTGTGTCCATACACACCATACTAACTACAACGTATAAAATCCAGGACTATGATTTGCATAATTTAATTAATAATAATTAAATGCAAATAATTGTTTATTAATTTAATAGATTAAATGCTATGATCGGGAGTTTATCGATACTTAAATCTAGACATTAAGTACACAACTCCAACACAATGAGCACGGAGGCAGAGATCTAAATTGGGTTTGGTTGATTTATCGGTGTTTTAGAATTATTTGAGACTTGGGTTGTTTTATTTTAGTCTACTCTCGTTGGATTTTGGATATTTGGTGTGTTTTAGGTTTTTGTGCTTGTTTTAGATTATTGTACTTGTTTTTGGAGTTTGTTTATCTCGTGAATGTGAAATATGTGAAAAAACAGGTTGTAAATAGGTTCTCGGGGGAAGGGCGGGTCGATTTTATAAGTTATTCGTAAGGTAAATATATAACATTTTGCTAAATAAGTTTAGTGAAGAGTTCTAGTCCAACTGGTGTGCCCCATTTGAATATCCGGGTTGAAATCAATAGGTTAGGGGCTCGAATCCTAGGAGCCCCGTTTTATTTTATTTTTTTACCCGGTTAACCGTGTTACCGGTATTTTTTTTTCAATAAATCGAGCTACACGGTCACTGTTACCGTGACCGTGTTACCGGTACACGTGACCGTGTTACCGGTACCACCGTGTAGCAGAGGGCAGAACCCGTTTTTTCACCTGCTTTTCACCTAAATCAATCAAAACACACACCAATTAACCACTTTTCACCAAAATCAATCAAAACACACATAAATCAAGTCAAATAGAAAACAAATCAATCCGAAAACGTACAAAATCAATCAAAATACAAATCAAATGTCTACTAGTTGAAGGAAATCTGGCATGACTTGGATCCTCGCTCAAACAATGAGATTCTTTGGTGCGCATCAAGCTTTTCCTGCTCAGAGAAACTATAACGGGGGAATCCGTCTATGTCCATCCTCTCAAGTACAAAATCATTCCTCAAAATATATCTCACCATGTCAAAACCGCTATCATCACGAAAACCGAATTTATCAATTCTAACAGTTCTTAGATGTAATAAGATGCACAAAGGCACTCGTTCCGGCTCTCTATAGGGCATCAAGGTTGAGCGAAGCTGATGAAAAAAACAAGGATGCATATAAAAAACATATAGAGCTGCAGAATATGTAAAAAGATAAATTGTAAAAGCTAACTCCACTCACAACAAGATCTTCAAGATTATCACCAACTTCGAGGAACTTAGCAATAAAATGCCACTGAGCGTTCATATTAAGTACGAGTTTGGTTAAATTAACAAACTTTGGCACTAAACTCGTTCCTACAATGTCAACCAGCTGCAAAAAAAATCATATTTAAAACCACAAGCAGAGTATATAATTAAGTATGAAAAAAAATTAGAACAATTCAAAAATCAGAACGTACCTTCTCTTGAAAATAGCTTGAGATGTTTAGGTACCTCACATGGCAAAGAGAACTAAGAAATGCTCTCGAACAGTCATGCTCGATGCAATCGATGTGACAATCATGCCAATATCCATTCAACTTAATATCCGCTTCAATTAAGGAGGACATGGTCTTCCTCGAACTTTTGGCATACTCCAAATAACAACCATTCACCTTAAGATATACGAGGGCGGGAAGATTTAGTATCAACATCTCATCATCATAGTATAGTTCGCGACTCGAGGAGAAATCAATGTTCAGCATTTTTATTGTGGGTGAAGATATAATAAAGCAACCCAAGTTCGTTTCTTCCTCCCTATAGAAATCATCGATGATCAGCTCCTCAATCACAGGACAACCAGAAAGCAAGTGAGGGAGGGAATCCTTATCCTCATAATCGACATTACTGAGATCAAGCTTCTTGAGGCAAGGCAAAAACACCTCCCCACTAGAGGGGATCACTCCACAATTATTTAGCTTCAAGTCGACGAGAGTCTTGCACATGAAGAGAATTCTTGGCAAACCGCACGCGATATACTCCTTGTAGTCTATATCACCGAAATTAAGGTACATATTTCGGACGTTGCGCTTGAGGGCGTGGATAATCAATGTCTCCAGTCGATACGAGCTGCCCTCCACATTGGAGATGCTAAAAGTATTCAGGGGTTTCGCTTCGTGCATCGATATAACCCTGTCTATGATGTCCAAATGCGTAGAGCTGCGAAACTCTAAATTTGGGACGAGGGCCCACAAAAACCTCCATCGTCTCGCGAGAACGCTGGTGCGCACGGAGAGGTTCGTCGGTAGGAAAGAGAGGACATGATGCAGGATCTCATCTGGTAATCCGCTTAGCATATCCATGTTTATTTTTCTCAACTTGAAGCCCTCCTGCAAAAATGAATAACAAAACTCAAAATTTAAAAAAAAAAAAAAAAAAATGACCGTGTTACCGGATAACCGGGTCCGTGTTACCGGATAAAAGCCCACCATGTTACCGAGATTTTTTTGTCACTGCCCGGTAACACGGTAGGCAAGCAACACGGTGACCGAGAAAATCACCACCGTGTTGCCAAGAACAGCGACCCAAACTCAGATTTTTCAGAATTTTCACGAGCAATTTAACACTGAATTTCGGTTCTAAATCAACTAAAACACAATAAGGAACTCTAATACACTAAAATCTTAGCAATTAACGCATCAAATTGAACACATTATTGAAAAAAAAATCAAATTTTCGAAATTGAAAAACTAGGTTTCGGCACTAACCGGAGCTTGAATCGGCCATTGTTGCTCTTCTTGTTGTTCGTTGTTGTCTGCCATTGCGATTCGCCGGAATTGAAGTGGCCGGATTTTTCTTGATTCTCAAAAATGGGCGGCGGTTGGGGTGGCGTCGAAGAGAGAGAAAGAAAATTTCTTTTTTGGTTTTTTTACATTTTATTGTGTTTTGAAAAAGGGTTTAGGTTAAGTGTATAGAATATTTGTGAGGTTAATATATAAACTTCTTCTAATTATATTCAGTGAAGAGTTCTAGATCAAGTGGTTAGCCCCCTTTGGAAAATCGCGTTGAAAGCAGCAGGTCAGGGGCTTTTACCGGTTACACGGTAACCCGGTTACCCGGTTAGCCGTGTTACCGGTATTAGCCGTGTTACCGAGTAATTTTTTTTAATAAATCGAGCAATTGCCTTCTACCGTGTATGACCTTCCACCGTGTAGTCTACCGTGTAGCCCACCGTGTAGCTTAGAAAATATTTGGTTTTTTATGAATTTGAAGCATTTCTCGAGCATTTTTGTTGTTACGTTAAGCATGAAACATCATTTTAAACACTAGATACATCCAATAAACATCATAAAACAACAAATATAGGACTACAAATAGGAAATGCCTTCTACCGTGTTGGACCTTCTACCGTGTACTCCACCGTGTAGCCTACCGTGTAGCTTAGAAAATATTTGATTTTTTATGAATTTGAAGCATTTCTCGAGCATTTTTGTTGTTACGTTAAGCATGAAACATCATTTTAAACACTAGATACATCCAATAAACATCACAAAACAACCAATATAGGACTACAAAGATGAGATGCTTGGAATGTTGACCGTTTTTCGAACTTTCTACTAATATTGTCATAATCTTATCAACATAAGTAATAAATTGTTCATGCGTAATCACTTAATTCGTCAAATTCAATAATTGATCATGTTTTTTGAATCATTTTGATTATTAAAATGATGTTTTACACTACAAGAACAAGTTAACAATCGAAAAATGCCTTAAAATCAATGAAAAATCAAAACTTGTTCTAAACTACACGGTCACCACCGTGTAGCCGGGTAACACCGTGTTACCGAGTAATTGCCCAGAAAACTGACCGAACAAATCTTGGCTACACGGTTAGTGTTACCGTGACCGTGTTACCGGTACCACCGTGTAGCAGAGGGCAGAACCCGTTTTTTCACCTGCTTTTCACCTAAATCAATCAAAACAAACACCTATTACACCAAAATCAATAAAAACACACATATTTCACCTAAATCAATCAAAACACACCTAAAATAGTTTAATTATTTTACAAATTATATTAAATTAATAAGTTAATATATTATAAATAATTTTAAAAAAATTTGACGGGATTTATTTAGTTAATATCAAAGCTAAACCTGCAAATCAATCTCAATACACATACCAATCAGTCCAAACACAAGCACACAAAAAAGTCTAAAATCATCCAAAATACAAATCAATCGACTCGATGACTCAAACTGAAGATTTTTCGAGCGACATATCGGCGATACTTCATCAAGTACGCGTCGTCGATTTCTTTACCCCGGTGAGTGAGGTACTTGTTGACGAGACGATCCAGATACATGCACACGTACGGGCCGTAGTTGTTGTTGTCTTCTTGTGGGTTCGATGAAATAAGTTTGTACCCTCCCAAAATCCTGCAGCTACCAAGAGACGAGGCAACAACTCCAACAACGGAGTTAGTACAGCAGACTTGGCAGTTACCTCCGGACAACAGTGCCACAACGAGTCGTACAACTGTATAGTCCAGAGGTCCAGGTCAATCCGTAACGTGATCCAATGTTGCCCGGTATTACACACCGTTATCACCTAAAAAAATAAAAAATAAAATAAAACGTTATTTACAATTAAATTAAAATATTAAATTGAATTAAAAAAATAAAAATGTACGGTTCTTTAAATTACCTCTCGTGCATATTCCCAACTCTCGTGCCTATCGTCTCCCGTGATGTATTTCAGCATGTAGTCTGGCAGTGCCCATGACTCATATTTCTTCTCCAAGATCTTTCTCCTTGCATGTGCTGTCGGCACCTTAATCATAGCGTACTGGGTCCTCATCGCGTCCTGTTAATTAAAAATAAATTTAAACGATTAGTATTAGGAAAATGATAAAAAAAAAACGTGTATTTGATAGGATGATTGGATCTTACGAAGAACTCGGTACACAAGAGTATAGTCTTCTTTGGAGTGACTTCATCTTTTAAACCTTTGTTCAGCTTTATCTTGTCCCGCAGGTACGTAATGTACATGTCAATCTCCTGAAAAATATACATATCACAGTTAAGCACAATTTAATAAACATTATAAATATCAAAGTTTAACTACAAATTAACTTACCATGTTCGAGTACCAATGATGTAGTGACTCAATCAGGCCGAAGTACTTCTGGTCCAGAGTGACTCCGTTGAAAGGGATATAGACACTCAATCCATGTCCGTCACGACGGAACATCGAATAGAGCCCCCTAACCTTCTTGCTGCCAGACGGTGTGAACTGCGCGACGTACGGGCTCCGAAGAGCTGCCGAGGGCCTCCTCACACGGGTTCCGAGACTACTCTCGGCGACATCATCCTCCTCCTCATCAGCCCCAAGTTCTTTCTCCTCTACCGACAATGCACCCTCATTTTCGTGTTCATTTTCCACGGGAGATGTCATCTTGAACAACTCGACCTGAGACCCAGTCGGAAAAAAAGTCTCTGCATCATTGATAACCTGCGTTATATCAGCCCCAGTCGGTACAGTAAAACCAGGATCATACTCTGGCCGATCATACTCAGGCTGATAGACAGGAGTCGGATGGAAGATGTGTTGGAGTGGTATACTTAATGTCTAGATTTGAGTATTGTGAACTCCTTGTACACTTTCATTTGCCTATTAAATACGAACATTCATTTGCTTTTAATTATTGTTAATTAAATTTATGCAAATTATAGTTCTGGATTTTATACGTTGTAGTTAGTATGGTGTGTCGGGCCCACACAGAAGATCATACTATCGGTTACTCGTATTTAATCGAACATATGCTCACGACCTAGATGGACACGGACCAATCCATCGGTATAGTCGTTGTGTGAGAGAGAAAATAATTTGTCTTAATTATTTTATCACACTTGTACACTTGGTGTATTGAGCGGATCGATTGAGACTCATCAATTAGGATTGCTCGGCGATAATTGATTTGAGACTCAGTGTATTTTATTCTTAATCCCTGATATTGTTGCGGGTGTGTATATTTAATATAAGTGACTTTGATTTACCAAAGGAATTAACCGATTTAATTATTGGGTTAATTACCGGTTAAGTTGGGTCACTATATTTTATATATGGCATGCCGTGAATGATTGACCGGACAGTGTATCCCGGAAGGGTTGATAATATCCTCGAGATGAGCTCATAAGGATTTATTATGTAAACCTCGCGAGTGGATTTAATTCCGCATAATAAATAAGGTTGAGTGGTACTAGTCTCGGATAAAAGAGATGAATAAATTTATTAAGCAATAAATAAATTTTATTCATGGATATTTATATCTTAAATACACGGAATAAATAATACTACCGGAGAAATATTATTTGGATATAATATGGTTTAATATTGGGAGTGCAATTAATTTATATAGTGGAAAATAAATTAATTAATATTAATGGGAGATTAATAGATTTGGGCTTGGGCTCAATTTAATCATTAATATTGGAAGCCCAATATTCCACCTCCTTTAGATCCCCTACGTAGCCTATAAAAGCACTACATGGTCTTCTCTATTCTCATAAGGTTGAAGATCATAATTCTTCTAGAGAGAGAAAGTAGAGAGAGAAGTAGATCCATAGAGCTTGGAGGATCGTCGCCCACCCGACGTTCAAGCTAGTGCAAGGAATACGTGGGAAGATTCAAAAGGTCGTCTTGAATTCGTTTCTCCGAACAACGAATCGAAAGGTACAATATCTAAACGCCCTTGATAATTGTTCGATTTTGGATTTATCGAGAATACCGTAGAACGCAAGATCCGAGGTACGAAACCGGGAAGGAGGACGAACGCGTGGTGGTGGCGAAGCCACCGGACCACGGCGATCGCCCACCTAGGGTTTCGGTGGGGATGGGTCGAACCCCGGCTGGGAGCCGGGGACGCGATCGATCATCGCGATCGATCGCGAGCCGCGAGGGCTGGGCCCCGCGGCTGTCCGCTGGTCGGACCGACACCCAGCCGCGGCGAGTCGCCGGACTCGCCGCAAGGGGCTGCTGGGCAGCCCCGGTCGATCGCCGTGAGCGATCGACCCCTTCGATCGCGAGCCCCGCGTGCGGGGGCTCGGGCTGGGCGTGCGCGAGGCTTCGGCCTCGTCGTGCGTTCGGCTCGTGCTCCGGCTCGTACGTGATGCTCGTGTGATCTCCGGCGGATGGTTTTGATCGGGTTATTGGTTTCCGCAAATTTAAATAGCCCGGGATATCGAATTCCAACAATTGGTATCAGAGCGTGGTTTACGTTCGCGGTATTTTCGATAAAATTGTTCTACCTTGCAGGGTTCCGACTATTATGGCTTAATTTATTATTCGTTTAATTTATTTTGTCATGTATGTTGGATTGATTAAACTCTCGGACATGTCGAGATTCGTTTTTGGTGGTGAATGCTTGTAATAGTAAAAATTCGGGGGTTGACCGAATTTAGGATTTATTATTACGTTCTACTTTTTCCGGAAAATGTATAGGGTCGATTTCATGTATAGAATCGATACCGGATAGTGTAAAATTTATTTTGTAATTTATTTTGCGTTGGATCGATGCCGAAACGACCGCCGGAGAAGACGCGTGACGAAGGAGATGACGTGAGGGCAACGGGACAAGGATCGACCATCCCCATGGTCGATCCCATGAGGATCGATCGATCCGTGCATGGAGGCGCCGCCGGCGATGGTGGCCGGCCACCTCCTAGGCGTGGGTCGAGGGTGGTCCGGGGATCCCCACCCCGGGCTATCCCGGTCCGGTAATTTACTTTCGTAATTAGTTCGGATTTTTCCTATTTGAGTATTCCTATTTTTGGGAATTCTCATGGATTAGGAAAAGGATTAATTGGAATTAATTTTATTTCCTTATTCTATTATGGAAGTCTACTAGAGTATTCCGAGTTCTACTTGGAATAGGATACTAGAGATTTAATAGAATTGGAAAGGAATAAAAGTTAATTTAGGATTGATTTATTTCCTAATTGATTATTCCTATTTTATGGGAATTTTCATAGTAATGGAAATTAATTAATCTTGAAATGTAGAAGAGTCCCAAGTTATTTTATTTCCTTATTTCATTATGGGAATCATCTAGAATATTCCAAGTGGGTCTTGGATAGATTATTCTAGAGATTTAATGAAGTAGAAAAGGAAAATAAAATAAATAAAAATATTAATAATATTTAATTTTATTTTTGATTTATTCGATTGACTTAATTTTCGAATTAAGTATCTTTTGGATTTATTAAAAATAAATAGATTTAAATATTGGACATTAATATTCTCGTCACATGAAGCATTCAAGAAACGAAGACTAAAGACTAGAAGATGCGTACGGAGATGAAGTAAAGCCATAATAGTCGGAAAATAATATTCTAGTAATTATTTTGACTATGTGATAATACTATGTGCTTTATTACATGTATGCATGCTATGTGTGTTTACTTTTATGCACTAGATAGCGTATCCCTTTATTGTAAAAAGCTAAGTGGGAGAGGGTATGGAAACATACCCATGGTCTCCATTGCTGCTCTCTTGGTGACTTTTATAAACTTTTGAAGTTTATATAGATAGGTCATTGGAGGAGAGTTCTTGTAATTCCTCTTACGAGAAACATTGATTAAGTTCATCAAACAATGCCTAATTTGTCTTTCCAAAGCTGATTTCAAGTCGACTCATTCTCACCCCGGGGAGTGGAATGGAGCCAAAGCCACTTGGTCATGTCGAGGACACAAATTAGAGGCAGTCGTACCATTCTTTGATAGATGGATCGATTTTCTGCTCGGCTCCCTCATTTATGAGAGATAGGGTTGTTCGCATGGTGAATCACTGGTTAGAAACTTCGAGTTTCACTTATGATTCTCCGCGTCTTGATTTACAAGATTAAATGGTTCAAGTAATTGGATTTCAATTGTATAAGTCTTTTGGTGTAGTAAACGTCCACACTATCGTGGCTTGCTATATCGAATGGGACTTTAGATCGATTGATGTAGACAGTTATAGAAGGGAGTAAGGGATCCGTGTGTCAACGTAAACGTCCACACTATCGTGGCTTGCGGTGATATACGAGTCTCAAACAAACTTCTTAGTACTGAGTGATGGTTAACACTTAGGTACGCTTCATAGTATTCCTCCCATCGAGGTAACGCTATTGATGATGTACGACCGAAGGAAATCTAATTGCTAAATCATTTGGGTGGGTAAACGTCCACACTATCGTGGCTTGCTTTAACCTGATGGGATTTTAGATGTGATTAGTGATTTAATGATATTATTTGAGGGAGATAATATCGGACATTAAATTGTTTGTTTGTTTTATGTGCTTATAGGTTAGAGAATGACTGTGACCCCACTTTGTGATATACTTAAAGATGAAAACTCACTGGTTCCATATAGTACTGATTGGAAAAGAAATCTGGACAATGTTCAGACTGTTGAGCCTTCCGAATCCACTATTGTCCCAACTGATGAGGACATTGAAAATGACCTCAAGGAGATGTTAGGACACAGTAAGGAAGCCGGACTAGAGGTGATTGACATACTCATCAAGTTTAGTCCCCTTGAGGAATCGCGTAAAAACGATTTCAAAAGAACTGAACTGATAAGTATGATCAGAGAATCACAAGCTCTAGTGGCCGAGTTGGAAGTGCAAGCAAAGAAGCCCAGTGGTTTTGAATCACGGATTGGGAAGAGCAAGCCGCGAGGCAAGTGCTTTCGATGCAAGCAGTCTGGGCACTGGAGGTCTGATTGTCCTCTCATCAAAGGTACGAAATTTTCCTTAGTCACCGAAACATTGTCAGTGGTGTTATCTACCAGCACCTGGTGTGTAGATACGGGGGCCACTGATCATGTATGCAATTCATTGCAGGGGTTCCAGGAAACCCGGAGACTTAGAGAGGGAGAGATCGTGGTCTACATGGGCAATGCCGCGAAGGTAGCGGCTGTTGCAGTGGGAGACGTTCACTTACGCTTCAGTAGTGATAGGGTTTTAGTATTACAAAATTGTCTTTATGTACCCAACTTTAGAAAGAATTTAATTTCGGTTTCTAAGCTTATTTTGAATGGATTTCTGTTTCTTTTGACCACTCTGTGATCATAAGAAGAAACAGTGAAATTATCTGTTCTGGTACATTGGTGGACGATTTGTATGTGCTAAATTCTGAGTCTAACACGATGCAACTAACCGAGAGTAATAACACATCTACGAACACCAATAAGAGAAAGGAACCTTCTAGGATGAATCAATTATACTTGTGGCACTTGAGGATGGGTCATATTAACTCAAATAGAATTCAAAGGTTGAAATCTGATGGTCTCATCAGTGGTGTTGAAGGAGAGGACCTTCCAACCTGCGAATCCTGTTTAGAGGGAAAGATGACCAAGCGTTCTTTTTCTGGTAAAGGACGAAGGGCTGAACAAGTATTGGATTTGATTCACTCTGATGTATGCGGACCTATGTCTACTCAGGCAAGGGGAGGGTACGAGTATTTCATCACTTTCACTGATGATTACTCAAGGTATGGATTTGTATACCTGATGCGCCGCAAGAGCGAATCCTTTGACAAGTTCAAGGAATTCAAGGCTTATGCGGAGAACCTTCAAGGTAAATCCATTAAATGCCTGCGATCTGATCGCGGAGGCGAATACCTGTCTGGAGAATTCAAGGCATACTTAGCAGAGAATGGGATTGATTCCCAAATGACATCACCATATACTCCCCAGCAGAATGGTGTGTCGGAAAGAAGGAATAGGACTCTTATGGAGATGGTGCGTTCAATGATGAGTTACTCGGACTTACCTACAATGTTCTGGGGATATGCCTTAGAAACAGCAGCGCACATTCTAAACTTGGTTCCATCTAAAACGGTTCCTTCAACACCCATGGAACGATGGAGCGGGCGGAAGCCTAGCTTGAGACACGTTCGGATCTGGGGGTGCCCTGCACATGTGTTGAAGGTAGGTGCCGATAAATTAGAACCTCGTACTGAAGTGCGATTGTTTATAGGATATCCTAGAGGAACAAAGGGTGGCATGTTCTATAGTCCTACGGACCAGAAGATCGTTATAAGTACTAACGCTCGGTTCTTAGAGGAAGACTATGTCATGGACCACAAGCCCAAAAGTGACATAATACTTGATGAGTTAAGAGGTAACAAGGAAGACTTAGATACAGCCGAACCGAGTATAGATACACCACTAGAATCTGCACCTGACACTATCACTATTAATACACCGGAACGCCGTCGTAGTGGGAGGGTTGTTAAGCAACCAGACCGATGGATTGGACTGGGTGAGTCTTCGGACTCTGGACCTGGAGTTCATGAAATCGATCCCTGGACCTATGATGAGGCGGTACAAGATATAGATGCGCCTTCTTGGAAGAAAGCGATGAAATCCGAAATAGAATCTATGGATTCTAATAAAGTCTGGGATCTTGTAGAACCACCAAGCGGCGTAAAGCCAATTGGGTGTAAATGGGTCTACAAGAGAAAGAGAGGATCTGACGGAAAGGTTGAAACCTTTAAAGCTCGGCTTGTTGCGAAAGGATATACTCAGAAAGAGGGAATCGATTATGAGGAGACCTTCTCGCCGGTAGCCAAGATAAAGTCGATCCGGATTCTCTTATCCATAGCAGCTCATATGGATTATGAGGTGTGGCAAATGGATGTCAAGACAGCTTTCCTAAATGGAAGTCTTGACGAGACGATTTATATGAAACAACCAGAAGGATTCATTGCTGAGGGGCGAGATCATCTAGTGTGCAAGCTTAATCGATCCATTTATGGATTAAAACAAGCCTCGAGATCGTGGAACCTGCGGTTTGACGAAGTAGTCCAATCTTTTGGATTTAGTCAAAGCATGGACGAATCGTGTGTGTATTGGAAACGTGATGGGAAGAAGGTGGTGTTTCTCGTGCTTTATGTAGACGACATTCTTCTCATTGGCAACAGTGTGAAAATGTTATCAGACATAAAGGGATGGTTGTCTAGACAATTCGATATGAAAGATTTGGGAGAAGTCGGGCATGTTCTAGGGATCAAGGTTATAAGGGATCGCCGGAATAGAACATTGTACCTATCCCAGCAATCTTACATAGACACGATTCTGGCTCGTTTTAACATGCAAGATTCCAAGAAGGGTGAGCTACCCTTCAGTAAAGGAACTTATCTTTCTAAGGAAATGTGTTCTCGAACACAAAAGGAGAAAGATGAAATGAAAGCAGTTCCCTACGCTTCGGCTGTGGGAAGCTTAATGTATGCAATGTTATGTACGAGGCCTGATATCTGCTATGCAGTTGGCGTAGTGGCGAGATATCAGAGTAACCCTGGAAAGGCTCATTGGACTGCCGTAAAGAGCATTTTCAAGTATTTGCGAAATACTAAGGATTATGTTCTAAGTTACGGGGCAGACAATCTGATTCCTTTGGGTTATACGGATTCGGATTTCCAAGCTGATAAGGACCGGCGAAAGTCGACATCAGGCTATGTGTACACTATGGGAGGTGGAGCCGTATCATGGAGGAGTGTTAAGCAAAAGTGCATTTCAGACTCTACCATGGAAGCTGAATATGTTGCAGCCTCAGAGGCAGCGAAAGAGTCAGTTTGGTTCCTTAATTTCCTCCAGGACTTAGATGTGATTCCGAGTTTGCCCAAGGCTATGACAATTTATTGTGATAATAGCGGTGCAGTGGCAAACAGTAAGGAACCACGGTCCCATAGTGCTATGAAACACATAGAGCGCAAGTACCACCTGATTCGAGACATCGTCAAGAGGGGCGATGCGATAGTCACCAAGATAGCTTCGGAGGACAACCTAGCGGACCCTTTTACCAAGATACTTCCTAAGGAAGTTTATTTCAAGCACTTGGAGGGTTTGGGAGTCAGAAGTTTGGAGGATAAGACTAGACCTTAGTATAAGTGGGAGATTGTTGGAGTGGTATACTTAATGTCTAGATTTGAGTATTGTGAACTCCTTGTACACTTTCATTTACCTATTAAATACGAACATTCATTTGCTTTTAATTATTGTTAATTAAATTTATGCAAATTATAGTCCTGGATTTTATACGTTGTAGTTAGTATGGTGTGTCGGGCCCACACAGAAGATCATACTATCGGTTACTCGTATTTAATCGAACATATGCTCACGACCTAGATGGACACGGACCAATCCATCGGTATAGTCGTTGTGTGAGAGAGAAAATAATTTGTCTTAATTATTTTATCACACTTGTACACTTGGTGTATTGAGCGGATCGATTGAGACTCATCAATTAGGATTGCTCGGCGATAATTGATTTGAGACTCAGTGTATTTTATTCTTAATCCCTGATATTGTTGCGGGTGTGTATATTTAATATAAGTGACTTTGATTTACCAAAGGAATTAACCGATTTAATTATTGGGTTAATTACCGGTTAAGTTGGGTCACTATATTTTATATATGGCATGCCGTGAATGATTGACCGGACAGTGTATCCCGGAAGGGTTGATAATATCCCCGAGATGAGCTCATAAGGATTTATTATGTAAACCTCGCGAGTGGATTTAATTCCGCATAATAAATAAGGTTGAGTGGTACTAGTCTCGGATAAAAGAGATGAATAAATTTATTAAGCAATAAATAAATTTTATTCATGGATATTTATATCTTAAATACACGGAATAAATAATACTACCGGAGAAATATTATTTGGATATAATATGGTTTAATATTGGGAGTGCAATTAATTTATATAGTGGAAAATAAATTAATTAATATTAATGGGAGATTAATAGATTTGGGCTTGGGCTCAATTTAATCATTAATATTGGAAGCCCAATATTCCACCTCCTTTAGATCCCCTACGTAGCCTATAAAAGCACTACATGGTCTTCTCTATTCTCATAAGGTTGAAGATCATAATTCTTCTAGAGAGAGAAAGTAGAGAGAGAAGTAGATCCATAGAGCTTGGAGGATCGTCGCCCACCCGACGTTCAAGCTAGTGCAAGGAATACGTGGGAAGATTCAAAAGGTCGTCTTGAATTCGTTTCTCCGAACAACGAATCGAAAGGTACAATATCTAAACGCCCTTGATAATTGTTCGATTTTGGATTTATCGAGAATACCGTAGAATGCAAGATCCGAGGTACGAAACCGGGAAGGAGGACGAACGCGTGGTGGTGGCGAAGCCACCGGACCACGGCGATCGCCCACCTAGGGTTTCGGTGGGGATGGGTCGAACCCCGGCTGGGAGCCGGGGACGCGATCGATCATCGCGATCGATCGCGAGCCGCGAGGGCTGGGCCCCGCGGCTGTCCGCTGGTCGGACCGACACCCAGCCGCGGCGAGTCGCCGGACTCGCCGCAAGGGGCTGCTGGGCAGCCCCGGTCGATCGCCGTGAGCGATCGACCCCTTCGATCGCGAGCCCCGCGTGCGGGGGCTCGGGCTGGGCGTGCGCGAGGCTTCGGCCTCGTCGTGCGTTCGGCTCGTGCTCCGGCTCGTACGTGATGCTCGTGTGATCTCCGGCGGATGGTTTTGATCGGGTTATTGGTTTCCGCAAATTTAAATAGCCCGGGATATCGAATTCCAACAAGATGTTGTCGGTGTGAATCGGTGGGAAGGGAGCGAAGAGACCCTGAAAATCACGCAGCCCCCTCGGTGGCGAAAAATGACCGTTATCTCCAACGGTCGAGAATATCTGGGTCGGTGTGCGATAGCTATCGTCAATGATTTGCTGCTCGTACTGGGGCTGCTGCTCGTACAGGGGCTGCTGCTCGACCTGAGGCTGCTGCTCGACGTGGGTCAACTCGGCATGGGTCGGCTCGACAAGTGGCGTTCTGCGATAACGATCAAAATCGTGTGCCCAGTCCCCACACGAAACCCTGACATCAACATCAACTAACTCTTCGGGCTCCGAGTCCTGAAAGCGAGGAGGCACGCTGATAGAATGCCGAGCAGCCGGAAAACCGCCCTGAGATGCATTAGAAGGGCAGGGGCGACTCCGAGAGTATCGTCTGCGACCGAAAAACCCCCGAAACTGCTCCATAAGACTGTCGTTGCCCTCATTCTGTATCCTCCTCATCCGGGCAGTCAATCGGCCCATAAATCCCGTCTCAGACTCATCGTTGAGGATCTTGTGGAGCTGTCGATCAATGCGTCGATCAGTACTGTCATCTGAAGCCTCAGGTGCCTCAGGTGCCTCATGTGCATCAGCTGCAGGAGAGGGCTCTCGTCGGGCTCGATGAGATGCACGCTGAGATGCATGCCGCTCAGCAGATGAATCGGGTGTCCTGTCATCACGCGTGCGTCGACTAGTCTGAGGGACATCGCCCGTAATCTTGTCCATTGCCTTGGACATGCGTCCGGCCACACGCGCTATCAAACTCGACTTCTTCTTCTTCACCGGTTCTGCAGCCTGTGCCCCTCTCGGAGCATGTCCAATCCTAGCAGGAGCAACGTACCTCACTTCATCTGCTCCTCTGTTAAGGAACGAAGTGTAGTACTCAGTGCTCGCCTCCTTGCGTGTCGGCTCTAGAGTCGAGAGGACCACAAGCTGAAAACAAATGAAAATTAATTTATTAAGCATTAATTAAAGGAAATAAATAATTTAAAACATTAATTTCACAAAATTTACCTCATCGTCCTCGAAGAAATCAGTGAAATCGAGGGTTCATCCAATCGATTTCCAGTTCAAACCGAGGCCGCACAGTTTTCACCATCCGCACTCCGCAGACACGGCCCAGGCTCGGTATAGCCTCGTACGACCATAGTTGAAAGGCCCAAATTGGGTCGTAAACGTGGTATCCCCTCGAGTTAACCTGACCGGGCATCGTCGCAGCTATGGAGATGTAGTGCGACATGATCTGCCAGGAGTAGGATCCCCAGGGAAACGAATCCCATCCGGCAACATCCTCCACAAAAGCCCAAGCCCAAGCCCAAGTGTCGATCTTGGCATCGTCTCGGCCCAACAAGAAAAAATAGTACATCAACAAGTTGGACACCTTCAAGTAGTCGGTCGGGTCCTGACCCATACTCAGAGAGGTGAATCTCGTACGAAGATCTTTAAGGATCGTCGTCTGTCTGAAGTGTCTCCAGTAAACAGAGTCCTGAGAAACCGTGTGCGTGGTGGCCGAAGGATCAAATGCGTGACCACCAAATCGAAGTCCGGTAATCAGGGCATACTCCTGTGCTCGAAAGCGAATAGTCTGGCCCCGACGAAAAACCAATGCTCGAATGGAGGTATCGTCGGACTCACGATCTCCCGAGCTAGCAGGTGGTGCATCGCCATATTGGACCTTCCGTCCCTCTTAAGCCAGAGCAAATACCCGAAACAACTTTCCTTAAATGTCCGTAAAGCTGCTAGGGTAGGGTCGACGGACGTCAGCGTGTCTCTAATTTCCTTTAGTAATTCGAACCGATCGTACAAATTGAGGTTCTTCGACTTGTGTATGAACTCTGGCCTCTTCCAATGGAAGCCCTCCTGCAAAAATAAAGTTAAATAAATAAATATGACTTTCAATTAAATAACAAAACTCAAAATTCGAAAAAAAAAAAAAAAAAAAAAAAAATCATTCTATCCGGTAACACGTGTTACCGGATAACCGTGTTACCGGATAACCGGACCGTGCGGTAACACGGTGACCGAGAAATCTGACCATGTTACCGAGATTTTCTCGGTCTCTGCTTGGTAACACGGTGGTCTCGCTACACGGTCATCGCTATAAACGCTACCGTGTAGCGCTACCGTGTAGCGTGGAACAGAGAGCAAAACTCAGATTTTCAAGCAATTCCAAGAGCAATTAAACACAGAATTTCAATTCTAAATCAACTAAAACGCAATAAGGAACTCAAATACACTCAATGGCTAGCAATTAACACATCAAATTGAACACATTTTGGTGTGTGGGGGGACCGACGGGAGAAAAAAAAAAGGTGGAGGACCGATTTTTTTAATTCTTTTTTTTGTCTTTTTCTTGTATTTTAATGCTTTTGTTTTGTGTTTAAAAAAAGTGAGGGTAAGTTAGACATTTCAAGTAGAAAGTGTATGAAATACTCATGTTTTTTTGGAGTGTGTTAAAATACTTATACTTTTTATAAAAGTATCCATAAATCCACAACTCTCTTTTTTTAATTGTATCTTATGACATTGACCCCTAATTCCCTAACTCACTTTCATTTGATTAATTTCATTTTCTTAGCTTGATTCTATTTGCATTGTTAGTTATTTGAACAAACAAACAACATAGTTACCACAAAAGTGTTATAATACTACTTTCTATGTCTTAGAATAAATAATTCACTTTTTTATAATTTATAATAGAACTAAATTATCTTTTTAAGACAGAAAAATATTACTTTTGTCTCATTTTTATGATTACACTTCTTTTGTTATTTGTAAATAAAGTGTGACAATTGTTTTTCAACAAAAGTAGTATTATTAAAAGAAAATGACATGAATCATAATTTATGTTTCTTAGTGGAAATTCGGTGTAATGCGAAAAGTTCAAATGAAACACATTCAAATCCATCAAATTTTGACGCCGCTATTGTCGAGAATCCATAGGGTCATACCAAAATCAAACTCCTTGCAATGAACACTAAGAGCATCTCCAATGGTAGGTACAAATCTTACGTGTTAACAATTTGTACCTAGACATACCATTGTGAATCAAGTACAAACTGAGTGAAAGAAAAAGGAATATCAAATATTTATACTAAGTACAAATTTGATTGTGTCTTGTTTTGTGGGTCCATAAGAATAAAGAAAAAAAAATTGTAACTCAACCCAATGAGATTTTGAAGTACAAATTGGTAAATATAAATTTTTGTTGATATGTCAGATGACATGTCACAAAATTGTACTTATCTTTAGGTACACCATTGAAGATGCTCTAATGTGACTAATCCAATTGGAATAATTAAAAAATAGATCAATGTCAACATTCAAGCAAATTAGCTCCCTTGCACCTTTGGTAATAAAATAATTAGTTGACTTATTTAATTTGGTCAAACACAACTACTCCCTAATTAACCCAACAAATCATATTAATGAGATAGTAGTACTATTAAATAATTACTCCAGTATTTATTTTTTGTGGAAATATGAATCATTTTGTTTTTTTGTTTTTAAACAAGTATATTTATGAATTTAATTTCAAGTTGCCGTTGCGGATATCAATGCATTTATTGCCGTGCGATCAACCTCGTGATTCGTGACGTTATATTCTGCACTTTTTTTCTCTTTCTTTCTTCCAAACGAATTATTGAATTTTCTACCTGAACAAGAACGAGAGGATTTTTTTTAGAAAAAAATATTTCAGCTAATTTTTGTTGAAGTTCGATTTCTCAGTGAATTGATCGATCGAGATTTACCGTTTCAGTGCATTTAGAGATTAAGAATTCTGCGATGTCTGGACACTTGGATAGATTTGCGATGCCTTGTAAGTTGAATTTGTTCGAGATATTGATTGAATGTTCTTGATTTAGGGTTTTGTTTGGGTTTTGGGTTTAGGGTTTTTCTGTTCATCTTCTCGATTGGTCTTCATTCAATAGGTTTTGTAAATGGGGGCATTTATGTGTTTTTTTTTTTCTATTAATTTTTCTCAAAGCCAATATTTAGTTTGTTGTATATGTTTCTGTGTGTGGGATTATCACTTGGCACTAGTGGCCATTGAAAATTTGTAAAGAGTGTTGGTACTATGCATTTAGGAATGGATACATTATTTTTAAGAAGCTGAACAATATGTATCTGGATATATTTATGGTGCAACAGGCTTTGAGGGGTCATCTGGTAATGACGAGAGAAGAGAACGAAAGTCTGATTTTGAGAATTCAGAGGATGAAAGGAGGAGTAGAATTGGTACTTTGAAGAAGAAAGCACTAAATGCATCTTCAAAGTTCAAGCATTCTCTGAAGAAGAAGAATAGAAGAAAGGGTGATGGTCGGATTAGCTCGGTTTCAATTGAAGATATCAGGGACGTCGAGGAATTGGAAGCTGTTGAATCATTTCGGCAAGCCTTGATATTGGATGAGTTGCTACCAGGAAACCTTGATGATTACCATATAATGTTGAGGTTAATTTTCCTTAATTGTTGCTCAATTTAGTTTGTCACTCGAGAGTGTATTATCCATGTAAACCTTGCAGCTTGTTTTGCTTTTTCTATCTTTTAGCATCTTATGAATCAAAAACTCAGACACTGAGAGAGACGTGCCTGCAGGTTTTTGAAAGCACGGAAACTTGATATTGAAAAGTCAAAACTAATGTGGGCTGATATGGTTCAATGGAGGAAAGATTTTGGCACCGACACAATTATAGAGGTGAAACCGATAATTTCTCTACATGTGCATACATTTCATTCTGTTTTCTATTCTATTCGTCATTACGCAATAATCTGTTTTATTTGATCAGGACTTTCATTTCCAAGAGTTGAATGAAGTTTTGAAGTACTACCCTCAGGGCTATCATGGAGTTGATAAAGAAGGAAGGCCTATATACATAGAGAGACTAGGAAAAGTAGACCCGAACAAACTGATGCAAGTTACAACATTGGACCGTTATGTAAGATACCATGTGCGAGAATTTGAGAAAGCCTTCGCAATTAAGTTCCCTGCTTGTACCATTGCAGCCAAACGGCACATTGATTCAAGCACTACAATCTTGGATGTTTATGGTGTGGTATGTTTCACACTTTGATTTGCTTTATATCTAGCTCTCATGAATTTTAGCTCAATTGACATTAATTTTTATGTCGGGATTGGGTGGGCAAGAAAGATTCATTTAGTCTGTCTGCGTAGGACGTTTTATTTAGCATTATGTTATACTAACCTGATTTTTTTGCAGGGTTTTAAAAACTTTACCAAGAGTGCAAGGGAGCTCATTACACGGCTTCAGAAGATTGATGGCGATAATTATCCTGAAGTACATCCACTGGGCTATTAACTTAGTCAGTTTATGCTGCTCTGTAACTTTTAAGGTTGTAACTCATCCTTTTTTAATTTCAGACACTCCATCAGATGTTTATTATCAATGCTGGTCCAGGCTTCAGGCTACTGTGGAACACTATAAAGAATTTTATAGATCCTAAGACAGCTACTAAGATTCATGTATGTTTAGTTTTTGCCTATCACAATTTGCGAAATTTCTGTTTCTTTATCATTTATAATGTTCAATTATCTCTCTTTATTCTTTTTCGAATTTGTCACAGGTTCTGGGAAATAAATATCAGAACAAATTGCTTGAAATAATAGATGCCAGGTAAAAGGGGTGGATGTGAAAATTGTCTTCGTATGTAACCTTCATTAAAGTTGTTAGAATTGAGACCTTACTTTTAAATGTTACATGGTTATCAGTGAACTTCCAGAGTTCTTGGGAGGAATGTGTACATGTTCTGATCAAGGAGGCTGCCTTCGGTCTGATAAAGGACCTTGGAAGAATCCCGAGATACTAAAGGTCCTAACTTGCCTTGATTCTTCTACCTGATAAATAATGATCTTTTGATTATACTGAGTTTTTCTGGAGATATACCTAAATTCGAGAAAAATAGCCATACTTTGGAGTATGTTGTGTTGTTTACATGTAATATTTCATAACTTAATAATCAAATTTAATTTCCATTTTATATATATTCAACGTTGGCTTGTAGCACAGCACAAAGTGGGCTTGCTTATTCGAAAAAATGAGCCAATTCCAAATTACTTTGTTTAGCGCAATCTCAGTTTTAGCCCATTAAAGATCGTTTCAGTTTAATGATTGTTTCCTGTTTGGCTATTGATGCAGATGGTGGTTAATGGTGAAGCACGACGGGCCAGACAGGTTGTCAAGATTATCAACAGTGATGGGAAGGTTGTATATGCAAAGCCTCATTACCCCATGGTATGCGACTGTGTGAATATGGGGCCATCTTTTTCTTCACATTGTTCGATGCATTTTTTTATCTGTAATTTAAGTTAAAATATTCAATGACTGATCGTTATTGCAACAGTTGAAAGGCAGTGATACATCTACAGCTGAGTCTGGTTCTGAAGCTGAAGATTTGATGACCTCACCAAAATCCGGTAGAAATCATGCACATCTTAGGCTGACTCCAGTTCGCGAAGAGGTATGTTGAAGTCTTAAATAAGACTTTTCTGAATTTCATTTATATTTATCGTTTTGTGAGTTTTAGAATAAGACTATTTCAGTATTTCTAATGAGTAATGAGTAAAGGATGGATGAATATATCTTACTTGTTAGTACTTGTTAGATTATGATGAGGTATGTTTGATTTATTTGACAGGCTAGGGGTGTAGGGACAGCTGGCTATTATGGAAACTTTTCGGGATATGATGAGTATGTCCCCATGGTAGACAAGGCTGTTGATTCTGGATGGAAGAAGCAAACAGCCATAGAGAAACTCCAGCTGTCTAAAGGTGAATCTTGTAATAAAAGCTCTATGTTTGCGGTTTTACTTTTGACTATGCAAATCAATTTATGGTGCAATTAATCTACTACTGTCTCAAATTATCTGATTACTCTCTCTTTCTGTGTGTCTGTGAGAGTAAACTGTGTATATAATCCATATTTCTCCTTAATCATACTTTATTGATGGAGAATGTAAATAGGTGCCCACACACAAGTGTAGTAAGCAAGAAAGATATGACGAATCCTTATGTTTTATTTTAATCCAGAGATGTTTCCACCACGTGATTCTCCGAAGGGACCGGAAGGCTACCGTGCTCGATTTTTGGCTGCTCTTATGAACTTCATTATGATCTTTTATTTGTTTCTCCGTTCAATATCAAGCCCACTCACGAAAAAACTTGGTGATGCTCCAAATGATGAATTTGGCTCAACTCCCAAGGAGGACAGTAGAACGCTGTCACCGTCGATGCCATCTTTTACCGAAGCTGAGCTCTTGTCTTCGGTCGTAAAGAGGTTGGGTGATCTCGAAGACAAGGTCAATACTCTTGAAGCAAAGCCGTCTGAGATGCCCTATGAGAAGGAAGAACTGCTGAATGCTGCTGTTTACCGAGTGGATGCCTTGGAAGCAGAGCTGATTGCCACTAAAAAGGTACATTTATTTCAAAAGCAACTGTGAATATTTAAAACACTGTTGTGACATGAAAACAATAGTAATATAACATTATAACCACATTGCATTTAATTACATTGCTAAAAATGGTGAATGCTGATTCGCTTGCTTGTACTTTATGGAAATGAGGTTAGTTACAATTTTTTATGATATATTTTAGTTGCGAAAACTCCAGCTACCTTTCAAAATTTACAAAATACACTTTTGAGTTTTGAGATCTGTATCTATTTTGGAAGTTCACAGCCGCTCCTCATTAGGGGTATATTTGTGATACTTGGAGGGGTTCTTATTTCTTTTCTTTCCGTTTCCAATGCAGGCTCTGCACGAGGCCCTGATGAAACAAGAGGAGTTGCTTGCTTACGTAGACAGCCAAGAAGAAGCAAAGTACCAAGTAAGTGGTATTGATTTGTACTAGACCTTAAATAGAAAAGGATGTGCTTGCAATCTCTCCGGGTTTTTTGTACTAATTTGTGCTGACGTGTTTTTTTTTTTTCTGTCCAGAAAAAGAAATCTTGCTGGTAAAACCGCGGTAGTATTTGTGAGATTTTGATGATTGTGGGCACTCGCCATATCAAAGTCTGAAAGCTCACCGTGTAACATCCATCAGTCTTAAGTTACTGACTTTTGTAAAAAAATTATGATACTTGTATACACCTGCTGTGAGAAATTTTACCTAACATATTGGCACAAATTCTTTTGTTTAAAGTACTTGTAATTTATCATTGGATGATATTTGAAACTAATAGTAATAATATACTCGTTTCAAATTTAGTTATGGATGCTTGGAGTTATTTTTTCACTTGCATGGTTTTGCAATATTTTGATCAATTAAAAATGTGTTTTTTTTTTGCTTCTTTCGACAACCTCAGAGTTTTTTCTACTTTGGAAATTTCTCTGGCCAGTTTTTGTAAATACAATGAACTTCCGGGGTTGTTTTGTAATTATCACTAAATATATGAAAGAACAAATTGACTGCAAGTAAGAATTATGAATTGTCTTCAAGCTATAAACTACTGTAGTACTATATATTAATCGTTCGAACAGGAGGAGAACATAACGAGCCTGTCAAGAGGATTAGTGCTTGCTCTACAAATGGTTGCGCGTAAATTTCTGCTACAAACAGCAAATCGCGCAACTCAGTATTTACAGAGGGCTTAAAGTTTCAGGAAAAAAAACGAAAAAAAAATAACAAAAACCAAACATGTGTATATAGAGATGTGGGTGATGGTGTTTTGGGTGTTGGTCTAAAGGGAAACAAACAGCATCATCTTTACATGGATCAAAACACTATCATCTTTTTTTTAATTTTTTTTACAATTTTGTTTCAGTTTATGCTTCACTTAAAAAGCAAAGAACCTCTTCCTTCTCTTCTTCTTCTTTTCAAGGTAGGCCAGGAGCTCCTCTTGTCGGATCAGGGCATCGTCCAGACGCTGCAAAAGATTCACACCCGTCACATTACACTTTTTTGAAGGTTAGTTAGTTAGTTAGTTAGTTAGTTACCTTTTTGGTTGAAGAAAGCTCTTGTTCCAATGCACCTACTCGGTTGAGGGCATCATTCAACATCTCCCCCTTCTCTGGAGGCATAGTTGCCGGCTTCTTGACTAGAACGTTGACCTTCTCCTCGAGCTCGTTCATCCTCTTCATCATGATGAAGTAGTCCTCGTTGGATATGGCTGCAGGGGGCAAGCTGTAGGAGCTCCCATGTCCCTTGATCAGAGCATCGATGGAGCCGGATAGGGCAGCGTCCGTCAGTCTCTTTGGCACATTCCTTGTCATGCGGACCACAGCAACCACTCCCATCACGACTGCCATCACTCCGGTTATGAGGTGGCTTCTCTGCCCGTCTGAGTTCGGGCAAGTCTTTTCGTCATCTGTTGTGAAGTAGTTTGTTCATAATCATGATATTTATGAATGTAATGCATGGATTGATGAAAATGTACCTTTAGAGTGTTCAAAGTCGTTAGATTTTGCTGCTGTCGGGTAGGACTTGTCAACGGTGGTGGGTAGATTTGTAGCCGATTCGGTTGCCTGATGAGAGATTAAATTGAGTTGCTTACAATATTCTAATGGATAATTTATGTAATCTGAAGTTTACAGTGTACTTACGTCTTCGTTGACTGGAGAGAGTTGTGTACGGGACACGATATCAACCTTTGGAGGGTCGGTTTTCTCATCCATAAATGTGACGACCATTTTGTTCGACGAGCACTTGTGTTCACCGAGACGGACCATCTTGTGTGTATTCCAAATTTTAGACAAATATTTATACGGAAAAAAAAAAAAAAAAAAAACAAGGTATGCGATGCGGCTTGATGAGTTTATATATGTATATAAAACCTTCATAATTTCGACGTCGTTCCAAGGGCCCTTATCGGAGAGCATACACCCACCCTTATCTTCACAAGTGCATGTGCCACCCAAGAACTCCGGCAGCTCACTGATTAAAGATAAAGACAGATACAAATGATAAAACCTCTGATAATTAAGACAATTATTTTTTGTATACCCCCATGTTTGTGATTCTTCCAAAAACAACCCAATATTTTTCAAGATTACAAAAATGGCCACAATCGTCGATTCTGTCCTACATTTTACTTTCATTAGAAAAAGGGTTTAAGAAACAACCTGTCACATATTTGATATATATGAAAGTATTAATTCCCATTAACACCATAAAATCTGGATTTGTTCAGTCGAAACTCTCTCTTCTCTGTAATTTACAACTTCGTTTTTGCCTTTTTTGTAAATAACCAAATGTTCGGCAGTAGTATTGTAATTAAGCATTTTATGAAATGCACCCTTCAAGAGAGAAAATCTGTGTATTTTAGGAAAACTTGTAATTATCGAAAGATGACCGGATTTTTATGCAATTAGGATAAATATCAGGATAGCTTTTGTAATTCCCACATTTAGTTTTACCTTTCATCAATGACCTCTAGCAGCTTGCTCTGGTACTTGTTGCCCAAAACCTGTTAGCACAAATATCCAAAATCTAATTAATTCAACGAAAAAAGATGACACGACTATAGAGTATAATGTATCAAAAGATAGTTGCTTTACATGAATCTTGGCAGTAGTCTTTGGGTCGAGAAACGACTTTACGGTGTTCCACAAGAGCCTAAACCCGGACCCTGCATTAATAATGTACATGCGGCATAGGGTCTGAAAAACAAATTGAAAAAATCGTAAGAAAATCAACAACAAGATTAAGAAACTAAAATTTTAAAACAAAAATAGTACAAACGTACCTCGGGGTAATTATCACCATCGACTTTCTGGAGGCGCTGAATAAGTTCCCTAGCAGCCTTGTTGAAGTTTTTAAATCCCTGCACCAAAAGAACACGACTTTACGTTCACATATCGAACGAGAAAGGGGCGGTTAATTTGAAATGACGAATACGCCCCTACTCACCACTCCTTGGACATCCAAAATGGTGGTGCTCTGATCAATGTGTCTCTTGGCTTCGATGGAGCATGCTGGGAACTTATCGATAAAGGTCCTTTCGAATTCTTGGACATGGTATTTAAGGTAACGGTCCAAAGTCGTGACTTGCATGAGCTTGGTCGAGTCGACTTGGCCCAGTTTCTCGATGTAGACGGGCCGCCCATCTTTGTCGACACCGTGATGCCCTTGCGGGTAATATTTAAGGACCTCCTCTCTCTCCTTGAAATCAAAGTCCTACCAAAACACAGACGATGAAGAAAAACTATGGGATAATTGCAAAACCACCCCTCAGGTTTGATTTTATTCGTAAAAACACACACACATATAAAACAATATTTGAAAGTAGTACCTCCAAGATAGTGTCAGCACCAAAATCCTTCCTCCAATGAATCATATCAGCCCACATTAGTTTGGTTTTCTCGATATCGAATTTCCTGGCCTTCAAGAACCTTAGGAGGGTATTATAGTCATTGTGCTTAGCGGGGAGCAATTCTTCGAGGATGAGCGCCTGGCGCAGGGCATCGACGGCTTGTACCTCCTCGGCGTCGCGCTCTTCTTCGTCTTCGAACGAAACGGACATAACTCGACTACTGTTATGCCGACCTTTTTTGGTCAAAGAATGCCTGAACTTTGTGGAGGCATTTATGGCCACCTTCTTGAGAGACCCTAGCCTTGTTCTCCTCTCATCCTCTGATATATCTGTCGGTATATCAATCTTTTCGAGACCTGAAGATCATAAAATATATAATATTACCGATGATCATATGTACGAACAACAAAATTAAAACAGAGAAAAAACAGACTTGGCCTTAATGGTCGTTCTACAGGTCCTGTTGATCTGTTGTCGTCGCTCATGTTTGCAGTTCGTAAACTTGATCACGTAAAACGGTAAGAAAAAAACACGATCCAAAAGTCTCGAACATGCAGATATACCTACAACAACAATCAACAACAATAACAACGAAAACCTTATATGAATATATTTATATGATTTGAGGAATTGTATATATTGTTGTTAAATAAAGGAAAACAGAATGAAGAACATACAAAGGAGATCGAAGCAAAAAAGGCCAAAGAGAAATATGGAGGGCGAATAAGGAAGGATGGGAAAGTGAGTATTAATATGTGTGATCACACTTTATTACCAAATTAATGGTTCTCCATTATTTGTTCTCCTTCACCACAACCATTAATTGAACCTGCACGACTACAATTAATTATTTTTCGAATGTAATGTACTACTATACTACTTATAATATTATTGAATGTTTTCCATTTATGTTTATCACAAGTAGCAAAGATTGTGCAAGCCACTCCTTTCTAAGAGTACCTACTCAATCACTACAAAATCTACGAAGGAAAGTACATACTTATACACCAGACACATGACTATAGCTACTTTAGTTGAATGATATTAGTATATAGAATTACACTATACTGTAGATGAGTTTGTATAGTTGTAATTATTACTCCCTCCAATATTTTTTATTGGTCGTTTAAGCACTTTGTACAATTATTAATAAAGAAAAATTATACCTAAATTAACCTTATTTAATGACATTTAAAAGATAATTATTAGAGACCAATTACTTATTCATAAGTTATAAAAAATAGTTTATCATTTCTTTTCAAATGAAAATAAAAGTTTAATGATTATCTTAATTGATAATTGAGTATTAAATAAAAGTATTTATGGTAAAAATATGTAAAACGTCAAATAAAAAGTTATTAGTAAAAAATCCAAGAAAAACCATGAGCATTTATAAAAGATTGGAGGGAGTATATTAGATATAAATATTTGTGTGGTTGTTAGTGTGGAACTTCTTTTGTAAAAATAATTACTTTTTTTTGTAATAAAGGAAGTTGATCAACTCCTCTCCTCTAAAATAGATAGAATATAATAACAAAAGGTTAATAAAAACATATTTGTAAGTAATCATTGTTTTTTCATGTCATGCATTTCATCATTATTGAGTTGTGACAAAAAATGTCACATGTTTTTTGTAGATAGAATATAATAAAAAAAAGGTAAATATAACTCTTATAGTGAAAAGACTTAAATAAAAACATTTTAGTAATCATTGTCTTTTCATTATGTACTGTTAGTTTTGACAAAAAATGCCACATGTTTTGTAGTAAGCACGTATTTTTAAAATACTGAATTGAATGAGTTTAAATTAAAATAACATGATTTGTATAATAATAATTCAATAATAATTTTTATATATTGTTAAATATTTTTAAAAATTATAAATAATATTCTATAAATTGTATACATTACATTATTGAATAGATTTCTAATTATTAATTTATTTTATTTTAATTGATTTTGAAATTAACTTAAAATTTAGATGAAGTAAATAGATTTGAATTGAACTAGAAATAATTGATAATAACCATTTAACATATTGGGCTAGTACAGCCCGATTATTATTGATACGGCCCATAGAGGCATACAGGCAACCTGGTCTATCTGTTGACCTGAAGGCCCAACGAGCAAACCTAGAAAAATCTACCTCGAATTATACTTTCCAGTTTCCTTCACTCTTCACTCTTCACTCTTCACTCATCACTCCATCAATGGCGGCCTCGAATCTCCTCTCTCATCCAACCCCCAAAACTCTCCTTCCAAAACCCCTCCATTTCTCTTCAGATTACTTTTGTCTGAACCACAATTTAACGCTCAAGCTCAAACCCATTTCAAAAACCCTAACATCTATGCGGGCCCGTTTCCCCAAGGCCGTGCTCTCCGCGTCGGAACCCAAAACCCAGAAATTCGAACACTGCTTCAGGAAATCGGACGATGGGTACCTGTACTGCGAAGATTTCAAGGTCGAAGAAATCATCGACGTCGTGGAGAAGAGGCCCTTCTATTTGTACAGCAAGCCTCAGATTACGAGGAACGTCGAGGCGTATAAAGACGCGCTTCAGGGTTTGAGTTCGATTATCGGTTACGCGATTAAGGCCAACAACAACCTCAAGATTTTGGAGCATTTGCAGGGGTTAGGGTGTGGGGCCGTTCTGGTTAGTGGGAATGAGCTTAGGTTGGCTTTGCGTGCTGGCTTCGATCCTACCAGGTATTTTTTTCCATTTTCAATTTTTGCAGGTTTTTCTTTTCTCTCCAATGTCGTTTTTTCTCTTAATTAACATGAACCCATTTATTTATTTTTGATTTAGAATGAAAGAACTAACCCAGTTGAATTATTATAATATTCTGCTCTATGTAGAGAGATAACTGGGTACGTGTTAATTCGGAGTGCAGGTGTGTATTTAACGGGAACGGAAAGACCTTGGATGATCTGGCCTTGGCTGCCCAAGAAGGTGTTTTTGTGAACATTGACAGTGAATTTGATCTGGAAAATATTGTGGCAGCTGCAAGAATCGCTGGGAAGAAGGTTAACGTGCTTTTACGGATCAATCCAGATGTCGACCCTCAGGTATTTGCAAATATTCATTGCAGGATGGATCTTTTGGACTAATGTATTAATTTGAATATTCTATCGGATTATCGGATAACAATAATATATTGCCTAAATAATTAGGTGCACCCTTACGTTGCTACTGGGAATAAGAATTCCAAATTCGGTATTAGAAACGAGAAGCTGCAGTGGTTTTTAGATGCCGTGAAGGCTCACCCTAAAGAGTTGAAACTTGTTGGGGCCCACTGTCATCTTGGTTCTACTATCACTAAGGTACTTTCCCGCCGCACCCTTTTTTAATCTTCCCGGATTACTATATCATTATACTCTACAAAATCCTTTAGTTAAAAAACACCCATCTTGCTTGGATTTACAACTTTAGCGTTGATTAAAATTCCCCAGGTGGACATTTTTAGAGATGCTGCTGCTTTAATGGTGAACTATATAGATGAGATTCGATCCCAAGGTTTTGAAATAGATTATCTGAATATTGGAGGTGGGCTCGGGATTGATTATTATCATGCTGGAGCTATCCTTCCGACTCCTGGAGACCTCATTGACACTGTAAGTAATGTGACTTTTATTTATCTTTTTTTTTTTTTAATTCTAATAGGTTGCTTTTTCATCTTACTTGTCCAACAAAAAAAGGAAGTTTGTAAAAAAAGCTCCATTTATCTTTCTAAACTATGCAGATCCGTAAAAGTGTTGAGGGCTACAAAATACTAACACCCTCTTGATATTTTTATTCACTAACTAAATTTGTAAAAGAGTAACAAACATTGAAGGGGGTATTTCTTATTTCAAATGATGATGTGACTCTCAAGGTTTTTTTTTGTAAATACTCATATTTTAATATATTCCAATTGAATGATTCCATTTCGTGATTTTGCAAACATTAACCTTGAAGTCATTCTAAAAGTCATTAAACCGCTAGCTTGTTTTCAATAGGTACGTGAACTGGTTATATCACGAAATCTTAATCTCATTATTGAGCCTGGAAGGTCCCTCATTGCCAACACTTGCTGCTTTGTGAATCACGTGACCGGAGTAAAAACAAATGGTACCAAAAATTTCATCGTGGTTGATGGAAGCATGGCCGAGCTTATTCGTCCAAGTTTATATGGAGCTTATCAAGTAAGAGTTCTTTAATACACTTTTTTTACTTTTAATATTTCATACACGAGCCTTTAGAATTTCTTCTACTTGCAAACCATCGTCAAAGCTTCAAATATATCCATATAAGATAAAACCTTACTGATATCTCTTGTCAATATATTTTCATATAACTATAAACTACCTGAGTTTAGGTTAATCACATAAAACCCTAGTGAGTTTTGAAAAATAAAAAAAGTAATGTTTGGTTTGTATTATACTTTACCAGTTTACCTCATTTGTTGATAAAAACATTTGAAGCAACCATTAGACATGTAGACATATTACAAATATACCCTTAAATTCAACACAATAAAACCTCAAGGTTTTCTTGTAATCTAAGACGCCGATTTTTCCATAATTAACCAAAACTTCGGGTAGTTTTCTACGTTTGCCTAATATTAATATTATAATTAAAAAAGGATAATGACAAAAAATATGTTCACCTCTCAAATCCAATCATCTATTGAGTATGCTATTTGTAAATAATAATCAAGGAGTCTATACTATTTGTGCTTGTGCATTGTCTTCTATAAATCTTCAATGTTGGATTTTTCTTTGCAGCACATAGAGTTGGTTTCACCTTCACCTCCAGACGCCGAAATTTCAACTTTTGATGTGGTGGGTCCTGTTTGCGAGTCTGCTGATTTCTTGGGGAAGGATAGGGAATTACCCACTCCATCTAAGGTTAATTAATTAATACACTAGACCTTTGTCCGTGATAGTCAAATCTTTTTATTTTGTTTATTAAATGTTTTAATCTATGTTGGGTTCTAGGGTGATGGATTGGTAGTTCATGATGCCGGTGCTTACTGCATGAGTATGGCTTCTACATATAATCTCAAGATGCGCCCACCGGAATACTGGGTGCGTACTCTAGTTTTATTCTTCCTTAATTTATATTTTGTTCGAATATCTTGTCAATTCATGTTAATTTTTATTCGGGAAGACATAAGTACACCTTCTATTATTATACGAAACAATAACCTGGAAAAGTAGACTACATAACCATTAGGGTTTTTTACAAAATTACCCTCTGTGTGTAGTCTAATTATTAAAATGAAATCAAGTAAAACTTAGTTATTCACTTATTTGTCAAAATTACCAAATATACACTTGGCAGTTGTTTCTATATACATTACCAATAACACTTGTGGAGTTGGGCATTTCTGAAAATATAAATCATTTTCTGAGTGTTTTTTTTTTTCTTTTTTCACTTTAGAAAATTAACTAGATTGATTGTGATTAAGATAAGTTTTGGAAGATAGCCCAACTTTTATTTGTATCGAGTTCTGTGAAAGTGAATTATTCATGAGCTCTCCTTTCAGGTTGAAGAGGACGGGTCTATAATCAGAATCCGGCACGGGGAGACATTCGAAGACCATTTGAGATTCTTCGAGGGTCTTTGATTTATTGTTGTAAGAATCTTGGATGCCCAAGGAGGCTTTATCGTGTATTGAATTTTTGTATTGATAAAATGTTCTGTTGAGCCGGACAATTAGTGTCTTAAAATTCAACTGGCCTAAAGTGATGATATTTCTGTGTACTGTTATTGCCCACTGTAGCAGTTCAAAACATCAAGTCATTCTTCTCTGCATGCCTTTTTATTTTCCTTTAAATTAACCCAGGGCGAGAAAATCCATTCAGAATGCATTTAGGCGTGGAACAAAGTCCCACGTATAAATTGACATTTTTATCCCTGTGTATCTGTTCACCAAGGCTATGTTTGGTAAATGGTAATAGACCTAATGGTGGAAAATTGTCTTTTTTATCCCTGTGTATCTGTTCACCGAGGCTATGTTTGGTAATAGACCTAATGGTGGATAATTGTTACTATATTTTATTTTAGAAAATACATCGCAGTATTATTCTTTTACACGAGTTTATTCCGGTTGTTCCGTCTGAAATTACAAAGATCAGATTGTTGGTATACTGGAATATGCCGAGGAGAAGAGGACTGCAAGTAGAAAGAATACTATTCCATTTAAAATTCTACCTTTTCCCATCCAACGTATCTTCATTACGTAACTACTAACTACTGTATTTAATTATAAAATAATATATTCTCTCTTCACTTTATAGATGGATTGATTTTTTATTTATTTTTTACAAAAATTAAGAAAAAAATAATACTCTTTACAAGAAATCAACACATTTTTTATTTAAGTATGTTTATTACTTGTGAATAGAGAGAGTATTGTATTGTGAAATTCGCTAATTATTAAAATTAAAAAATGTTATAATTATACTAATATTTTATTGTTACTTATAAATAAAATAAAATATATTAAATATATTGTGAAATTCACTTAATTTTAAAATGAAGCGTCACCTCACTTTGTAAAGTTATGTTATTTTCAAAACAAAGAGCTGACCAAGATAGTCTTATCAGCATATGCAATGTTATATGATAACACTTGTAACTAATTTGATCAAAACACGTTGTTTGAAGGTGCTAAAGTATTTTTTTGATAAATGCACTACTCTCCCATAAAGAAATAATGTTGGTTTAACTGTAAATGGAAATAATACATATTTTTAATTTATTTAATTTACAATTATTTGGTTCCAGGGGATGATGAGTCATCAGTCATATTGGAACTTAGACACAACCCACACTTTTTTTTTTCGCACTTTTTTTTAGTCTGGACCAATTGCAATGTTTCGAGTTCGAATTTTGGAATTTTTGGTGCTCAATTCAAATGCTTAATCAACCCCGTTTAATTCAAATATTCAACCAACTGAACTAACGACCCTTGACACAAGCTTTTGACGAGAGGTGATGTGAAGAAATTTTTGCAATGAAAGAAAGTCTGTATAAAACTTAATTCAACTAAAATTAATTTTTTTTATAATAATAATACTTTAATTGTTAATTTAAAATAAAATGACAAAAAATAAAAAAGAAAATTACAAAAAAATATGACAATTATTTTGGTATAAAAATTATTTTAATTAATATTAATTTATTTTGAATTAGCCGAAGTGAAACGGATTAAAATTAAATCTAAAATATAAGTAGAATACTCTCTCCATTCTAAAGTTGCGCTACTTCTTTTATAAATTTACAAAAGAAATAGTGAAACTTTTTATGACGAATAGAGTATCATTTTAGTTTGGTTTCATCATCTTGAGTCTTGTTATGATACCGTTTCGAAATTTGATCAATATATACTCTTTGAAATGTGACTGAAACATCTTCACGGACGAACGAACTTCTTTTACCGTCCATCTGTCCGATTGTCCGTCCTATCTCGTGGGGAGTTCCTACCTTTAATCACATCTAAAACCATTTACATATTTGATTGTTTTATGTATAAGTTAACAGCTACAAACATAGCAGCAAATTATTCTAAATATGTGAACACTAAAAACATCATACATCACGTGCATTCACTTTGGTTTAATCGTGAACACTCTTATTCTTCCCTCAGAAACCTCTGCTGACGGGCGATGAACGCCTCCACCGTCCGCCGGAATTCTTCGCCGTTCATCTCCTCCTCCGAGTACGAACCCCTCTCCTTCGCCGCCCGCCTCCGCCGACTATCCACACTCTTCCTCTGCACCTCCGTCGCGCTCCGCCGCAGCTCGCGGCGGCGCTCGTCCTCCTGCCGCCACTCTCGCCCTACATTCTCCGATCGACACCTCACTATCCTCCTCTCTTCCACACACCCGAGAGCTCCAGCCGCTTTTCCCTCCTCAGATTTTCCGCCCGATTTTCGCTGATGATTAATATTAATCCTCCGACATTTCTCCACGTACTCGTCGTAGAAATTATCAGCGATTTTTCTCTCCCCGTCCTTCGCCGTAAATCGCCCCGATTTCAGGAACAGGACGATTACGATCGCGTTCCCTAGGAGGAACACGAATCGGGGGCTAATTAGGGTTACGGTGATTCCCCTGAAATGCTCTCCGGACAGCTTGAACGGAAAAGCGAACTGGGATGAGAATCTGGAGACGACGATCACGAAAACGATTAGCTCCACCAACCGGAGCAGAATCGTGACCGCGAAATACCGCCGGTGCTTCAAAGCCGCGTTTGCCTTTTCAACTCTTATGTCGCCAAAGGTAAACGAATCCATCCTTTTATTTTTATTTTTGAATTTCTGCCTATTTTTTTCCACTGAAATTTAGATTGAGCTATCGATGTGAAGAGAGATCATAGCTGAATTAACTTGATTAATTATCATAATATTTACTTGATTTTTGTTTTTTTTTTGGAGTGGCAATACAAAGTGTAATGGCACTTATATATAGACTCAGATATAAAATAAGATTCTATTCCAACTTTTTTCTTTTTCTTTTTATCAGCTAGAGTGGTTCAGATGATTTCCTTTTCCTTTAGCCTTTTTTTTCTCTTTGGGTGAAAATAAAAGTGGTGGTGGGTCACAAATATAACCCGATTTTGAAGGTGAAATCTCTAGCTTGTTCTCCGCAGCATCTTGTGATCGAGATAGATAGGCTCGATCGATCAAGTGTTCCCATAAATCAAAATTTGTATTTGAGGCAGTCGATTTGAAGGGAATCAAGTCAACCTCCCCTTTACACTAAGCTTCGATTAATACGTTGTCCTTATCGATATGAATACTATCGAGCTTTAAGGTTAATCACAAACTATAGAATTGTGATAGCCGAAATTACCCGTGAAGATTTGCCTTCCAAAAGCTGGAACACTTGCTTTTAAGTAAAACTAAGTCAAAAAAGAGTGTGGGGAAACAAAAAAGAAAAGAGAGGCAGGAAATCAACAGCGTTGGTGTCCATTCACAAATAATCTTTGGTGTAACGGAACACAAGTGGAAAGGACTGATTTTGTCCGTTGCAAATCAAAGTTTACGCTTAAAAGGATTTACTTAGTGGTGGAAGTTAGTGAGTATGAGTCGAGTATATGAAGTGACCTTATAATATTGGATATGGATATTTTTCGATATTATTGCTTATTGATTATAAAAACATAGTACTGTGATGTGTAGCTTCTTTATTATATTGCCCATTAGATTACTAAAATCCAAATAAAACAGCCTTTTTTTCTTCTTTCTAAGTTACTGCTTGTAAATTGTAATATCTGCACTGCACCAGATGTGAAACATTACTGTCAGAATATGAGAATTTACATACTTTTCTGGTGTGGTCTCGGATGTGGGACTCAATGTGCTTTCCGGTATGAACTAGATGTACCTCCTGGCGTGGTGTTGAATGTACTTGCAGTCGTGGAATAGTATGTGTCTTTGGATGTGGAGGTGGATATGTCGACCACATTATCAGCCATTAGACTGTATTTTTGCATAATGTATTTTTGTTATGTGAGATGTGATTTAGATTGTCGTCGAATTCGTTCTCAAGATTCATCTCGAACTGAAACATGACGCAGGGCAGTTAAATCCATAGTGGACACATCTCTTTTATTCATTATTCTTATTGGCTTTGGTTAGTTGGTTCTAAGGAGTGCAAATCAACTATGAAGAATATATATCACTTGTCTTTTGTCAGTTAGTTTACCTTTCAGCCGCTGATGTTTGTAAGAGAATTCTTGAATTCTTCCAAAGTAGGTTGAAAGATACTATCTTTTTCTTTGAGCATTCGTAGATTGTTGAAGTGATTAGAAACTGCAGCTTTATGTTTTGAGCGTGTAACACTATCATTTTGTTTGAAATGTCCTTCAAGAGTTTCCCTAGGTTCATTCGAATTTTTGCAGTCTCTTACCAATCTTCCTATGTTCATATTGACAGGTTCATTTGAAACTGCTTCGTTCCTTGGTTGTCCAGTCAAATTTAGGTTTTGGGGCACCTTTCTCTTTGTCTTTCTAAATTCTAATTGTAGACAGGCTTTGAATAACCATGTTCAACAACATCCCATGCATATTTATGAGATAAATTCTTCCATATTTTCTCCATCCTAAGATTTGAGATAAATTCTTCCATATTGCCTTCATGCTTCGTAGTTGGAGTTGTTTATTGTTGAAATTGGTTGTTCTCGTGTGATCAAAAATTGTGAGTGCAATCATTTGCTATGATACCAAATGATAGTCATTCAGATCAAAGAACTAAACAGTTATTGATGTTGTCTGATACCAATTGAAAGTCATTCAGATAAAGCATTGTTTGATCAATGCTTGATGCTTTTTCAAAGTGTATAAATAGTGTGTTTTGTATAATTTTCAAACACTCTTTTATAGTTGTAGACTGAATTAATGTGTTCTGGATGGAATTTAAGGCTTGCGTAGTAGGTCAAGGTCTATGTGAAGAACATCAAATCTTCCTTCTTGAATGTGTTCATATATAGTGAGTTAGAAAAGTCTTGGACTCTTGGTGCCAAGAAGCTATATTAATCTTCTAAGGAGATGTATTCAATTGAGAGTATGTGGGATTTTAATGGACTTTTAAAATTTAGGTGTATTCAATTCGGATTTTTAAAAGTCTATTAAAATTCGAAGTTATTCCATTAGGATTTTAAAAGGTCTTAAAAAATTTGTCGTCGGTATTCAAAAGTCTATAGACTTTAATAAATTCTAAAAATTTATAAATTTTAATTGATTTTCTTTAAAAAAATATAACTATTTAACAAAAAAGTTACACAAATCACTCTATTAAAATAATTAAATTTAAATTTGAGAAAATTGATCTTTATCATATTTTTGTTAAAAATAATTATTTATACATGATATTAATAATAAATTATTTTGGGATGAAAAATAAAAATATAAAAATTAAAATAATAATTTATTTTTTTGTTTTTCTAAAAAAATAGTTTTTTATATACGGATCAATAGTTGAAGTGTGTCTCATAATTATAAGAGATTTCGATGGATTTCTTTAAAACACGAAAACTCAAACACACAAAATAAAAATAAAACAATTGTTGGTCATTTAAAAAGAGTTACTCAACTCACACTATTTAAATAATTAAATTTTTATTTAAGAAAATTGATTTTATCTTTAAAATAATTATTTATACATGATATTAATAATAAGTTATTTTATGATAAAAATAAAAATTATAAAAATCAAAATAATAATGTTTTTTTCTAAAAAAAATTTGGTATGTTTTATATACTAATCAATAATTGAAGTTTATGAGAATTTACGTAAATGAATAAAAAAGTATATTTTACAATTCTTTAAAACATACGAAAATTCATACAAATCAATAATAAAATCGGTCAAGCTCTATTTATATGTAGAGTTTATGGATTTTCAAAATCTATGAACTGTTTAAAATCCAAAACAATCATGTAAAATCCTAATCGAATACACCCTCCTAAATTTTGTTATTGCATAAACCATATGATTCAATACACATTAAATAAAATGTATTTCAAAATGTATTTTCAATTGTTCAAAACACATCTAAAATTTGACTTCAATAAATACGAATATTTTTCTATATTAATTATTTCTTATTGATTCTAAAAATACAATTCATCTAGATCTCAAAAAAGATAATTTACTTTTTTTTTTTTTTTTTTTGTAATTTACAGAAGAAAAGTCTTTTTATGAGATAGAGTGAGTAGTAACACTATGATGTGTAGCTCCATTATTATATAGCCCATTAGATTACTAAAATCCATACAACTTTATATATACTCTTTCTTCTCAAATGAATTGTTTAATCTCTATTGTAATTTCTCGGAGGATGAGGTATCATATAGAGTATTAATGTATAATGTTTGAGGATGAATTGTATAATTATATTGTTTTGGTTTGGGCAGATTGATTTGTCCTTACTTACTAATTAAGAAACAGCCACGTACGTATCTTTTCTTCAATTGTTGAGATATTCTCCACCAATCAAAATTGGCGAATCTTCAAACTATTGTTATTTGCAAAAAGGGGCCTCCAAACAGCTTTGTTCAAGTTTGGCTTTTTAGCACAATTATTTATGGGGGGGTTTGATGAAGATATGGCCTATATATGTTTGAATGTTCCCCCCTTTGGTAAAAAAAAGTGAGTAGGTGACTGTCAAAATTATGCCTTAATCTTGGTTTACAGGATGTACAACTATTGTATTTTCAAATGATCGTTCAACAATCGAACTTTTACTGTATAGTAACACTCGATCAAAAAAATCAAAATCAAATATAATCAAACAAAATAAAGTAACTTTTCATGATCAAGCAATTGAGAAGAGGCCACTTTTGCCATTAATTAAAAATAAGTGTTGATTGCGATATTATTATTTCTTAGTCTAGCAATTGAATGAAAATCTTACAAATTCATCGAATAACATGTAAACCCCTAAAATTTATGCTATGAGCCCTAGAAACATGAGATCCGAGCATATATAGGTTTGCATGCGTGACTCAATGGATCCATAACTTGTGATGTGTGATTGTGAATCAAAGTAAAAGACAAAGAATTTACTTGGGTAAGAAATCGCTGCAACTACAAATCATCTGGTATTTTCACATTGTTTGTGTGATAATTATTGCACTCTAAAATAAGTTGAATAATCTTTTCATTTTAAAATTATGAAATGACTAACATGCCCTTGATATTCAAAATGTTGAAGATATAATTGGAAACATTTGGATCGATAATTTTAATTATCACAATTGTAGAAGTAATGATAATGCAATAATCTCTTGTAGTTAGAGCAAGTACTAATCAGATCCCCACACTCACACATGCTAATTGCAATATCGTGTGAGGATTTATTTTAGAAATATTTAAGGAATAGGTGAGTTATGATTTTAGTAATTACAAATAATTTTTGTTTTTTTCAGTTTATAAAAAAAGATAAGTATATTTTTTACTTTGTTTAAAAAAAAAGAAATAATCATATTTTTAATTAAAATGAAGGATATTATAAAAGATTATATTACTTTTATTAAAAAATAATTCCCCAATGAATTCAAAGAGTTAAATACGACTCATTTTTATAATTAAGAAAAATTAATTTATTTAATTATAATCAAATTTAAATATTTATCCTTTAACTAAATTATCCCTTTATTTTAATTGTCCATTTTGAAAAAATAATTAAAGTCAGTGAAGGTTTGGGCCCACATTTCAGCCCAGTTGACAATAATTGGGCTTTAAGAATTAGAAGGGAATTATCCAACTAGAGTAGTGGAAGACAATAATATGCGTTTCCTAAAGTATATTTCCAATTTCCACTCTTTAAGTAGCATCAAATTTATGCATGCCAATTCCTAATAATTAATTTGTGCGTATTATTGTTCTAATTGGTAATTGATACAAGCTCAAATACTCCTATTGATAATTGATGTAACTTTAAGTACTCGTTGCCACGTGTTGGATGTTGCGTATGTGAGTGACGTGGATTGTCCATTTGTCCACGTGTCGAGAAGCTGACAAGAACGATTGGGAGGACACATATCCAAATTAAAGGAAATAATAATAAGAGTATATGTGATTTAGTCAAATTATTGTTAAAGAGTAATAATTATTTTTATTTAATAATAAAAAGGAAGAACAGATAAGGAATAAGCATATCGGATCAACACGTAGTAATGTATATATAGTAGAGTATTATTTTCTTTTGTATGTTTGATTCGCTATTTATGTTTCTTATTCAAACACACCAAGTGAAATGGTATATGACATAAGGTAATATGCTTGTAGATTATATGTACAACATGGATTAAGATACTTTTGAGTTTTGAGTTGGATTCCACTATTTATGTTGTGTTTCTTTCAACTTTATTAGTGTAGTAATGTAATCAAGCATCTACGGTTATCCAAAAAAACAATTTGCAAATCATGTGCCTAGCATATAAGCCTATATTCGACTTTGATAAATGATTACAAATTAGAAATATTCTTGCAAATATTAGTATGTAATTATAATATTTCATCCGTTTCAAGATAAAATTTCATGTTTATTATAAAAAAAATACTTACTACGTACTTACTACTACTACCATGTTTTTTTTGTTGGAGTTCAATTAATTATTTTAATTAATTTGACTTTGACTAATTTTGACTTTTTGGTAAAATATTTATTTTAAAAATATTTATTATTAATCCAAGATAAAGAGAGAAAATATATTCAAGATCTACCAGATAAGGTACAAGATCTTCTAGTTATGGAATGAGTCTTTTTACCATAGAAAATTTATTACTTGGAAGAGAAGACTTGTCCCTTATAAATAGAAGACTCACGTGATTGAAGATTGTGAAGCTGAGCGAAGCCATATTTGAGAGAGAGAAATATTTTTTCAGCACACGTTTTTATTTTTTAAAATATTTGTCCGAGTACTAACTATTCAGTCTCGTGACTGTTTAGTCTTTTATTGTTTTTCTCGAATTGTTTTGTATTCACGATTTATAGTGAAAGTTTATTGCTTTTGAAGCAACTTGGTAGGTTGTATTGATTGATACAACTTACTAAGATTACATCCTTATTCTTTACGTTTTTCAGTTTTTGTACTTTTTACTATTTCCGCTGCATAACTGAATCTGTTGTTCTGTGACAGCAGTACTCAATCTGTTGTTCTCTGAACAGCAGAACTTAAACAGTACATTGACTTTTTCTGTTTTCAGTACGTGGACTACGAGTCGACCTCTTTTTCATTTGGTATCAGAGAGGGTCACTTGACATACGAAGTGAGATCCGTGGAGTCGACTCAACATGGATTCAAGCTACTTGATTCGTACTATTGTGCTTGATGGATCCAACTACTCCCACTGGAAGGTACGTACTCGTTCCAAAATTAAATCTATTGACACACGTGCGTGGGATGCAGTTGAAGACGGATGGGAACATCCAATGCATGATGACCGTGGAGATCTAGTTCACAAGCCCTCAAAGTTATGGACAAAGGATGAACGAGATGCTGCTTCCGCAAACGAAAAGGCGTTGACGGAACTCTATAGTTCTGTCAACACAAATATGTTCAGACTAATCAAGAACTCAAAATCAGCAAAGGAGGCTTGGGACACGTTGCAGATCCACTGTGAAGGAAACAAGTCCGTGAGGGAGTCTCGACTGAGGGTTCTCGCAACTAAGTTCGAGAACATGAGGATGAGAGAAGATGAAACTGCAACAAGCTACTTCAATGCGTTGTATGACATAGCCAACGAATGTGCGGAACTTGGAGAGCCCATGCTCAACAAAACACTCGTATCCAAAGCCTTGAGAACACTGTCCTCTAAATTTCTCATCAAGGTAATGGCTATTGAAACGGCAAAAGTTGCAAGTGACATCGAATTTTCAGAGTTAATGAACGATATCAAGACTTATGAGATGAAGATGCTTGAGCGAGATCAGCATGGTTCCAATACTCTGAACGTCACAACACTCTGGTCAAAAGGAGACCAAACAGGCGGTACACCACAAGCTAGCAATTCCAGACTTCTGTCCAGTCAGGAGACTGAAGATGATGATGAAGAAGCTGACCTGATGGAGCTCATGAATACAAATGATGAAGACAAGGTACCATTGCTTACCAGACAAATGAAGCATCTGTACAAGAGACGTTTCAGTCCAGAGACCAAGAAAACATCTGAAAAACACAACGAGAGTACTCCAACCAGCCAAAGACGTGGATATTCCAACACCAGATCAAAGAATTTGTCAACCATAAAATGTCACGAATGCAAGGGGTTCGGACACATCGCCAATGAGTGTGCAAACACACTAAGAAGGTTGGGAAGAAAAGTAAACTATGTTACCTTAGATCTGAGTGAAGACGAAGGTGACATGAGTACCCCAACACATGATCAAAGTGCCTTGTTCATGGACTTGGATGAGAGAACACTTTCGGACTATGAGTTTCAAGACACAACAGATTCTGATGTTATGACAACAAGGTATGATTCTGAGTACTCAAAATTATTTTGTTTAAACTCTGTTGTTTATGATACAGATGATGAACCCGAGTATGCATCTGAGAAAGATCCAATGAAGCTTTTCTTTGAACTCAAGTCGTTTTATGACATCCTTAATGTCAAGTACAAAGACCAGTGCACTATAGTACAACAACTTCAGATTGAGAACAAGACTCATAAAGCTGATTTGACACGACTTGAAAGGATGCTGACAAAGAAGGACATTGAACTGAACAAGACTAAAAACAAGTTGGAGGAAGCAAACACAACATTCAAGAAGATGAACAAAGGTAGAATCACTCTTGATGAATTGTTAGTTATGGGACATGATGATAAATGTGGTTTAGGTTTTCAAAATAATGATGATGATGTACAAAACCAAACAAATTCAAATGTTGTTTTCTCAAAAGTTGTCTCAGCAAATGGAAAATCTTTTGTGAAAGCTGGTACTAGTACTTCGTCTGACATAACTAGTCTCTACACATCTGAACTTGTTACTGAACATCAAGTTGATACTGTTGTCTCAACAAATGAAAAATCTTTTGTGAAAACTAGTACTAGTACTTCGACTGACATAACTAGTCCCAATACTTCTGAACTTGTTACTGAACTTCAAGTTATTGAAAAACAACAAGTTGGTATTGAACAATCCATAAAGAAAAAGAAGTATATTTGTCATTACTGTTTTGTACCAGGACATATTAAGCCATTTTGCAGGATAACAATGAGAGACATGAGTATACACGGAGTTGTGAACAATTTTGGTCTATGTACCAAAACTGCAATGAGTACATGACATGCCATCAAAGCCTCAAACCCTGTTCAGAGATCAGAAGTTGTTTGGGTACCAAAGTCCCAGATTTTGTGTAATAGTGCACTAACAATTTCTAAATCAAAGTTTGCAGGTGCATGGTACTTTGACAGTGGTTGTTTCAGTCACATGACAGGTAACAAAAACTGTTTAGTGGACTACACTCCTTATAACGGAGGTTATGTGACCTATGGTAGTGGTGGTAAGGGTAAGATTGTTGGTAAAGGAGTTTTGAATGTTCATGGTTTACCTAACTTGACCAACATATTTAATGTCAAAGGACTAAAATCAAATCTTATAAGTGTCGGTCATCTTTGTCATGATGGTTTGCGTGTGAAGTTTAACAAAGAGTCTTGTGAAGTGTTTGATAAAGGTTCTAAGTGCATTATGAAAGGTGTTAGGTCATTGAATAATTGTTATTATGCTTGAAACACCATGTCTACTATTTTGTAGGTAGTTGATACTACAGTTGTAGGAACTGTTCCAGTACCAGTACCTGTTGCAAAACAAGTTCCAAAACCTGTTACGAGACTTGTTCCAGAACCTGTTGTAGAACCAACTGATGACTCACCTAATGCAGAACATGACTTTCCACGTGGTGACTCAACTGATGATGAACCAAAATCAATGTCACAAGAACTTGATGCTACTGATGGTCACTCAAATGCAGATTTAGTGTGTGGAGATTTCCTGAAAGGAAAACAAGTACGAGTACCACACACTGTAAACTCAACAAGGAGGAAAACGCTGATGTGTACCAGTGAAAATCTAACAAGACACGATGGTGGTACAGACACTGACAGAACACTGTGCAGACAGAAGACTAGAACGGACACTGAATCCCTGAAGATCAAATCAAGTCCCAGGACAGAACATTTGAACGTTGCCAACCAAACAAACCACTATGGTACTTCAAAAATCAACAACCGACGTCACTTCAACAGAGATAGTGTTGCGAAAAAGGTAATCGAATTAGAATATGTCAATACGGAAAAACAACTTGCATATATTCTAACAAAGACTTTAAGTTTTGAGAGGTTTTCGACACTAAAGAAATCTCTTTGTCTTTGCACCGCATGAAGTGAACGGGGAGGTTGAGTCAACATGAGTACTGACTGGTATGTATACTGTTCTAGTGACTACTCAATTTTTATGTTCAGTTCAGTTGAGAATTCGAGGTCTTAAAAATTTCGCAAAGAGATGAAAGTGTTATTATTTCACTCCTGATGTATAACTTGCTTGTATATCATACTTCTACACCGTTCGGTACCAGAGACAAAAAAAAAATCAAAAAAAAAATCAAAAACAAAAAAAAGTCTCTGAAAAACCGAGTGTAGAATTAAATTTATGTATTGATGAGCATCGGAGTTGATTTTCTCGCTTATTGGACTATTCACCATTCAATATGTTGAACTCGATATAACTGTTGTGTAGTTGCTGGACTAGTATAATTTGATTTTTAGACCATTGTTGACTTAACTTGGAATGTGGGTTGTTGTGTGTGCACTGATATCTGAGTTCTCTCTAAGTGTTTCAAACTCTTGATCTTCTTGACTGCCACGTTAGTTGTCTTCAATTTTATTTCTGTTTGATATATTTGATATTTGATTATTCGATCTCTCTTCATTATCTCCTAACCCATGCTTTGTGAAGTGTGTTTCTTGTACGTGTTCGACCAGTCTCACATCGAGGGGGAGTAAATTTTTCATGAGTTTTATGACTGGTTTCCCAGTTCTTGTTTTTCATGTGTTGTGCAACTGGGCTGCCACCAGTTCCTGTTCTGACTCACCTGATGAGAGCACTGTTCATGTTTAGTACACCTTGTGTATATTTCTAGTTGAGTACAGAGACCATGGTTCGTACAGAGTTCCAGTTCCAGTACTCATTTTCTAGTTCCCAGTTTTCAGTACTCTGTTTCCCAGTCCCAGTACTCCGTACCTGATGCAGGGCGAGTTCCGACACCAGCTTTGCAGGGGGAGTTTTACGACTTCACATGAAGTTTATTTTTCGTAAGGGGAGCAGAGTTGAGTACATTTTCCAAGAGAGTTCATATTTGTAGGGGGGTCGTCTCGTCGTTACTTCAAGAGGAGGATTGACATCGAAGAGTTGACGACACCTTCAGAAAAACAAAAAGGGGGAGTTTGTTGGAGTTAAATTAATTATTTTAATTAATTTGACTTTGACTAATTTTGACTTTTTTTGGTGGAATATTTATTTTAGAAATATTTATTATTGGGAGGAGAATCCAAGATAAAGAGAGAAAATATATTCAAGATCTACAAGATAAGGTACAAGATCTTCTAGTTATGGAAGAAATCTTTTTACCATAGAAGACTTATTACTTGGAAGAGAAGACTTGTCCCTTATAAATAGAAGACTCACGTGATTGAAGATTGTGAAGCTGAGCGACGCCATATTTGAGAGAGAGAAATATTTTTTCAGCACACGTTTTTATTTTTTAAAATATTTGTCCGCGTACAAACTATTCAGTTTCGTGACTGTTTAGTCTTTTATTGTTTTTTTCGGATTGTTTTGTATTCACGATTTATAGTGAAAGTTTATTGCTTTTGAAGCAACTTGGTAGGTTGTATTGATTGATACAACTTACTAAGATTACATCCTTGTTATTTACGTTTTTCAGTTACTGTACTTTTTACTATTTCTGCTGCATAACTGAATCGGTTGTTCTGTGACAGCAGTACTCAATATGTTGTTCTCTGGACAGCAGAACTTAAACTCAGTACAATGACTTTTTCTGTTTCAGTACGTGGACTACGAGTCGACCTCTTTTTCATTTTTTTCTTCACAAGTTTTTATTTTGAGCGTATCACAACTTGGGTGCTTTGAAATATAATTTTGATATTTTTTCTATTATCTACATAACAATTTAAACCATTGAAAACAAAATTATCACAATTTAATTAGTTTCAAAATTCTAATAAAAGTATTTCAAAACGAACACGATTTATAACATATTCTAGCTCCTAATTTAACCCCTAAAATGAATTTAGTCGAAACTTAAATCCTAATTTTATCCCTAAACTCATACTACTATACTATAACAAATCAAATACACACAAACTGATCAACAATCAAATTACAAAACAAAATATTGAAGGTGAAATGATAAAATAAAATTAAGGGCTAAATACACTTCGCCACCCCAGGATATGGGGTTTTTACATTTTGCAGCCTAATCGGAAAAGTTTTACTGATCAGTACCACATAATAAGGCTTTTTACAATTTTCCATCTGTGGGCTGTCGGATCGGAATATTCCAAGGAATATTCCGTTTTGAAGTATATTTTGGTCAATTTCAACCCAAATAAAATACTGATTAGGTTTTTACCCTCAAATAAATATCTGTATTTATTTTTATTTTTTTAAAAAGTGAAATACTTCTTTAAATATACAAATTGAATACACAAATTAAATACACAAATTTATTTATTTTTATTTTTTTAAAAAGTGAAATACTCATTTAAATACACAAATTCAATATACGCAGTCCACCTTTCTTCTTCCCTTTCTCTAAAACTGTACTATATCCACCATAACCCACCTTCGATTTTGACCACCAAACCCAAATCCAACCGTTAAAACTTGGAACTAAACAACATAATCGTGTTCTCCACCCTCCCAAACCTAGGTTTCATCCTCAAAATCCCCCAAATCCAAAATTTAAATCAAACACCCAAATCCCACCCAACACACGTTCGGCTCTGGCTCGCTTCAAGCTTCAAACTCCGACCGACCTTCACTCCGGCAACGATGTCGCCTCCGACCGACCTTCACTCCGGAGATCCTTCCTCCTGGTTCGGATCAGAGCAACCCGAGCTCTGAGGAGTTCGACTGCGGGGTCGATCGATTGGAGTCCCCGATGAAGTACATTGTGTGGACTTCCCGGATGAACTGGCATATGCTGCCTGAGTTCTACGTCACCTTCAGATGCTCAATAACTGGCGGAGATTCAGAATCGAGTCGCAATTTCCAAGACATTTCGCTCCTCCGCCGAAAGAAAAATAAGGTTTCTTAATTAAGGTTCTTCACGATCGCGAATTCAGCTATGGGATTTTGTGAAATTGAATTTTCGTATCTTAGGGTTCTTTAAGATTGGGGATTTTTGAAGGATGCGAGTATTGATGTGTGTTTTTTAATAAACTATGTCATTTTAATTTTGTTTTTATTGATTTTTAATTAATGGTGTGTAAGTACTTAAATAACCTTCACCTCATCTAATAAATGTTATTTCAGTCGCTTAACTGGAGCGTGATATTCAAATTTTCAGGAATATTCCGATCCGGCAGTCCGCAGGTGGCAAATTGTAAAAAACTTTATCCTGTAGTACTGATCGGTAAAACTTTTCCGATTATGTTGCAAAGTGTAAAAACTCCATATTCTGGAGTGGCAAAGTATATTTAACCCTAAAATTAAGAAGTAGAATCAAACAATTTTGAAGGTGAAAATTGATAATAACAAATATTTGGGCTTGGGAGTGATGAAATAAAGAAGCCCATTCATTGAGTACTAACCCTAGCCCAATTGAGTTGCATGCAAATACTTTACTCCTAAAAAAAACCTCGAAATCTCAATTTCATTTCTGAACATATCGGAACGCATCTCTCTCCCATATCCTCCGTCGCCTCAGAATCTCACTCTAATCCATGGTTCGTCGTCTCTCTGAATCTCACATCTGAAATCCTATTAATCGATCGCTGATTCTCGTTTCGATTTTGTGATTGTGTTTCAGGCACCGAAGAAGGAAAAAGCTCCACAGTCATCCAAGCCAGCGAAATCCACTGGGGGCAAGCAGAAGAAGAAGGTCTTCGTTTCTTACTTACAAATACATATATTAAATCTTCCAAATATCTGTGTGGACTGAACAAATTGATTTAGCGATAGTGTAAAAATTGCAGAAGTGGAGCAAGGGCAAGCAAAAGGAGAAGGTGAACAACATGGTGCTCTTCGATAAGTCGACCTACGACAAGTTGCTTTCCGAGGCACCCAAGTACAAGCTCATCACTCCGTCCGTTCTCTCCGATCGCCTTAGGGTAATTCCTGTTTCCTTTTTTAATTCTGTAAATGTGGACTTGTTGATTCATATGAATGTGGCAATATCTGGAAGATTCAATCGACTGTGAATGAAGTAGTTGATCTCTTTGGTGAATGTTTTTTTATCATAACTATTTGATGTTGAGTTTTCTGTTTCGTGTAAACTCCCAACCGCCTGAGCTCGGAATTCATCTCGGTTATTTGACATTTCTAGTTGAATGGATGCAATTGGGTATGCTTCAATTTCTTCTTGTTAACAATAATGCATGTGAAATAAATCATGACATAATTAAGATACTTTATGTAATTGTGTTGCTTGTAGGTTTCTAGCTGGAATTATAAGAAAAACTTTTTTTTACTGTTTGTGTTGTGGAATTGAGCCTCAATTACTTCTGAATAATTTAATGTAATCTTGCACCGTGGTGATTCTCTAGAATGTACAAAGATAAAATTTAAAATCTAATAGATTTATTCCTTTATTTTCACCCGTTACTTTTAATTGTTTGTGTGTCATGTTTATTGCCCGTTACTTTTAATTGTTTGTGTGTCATGTTTATTGCCCATTTTTCCACCAAGATTTTTTATTTTCACTGCGAAACATTTATGCAGTGGATGCATAAATACGTTATAGTACAATTTATTCATGTATCCAAAATTCTACCACCTAATCGAATTATTTCTGGTGCTATTTGTTTGTATATTTCAGATTAAATATGTATTTTGTATTTGTGTATTTTGATTTTGTCAGAACAACACTGTTGCGTGATATTTTACTTTAATCTACTATATAGATAAGTGGATCGCTTGCTAGGAAGGCCATTAGGGAATTGATGGCACGAGGCTTGATCAGAATGGTGTCTGCTCATTCAAGCCAGCAGATATACACCCGGGCCACTAACACTTAGGTGCCTTTATTTTTTGTGGTATTCTAGATTGCTTTGAATGATTTTTTGTCGGTTACATCTGTTTCTTTAGTTATATGTTAGACTCGGAAAGATAGTAAAGCTTGAGAAATAGAACTTTTATTAAAAACAAATTACCCTGGCTGCCAAGAGCTGCATTTTTTCATAATTAGGTTCATTTGTGAATCCTGAACTTTTCACATTCCTAATTGTTTTGGTGATAGAATGAATACTTGCCATCAACCTATTTTTACAACCAGTCATGTAAAAGAAAAGAAGATTAACGAGGGTGGTAAATACATTGTAATATGATTATTAATGACTATATACAAGAAATAAAATAAATTGTTTTGATCGATCATGGTGAATTATCATTCGATTTAAATTTTTTTCTTTGTTACTTCTGTATCAAGATTCATAAGCTGTTTTGTCTTAACCTTTATTTCATTAATTTTATTTTCAAAAATCATTTTAGAAATTCACTTAAGATTACTTTTATTTGCTAACATGTTATGATGTTAGTATATGAATTAAAAATTTGTCTACTTTGATGTAATGTTAGTTTGGATTATACTTAAAGTATGCAATTTGTCGAATAACACCTATTTTTATTTTGATTTAATTCAAATAATGTTGTAAATTTTTTTTTTCACATTGTAATTTATTATCAAATTCTTCAAGATGATGAAAACTTAATTTAGCAATGACTTAAGTTTAAGGACTTGTTCTTTAGAAACAATGTAAAGTTTAAGCACCTATTTTTAGGATTTAATTTCAGTCCATTTTAGTTCAAATTGCTCGATTAATATTATTTCAAAATAAATTAAAATAAAATAATATAATTGAAGATGATCTCACTTAAGTGCAATATACAAACTTTAATCCAGAATTAATTCACACTAATTGTAATTAATGTTTTTAACTACTCTTAACAACATGGTTTGAACAAGAAAGAGTTGATGAATTGATGCTCGATTGAGACGATTCTATTTTAATTCAACGAAATAATAACTCGAAAAGAAAAGAAATTAAAAACTATAGAATAAATGAAGGTTTACTTGATTAATATTCTCTCCCAGATTAATAGTCACACTTTCTCCACAAAATACAAAAATTAATAGTCACACTTGATTTACAAAACTTTCACAAAATACAAAAATTAATAGTCACACTTGATTCTCGAAGAAGAAAGGAAAACAAAATTTAAGCAATTAATTCGAGTCTCAAAGCTCTCAAAATTTAGTCAATGTATCTTTTTTAGGTCAATGGGTATTTACTTAGCAGGTCAAAAATTTATCAAACAATTGAAGATACCAAACTAAACTAGGGAACCACTCGCGAGCTGCTAGTACTAGTGGGGCGCTAGTTTTCAGTTATGGGAGACTATCCCACTTCACCTGGCGCTAAGATTTAGCAGTATGCTAGGACCTATCGAGGCGCTAGGTCTGTGCAATTTTCATTCATTTTCTCGCGGCTTATTTCAGTTATCTTCCTCTCTACTATTTGTGATCGAAATTCGCTCAAAATTATTCTCATAAATAATTCAAGCGACCAACAAAATATCAAAGTTACTAAGGTAACACAAATACAAAAATCAACCAAATAATAAGGAAGATCTCACAATTGTTAACTAATTAAAAATGGAGTCCTTCGAATAAGTGCCCTATGAATATTAAGAAAAGGTTAAATAATCTTTACAAAAAAAATTTGGATATATACCCCTCCTTAATAAAACTAAATGTAAAAAAATTAAAATTAAACATATTTACACAATAGCTCAACTATATAATTGTACTTTAGTCTCACTTTCATTTTTTCTCTATTTTTTGCTTGACCGTAACCCTAAATCGCAAAAAAAAAAAAAAAAGGCTCTGAAATCGACGATTTTCCACCAACAATTCGACGTAAACATGTTAACATTCACTTCTACATGACTTGTGTGCGTGTTGTTTTTAATATCGTGCTTGAATTTTGCGTTTTGAAAGCTTTCTGAATCATAAAAAATCGCTGAAAAATTCGCTGGTTGCAGACGGGCGCCGGGCGCAGGGAGTGGCCTGCGCCCAGCGCCCACAATGTCACAGACCACTACCTGAGACATTGTGGGCGCTGGGCGCAGGCCACTACCTGCGCCCGGCGCATTTTACAGGTTCGGTTGGACGCGGTTTTCACGAGTTGTCGACTAACCCGTGGATAATTAATGTAATTTGAACCGTTGGATCATCTTAAAATGTAGTTTTACGTGTCTCGTCCAATTTTTGGGAAAAAATAATGTCGGGAAGTGCTCGATTCGATAGTGTCGCAAAAATCGACAAATTCTCGACATTAGTGGACCGAGCATTTCCGGACATTTTTTTTCACGAAAATTGGACGGGACACTTAAAACAATATTTTAAGATCATTCAACGGTTGAAATTAACTAAATTACATTTTAATGTTTGGTCATAACTTTAATATGTTAAACTTCAACTAGAACTATAACATTTAAACTTAAACCTTAGAAGTAATAAGTGACCAAAACACTAAATACTTCTACCCGTGGATAATTAAAGTGATTTGAACCGTTGGATGAACTTAAAATGTAATTTTAAGTGTCCCGCCCAAAATTCGTCAAAAAATAATGTGCGGAAGTGCTCGATTCGCTATCGTCGAGAATTTGTCGATTTTTGCGACATTATCGAATCCATCAATTCCGGATATAATTTTTTCACGAAAATTAGACGAGACACGTAAAACTACATTTTAAGATGATCAAACGGTTCAAATTACATTAATTATCCACGGGTTAGTCGACAACTCGTGAAAACTGCGTCCCACCAAACCTGTAAAAGTAGGGGTGTTCATCGGTCCAAAACCGGACCGAACCGGACCGGAACCGGATTGGACCGGAACCGGAATCATGAAAAAGCATGACCCGGAAACCGGACCGGAATAATACCGGTCTGGACCGAACCGGACCGGTAAATTCGGGTCCGGTCCGGTTTTGGACCGGATAAAACCGGATTAATTTAAAATTTTAATAAATTAAATATAAAATAATAATTAAGTTTAATTTTTATATTTATAAATTTTAAATTTTATTCAATAAAAATAAAATATCATTTTTAAATAATAATATATTATAAACATTAAAAAATATATTTTTATTTAATTATTTATAGATTATTTTGTTATATTAAGTATGAATAATTTAATATATAGTGAAAATTTTAGTTAATACAAAAATTATATTTAATAAGTAGAACAATTTTATATTAAAATATAAATAATTTATCAAGTTATTTAATTATTTTTATCAAATATATAAATATATATATATTAATAAATTAAATCCGGTCCAATCCGGTCCGGACCGGATTTTACCGGTTTTTAACCGGAACCGAACCGAAAACCGGAATCTCACTTTTAGTCGAACCGGAAACCGGTCCGGAATTTTACCGGTCCGGACCGAACCGGACCAACCGGTCCGGTTCCGGTCAGGTTTCCGGTCCGGGCCATTTTATGAACACCCCTATGTAAAAGGCGCCGAGCGCAGGTAGTAGCCTGCGCCCGGCGCCCATTATGTCGCAGACCATTGGCTGCGACATTATGGGCGCTGGGCGAGGCCACTACCTGCGCCCATCACAGTTCAAACCTGAACATGATTAAAGTGCCGGCACAACGCGATAATCAAGCCACCTGACATGTTACGACGGTGATGCCTCATCTTCGTTCTCGGTTCACCCTCCGCTCGGTAGTCGCTGGACAACGACGGGGACGTCCGACGAGACTTTTTCGAGTCTCTTCCAATAGAGTAGGAGGTGGCAGCGGTCGACATTGTCAACGGAGGAGGATGACGCCGGCGCCAATTTTTTTTTTTATTTTCTTGCCTCTGGGATTTTCGAACGAGAGGGAGCGGGGGCAGCGAATTTTGGGTGGTATGGGTATGGGGAAGTGTTTGATGAAGTGTTTCTTCTGCGATTTTCGAACGAGATGGAGCCGGCCGGAGTTCGTTTTTTTTTTCTTCTCCCGTCCGTTCACTGTGAAATCGAGAGAGAGAGAGAGAGAGAGAGAGAGAGAGAGAGAGAGAGAGAGAGAGAGAGAGAGAGAGAGAGAGAGAGAGAGAGAGAGAGAGAGAGAGAGAGGAGGGATTTGGGAGAGGGTTTGAAAATTGGGAATGATCGATTTGCAATTGTTAAAAGTTGATACGTTAATATGTAAATGTTTTAAACTTAATATTCATTTTTTTATTTATTTTTAATGTTTTTTGATTTAAAATTAAAACAAAAATATTGGAAGGGTAGAAATTCAATATGTTATTTTCGGAGGGTTACCTCTCCCAATTTCCTCGTAAAATGAAATACAAACATTGGGAATCACGAATCGATTTCTTGGAAACATGTTCGTTGCAGTGGATTATCAGATTGTCGTGCATTCGTCAATTATTAAAGACAACAATGGTGGTGAAGTTGTGGTCTGGCGGACACACTATTGCTGACGGCTAAATCCATCTGACCGGTTATTCGGTTTTGACTGTCGAGAGCCATCAACGATTCTTGATGGACATGCCCTTCAGGAATACTAGTATGTGGTTAAGGAGGTACCACTCTAATAGTATGCGCACATATAGGGGTGGCTAAACGGTTTTCGGTTGTCGGTTTTCTCAAAAACCGAACCGAAAAACCGACTAATCGGTGCACCGAAAACCGATTATTCGGTGTTCGGGTCGGTTTTCGGTGACAGATTTTTTTTTAAATCGGTTGTCGGTGTAACCGATACCGAATTTCTAAAACCGAAAACCCGATATTATATTAAAATTAATAAGATGTTATTGACTTGGTTTAGGTTTCACTTTTCATTTCTCTTCTCTCTCACTTTCAAACAAAACTCCCGCAAGCGTAAAACCTAGCCCCAGACCCCAGTAATTCAGTAGCGTCGCCTCGTCGGTCACCTCCTCCTCGCCGGCGTCGGACTTCTTTCGAGCTCGGAGCCTCGGGGTCTTGGAATTCAACGCCGTCTCACTCCTCTCTTCCTCAGTCCTCTGCCTCTACTCCGATCGATTTGAATCTCAATAGACAATAATGTCTGACACACAACAGGTAATTTAATTAGGGTTTTTCTTTGTTTAATATATTCATTTTGTTTGGTCTTGTGAATTGAATGCCATATACTCATATTGATGGTGAATGCCCTGAATGGTGATGGATTGATGGTATACGTATACATATATAGATATATTGTAATATTGATATTCATTTTGTTTGTTTTTGTTTTAGTGTATACATATATAGATATATTGATATTCATTTTGTTTGTTTTTGTTTTAGTGTATGAAATTATTTTTGTTATTTCTACATGTTTAAGATTGGATTACTTACTGTATATATCTTTATTTTAGATGGAACAAGGTAGCAATGTGTTGCTTCGTCATGATATTCCGGGCTCGGAGTCGGAGCAACATCATGATGCTCATATGCTAGAAGAAGAAGAAGTGGAAGAAGGGTTCAAGAGAGTATTTCAAGAAGCATGTCCTCAATTCATTATTCCAAGTCGAAAAGCAGTGAGAGAAGATTGCATTCGGCTATTTTTGGAGAATAAAGAATTTCTGAAGTCTTATTTTTCCAAAAAAAAAAAACAGGTACTTATATTATTTGAAGCTACCAATATTATTTAAAGCTACTAATTGTTGTTTTTTCCCTCAAATAGGAATATTATTTGAAGCTAGTGAGTACTGATATTATTTGAAGCTACTAACATTGTTATTTAAAGCTACTAATTGTTGTTTTGAAGCCACTGATATACTGAGTATAATTTAAAGTTTAATTATAATTTAAAGTCTAATTATAAATGTCGCTTTAAATTACAATTATAATTTAAAGGGTTTAGGGTTTCAAATAGTTTAAGCTACAAATAGTATAATTTAAAGCTACTGATATACTCAGTACTAACGACAATTATTCTTGTTTTTTTCTTCATAGGAAGAGTGTCGATCACTACCGAATGTTGGACGGCAATCACTAACTCAAGTTACATTTGTGTTACTGCTCATTTCATTGGACCCAATTGGGATTTGAACAAGAAGATCATAAGTTTTCAGAAGATAAGTGGCCACAAGGGGGACGGCATAGCTCATTCGATCATCGAAACTTTGGATGAATGGGGGTTGAGCACTGTTTTTTGTTGCACAATGGACAATGCCTCTGCCAATGATAAGGCTATTCACTATCTTCGAGGTTTCTTAGAAAACCACGACCGAATAATTTTGGGTGGAAAGTATCTTCACTTGCGTTGTGCCTCGCATATAATTAATCTGATTGTATCTGATGGGTTAGAGGAAATTGGAATATCAGTGAGAAGAGTAAGAGAGGCAGTGAAGTGGGTAAAGATTTCGGGAATAAGAAGTAACACATTTCAAGGTTAAGTAAAGGCGTTGTCGATAGATTGCAAGAGATTTTTGAGTTTAGATTTGCCAACAAGGTGGAATTCAACTTATTTGATGCTAGAGGCGGCCGAGCCATATGAAGCGGCTTTTAAAGTACTTCAATCAACGACTTCCTCATTTGTAGATGATTTGAATCAAAAGAAGCACAATGGCCTTCCTATTGGGGCTCCAGAAGAACAAGATTGGATTAATGTCCGAAAAATGATGAAATACTTGAAGAGGTTCTACAACCTGACTACTTTATTCTCTGGGACCAAATATGTAACATCACCTTTGTTATTGCCAGAGATGTGCGACTTATTTGAGCTTATAATCAAGCTAGAGGGAAATTCAGATGCAGGAATTGCTTTGATGGCAAGCAAGATGAAGGCAAAGCTTGGGAAATACTTTCTGGAGGTTGATGGTCTAAATCCAAAGATGAACAAGATTTTGTACATTGCTGCAATTCTTGACCCCAGACAAAAAAATGAAGCATGTTGAAAAATGTTTGAAAAAGGTTTATGGAGATGTTAGGGGAAGCGAATTGACGAGAAATGTGAGAGAGTGGCTGATTGAGATGTTTGACCATTATAAGAAGAGGTTGACGACTCCATCTCAGTCTTCGACTCCATCTCAAACTTCGGTTACCTCTCGATCGTTTGATGAAATATGCTCAGAAGAACGAGGTACGTGCAGCGTTTTCGGGGATTCAAAAAATAGTAGTGATGATGAAGAAGACGACTCTGATACTTCGAAAATAACTGTATACCTCGCCGAGAAATTCAAGAAGGAGAATTCATATGATATTCTCGTTTGGTGGTCGGTGCATGGTTGGCGCTTCCCTATCTTGTCGGAAATGGCCAGAGATATTTTGGCTATTCCCGTATCTACCGTTGCCTCAGAGTCTGCATTTAGCACATGGGGTCGTGTTTTAGATGTATTCAGAAGCTCATTGAACCCTGGTACGGTTGAGGCTTTGATATGCGCTGAAGATTGGATGAAATTTAGCCCAACTAAGAAAGAAGAAGAAGAGCCTGAAGAAGAACAAGATGCTGAGTTTATAAAGAGTAAGTTTTCTTAATTTTAAATTTAGTAAACTTACTTAATGTGATATCTATTTTTTTTAATGTGCAGTGCTAAGCTCGATGAAAGTTTGAGAGTTGAAGAGGGCCAAGAGTTTAAAAGTCAGCTGGTGAAATGAAAACAGTAAATGTTTTGGAAAGAATCGAACTCGGAACATTTTGTAGTTGGACTTTTATTTTTCTTGCTTTGATTTGGATCTCTTGTAGTGCTACTGCTATGGTCTGTACTCTATGGACTTAATTTGAACATTTGTTATCTTTGTTTTTGTTTGAAACCGATTTGAATTTGATTTATCCAAAATTTAAACATTAAAAAAAATAAAAAAAATAAAAATCGGTTCTTAAAAAAAACCGAATTAAAATACCGAAACCGATTGGTCAAACCGAAAACCGATCGATTGTAGGTTTCGGTTTTCAAATATCAAGATTTTCGGTATCGGTTAACCGATAAAACCGGTTCGGTTTACCGAAACCGAACCGAGAGCCACCCCTACGCACATACATTGTTTCCCTATGTTAATAATAGTGTTTATCTCATAATACTACTTATGTCTACAGAACTACTTTATTTACAAATACAAAAGAAAGACTTCTCTTATTATAAGACGAAACCATCACCTACAGATACAAATAATTACGTTATTTTTTTCAATTTCAAATATAATTTTATTTATATTTTTTTATTTATTTTTAAATTTTAGTCAGACTTTACTTTTTAAAAATACATTCTTAATCTTTAAATTTTAGTCAAACATTTTTAAAATACAGTACTACTAATAACAATTTTTTAATTTCACATTTTTTAATCTCCCTGTTGTAGCAATGGTGGTAAATGGACGACGTCGTTTAACAGGTGAGTAGTAAGGAAGTACTGCAATTTTTTCCCCAAAATTTCAACTCTCCCAAACACATCCCTCCCTCTGAAGCTCACAATTTATACCTCCCGAAAACCCCCGAAAGATTCGTTATCGGCAAATAACCTGATTTATTCTTGCGAAAGGTAAAACCCTAATCCCGCAGCTGCTTCCTTACACCTTTACGCATCAACGCACGATTAAGTAAATGTTCATTTTCTGAGATTTATGTTATTGGGGATTTGCTTGTTTCGGATCTGCTTATACTTCTTTCTATGTATGTTCTTTAGTATGTGTTTAATATCTTTAATTATTTTTTTAGGAATTTAGGTTTTACTTTCAATATTAAAAAATTGAACTTTACTGGAGTACAAATTTCTGGGATGTCATTATCTCAGTCAGTATAATCTGGGCAGCTAGGGTTTGCTTGTTTATAAACGATTTTTTTACTGTACTAGTTTTGATGGTATTCTATTTTATGAATCTGAGAATCAAATATATGTGTTTCTATGCAAATTATGTTTCGTCTCATGATTGGATTACTGTGCTCGACGTTGTAGGATTCCAAAATTCACACCTGATAATGGAAGGGGATGGAGGCGATGGCCCCTCAACAGCAGCTGCAGCTCTCAACCAGCATAAGCATGAAATGTCGAGACTTTTCCAGTACTATTTGGATAAATCGACCCCGCATTCTCTTTATCGGTGGATAGGGACTTTTTTCTTAGCGGTTGTTTATACCTTGCGGGTATTCTACCTTCAAGGGTTCTACGTCGTTTCGTATGGTTTGGGGATCTACATTCTGAACCTGCTGATTGGATTTTTGTCACCTCTTGTTGACCCAGAGGTGGAACCTTCTGATGGTCCTATGCTGCCTACGAAGGGCTCTGATGAATTCAAGCCTTTCATCCGTCGTCTCCCCGAGTTCAAATTCTGGTACTCATATTTATTCTTTTTGGGCAATTTTATCTTTAAGAATTTTGGATTCTATATCTGATTGGTTAGGGAAGTATTACCTTAGAAAACTTGGGAATGTACGTATAGCTGTTGTTGAATTTCTCTGATTGCACGAGGTATTTTGAAAAAATAGTTGTGGAGCTTGTGGTAAGAAGAATATACAGAGTATAATAAAATTAATATGGGTTAATTCCTTTCTGTATTTACGGAGTATTTATTATTTCACACATTCACACACACACACATACAAAAAATATATTTTATTAGTAGCTGAAGGGAGAGATTTCCTTATGCTCTGCTTTACAATTTCATATTTTTTTCGATTAGTGAGGGAAAATCTGTGGTTTTGCAGTTATTTCAATTCATAAAGAAACACCTAAGTTGGTTTATTGATTAATGTATGCACATTGATAACGCCCAAGAAGTAATATGGTACTCTTATTTTTTTCATAAAGGAGAATTTCTGTAGATGACGAGCCATGGTTTTGTTGTTGTTGGCAGGTATGCAATCACAAAGGCTTTTTGTGTAGCATTTGTGATGACCTTCATATCCATCTTTGATGTCCCCGTGTTTTGGCCTGTGTTATTGTTCTACTGGTTTGTTCTTTTCGCACTAACTATGAAGCGGCAAATATTGCATATGATTAAGTACAGATATATCCCGTTCAACATTGGGAAGCAGGTCAGCTAATATTTCATTTTACTAGTTTTTTTTTTGAGATTTTCATTTGTCTATAACAAAAAAATCCTGAAAATTGTTGAGGGTATTTCTATTTTTCTGAAATAAACCCTAACTAGGATCACCATCTGATTTAAGGAGACATGATTTCTGTCTTTTAATGAGTATTAATTTTGAATGTAGTTAGCCTAAGGTATTCTTTCCTATTAGTATTGTTTACATCGAGTGTTTTGTGTAGACGTACAAAGGGAAAAAGCCTGCTTATAGTGGAGGCAGCCCTCGAACAGACTGAGTTTAGGGCTGGCCCACATGAAAGAAGAATTCGAAGGTTCTAGTCCCGGCTAGAAAAGGGAAACAAGAAGCGAAGGAGACTGACTGCCTTCCGGTTGTTCATTTTAGTTTGTGGGAATATGTATTTAAATTGAAATATTGACACATCTCCGGTGTGAGAATTACTAGCCACTTGATTCAGTTGTTGTGCAATTTTATGTTATTATGTGGGCAAACTGTTCTGTGATGCACAAGAATTTTTATAGTTTGTGTAACTGGATTCTCGAGTTGTTTGATTCATTAAACTTTATATGATTCGATGGACTGAACCGATTGTCAAACTAGTATTTCACTGTTCATTTATAAAATAATACTGTAATAAAAAAATTAATATAAATTTTAATTTGTCTATTCTACACAGTAATAAATTTAATTTTATAAAATTTTAGCAGAAAAATAAAACCTAAAAAATGATAGTAGTAAATTCGATAACAATCATAAAATCCAAACGGTGCAATAACATCCTTTTTTTTATTTAAAAATAAAAGTCTTTCCAACGGCTATTTTTGTTTTTATTTCTGGCATTTAAATTTTTGAAAAAGAAAAAAAAAAGATTCGAGCCCCTTTATAATTTGTACTCTCCCCACAGCTTTCAGTTGTGAGTTTCTTCGTCTTCTTCAATCGCCATTTTTGTAATCTCTCTTTCTCTCTCTCTCTCTCTCTCTCTCTCTCTCTCTTAATTTTCGTTCTGTTTCTTCACAATAATCAAACCAGTGCATTGATTTTTATTTATAATCCAATTTTTTTTAATTAAAATTAAATTTTGGTTCAAGATTTTTGTTCTGTATGTATCTGATTTGTTCTTGTTAGACTGATTTTCGGAGATTCGTAGAAGTTACGATTTTCAATTTTCTGTATTATGATCCGTTCGTATTTTTCAATTATACATAGTATGAATGAATTTATCTTCCTGATTTCTGATAAACTCTGTAATTTTGTTTTCCAGAAATTGATTCAAAAATGAACGACCTAATGACCAAATCGTTCCAGAACTACGTCGATCTGAAGAAACAGGCTTCGAAGGACCTCCGGGCCGAGCCCGATCTCGAATTGGGCCACCTCGGGCCGTCCGACGAGCAAAACCTCTCCAAGTTCTTCGAAGAAGTCGGCCTGATTAAAGCCGACATGGAGGAAATCAGCTATCTCCAAATCGACCTCCGAGACCTCAACCAGGAGACCAAATCTGCCCAGAGCCCCAAAATCCTCCGAGGCATCAGGGACCGTATAAACTCCGACATGGTAATGGTCCTAAGGAAGGCCAAAATCATCAAAGCCCGACTCGAAGCCCTCGACAGGTCGAATGCTGCTAACCGAGCCCTACACGAAAAAGGAAGCCCCGTTGACCGGACGCGAATCTCGGTTACTAACGGCCTAAGAGTCAAGCTAAAGGCCATGATGAACGATTTTCAGAGCCTGAGGCAGAAAATCGTGGACGATCACAAGGACGGGCTTAAGAAGAGGTATCAGAGTATCACGGGCCAAAGCCCGACCGATGACATGGTTGAAAAGATGGTTGCGGAGAATGGGGTTTTGGGGGTTTTGGAGGGTAAGGGGGAGGTTTCGGAGGAGAGCCGAGTGCGGGAGGAGGCGGTGAAGGATGTTCAGAGGAGTTTGATTGAGCTGCATAAGGTGTTTTTAGATATGGCTGTTATGGTTGAGGTTCAAGGGGAGAAGATGAATAATATCGAGGAGAATGTGGTGGGTGCGGGTACCTATGTGAACCAGGGGACTAAGGAGCTCGATCGGGCGAGTAAGATGAAGAGGAGGAGGGTTTGGGCTTGTTGGATCGGGATCGTGGTGCTCGTGTTCTTGTTGGTTTGTCTGATTGCGATTTTATTCTGAGTTTGTGGTGATTGTGTGTGATTAGTTGAGTGTTTTTCTTGGAAGTGATATCTGTTTTCTATATTTGTTGATTTGTTGAGTACAAACACTAGTAAGTTCACACTCTTTGAAAGTTTGTATCATTTCGTTTCGTTTTAATTCATCTTGATTGATGATTTGAGTTGTGAGTGTACATTCTCTGTAGCAAGTTTATTAGCCAATGAAGAATTTCGATTTTCAATAAACACAAACCACAGATTATGTTTACATTTTGCACTCCAGCACTACTAGTTACATTTGGATATAGATACATACATACAATACCTTGAATGAATGACCTGCATATTGGCAGGAGTTTTTTTTATAAGGAAAAGGAAAATAAAAAAATTCAAGAATGAGAATGCAGCAGTTTCTCCTTAAAAGTATAGAATAATCTTCGATATTATGTTGTGAGTTTAACATTTCGGAAGATCCTTGGGTGGAGGCAAAACCGAATGATCTGAGTCGGGTCCATTCTCCACAACAAATGCCACCTTCAATCCCCAGCCTGTGTGGAGCTCCAGGTGACAATGCATAAACCACACACCTATACATGCATCACACTCATTTGCTTAGTAATATGTAGTCTTCGTTTTAGTCGTGTGTTTTATGATGTATGTGCATATAACTAACTGTTCTTACCTGGATTATCAGCTCTGAACCTTATAGCCGTCCACCCTCCAGTAGGCACTCCAACCGTATTCCTCTCAGGAGGATCCACCAAGTTAAACTTCGCCGGGTCCTTTTCCGAGTCAAAGTTTCCTACCCCAGTCCCCACAACGAAGAAATTATATCCGTGAAGATGAAACGGGTGCGACTCCACAGCCAAAAGGTTCGTATCCTGCAAAACCAACTCCACAGTCGAGTTAAACTCGATCCTGCTCAGCCTCGGCAGCTCACTCTGTGTCGTCCGTAGATTCGCCGTGAGCGGTGCCCCCGTGTAGTTAAAAACCGCCTGAGGCCTGTCTGGAAAATCCGTCGTGAAAACATTCTTAATGTCGTAATAGTGTGCTTGCAAGAGCCCGACTTTAGGCATGACGAAAGTGATGTTGTTCAAGGAAGCTGCTAGCTTCGTCCCGTTCGGACAGGACGAGCACGGGTTTACCCCTAACCCGATCGTGTAGAAAAGGCGTCGGTCGACCTTGAGCGGGACGTTTGCAGGGAAGCTCGGGGAGTCGAGGCTCTTGAGGTTGGCTTCGTAGCTCAGAGCGAAAGTTGTGTCGTTCGAGGATGGTAAGTTTGGGAGAGTCGGGAGGATTGTGTTTGCAACACCCTTGTATTGGAATATGGCTGTGACTGTTTTGTTGTCGACTGGGATTGGGGCGTCCATGAAGGGGCGGGCGGCCATGAAGTAGCGGCTCGGGATTTGGTTGGCTCGGATCAGGACGTTTGTGGTCTGGCCGGGGGCGATCAGGATCGAGTCGGTCGAGAATGGCTTCGTGTAGACAGCGTCGATCTCGACAACTGTCATGGCGTGGCCCGCCACAGCGAAAAAGAGCTCGTCGTTGAGTGCTGCGTTGATGAGACGGAGGAGGTAGGTTTTGCCTTGCTCGACTTCGACGACATATGTGTCTGCAGGAAAAGGAAGAATGAATTAGAAATCTTTCTCATAAGCGCTTAACCGAAAAAACACAGAGGACGAGACTCACGTTTTTCGGAGCAAGCGAAGAGCGGGCCCGGCTTGCCGTTGATTGTATGGGCATCGGACATCTTCGGAGGTGACCCCAATCTGTTGCCTTGTTTCACGATCTCTTCAACATCATCATTCCACCATTCTCCTACACATTACGAGACGGATAAATTGATTATACGAGTTCTGCCCCATAAATTTAGGCTAATTGCAAAAAGGCCCCAGTTATATCACCTAAGACTAAGTTGAACTCGAATTCGGGTTGTGGGAAAGGATAGGGGACGCCAGGTTTGGGCATGATGACAATTGCACCATACACAGTTGCCCTTAGCCAGAAGATATGGGCGTGCCACCACAGTGTGCCTCGTTGGCCCGTCACGTTGAAATCGTACGTGTAACTCTGCCCTGTCTGAATCGGGCATTGGGTTATGTACGCGGGTCCATCGGCCCACCCGTTGCGATACTGCTTCAGCCCATGCCTGCCATTAGGAAAAGACAACCCCTCAAGTTTGGAGTATTTACGAAAAAGACCACATCCTGCTTTGAAGAGTTTATTACCAGTGAATGGACATGTTGTATTGTGCATGGTTATGAACATCAATGACAACTCTGTCTCCTTCCCTTGCGTAAATCGTGGGCCCCGGAAACATCCCGTTTACCGTCACGATCGCCTTCTCATGGCACAACCTGCTTACGTTTTTCACTTGAATCTGAAAGTGTTTATGAAAAATAAAAGAACAAATGTCAGCCCAGAATATATATAGCAATACAAGGACACATTAATTAAGTATGATGATATTTTTTGAAATACGAACATCAAAATTGTATTTTTTCAGTCCGGCTTCGGTAGGATTAAGAAAACACCCCACGAGACATGCGAAAACCAAGTGGATAATAGCTCGTGGGAAAATGCTTCCTCCCGTCATCTTTTTCGAGGGAAATGATGATAACGACGAAGAAGAGGTGCGGTTTTTAGTGAAAACCGCGGGTTGGATGTTTTCGATTTGATGCGTGCGAAGAGTCTTTATAGGAGTTAGAAGCTAAGAAGGTGCTCAATATATGCTACATATCCTTATTAGGTGAAGAAAAATTTGTGAAGAGAAAGTTTCATATGAAAGCTTACAAGCAATATGTTATAAAGTCTTTAAGCGCTGCGCAAAGCAAAAGGGTTGATAGTAATTTTTAAATTTGGATATGAGAGCTACACAAAACCAACCATTTGGTCCCTCAGCTTTACCGTTAAGAAATATTTATGCTGTTACGCATAACATGAAATGGGCCTGATCTTGGAGGTTGACATTTGGGCCTACATGTATGGGCTGAATTTGCTTGGCCCAATTCAAAGACATGGGTGTTCATTGAATCAAAACCCAATTTTCGATCGAAATATATATATGTATAAAGAATACTACTTATTAACACAAATGTTATTATGTTAAGGTACTTTTAATTTTTTATTGTATATAGTGAAAATATCTTAAAGTTCTAAGTCGGTAGTAGATACCCCATCGTGTACCGGAAGCAAAAGGTAATTTGTGAGGTATAGTAGCTACTAAAAATAACATTAAATAACATGGAGCAGAATTCAGCAGGATCACGAAATTATTGACAGACAATCAACATATTTCTAACATAATAAAGCCTGTGGGACGTTTAAGGAGTTTTGACTTTTGAGGTTAGAAACCTTGAGGGTAAACGAAATGAGAGTAAGAAGATAGTATCGCATCATGTACGTTATTATAAAGTTTAATTCTTATTCTTTCTATGAGAGAGTAATCGCGAGGTTAGCTCGATATGTAATTGCTTATATCGCGTAGGTTATATATTTATATGAGTGACTGTAATCTCATTTATACGTTTAGTAATTAAGAAATAATAAGTCCATCTGCGCTCGAGCAGTAGCTAGGTAGCTGATGCATGCTGATGTGGCAGTCATTATCAAAACTCGTAAATTTTTGTTATGTGTGTTTTATATTGTCTATTTGTGTTTTCGTGAGTTCGTGTATATATGTGTGTGTGCGTGTGTGTGTGTGATATTGTGGGATGAGAGTTAAATTATATTCGTGTGATTTTAAGTTATTAACATGGGATTATGAAAGTGTAATGAATTAATTGGATATTCAGTTGATTGAATCTTGTTGTGAGAATTTTCAACTAGTGACACTTATGTGGGAAATGAAAGACTACTATATTGAGAGAAACATTCTAAAAATGAAAGAGTAACTATATGATCAGTATATTTTTGGATAAATAGAGTACGTTTAGATTCGTATGGAATCAAAGTATAAAAAGCTGGACAAAAAGGAAATAACACTACTAGCTAGTTTGATTGCATATATAGAATATAGAACTAATAAGAGAAGAATCCAGTCGATTCACCTCCTCGAATATCATTAGTCAATGGTCATTATTTAAAACAACGTACGGTAGTCAACTTTGATTTAAATTAATTAAAGACTATATATTAGTAGTACTGTATTATATAGATAAAGAAAATTGGATATATTAGTACATATACTAATATATATGTATATTTGGCGATCATTGTTGATTATACCTCGATCAGCTCGATCACAAGTTATATATACTTGGGAAAGGGCACTCTGCCGCTCTCAATATGCTCGAGATCTTGGACGAGCACTGCGTAGTGAATCTTGACTTCTTCTTCCGTGCGACCCCCGACGGCCCGAGCCACGTTGGACCACCGATCGGGCTTTTCCTGGTCGTAAACGGCAAGGGCCCGCTCAAAGTCTTTGTTTTCCTTGGCCGTCCAACAGCGGCGGCTCATGGAACTCGATGCCATTTCTAGCTACTAATTAAGTAGGACTTTAATTTTGGTGTTATCTTAATTTTATTTGAGTTGAGTGATAACTGATAGTTGCAATGCAAGAATATGTAGTGGAGAAATTCAGCTCTTTTATAGGCTCCGAAGGTGGTGGAGGAGGGATATGTTAACACGTGGGCCCCACCCTAGTTGGGCCCGAATTTCAGCACTCATCTGTAATCTGTATGCTTAGGCCATCTCCAACCGAACACAAAAACTCAAACTCAAAAATAAGTTTTATTTTAAGTTTACAGTAATTTGACTCCAACCGAACTCAAAATTAGTTTAAGTTTACGTTTACAGTAATTTGACTCCAACCGAAAAACTAATACTATTACTTAAAATAATTTTTTTTAAAATATTCTTCTTATATAATTATTTATACTATTTATATAAATAATCAACATCTTTACAAATTTACAATTTTATCTCATAATTTTTTATATTAAAAAATATAATTAATATTATTTTCAATTTAAATTTTCAAACATAATAAATATAAATAATACTAAATAAAATATTATTTAATTATTAAAAAAATTACATTAAAATAAACAAAAAACTAATTATTAATTATTTTTGTTTTTGTTAATGGTAGCATTTTTTTAAATATTTTGTTTATTATTATTTTATTTTTAATGTTAATTATATAATTTAATTATTTAATTGTATTTCATATTGTGATATGTATTTTTATTTTATTATTAAAAATATTTTTATTAAAATTTATTTTAATTATTAATGATATGATTATTAAAAAAAATTACATTACAAAAGATATTAAATAAGATACTGAAAAATAATTGATAAGTTATTTTTATTAATTTATAAAAAAAAATCATTTTATAAATAAAAAATAGTTTTTGGTTTGAGTTTACGGTAAACGTAAATATAAGTATTTTTTGTGTGGGTCTCACCTATAAACCAATAATAGGTTTATGTTTTAGTATCGGTTGGAGCATTTTCCCTACTCCAAAATAAGTTTTTGGTATCGGTTGGAGATGCTCTTAGGAGCCACACAAAGAGAAACAGGGGTAAAAATGACTTTTAAACAGACATCCCGGGCCGGACTCATTTCCTTATTTTTCATCTAAACACAGTAAAATCATATTTTTTAAATAAAAAAATGAAGTACTAGTAATTTTTTTGAAGATTATATTAATGTACTACTAGGACTTTACAAAAATGTAAATATTATTATGAAATTCGAAGTATTATATATATATATATATATATATATATATATATATATATATATATATATATATATATATATATATATATATATATATATATATATATATATATATATATATATTGTACCATAAAAATTTAATAAATTAATAATAGATACATTAATAATTCTATAAAAGTTTTACTGTATATTTACTTTTATGACCTTTGATTTTGAGTTTGGTTGGTCTTTTATTAAAAAAATAGTGTTTCATCTTGTGTAACTACTAGATGAGGAAATATATACTCTCCCTTTCCCACATATAGATAAAACACTCTTATTTGTATTTTGCGAAATAAATAATCTGTTTTTATTAGATATAAGGAGTAATTGATACATATAGTATAATTTATTAAAATATAAATTCCATTTTTATTTTTATCATGCAAAAAAACACAAATGAACTTTTTGTCGGTGAGAATTGACTTTAGTGAGAGTTTGTGTAATTATAATTATTTGATATAATTATTTGTGCTGTTATAAATGCACTAGTATATAACCTTTGTGCAGAAAAAAAAAGTAAATGTAAATTTGTATGAAAATGATGAGTATTAAACAAAGCACATGCATCTCTTTCTTACTTACCGTCCATGGCCATGATGAAGATGTACGAATTGATATTCTTGCTGACCGAACCCTATCGTATCATGAAAAATCTTTTGGTGGTAAAATGTGTACAAAGAATCTTCATCATTTATGTTTTTTTTAATGTAAAAGGTCAATCACATTATTAAGAGCGTGTTTGACTGAGCTTATAAGCTTCTTAAAACAGCTTATAAGCTGTTTAAAATCTTTTTTAAAAATGTTACCAAACAAATTTTAAGAGCTTATAAGCTTCTTAAAACAGCTTATAAGCTGTTTAAGAGCTTATAAGCTCTTAAAATTTGTTTGGTAACATTTTTAAAAAAGATTTTAAAAACTAAAATTTGTTTGGTAACATTTTTAAAAAAGATTTTAAAAACATACAAATAAGCTGTTTAACAGCTTATAAGCTGTTAAAAAAAAAGTAAGGGGGAGCTATTTTTTTTAACAGCTTATAAGCTCTTGTAACTTAAACCATAAAAGACCAAAATACCCCTAAAATTATTACATTTTATATATATACAAAAATTCCAAATTTATTATTTAGTTAATATAAATATTTTTAATTATTTTTTTCATATAAAACAATTTATTTTTTGTAATTTTATTTATATAAGATCTTAAATTGTCAAATAAATTAACATCTTATAAGTTTATATATCTATTTTATCCAAACGGTTTAACAATTTATTTATTAAATAAGACATAACAACTTATAATTTTATAAGCTCTTTTAAATAAGCTCGACCGAACGGGCTCTAAATAATGTTGGAAAATAAGCGTCTCGTAGAGAGCTTCGATTTGATATCTCATACACTCAAATTTTGAGTAGTATGAATGAAAATTAATTTTTAAATATGTAATTAATATTATGAATTTAAAACGTATTTCAAAGAGAATAAAATATTTTAAATAAAATAATACGCAAAGTGTTAAAAAATATACAAATGAGACTTTTTGCTATTTTTTACGAAAGAGGACACCTCTAAGATTAGTATTATTCACAGCACCCAATTTTTTCTCTAACTATTACAAAGGGCAATCTGCCCATTCTAAACTTTTTAATTTTTAATTTAAAAATTAAGGAATGAATTGATATATAAAATTACGCAAAACCTAAACTACTATCCTACGATAGTTCCTCCTTCAACTACACATCTGCCACATCTATTGAAGTTACATCAAAGACATTCGAAAATCTTTCATCATCGGCGCATAAGATAATGAACAAGAACGATGATGAAGCTTTCCCAACAAATCTCATCGTTATTTGTAGATCAATTGCACACCCGACGGACTTCGAACGCGGTGACCTGTCAAGCATGCCCAGATTCATCACTTCACACGAGTAGGTACTCGTCGGTGATTGTGTAAATTCTAAGTCTTTATTGCAGATCGGCGTTAGATTTTGATTCAATTTTTTGGTTATTCCGTGTGTTCTCCCTACTATCGCAAGGCGTTCGATGAATTGTCAAAAGTACAAGTGACCGTAATTTTTTGCAAATTTAACGATAACAATTCATTCGCCAAAGTGTCAGTAGAATTTGGTTTACACATTGCAAACCCCTTTCTTCTACTACATGGAGTATATGACAGTTTAAAATAAAATTATGTATTTAATTTCCAATTGTTTCTATACATTCTCAATTTTTTTTGTTTAGTTGCATTTAACAAATTTAGGGTTCGATTTTGTTGCGAAGCGAAACTCTCTTGTAAAGTTTGGTTTGGTATGAAAATGAATAGTTGATGAAATTGTTTGTCATTGTGTTACTTGTAAAATTACTAATCTCGCACTCCAATGGAGTTTATCTGTTGTTGTGATGATTTCAACTCTTCACTTTTAGGTTGTGAGAAGTGTAAAAGTTCTTGATAAAACTTCATTCAAACGATATGGATCAATCTTTCTAGTAGTAATGGTGTCTAAATGGCTATTCGGAACCGAAAACTTTGACATCAAAAGACGGAAGAACTTGGTGTATTTAGAGTAATAAGTTAAAAAGCGTAAAAGTTCTCGATAAAACTTCATTCAAACGATATGGATCAATCTTTCTAGTAGTAATGGTGTCAAAATGGCTATTCGGAACCGAAAACTTTGACATCAAAAAACGGACGAACTTGGTGTATTTAGAGTAATGAGTTAAAAAGCGTAAAAGTTTCGATAAAATTTCATTCAAACGATATAGATCAATCTTTCTAGTAGTAATAGTGTCTAAATGGCTATTCGGAACCCAAAACTTTGACATCAAAAAACGGACGAATTTGGTGTATTTAGAGTATTGAGTTAAAAAGTGTAAAAGTTTTCGATAAAACTTCATTCAAACGATATGGAACAATCTTTCTAGTAGTAATGGTGTCTAAATGGCTATTCGGAACCCAAAACTTTGACATCAAAAAACGGACGAACTTGGTGTATTTAGAGTAATGAGTTAAAAAGCGTAAAAATTCTCGATAAAACATCATTCAAACGATATGGATCAATCTTTCTAGTAGTAATGGTGTCTAAATGGCTATTCGGAACCGAAAACTTTGACATCAAAAAACGGACGAACTTGGTGTATTTAGAGTAATGATTTAAAAAGTGTAAAAGTTCTCGATAAAACTTCATTCAAACGATATGGATCAATCTTTATAGTAGTAATGGTGTCTAAATGGCTATTCGGAACCGAAAACTTTGACATCAAAAAACGGACGAACTTGGTCTATTTAGAGTAATGAGTTAAAAAGTGTAAAAGTTCTCGATAAAACTTCATTCAAACGATATGGATCAATCTTTCTAGTAGTAATGGTGTCTAAATGGCTATTCGGAACCGAAGACTTTGACATCAAAAGACGGAAGAACTTGGTGTATTTACAGTAATGAGTTAAAAAGCGTAAAAGTTCTCGATAAAACTTCATTCAAACGATATGGATCAATCTTTCTAGTAGTAATGGTGTCTAAATGGCTATTCGGAACCCAAAACTTTGACATCAAAAAACGGACGAACTTGGTGTATTTAGAGTAATGAGTTAAAAAGCGTAAAAGTTCTCGATAAAACTTCATTCAAACGATATGGATCAATCTTTCTAGTAGTAATGGTGTCTAAATGGATATTCGGAACCCAAAACTTTGACATCAAAAAACGGACGAACTTGGTGTATTTAGAGTAATGAGTTAAAAAGCGTAAAAGTTATCGATAAAACTTCATTCAAACGATATGGATCAATCTTTCTTGTAGTAATGGTGTCAAAATGGCTATTCGGAACCGAAAACTTTGACATCAAAAAACGGACGAACTTGGTGTATTTAGAGTAATGAGTTAAAAAGCGTAAAAGTTTCGATAAAACTTCATTCAAACGATATAGATCAATCTTTCTAGTAGTAATGGTGTCTAAATGGCTATTCGGAACCCAAAACTTTGACATCAAAAAACGGACGAATTTGGTGTATTTAGAGTATTGAGTTAAAAAGTGTAAAAGTTTTCGATAAAACTTCATTCAAACGATATGGATCAAGTTTTCGGAAATGTGTCATCGCCACTTGCCCCATCATATTTATACTGGCAAAGAAGAGAAACTCAATAAATAATATTTCATGTATATATTTGTTAAAATTTTTACCTCATTATCTATCATAGATATTAATTATGTGAACTAGTTTATTATCTATCATAGATATTAATTCTATTAACTAGAATTTATCTATCATACTTATACGGAATCTATTATAAATATTAAATCCATAAACTAAAAATTATCTATCATAGTTGGCATGATAAATAACTAATTTATTTTTGGCATAATAAATTGTTTGTACGTAAATTGTTGTGTTATATTTGTTGACATCTATCATAGATATAAATTGATTGACTGTTAATATTGTGTTATATCTGTTGACATCTATCATAGATATAAATTTGATGATTGTTCACCAACATTAATCAATGAAACATTTATAATAACAATTAAAATCAAAACTATCATAGATATACATCAACATTAATCAATGAATCGCTTAAAGTACTTATAAAATTATAACTATCATAGATATGCAACAACATTAATCAATGAAATACTTGTAAGTAGTGATAAAATCAAAAATATCATAAATATTGAGTGACTATTATTTTTTATATCATGATATTTCTACAAAACGAACGCAATTGCTGCTAGAATTATAACTATCAAAGATATATCCACAACTGATATAGATATGTATTAGATATATTAGATAAGTGACGAGCCGATGAGGAAGGACTACCAAAGCTCTCTTCCCTGCAGCCGTCGCCAGGACTTGCTCTGTTCCTCGTCCATTGTCGATGCCGACTTCCATGTAATCGATTAAAAACGAATAACGTGAACATAAGCATAAAAAAATAGACATAGTAACATAAATCAAAATTAAGTTCTTCTCATAGACATTTAAGCAAACACTTTGCACTCAAATGTTACTTTCATGTCTGTAAACAAAAAGTCAATTCTCATGGATTCAAAAGAGATATACTACGTATCACTTTCTTTTTCTTTTTCTTCCTTCAACACTAGGGAAGAAGATGTGATAGTCGGGCCCGGAACGGCTCCACAGACCCGTCAAAAACATCATCTGCAATTCAAACAGGTCTACGTCGATGCATGCCCTCCCCTCCGCCCGACATGTACTAGTCTCGTCGGCGTCACCATCAATCCCGTCGGCAAGATCTTCCTCTGCTTCGAAAAAAAAGGCATTCCTCGCCTTCCTTTTCTCCTTCACCCTCTACGAAAACATCCCCTCCAATATTACAGATTCATTAATTCTCTTGATTTAATAATTACTAAATTGTTTAATACTTGTGTAGGGATATTTTAGACTTGCCACATTTTTAAAAGTGCCCCTAGTTAACATTTATAAAATATAAAGACCTTAATAATTAAACATGTTAAAAATATACCACCTTTAAAAATGAAGTAAAAAAGAATGGATGTTCAAAATAATATTAAAAACCATTCCGCCCCTAATTACCCTAATATTACATATTTTTTATAATAATAATAATAATAATAATAATAATAATAATAATAATAATAATAATAATAATAATAATAATAATATCATAAGTTACATTTTTTTGAAACAAAGACTCAATTATGTAATGACGATTATACAAAATAAAATTTATAAAAAAAATGACCTTTTCCTGAGCAGATCATATCGGAAAACAATCGACAAAAACTTTTCACCCGTAATCGTAATCTTTAAAAAAACTTTGAGAAAACATTTCATAGAGAAATTGGGAATAAATCGAATTCATGGTATCCTTCTTTTGATACTAATGGTCAAGAATTTGAACAGAAAATAAATAGGATTTATAAAAATGCATTATCAATAGAAATTGTTGATTTATTAACTTTCATCAGTAGACTTATTCAAGAATTGGAAGCCAGCGATCTAAATGGGAAAGTTATTTCTTTATTTTCAGAAGGAAAAATAGGACCAAAATATTTTAAATATCTATTAACTCAAATCGTAACTGATGGTAATGATAAAAAAATTCTCCGAAAATCGACTAGAATATAAGAAATCAGTAAAAAGGCCATTCGATGGTCATATAAATTAATAACTCAGTTAGAACAACAATTGACGAATATCAGGAAGACGTACCTATCGATTATGAAATTCGTTCAAGAAAAGAGAAAAAACATTTTTTGAAATAATGGACTTTAAGTGACCATTAGGGTGGTGCTATGAATGGTGGGACGTTACAATTGTTGTAATCAAATCGTTCACGTTCAACGTATTTTCGTTTCCAACATCTCTATATAAATGCAATAGATTTTGCATAGAAAAGAAGAAAAACACTTGATTCGAAGAGAATCGAGAAGGAGTATGAAAATATTTGAGAAATATACAGACGCATTCCGAGCAATCGCTCTCGTCTTTCTGTGACCCTCCGGTTATATTATTCAGGCAACGTCTCAGTTTGCCGAAAGCATTTTACGTGCTATGTAATCGTTGTATCCTGGGAAACAATTGTACCCGTAGATGACGAATTTGTTTTAAGGAAATCGTGTTGGACACGAGCCTCGATTTATTCGATTTTTCTTTTCTTCCATCTTCCTCTAATAGATACACACACCCTAATACAAAAGATACTACAAACTTAAAACAAATTAGTTTGGATGGGTGAAATGATTATTTGTGCTTACGACTTGAGATAGTTCAAACTCGATTGAGTGAACGGACATGTATCCCTCGGGACCTAGTGATTGTGCGCCACACAAGATAATATTTTGGTTAATCATCGTGATAAACCAAGGAAAATTCAGAGACTTTGTTGAACTCGAGATGAGAAAAAAAAAATGTTGTTGTCAGACATTTCATCATTTATGTTCATTAATGTTTCTATGTAGAAAATTGGGAATACTTGTGGGCTTTATATGTACTACAAATATAAATGGACTAGTTGGCTTTTGATACATAAAAATACATTTTTAAATTCATAAATCAATTAATTGTGAGTAAAAATTTAAAATATGTGAAAAGTATAATTATTTTTTGAAATAAAAATAAGTAAAAATAATTATTTCTTTTGATGCGGTGCGACTATTAATTTGTGACAGATAAAAATAAAAAGTATTTTTTCTGTGCTTTATTTGTTTGCAGATATTCTTACTAATTTACAAAAATATATTCAAACGAATGAAAGAAGAGAGTATATATAATCATTGGTAGATAAAGTGTTGATTATTGTAACTATTACAATACTCGTTTCTGAATTAATAATCAGTACACTACTGAAAACATTACACTTTTCCAAAAACTAAAAACAAAAAGCGAAATAGGAAAAGAAGAAAAGTAAAGAACATATCTTCAAACTTGACACTAACTTCGATCAGAAACTTGTTGCAGGTAGTCGAGGCGCTTTCGCTGTCCGCAAGACAAATACGTTCCGTGTAGTGCTACGGTTATCAGACGTAGTTTCCCAAAGATACAACGATTGTATTTGTTCTTATCTGAAGCACACTAGAGAAAGAATTTCGGTTGAACATGGAGATTGCAGAGAGTATGATCAACGTATGTATGTTGGGAATTTTCTTGTATTTCAGTGTGTAGGAAATGCAACTTAGGACTCGTTATTTATAAGAGCTCCATTCAAATGAGGCGTTAACCTTACCGAAGTCCAACACCTTAAGCCCAATCAAATTAATAATTCAGCCCGTCAAAAATACTATTAAATTGCACAGGTCCAGGAGCCTCAGAAAATCCAAGTCCAAGGACGAGACCGGGACAGGCCGGGCCGAGCCGAGCCGGTCGGCCGGCGCGCGTGTGACAATTGCCATGAAGGTCCATGGTATTACTCAGTGTTGAACAAACTAATTCTCTAATCACTTATTAAATGTAATCATTTAATTACATATTATAATGTGGTACGTAATAATTATTACATCTTTCCATATAATAAAATCTTGATTAATTAGACTTGATCATATTTTTATTTAAATGCATATATAAAATTCTATAATTATGAGACGTAGAAAATTAGTACTAATTATTCTCAATTAAAATTAATTTAATAGCCAATCAAATCACTCAAACATTGAATAAAACCAATTTTGAACTAAGATTTTTCCAACATAAATAGAATACTCTTTTCATCGACCTAATTTTAATAGTCTTGCTCTTGATTTTCGTATATTTCAAATAAGTAACTACTAACTACACTCTACAAAAATAATAGATATTGTTGGGGAAAGAGAAATATTAATTTTAATTATTATAAATAATATTCTATATTTTTAACTTTTTAAAAAAGAATATTATATTTTTTATTTTTTAAGAAAATAGTGTTTCAAGATATTTTAAATTATACTAAAGGTAATATTTGAATTATACAAAGACTATAATATCCTTATGTTAAAAACTTAACAATTATTTTTAATAAATTAATTTATATTAACAATTCTAAACTACAGATTTGAAAATTAAAATTAAGATTTATAAAATTAATATTTGTTTTGAAAATTAAAATTAAAATTTATTTTAATTAAGATTTAAAATTAATATTACGATAAAAATGTTGACAATAAAAAGTACTATTTAAATTAAAAAATTATTTTTGAAAAAGGGAAATATGGTTTATAAAATTACATTTAATACCTCATAAAATAAACTTTAAAATTTAATATTTATTATATTTTCATTTAGTATAATATAGTTATAATTATGAAAAAAGGAAATAACCGCATGTTATTAATTAATATAAATTATTTTTAATTTATAATTAATTAATCAATTAACCACGGATTTATAATTAAGAAAAACGATTACCCTTAATTCTAATAAAACTTAAAAAAAACTACCTTATATCTAAAATCTCCCTTAAATTAATTATATTAAAATTTATTTTAATTATTTTAACATCAGATCGTGTGTATAAAACAGTTTTATTGCGTGTATAAAACAGTTTTATTAATTTAAATTAAATTTATTTTTGAAAATTAAAAGGATAATTATGGTATATATATAATTAGAATAAAATAAATTATTGAATTCTAAAAAAACTTAAATGATTTCCCCTTTTTTAAAATTACCCAAAATAATATTTAGGACCTGTTTTTTTGGACTGAAACCGGCTGAACTGAACTGAATCGATTTTTTTATAAAATAATAATAATTTTTATAAAATTTTAAATATATTTTTAAAAATATTAATAATATTATAACAGTAATTAAATTGTATATTTAAAATTATATATTGAAATAATTTTTTATTTATTTTATTTTAATTTATTTTGAAACGAACTTAATCCGAGCTGAACCGAAGAACTGAACTGAAATGCACTGAAGTTAAGTCTCAAAGAACATATCCTTACTCTAGTTATTGTTTTCTTTTTTATCTAGGTCAATTGCAATATCTTAAGTTCGAACACTTTTGATCCTCAATTCAAGTGGTCAACAAACTGAGCTAACAAACTTTTCATTTGTCAGCATAGAATTCTTGAAAAAAACGAATAAGGAAAAAAGAGATTTTGGAAAGATAAGGCGTTTTGTCTTTGTGGGCCGGGCTGGTTATTTGTTATGTGGGCTCTTCATAGCCAGTCTTATAGAATCCTCAAGGGCCCACTTCAAAAAGAAAAAAATCAAGAAATTCCGAATATTATATTGGACAAAATTAATTTCCAAAATATGGCTTCCAATCATAGGCAAATTGCATTGTCCAATCATTATTTGAAAGTTACATAATGAAAAGTGAAAGCTCCTTTGAGAATATACACTTCATTTATACACACTACTTGGGGAGGTTGAGGACCTAAATTTAGATGCCAATTCTATCATTTATATGGAAATTATTTAAATGACAATTTTCTGAAAACATAAATAAATAATCATTTAAAAACCATTTTAGAATCGTGTACACGCACACTAACGAGTAATGATACTTAATTAGGGATATTTTAGTTCCATGATTGAAGGAGTAATTCACAATCAGTTTTATACTTTTATAAGACCAATTTTGGACCTCAAAAAAGAATTTTAAACACGGATTTTTTGGCTTGGTAATTAAGTGTGAATGTTTTTTTAAGAAGAATATGGAATTATATAGTATATTAATACAAATTTATTTATTTGTCCTAATTTGAATTTTGATTGGTTTCTTTTCTACACAAAATAAATTGAGGCCTTCTAAGTTCTATCTTTGATTTGTGGGCAATTTATACCAAATAACCATAGGCATAATGAGAATGATGCAATTAGTAATCAATATATAAATTAAAATTTTAACTTAATTTTTCATTTGACACATTTTTTTTCTCTCTCTTCCCCTCTTTTACGATCTTATCCTTTTCAATTCTATTGACAATATTTTATATAAAATCAAAAATTAACATAATCATCCACAATTAAAATAAAAATAATTTCCAAACATGTAGTATCATGAATTTCTAACAATTTAAAATATGCATTCCTATAAAAAATTTATTTTCATTTATTAAATCATAAATATTTATTGAAAAAATTCAACATTTGATGATTTTAGTTTAATTAATAGAAAAATCTACTAACATTACTTAGCGTAGAGTGATTCATTTTGTAATTGTAAAAGCCAAATGTTCACTTAATTAAAATATAAGTGAGAAATTATGAAAATATCTCATTGAGCCAATGAATATTATACTTAAAAACATGTAATATAGTATATATTAGCAAAACAATATACAATAACAATCATATTCAAAACTTAAACCAATTATATCTCAATAACAAAACAAATAAACTCATAAAAAATTTGGTTAGAGTTTAAATCAAATCCTGATACCTATTTGAAATTTGTCAAATAGCGTCGTTGAAAAACCACGATGGATTCAACGTTGGACAATCATGGCAGCTACACGGCTACATGGAATAATCAGAGAAAAAATTGATATTTTGTTAACTATAAAAGTACAATTTTCATTTGTGATTAGATTTTAAAAATCGTTATGTTTGTTGTGATTACAGTATATTGGACTTGTATTAATGAGCTTGTATATTTTGATGGGTGGAACCAGGGACCGAGCTAGGATTAAAGTTGAGGGTCGACCATATTTATAAGATATTATTTTTGTTCTTAAATATTATTTATATATATCTTGTAATATAGTAAATTAAAAATATATTATTTCTATTTTATAATATATTTTTAAGTTATAAATTTTTTAACGTTCCATAAAAAAAATATAAATATAAATAAAAATGAAAGATCAATATATTATAATAAAATAATTTTAGCTAAAATGTATATTAAAATAATATGATATTTAAAAAATCCATTTCTTATTAGTCAAACAACATAAATATAGTCATAATTATATATATATATATATATATATATATATATATATATATATATATATATATATATATATATATATATATATATATATATATATATATATATATATATATAAATATAATAAATATAATATAAAACAAATTAGCTTGTCAGTATTATAAGTATTATAGTAGTTGTAAAAAATTAAAAACATGTAAATATAGTGTAAAATATTAAGAAAATTGTTATAAACTCAAGAGAATTGAGAGAAAATAATATAATAGAAAGAAAAACAATATGAGAGGAGAATAGAATTGTTACGTATTGTTGTATTCATTCATATGGGGAGACCCTTTTATATAGAATACAAAGTAGGGTTTATGTCTTGTTCACCAAGAAAGGGTAAACTAGTCATTCACTAATTAATAATATTCATAACACTCCCCCTTAAATGACTATTTACAGTATTGTTGCCTCGTTAAAACTTTGTCAGGAAAACCCAGTGGGACAAAACCTGAGCGAAGGAAAAAGAGTACAACTTGCTCCCCCTGATAGTAATCACCGAAGATCTTTGACTTTTTGAAAATTATTGGTGATCAATCAGTCTCATTAAAACCTGTATATAACTAATAAAACCATATAGGAAAAACTTAGTTATTCAAATATAAATTTTGGTCTTCAGGACCCAACCTTCGAATTGTCTAGTTTCACATTCATTTGTATTATTGTATATTTTTCGTCATTCTGGGACATGCCTTTACCAGACATATATATTGACTAGAGCATTCGCAATTGCTATAACTGGCCGGTAACTCTTCTGGAGTATTTTAGATGCGTCTAGTGTTCAATATACATTTCTCGACAAATTAAAAATAATGTGAACTTCAATTCACAATCATTTGAACATCATGTTCAATATCTCAGTTTATTTCGAAAACAAACTCAAATGGAACATTCTGATGTCCTCATTAATTATTATCGAGTGATGTACATGCCTCGTTAAAAACCTCGTTATAAAACCATGTAGGAAAAAATACTCGAGGAAAAGAATACATGACATTCACATTTATATTGTGGTGATTGTCTCGTTAAAAACCTTTAACTAAGAAAACACTGTGGGAAAAACTTAGTAGAGGGAAAAAGAGTGCAATCACTTGTCTTCGGGACCAATCACTGGTCTTCGGGACCTTGTCTTCAATATCATTTTTGTCCATAATGACATATTATTGTATATGTTTTGATTTTCATTTCCTTTTATTTAAGGAATCTTAAAATCCATCCAGGATTTTCATGTATGTATCATTCGATGCATATATTTATCGTTGTTGCTGCCATAAATATTAGGTAGCGGAACTTAATGTCATCCTTAAAAATATTTGATTAACATCGAGTTTCTGCGAAAAACTCTTGAGCAACTAATCTCGCCTTTATATCTCACCACATCATTACTCGTTTTTCTTACGAACACCCACGTATATCCTTCTGAGATAATATTTTGAGGTGTGTATTATAGAGTCAAAATATCTCTTTATTTAGCGAGTCATGCTCAGCCTCAATTGCTCATTTCTTATTTTTCGAGTGCTGCTGGCACACTATCATTGATTTAAGTTTTGGATCCAAATTTTCTAGAGCCACTCTTGAGGCAAATTTGTCGTTGACGACTTTTTCCATGGTGATGACAATTTATTCTATCAACCAAATCTTTCATCATTTCCCAAAATATTTAATTTGGTTGTTCCGCAATCCCACGATTTTCTATTACCATGTGCACATGCTTTTTCAATGGGATTTTCATCTAACTCTCTTCAAGAGATTTTGAGGGTGACTAAATTTCGTTGTTTTTCCGCGGATTAATTTTATATCTTAAGATCGATCTACTACGCTTCAGGCATATATTAGAATCAACATTTGAGCTGATCTCTTTGTTATTTGAACTCTTATAGTTCATTTTATCACAAATATATGTGATTTTGTCACACCTTCAATAATTTGACAGATTACTTGCTGAATATTGCAAGTCACTTATTTTAATGAATTTCGGGTTCAATTGATTGGTGCGTGGATCAAGAATTGAAGATCTTTTTCATTAAATGAAATTTCTCGGCATTTACATCTATTATATTCTTATCTCCCCCTAATGCCGGAAAATGATCTTCTTTTAATATGCAAATCAGCGTAATTGCTATAAACCGATCTTTTGGATCGGGAGCTCGAGATATACCTTATTTTCTATTATGCCCGTTCATAAAAATACGCTTTAGTGGTGATATGAATATAAGTTGCATATTAATTCGCAGATGAGAAATAACAATTTCCACGCATCATGATATGCATCATTTTCATGTTTTAGTACATGTAATCGTGGGGATAATTAGTAAAGCTCTTCCGGAGATAATTAGTAAAGCTCTTCGGGAACCACTCTTAACATGCCATCATTCCATAACATTATATATATATTTACCAATGATCATTCGAGATCAAAATATTAGTTTTAAAATTGATCCTTCCGGGATCACAATAAATCTCAATATATAATTTTCTCAGCAATCACATTAATAAATTGGAATCGACTTTTTGATATTTCATGAGTACCCACATAGTACATTTATTCTCGATTTTCAAAAGATATCCTTCAGGGATAATTCATATGTAATCATTGTTACAACGATAACAATCAGTATCATTAGATGTAACTTTATTAAAAACACTGAATGTTTTGAACTTTGCTTCTTCGGGAGCAATTAATAAAAATATTCTTTCAAGAATATTTTGCATTACTTCTTATAAATATCAATTTAAAATATTTAAAGTTTAATTGCTACAATCAATTTGATTTCATATTTCTGCGGGAATATCATATCATGATGTTCTCCAAGAACATTTAAAATTTAATTTTGATATTTATTCATGAATATCATATCATAATGTTCTTCGGGAACATTTAAAACTTATTGCTACTACGGGAGCAATTTGATATTTCCAAACTTATTGCTACTACGGGAGCAATTTAATTTGATATTTATGGAATAATATCAAATCATGATGTTCTTCCAGAACGATCAATATAATATTTTAAATCATAGTATATGTTCTTTAAGAACATTCAATTTAATTGATATATTAAGAATAATTAAATTGATATTAATTCAGAAATATCAAATTATAATGTTTTTCATGGAAATTCAAACTCATGTGGATATACTCAATAATCAAGCAAATAACTCAACAAGGTTTGGATTAACTTTTCCTAAAGTTTCACTCACTTTGGAATTCAGGAAGTACCTCAATTGATTCATGAGTCGAGTTCGCACATACATGACTTGATCACAAAAAACTCGCACGATGTTCTTCAGGAACATTTAATTTTGATATTTCTTCAGGAATATCATATCATGTTCTCCAGGAACATTTATTTTTGGTATTTCTTAGGATCATAATATCATACCACAATGTTCTTCAGGAACATTAAAATTTTAATTGATTTACTAGGCATAACTAATTTGATATTACTTCAAGAATATCATATTTTAATGTTCTTCGGGAACTTAATCATAATTAATTTGATATTACTTCAAGAATATCATATTATAATGTTCTTCATGAACTTATTCATAATTAATTTGATATTATTTCAAGAATATCATATTATAATGTTCTTCGGGAACATATGATATTACTTCAGGAATATCAGATTATAATGTTCTTCGGGAACATATGAATTTAAGAAGAAGGAGGAGAAGTAGATATATTTATAATTATTAATGAATATAAACAAACATATAAATTCTTGCCTTGGAGTTCGGATCTTGGATGAGTAAAACTTCGATGAAGAACGCGGTTGAGCTTTCGTGCTGATAACGTGTTATAAACTCAAAATGAATTGAGAGAGAATAATATAGTAGAAAGAGAAATAATATGAGAGGAGAATAGAATTGTTATGAATTGTTGTATTCATTCATATGGGGAGACCCTTTATATAGGATACAAAGTAGGGTTTCTGTCTTGTTCACCAAGAAAGGTAAACTTGTCATTCACTAATTAATAATATTCATAATAAAAATAAATAATTTTCCTAAAAAAAATTAAAATTACTTTAATTACATATTTATTGTAAAATTGTATTTACAACGTAAACATTACATAAAAAAATTGATAATTAAAATTTTAATTAACTAAATATTCTTGTTATTTTCATGATTTTGTTAATATATTTAACTCCAAGTTAAATTATTTATGATTTTTTTACTAAAGTTTACTATGAATTAGTGTATAAAACTAATTAATGAAAATAAAATGTTAAAAGATTAAAATAAAAGATAAAAAAATTATAGTATGAAAAAAGTCATTAAATATGTGTAGTGGTGTAATTTGAAAGGAATCCACGCTTAGAATAAAAAAATAAAAAATATAAACACACGCTTCTTGACCACCAGATTTGCTCACCTCCGGTCCACGGGGTTTTCTTAAATCCCCGTTCTGCTGACGTGTACAATTTATTTAATTAAAATAATTTCTTAAATTAATTGCGTTATGTTATGTTTATTTCTTTCTCTCTCTTATTTGCATACTGTAATAAATTCAAACGAAAACTTAAATAATCAAACGAAAACAACGCAAATAATCAATCTCTGCTACAATAAATTCAATTCATATTGTAATAAAGCAATTTAAAGTCAATAAATTCAATTCATGGTAATAAAGCAATTTAAAGTCACACCAAACGTGTGGGAATAATTTAATTCAAAAAACAAAATGTTCATTTAAATATTTGATAAAATATGGAATAGTTTCTTCAACGTGGAATAATTTCTTCTGAATAAGTTGTTGCTTCGGTAATTTTTTTCATCCGTCATTTTGACCTGCGAGTAAAAAAAAATTAAATATTTTTTATAAAAATAAAAAGTATTAAAAATAAATCTAAAATTACCAGAGTTAGAATGCACAATTGGACAAGTGCGTTTATCATGTCCACATTGACCACAAACACTACACGTCCTGTTACTTTGCGACGTCGCAATATCCTTCCAAGATTTGAGTCGTTTTCCTTTAGTATTACCGGATGCGGATCTTGAACTGTCTCTATGATATTGTATTTTTTACTCTTTTTTGCTTGCTCAACTGTGTTGTGTCCATCGTCAATATCATTTGCCATTCTTTTCAACTTTTTTAATCCGTCCATCAAAAAATTGTTGCGCGCCTCTGTTAATGAACAATCATCAACCAACTCCATAGCTATATGAGACAATAACCCCTGTCTAGAAATGAAAGAATGATCTTTCATTACATCTTGCTCTGGCTCATAAATTTGTGTAACTCTTGCAGTCTTAGTCCATCTTGTGTTTATGTATTTGTCTGTGAGTAACAAAATTTGTTGGACCTTCATCCAACATAACATATGACGGCATGAATATCCCTCAAATTCAAACATGCGACAACTACAGGATAACAAATCTGAAGGAGTGTGATATGTCAACTCTCGTTGTCGATTAAATGTTTCCCCTGCCTCAAAGCGCTTCACCACATAAACTGAAGTTTCATTGGTATTTGAAATCATTGTGCAAATGTAGGACATACTTTGTTGCAACTCCTTTTGAAATAATAGAAATATTGCCTTTGTATAAATTTTAGCCATTTGTTGTTCCATCAAACAACTCGTGACCATTCGTGGCTTTTGACTAAGGTCAATATGGAGTGTCTTTGGTGTAAAAGTGCCCTGTTAAAGCGTGTAATGAAATCTACCAAAGAATTTTTGTGATTTACATACCTTTTAAAGAAAGAATGATTGCTCTCAACTCTTTGACTACTAGACATCCCTGCAGCAAACACATGTCTAACATATGCTGGCACCCAACGTTGACGTATTCCATACATATTATTTAACCATTCATTATTCCCCAACTCTGTAGAACTCATCAACTCTTTCCATCGATGCTCAAACTCCTCCGTTGACTCTGAATCCTTAATAATACCAAGTAAGTTATAATATTGCTCTTTGTACAATACAACATTTAACTTCTCGGAGAACTTGTTAAGAATATGCCATAAACAAAATCGATGTAATATGTCTGGAAACACAATAGAGATCGCTCGAGATATGGCTGCATCTTGATCAGTAATTATAACTTTTGGAGATGCATTATTTGGCATTGCTTCGAGAAATATATTAAACAACCATGTAAAAGACTCTGTTTTCTCATCACTTAACAATCCACATCCAAAAAATGTAGTCTGCCTATGGTGATTAACTCCAACAAATGGAGAAAATATCATACCATATTTATTTGTGTTGTAGGTCGTGTCAAACACAACTACATCACCAAAAGATGCATATGTTCTCCTGGATGCACAATCAGCCCAAAAACATCTCAAAAAAACGCCAGAGTCATCGGTCTCATAAGAGAAGTAAAAGTTTTCATTTCTCTCTTTTTCCATTTCAAAATGTTGAATCAATGTTTCTGCATCGTGTCTCAAGAGCTCACTACGAACGTCTCTGTCATGATTCCGAATGTCTTTTTCTAAACAGCCAACCGACGAGGGACCTCCTGCATTTATTTCTAACAATCTCACTTGCTGACAAGTAGGAATATTGGCTTCTGTTAGTTGTTGTACAAGAGCCTTCTTCGTTGCTGAGACATTTCGGTGCGACTTTAATAAGTGAACCTTGGTTGGAGTAGTCAAGATGTGATTATGTTTTTCAACAAAGTGACTTGCAACCCACATATTATTATTTTTTGACTTCACAATACTCATTCTTGCTTCACACCCACATCTAGTATGCCCACGATTTCTTTCTCCAGAACGAGGCACTGCATATTTTAATTTATTTTGCTATGTTTCATCGGTTTTTCCCTCTTTAGAGCACACGAACAATTTCCAAACAATTTCCCCGGTTTCCTTATTCTTCTTGCTATTTTCAATTCGGGTACTAAATCCTGCGTGTCATGCATAATTATTATAAAATTTTTGTGCAGCTTCAGGTGACTCTCAAACTCTTGGCCAATTTTTGGAATAGCACCTATAGTTACACTTGGCACAATATTTGGATTTTCTGGTTCATTTTCCATCCCTACATACAACATATTTAAAATATATCATAATAATTGAATACATTATAATCCTTATATCAAATTAACACTGAAATATAAGTTGAGATAAAATTGAAGTAAATTAATAAAAGTAATTACCTCGACGTGAATCTTGACCATCGTTTGAAGAAATAACATCGATAGTTACATTGGGCGCAATAGTTGTATTTTTTATTTCATCTTCCATTCTTAAATTCAAACTATTAAAAACACGTAAAAAAAATAAATATGCTGTAAGGAGTATTAATTATTTTTGGATCAAATTAGCATGCAATATAAAATTCAAATACAAGTTCATAATTTAATAATAAAATAATTACCTTACGTGTACAGATTCTTGTTCCAAGGTCCGACACCTCACAATAACTCTTGCTCAGAATATAATTTTTTTTTTTTGTTTTTGATGTGATTTTAAATTGTTTTATGCATGGTGAATTTATAGTAGAAGAGATGGAGAGAAGAATATCAGAGAGGAGGAGACATATGTTGTACGTAATTATTTTAGAGACTATATAGAAATAGATATAGGAGAGGAAATCTAGATTTAGTAGATTTAGGAAAAAGATTATCGATTGTGGTGAAATAATATAATATAATATTAATTAAATTAAGATTAACTACGTGAGTATTATTTTAATTAATTAAATTGTACACGTGCAGAACGGGGATTTAAGAAAACCGTTCAAATTGTGACCTGAAGGTGAGCAAATCTGTCTTGACCACTCAAATTGTATTGTTAGTTACCTTACTAAGTAAATATATATATATAGTACTTCTGATCAAAAAATGTCTACAAAGATAATTTTCTTATTTGACCGTCAATTACTTATTATAAAAAAAATATTAAAATAAAATTTATTGATATAGTACTTTAAATGTAAAATCATCAAATTTGATAAGAACGCTGAAAACGTAATCATAAATTCAACATTTTGATTGGATCATTAAATCATAAAATTTGTGTAAAATATCAAGGTTAATTTGTGTAAAACTTAATTTGTTTTTATTAACATGGACTCACCCTCACCTCAAGAACTAGCTTCGCCCCGGACTGCGGGACTAGTTTCAACGACATTGAATCATTTTCATTGTCATCATTAGTAGGATTTTCTCAAATATTATGAAGTAAACAATTTCCAATAAAATTTGATCGAACCATCGAATGTTCATCATTTCCACATGAATACTTAATCAATTTGTTGACTCCATTTCATTTCATTGCAATAACCAATATCATTGATCATATTTGGAATGACATTTAAATATTAACCACAAATTATTAATTACGAATTACTCAAATATTCATTTAGGGGATGTATTCAATTAAAAGTCTATAGGATTTTAATGGACTTTTGATGTCTAGGTGTATTCAATCCGGATTTTTAAAAGTCCATTAAAATCCAGAGGTATTCAATTAGAATTTTAAAACGTCTTAAAAAATCTGTAGATATTCAAAAGTTCATGGATTATAATAGATTTTAAAAGTATATGGATTTTGATGGATTATCTTTACAAAATATAACAAAATTTGATTTTTCGAAATCTCTCATAATTATGAGAGATTTCGATGAACTTCTTTACAACACGAAAACTCAAATAAGAACAATAAAAATAAAACAATTGCTAGTCATTTTACAAGAGTTACACATCACTCTATTAAACTTTTTATTTGAGAAAATTGATCTTATCATATTTTCGTTAAAAATAATTATTTATACATGATATTAATAATAAATTATTTTGTGATAAAAATAAAAATTATAAAAATTAGAATAATAATTTATTTATTTTGTTTTTTAAAAAAATTAATTTTTTATATAAAAGCATGTTCATATACATTTTGATATAATTGATATTTATGAAAGTTTACGTAAATAATATATTTTACAATTTTTTAAAATCTATGAAAATCGATATAAAATCAATAATAAAATCGATCAAACTCTCCATAAAATCTATAAATTTTCAAAATAAAAAAATCTTATAAAATTCTAATCGAATACACCCTCCTAATTCAGATTGGAGAGCGAGTATTGCTAGTGTAATGTGGGAAATGAGGCTCATGCATTACAATAATGTAAATGAAAATGAGAATAATAATATTTATTTATTTTTGAACAAATGTATTTTTTGATAAATAATAATATTTATTTATTTTTTAACAATTTGGATTTTTTTTAAATAATTAAGATTTTTATATATATAAAAGTTTATACAAAGTCAAGTAAAACAATTAAAAAGATTATATTACAATCATGTGAAGTTTATGAAAATTCATCAAAATCAATGGAAAAAAGTCAGTCAAACTTTAAGTAGACTCCGTGGATATAGAAAATCCATAAAAATCCACAGACTTTTAAAAATTCAAAAAAATCCATCAAGACTTTCGAGATTCCATGATGTTGAAATAAGAGGTGTGTGAATGCCGAAAAAAGTCAGTCAAACTCTAAGTAGACTCCGTGGATATAGAAAATCCATAAAAATCCACAGACTTTTACACTACTAGAAAAAACACTTTTAGCGACCACAGTTTTTGCGACCACGGGTAGTGGTCGCTATTAATGACTTTTTGCGACCACGCGTGGTCGCAAAACCAGGCGCTCGCTATTTGTTCGGATAAAAACGCCGTCAGCTTCTCGCGTATTTATTAGCGACCACAGCCGTAGTCGCAAATAACATGTTTCTGAAAACCGGAATTTCCACGGTGGAAAATCGCTAATAATACTTGACACGTGGACGGTCTTTTGCGACCACGCGTGGTCGCAAATGCCATTGTCGCGAAAAGATTACATATATCAGCGGTCGCAAATGCCATTGTCGCGAAAAGATTACATATATCAGCGGGGACAGAGGGCTTTTCTTCCTCACTTTCTCTTTCTCTCTTTTTGTTTCAACGGAAGGCGATTTCGACTTCTACTCCGAGCACCGCGAGCATCTCCGGCAGAGGCGCATCTCCGGCGGCGACGACGACCTAAATCAGACCAGGTATGCTTCGTTCTCCCTTGGCTTCGATTTCTTTTATTTGATTAGGGTTTTTGATTTTCAATTTGGGGGTTTTTAGATTATTTGTTGTTTTGAAGTTTGATTTTTGGTTTCGGTCGTTATTTCTTCTTTAAAAATAGATTTAGGGTTTTGAAGTTTGATTTTCGGTTTTGAATTAATTGGGGTGAAATAGATTTAGGGTTTTGAAGTTTGATTTTCGGTTTTGAATTTTATTTTTAAGTAATTTGAACTCAACACCCGAAATCGACTACAAAATCTGCCATGGATAAGACCCGATGACCAGTATTGAGAACATTAGTTTCATTAGTTTTGTTTTATTTACTGTATAGCCATATGTGTGATTTTAAATTCGAATAGTTAATTGCATCTGTAATCAGATCTTCGGATTGAGTATGTTATTACCTAAAAAGCGAAATTTGGGTTCCCAAATCCCAGTATGTAACTTAGGTTGATGTTTGTCTTTTTTTACTAAACATATCTATGAGATTGGAATATTTATGAAGATACGTACTTGTGTTTAAGAATATGACTAATTACTAAGAGACGTGGCTAGTATATTTTACCCTCTAGTGGTATACTATGTCTAAAAATTGTTTATCTTATGAATTTTGTACGTAGTCATTTTTTCAACATATTTTCTTGCAAATGATTCAGGGCTGTTGGCTCTAAAGCACTGAAGGTGTTCATGGTCTTATTTTCGAAATTTTGCCTCAGAGAACTTTATATGCATGCATTAAAATTTCTAATAGTTTTAGTTTGTTGGTGAATATTTCCACTCTCTTTGGTGGTGATGGGATTAGCTTTTTTTTTATCTTTAATATAACTAATTATTGAAGTTCCCCTTTAAATAAGTTATAAAATTATTAAATTTATATTTAAGTTTTAAAATTTTATGAAATTATTTTTGATATTATATTAAAATTGAGTTGATAACAATTTAAAATGTTTTGTTAAAGACTTAATGTAATAAAGTTATTTAATCTATATTTGAGCAGGAAGATTTTTTCAAAATAAGTTAAAATGCTCTAATTAATTTACCTTAAAAACTTACTGTTAGATTCCTTAATCACTCTCACAATAATTTTTAATTTAAAAATACAATTATAATCATAATTTTTCACTAACTTTTCAATTTTTACTTATAATTTTTTTGTTCAGCTAGTTATGAATCTCTCTACGATGTTTCATCACCTTTTGGCTCTGGTATTTTTGCTCAAAACTTTACTTTAATTTTTTTACCGTTTCTATGAACTATGAATTCTATTTGTGTGAATTAATTTATATGTTCGAACTGTGCATGTTTTTTATGATATAACTTCTATTTTTAATCTGAAAACTTTTATAACAGTAACATTTTTTTTTTACATAGATATAGTAATATAGTTGTGTGTGGTTAATTTCAAAATGTCGTTGGATAAGAGTTGGATGCGAATACAAAATCGATTGTCTCCAGAATTCCAAAACGGTGTACGTGGCTTTATAGAATTTGCAAAAAACAGTGTGAATTCAGAAGGTCGGGTTTGGTGTCCTTGCAAATATTGTCTACATACCAAATTCTATCCTCTGGACACTGTTCGCAAACACATAATTTGCAGTGGCATTGATCTGACCTACACAACATGGTCTCACCATGGTGAGTCTCGAATGCCTAGCAGACCATGAGAAGAACAACATGTTGAAGAACAACCTGTGAACGAGATGGAAGACATAGTGCAAGACTTTGTTGGGAATTCAGGAGTAAATCTCGACGCAGACAATGATGCTGATTTAACATCATTATTCTCAACACTTGAAGAAGAGTTGTACCCCGATTGCACCAGACCTTCGACTTTGCACTTTATTGCTCAGTTGTTGCACATAAAAGTTCTGTATAAGTGGCCTAACGAGAGCGTTGACGTGTTGCTGAAATTACTTCTGAAAGTTTTGCCTGCTGGTTGTAAGTTGCCGACTTCATTCTACGAATGTAAGAAACAGCTGAAGAAGTTAGGATTGGGATACGAAGTAATACACGCTTGTCCTCATGATTGTTGTTTATATTGGAAAGAAAACTCTGAGATGCAGAAATGTCCAGTGTGTGACACAGATCGTTGGAAGAGAACTAAAGGAAAGAAAGTCCCACAGAAAACTCTACGTTACTTTCCACTTAAGGACAGACTGAAACGAATGTATGCTTCGCGTCAAACGGCTAAACATATGACATGGCATTTGAAGGGGCGGTCAAATGATGAAGATGTAATGCGACATCCGGTGGATGGGAAAGAATGGAAAGACTTTGATTTAAAGTTTCCTGACTTCTCTAGAGAACCGAGGAATGTACGGTTGGGTTTGGCAACAGATGGATTTAACCCATTCGGAGATATGAGTTTGTCGTACATCATGTGGCCTGTTATTACCACGGTGTACAATTTGCCTCCGTGGTTACTTATATCAGGTCCAAAATCACCTGGTAAGGACATTGATGTTTACCTCATACCTTTGATTGATGAATTGAATGAATTGTGGTCTGAAGGAATGTTAGTGAAAGATGCTGAGTCACAAACTACGTTTCGAATGAGAGCGGCTTTATTGATTACTATAAATGATTTTCCGGCTCGAAGTATCCTATCCGGTTGGAGTGGTCAAGGTTGCTGGGATTCGATGTCCCGGGCTATCAAAAAAAAGATTGCGGAACCGATAACCCGATCGAAACCCCGTCGCCGGAAACCACGAACGCGAACCACACGCGAAGCCGGGCTCGACAAGAGCATCGCCGCGGGATGAACCCGCGGCTAAACCCTAGCCGAACCCCATCGCGGCTGGGCTTCGCGATCGCCGTGCATGGCGATCGCTGGGGCTGCATGGGGCAGCCCCCGGCGGTGAGTCCGGCGACTCACCGCCACCGCCAGGAGGGGCGGTCAGCCTCCAGCTGACCACCGCGGCAACAGCCGCGGTTTACCCCCGGCGATCGATCGCTTGATCGATCGCCCGCCTCGGCCCAGCCGAGGCGCCTTCTCGCGCACGCCGCCGTGGAGGCGGCGGGGATCCGCCACGGCACCAGCCCGTGGCATCCCCAGCGTAGGGTCGATCGCATGCCCCGGCGTCCAGCCGGGGCTTCCTTGTGCGGCACACCGGCGGTCGAAACCCTAGGGTTCGACCGCCCCTCGTTCGATCCCCACGGGGATCCAACGATCCCCGTATCTAGGTCTCGATGTTTTCCCGGATCGTCTTGTTCATGTATATATCACAATTATTACGAACAAATAATCATAGAGGGGGTTTATGATTATGTACCTCGATTCGTTGTACGGAGAAACGAAATCAAACGTTGATGACCTTGCGATCTTCCTACGTATTCCTTGCACCTCGTTCGAACGTCGTGTGGGCGACGATCTATCGAACTCCTATGGATCTCCTTCAACTCTCTAGAACTATCAACTATTGATATTCTTATCTTTTTCAAGTTATGAATTATGAAGGCCATGTAGTGCTTTTATAGGCTACGTAGGGGATCATAAGGAGGTGGAATATTGGGCTTCCAATATTGAAGATTAAATTGAGCCCAATGCTCAAGTCCATTAATCCTTATCAATATTAATTAATTTATTTTCCACTATATAAATTAATTGCACTCCCAATATTAAACCATATTATATCAAATAATATTTCTCCGGTAGTATTATTTATTCCGTGTATTTAAGATTTAAATATCCATTAATAAATTTATTTATTGCTCAATAAATTATATTCATCTCTTATATCCGAGACTAGTACCATTCAACCTTAATTATTGTGCGGAACAAATCCACTCATGAGGTTTACACAATAATTCCTTATGAACTCATCTCGGGGATATTATCAACCCTTCCGGGATACACTTTCCCGTCAAGTATTCACGGCATGTCATATATAAAATATAGCGACCCAACTTAACCGGTAATTAACTCAATAATTAAATCGGTTAATTCCTTTGGAAAATCAAAGTCTCTAATATTAAATATACACACCCGCAATAGTATCGGGGATTAAGAATAAAATACTCTGAGATTTAAATTGATTATCCAAGGCAATCCTAATCAATAAATCTCAAGCGATCCGCCCAATACACCAAGTGTACAAGTGTGATAAAATAATTAAGATAAATTATTTTCTCTCTCACACAACGACTATACCGATGGATTGGTCCGTGTCCATCTAGGTCGTGAGCATCTGTTTGATTAAATACGAGCAACCGATAATATGATCTTCTGTGTGCCCATGCACACCATACTAACTACAACGTATAAAATCCAGGACTATATTTTGCATAATTAATTAATAATAATTAAATGCAAATAATTGTTTATTAATTAAATAGGTTAAATGCTATGACCGGGAGTTTACCGATACTTAAATCTAGACATTAAGTACACAACTCCAACAATCTCCCACGTGTACTAAGGTCTAGTCATTTCCTCCAAACTCCCGACTCCCATACTCATCACGTGCTTAAGTTACACTTCCCAGAAGTATTATGTGAATGAGCAATCTAGGTTGCCGCTCTGAAGTTATCTTGGTGACTACTGCGTCGTCTCTCTAGACGATGACTCGAATCAGGTGGTACTTGCTCTATGTGTTATCATCACCTTTTGAACTTATGACTTCTTCCAGTTTACCATGCACCGCTATATACATAGCCTTTGGTGAACCAAGAATCATATCCAAGTTCAGAGGTCATCCCGGAACCTAACCAAAAACTTCCGCTGCCTCTGAGGCTGCTATTCGGTTATGAGAGAGTCCGAGAAGCATCCTGCTTATCACTCTTTCATCTTTAGGTTCCACCTCTTTTAAAAGTGAACACATAGCCTGATATCGACTTACACTGGTCTTTCTCTGATTTTGGATCTGAGAGACTGTAATCCAAGAAGATTTCGTCTTGCTCCGTAAGCCAGTACTATGAAAGTACTCTTACAGCATTCGAACATCCCTTATCCAGATTACTTTGATATCCTCCCACTATGCTAACCGCATAGTTGATATCAGGTTCCTGTTTTTCAACATTGCATCTATAAAGCTTTCCACACTCGAAGTGTAAGGAACATCTTTGTCTATCTCCTTCATGTGTTCAAGACACATACCTTTAGATAGATGTATTCTGTTCCCGAAAGGCAATAACCTTTCTCAGAATTATGCATGTTTAAAACAAACCATAATCGTATAAGATATCTTAAGAGAAGTACAAATGTTCTTGTCCAGAGATCGAAGGATCCTAAGAACATGGTCTAACTTACTCTTATTCTTATATCTCGATTCATTTAGACAACCTTTATTTTATGTCTGACAACACTTTTACATTGTTGCCAACGATGAAATGTTTTCTACATAAAATTCCGAGAAACACCACCTTGTTTCCATTACGTCTCTAACACACCTTTCTTTGTCTTGTGCACTTTGATGAATCCATCTCATGGACTATCTCATCAGTTCGCAAGTTCCACAATTTACAGCTTTGTGATAATCCATAAATGGATCCACTAAGCTTGTACTTCTAAATGATCTTGCCTCTTAACAATAATACTTATTGCTATCCAAGTAGGCACATTTAGATTAGTACTGCCCCTTATGCAGAACTAGGGATCGATTTCATGTCTACTAGATCCAGAGTTCAAAAACTCCTCCAGTCTTATGAACATCTCCGGTTGCTTAACAACCTCCCACTGCAATGGCGTTCTGGTGTATAACAGTAATAACATTAGGTGCAGTTAGTGGTGTACTACCACTCGGTTAGGCTGGTTCTCAGTCTTTCCTTTTCCTCATTTTCAAGTACCTTGTCAGTTAGGGCATTGCAGTTCATCTAATAGTCTTCCTCTAAGAACCGGGTGAGAACACCCCTCTGGTTCATAGTACTATTGAACATACAATTACTTGTTCTCCTAGGATATTCTACAACCACATTAAAAGTGCCGTTGTATCCAGAAATATCCATAGAACATAGGTAGTTCCGAACAACTTGTCCTTTTACCATTAGAATTCCATTTCTTATCCCTGACACACCATGTCTACACTCCAGTGTATGGTGCAGTCCTTTGAGATTTAATCTCAATCTTTGATTTATGCTATGTGTTGTTTAGATAGGTGATAGCCTCCGCGAACAAGCCGCAGGCTTCCAATGGATATACTTTGAAGGTTCCCCATAATAGCTTTGTGTCTACTGAAAAACACTTTGCTTTTATGGCACATCAAGTATTCTAATCCATCTTCGAGTATTCTTTGAAAGAATGACTCTAATTACACATGTTACTGCATTAATCATGAATCATTCTCAATGCTTGTCCGAATTCAAGAATTCTCAAGCATAATGATAAAGAAATACATCTAATAAGTAAAACAAGTTATACATAACGGTTTGTTGCATCGTGGTAGACTAAGGATTCATCATTCATATATTGCTATCTAAAATGTACCAGAATAGATAACACCATTATTTCTTATCTAAATCATTGAATGATTAAAGAAATAAATATCCATTCATTAATAAAGAAAATCCAGAACAAAAGTTCTTTTCAAAATAAGGGGTACATTAAGCAATAACTTGAAATGAAATCCTAAAACTACTAAAAGCAGATAAATGTCTTCCACTGCAACCGCTGCTACCCCAACAGCTTCGCCCATGTAGACTCGAACTCTTCTTCTCTAAGTCGCTGGGTTTTCTGGAACCCCTGCATTCAAGAATGCACATACCGTCAGTGGTTCCATATCTACACACCAGAATTCTGGTAGATAATACCGCTGACTATGTTTTTACGACTAAAGAAAAATTCGTACCTTTGAGAGGACATTCAGACTTCCAGTGTACAGACTTATTGCATCGGAAGCACTTGCCTCTTGGCTTTGCAGCCCCCACTCGTGGTCCACTCCTCTTGGCACCACTGGGTTTCCAGGCTTGCTTCCTTTTCTTGCCCCTACCTCCAACAGCTTTCAAGCTTTTGGACTTGGTAGCTACAAGAGCTTGAGACTTGCCCTTCTTGTAGATCCCCTCTGCCGCCTTTAGTTCAGTCAGGAGTTGCGCAAGAGTATAAGATAGTTTACCCATATTATAGCTCATACGAAACTGCTCAAAACTAGGGGCCAGAGACTGGAGTATGATGTCGACTTGCGTCTCAGCATAAATAGAAGCTCCTAGGACCTCAAGTTCATTCAACAAACTCATCATCTTAAGAACGTGCTCCCCAACGGGCGTTCATTCAGACTGAGTAGTCGACATGAGGACTCTCATAGCTTCTTGCCTAGCCGCACGATCTTGCTCCCCAAACATCTCCTTGAGGTTGAACATCATATCATAGGCAGTGTCCATCGGCTCATGTTGGGTTTGGAGTACATTTGACATGGAAGCCAAAATATAACACCTAGCCATTTCATCAGCCTTTTTCCACTTCCTATATGTTCCTTTTTCCTCATCAGTCGAGGCAGCCGTGGGCTCAGCAGGGCACACTTCATGGAGTACAAACTTGTACTCCTCAGAAGTCAGGACAATGTCTAAATTTCTCTTCCAATCAATGTAATTGGGACCAGTGAGTTTATGTTCCTTGAGTATCACAGAAAGTGGATTCATAGCTACTCTCTAAACCTATAAGCACATATAAACAAACAATTAATTTAATGTCCGATATTATCTCCCTCAAATAATATCATTAAATTACTAATCACATCTAAAATCCCATCAGGTAAGGCAAGCCACGTGGTGTGGACGTTTACCCACCTAAATGATTTAGCAATTAGATTTTCTTTGGTCATACATCGATCATAGCGTAACTTCGTGGGGAAGAATACTATAACGTGTATCAAAGTGTAAACCATTACTCAGCACCAAAGTACATCGTTTGGAATTGCTACATCACCGCAAGCCACGTGGTGTGGACGTTTACGATAATTTCACAACTCTTCACAATTACTTATAACTGTCTACATCAATTAATCCAAAGTCCGTTAGTATAGCAAGCCACGTGGTGTGGACGTTTACTACACCAAGAGACTTTTATAATTGACTCCCAATTACAAGAACCATTCGATTTTTGCAAATCAAGACTCGGAGAATCATAAGTGAAACTCGAAGTTTCTAACCAGTGATTCACCATGCGAACGACCCTATCTCTCATAAATGAGGGAGCCGAGCAGACACTCGATCCATCTATCAAAGAATGGTACGAAGGTCTCTAATTTGTGTCATCCACATGACCAAGTGGCTTTGGCTCCATTCCACTCCCCGGGGTGAGAATGAGTCGACTTGAAGTCAGTTTCAGAAAGACAAATTAGGCATTGTTTGATAAACTTGATCAATGTTTCTTGTAAAAAGAATTACAAGAATTCTCCTCCAATGACATATCTATATGAACTTCGAAAGCTCATAAATGTCACCAAGAGAACAGTAATGGAGACCACGGGAATGTTTCCATCCCCTCTCCCACTTAGCTTTTTATAACAAAGGGATACGCTATCTAATGCATAATTAAACACATAAGTATGCATACAAGTAATAAAGCACATATCGCATAGTCAAAATAATGCTAGAAAATTATTTTCCCGACTATCATGGCTTTATTCCATCTTCATATGCATCTTCTAGTCTTCAGTCTTCGTTCTTGAATGCTCCATGTGACGAGAATATTAATCCCAATATTTAAATCTATTTATTTTCAATAAATCCAAAAGATACTTAATTCGAAAATTAAGTCAATCGAATAAATCAAAAATAAAATTAAATATTATTAATATTTTTATTTATTTATTTTCCTATTTAATTCTATTAAATCTCTAGAATAATCTATCCAAGTAAAACTTGGAATATTCTAGAAGACTTCTATAATAGAATAAGGAAATAAAAATAAATTAGGACTCTTCTACTTTCCAAGATTAATTAATTTCCATTACTATGAAAATTCCCATAAAATAGGAATAATCAATTAGGAAATAAATCAATCCTAAATTAATTTTTATTCCTTTCCAATTCTATTAAATCTCTAGGATCCTATTCCAAGTAGAACTCGGAATACTCTAGAAGACTTCCATAATAGAATAAGGAAATAAAATTAATTCCAATTAATTCTTTTCCTAATCCATGAGAATTCCCAAAAATAGGAAAACTCAATTAGGAAAAACCGAATTAATTAGGAAAGTGAATCTTTGGTAGGAGTAGCATGGGTTGGGGATCCCCACACCACCCCACCATCATCGGCCGACCACCACCATCAGCGGGCACCACCACCGCCGCCCCCTAGCCACGCGCCACCACCACCGGTGGCCGGCGTGGCCGGAAGCCCTAGCGGGCAGCCCCCATGGTGGGGTCGATCGATCCTCATGGGGATCGATCATGGGGATGATCGACCCCCCCCCCCCCCCCCCCCGGTTTTTCGTCCTCTTCGTCTTCTTCGTCACACGTGTTCTCCGGCGGTCGTCTTGGCATCGATCCAACGTAAATAAATTACAAGAATTTAAATTACATTATCCGGTATCGATTCTATACATGAAATCGACCCTATACATTTTCCGGAAAACATAGAACGTAATAATAAATCCTAAATTCGGTCAACCCCCGAATTTTTACTATTACAAACATTCAACCACACAAAACGAATCTCGACATGTCCGAGAGTTTAATAAACGAATAATCATGATAATTAATTAACACAATAATTAAATCCAACCATGATAGCCGGAAATCCCTGCAAGGTAGAACAATAATCGAACATATACATGTACACGAAACCAAACGCTCTGATACCAATTTGCTGGGATTCGATGTCCCGGGCTATCAAAAAAAAAATTGCGGAACCGATAACCCGACCGAAACCCCGTCGCCGGAAACCACGAACGCGAACCACACGAGAAGCCGGGCTCGACAAGAGCATCGCCGCGGGATGAACCCGTGGCTAAACCCTAGCCGAACCCCATCGCGGCTGGGGTTCGCGATCGCCGTGCATGGAGATCGCTGGGGCTGCATGGGGCAGCCCCCGGCGGTGAGTCCGGCGACTCACCGCCACCGCCAGGAGGGGCGGTCAGCCTCCAGCTGACCACCGCGGCAACAGCCGCGGTTTACCCCCGGCGATCGATCGCTTGATCGATCGCCCGCCTCGGCCCAGCCGAGGCGCCTTCTCGCGCACGCCGCCGTGGAGGCGGCAGGGATCCGCCACGGCACCAGCCTGTGGCATCCCCAGCGATCGACCCTAGGTCGATCGCATGCCCCGGCGTCCAGCCGGGGCTTCCTTGCGCGGCACACCGGAGGTCGAAACCCTAGGGTTCGACCGCCCCTCGTTCGATCCCCACGGGGATCCAACGATCCCCGTATCTAGGTCTCGATGTTTTCCCGGATCGTCTTGTTCATGTATATATCACAATTATTACGAACAAATAATCATAGAGGGGGTTTATGATTATGTACCTCGATTCGTTGTACGGAGAAACGAAATCAAATGTTGATGACCTTGCGATCTTCCTACGTATTCCTTGCACCTCGTTCGAACGTCGTGTGGGCGACGATCTATCGAACTCCTATGGATCTCCTTCAACTCTCTAGAACTATCAACTATTGATATTCTTATCTTTTTCAAGTTATGAATTATGAAGGCCATGTAGTGCTTTTATAGGCTACGTAGGGGATCATAAGGAGGTGGAATATTGGGCTTCCAATATTGAAAATTAAATTGAGCCCAATGCTCAAGTCCATTAATCCTTATCAATATTAATTAATTTATTTTCCACTATATAAATTAATTGCACTCCCAATATTAAACCATATTATATCAAATAATATTTCTCAGGTAGTATTATTTATTCCGTGTATTTAAGATTTAAATATCCATGAATAAATTTATTTATTGCTCAATAAATTATATTCATCTCTTATATCTGAGACTAGTACCATTCAACCTTAATTATTGTGCGGAACAAATCCACTCATGAGGTTTACACAATAATTCCTTATGAACTCATCTCGGGGATATTATCAACCCTTCCGGGATACACTTTCCCGTCAAGTATTCACGGCATGTCATATATAAAATATAGCGACCCAACTTAACCGGTAATTAACCCAATAATTAAATCGGTTAATTCCTTTGGAAAATCAAAGTATCTAATATTAAATATACACACCCGCAATAGTATCGGGGATTAAGAATAAAATACTCTGAGATTTAAATTGATTATCCAAGGCAATCCTAATCAATAAATCTCAAGCGATCCGCCCAATACACCAAGTGTACAAGTGTGATAAAATAATTAAGATAAATTATTTTCTCTCTCACACAACGACTATACCGATGGATTGGTCCGTGTCCATCTAGGTCGTGAGCATCTGTTTGATTAAATACGAGCAACCGATAGTATGATCTTCTGTGTGCCCATGCACACCATACTAACTACAACGTATAAAATCCAGGACTATATTTTGCATAATTAATTAATAATAATTAAATGCAAATAATTGTTTATTAATTAAATAGGTTAAATGCTATGACCGAGAGTTTACCGATACTTAAATCTAGACATTAAGTACACAACTCCAACAAAGGTTACATGGCATGTCCCACCTGCAACGATCAAACTCCTTCTGTGCACATCACGAGTAAGTTGTGTTATGTGGGGCATAGAAGATGGCTAGATATGAATAATCCTATGAGAAAGAAGAAAATCTTTGATGGCAAACCCGAGAAACGCCCACCTCCTGTTCCTAAAACCACCGAAGAGTTATTGGCACAGATGTACCATCTAGAGAATCGGATACCTGGAAAACATGAAGGATACGGTGGCAAAAAACGTAAACGTCAGGTAGGAGATTTGAACTGGACAAAGAAGAGTATTTTTTGGACATTACCTTACTGGAGTTCGCTGTCTCAGAGGCATAATTTGGACGTTATGCACATAGAGAAGAATGTATGCGATAATTTGTTAGGTACTCTACTTAACATAGAAGGTAAAACGAAAGATACTGACAAAGCACGCTTAGATTTGCAAAAATTGGGGATCAGGACGAACTTGCTTCTCTACAAAGATGGTAGTCGAATGATGAAGCCGCATGCACCATACACATTGACTCCTGACCAGTGTAAGAAATTCGGCGAATGGTTGATGAATATAAAATTCCCCGATGGGTTTGCTTCGAATCTGAAGAAGAATGTCATTGTAAGTAACAACAAATGGAAGGTTTCTGGGTTGAAATCTCATGATGGTCATGTTTTAATTCAAAGACTGCTGCCAACTGGAATACGCAAGTTCATGGATAAAAACATTGTTGACACTATAACAGAGTTGTGCAATTTTTTCAAGCTTATATTCTCTCGAACTTTGAAGGTTAGTGACTTACAGAAGGCATGTGATTACATTGTAGTCATATTATGCAAACTAGAAGCAATCTTTCTCCCGGCGTTCTTCGATGTGATGTTACACTTGTTAGTGCACCTCCCAGATGAAGCAATACGTGGAGGTCCTGTATATCTCAGGTGGATGTATCCGGTTGAACGATTTATGGGTAAATTGAAAAAGTATGTAAGAAATCGGGCGCGAGCTGAAGGGTCGATTGCTGAAGCTTACATTGCGAATGAATCTTTGACATTCTGTTCGATGTATTTCGAGGGTATTGAAACCAGATTTAAATGTATTGAATATTCATTGTTATGTATATTAAATGTATTGAATATTACATAACGTTTGTTTTCTTTTAATATATAGGTTGATCCGCAAACCCAACAAGGAGTTACTCCGGTTGAGAACTAGATCAAGTTTCATGTTGGGCCAGATGGTCAACCTTTAGATGCCGATGCTGCAGCTAAAATTGTAAGCAATAATTGATTTTTTGATATAAAAACTCATATTGTTTAAGAACTAGCTAATCGTGAATTTGAATATTGTAGGATGAACTAAATGATAGGTCGACACAAGCATCTGCCAGAGGTACACCTGTGGATGATGTTGCCATATTGGAGGAGGTTTTAGGGACTACTCGTGGATACCGTAAGGGCCTTGGTCCTTCAATTCCAGGTTAATTTTAATATATATACAACCTTTAACTATTTGAACTTAAATCAAATCAACAACTTCAATACCACTACTGAGACTACATTTTATATTGTGTGTTATAGGTTCTTCTCCATCGGTATTTTCTCGTTCCTCGTTTTCAAGGACATCTCAACCTTCTCCTGCATTATCCCAGGCTGAGTACGAAAAGCAACTGACTGACATGCTCTTCTGGAACCAGCACATGGCTAGAATGTTTCCTGATATTCGACCTCCTTCGACATCAGGTGCAGGTGGTTCGACTACTCCTCCTGGTTCGACTTCTCCAGCTCGTGATTTGACCCGTGACTCACCGTAGCTTATTTTTAGATTGATTGTACTATTTGTCTATTCTATTAGGATGATGTTGATGAACTTGAATAATTGTTTTGATAATTTTGGATAGTATTTGTATTTGAACTGTATTTTGGATTCGGTTTGTATTGCGTTCGGATTGATTTGCAGGTCGGAAATTGCATTTTAAAAATATTTTTTTTTCAGAAAAATAGGTATTTGCGACCACGAGTGGTCGCTAATAATAATAATCTGTTTTTAAAAATATACGTATTTGCGACCACGCGTGGTCGCTAATACGTACAGACCGAAGTTTTGACTGCCAGCAATAGCGACCACGCGTGGTCGCTATTACTTCGCCACGTCACCGCTCAAAGCCACATCAGCATGGAGCATTAGCGACCACATGTCGTGGTCGCTAATAACCAGCGTGGTCGCAAATGTATTCGCGATCGCGCTATTGTCGCTAAAAAAACATTTGAGACCAACTATTAGCGGTCACGCATTCGCGACCACGCGTGGTCGCAAATACTACTTTTGCGACCACAAACCGTTTTTTGCGACCACATTGTGTGGTCGCAAAAACCCTTTTTTTTGTAGTGTTAAAAGTCCAAAAAAATTTATCAAGACTTTTGGGATTCCATGATGTTGAAATAGGAGGTGTGTGAGTGCCGGGAAACGAGTCCATGATGTTGAAATATGAGGTGTGTGAGTGAGGTCCCACGACTAGCGCACAAAGACAGAAAAGTGAGACCCGAGACACGTATGGATTTTTCACCCTAAAATCAATTGGTACTAGGTGGAGTAGCTCCCTTTACTTATAACTTGATTCATTCTTCCACTCAAATTCAATGTGGAACAACTCACAAATGACCACAACACACCCAATTTTAACACATGACAATATTGTTGAAGGCCACTTGTGAGTTGTCCCACATCGAATAATTGTGAGAGGAGAGTCTATGATATAAGCCTAGGGAGTTCTCCTACTTAGTACCATATGGTTTTGAGATAGATTGAGGCTCTCTAGTGCATATTCAAGCTCCCGCTCTCGTTTGTGCGCTAGGCGTGGGACCGCACTTGAACACCCCCATTTGAAATTTAACATGGTATCAGAGCAGGTTTCGATCCTGTTTGTGAGTGGTTATAACCACCCTTTGACTAGGACTCACAAGTGGAGGGGGTGTGTTGAAGGCCACTTGTGAGTTGTCCCACATCGAATAATTGTGAGAGGAGAGTCTATGATATAAGCCTAGGGAGTTCTCCTACTTAGTACCATATGGTTTTGAGATAGATTGAGGCTCTCTAGTGCATATTCAAGCTCCCGCTCTCGTTTGTGCGCTAGGCGTGGGACCGCACTTGAACACCCCCATTTGAAATTTAACAAATATCACTTTCAAAATCGATTTTATTAATTTAATTCATCCAAAAATTTCATTCAAGAAAAAAAATAAAATAAATAGAATTACTATAAATAGATATGCATTGCGCCCACTTATAATAAATGGTTGTTATATATCTTTTGTGTATCTATGGTTTTATCTATCTATATTAAAAATCTTGAGAAAGATCAGTATGAAATGGACAAACAATTAGGTACAATCACAAATTAACTTTAATTATAAGTGTGACGTATCTAATTATATCATTTGACTATGATTGAAAAACATTAATGTTTATATAAAGTACGTACTATACGCGTCGTCGTATAAATAGTTAGAATTATTGAATTTTCAATCTATCTGAGACTGAGTACATGCAAGAGGCTTCAACACGATCGTGGAAATAACACCTAGCTACTAGCTAGTTTCATTCATAGTAAAAGAAAGGAATTCAGTTGCTTCCCCTCAATAGTGATCATTATACATATATAGATCGAAAATTAGATTATACATTATAGATACGAAAATTGGATATATATTAAGGAAATTAAGACAACACAATAACTATTGGAGGCTCGGCTCCACGTACTCTCAATGCAGCTTGATCAGATTCAATATCCTTTTCCTCCTGCTGCATGGCAACTATAATTAGTAGGTTCATCCATGCACCATATATATATATTTGAAAAAAAAAAAAGAAAAAAAAAAACTATTAATTAAATTAATTTAGGTGATGACGTGGATTATACCTGGGCTCATATGTTAGTACCACCTCCTCCGTTTGTGGTGGTCCTATACTTGGGAAAGGGCACTCTGCCGCTCTCAATATGTTGAAGATCTTCGACGAGCATTGCGTAGTGAATCTTGACCTCTTCTTCGGTGCGACCCCCGACAGCTCGAGCCACGTTAGCCCACCGATCGGGTTTTTCTTGGTCGTAAACGGCAAGGGCCCTCTCGAAGTCTTTGTTTTCTTTGACCGTCCAACAACGCCGACTCATGGAACTCGATGCCATTATATTAATAACTAACTATTAACTCTTTTTTTTTTTTTTATTAGAGTTGAGTGATATATAGTGTGTGTGATGGTTGAGAAAAAGATGTGAAGAGAAATGCAGCTCTTTAATAGGCTCCAAAGGTGGAGGGATGGTTGTGGGGCCCACCCGGGGGGTTGGATGCGAATTTTTTCAGCAGTGATTTGTAGGCTTAGGAACCACAGACGAGGAGGAGGGGCAAAAATGACTTTTGCGCACGCGTTTCGGGCCGGAATTGTGTGGGCCGAAGCAGTTGGGCTTTTGACTATGTAATACTATTGGATTTGGAAAGGTTTCCTTATGTATCCCAACACTGGAAAGAGATGAAAAATAAAGAAGCATGGGACGTACGTATGGGTTTTCTACATTTCTCAACAATTTCCAACACACCTATGTCCTATCCTATCCATACTTTCGTACAAACGTTTTTTTTAATAAATTATTATTGTTATTATTATAATAATGTTGGGTTGGTACTATATTTACATTTTTGCACTATGATTTTCAGGGGAATTTCACCCTTGAAAAAAAATATTCCAAGAATGTACAAACAGCCAGCCAATATCAGGTACAATAATTCTTGATCTTGATCACGATCATGATCACACCGTGGGGTAAAAAGGGTTTTTACTCTATATAGTACTACAATAATTCTTGAACACGCTCGGGAGTTAAAGAGGTCTTAATTTATCTATAGTAATTAAAGCTAAAAACAAATTTATTTTCTATCTCGCCCGAAGTGATCTCGTTTTACATTTGGTCATCCCCATCAAATATTGTCGAACTGTGATTAGAATTCGAGGACAAAACAAGGAAAAGGAAAAAATCGAATGCAAATTCAGGTCCGCCACCGTTGTGTGTGGTATAGCGACAGGGACGGAGCCAGAAAAAACAAGTAGGAAGGGCTGAGATTATTTTATATATAATAAGTATGTACATATACACATATTTTAGGAAGGGCTAACCATTAAATAAGTAAAAAATTTCAAAATAAATTATAAAAAATACAAAGGAATATTTTTTTAGCGATCAAATGATTTCTCCTTGATGCTGATTTTTTTGTGGGCTCGTCCCATGGACGTAAATCTATTGTTATATCTTTTTTTATTGTGTTTTCGTTTCGACATCAATTTATATTTCATGCACACTTTATAATATATGCTAAAATTCTAACAAATACGTTTAGTTTGGATCTTTAATTTATTGTGCTGTGAAAAATTACATGTCCACATGTATTTCTGCCAAAACAAATGTATATAGTTATCTTTCTACATACAAATCGAACAACAATTAATGCTTATAAAAACATCTACTCCGTATATATTATATAAAAAACAATCCTTAATTTAAATGTCTTTTTTCAATGATTATGAAACAAAGCATGATGTATCTTTCTCAATGTCAATGATGAAGATGTACGAAAGATATATATTCTTGCTGACCTAACCCTATCATATCACGCAAAATCTTTGGGCAGTGAAAATGTGTACAAATGATTGAAACGAAGAATCTTCATCATTTATGTTCATTGTACCCATGGAAATTTGGAATACTTTTGGGCTTTATACGTACTACTATAAAATAAATGAAAATTCCGAGAAGCACACAAAATCCTTCAAAGAATAAAGAAGAGATTTTGGGAAGATAAGGTGGTTTGTCTTTGTGGGCCGGGCTGGTTCTTTGTTCTGTTGGGCTCTTCTTAGCCAGTCTTATAGAATCATCAATGGGCCCCCATCGAGTTAGTTGTTGCCCTCAACATTCTTAACCCAATAGAAGTAATTCTCAATAAAAACTAAAATATGTAATATGTAATAAGGAAATCTTAAATCAAAATACACACAACAATGAAATTTTAAAGTCAAGGTTTGAGATTTTTACATAAGAAGAGTGTATGAAAAAAACACTTCGGCTAATTTGACAATTTATTATAGGGTTTCATGCTCGGCGGTGGGCTATAATTTGAGCCATCCAATGAATATATGATTAATTAGTTGAAAGTTTAAATATGAGGTAGTTAGGAATCTTGCATAATGACGAGTCAAGCTCCTTTGAGAATATACATTTAGCTAGGGTGGTCCTTGTTACTAGTTGGGGAGGTTGAGGGGCCTAAATTTTGATACCAAAAACAAAACAAAAAAGTTCAAATTCAAACTGAAATAATCCATCAAATTGAAATCTCAAAATCACAACAATATGTAACTCCATTAAAGTGTAATTTACATTTTTAAATAGAAATTCTTTATATATATATTACTAAAAAATTTCGCTCAAGTCTATCGCCAATAAAATAAACGAGGATATAAAATAAGAGTACACAAGATTTATAGTGATTTACCTGTTAACGAGCGTTACGTTCAGTTACCGCTGAAAATCTCACTATCAACCAATAATCGACTCCGAGTTGTTTACAAAACGCAAATGAATGAAAAATTAACAATTAAAAGATAGAATTAAATATTAGAAAAGAAAAGGAAAAAAATCAAAGGGAACAAAGAATTTCACATTGAAATATGGCTAAAAATCAAGTGGAAAACCTTATAGTAGCTTATACTATCAAGTGGATAACCTTATACTTCCTCTGTTCCAGAGTTATAAACACAAGTGGTCAACGTAGACTTTTTTTGTTCGTCTAATATATATGATAAACAATATACAAAATTATAAAAAAATAACTAAAATAAAATTTAACTCTAAATATGTGTGGGAGCGGCGAGCGTCACCTGTGTACGTGAATGCCCCCAAAAATTTGAGAACAAATTATTTTGCAAATTTCTTTTCCGGTCTGTTTTTTTGCAAAATAACGAATCTAAACATGTGTGCGAGCGGCGAGCGCCACCTGTGTACGTTAATGCCCACAAAAATTTGAGAGCAAATTATTTTGCAAATTTCTTTTTCGATCCGTTTTTTGCAAAATAACGAATATTTGAATGATTAATACAATAATTATTTATTTCTTAAATAATTCAAATAAAATCATTTTTGTTAGAATGTGACTCAAAACTGCGTGGAGTCGAAGTTGAGAAAGTTTCAATGCAAAATGGCGAAAAAAACGGCCAGAATATGGCAGCGCGTTCGCGCCAACCTTCAGATGCTCCAAGTCCTTCTCGACAAACATATACAAAATATCGTAAATCTCACATTAAATTATATTTCAATAATTTTTTGAATTATAAAATATAATTTTATTCAAAATATATTAGAAATTATACAAAATAATTTTAAAAAAAATTAATAAATAATATTACAAATATATATGTTAAATTAAGAAAATTATTGCATGATAAATATAAAAATAATTATAAATATGCCAATTTCTTAATTATAAATATCAAAAAAAATTGGTCATATAAAATTTAATATTTTTTAGCAAATTTATCAAAAGGATGCTATAATTTATTGTAGTATGAAAAAATGAAATCATACTAGTACAATATATGAATCTTTAAAAAAACTATTATTAAAAAAAATCTATTTTTTCTTACGGTAAATTTAAAAAAAAAATTACATAAAAGCGAAGAAAAAATTGAATAAAAATCAAGAATTCAATAATTAATTCTCAGTTATTTTTTTTTTACGATAATGTTCTCTACTCTTTATTTTATTTTAGAACAGAGAATAACTAAAATAAATGGAATTTAATATTTTTATTATTTAATTTATAATTAAGATTTGAGAATTATTAGATTTAGATAAACATTTTTTTTATATTACAAAAATTAAGATGACAAAATGAAGATTTGTTATTAAGGAATACTCTGTATTTCGTGATAATTGTCATATTTTTTTGATAATTTACAAGTAAGTACATGTTCGTTTGGATTTAATTTCAGCCAATTTTAGCCAATTTTTGTTCAGCTCGATCGCTTCAGTTCAGCTGAATTAATTTTGTTTCAAAATAAATTAAAATAAAATAAATAAAAAATAATTTGAAACAATAATATTAAGTATACAATTTAGGTAAACTCAAAATATTATTAATATTCTTAAAAAATATATTTAAAATAATTTATAAAAATTATTATAATTTTTATAAAAAAATCAATTAAGTTTAGTTCAGAAAATTGTTTCAGTATTCATTTCATCCGATTTCAGTCCAAAAGAACAAATCATAAGTATGCTAACTATCAAGGGGATGAGAAAGTATATAATAAGTAGTAAGATAAAATTTATTAAAAAAACGTCAATTATGATACACGTTTTAAAATATTAATATTAAATATATTTTTTTCAAAAATATGAATATATAATTATTTTTAAGAAGAGACCTCTTAAAAAGAGGTCTTGAGCCGAGTGATCTGAAATTATGATATCACGAAATATATTGTTTTTAAAAAATATGAATATATAATTATTATTAAGAAGTGACCTCTTAAAAAGGGATCTTGAGCCGCTCGTGATCATGAAATTATGACATCATCTTAGTAACTGATTTAGTTCATCGTTTTAAGGGCTAAATACATTTTTCCACCCGAGAATATAAGATTTTTACACTTTGCAACCTAATCGGAAAAATTTTACCGATCAGTATCACAAGATAAGGCATATTACACTTTACCACCTGCGGACTGTCGGATCGGAATATTCCAAGGAATATTCCGGGAATTTGTCATGCACGCTCTAGTTAAGCGTGTGAGAGTACAATTAATAATAGAGGGGAAGGTTATTTCAGTACTTACACAATATTAATTAAAAATGAATTAAATCCAAATATTCATTACACAATTCATTCAAGCCTCATTAAAAAATCTCCAATCTCCAAGAACCCTAACCGCCAATTTCATATCGTGTATGGAAATAGAAAAATCTTAAAGTTCAAAACTCTCGATTTGTATATCCAATTTCATCTACTAGTAAGAACCCTAACCCAATTGCAGCACTTGAAGACTTTTCGCGGAGGGGAGCTCGTGGACGACGAGCTTCCGAACCTCGCGCCAGTACGGGCCCTGGGTGAACCCGAAGCCCGCGTAGTTGTAGCCGAGGTACTGGCCGGCGGTGGACTCGGGCCTTTTGTTGAGGATCTTGTCGTTTGTGGTCAATAACTCCTTGACGGCGTTGGAGGTGCTGATGACGAGGGTCGTGTGGACCCCGAGTCTGATGAAAAAGACGGGCTCGTACTTGTCGGCGAAGGAGGCTAGGACTCGGTGGACGGGGATTTGGTGGCGGCCGAATCCATTTACTAAAAGAACCCACTTGAGAATTGTTTTTTTTTAGATCCAAATACATATATACTACTTGCAATTATGAGGCATAATTTATGAGCTCGAAGAAAAAGAAAAGGAAAAAAGAAAAATCCTTGTATAATTGCATATGTTTTTTTTCTTTGATTTTTCTTTTTGAAACGTATATAAAGACATGAGACAAAGAGATACAATATACTGTACACATACTAGGTATATAGTGTGTGCTTGTAATTGTGTGTATTCAATAGCGTATTCTTAGAAAAATTCCCCAATTTCGTTTCTGATTTGAAAATGGAAGAGGAAGAAGATGAAGAGAAAGGGGAATTAAAAAAAATAAAAAATAAAAAATATTAATAATTGAGTGGGGGTAAAATTGTAATCAGCTTTTTTATTGGGTTGATATTTACCAAAAAAACCCTTTAAAACGGAATATTCCATGGCATATTCCGATCCGGCAGCCCGCAGGTGGCAAAGTGTAATATGCCTTATCCTGTGGTACCGATCGGTAAAACTTTTCCGATTAGGTTGCAAAGTGTAAAAACTCATATCCTGGGGTGGTAAAGTGTATTTAGCCCTCATTTTAATTAAAGATCTAACAACAATAAAACAAACTAATGAAAACTTAAATTCTATCAAACAACTTAAAATGCACAAACAATTTGCAAGTATAATCAAATTGATACATCATTTCATTATTTTCTATTCTTTTAAAAATTTTAAAATCCGTCAAAAACTTTCAAAAGCATTTGGTAACGTCCGCTCCTTACGTAGCGCTCATTGTAGCAAATGCTACTTTGGCAATTAACTAACCATGGCAAAAAAAACTAAGGCAAGAAAGTGATTAATTAACAAGCAAAAAAAAAAATTAACAAGAATCAAGCAAAAGAGAGTGTAAACAAGTGAGTGGAGGAAGTTAGGGTGTTTTGATTACTCTACCTCTAGAAATTGAGTTGATTCGAATTTCAAAACAATTAATCCGCCAAAGATCTGGGAAGGTGATCATGGTTATGTCAATTACGACTTCCGCCGTAATCGTCGACGCACGATCACACCGCCCACGAGTGCTTCACCTCCTAAAGGTCATCAACTCGGGACGACGATATCTCGTTCCTCAACATTGTACGTCTCAATCGTGCAATCCACCAATGATATACCATTGGGGGTTGTTCAACACGAGATTACATCAATCGAACCGTACAATTATCTGATCAATGAGAATCAAGCTACTTTAATAATCAATTCTCATTCATTGAAGCATTTTATCGAACACCTTAACTAAAAATCTAACCAACCATGATCATATACGTAATCAAGCAATCCATAAACATGTAATCAATAATCGAACTAAATCTCACAATGAAAGTTGTGGAATTGACTGATGGACGAAACGAACGAGTCGTGCTTCCAAAATCGGGACCGAGTTCCAACTTGTCACGCGAAAAAACTAATCCGATCAAAATGACTGGCTCGGCGAGATGAACGACATTTGTGAATGAATATTTGTGAAATAATCGACGTATGAAATTAAATCTAAGATATTATTGTTTGAATTTTGGATGAACAATGAATTATGAAATTACTTGGAGGAGAAGAAAGGAGAAGAAGAGTGTTTGACCCAAGTAAATGTGTTGAATGAAAGTTATGTGGGTGTTAGTTACAAAAGACCCAAAAAATTCTATTTATTCCCATAATAAAAATGGTCAAACTTCGGTCAACTAAAAGCCAAACCGTGAGCTGCAATCAGGACTTGATGGCCGCGGCGAAAGGAGCCACTGTCGGCCGACGGGTTTCTGCCGGGTTTCCGTCGGGCGCAGCTTTTCCTTTGCTCGCGGGGCGATTTCCCTGCTGAATTTTGGGATTTTCACATTGATGTTGGCCGACAATACACATGTCTCTGTCCTTCAGCCTGTGCGCTATTTCTTCGTCTTCGATTGTTATTTCGCCAGACCGCCGTTGATATTGTAGCTCTAGAAGTCTTCTACGTGCTGTGTAAATTTGGGGATGATCCAACAGAGTGATTATCGGGGATGACGATTCTCCTAAGACTGAGCAAAGTTGGACGCTGGTATAACCTTCTTTGTGCAATTCTTCTCGTTTTCGCTCAATTCTCGTTCAAACCCTACCAAACCAAAACCATAACAACATATACACATAATTACATGAATAAGATGAATATAAGCTCAGAAACAACACAACAAAGGCATATTAAATAATAGAAAAAGTCGCACAAAAACGTGCGAAAGAAAGACCTTGATAGATATGAACATGTTCTCTAAGTACTAGTCCCTCCTATTTAACAAAGATTGCACAGTTTCTTTTTTTTGGTTGATTTTTAAAAGTTTGCGCACCTATAAATTGAAAGTTTTTCTATAACTTTAACTATCTAATACTCATCTAATAACATTAATATCATTATTTTTTTAACTAACTAATTATTTACACAACAATACTTATTACTACCTCTGTCCCAGAGTTATAGTCAGAGGTGGTCGACGTTGACTTTTTTGATCCGTCCAATACATATGATAAACATTATACAAAAATTATGAAAAAATAATTAAAATAAAATTCAATAGTTAAATTATATTGTAGTTATTTTTTCATAATTTTTACATATTGTTTATCATGGACGGACCAAAAAAGTCAACGTTGACCAATTTTGCCTATAGCTCTGGGACATAGGGAGTATAATTTTACTTCTTATTATTTAACATATAAAAATTTACTTTTTTTAATCTAACTATGCAAACATTTTGGAGGAAGTATAAAACTAAAAGGCTAAAAAACATGTGAAGGCTGACTTCATAAATACATTTGTTGACATAAACAAGTTTGAGTAAGAGAAAACTAAAGAGCTAAAAACAGTGTAGGGATTAAATTAAGCTTTCTATAGTAAAATTTAATAATTTAATTTTGTAAATATGCAAGAATGTACTAAACAAATCAATTTGATCTTCATTTTAATTAAATTTAAAAATTTTAATATAATACTCTTTTGGTTTCATAATACCACTTTTTTTAAATGTTTATTTCACACTAATAAGATTAAAAAAAATATATTCAATTTAAAATATAATTTTTTCTTATTTTATTAATCTAGTTTCAACTTCTAGAGAAAATGATAAAGGAGAGTCCAAAATTAGTGCGTCATGATTTTATGTTTATGAAACAGAAATCAAATTATATTGGTTCTATATTTATAAAATTGTCTATGATTGTTCATAAAAGACTAACACTGAATAGCAAAGTCAGTGTCTATGATGATGATTTTATGTTGATTATGAAACTGATTTTATGGGATTATGAAATAGAAATCAAATTATATGGCAAAAATCTGAATTTACTTTCATTCCATAGAACTCTTATAAAGACAGATCATAAACGATAAAAATAATCCAAACCACAGTCAACGAAAATTAAAAAACTCTAAATCCACTGAACCCCTTAATTCCTCCAGTTCCCACCATCAGAGCCACCGCCACTCCGGCGCTCATATCCTCCACCGCCACCATAGCCTCCGCCACCACCGCCGTCACGACGACCATATCCTCCGCCGCCGCCACTCCCTCCATAGCCCCCACCTCCGCCTCCACCTTCACGACGATATCCTCCACCACCGCTATTGCCTCCATAGCCTCCACCTCCTCCATAACCGCCTCCACCACCACCACCATAACCGCCGCCACCACCACCACTGCGTCCGTAACCGCCGCCGCCACCCCCGCCGCTTCCGCGTGACTGAGCCTGGTTGACGGTGATGTTCCTGCCGTCGAGTTCCACCCCGTTCATCTGCTCAATCGCACCCTTCATCGCCTCCTCATCCTTAAAAGTCACGAATCCAAACCCCCTTGATCTACCAGTCTCGCGATCGTTGATTATCTGAAGGAAAATAATAAAAAAAAAAAAATCATCAGATCCGATCGAATCCGCACCAGATCTACAAATTCCACACCAAAAACAAATCCGATCCTCAACACTCTGGTGAAACAGAGGAAGAAAGAACGTACCGTTTGGAGAGATAAAACAGTAACAGAAACACAGTAACAGTAACTCAGAGTAACATAGTAACAGTAACATTGTTTTTCTTTTTTGATACAGTTTAACAGATGATCGGAGCGAATCGGGTCGGATCCGATCTCTGCGACAAACGGACCTTCGATTCAACGACCGGGCCGAACTGAGAGAAAGCTTGCTCGAGGGCATTATCGGTGGTGGCCCAAGCCAAACCGCCGACAAAACACCTATACTCTACGTCACCTTCAGCCATTGATATGTTTTGATATTTTATACTGAGAAGTGATGATCTGGGATTGCAGAGGAATGGGGGTTTATATAGGTGTGATTTGCCTAGGTTATGGGTATCGGAGAGGGATAGGGTGAGCAGGGTGCGCACTGCGCACTACACCTTAGTTCGCGTAATTCACGGAACCATGGTTAATTATTTGGCTGCTAGTGGGTAGGGTTTGTATTTATTGGCGATAAATTCTTTTTAAGTTATTTATAAATTTGAAATACCAATATTATAGTATTATAAAAGAGTCCACGTTATTTGTAACAAGATATTAATTCGTAAGTATTTTGTTTACATATGTACTTTTTTATATAAAATGAAATAAATTTTTGTTTGGATATGGATGACTTATTGATAACGTGTAAAACAATCCAAATTCTTCAAATAATTCCAACTCTTGTAAGGTTAATTTATTTTTTAAAACTGCAAGTTGTTTTAAATATATTATTACTATAATTTGTACTATCAAATATATTAACTAATTTTACATTTTAAATATAATAAAAAATGATTATATGGAGTATATAAAGAAACCGTTCATTTTATTATTCAATTTAATATAAGTATTTATTTTGAGTTTTTTGACCATAATTTTATAAGCATCAAATAAAAAACAAATGGAATTTTATAAAATTAAACTTAACAATAGCTAACTAGGGTTAGAATTGAAGAATTGAAGTAGAGTTTATTAGATATTTAAGGTGGCCCGCCCTGCACATGGACACATTAGTCACTACGCAAGTGGGATAAAAATATCAAGATATTTTATGCACTTAGGTTTGGGTAGGTGAAGACTTTAATTAAATACATACTACAGTATATTCCACTTTTGCCACTTTTGCTTTGAGATAAAAATTTTGTTGGTCCCATAAATGTTGCCTTTTTTCGATTTAGTCTTACAGACGTAAGCGTTTTCAATTTAATCTCAAATAAGTCGAATTGAGTTTCAATTTAGTCCTATTTGGCCGGAAAATTCAATTTCCGCCGGAATTTGACCATGTGATCCGAAGACCGGTCAAGACTGCTGACTCAGCGACATGTGTCAGCAAGCCATTGGTCATCGATTTAAAAAAAATAAAAAAATAATAATACAAACTAAAATACAACAATACAGTAATATTTGAATTAAAAAAAATAAAAATACACACCAAATACACAACAAATACTATTAATTAAAAAAAAAAAGAAAAAAACATATTAATATTGGGGAAGACGATGACCAGCCCCTCCTCCACCTCTCCGGCCAGGACGACATCGACGTCTTCGTCGCCTTCCACCCCGCCTCCGCCTGGAACTCCATGGCCCCCCTCTCCACCGGCCTCCGCCGTCGCCCTCCTCCCCGCCGCCTCCATCGCCCTCCTCTTCTGCGAGGGCTTCCTCCCCACCTCCTCTCCGGCTGCCTGATGGGCATCTGTTGGATCCAGAGCGGCTGGATCGAGCACGACTCCGGCCACCACCTCGTGATGCCCACCCCCCGCCTCAACCGCTACGCCCAAATCCTCTCCGGCAACTGTCTCGTCGGAATATGTATCGCCTGATGGAAGTGCCTCTGAACCCAATTTCATAAAACAGATCAACCCTTCCACATGCGACCGCACATAGATCCAACGCTTTCGGTTAATTTACAGAGTCTTGTACGACCCAGATCTCCAGCACACCGTCTCCCCCAAAATTTAATATGTTTTTTTTTTTCTTTATTTTTTTATTCGTGTATTAATGGCGTATTTATGTTGTATTTTTCTTTTTTATTTGACCATGTATTCATGTATTTAGGTATGTATTTTTTTTATTTTTTTTTTAAATGGATGACCAATGGCCTTCTGACACATGTCGACACATGTCGCTGAGTCAACAGTCATGGCCGGTTTTCAGATCACGTGCGGATCACGTGATCAAATTCCGGCGGAAATTGAATTTTCCGGCCAAATAGGACTAAATTGAAACTCAATTCAACTTGTTTGGAACTAAATTGAAAACACGTATGTCTGTGGGACTAAATCGAAAAAAGACAACATTTATGGGACCAACAAATTTTTTATCTCCTTTTGCTTTTATTATTACGAATAAAAAGAAAAATCACAATTGTTCAAATTTTATTCAAAATAAATACCGTATCACTTTGTTGATTCAAATTTTCAAACAATATATTCATAAATAAAACATTTAATACGATATCTATAATAATGAATATCTTCCTCTTGCAAATAATAAGTGAAACATATTTAAGAAAAAAGTAGAGAGTAAAATTAGTAATTCAACTTACGACCTCATGCCATCCAAATCAGATGACCAAGCATGGGTTGGAGACGTACTCGATCGAGCAGCTCGAGCCTGCTATTTTTTTTCCCGAGCCGGCTCGATAAGCTCAAAGCTCGACTCGGCTCGACTCGTTTCCAGCCCTAGTTGGAGCGTTGCCACTTGTCAAGTCATACCTCAACCCGAAGCCCATGAGATGCCACATTAAAAAAATAGTGATAAATCATTTGAGAGAGTTTTATACCATTGCAGGCTTTAAGTAACCCAAACTTGAGCTTGATGAACTTGAAATGTTCATCACCACCATCTATTCAAGTCGACAAACTTACCGATCACCTCCATTGAAGTTTATGAACGCAAGATATTGAGGACATAATTGATTTGGAATTGATCTCCATTCTGCATAAGATGTATATAGGGCCAAGTATCAACTAGTAGAACATTTGTAGAAATCTGTTTTTCATTCCTTCTTTTTCTTATGGATAGTTTCAAAACACATTTTAGCCCGAGTACAAAATGGAAAAAAACTAAGTAATCTTTTGAAATCACAGTCACAATCTCAATGGCCAATTCATAAAATAAAATAAAAAAGAAACTAGATTGATTAACCTCTTTGTAATTAAGCTAAAACCTCAGGGTGGTTTTGTAGTTAACTTACTTCCTAATTTTTTTTATTTGAGAGAGAGAGAACCTTGAGATTTCTTCAAACGCCTTCACAACTTCCAAAGAGCTCGTCTCAAGCACTTGTCCACTCAATATGCCTGATCTCATCTAAAATTGTATGTACCTGCAAAACAGATGATTAATGAGACTATAAATGAACCGGCACAATAACTAACTATGATGTTTTCAAGTCCTAGAAGGACCATAAAGCTTGTTAGAGTACAGTTAAATCACTCGAAAAGTGACACGGGTTAAGGCATTAATTAGAGATTTTGCATGATTACCTTGGTATTGAGCTAGCAAAAACACAAAATGAGTCAATATACATGATATATATAGATATAGATTAAAATGAATCAGTAGAAAATAAGAATGATACCAATGATAAGTGAAAAGACAAATAAAATACAGTAGCATGACTATCTTATATGGATCGAGTACTTCGAAAGATGCTCTAAGCACTACAAAACATATTAATCGAGGTCCATCTATGCTAGAACCATCCATCCTTTTATTTTGTTCCTCTTTTTCCCTTGTCAATTTTTCATTTCTTTATTTTTCAGAGAAAAACCTCAAGATTGCAACCATAATCTACAATGCATACCTTGCATGAGATCTAGCATTGCAGGAGTTCTCAGCATTGTTCAAAAAGGAAAAATAATGGCCCGTCAAGAGAATCCACTTTAACGAAGTTACTGGCATTCTCAGCCCTACCTCACAAAACTGCAAGCAGAACAAACAAATCAAACCAGATCCACATCTCAAATAACAGGATTCCAGAAATTACAATTGTGAAGGTAAGAAACTATAACGGACTTCTGAAAATGCTCCGAACCAGATCCTTCTGCTTCTCCACATGTTGAACTTACATCAAAAAAATTACACTAAATCAATCCAATCGAAAAAGAATGAAATTACAGGGTACAAATTTAGTGATGAAAAACTTGTAGAATAATGGAATAACCTGAAACTGATAGAATTTGATTAGGCAAGGTTTACCGTGATCGTTCATTATCATCACGCCTCAAATCATCGTTTTGGAAATGTCTAAAGATTAAAATGTACTAGTAGTATTTAAATATTGAAACAGTAACCTGGTTTATTTTGGGGTACTCTCTCTTAAAGAGGGAAAGTGTTTCAAAATTCAAATTCCTATGAATGAAACTTGAACCTTTTGTTTTGTAATCAACCATATATAATCAACATAAACAATTAAACAAATAGTATCATTTTCATTGATCAACCTAGCAAGATACTACATTCATTTCTAAATAATCCGCACGTTTTATGCTCATTGTATTTGCTCAAAATTGTAAGTCCAGCAACAACAACGCACACATAAAAGGCGCAAGTCGCGGAAAGCACTAACATGGGAAAAAGCACACACTATTTTGCTTACAGAGAATTTATGTACTAGCAGAGAAGCCCAAAATATATACAACTGCTTTTGTTTTTTGTTTTGTTTCACTTGATGTTTTTATGTACACAGACTACCAACACCATTTTTTCCCCACACATATTCATAAGTGAAAGATTTCAAGGATTAGAGAGTGTGGTCCCGTTTGCTCGGCGAAACCAAGTCGTAAAAGCAGCAACAAGGTGAGGGCAGTCATCGGCATTACGAGTCAAAAGGCCAAGACAATGCTGCAATAACTCTTGACCGTCTGATAGAGGGAGTGTGGATATAATTTTCAAAAAAAGTTCTTCGAGCTCTATGTAGAGCAGCTTGTGGTTGAGCCCCATGGGAGATGATGCATTGTCTTTGCATATAATCAACACCGGAAGCCAATATTTCACAAACTTCATTCTAACCTGTGCAAACAGTGTAGGCGTGATTGAGGTAAACTGATGATTTCCTATTTGTAGCACAGAAGCAAATTCATAAAATGGCTTTTAATGCTAGGAGATGTTGCAGTCAGTCAAAACTATGTATTTCTTGATTTCGAGAGATGAATGTTCGATACATGGTGATTTCTCAATTTTACTTCCACTGTTATCATCCTTCAAATAGAAACATTTCAAATTTGGGCTATAGTTCAAATATAAACAAATGAAAAACCAAATTTCAAAACATGGATAAGGAATGATTAAGATCTCTTCACCGTCAAACATAACAATCACCACTATACTACATAAGTAGAGGTGAAGAAAAGGCCTCATGTAAAAAAGTTATATAATGTTGTACAAAATTATGGGACATTGTGTCTATGTGCATTGGCCAAAGTCAATTATTCTCGTGGAATTTACTTGTCCTGGATATAATTACCTCTGTAATAGTTTTATGGATAATAATGGTATAAAAACCACGTTAGGATTTCGAGAACTAGACAAGATGCACCACATGTCTATCACCTAAAGCCTCCTCGGAGAAATAACAATTTGCAAATCTTCATATCTCAACAATTTTTTTCATTCAATATATATTCTATACACTTATTTCGAACATTTATTTGCCAATTCTTTCATTCATGGACTAAAGATAGGAAACACTAATTTGTTTTCTATATTTTGGCCTCAATTGTAACCCAACTATAGATCTGGGATCTATAGTTGAATAGGAAAATATGATGGTACATGATTTTTCCTGAGGCAAAATATGCTTAAATGCACAAATAATACCTTAACTTAAGTCACATTATCAACTATCTTCAAGAACAAATAATTAGCAACCAATATATCTTACTAATGATATGTCATACTGATAATCAAGCATGCAGATTCATTTTCAACGACTTATTATAAATGTTTCGTGTATCAGATTGATCAATAGCCAATAGGTATATAAAGCATAAAGGTGCATTCGAGCAAATTCTTACAAACTAAACATCCGAAAGAAACCATAACAAACCTAAATCTTGAATATCACCACAAAGAAGATCACAAACAAGGCAGTGATGACAAACCTGTCTAGCAGCCAAAATATTCCCTGTGACAACACCATTTGCAAGCCTGCAAGTGCAACGAAGCACTACAGATGGCAGGCTCGGAACAAAATTCCTCCAAGCATCATCACGAAATGCTCTCTGCAAATCCGCAGTAAACGAAGCCTGGTCACTCCACGCCTTCACAGCCATATCCGCCACTCTCAGCTCAATCATCCTCTCCACCAACCACAGCAAGTGCTTACCATTAACCATCGCGGTGTGCAGATTCAGCCTCTGAATCGCCTCCGTCTCATTATGATCACCCCTTAAATCGGGACTCGTGTACTCCTCCAACGATTGCCTCACAATCCTCAGACTCTTATCAAAAGCCGAATCCAGAACCTTCTTCGCAGTCTCCCTGGACGAAAAATCCCTCAGAAGCTTTGCAACAAATGCTTTGGCAGAAGCCATGTTTGGGTGATTGTGAAAGGCAGAACAAATTAGCCCGTGAAGCATTTGTTCCGAAGAGTCATTTTTCAACGGATAAACCCTAGCGAGGAGGGCTTTGGATTCTTCTTCGCCCAAAAGAGGGATCAAATTTAATATATTATTTTCCTCATCCTCTGACCACGGCACGGCCTCGAGGAATTTGATGCAGGCCTTGATGCAATCCTCGAATAAAATCTCGAGAGCGATCGGGAGGAAATCAAGCGCGGTGGAGACGCTGTCGATATAAGGCAACAAATCATCTGAGTAAAGCAATTCGAGGACGGTTAAATGGCGATCAATGGAATCAGCGGTAGACGGAATAAGAAGGTTGAGACGGTGGATTTGGGGGGTATTCTCATCGTCCTGCTGCTGCCGCCATCGATCAGAGAGAAGGGCTGAGAAATACTTCGAGCGGCGGAGGAAGCGCGAATGCAAATAAATCTGAGTATCGGAATACCCGGCGGTGGCAAATGAGCTCGATTGGGACGAGGCGCCGGCGCATTCGAATAGAGGAGATCGGCGATCGGGGCGAAGGGTGATGATGACGTCGGCGGTGGAGGGGTCGTTGAAACCGACGCGCGAGGTTGGGGAGGTGCGGGGATTCAGCGATTTGTCGTTGATTCCGTTAGGCGGGAAATCAATCACAGAGTGAACGGAGCGCTGCTTCTTCATTGGCGCACCGACGGCGTCTGCGCCGCCGACATCATCGGCACCGGTTACCATTATGTTTTCAAAAAATGCGAAAAAACCCTTGATGTGTCTGTGTATTCGAGACGGAGAAGGGATGGACCCGCATTTTAGAAGCACTCGACCGAACTATTTCTAATACGAACCTACTTTCCTAAATTGATTAATTTGACGTTTATTAAATATTAAGTAAAAACAATGTAATTAATCGAATGTGTGGATAAGGTTTGAAATTTGCCACGTATTCAGCTTTCAAAAAGACTATAGCATCTCCTAGAAAAGGATAGTCTCTATAAAAAACACATAACCAACAAATTATAAACATTTTAATTTAAAACAAACAACTCATATATTAATTTCATTCAAAGCTTTTTTCATGTATGAATTTGTTTAAAACTAATTTTTTTAGTGGTAATACCGGGTTCATGATCACCTCATAAAATAAATAAGTTTTAAGGTCCCGTCCATAAAAATAGAAGTTTTATAGACAATTGACACGTGAAAAGTCTCTAATACCCTTACTTATAATAAATAAATTTTATGGTTCACCATGTCACAGTCACATACCACCGTGCCACAGTGTACTCCACCGTATGTCACTGTGACAGTGTACTCCACCGTGCCACAGTGTACTTCACCATGTCACAGTATACTTTTCACCGTGTGTCACCGTGACACAGTGTACTTCACCGTGTCACAGTGTACTTTCACCGTGTGTCACATTGACACAGTGAAATGTCACCGTGACACAGTGTACTTCACCGTGTCACAATGACATACCACCGTGTCACATTGTACTCCACCGTGACACCGTGTACTTTCACCGTGTGTCACCGTGACACTGTGAAAAGTCACCGTGACACAGTGTAATTCACCGTGTCATAATGACCATACATAGCGAAAACTCACAGTGATATTTAAATGTGTGTGCGCTAGAATTTCAATTGTCAAAAAGAAGATAAAGTGCCTTTGTTTTGTCAAAAAGAAGGTAAAATGCTTTTGTTTTTTAATATTCTTTTTCCATTAATAAATTGTACTATTGTGTCATAAGGATATAAATGTCAATTGACTATAAAACAACTTATATATTCTTATGCTTTGACTTTAAAATGTCTACGCCCCTTTTTTTTTTAATAAAAAAATATATATTTCAGGTGGTCGTGTTCATCTGTATAAAAAAATCACATACGGAGTATACTAATATATGCCTTATTAACATATTTCTTGATACAAAATTAATAAAAATAAAAGTATCATCAATACATGGACATGTTTGTGGCTGTCGTTCATCCCATGAATTTAAAAATAGTCTATCATTATTTTCTCTAAACCTTTAACAGTGATTATTTTCATTTAATTCAATTATGATATTTATGCATGGATGAAGAATTTCTCACAAAAAAATTGGTATTCACGTTCTTTAATCTTTATTATTGTGCAAGTCATGGCTAAAAATTGGAGGGGTTGATTTAAATCCATTGTCAAGTTAATTTGAGTCCATGTATGAGAATATGAAATATTGAAATGTCGATAAAAAAAAGAGTGAAATTTAAATTTCAAATTCAAAAACGGTAATTAATTATTTTATATTTTTGCAATAGTTTGGCTCCAAAATAAAATTTTAAACCCAGATTAATATTTGAGAAATCAAAAATATTTGGTATGCAAATTATCAATTGGACTCTATTATTTTTTAATGGTTACATTTCTTTTGTAATTTAAAAAGCAAGTTTGACATTTTTTTTGGATCGAAAACAGTTTATATAGATTTTATAATCGTTACAATTATTTACAACGTCTGATGGAAATTTTAAATGTAGGAGGTCCGTGTTGAAGATTTGAGGGTTGGGAACTTGAGAAAATCCCAAAGTACGTAGAGATGCTTTGGTAAGGGTGTTTAGAAGTTTAATTGTTGTGAAGATGTGACGCTCATGTTTAATTTTTACGGTGTATTTACTTGATAATTGAATACGAGCAAGAGATTGATTTTAATTATTAGCATACAGCTGGATGGGAGTAGGAAAAGCACAAGTATATATATACTCTTAGATCAAAACGAAGGGTGTGTGAATGAATGGTTTAATAGTAATTAGTTTACCTAATATTGCTACTTTTCTTTCGAGTGATGGAGTAATTAGGTTATTATTAGTGCACTCCCAATATTCATCATTACGCACTAAGGCACAGGGAATGCCTTTGGACTTTTGCAGGTCTGCGCCTAAAGTTGAGTCGCCATTGACGTGAGTAAGTTGGTCGGTAGTTTTGGTGAATGCGATCGGTGAAGTCATTGAGTAGGCCGGAGTGACAAGGTCGTTTAGAATGAGAGAGATCATTAATCATTGGATTAACAAGGTTAGATGTCTTGGCATGCTTCAAGGTCAAAGAGTGTTTAATTATAATTTGATTATTCTTAATAAAGTTTGACCATTAATTTTTTCTCATGTGATCATAAAATTAAATATCTTGTCAAATTAATTGCTAGTTTTAATTTAGTTTTGTTGTTTGAGTAAATTACTTGGATTTAATTTAGAGTTTATATGACCTCATCTCACCCCGCGTATATGAAGGGTTTATATTGGACTAGCTGACTGTGGAAGTGGTGATAGAGAAGTTTAATAATATACCCAAAAATACAACATGATCATCTTAAATTTCTCAACTAATTAAGGACCAAGATTCTAAGAGTTGCATATTGCTCTTCAATTTTTTTAATGAAGAAGTTGACTTTTGAAACAAAACAAGGGAGTTGACTTTGGAAATAAAACCAAGTCAATAACACACATTTTTTCCTTCGATCGAGCTTTAATAAATTTATACTACTAGTAAATAATATGCATATGTTCACTTTATATCGTAACTTTAATTAATTTCAATATTTTAGTGTTTTGAAATTAGCACAAGTCGGTCGGTTGTGGCCTAGGTGAGACTTTGTGAGGAGTAATATACTCCACTGACATATTGACATGTAATAGAAAAAATAAATTTGTCTGAAACATTAAATTTGAAGGTACAAATATTGTTGCAGAAGGCCTGCAGAAGGTGATACACTGCAAAGGCAACGAGGAACGCAATATGCCTGACATCGCCGCTCCTTCATCAATGCATTCCAAATTGAATAAATAATTCTCCGGCCATGTTTTTATTTTCGTTACATTTAATGCTTTTCAAGCAAGAACCGTGGGTACATAAATATTCATTCACAATTTTAACCCTCCCTCAATTACCTCACTAATGTTTCAAAAATAACTTATTCGTTCCAATTAATTTTTTTATATAATTACTTTATTTATTTATTTATTTATTTTAAAATACAATTTTATTTATAATTTATTAATTTACTTTTTAAATTTTACTAAGAACTATTTTACTTGTTAACTCATCAAAATTAACACATTTCCTTTTAGTACTACTAATATTTTTCTTAATATATGTGCATGTATGTCTCCATAAACGTCTTTACAGTGATGAAGTAATTAATTAATTAATTTCATATGTTATTATAAAATTTTAATTTGATTTTTTAAGGAAAAAAGTTGCAGTGAAAAACCGATAAATAATTGAACATACGAAGTCAAGTAATAACTTAATATTCTCTCCATTTTCAGAATATATTCAATTTTTTATAATTTTAAAAAATATAAAAATATTTATTATAAAGAAATATTATTTCTATCTCATAAAAATAAACTTAATTTTTAAAAGTTGTTAGTCATATTTTTTGAGACAAAGAGAATATCTCTAATCAAATTTGTTATTATTCTATTTTAATAATATATATATTCAAGTTTTTTTTCTTACAGAAATTTAAAATATATATTCTCTTGGTTCTTAAACATAAAAGTCACATTTTTTAAAAATAAAACGTGACTATAAGTTTGAGACAAATGAAAATAAAAATAATAATTTTTAGAAATTTCAATTTAATTGAATTTATTCGGTTAAATTGAATATTTTGTTCAATAATTGACACAAATAAATAAAATCGCAATCATATTTCTAAATTTATTTTAAAATCTCAAGAAAAACTTTGATAAGCTAAAAATTAAATCATAGCAATTTGAGTCACAAATAATAAAATAATAGAAGTATGTAATGTAATGTATAATTTATTCTAATTTTGATAAAATGCATTTTTTGTTTTTATTAATTTAACACAATACTGAATGTACTGTATATGAGTATTTGACTAATATTTACAGACACTAATCAAATGATTTGGCACTTTATTAATTGTTAACAAAAAAAATGGTTTTTGACTTCGTCGGTGGATCCTGTTTTCAAGTACCCTTTTCAAGCACTCATTCGATAAATTCTATTTTTGTGATGGATTAATGTCAATTGGATCGAGTAGTAGTATTATTTACTCAAGTCATTACAATTCAACAATACTGTATATAACTCAGTACAACTCAATAATAAATAGAACTTAGAAGAACATCCAAAAATCACATAATTAATTAAAATAAAATGATATGATGTTATCATATAAATTTCAACAAATTAATCCATCTTTGGTCAAAATTGTTTTTGAAAGACACTGATTTGAAGAAATTTTCTCTATAATTGATAAATTAACCATCTTGGAATTATAAAAGCATGCCTGAAAAAGATCACTCTAAGTCTCTCACTCATTTGTCCTTTTTGTTCATTTAACTTGATATATGCACATCTGACAAAAAAAACTCACAAATGAATAATCGTTATCACACGTAATAAAATAAAATTAAAATATTGCTAAAAAGAATTCCATTTAATTAATCTAACTACCAAACAAACATATAGTAGTAGTAATATATACATTTAATTTTCAATATCCCATAAAAGCAAATTTCAGAAATACTGTTTTTGAAATACGTACTTACTATCTGTTGCTTGGCATTACTTCTACTCTATGTTTTCACCAACTTAATACAGTACTGTATTTGATGAACCATAGGGGTACAACAGTCAATTCACCTCTCAACGGTCAGAGGAAGGAGACGCTCCTTTTTTTTTCTCTTTCAATTTAATCCATAAAGAAAATAAATAAATAAAATCTTTTTTAAGTAGTTGGTATCCGTTGAGAGCCCACTTTCCCTGTCCGTAAGCTAAAAAAAATATCGAGAAATTTTCATTTATAATTTTTCTAATTTATTTTCTCCAACTGCATTGATTCCTTTTTCCATCCCAAAAATATATTTATACGCCTTGAGCATTTTCTCAAACACTTTGTATACATACAGAATTTGTCGCACGCCGGAGAAAATGGAGGATTCCGGCGAGTCCCCACTCCTCACATCCAGGACTCCGATTTTGGGGCTAAAGCTCTACGTCGTCGTTGTCGCAACCGTCTTGCTCGTGCTGTCCGCTTTCCTTTTGATTTTCATGTTCCTGCGTAATCGGAGCTCGAAACGCCGCCGCATTGGCGTCCGGCACAGTTCCGGACTTCTGCCGTTGGTTGGGGGAGAGATCGGAGACCTCAAGGCGTCTACGGATCAAAAGGGAGGAGCCGGAGCTGGAGCCGGAGTCGTTAACGAGAAGCAGAAAGGATTTGTGATTGGTGACGTGGCGAGGGGGTTGGACGCAGAGTCGTCGGAGAGCAAGAAGGGGAGCTCGGAGAGCAAGGATTCGAGCACAAGCAGGAGCGAGTCCTCGTCAGCGCTGTCGGCGTCCACCGACGGCATGGGGAATTTCAGCTGGGGGAGGTGGTATAGCTTGAGCGAGCTTCAAATTGCGACCAATCAGTTTTCCAGAGAGAATGTGATCGGAGAAGGAGGCTATGGAATTGTTTACCGTGGGGTTTTGGGCGACGGTTCTATAGTCGCCGTTAAAAACCTTCTCAATAACAAGTAAGTACACCATCATCATCATCCCAAAAAAAAAAATCACCCTTGAAACTCAATCGTTGTTAATTTCTTTGAGTTGCTGAAGGTGGTCCGTGTTAAGTGCGGATAAATGTCAATGCACAAGCCACTTATCGTAGATTTAAAAGTAATGGCATTTTAAATTTGCAGTGATAAGATTTTTAGTTAAGGGTTCATTGTGTGATTCTGTACGGAGATGATGAATTTCCATTGCACATTTGAGCTCCGCTGATATAATTGTTTCAATTTCCCGATCTGGTTTTAGTTGAGTTCATGAGTGTAATGGGAATTACTTTGGATGATAGAAAACAGAATCAAAGCTTTGATCTGAATTGTATAGGGATAAGTTTTTTTTTACTAGTATTCTTTTTTCTCTTTTGACTGGGGATTAGAAACAAAGAAAGGGTGAATGGTGACTTTTGTTTCTTTAGTCCTTTGTTCTTCCTCTCCCTTTTCTATAGGGCAAGTCTTGAACTCATTTTGGATACTTTAAATAAATTTTCTTTACTTCATCTTACCTTGATTAACTTTATCTTTTTTCTTTCTTTTCCTTTTCTCATTGGCCTAATCTTTTGTTTTCTTTTGTATAATTCTTTTTCGATGCTGCATAATGGGCTTGATTTTGATTCAGGACACTCTTATGAATTTAAATAGAGTACTCCTTCAGGTTCTGAATATGTGTCGTTTAAGGTTTTCACAATAATTTGATATCAAGGTATGAATAAGCTACCCTTATTACAGTACTCTAGAAGTATTACCTACATGGGAAAATTGTTGTGTGGTAATAAAAGACTTAAGGATACATACAATAGGGCATAAATATATTGAAAACATAAAAGAACACATTTTTTGAACCATTTTTGCTTTTGCTAAAACAACACATTTAGAATCAGAGGGAGTAATGTAAGAATAATATCCGAGCAGCAAAAAAATGTTCCGGAAGTTCTTTTCTTAATGTAGTATGCCGACAATAGGATGGACAATACCTTACTAATATTTTTACAGCAAGATGCGTTGGGGATTATCCTACCTGTTGCACCTTAAAATCTTGATTAATAATCTTTGATGCACCATCAAAAGGTTTTTCATTATTATCTCAAAACAAGCAGAAACAATGAGATCATTTTTTATTATAGCTGTCTATAACATATTGAACAACCACTCTAATGCCTTGCGGCCTGCTTTTCGACAGGGGTCAAGCAGAGAAAGAATTTAAGGTAGAGGTTGAAGCCATTGGCAAAGTAAAACACAAGAACCTTGTAGGTCTCATAGGTTATTGTGCAGAAGGATCTCAAAGGTACCTTGATATAATTTCCTTGTTTATGGGACCCATTTGTATTTTAGTATATTAGTTATTGATGGATATTTTAATTACTCCAATCAGGGTGCTTGTCTATGAGTACATTGATAATGGGAATTTGGAGCAATGGTTACATGGTGATGCAGGGCCAGTGAGTCCCCTGACTTGGGAGATTCGCATGAAAATTGCCATTGGGACAGCTAGAGGGTGAGGACTTACTTGTAACTATAAAAAAGTGTTGTTCATAACTTCATATATATACTTTATATTAATATGAACTACTCGATTGACATTTGTTTTTCACCACCATGCGATAATACGCTCCCATATCTTTTTTTCATATTCTTTTGAATTTTGATACTTGTAACATGTAAAACTTGATCTTTTCTTCAAAATCCGCTTTGGAACCTGTCATAAACTTTAAGTCTCCGTTGGTCATTTCCTTATCCATTATTATTATTGTCATTATACTTGTATAAATATTTTCATACTTAATCTTGCATATCTGAATCTTGTTAGATAGTCTGGCACACTTTAATAATAATATAATAATTTATATATTTAATATTTTCATACCTTTTCTTGAATTTCTGAGTGAATGTTGTTAGACTGGCATACTTGCATGAAGGCCTGGAACCCAAAGTCGTTCATCGTGACGTTAAATCTAGCAACATACTATTAGACAGGAAATGGAACGCGAGAGTGTCAGATTTTGGGCTTGCCAAACTCTTGGGGTCCGAGAAAAGCTATGTCACAACACGTGTAATGGGAACATTTGGGTTTGTTTCTCTCCTTTCAGAGCTCTTCCATGTGTGTTTTTTCCAATGAGATATAATAAATTATTTGTCTTTAATTTTATCCAATGTTTGTTTATTTATCACAGTTATGTCTCCCCTGACTATGCAAGTACCGGTATGCTTAATGAGGGGAATGATGTATACAGCTTTGGAGTTCTACTTATGGAGATCATAACTGGAAGGAGCCCAGTAGACTATTCAAAACCACCTGGAGAGGTTGAAAAATTCATAGGGATAATTCAAAATTATTACAAAAATCCAGTTATCTTTGAAAATTACAAATATTCCCTTGGGATTTGTATTTACTTATCGAAAAATTCGTTATCAAGGGCACAATTTTAAATTAGAAAAATATGCTGAGTTTATATTTGTTATTTTGAAATATAATGTGTAATTTGTAATTGACTATCTTTCATAAATTTCAGATGAACCTGGTTGATTGGTTCAAAGGAATGGTAGCAAGTCGTCGAGGAGAAGAAGTTGTGGACCCCATGATAGATGTTCCTCCTCCCTCAAGAAGTTTGAAGAGAATATTATTGCTTTGCCTTCGGTGTATAGATTTGGATGCCAATAAACGTCCGAAGATGGGACAAATTGTCCACATGCTTGAGACGGATGAATTTCCTTACCGTATGGTAAGAACGACTCCCTTTTAGTGCCTTGCCTTGCACTTTATTATTAGTTGGCTATCAAGATTATTGGTGAGCATTTTTCACATATTTTTATGAAGTACTTGAGCACGCTTTATACATGGAGAACACATTATTAGTGAACATGAATGTGCTTGATGTTAAATGTTTGTTGAACACTATAAAGGTAATTTAAAAGATAAAAATAGTTTTTTTTCTTAGTTTTGCTAAACTTAGGATAGTTTATGTTATTGATCTCTTTTAGTGATTTGCTCTAGTAATTAGCGCTTAAACTATTTTATACAGGAACCTCGCTCTGTTCGAGAGACAGCTCCACTTCGTCTCGAAACTTTTGCCAACAATGAAATTCAATCATCTGGAAGTAAAGACGTGGACGATAGTGAAAGAAAATTTCGGTGGAGATAGAATAATATATATTATTTTCTGTTCCAACTTAATATGCATTGTTTCTTTGTAATTAACAAAGAAACAATGCATATTATTATATTAAGTTGGGATAGAGTTCGTATTTGTTAGTGTGCATGAAATTATGTAAAATAAGTTCCTATTGTCAATAGTTACATAGTAACGGTGCTGTCTGTGCAGTCGCAGTATTGTTATTTGAGTTACCTTTTCTAGAATATTTTATACATAATGTTTTGTTGGAATATATATGGTTCTGTATATATAATTATGTATTAATTTCTAAAATCCTAATTTACGTAAGTTGTTTGCTGTAAAGTATATTTTTTACAATGAAGTTAGAGAAGAGTTTTCCAAATGGTTAGATAACTTTGATAGAATGTTTATTAAAAAAAAAATTATAAATATTATATGTAAATCATTTAACTAATTACTTTATTCCACAAGCGTGACTTCAAACAAATAATTAAGAATTGTCAAATCAAAATAAGATCACCTGATTAATCTAGTTTAACCTAAAATTTATGTAACTTACATGTCAGAATAAGACCACCTTACACCTGATTAATCTATGTAACTTACCTTTAGTCCTTACACCTGATTAATCTATGTAACTTACCTTTAGTGACTTAACTTACTTACCTTTAGTGACTTAACTTACCTTTAGTGACTTGAAACCAATAATTAAGAATTGTCAGAATAAGAACACCTGATTAATCTTAGTTAATCTAGTTTAACCTAAAATCTTACACCTGATTAATCTATGTAAGTTACCTTTAATTTAAATATTATCTTAGTTAATCTAGTTTAACCTAAAATCTTACACCTGATTAATCTATGTAAGTTACCTTTAATTTAAATAAGTTATAAATATACCTGATTAATCTAGTTTAACCTAAAATCCATTTTATGTAACTTACCTTTAATTTAAATAATTTATAAATATTGTGATAAATAAGTTACCTTTTAATTTAAGTTATTAATATTGTGAATAAATAAGTTATATATAGTGAATAGTGGACTTCAGCTCAATCGAAACCCACAATCAAGATTGAGTCCAATATTTTTTTACCAGCTCGCGAATTTGAACGAATTTTCATCGGGTCGCAATTTCCACAGGATTGCGAATTTAAATTATTGTATTATTTGAGATTTTGGAAGTCGGTTATTGCAAGTTTAGGGTTCATGCAAATTTTGGGAAATTTTCAGAAGTTAGGAATTGATTAAGAATTTACAGTGTTTTGTTAGGGAGTGGCTTTATCCTTTTAATTTACAATTCAAAGAATACAAAAACGTGTTAAGTTCATGTTGCCCTCAAATTGTAAAAAGCGTGAAACTTGGGGAATGATGGGGTAAAAGAAAAATGTGGTGAAACTTGGGGAATGATAGGGTAAACGAAAAATGTGAATTTGGTAAATGGGAAGTTATTTATGTTTTATTCTAACTATAAGTTAGATATTAACTAACGGACAATTTGGATAAAAAGTAATTATTATTTTTTGTTTATAATTCAATAACTTAGTTTATCATAATTATAATTTATTATATTTAGAGAATTCTACCATAATTACCCTTTACATCGCAATTCTAGTATTTTTTTTAAAACTAAATATTAACTTATCAAATTAATAAACAAAATTACACAAATTAAAAACAAAATTACACGCAATTCTCAATATATTTTTTTTAAACTGAATATTAAATTATCAAATTAAAAAATAAAATTACACAAATTAAAAACAAAATTACAGGCAATTCTCAACTTTCATGTTAAAAAAAATTGAATATTAAAATTTTAAATTAAAAAATAAAATATAAAAAATTATGCAACTCTTTTTTTTAAAAAAATTGAATATTAAATTCTTAAATTAAAAACCAAAATTATACAAATTAAAAAACAAAAATTTCAACCAGTGAAATGATTTGAGAAAAAAACTACGAATGATCAGGTTTAATCAGTTCTATGATTTGAGAAATAAACCGTTGCGATAAACCACTACCAAATAAACTAATTTATTTTAATAATAAATTTATATTGTTTTTGTAAAGGTAATATAGTAAATAACTTTTTAAAAATGTATCTTTTGTTTTAATCATTTAAGTTAAAATACCCCAATAAATAAATAATTTAAAAAATTATTTCCCTCAAATATAAAGTGCTTAGTTTACCTTTTTTGTCAAATTAAAAAACCAAAATATCTATTTTCCTAAATATACTATACTATAATTATTCTTTTATGTTTTCTAAATAAATTTAATTTTAATTATAAAACGGTTTTACATGGGCAATAAATATTCATTTAATTAATCATAATTTTTATTTTGAAAATTTTAACTGTAATTTTAATTTTAAATTTTAATTAAAATAAATATTAATTTTAATGGTAATTTTATTTTCAAAATAAATATTAATTGTATAAATTTCAATTTAAATGGTCAAAACTAATTTATAATGGTTAATATAAATTAATTTATTAATTATAATTGCACTATTAGGAACATGGTATAAATTGCCAAGGTATTATATATAGTAGTATTTATATAATTAAAAAATTACTCTTCACTCTAATTAAAAATATTTTAACACTCTATTCTTTAACAAAGTTATAAATATATAATCTATTTTTTAAAGAAAAAAACACGAGGAATTGTTGATAATATGTAAAATCAATAAACCCATTTTTTCAATAATACCTAAAAAACAATTGGTTAATATGAATTCAATCAACCCTACTCTAAAAAATAAATATTAAAAATAAAAAGCAATTTGTTTGTGAGTTTTTTATTTAATAAATTAACTATTCCATTAAATAACTACAAAAAATTGATTTTAATCTACTCTAATTATACTTCCAATCTCGCCTATGGTCATGCACAAAAGGAGCAACCAATGAAAATTACAAAAATATTTGGAGATCTTATTTTTTTTCTTTTTTTTTACATCTGAAATACCGAAACAAAAATTCGCGTGAGGAGAAATAAAAATGGACGAGAAACTAGTAATGAGGTTAGAATCCGCGGTGGCGCGGCTGGAGTCGCTGTCCGCCGGCGGAGGCTCAGCTCAGTACGGCGGAGATGCTGCGGCGATGGATCCTTCTATTGTGGCGTTTGACGATCTGATTGCGCAGCACATAAATCGAGTTACGAGCGCCGCGGAAAAGATCGGGGGTCAGGTTTTGGACGTGTCGATGATTGTCGAAGAAGCGTTTAATATCGAGAGGGAGCTTCTCGTTACCATCAAACAAACCCAGGTTTACTCGATCGATTTCAATTTTAGTGATCTGATCACCGAATATTACAAAAATGCCCCTGAAATCTTATTTAATCTTACATTAGGCCCCCTCCAATTTTTGAAATATTACATTTCCATCCAATTTAGAAAAAAACGGGGTATTTTTGTAGTATTTTCAAAATTGAATTTCTCAGCTTCTGGTAATTAGGACAAACCCGAGGGATGATTTTGTAATTAATTATTTTCCGAGCAGAAACCCGACCCGGCCGGATTGGGTGAATTCCTGAAGCCGTTGAATGAGGTGATCACAAAAGCTTCTGCATTGACTGAGGGAAGGCGGTCCGACTATTTCCACCACCTAAAGGCAGTTGCTGATAGTCTCGCGGCTCTCGTATGGATCGCCTACACCGGAAAGGATTGCGGTAAAAACGAAAAAAAAATGCTTATAATTAGGCCATTGATTGTTCAACAAGCTCATTGATCGACAAAAATTACATAGCGGTGTGAAGTCATTTCTTGTTTCCTGAGAAAAACAAAATCACACTGAGCTCTTGTTTTGTAGGTATGAGCATGCCGGTTGCACATGTTGAAGAAAGTTGGCACATGGGTGAATTTTATAGTAACAAGGTAATAAACATTGGAAGGCCACTCTCTTCGACTTTAGCTAGAAATGTGTATCATAATCAATTTACATTTGTGTGCAGGTTCTGGTGGAGTATAGAAACAAAGATGGAAATCATGTTGAGTGGGTAAAGGCTTTGAAGGAGCTCTATGTACCCGGCTTGAGGGATTATGTCAAGACTCACTATCCGCTGGGTCCCGTTTGGAGCGCCACTGGGAATACATTGACCAAATCCTCTGCTCCTCCACCTGCTTCGCTTTTCAGTTCTTCTGGAACTGCTCAGCCTTCATCTTCCCGACCAAAACAAGGGATGTCTGCCGTTTTCCAAGAAATCAGTTCCGGAAAGCCGGTTACTTCTGGTAACATTTGCTTTCATGTTTACTAGCTAGATTTATCAGTCGTTTTACCATCCCTTTCTTTTCGGTTGATGTTCTTAAAGGTTTGAGAAAGGTCACTGCTGATATGAAAACCAAGAACCGTACAGACAGAACCGGTATTGTTAGTATTACCCATAAAGAAAGTCGAGCTGGTTCGCCTTCGGTCGCCAAAGCAGGACCCCCAAAGCTAGAGCTTCAGATGGGCCGAAAGTAAGCAAAAATTCATGCATTGTGAATTAAATAAATTGCTAGTTTTGATATTTTTTATCAAACTAGTTCTTATATATAACTGTATCTCAATTCTCAGATGGGCAGTTGAGAATCAAATTGGGCAAACTAATTTAGTAATTTCCGAATGCGATGCAAAGCAGTCGGTATATGTTTTTGGGTGCAAGAATTCCGTCCTTCAAGTCCAAGGTAAGTATATTCTCATTCATAAGAGAAATGCATTATTCATTTCGAGAAAAACGTTTAAAAGGCGAGAGTAAAAATGGACATGCAGGGAAAGTTAACAACATCACAGTGGACAAGTGCACTAAGATGGGATTGGTGTTTAAGGTAAGGATATGGAACTAGAATTTTGAATGATCAGATGAGCTGTTTGTTTTTTGTTGTAAGAGAAAAACTCACTTAGTGATATCGTTTGAAACATGTGGAGTAGGATGTCGTGGCAGCTTGCGAGATTGTCAATAGTAGTTCTGTGGAAGTGCAATGTCAGGTAATGATATCTCTGGTTTCAAAGGTTTACCGTTTACCCCCTTTAGTTTATCTTCCTTTATGGGGGCTATATCGTGAATATGCCTCGTTCGTCGACGAAAAAAAAGAATAACTACGATATGACATATTTATGGATTGGTTGCAACTTACAACCGAAAAAACAGAATATAGCCAAATGACACACTTGGATCATTTCAACCTTTGTAGGGATTGGCTCCTACAATTTCAATAGACAATACGGGTGGTTGCCAATTGTACTTGAGCAAAGATTCTTTAGAGACTTCTATTACAACAGCAAAATCGACCGAAATCAATGTGTTGGTACCGGCGTCTGAAACAGATGGCGATTGGGTATGCTTTTTAATGCTTTACAGAGTTATCTTCTTCAATTACTTTTCTGTGAAGTTTGTGATCACTGATCAAGACTATGCATTAGGCAAAATAAACTTTGAAACATACATATACTCCCTCGAGTTGTTTATGCAATCATATTTCTTGTCGAGCTAGGCTCAAGGGGTACTTTTGTAAAATGTTTATTCTGTTGCAGGGAGAGCATGCTTTGCCTCAACAATATGTGCACGTATACAAAGATGGACAATTTGTGACAACTCCATTGTCGCACTCGGGAGCTTAAATGGGGATCCAAATTATTTTTCAGTTTTGTTCGTTCCCTTCACATATTTTTTCTTACTTCAAACTTCAAAGACTTTCATTTTGCTTCTTATATATATTTTTTAATTATATCTATAAATATACACGGGAATTTGTTTTAGTAGTAGTAGTATGATGTATCGTAGAGTGTTGTCTGTATTGACCGACGGACAATTTGATTTTGAACTAGTTTAATGTTTTCACAATTTTTGTTTTGTAATTTTCTGTTTGTACTTGTAAAAATGATTTCACCTTATAAGAAAAATGAGGAGTTTTCATTTGGCGAACTCTTGTATGCACGAGTTTATATACATACATACATAAATACATGATACATATATACATTTGTATTTCTATGAAGAAACCATTAGATTTTTATACAACAGTTGATCGAATCGATATCAAGAAATTAGCATTGATATCATATTTTACTCATCACTCTTAACATACCCCGGCTAATTGAATAGACGTTAAAGATAGATTGTTTTCACATAATGTTGTGTTTGTACTATATACTGTACTAATCATAGAATAGAATTGGTTAGGAAAACATGTTGCAGGGAAAAACATAAAATGAAAAACACAAGGAAGCATTAAAACGACACAAAACTTTGCATTCAAAAAGATATCAAGAGTTGCTTATTGGTATCATTTGAACTATTTATTCAATCACTTTTTTCGTATTTATATAAATGTATATATAATACATTGTTGAAAAATATGAGCATGAAATCCATTGTCGTCCAAGGGTTAGGATATCAGGCTATCACCCAGGGGACCCGACCCAGGTTAAATTCCCGGCAACGGATATAATTATTGAAGAATTTTATTTTATTTTTTTATTTTTTATTAGTATATATTTATTTCAAAATTAAAACACTAAGAATGGTGAATATAATAAAAAAGAATATACTACTACTATATTAGATAGATATCCACAGCAAGGTAAATATTCATGTCACAGTTGACAAAGATTCTTCAACACAAATTCTCCACACAACTCCCCTTCTCAAGACTATACCATATCTCAGAATTTAATCTATCAAAAAATAGTGTTCTTATATCCCTCGCCCACAAGATACAATGATTTACCCACTAGCAACTATTTCATGGATGGCGTCACTAACATTCTCATCATCAGATCTCACGACTAACTTCATAGCCACATCCTTCGACCCATCAATCCCGAACGACAATCGAACAAGCACCCTCAGGTTCCCAATGTACACACCCGATAACAAACATGTATGCGATCTTGAGTTGCTTGGGACCACCTCAGTACCCTGCATAAATATGTGCCAGCGATTTAATAATATGCGAGTATATTTTTATCTTTCTTCAAGTATCAGGTGAAAATATTTGAAATGCAACAGCAATATTTTAAAATTGATCGGAACTCAATGTGAACTGTGGCTGTAATTCATTCAAATACAGGAAAAATAATTGGGTTGCTAAAATAAATGCAAGGCAAGCCGATTATTTTGGATATAGAATCGCCCACGACATTATTAAGAAGAGTAAAAAATATGGCCAGATGCGATTATTTATTTAAGGAAGAGTAACATTTTTCAAAAAATACACATCAGTCCCAGATTCAATTAAGTGCCCATAAATAATTTTTAAGAAAACAAGTAAACATAAACCCGGAAGAAAACAAATAATAAGCATATAACACGAAGAAAAAGGAAGAGTAAACCAGTTTAAATTGCCTGTTATAAAATGAGTAAATCATGGGCGGGATTTGGATAGATATTAGAAAGAAACAATCACATTTTAACAATTTTTCCTCAAGCATAACTGTAATTCCAATAGATGACACTTTTTTTCACTAATCTTCCAGCATAATTTTAGTGATTCGCCCTACGTTGGTTGTTCCTTCAACCTTTATCAAAAATAAAATATTAATATTTCAATTTTTAAACTTTTATTGAATTTTAAAATCTTACACCGAAAATTAATCCGACCACATTTGTTCATTCTATTACGTAATGTATGTATATGTGTATATTTATATATAGACACACATGTGAAAAGAACTGTCCCAACCAATTGCCCCAGCTTCAACAAAGTCTAAATTATCTGGCAACTGTAATAGGCAGTCAGATACAATACTAACCTCACAAGGTTGCATGCCAAGAAGATTGATAACTGCATTAACGGCTTCAGTCAGGCTTTCTCTATGCCCAAGACCATATGCATCTACGCGTTCTGAACTCGGGTCCAAGCTTTCCCAGGCGTTCTTGAAGTTGGAGACCCCAACTTTTAGAATATAATCTGCAGCAACAAGTTCAAAATCCTCAAGCTGGTATTCATCTTCCACACCATCATCTTCCGCCTCGCCAGTAGAGGAATCAATCTGGTCAAATTTAAGCAGGGACTAAACAGTCAAAGAACAGAACACTACTAGCTTATTCTATCACTAAGCAACATGAGTAAAGTAATTAAACGGGGGTTGCATAAATCACATTTGGGGTTTGACCTAGTATTTCTTTTTAATTAAAAAAATCTCTTTCAAAATTACAAATTATCCCCCTTCGGCATTGTAATTTCTGAACAAATACCAACACCCAGGGATGTATATGTAAATATTGACAGTAAAAAAAGGGGAAAGGGATATATCTACATCTCAGGTGAACTTTTGTTTTAATTTTCTTGTTTTTTACTTTTTTTAATAAAAAAAATCTTAATTTCATTTTAAAGAAGTACAGCATTCTGAACTCTGAAGCATACAAACTCTTCATAAATCTAAGAAATCTCAACAAGTTCACAACTTCACATAAGATCAAACCAATTAAGGAAAATATGCCTCCTTATCAGTTAATCTCAACGCATCAAGGAAAATATACCTCTTTAACAGTAAATCTCAACACGTTTGATATTTTTCCAACTGCAGGGACTCCTTCAGGTTTCTCAAATACCACAAAAGTTTGGCCTGGTGTATCATAAGGAAGATACTTTACAGGTTTCGTTCCTACTTCAGAGAGCTCCTCGGCCTCGGAAGCATCCACAACAACAGTAACCTAGCCACAGGAAGGCAACACTAAGAAAAAGAATTCTGGTACTTGATTAAAAAACTTAGAATAAACATGGTTATCACATTTTCCAGTAGCTGTTCTGGTATAGTATTCGTGCAGTTGTACTGAAACACCACGTGGCTGTCAAATATGTGCTTCGCAACATTAACTGCATACTCGGTTTCCGCTTCTGTAAGCTCCAATGGAACTGATGACTGATCAATAAGCCATGAAAAATTAGTGAATATCTTACTAAACCATTACAAGAATGAATCATGACAGTAATCAGAAACACTACCAGTGATGTTTACGCTAATCACAACGAATTTTTTTTTTATCTATAATCTTGGAAACACCCCCTTGGCATTTTCTATTCTTTTAGAAATTGCACCATCCAGGGAGAGCCAGTAACACTTGGGTATTTGCAATTGATACATAAATGGAGCACTTTAACGGCTAAAGTCCATGGTAGACTTTGTAATTAGCCCTTTTGAACATGTCTATTTACAAACCTTGAAAAGCTTCCCGTAGGTTGTGAATTCAGGGATAGCCGACAGAATTTTTTCATATGCATCAGCTGCAGAAGTGGGCGCAGGAGATGGAGCACCCAAACCAGTCTGCTTTTTGCCTGGTGCCTTCTTCTCAGCAAGAGGCTTTGACTTAACATCTTTAGGTACAGAATTAATATCAAAAGGCTCTTCCTTGGGATTTTGTACCTGTTGCAAAAGAAAAGGTGAGATCACAATTACACACAATACGTCAAAACAACTTCATACAAGCACCAAATCAGCAGTACATACATAGCTTTTCAAACTAGTTTCCATATTTGTCAGTGCTATATCAAGAGGACCAAACAAAAATTCCTTGACATCTTTGTCAGTTTCAGTAACAGAACCATCTCCAAGAGTGTTCAAATACAGTGTAGCTCTATCTCGAACCTGTAAATAGAATAGAAATTGAAATCGTTTTAAATTTCATAAAGTAAATGATAATATCTTAAAAATAGTATATGAGCAAGAAGCACAATGACGTCAAACACCTAGAAAATGGAAGGAAATAATACTGCCATGATTTCAACAAGGTCACTTTGTGTAGCTTATTAATAATCTCCGAATTGATATAAAAGGCAATTATTCAAAGTCAGAAAGCAAACAAAGAATCATCGATGTATATATATATATATATATATATATATATATATATATATATATATGTGTGTGCGTGTGTCTGTGTGAGTGCGTGTGTGGGGAGCATTGAAATAGTTTATTGAAATAGCTTATTACAAGTAACATTAACAGCAAGTCAAAAATTTCATTAGAGCATCAAACTGACCTCATCATCATTGTCAAAAAGGCAACGCCTCAACAAAATGAACACACGAGGCTGCAACAAAGTTAGTAAACAATTTCTTTTTGTTAGTAATTCACTAATTCAAGACCTTATCATAATCTAAACAGAGAAAGATGCAGAATTACTTTCAGTGAATCAACCACGGCACAAAACTTCGCGAGTGTACTGACTGCACTGGCTCGAACAGTAGCATTCTCAAGTATCACCCGATTGTAAATATAACGGATATATTTACTGGGGTCTGATGTCTTGGGTCCCTCATTTCCAAGAAAGTGAAGTATCTAAAAACAGGGAACAATATTAAGTATAATAGGGTCAAACTAATTCTAAGTGCTACTTGAGGTAGTGAGGCCGAAATTATTCAGGCTAACCTGCGTGGAGAGATATGTGAATTCACAATCCTCAATAAATTCACACAAGTGAAGCAGTCCACTTTCTTTGGCATCCGGAATGTCTCTAATTAAGATCACAATTGAGTCAACAATTGCCTTCTTGTACTCAAACCCACCTTCTTCTCTCAAAATATTGCTTAAGAAATTCATCCTGAGGGAAACACAGAAGAAGAATTATTACAGTATATATTCATAAAAAAGGGTACAAAGAAAATCAGAAGGGTACTGATGCTCATCCATCTCCAGTTTACAGGAATACACTATAATCACTCACAGAGATCTGTACTTGAGGGGGAACTTCAGACACAGAGATCTTATAGCTTCTACCACAACAATCTTGAATTCATCAGCAATATCTGACATGAAATTTGTAATCTGTTTCATCAACCGATCAACACTAGATTCATTGCCTGTTTTCAGAAGAGTAGTAATGGCCAGAGTTGCTATGCTTCTATTCTGATCTGAAATCAAGCTTTCCATGTCTATATTACAATTTGTCACAACCACCGGATGTGTCATAGCCACCTGCATACATTAGTATGATATACATGAAAATAAGTCAACGGCTTCATTTAAAGATAGGCCACATAAATGGAACTTACAAACAGAACTCAGGACTATAGAAGTGCAATTAAAAACAATACCTTAGCATCACCTAACAACAGTCTTTTAATATTGTCTAAGATAACATATTGAATATTCATAGACACAGACACGAACCTATTGAAGCAGGTAAGTTCAACTTATTGTACTTCAATGAGAAAAAAATAAAGCATCAACTTATTGTACTGCAAGAACCATCATACATCCAAGAGATAACATATTAAATCTGCATAGCGCCAACCTTATTCAAAGTCCGGACAGCAGCAAACCTCAGCACAGGCTTAGAAGAACTTAAGAAAAGCTGCAGAACAGTTATGGCAGGAGTCAACTCCCGGGTAGAAACGTTGCTTAATTCAGTGATGGCCTTGGCTGCTTCGAAGATGACCATTTCAGCTTTATGACGGAGACAGCTCTCAAGATAGTCATAGAATGGGCGCTCTCCAGTTTGGGAATTAACACCTGACTCTTTGATAACCTATACAACTCAACAAGAAGATGCTCTATCAGTACTTGGCAGAAGATTAAGAAATATCAATTTAAAACAATTTTGCGTCAGTAAAAAACAACACCTGACTTGTGTAGCGAATCAAAAGGCATTGTGCTAAAGGAGAACGAACAGTTCCCTTGGTCAAGCTGCTAACCAACTTGCTAACAGCCAACCGATCATTTTGCCGTATCTGCGAAGTGCCATGTAACAATCCAATATAATCAAAACAGGACAAGATTGTTTCCATTTAAAACAAATATCAAACAGATTATAAAATCAAGATTATCTAGTTAATACATGAAACAGTTTTGACATTCAAGAAATTGACAACAAAGAGGGAAGTGGTTGGATAAAAGATCCAATTTTGTTTACTATCGTGAATAAAAAACTAGCCATGCTCAGTAGTCAGTATCCTCTTCAGGGATTTTATTCAGAAATATAAATAACAACCACGAAAACAAAAAATGTGTTCGTATACTTCATTCGAACTCTACTCATTAATAGGAACTGAACCGCTTTTATAATCCAAAGAAAATAAATACGGAGATAACATTATTCTGATCATAAACCCCTCAATACAGAAGGAAACATGGAGAAGACTGCTGCCCATTTTTTGTTAATGTCATTGCATAAATTAGGAAACTAAATATTAAAGGAAGAAATATTATAAGCGAAGCTGACAGTCACAGATTTTGTGTAATGGTAAAACAACTGTCCTACCAAATAACAAACTTCTCAGTTGTCAGTTGTTACCTGATGAAGCAGACCAAGTGCATGAAATTGTACAAGTGCAGCCCGTGATTGAATAGCTTCTTGTACTTCATTACTCCATCTTTTGACTATCTCTGGGTTAGTCTGTAAAACTTATCAAGTATATATTCATGCTTAAAGAAATTCAACTAAAAAAAAGCTTAAAACATCTAATAGTACCTGTAGCAGATGAATACCACTAACAAGGGCAGCACTTGCAACTACTGGATTTTTGTCCACTATTGCCTGCTTCAGGTATCTCTCAATTTGTGTCAAAAGTGTCCCATCAATAATCCGGCAAAGGACACGGATAGCATTTGCTCTATACATATCAGTGCGGCTATTCATGTCCTTCATTAGGGAGCTTGTGACAATGATAACCTATGATGACATGAAGAAAATAATTCATTCACTACCTACTTGAGAAGCACAGGTGAATCACCAATCACTATATGAACAAAAGAAAGGGAAAATATGTCCAGGGTTACCTCATCTGCAGAGGGTGAAAGCTCCTTAATTATTAGATAAACCATCCTTCTCAAACCCATGTCTTTGGACTGAAACAGCTTTGTAACAGAGAAAAATACTTCCGTAGCTTCGACCTGGTAATTACAATTGACCATTGCATTTGGGTCAAGAAAGGCTTGTACATGTGTTATGTGTATACATGGAACATACATTCATATGTGTTAGTGACAGAGAGAGACAGAGAGTAGCTTCAGAGTTATACCTTTGTGAAATTTTCACCCTGATTTAGAAGATACAGAAGCTTCGTGATGACCTAACAAGGAAAAAATGAACGTAAATATCATCTTTTGTGGGAAAACAAAACATATGTAAAACTGACAGATAGAAACAGAAAATAGAATTACCTGTGAACATTTTCTTGCATCCAAGTGAGGGTCATTAAAAACCCTAGCTTCTTGTAATACAGCACCCTTTTCAATCCCCAAAAATGGAGAGTAATCAGCTGCAAAATTTAAAACATTCCATCTTAGAAAATTAATCATTGAACCAAAAATGGTTTGTCTGTCATGAAAAAACTCTGTAGGAGTCATATTTGAACCCTAGCGTTATTGGAACACTGCATACATGCTTCAAATTTTCAAATTATACTAAATCAAAGATGTAAAATATGATCCTACGATACACTCCTCAATACACTTCGTAAATTCCGCAAAACCCAAAATCATATGCACCCAAGCAAATTAGACAAATAGAAAAAACCTAAGCTCCATAGAGATGAGGGGATTTAACAGTAGAGATTGAAATCCTGTGCCAAATGTTTCAACATGTTTGGCTAGATAAACTTAAAACTATGAATTTCAAATTCCTAATCAGCTTTAGGTACATTTTTTCTGGATTTGAAATCCATACAGTACACAAACATTTCAAAGGTACAAAAAATAATCATTCTACTTCTGGGTTGTGAAGGAAAAAAAATCAAATCCATCATATATCATTCTTTCTCGTAATTCCTAATTCGAATCTTAATCCATATACGCACGATCAAACCAATCGGACATAAAAGAAAGAAAAATATGCCAAACAAAAATAATCGAATTCGAGAAACGCACCTTCCTCGTCTCGGTCATCGTCTTTCTTAACGACCGGCTGAGCCATTGTACAGGGATCTGGTTGATTTATACTGAACTTATATAGACAGAAATGTAGTGAAAAAAAATAGAGGAGAATTTGCAGATCTGTGAATAAGTTGATTCTTCAACGAAATATTAATAAGAACAAGACGAGTAGAGTAGAGTGGGGGTGTGGATCTCTCTCCTTCTTTCTTTTCTTTTCTTTTTTCTCTGATTTCTGATGATGCAGCTCGAGGAACAACCCGAGTTGCTGTGAGTGAGCGGTCAAATGGGGTGCATCGCGGACGGCTTAAATGAGCCATATTTGCCTGTGATTTTCCATGTCTGGGGAATCGGGTTTTATTTGTCGGACCCGTTTGCCCAATATATTTATTGGATTATTTTAATTTTTAAAATTTATGATTTTAAAAAAATGTATTTCATATAAAGTTTGATGAACTTTTTAATTAATTTTTATAATTTTTTTATAAAATTGACATAACTAGTATCATTCCTTTTAATCCATATTAACATCTTTAATGTATTTATTAATAAATATTTATGGAGATCCAATATTTATGATTTTTTCATAAATAAACAAAAATTTATTTAAAATAATTTATTTATTTATTTTAATCATATGAATTAAAATAATATTTCAAAAAAATTAAAAATCAAATAAAAATAACAATATAATTTATTAATACAAATTTAAATTAATATCTTAAAATTTCAAATTTGAAGTAAAAAATTTCTTAAATATTATTTAATTTAAAATTTAAAATTAATACTCATACTGTAACGCCTCGGCCCGTTGAGGGGTCGAAGCCCGACCCTAATGGGCCGGCTCGGTTACCAATGACTACCATCAGGAGTGATATCTTGGCCCCACTATACCAACATTTGTCTTTTTCAGCGCACTTTGTTCTCACTCGTGCGCACTCGGAAGACTTCCCAGGGGGTCACCCATCCTAAAACTACTCCAGAGCCAGCACGCTTAACTTTAGAGTTCTTACAGGAGGATGCCCAGAAAAGAAGATGCATCTGTTGGTATGAGTAGCATATTCAATCCTTTTTCTGTTGGTATGAGTAGCATATTCAATCCTTTTAAGCCTTTGAATTTTCTGGGGCGTTACAATCACCCCACCTTTTTTTCTGCGCAACGTCCTCGTTGCGTGCCTTACTTGTCTTACTTGCCAAGGACCAAGGAATGCCCCTTACGGGTACTCTCACCAACTTCTGGGTGGAGCACTTGGCCCCGCAAGACACTTATTTCCCGCAATTCCGGTCGGCAACCTGGCTCTGATACCAACTGTAACGCCCCGTTATTTTTATTAAATTAAATACAGCGGAAGAAAATAATTTTATTTCAAACACGGGCGCTACGAAATTTAACTTTGAAAACTCGCTTTAGAAAAACTTAACAAACCCACTTTTAAAAAATATTAAGTAGCCAAATTTATTTCTGAAAAAAAATATCGCAAATGCAAACATGAATAGCAAAAACAAAGCTGAATAAAATTGAAAGCATGAGAAGAATTTATTGAAAATATTTATGAAAATTCCATCATCACTCTTCTCGCTCGGCATCCTCGTAAGTACCTGAAAAGGGGGTCGTTGAAGGTGTGAGCTTAACGCTCAGTAGGACAATTACTCGTTTAACCCATGAATCGAATATATGCACAAACTATATGAACACCACATAGAATGAATAATAATACTTTACTGCGATAAACTTGTTATCGTGAACTGCGATAAACTTGTTATCGTGAATACTGCGATAAACTTGTTATCGTGAACTGCGATAAACTTGTTATCGTGAACTGCGAGTTGGGCCAACTATTGCGTCTCCCCGTCGACCCTTTTCCCCGGTCTCCGGTTACAACGATGGAATGAGCTGCGTTAATCCCCCTCGACCCTTTTCCCCGGTCTTAGGTTATAACGATTAATCGTATGCTTATATAAACCATATAATGCACACATAGAATAAACATATATAACAAGTCATAAAATCAACGAAAAATCCTTTAATAAATCGTAGTTTAGTCGAAACTAAATCTTAGACCACTTGAATATGAGCCCATTTTCCTTTTCATTCAATTATATTTTATCACGACCCAATGAATATAAACTCAATTATACATTTTTTAGCCCATAAAATAAAGTCCAACCAAAACAAACTCCGGTAAACTCTCAATTCCGATGATTCAACTCTTATCACTTCCTAAGAAATCTGCTTCAAAACCATCTCCTAAACCCAACCTAATCACACATATAAATACCCATCTTTTACCTCTATCTACACGGCAAAAACAATAGGCATAAATAATACAAACCCTGTATTCCCAATATACTTTCTCCTCTCTCTTCTTCACCTTCATACACAACAACACACGCACCTCTCTTCTTCACCTTCATACACAACAACACACGCACAGTGTATATCAACCAATCAATATTAACCCATATCTTAGCCTCTACTCTAGTTGTTAATCTCCTCGGTTCAGCCCGTAAAACCTCTGCCCTCGATCACGAACAGCAACACTTCTATCCCGTACAACTCGATCCCCTTCGAGAGATCCAAGTCCGAGAACACCGAACCGCAACCCCGAAAACTATCCGAGAGCCTATTTGTTCAGTCGTAGACGAGTCTACCCTACTGCTGCCCATTGTCGAAAACCACCACAATTAAAAACCCTTTTCAACCCTGTTCGCCCCTTGAACCATTCTAGATCGAAGGACGAATGAATAACCGCAAACCACGGTCGGCTCCTCCGATCGAGAATAGTTGCCGGAGTTCCGTTTCTACCAGTCTCCAAAGAGAGTTGTCACTACTGCTATTCCCAAATAATCTCCCGTCCCCGGGAGCCAAGAGCGCCGCCTCTGCCCTCCGTCGGCGCCTAGTCGATCACCACCGGTCGTCATCACCGCGCTGTCTTCGCGATTAAGCCGGAGACGCCGCTGAACACCACCAGATCCGTCGAGCCGCTGACTTTCACCGGATTAAGAACGTCGTGCCTTAGCCGAGGAAGACCGCTGCCGAAGTCCAGTCGGAAGCAATGTTGACGTCCCTCCTCCGAGGCGAAATAGGGCTGCCGCCGCACGTTGTACAATTGAGCATCTACGTTCGTCAGCGAGAAGGACGATTCATCGGTCTCTCTTACCGCAATTGCCTCTCTCGCGTTCTCTCTGCAAGTAGGAGAAAAGAGGAAAAACAATTTAGGGTAATTCCTAATCTCATGTAATACGCTGAAGCATTTTAACATACATAGAGGAATTGCATATTAGTCCCTAGACTATGAGCTAACTATGGGCCATTCCATAATTTAATCCCAATAATTTTATTAAGTCCAAACTAAATTCTAAAATTATAAATACAGTCCCTGAAGTTTCAAGAGTCGCTAGTTCAGTCCATAAAGTGTTAAGACGTGCACTCAACTCAACTATTTCACGCCACGACAAATCGAGGTAGGTACAAGTTGTTGGGTTACTTCGTTGATTTCATGACTTGCTATATATGTTTATTCTATGTGTGCATTATATGGTTTAAATAAGCATATGATTAATCGTTATAACCTAAGACCGGGGAAAAGGGTCGAGGGGGATTAACGCAGCTCATTCCATCGTTGTAACCGGAGACCGGGGAAAAGGGTCGACGGGGAGACGCAATAGTTGGCCCAACTCGCAGTTCACGATAACAAGTTTATCGCAGTAAAGTATTATTATTCATTCTATGTGGTGTTCATATAGTTTGTGCATATATTCGATTCATGGGTTAAACGAGTAATTGTCCTACTGAGCGTTAAGCTCACACCTTCAACGACCCCCTTTTCAGGTACTTACGAGGATGCCGGGCGAGAAGAGTGACGATGGAATTTTCATAAATATTTTCAATAAATTCTTCTCATGCTTTCAATTTTATTCAGCTTTGTTTTTGCTATTCAAGTTTGCATTTGCGATATTTTTTTTCATAAATAAATTTGGCTACTTAATATTTTTTAAAAGTGGGTTTGTTAAGTTTTTCTAAAGCGAGTTTTCAAAGTTAAATTTCGTAGCGCCCGTGTTTGAAATAAAATTATTTTCTTCCGCTGTATTTAATTTAATAAAAATAACGGGGCGTTACACATACTATCATATCATTATTTTTTATTTTTAAAATTATAATTTTATTTTTATTACAAAATTTATTTATATTAATAAGTATTATTAAAATTAAAAAATAGTTTTAAAAAATTATAGGGAAAAAATGGCAATAAGGCCATTTTTCAATATTTTTTTTACCAATAAGGTCAATCTCTAATTTTCGTGTTAATTAGGCCTTTTTGTGTCAATTATGCCAAAAAAATGTATCAGAAAGACAAAACTACCCCTCGATCTATTCTACTCACCTACCCACCCAAACCTCTAATCTACGCCCCCAAACCCATACACGATCGGGAAATTGCGATCGAAAATCGGCCAGCAGCCTCTGCCGCCTCCAACCCCGCTGACCCCACCGTCGCGACGCCGACGACCCCGCCCCCACCCCCACGGCCAGCTCCTCCTCTTCGCTCCTCCTCCACCGGCGCAGACCCTCGAGTATTTGACAAGGGCGAGGTATCAGCGGCGAGATTCTCCGGGCGAGTGCAGCCCCGACGAGATACTAATTGCCAAAGAATCCGTCGTCTTCTAGAGGAAGCGCGGATCAACGACGGTGACCGACGGCGCGGGCGAGGTGTTCATCGGGGTGATATCCGCCGTGAACAGCGGCGGCGGCGGAACCGAAATGGAGGCGCCGTAGTCGATGTAGACTTGTCGGAATTTGTTGTGCGGTTGCCGCGTTTATTCCGTATAGTGGAGGTGCGTGCGACTTCTAATCTTTTCGCAGTAGAGAATATGGATTTATGGAGGCAGCCGGATGGACAAGGGTATGTGTCTTGCTTGGGCTTCTCTCTCGACTATCGAAAGGGGTCGGCTAAGATTTCCAAGGAGAAGGGGAAGTTCTTGGTGGTGGTGGTTTCTGGAGGATTGAACCAGTAGAGGAATCAAACTGTTGATGCGGTTGTCATTGCTAGAATTCTCGAAGCCATTTTGGTTGTTCCGATTTTGCAAGTTAATCACATTTGGGGTGATGAATTTTGGTTGTTCCGATTTTGCAAGTTAATCGCATTCTTAAATCTCAGTATGAGTTTCTTCGAATTTTTATTTCTACATTGAGTTTTCTGATATATTTGATGTGGAGTATTTCAAGAAGACTTTACAAGCTGATATATTTGAGGAACTCGATGATGGATGCCGGAGTTGACGAGCTTCACGTTTCAGATGCTGGAGTTTAGAATTCATCTCTTTGAAATTGGGGATCATATTCAGTGTGTTTTTGATGATATATAGTGTGTTTTAACTGTAAATGTGAACCATGTTCAGTCTTATTCAGTGTTTTTCATTCTTATTCAGTGTCTTTCAGTCGCACTCAGTGTATTTTTTAATCAAACAGTGTATTCATTTGACATTCAGTGTTTTTCATTCCTATTCAGTGTCTTTCAGTCGCTCTCAGTGTATTTTTTAATTAAACATTGTATTCATGTGACATTCAGTGTTTTTAATTCCTATTCAGTGTCTTTTAGTCGCACTCAGTGTATTTTTTTTAATCAAACAGTGTATTCACGTGACATTCAGTGTTTTTCATTCATATTCAATGTCTTTCAATTACACTAAGTGTATTTTTTAATCAAACAGTGTATTCATTTTACATTCAGTGTTTTCATTCTTATTCAGTGTCTTTTAGTCTTATTCAGTGTTTGTGTTTAAGTGCTATAGTCCTGCTCAGTGTGTTTTAGTTCTATTCAGTGTGTTTAAGTGCTATTAACCTAAAAATACACTGAATGTCATAAAAATACACTGAATATCATATTTTAGACTTGAATTTCAATTGAAAAAAAAAAGAAAAAAATAAATAAAAATATACTGAAGAAAAGAAGGATAAGACGGGCTCGTAATAGTAACACTACTCGCAGTCGAAAAATGAAACAAACATATTATTTGTGTACACATGAAAATGCCACTCAAACAAGACACAAAAGTTGATGCATAGGCATTTTGTGCCACTGCCTGTACAACCCAACAATTCCAGAGAAAACATATTAAAACTCTCGTGCTCGGTCGTTGTCTCCATAACCGACTCGAGCTCCGCCTCCATTCCCAGGCTCTCGAAGGCTCGCGTGTTTGCTTTGTTATCTCTCATCATCCAAGGTTGGCAAGTAACAGGGGTTGTTCCATCAGGTAACTTCAAAGCAAGTTCCACTGTTGAGGATGGAGGGACAAAAACAATAAGCACTATAAGCCTTGGATAATTTACAAAAATCGAACAAGATATTAAGAATAATATATAACCTTCTTGGTCATGAAAATGCTCTGCATATTGGGAGGAGATTGGGAAAGCAAAGGACAATCCCTGCAAAATATAGCAATCACATCAAAAGGCATGCATATATCCAGATCAGATAAATGTACATATTAACCAAAAATACTGGGTAAAATAGAGTGTATAAGGTCCTATCCTCGTCATATATTCCCGGATATGTTGGGCCGAAAAGATCATAGACGACTACAAAAGTTGCTAAAGTAGATGGACCTCTGCAAGTAAATATAAAATAACAAAAAAGAATTCCCAGAACAGAAGCTTTGGTCACTCGAATATCTGAATCTGGAATTATATTACCTCCTCACACATTGACTTCCACTTCTCACCAGCAGCTTTACCAACCTATAGTTACACCATTAATTGTGTGTTAGGTATCTTATGCAGTAGAAAACACAAAACAAAAAAATGGGGGAAACTTGAAAGAAACAGTACTCACAGCAGACAAAGCTTCTCGTTCTTCATCCTATCAAACATCACCTATACATAGAACACCGAACGAACGAATCAAGATTACGATAAGCAACCTAATACAACACACACAAACCTTGGTTGCCCGAGGTTTCAAGTAGAGCAAGTTCACCAAGATCATCGCGAATGACCCCAAGAATTTTCATTCCTATTCAGTGTATTTCAGTCAAACAGTTATTCAGTCAAACAGTGTATTCATGTGACATTCAGTGTTTTTCATTCCTATTCAGTGTATTTCAGTCAAACAGTTATTCAGTGTATTTCGGTCAAACAGTGTATTCATGTGACATTCAGTGTTTTTCATTCATATTCAATGTATTTCAGTCCTATTCAGTGTGGCGTTTAAGTCCTATTCAGTGTGTTGACTCTCATTAACTTGTTTCATGTTGAATGACCAAAACACTAAATGTCATAAAAAAACGCACACTGAATACCATTAAAAGACACTGAATGTCAAAACTAAAAAACACTGATAAATATTATAAGAACACTGAATATTATTAAAAAACACTGAATGTCACTAAAAAACACTGAATGTCAGATTTTTACACATAATATTATTAAAAAACACTGAACATCATTAAAAAACACTGAATCTCATAAAAATACAATGGATGTCATAAAAATACACTGAAAATAAAAATTGAAGAAAAATTAGAATGAAGAAAAATAATACAGGCTAAAAGCTTCTAGCGAAGTGATGCTTCTCCTCACCTCACTGATAATATGAATGGTGCTTCAAAACTCCAGGACTCTTTGAGCTACCTGTTCTTATAAACCACTTCAGAAATGGTAACAAAACACCAGCCATATCCAATATGGATGTGAAAGTATTTTCCAACATTAATGTCGCAACCTACAATAATACATGCATACATCATTGCAAATAAATATATGTATAGTTCATTACACTATATATATATATATATATATATATATATATATATATATATATATATATATATATATATATATATATACCAGTGAGAGGTTGCGTACGGAGGGAGCTATGCGTCGTGCGTAGTGATGTTTGTTGATAGCGAAAGGCGGTGATGTTGAGAGTATTGTATGAGAGAACACAATATAATATGAAATAATTTTTCTATTCCAAATCAAGTCTGAAAAATACAACATACAAACCTCTCCTTATATAGAGAGTACAAAGGTTCTAAAACAGAACAAATTCAAACACTACGGACAATACACATGACTTTTTCAGACCACTATTACAAAGCTACCATTATAGATGTCGGGTACTCTTTGGGCCCCATCGTCACATCATATAATGCACTATGTAAAGAAACAAATATAAAATTACAAATTATTAAGAACCACGTATAGTGGTTGAGTGCATCTGACAAAGGTGACACTAATTCCTTGAGTGCTTCTGCGAAGATAGCACTTGTAATGAGTGCTGCTGCTGAGAAAGCATCATTGCTTTTAGCTTAATTAAACTGGATTAGGGCATTCTTATCCCAACTTGGCTTTGCCTCGTTTAGAGTCTTTAGCTTGCTGTGTTAATGTCACTATTAGGGCATCCCAGACGTCGGCTGGTGTAGGTTCGTCTTCTTGTCCTTCACCCGCAAAATAATTAAGGGAACTGTTGGAATCAATAGATCCTCTTGGCGAAGCTGACTTCATTGATTCATCTCCGTCTTTTGCTATCTCGGTTGAGAAGGTGTCAAAGAATTGATTTTTCATGTGATCTAAAACTTTCTTCATTATTTCTTCCTCCGATTCCCTTGGATATTTTTTCTGAAAGAAATTTTTCAAGCTAGACAGTGAAAGTTGTTGGGAGCATTGTTCTTTTTCTCCTTTTCTTTTATCTTCAACAATTGTTGACTGGATAGTTGAGGCCATCTTCTCTATATTTTCTTCTCCCATATTAGTCCACCATTTGTAGAAAAATTTTCTTTTTAGCATGGGTATATTTAGTTTATTCGAAGAGACTGAAATCGTCCATCTCCAAATCCAAGGAATTTGGAATTTTGTAAAAAACAGGAAAGGACATTGTCCAACAATCAACCTGTCTGAGTTTAATTTGGTGACTAATGAACTATTGTCACACCAAGGATTATATAAATCCATAATTTCCTTTGGCAGTATTTCCAAAGAAGGGCCAAATTTTGACCACCACTCATAAAACCAATTTGGAATATGCTTATTAAGGATTTCTGGGTTTATTGTGAAAAACCAAGAATGCTTATTCTTAGGGTTCTGGTAGTAGAACGCTTTTGAAAAAGCCTGGATATAATCCCAATAATTGAAGTAGATATATTTACCTTCTGCCATTCGGATGGCTTTGTCTCCATTAGGGTTTATTCCCCACTCTCTTGGCAGTAAAACTTTATTAATATGACACTTGCTGAAGTTTATAAAACTTTCAGGGTTATTATTTTGATAGTGATGAGTAATGGTTACCGATTCGGTAATTTTTAGGAGGACTTCATAATTTGGCCTTGTTTTTCCATGTAGACCGGCATACCCTCTTGATTCAAGATATCTTGTTCTGATTGACCATCCATCATTTGGCGTCATTTGAATATCTTCATCTTCTATGTACAGAACATCTTCTGTGATTGGACTTTCAAAGTACTCTTTTTCTTGTTGTACTTCATTGGTAACGTCTTTATAAGACGTTTTATTAGAAGAGGAGGAAGGTATATCTTCCTTTTTTGGAGGAGGCAATTGTGGCACAATTTTGCCTCTGCTATGGTATACTGTCCAATCCCCTATTAGGGGAATCGTCGATTCTGTCTGGGATAACATATTGCTAATCCCATATCCGCGGCCTCGGGAATATCCACGACCTCTTCCCCTATTAGGGGTTGTCATTTCCCTGTAAAAATTCACGGGTTAAGAAATCAGCAAGAGAATTATTTTCTCCTTTTATGTATTCAATATCAAATTCAAAGGCCGATAACTGAGCTTGCCAACCTGCAAATATTTGCTTAGAGACAAGATTTTTAACATCTTTTTCAACTATTGATTTTGCAGAACTACAATCAATTCTCAGTAAGAATTTTTGATTTAATAAGTCATCTTGAAATTTTGAAATACACTTTATAATAGAAAGCATCTCTTTTTTAATGGTTGAATACTTTGACTGCGTGGGATTCCATTTTCCTGAGGTAAACCTAACAAGATGTTCTTTTTTGCTGTCAGGATTTAATTGTTTTAAGATTCCGCCATAACCAATATTTGAGGCATCAGTTTCAACAATTTTAAAGTATTTAGGATTAGCAAGAGATAAACATGGCAAACATCTTACTTTGGACTTAATTTTTCTAACAGCTTGTGAATGCTCTTCTGTCCATGGTGAGACGTTTTTTCTTAATCTAGAGTACAAAATTTTTGTGTCTTGGGCTAAATTCTTATAATAATCTGAAATATAATTTAGACTTCCAAGAAATCTTTGAAGCTGTTTTGTATCGGTGATATTATCTGGGAATTTTGAAGCAAATTCTATACTTCTTTCAATTGGGATTATCTTTCCTTGCGAAATCGTATGTCCTAAAAACCTAACTTGGACTTGAAATAATTTCATCTTAGGGGCGGAAATGACTAACCCATTATTTTTTATTAAATTTTTAAATATTTTTAAATGTTTTATATGTTTTTCTATCGTTTTAGAAAATACTAAAACATCATCTATATAAACAATTATAAATTCTGTATATGGGTTAAATATTTCATTCATGATATTCTGAAATTCAGAAGGAGCATTTTTTAAACCAAATGGTAAAACATTCCATTCATAATGACCAAATGGAACTGTAAAAGCTGTTTTATACCTATCAGACTCATTAATTTGAATCTGCCAATATCCTGACTTCATATCAAATTTTGAATAGATTAGAGCATCGTTTAGTCTATCTAATAAATCCTTTTTATTGGGAATTGGATATCTAATCCATTTCAATACCTTATTAAGGGGTTTATAGTTTATGACTAACCTTGGAACTCCTCTTTCCTTTTCAGCAGCATTATTTACATAGAATGCTGTACAACTCCAAGGAGATTTAGATTTACGAATTAAACCTTTCTTTTCGAGTGAGCTTATTTCTTTTTTGCATAATTCTAAGTATTCATGGTTCATTTGAGCTGGCCTAGCTTTAGTAGGAATTTGATTTTCTTTGAATTCCTCTTCATAAGGTAGAGAAATAACATGTTTCTTTCTGTTCCAAAATGCATTAGGTAGTTCATTGCATACTTCTTCTATAAACTGTTTTTCAATTAAATTAATTTTTTCTTGTATTTCTTTTTTCTTTAGCTGATCATTTATATTAAGAATTTCTATTTCATCTTTTAAGAAACATATTTGTTTTTCTTTATTGAGAAGAATATCTCTTACTTCATTTAACATTCTTGTGTGCGGATCAGTTATGAATTTGAATAATACATTTTTTCCATTTATTATTGAAGAAATACCATTTTGGTCAATATTATTGATTGGCATAATTTTGTGGAGGAAAGGAGTTCCTAAAATAATTCTGTGAGTAAGATTTTTTACCAAGATAAAAGATGTTGGCAAACATATTTCTCGATTGCAAATATTGACGTTTGAAAGTTTATATTTAACTCTAAGTTTATCACCACCTGCTTGGGTTAGTGATTGTGTTGTTTTGGAAAAATATTTTGTAGGAATTATACCTTCTTGGATGCAATTTAAATCAGCACCGCTGTCAATAAGCGCTACCTCATTTTCTAATATAAAATCCCTATTAATAATTAGAGTAATCTTTACAAACCATTTTTGTGATGTTACTTGATCTAAAAGATTTAGATACTCCAAATTATTTGTTTTTTGAGGAATTTCCTCTATTTCTTCACTTTTGAAAGGTTGACTTTCTAATGTTGTAAGTCTTTGTGATAGTACAGCTTGATTTTGTTTTAGCTGTCCTATTTCTCCTTTCAGAGAACTAATTTCTCTTTTTAAATCACCAATTGAGACTGGAGTCTCTTTAATTTTTGTCTGTTGGAATCTGTGTAGTACTTCACTTAATTGATAAGGTGCCTCAATTAGTAAGGGAGGTTCTGGTTTGTCTTTTATTAGAGTTTCAATTATTTTCTTTTTTAGACCGGAGTCTGTAATTGATTCTAGTACTTTTAATATTTTATCTTGATCATCAGTCAGGACATTTAACCCATTCATGTCAACAATGGATTTCCAGTAATTATCTTCATTACATTGACAATCCTCATTGTCAGTATTTGAAGATTCAGAGGATGTTCCATATATAACTCCTAATTCTTCTTCATTTGAAGATTCAGTATCAGTTTCAGAGTTTATTAATACTTTTTCTAACTGCAATCTTAGGTTTTCATCTTGTATTTCATTAAGAGCTTTCTTTGTCCAGCATCGATTTGCATAATGACCAATTTTGCCACATTTATGACAGCTTATATCTAGTTTTTTAGCTTTCCTTTTTCCTTTATTAGGCATATGTGGTTTATCTTTTCTTAAGAATTTTTTATTATAGTAATTTCTTTTGTAATTCTTTTTATAAGAATTTTCTTTGATATAATTCTTTCTTCTAATCTTATCGAATTTATTATTTTTAATATCTGGCGGCCTGAGAGGCTTTCCTAGGTCAAAAGCAAATTGCTCGCAGAATTCACCAAGCTGGTGTTTTTCCGATTTTTGTTGCTTTTTTAGTTGATTTTTTAATTTAATATCATTACAAAGGTTCAATCCTTCATTTATGCAGGTATTTATTAGTTGACCATAAGTCAATTCTGAGTAATTAATATTGATTCCATCATTTTTAACTCGTAATGATTGCCGAATTTTTTCAGCAAAAAGATGAGGGAGGCCGTCTATAAACTTAGATTTCCAATGAATTGAATTGGGGTTTGTGAGTTGATAAACTCTTGACAAAAATGTATCTTTGTACCATCTAAAATGAGTTAAGGAAGGACATCTTAGATTTTGAAGAAGAGTTTGAATTTTTTCTCCTAAGGGAGTTGAAGTTCCTACAAAATGTTGTAGGATCGATAAACACAGTGTATAAACTGCGTCTTCTTCGCCTGTTGTAGCCATACTAGTACTTGGATTATTTGGTTCTGGCTTAATTAATTTTTTGTGGTTTAGAATTTCTATTTTTTGTGTTTCTGTTAAATAATGATCCCACCATCCTCTTAATTGTCCAACAAAACCAGTAGTTATAAAAGATGCTATAGAACTGTCACTATTTCCATGTTGCTTACAGACAGTTGAGTACATAATGATTCTATGTATAACATCAATTATTTGTTTATCATTTAATCCGTCTATATTCCATTCGTATATAGCCTTTCCTGAGTATGAATTTTGAAAAGGTTCAGGTTCTTCGAAAAGAAGATCCTGAGGGGATGGTCTTTTGTAATAATATTTTTCAAGAGGTTTTGGCATATAAATAGGATTTATTTCATTCATATTATGACCTTTAAACATTTCAGTTAATTGATCTACCTCATCTGTTTGACTTTTAATATCATTTGGTTCGGAATCATCTGCTTCGGATAAAACCCTTAAGTGTAAATCTTTTAATTTCTTTTCAAGGATTTGAATAAAATTTTCACTATTGGTTTCCATTCTGAAGCCATTTATGTTAATTGGAGGTTGAATCATTGGTGTATTAATTAATGAAGGAAAATTTTCAGTATTACTCTCGCTTTTACAAAATTTTTGTATTATTAATTCTTGTTGGCTAATCTGTTTCTCAATAGATTGTTGAAGGGTTTTTAAATCTTTCTCAAGGGAAAGAAATTGATCTCCTAAACAAATCAAGTAGGTATTTGTATAATTTTGAGATTTAATTATTGCATTTAATTCTTTTATCGTAATTTGAGCACTTTCTACTTTCTGTAAATTTAAGTAAGCAGTGGCTTCTGTACTAGAATTTAAGCAAATTGTTTGTTCAGGAGGAAAAGGTGCAGTTATTTCACCTTGATTAGTTTTCCATGTTTTTTGTAAAACTGAAATTTGATTATTGGTATTATTTATATAATTCTTAATAAACCAAGTAACGAAAGAAAGGTAATCTTGAGTTTTCTCAATATAATTGTAATATTCTTCTTTAAATGTTTTTAACTTGTTTGAAGAATATTTATTGAAATACCATTTTCTAAACAATTCATGCTTGTCTTGCTGAAATTCTGCATTAAGAATTTCTCTCATCTTACTTCCTGGGGATAAATCAATCATTTAAACGTGAAAACTCATTTCTGATTGAGTAGGTGATTTTCTACTTTGGGTATAAATTCCTTCTGGAATTTTATTTTGACTTATTCTTATTGTTTCAACTGTGTCAATCTCTTCTCTTAATTGAGAAGTGCTTGCCCTAGCTGATTCGTGAGGGGTACAAAAATAATCGTTTATGGTCGAACATCTTGATGATGTTGTTCGGGGTAACCTTATTGTTCTATCAGAACCAAATTTTATCTCTACGTCTCCTTCGGAGGTTTCTATTATTTGATCTATTTCATTGTTTATTTTTGGTTTTGGTTCCAACTCTTGCGGAAGGGTCCAAGATTCTGGGAAATTTATTTCATTCCACTTAATTAATCTGTTGGTGGCAATGTTTGAGGTTAATAAATTTGTTTGAACCACAGTTGTAGTTCCTGGGGAAGATAATCTTCTTTTATTAATGTTTGGATTTAAAGTTTGTAAAACTTTATAATAAACTCTATAGCAAATTGCTATTATTTCACTTCCAGGTTTAAAATTATAACCATTTGTATGAATTGTTAATTGCATTGCATCTTGTAAATTACTATCTGTCATTGAGAGAGTTAAATTTGGGGACACGTCGAAATAAACTGGTCCATGACATAAACTAGTTTCAATTAAGGCGGCTAAAGAAGGTTTAAAATCTCTACATCTACCATCTCTTACGTATGCCATTATACTTGAATTTACACCTAACAAGGTTAAGGGTTTAAATGCTACTTGAATTAACCCAATATGGATAAATTTATAATTTTTAAAAGGGGCTAAGTCTCTTTTTGACAATAACCTAATTGTTTGTGTATTATCGGATATTCTGATTGTTTGTTCTAGCGTTTTAATTGCAAATCTTGCTTTTAAGTCAAGAAATCCAATTTCATAAATTTTATGTGGGGATACTGAAGGTATAACCCATTTATTTAATTTATCCAAATTTTTTGGATATTCTATTAGTTCTGCGTTTTTAACAGATTCAATTTCATGTTCATCGTTATCCCAATTAGACATGGATATTAAATGCTTGTAAATTTGTTGTGGTTAGCAAGACATTAGAATTGTAAGCTCAACTTTAAACATGTTTATTTTAAAACAAAATTACTTAAATAAACATTCTTTTTGTAACCCTTACAAACGACAAAAGTCGTTTAACTATCAACCAAAAAGGGATAGACGGAGAAAACTCCAAAAATCAGGGTTAACGAAAATTTTAGCAAAATTTTCTTTTTATCTAGCCTTGAATATGCAATCGAAACATTGTGGCAAGAAAAGAAAACACTAAAAATTTTCGACATTTTTACTCTTTTTTTTTTTTTTTTTTTTTTTTTTTTTTTTTTTTTTTTTTTTTTTTTTTTTTTACATGTTCAAATTTTACTTACTCATCTAACATCTTACCACCCACAACAAAAATTTAGCTCTGTAATTCCATTAATTTAATGGATATCGAAATAGTACCTTGTATGGGGGGTTTGGCTCTGATACCAGTGAGAATTTTTGATTTAATAAGTCATCTTGAAATTTTGAAATACACTTTATAATAGAAAGCATCTCTTTTTTAATGGTTGAATACTTTGACTGCGTGGGATTCCATTTTCCTGAGGTAAACCTAACAAGATGTTCTTTTTTGCTGTCAGGATTTAATTGTTTTAAGATTCCGCCATAACCAATATTTGAGGCATCAGTTTCAACAATTTTAAAGTATTTAGGATTAGCAAGAGATAAACATGGCAAACATCTTACTTTGGACTTAATTTTTCTAACAGCTTGTGAATGCTCTTCTGTCCATGGTGAGACGTTTTTTCTTAATCTAGAGTACAAAATTTTTGTGTCTTGGGCTAAATTCTTATAATAATCTGAAATATAATTTAGACTTCCAAGAAATCTTTGAAGCTGTTTTGTATCGGTGATATTATCTGGGAATTTTGAAGCAAATTCTATACTTCTTTCAATTGGGATTATCTTTCCTTGCGAAATCGTATGTCCTAAAAACCTAACTTGGACTTGAAATAATTTCATCTTAGGGGCGGAAATGACTAACCCATTATTTTTTATTAAATTTTTAAATATTTTTAAATGTTTTATATGTTTTTCTATCGTTTTAGAAAATACTAAAACATCATCTATATAAACAATTATAAATTCTGTATATGGGTTAAATATTTCATTCATGATATTCTGAAATTCAGAAGGAGCATTTTTTAAACCAAATGGTAAAACATTCCATTCATAATGACCAAATGGAACTGTAAAAGCTGTTTTATACCTATCAGACTCATTAATTTGAATCTGCCAATATCCTGACTTCATATCAAATTTTGAATAGATTAGAGCATCGTTTAGTCTATCTAATAAATCCTTTTTATTGGGAATTGGATATCTAATCCATTTCAATACCTTATTAAGGGGTTTATAGTTTATGACTAACCTTGGAACTCCTCTTTCCTTTTCAGCAGCATTATTTACATAGAATGCTGTACAACTCCAAGGAGATTTAGATTTACGAATTAAACCTTTCTTTTCGAGTGAGCTTATTTCTTTTTTGCATAATTCTAAGTATTCATGGTTCATTTGAGCTGGCCTAGCTTTAGTAGGAATTTGATTTTCTTTGAATTCCTCTTCATAAGGTAGAGAAATAACATGTTTCTTTCTGTTCCAAAATGCATTAGGTAGTTCATTGCATACTTCTTCTATAAACTGTTTTTCAATTAAATTAATTTTTTCTTGTATTTCTTTTTTCTTTAGCTGATCATTTATATTAAGAATTTCTATTTCATCTTTTAAGAAACATATTTGTTTTTCTTTATTGAGAAGAATATCTCTTACTTCATTTAACATTCTTGTGTGCGGATCAGTTATGAATTTGAATAATACATTTTTTCCATTTATTATTGAAGAAATACCATTTTGGTCAATATTATTGATTGGCATAATTTTGTGGAGGAAAGGAGTTCCTAAAATAATTCTGTGAGTAAGATTTTTTACCAAGATAAAAGATGTTGGCAAACATATTTCTCGATTGCAAATATTGACGTTTGAAAGTTTATATTTAACTCTAAGTTTATCACCACCTGCTTGGGTTAGTGATTGTGTTGTTTTGGAAAAATATTTTGTAGGAATTATACCTTCTTGGATGCAATTTAAATCAGCACCGCTGTCAATAAGCGCTACCTCATTTTCTAATATAAAATCCCTATTAATAATTAGAGTAATCTTTACAAACCATTTTTGTGATGTTACTTGATCTAAAAGATTTAGATACTCCAAATTATTTGTTTACAAACCATTTTTGTGATGTTACTTGATCTAAAAGATTTAGATACTCCAAATCTCTGATACCAGTGAGAGGTTGCGTACGGAGGGAGCTATGCGTCGTGCGTAGTGATGTTTGTTGATAGCGAAAGGCGGTGATGTTGAGAGTATTGTATGAGAGAACACAATATAATATGAAATAATTTTTCTATTCCAAATCAAGTCTGAAAAATACAACATACAAACCTCTCCTTATATAGAGAGTACAAAGGTTCTAAAACAGAACAAATTCAAACACTACGGACAATACACATGACTTTTTCAGACCACTATTACAAAGCTACCATTATAGATGTCGGGTACTCTTTGGGCCCCATCGTCACATCATATAATGCACTATGTAAAGAAACAAATATAAAATTACAAATTATTAAGAACCACGTATAGTGGTTGAGTGCATCTGACAAAGGTGACACTAATTCCTTGAGTGCTTCTGCGAAGATAGCACTTGTAATGAGTGCTGCTGCTGAGAAAGCATCATTGCTTTTAGCTTAATTAAACTGGATTAGGGCATTCTTATCCCAACTTGGCTTTGCCTCGTTTAGAGTCTTTAGCTTGCTGTGTTAATGTCACTATTAGGGCATCCCAGACGTCGGCTGGTGTAGGTTCGTCTTCTTGTCCTTCACCCGCAAAATAATTAAGGGAACTGTTGGAATCAATAGATCCTCTTGGCGAAGCTGACTTCATTGATTCATCTCCGTCTTTTGCTATCTCGGTTGAGAAGGTGTCAAAGAATTGATTTTTCATGTGATCTAAAACTTTCTTCATTATTTCTTCCTCCGATTCCCTTGGATATTTTTTCTGAAAGAAATTTTTCAAGCTAGACAGTGAAAGTTGTTGGGAGCATTGTTCTTTTTCTCCTTTTCTTTTATCTTCAACAATTGTTGACTGGATAGTTGAGGCCATCTTCTCTATATTTTCTTCTCCCATATTAGTCCACCATTTGTAGAAAAATTTTCTTTTTAGCATGGGTATATTTAGTTTATTCGAAGAGACTGAAATCGTCCATCTCCAAATCCAAGGAATTTGGAATTTTGTAAAAAACAGGAAAGGACATTGTCCAACAATCAACCTGTCTGAGTTTAATTTGGTGACTAATGAACTATTGTCACACCAAGGATTATATAAATCCATAATTTCCTTTGGCAGTATTTCCAAAGAAGGGCCAAATTTTGACCACCACTCATAAAACCAATTTGGAATATGCTTATTAAGGATTTCTGGGTTTATTGTGAAAAACCAAGAATGCTTATTCTTAGGGTTCTGGTAGTAGAACGCTTTTGAAAAAGCCTGGATATAATCCCAATAATTGAAGTAGATATATTTACCTTCTGCCATTCGGATGGCTTTGTCTCCATTAGGGTTTATTCCCCACTCTCTTGGCAGTAAAACTTTATTAATATGACACTTGCTGAAGTTTATAAAACTTTCAGGGTTATTATTTTGATAGTGATGAGTAATGGTTACCGATTCGGTAATTTTTAGGAGGACTTCATAATTTGGCCTTGTTTTTCCATGTAGACCGGCATACCCTCTTGATTCAAGATATCTTGTTCTGATTGACCATCCATCATTTGGCGTCATTTGAATATCTTCATCTTCTATGTACAGAACATCTTCTGTGATTGGACTTTCAAAGTACTCTTTTTCTTGTTGTACTTCATTGGTAACGTCTTTATAAGACGTTTTATTAGAAGAGGAGGAAGGTATATCTTCCTTTTTTGGAGGAGGCAATTGTGGCACAATTTTGCCTCTGCTATGGTATACTGTCCAATCCCCTATTAGGGGAATCGTCGATTCTGTCTGGGATAACATATTGCTAATCCCATATCCGCGGCCTCGGGAATATCCACGACCTCTTCCCCTATTAGGGGTTGTCATTTCCCTGTAAAAATTCACGGGTTAAGAAATCAGCAAGAGAATTATTTTCTCCTTTTATGTATTCAATATCAAATTCAAAGGCCGATAACTGAGCTTGCCAACCTGCAAATATTTGCTTAGAGACAAGATTTTTAACATCTTTTTCAACTATTGATTTTGCAGAACTACAATCAATTCTCAGTGAGAATTTTTGATTTAATAAGTCATCTTGAAATTTTGAAATACACTTTATAATAGAAAGCATCTCTTTTTTAATGGTTGAATACTTTGACTGCGTGGGATTCCATTTTCCTGAGGTAAACCTAACAAGATGTTCTTTTTTGCTGTCAGGATTTAATTGTTTTAAGATTCCGCCATAACCAATATTTGAGGCATCAGTTTCAACAATTTTAAAGTATTTAGGATTAGCAAGAGATAAACATGGCAAACATCTTACTTTGGACTTAATTTTTCTAACAGCTTGTGAATGCTCTTCTGTCCATGGTGAGACGTTTTTTCTTAATCTAGAGTACAAAATTTTTGTGTCTTGGGCTAAATTCTTATAATAATCTGAAATATAATTTAGACTTCCAAGAAATCTTTGAAGCTGTTTTGTATCGGTGATATTATCTGGGAATTTTGAAGCAAATTCTATACTTCTTTCAATTGGGATTATCTTTCCTTGCGAAATCGTATGTCCTAAAAACCTAACTTGGACTTGAAATAATTTCATCTTAGGGGCGGAAATGACTAACCCATTATTTTTTATTAAATTTTTAAATATTTTTAAATGTTTTATATGTTTTTCTATCGTTTTAGAAAATACTAAAACATCATCTATATAAACAATTATAAATTCTGTATATGGGTTAAATATTTCATTCATGATATTCTGAAATTCAGAAGGAGCATTTTTTAAACCAAATGGTAAAACATTCCATTCATAATGACCAAATGGAACTGTAAAAGCTGTTTTATACCTATCAGACTCATTAATTTGAATCTGCCAATATCCTGACTTCATATCAAATTTTGAATAGATTAGAGCATCGTTTAGTCTATCTAATAAATCCTTTTTATTGGGAATTGGATATCTAATCCATTTCAATACCTTATTAAGGGGTTTATAGTTTATGACTAACCTTGGAACTCCTCTTTCCTTTTCAGCAGCATTATTTACATAGAATGCTGTACAACTCCAAGGAGATTTAGATTTACGAATTAAACCTTTCTTTTCGAGTGAGCTTATTTCTTTTTTGCATAATTCTAAGTATTCATGGTTCATTTGAGCTGGCCTAGCTTTAGTAGGAATTTGATTTTCTTTGAATTCCTCTTCATAAGGTAGAGAAATAACATGTTTCTTTCTGTTCCAAAATGCATTAGGTAGTTCATTGCATACTTCTTCTATAAACTGTTTTTCAATTAAATTAATTTTTTCTTGTATTTCTTTTTTCTTTAGCTGATCATTTATATTAAGAATTTCTATTTCATCTTTTAAGAAACATATTTGTTTTTCTTTATTGAGAAGAATATCTCTTACTTCATTTAACATTCTTGTGTGCGGATCAGTTATGAATTTGAATAATACATTTTTTCCATTTATTATTGAAGAAATACCATTTTGGTCAATATTATTGATTGGCATAATTTTGTGGAGGAAAGGAGTTCCTAAAATAATTCTGTGAGTAAGATTTTTTACCAAGATAAAAGATGTTGGCAAACATATTTCTCGATTGCAAATATTGACGTTTGAAAGTTTATATTTAACTCTAAGTTTATCACCACCTGCTTGGGTTAGTGATTGTGTTGTTTTGGAAAAATATTTTGTAGGAATTATACCTTCTTGGATGCAATTTAAATCAGCACCGCTGTCAATAAGCGCTACCTCATTTTCTAATATAAAATCCCTATTAATAATTAGAGTAATCTTTACAAACCATTTTTGTGATGTTACTTGATCTAAAAGATTTAGATACTCCAAATTATTTGTTTACAAACCATTTTTGTGATGTTACTTGATCTAAAAGATTTAGATACTCCAAATCTCTGATACCAGTGAGAGGTTGCGTACGGAGGGAGCTATGCGTCGTGCGTAGTGATGTTTGTTGATAGCGAAAGGCGGTGATGTTGAGAGTATTGTATGAGAGAACACAATATAATATGAAATAATTTTTCTATTCCAAATCAAGTCTGAAAAATACAACATACAAACCTCTCCTTATATAGAGAGTACAAAGGTTCTAAAACAGAACAAATTCAAACACTACGGACAATACACATGACTTTTTCAGACCACTATTACAAAGCTACCATTATAGATGTCGGGTACTCTTTGGGCCCCATCGTCACATCATATAATGCACTATGTAAAGAAACAAATATAAAATTACAAATTATTAAGAACCACGTATAGTGGTTGAGTGCATCTGACAAAGGTGACACTAATTCCTTGAGTGCTTCTGCGAAGATAGCACTTGTAATGAGTGCTGCTGCTGAGAAAGCATCATTGCTTTTAGCTTAATTAAACTGGATTAGGGCATTCTTATCCCAACTTGGCTTTGCCTCGTTTAGAGTCTTTAGCTTGCTGTGTTAATGTCACTATTAGGGCATCCCAGACGTCGGCTGGTGTAGGTTCGTCTTCTTGTCCTTCACCCGCAAAATAATTAAGGGAACTGTTGGAATCAATAGATCCTCTTGGCGAAGCTGACTTCATTGATTCATCTCCGTCTTTTGCTATCTCGGTTGAGAAGGTGTCAAAGAATTGATTTTTCATGTGATCTAAAACTTTCTTCATTATTTCTTCCTCCGATTCCCTTGGATATTTTTTCTGAAAGAAATTTTTCAAGCTAGACAGTGAAAGTTGTTGGGAGCATTGTTCTTTTTCTCCTTTTCTTTTATCTTCAACAATTGTTGACTGGATAGTTGAGGCCATCTTCTCTATATTTTCTTCTCCCATATTAGTCCACCATTTGTAGAAAAATTTTCTTTTTAGCATGGGTATATTTAGTTTATTCGAAGAGACTGAAATCGTCCATCTCCAAATCCAAGGAATTTGGAATTTTGTAAAAAACAGGAAAGGACATTGTCCAACAATCAACCTGTCTGAGTTTAATTTGGTGACTAATGAACTATTGTCACACCAAGGATTATATAAATCCATAATTTCCTTTGGCAGTATTTCCAAAGAAGGGCCAAATTTTGACCACCACTCATAAAACCAATTTGGAATATGCTTATTAAGGATTTCTGGGTTTATTGTGAAAAACCAAGAATGCTTATTCTTAGGGTTCTGGTAGTAGAACGCTTTTGAAAAAGCCTGGATATAATCCCAATAATTGAAGTAGATATATTTACCTTCTGCCATTCGGATGGCTTTGTCTCCATTAGGGTTTATTCCCCACTCTCTTGGCAGTAAAACTTTATTAATATGACACTTGCTGAAGTTTATAAAACTTTCAGGGTTATTATTTTGATAGTGATGAGTAATGGTTACCGATTCGGTAATTTTTAGGAGGACTTCATAATTTGGCCTTGTTTTTCCATGTAGACCGGCATACCCTCTTGATTCAAGATATCTTGTTCTGATTGACCATCCATCATTTGGCGTCATTTGAATATCTTCATCTTCTATGTACAGAACATCTTCTGTGATTGGACTTTCAAAGTACTCTTTTTCTTGTTGTACTTCATTGGTAACGTCTTTATAAGACGTTTTATTAGAAGAGGAGGAAGGTATATCTTCCTTTTTTGGAGGAGGCAATTGTGGCACAATTTTGCCTCTGCTATGGTATACTGTCCAATCCCCTATTAGGGGAATCGTCGATTCTGTCTGGGATAACATATTGCTAATCCCATATCCGCGGCCTCGGGAATATCCACGACCTCTTCCCCTATTAGGGGTTGTCATTTCCCTGTAAAAATTCACGGGTTAAGAAATCAGCAAGAGAATTATTTTCTCCTTTTATGTATTCAATATCAAATTCAAAGGCCGATAACTGAGCTTGCCAACCTGCAAATATTTGCTTAGAGACAAGATTTTTAACATCTTTTTCAACTATTGATTTTGCAGAACTACAATCAATTCTCAGTAAGAATTTTTGATTTAATAAGTCATCTTGAAATTTTGAAATACACTTTATAATAGAAAGCATCTCTTTTTTAATGGTTGAATACTTTGACTGCGTGGGATTCCATTTTCCTGAGGTAAACCTAACAAGATGTTCTTTTTTGCTGTCAGGATTTAATTGTTTTAAGATTCCGCCATAACCAATATTTGAGGCATCAGTTTCAACAATTTTAAAGTATTTAGGATTAGCAAGAGATAAACATGGCAAACATCTTACTTTGGACTTAATTTTTCTAACAGCTTGTGAATGCTCTTCTGTCCATGGTGAGACGTTTTTTCTTAATCTAGAGTACAAAATTTTTGTGTCTTGGGCTAAATTCTTATAATAATCTGAAATATAATTTAGACTTCCAAGAAATCTTTGAAGCTGTTTTGTATCGGTGATATTATCTGGGAATTTTGAAGCAAATTCTATACTTCTTTCAATTGGGATTATCTTTCCTTGCGAAATCGTATGTCCTAAAAACCTAACTTGGACTTGAAATAATTTCATCTTAGGGGCGGAAATGACTAACCCATTATTTTTTATTAAATTTTTAAATATTTTTAAATGTTTTATATGTTTTTCTATCGTTTTAGAAAATACTAAAACATCATCTATATAAACAATTATAAATTCTGTATATGGGTTAAATATTTCATTCATGATATTCTGAAATTCAGAAGGAGCATTTTTTAAACCAAATGGTAAAACATTCCATTCATAATGACCAAATGGAACTGTAAAAGCTGTTTTATACCTATCAGACTCATTAATTTGAATCTGCCAATATCCTGACTTCATATCAAATTTTGAATAGATTAGAGCATCGTTTAGTCTATCTAATAAATCCTTTTTATTGGGAATTGGATATCTAATCCATTTCAATACCTTATTAAGGGGTTTATAGTTTATGACTAACCTTGGAACTCCTCTTTCCTTTTCAGCAGCATTATTTACATAGAATGCTGTACAACTCCAAGGAGATTTAGATTTACGAATTAAACCTTTCTTTTCGAGTGAGCTTATTTCTTTTTTGCATAATTCTAAGTATTCATGGTTCATTTGAGCTGGCCTAGCTTTAGTAGGAATTTGATTTTCTTTGAATTCCTCTTCATAAGGTAGAGAAATAACATGTTTCTTTCTGTTCCAAAATGCATTAGGTAGTTCATTGCATACTTCTTCTATAAACTGTTTTTCAATTAAATTAATTTTTTCTTGTATTTCTTTTTTCTTTAGCTGATCATTTATATTAAGAATTTCTATTTCATCTTTTAAGAAACATATTTGTTTTTCTTTATTGAGAAGAATATCTCTTACTTCATTTAACATTCTTGTGTGCGGATCAGTTATGAATTTGAATAATACATTTTTTCCATTTATTATTGAAGAAATACCATTTTGGTCAATATTATTGATTGGCATAATTTTGTGGAGGAAAGGAGTTCCTAAAATAATTCTGTGAGTAAGATTTTTTACCAAGATAAAAGATGTTGGCAAACATATTTCTCGATTGCAAATATTGACGTTTGAAAGTTTATATTTAACTCTAAGTTTATCACCACCTGCTTGGGTTAGTGATTGTGTTGTTTTGGAAAAATATTTTGTAGGAATTATACCTTCTTGGATGCAATTTAAATCAGCACCGCTGTCAATAAGCGCTACCTCATTTTCTAATATAAAATCCCTATTAATAATTAGAGTAATCTTTACAAACCATTTTTGTGATGTTACTTGATCTAAAAGATTTAGATACTCCAAATTATTTGTTTTTTGAGGAATTTCCTCTATTTCTTCACTTTTGAAAGGTTGACTTTCTAATGTTGTAAGTCTTTGTGATAGTACAGCTTGATTTTGTTTTAGCTGTCCTATTTCTCCTTTCAGAGAACTAATTTCTCTTTTTAAATCACCAATTGAGACTGGAGTCTCTTTAATTTTTGTCTGTTGGAATCTGTGTAGTACTTCACTTAATTGATAAGGTGCCTCAATTAGTAAGGGAGGTTCTGGTTTGTCTTTTATTAGAGTTTCAATTATTTTCTTTTTTAGACCGGAGTCTGTAATTGATTCTAGTACTTTTAATATTTTATCTTGATCATCAGTCAGGACATTTAACCCATTCATGTCAACAATGGATTTCCAGTAATTATCTTCATTACATTGACAATCCTCATTGTCAGTATTTGAAGATTCAGAGGATGTTCCATATATAACTCCTAATTCTTCTTCATTTGAAGATTCAGTATCAGTTTCAGAGTTTATTAATACTTTTTCTAACTGCAATCTTAGGTTTTCATCTTGTATTTCATTAAGAGCTTTCTTTGTCCAGCATCGATTTGCATAATGACCAATTTTGCCACATTTATGACAGCTTATATCTAGTTTTTTAGCTTTCCTTTTTCCTTTATTAGGCATATGTGGTTTATCTTTTCTTAAGAATTTTTTATTATAGTAATTTCTTTTGTAATTCTTTTTATAAGAATTTTCTTTGATATAATTCTTTCTTCTAATCTTATCGAATTTATTATTTTTAATATCTGGCGGCCTGAGAGGCTTTCCTAGGTCAAAAGCAAATTGCTCGCAGAATTCACCAAGCTGGTGTTTTTCCGATTTTTGTTGCTTTTTTAGTTGATTTTTTAATTTAATATCATTACAAAGGTTCAATCCTTCATTTATGCAGGTATTTATTAGTTGACCATAAGTCAATTCTGAGTAATTAATATTGATTCCATCATTTTTAACTCGTAATGATTGCCGAATTTTTTCAGCAAAAAGATGAGGGAGGCCGTCTATAAACTTAGATTTCCAATGAATTGAATTGGGGTTTGTGAGTTGATAAACTCTTGACAAAAATGTATCTTTGTACCATCTAAAATGAGTTAAGGAAGGACATCTTAGATTTTGAAGAAGAGTTTGAATTTTTTCTCCTAAGGGAGTTGAAGTTCCTACAAAATGTTGTAGGATCGATAAACACAGTGTATAAACTGCGTCTTCTTCGCCTGTTGTAGCCATACTAGTACTTGGATTATTTGGTTCTGGCTTAATTAATTTTTTGTGGTTTAGAATTTCTATTTTTTGTGTTTCTGTTAAATAATGATCCCACCATCCTCTTAATTGTCCAACAAAACCAGTAGTTATAAAAGATGCTATAGAACTGTCACTATTTCCATGTTGCTTACAGACAGTTGAGTACATAATGATTCTATGTATAACATCAATTATTTGTTTATCATTTAATCCGTCTATATTCCATTCGTATATAGCCTTTCCTGAGTATGAATTTTGAAAAGGTTCAGGTTCTTCGAAAAGAAGATCCTGAGGGGATGGTCTTTTGTAATAATATTTTTCAAGAGGTTTTGGCATATAAATAGGATTTATTTCATTCATATTATGACCTTTAAACATTTCAGTTAATTGATCTACCTCATCTGTTTGACTTTTAATATCATTTGGTTCGGAATCATCTGCTTCGGATAAAACCCTTAAGTGTAAATCTTTTAATTTCTTTTCAAGGATTTGAATAAAATTTTCACTATTGGTTTCCATTCTGAAGCCATTTATGTTAATTGGAGGTTGAATCATTGGTGTATTAATTAATGAAGGAAAATTTTCAGTATTACTCTCGCTTTTACAAAATTTTTGTATTATTAATTCTTGTTGGCTAATCTGTTTCTCAATAGATTGTTGAAGGGTTTTTAAATCTTTCTCAAGGGAAAGAAATTGATCTCCTAAACAAATCAAGTAGGTATTTGTATAATTTTGAGATTTAATTATTGCATTTAATTCTTTTATCGTAATTTGAGCACTTTCTACTTTCTGTAAATTTAAGTAAGCAGTGGCTTCTGTACTAGAATTTAAGCAAATTGTTTGTTCAGGAGGAAAAGGTGCAGTTATTTCACCTTGATTAGTTTTCCATGTTTTTTGTAAAACTGAAATTTGATTATTGGTATTATTTATATAATTCTTAATAAACCAAGTAACGAAAGAAAGGTAATCTTGAGTTTTCTCAATATAATTGTAATATTCTTCTTTAAATGTTTTTAACTTGTTTGAAGAATATTTATTGAAATACCATTTTCTAAACAATTCATGCTTGTCTTGCTGAAATTCTGCATTAAGAATTTCTCTCATCTTACTTCCTGGGGATAAATCAATCATTTAAACGTGAAAACTCATTTCTGATTGAGTAGGTGATTTTCTACTTTGGGTATAAATTCCTTCTGGAATTTTATTTTGACTTATTCTTATTGTTTCAACTGTGTCAATCTCTTCTCTTAATTGAGAAGTGCTTGCCCTAGCTGATTCGTGAGGGGTACAAAAATAATCGTTTATGGTCGAACATCTTGATGATGTTGTTCGGGGTAACCTTATTGTTCTATCAGAACCAAATTTTATCTCTACGTCTCCTTCGGAGGTTTCTATTATTTGATCTATTTCATTGTTTATTTTTGGTTTTGGTTCCAACTCTTGCGGAAGGGTCCAAGATTCTGGGAAATTTATTTCATTCCACTTAATTAATCTGTTGGTGGCAATGTTTGAGGTTAATAAATTTGTTTGAACCACAGTTGTAGTTCCTGGGGAAGATAATCTTCTTTTATTAATGTTTGGATTTAAAGTTTGTAAAACTTTATAATAAACTCTATAGCAAATTGCTATTATTTCACTTCCAGGTTTAAAATTATAACCATTTGTATGAATTGTTAATTGCATTGCATCTTGTAAATTACTATCTGTCATTGAGAGAGTTAAATTTGGGGACACGTCGAAATAAACTGGTCCATGACATAAACTAGTTTCAATTAAGGCGGCTAAAGAAGGTTTAAAATCTCTACATCTACCATCTCTTACGTATGCCATTATACTTGAATTTACACCTAACAAGGTTAAGGGTTTAAATGCTACTTGAATTAACCCAATATGGATAAATTTATAATTTTTAAAAGGGGCTAAGTCTCTTTTTGACAATAACCTAATTGTTTGTGTATTATCGGATATTCTGATTGTTTGTTCTAGCGTTTTAATTGCAAATCTTGCTTTTAAGTCAAGAAATCCAATTTCATAAATTTTATGTGGGGATACTGAAGGTATAACCCATTTATTTAATTTATCCAAATTTTTTGGATATTCTATTAGTTCTGCGTTTTTAACAGATTCAATTTCATGTTCATCGTTATCCCAATTAGACATGGATATTAAATGCTTGTAAATTTGTTGTGGTTAGCAAGACATTAGAATTGTAAGCTCAACTTTAAACATGTTTATTTTAAAACAAAATTACTTAAATAAACATTCTTTTTGTAACCCTTACAAACGACAAAAGTCGTTTAACTATCAACCAAAAAGGGATAGACGGAGAAAACTCCAAAAATCAGGGTTAACGAAAATTTTAGCAAAATTTTCTTTTTATCTAGCCTTGAATATGCAATCGAAACATTGTGGCAAGAAAAGAAAACACTAAAAATTTTCGACATTTTTACTCTTTTTTTTTTTTTTTTTTTTTTTTTTTTTTTTTTTTTTTTTTTTTTTTTTTTTTACATGTTCAAATTTTACTTACTCATCTAACATCTTACCACCCACAACAAAAATTTAGCTCTGTAATTCCATTAATTTAATGGATATCGAAATAGTACCTTGTATGGGGGGTTTGGCTCTGATACCAGTGAGAGGTTGCGTACGGAGGGAGCTATGCGTCGTGCGTAGTGATGTTTGTTGATAGCGAAAGGCGGTGATGTTGAGAGTATTGTATGAGAGAACACAATATAATATGAAATAATTTTTCTATTCCAAATCAAGTCTGAAAAATACAACATACAAACCTCTCCTTATATAGAGAGTACAAAGGTTCTAAAACAGAACAAATTCAAACACTACGGACAATACACATGACTTTTTCAGACCACTATTACAAAGCTACCATTATAGATGTCGGGTACTCTTTGGGCCCCATCGTCACATCATATAATGCACTATGTAAAGAAACAAATATAAAATTACAAATTATTAAGAACCACGTATAGTGGTTGAGTGCATCTGACAAAGGTGACACTAATTCCTTGAGTGCTTCTGCGAAGATAGCACTTGTAATGAGTGCTGCTGCTGAGAAAGCATCATTGCTTTTAGCTTAATTAAACTGGATTAGGGCATTCTTATCCCAACTTGGCTTTGCCTCGTTTAGAGTCTTTAGCTTGCTGTGTTAATGTCACTATTAGGGCATCCCAGACGTCGGCTGGTGTAGGTTCGTCTTCTTGTCCTTCACCCGCAAAATAATTAAGGGAACTGTTGGAATCAATAGATCCTCTTGGCGAAGCTGACTTCATTGATTCATCTCCGTCTTTTGCTATCTCGGTTGAGAAGGTGTCAAAGAATTGATTTTTCATGTGATCTAAAACTTTCTTCATTATTTCTTCCTCCGATTCCCTTGGATATTTTTTCTGAAAGAAATTTTTCAAGCTAGACAGTGAAAGTTGTTGGGAGCATTGTTCTTTTTCTCCTTTTCTTTTATCTTCAACAATTGTTGACTGGATAGTTGAGGCCATCTTCTCTATATTTTCTTCTCCCATATTAGTCCACCATTTGTAGAAAAATTTTCTTTTTAGCATGGGTATATTTAGTTTATTCGAAGAGACTGAAATCGTCCATCTCCAAATCCAAGGAATTTGGAATTTTGTAAAAAACAGGAAAGGACATTGTCCAACAATCAACCTGTCTGAGTTTAATTTGGTGACTAATGAACTATTGTCACACCAAGGATTATATAAATCCATAATTTCCTTTGGCAGTATTTCCAAAGAAGGGCCAAATTTTGACCACCACTCATAAAACCAATTTGGAATATGCTTATTAAGGATTTCTGGGTTTATTGTGAAAAACCAAGAATGCTTATTCTTAGGGTTCTGGTAGTAGAACGCTTTTGAAAAAGCCTGGATATAATCCCAATAATTGAAGTAGATATATTTACCTTCTGCCATTCGGATGGCTTTGTCTCCATTAGGGTTTATTCCCCACTCTCTTGGCAGTAAAACTTTATTAATATGACACTTGCTGAAGTTTATAAAACTTTCAGGGTTATTATTTTGATAGTGATGAGTAATGGTTACCGATTCGGTAATTTTTAGGAGGACTTCATAATTTGGCCTTGTTTTTCCATGTAGACCGGCATACCCTCTTGATTCAAGATATCTTGTTCTGATTGACCATCCATCATTTGGCGTCATTTGAATATCTTCATCTTCTATGTACAGAACATCTTCTGTGATTGGACTTTCAAAGTACTCTTTTTCTTGTTGTACTTCATTGGTAACGTCTTTATAAGACGTTTTATTAGAAGAGGAGGAAGGTATATCTTCCTTTTTTGGAGGAGGCAATTGTGGCACAATTTTGCCTCTGCTATGGTATACTGTCCAATCCCCTATTAGGGGAATCGTCGATTCTGTCTGGGATAACATATTGCTAATCCCATATCCGCGGCCTCGGGAATATCCACGACCTCTTCCCCTATTAGGGGTTGTCATTTCCCTGTAAAAATTCACGGGTTAAGAAATCAGCAAGAGAATTATTTTCTCCTTTTATGTATTCAATATCAAATTCAAAGGCCGATAACTGAGCTTGCCAACCTGCAAATATTTGCTTAGAGACAAGATTTTTAACATCTTTTTCAACTATTGATTTTGCAGAACTACAATCAATTCTCAGTAAGAATTTTTGATTTAATAAGTCATCTTGAAATTTTGAAATACACTTTATAATAGAAAGCATCTCTTTTTTAATGGTTGAATACTTTGACTGCGTGGGATTCCATTTTCCTGAGGTAAACCTAACAAGATGTTCTTTTTTGCTGTCAGGATTTAATTGTTTTAAGATTCCGCCATAACCAATATTTGAGGCATCAGTTTCAACAATTTTAAAGTATTTAGGATTAGCAAGAGATAAACATGGCAAACATCTTACTTTGGACTTAATTTTTCTAACAGCTTGTGAATGCTCTTCTGTCCATGGTGAGACGTTTTTTCTTAATCTAGAGTACAAAATTTTTGTGTCTTGGGCTAAATTCTTATAATAATCTGAAATATAATTTAGACTTCCAAGAAATCTTTGAAGCTGTTTTGTATCGGTGATATTATCTGGGAATTTTGAAGCAAATTCTATACTTCTTTCAATTGGGATTATCTTTCCTTGCGAAATCGTATGTCCTAAAAACCTAACTTGGACTTGAAATAATTTCATCTTAGGGGCGGAAATGACTAACCCATTATTTTTTATTAAATTTTTAAATATTTTTAAATGTTTTATATGTTTTTCTATCGTTTTAGAAAATACTAAAACATCATCTATATAAACAATTATAAATTCTGTATATGGGTTAAATATTTCATTCATGATATTCTGAAATTCAGAAGGAGCATTTTTTAAACCAAATGGTAAAACATTCCATTCATAATGACCAAATGGAACTGTAAAAGCTGTTTTATACCTATCAGACTCATTAATTTGAATCTGCCAATATCCTGACTTCATATCAAATTTTGAATAGATTAGAGCATCGTTTAGTCTATCTAATAAATCCTTTTTATTGGGAATTGGATATCTAATCCATTTCAATACCTTATTAAGGGGTTTATAGTTTATGACTAACCTTGGAACTCCTCTTTCCTTTTCAGCAGCATTATTTACATAGAATGCTGTACAACTCCAAGGAGATTTAGATTTACGAATTAAACCTTTCTTTTCGAGTGAGCTTATTTCTTTTTTGCATAATTCTAAGTATTCATGGTTCATTTGAGCTGGCCTAGCTTTAGTAGGAATTTGATTTTCTTTGAATTCCTCTTCATAAGGTAGAGAAATAACATGTTTCTTTCTGTTCCAAAATGCATTAGGTAGTTCATTGCATACTTCTTCTATAAACTGTTTTTCAATTAAATTAATTTTTTCTTGTATTTCTTTTTTCTTTAGCTGATCATTTATATTAAGAATTTCTATTTCATCTTTTAAGAAACATATTTGTTTTTCTTTATTGAGAAGAATATCTCTTACTTCATTTAACATTCTTGTGTGCGGATCAGTTATGAATTTGAATAATACATTTTTTCCATTTATTATTGAAGAAATACCATTTTGGTCAATATTATTGATTGGCATAATTTTGTGGAGGAAAGGAGTTCCTAAAATAATTCTGTGAGTAAGATTTTTTACCAAGATAAAAGATGTTGGCAAACATATTTCTCGATTGCAAATATTGACGTTTGAAAGTTTATATTTAACTCTAAGTTTATCACCACCTGCTTGGGTTAGTGATTGTGTTGTTTTGGAAAAATATTTTGTAGGAATTATACCTTCTTGGATGCAATTTAAATCAGCACCGCTGTCAATAAGCGCTACCTCATTTTCTAATATAAAATCCCTATTAATAATTAGAGTAATCTTTACAAACCATTTTTGTGATGTTACTTGATCTAAAAGATTTAGATACTCCAAATTATTTGTTTTTTGAGGAATTTCCTCTATTTCTTCACTTTTGAAAGGTTGACTTTCTAATGTTGTAAGTCTTTGTGATAGTACAGCTTGATTTTGTTTTAGCTGTCCTATTTCTCCTTTCAGAGAACTAATTTCTCTTTTTAAATCACCAATTGAGACTGGAGTCTCTTTAATTTTTGTCTGTTGGAATCTGTGTAGTACTTCACTTAATTGATAAGGTGCCTCAATTAGTAAGGGAGGTTCTGGTTTGTCTTTTATTAGAGTTTCAATTATTTTCTTTTTTAGACCGGAGTCTGTAATTGATTCTAGTACTTTTAATATTTTATCTTGATCATCAGTCAGGACATTTAACCCATTCATGTCAACAATGGATTTCCAGTAATTATCTTCATTACATTGACAATCCTCATTGTCAGTATTTGAAGATTCAGAGGATGTTCCATATATAACTCCTAATTCTTCTTCATTTGAAGATTCAGTATCAGTTTCAGAGTTTATTAATACTTTTTCTAACTGCAATCTTAGGTTTTCATCTTGTATTTCATTAAGAGCTTTCTTTGTCCAGCATCGATTTGCATAATGACCAATTTTGCCACATTTATGACAGCTTATATCTAGTTTTTTAGCTTTCCTTTTTCCTTTATTAGGCATATGTGGTTTATCTTTTCTTAAGAATTTTTTATTATAGTAATTTCTTTTGTAATTCTTTTTATAAGAATTTTCTTTGATATAATTCTTTCTTCTAATCTTATCGAATTTATTATTTTTAATATCTGGCGGCCTGAGAGGCTTTCCTAGGTCAAAAGCAAATTGCTCGCAGAATTCACCAAGCTGGTGTTTTTCCGATTTTTGTTGCTTTTTTAGTTGATTTTTTAATTTAATATCATTACAAAGGTTCAATCCTTCATTTATGCAGGTATTTATTAGTTGACCATAAGTCAATTCTGAGTAATTAATATTGATTCCATCATTTTTAACTCGTAATGATTGCCGAATTTTTTCAGCAAAAAGATGAGGGAGGCCGTCTATAAACTTAGATTTCCAATGAATTGAATTGGGGTTTGTGAGTTGATAAACTCTTGACAAAAATGTATCTTTGTACCATCTAAAATGAGTTAAGGAAGGACATCTTAGATTTTGAAGAAGAGTTTGAATTTTTTCTCCTAAGGGAGTTGAAGTTCCTACAAAATGTTGTAGGATCGATAAACACAGTGTATAAACTGCGTCTTCTTCGCCTGTTGTAGCCATACTAGTACTTGGATTATTTGGTTCTGGCTTAATTAATTTTTTGTGGTTTAGAATTTCTATTTTTTGTGTTTCTGTTAAATAATGATCCCACCATCCTCTTAATTGTCCAACAAAACCAGTAGTTATAAAAGATGCTATAGAACTGTCACTATTTCCATGTTGCTTACAGACAGTTGAGTACATAATGATTCTATGTATAACATCAATTATTTGTTTATCATTTAATCCGTCTATATTCCATTCGTATATAGCCTTTCCTGAGTATGAATTTTGAAAAGGTTCAGGTTCTTCGAAAAGAAGATCCTGAGGGGATGGTCTTTTGTAATAATATTTTTCAAGAGGTTTTGGCATATAAATAGGATTTATTTCATTCATATTATGACCTTTAAACATTTCAGTTAATTGATCTACCTCATCTGTTTGACTTTTAATATCATTTGGTTCGGAATCATCTGCTTCGGATAAAACCCTTAAGTGTAAATCTTTTAATTTCTTTTCAAGGATTTGAATAAAATTTTCACTATTGGTTTCCATTCTGAAGCCATTTATGTTAATTGGAGGTTGAATCATTGGTGTATTAATTAATGAAGGAAAATTTTCAGTATTACTCTCGCTTTTACAAAATTTTTGTATTATTAATTCTTGTTGGCTAATCTGTTTCTCAATAGATTGTTGAAGGGTTTTTAAATCTTTCTCAAGGGAAAGAAATTGATCTCCTAAACAAATCAAGTAGGTATTTGTATAATTTTGAGATTTAATTATTGCATTTAATTCTTTTATCGTAATTTGAGCACTTTCTACTTTCTGTAAATTTAAGTAAGCAGTGGCTTCTGTACTAGAACAAACAATCAGAATATCCGATAATACACAAACAATTAGGTTATTGTCAAAAAGAGACTTAGCCCCTTTTAAAAATTATAAATTTATCCATATTGGGTTAATTCAAGTAGCATTTAAACCCTTAACCTTGTTAGGTGTAAATTCAAGTATAATGGCATACGTAAGAGATGGTAGATGTAGAGATTTTAAACCTTCTTTAGCCGCCTTAATTGAAACTAGTTTATGTCATGGACCAGTTTATTTCGACGTGTCCCCAAATTTAACTCTCTCAATGACAGATAGTAATTTACAAGATGCAATGCAATTAACAATTCATACAAATGGTTATAATTTTAAACCTGGAAGTGAAATAATAGCAATTTGCTATAGAGTTTATTATAAAGTTTTACAAACTTTAAATCCAAACATTAATAAAAGAAGATTATCTTCCCCAGGAACTACAACTGTGGTTCAAACAAATTTATTAACCTCAAACATTGCCACCAACAGATTAATTAAGTGGAATGAAATAAATTTCCCAGAATCTTGGACCCTTCCGCAAGAGTTGGAACCAAAACCAAAAATAAACAATGAAATAGATCAAATAATAGAAACCTCCGAAGGAGACGTAGAGATAAAATTTGGTTCTGATAGAACAATAAGGTTACCCCGAACAACATCATCAAGATGTTCGACCATAAACGATTATTTTTGTACCCCTCACGAATCAGCTAGGGCAAGCACTTCTCAATTAAGAGAAGAGATTGACACAGTTGAAACAATAAGAATAAGTCAAAATAAAATTCCAGAAGGAATTTATACCCAAAGTAGAAAATCACCTACTCAATCAGAAATGAGTTTTCACGTTTAAATGATTGATTTATCCCCAGGAAGTAAGATGAGAGAAATTCTTAATGCAGAATTTCAGCAAGACAAGCATGAATTGTTTAGAAAATGGTATTTCAATAAATATTCTTCAAACAAGTTAAAAACATTTAAAGAAGAATATTACAATTATATTGAGAAAACTCAAGATTACCTTTCTTTCGTTACTTGGTTTATTAAGAATTATATAAATAATACCAATAATCAAATTTCAGTTTTACAAAAAACATGGAAAACTAATCAAGGTGAAATAACTGCACCTTTTCCTCCTGAACAAACAATTTGCTTAAATTCTAGTACAGAAGCCACTGCTTACTTAAATTTACAGAAAGTAGAAAGTGCTCAAATTACGATAAAAGAATTAAATGCAATAATTAAATCTCAAAATTATACAAATACCTACTTGATTTGTTTAGGAGATCAATTTCTTTCCCTTGAGAAAGATTTAAAAACCCTTCAACAATCTATTGAGAAACAGATTAGCCAACAAGAATTAATAATACAAAAATTTTGTAAAAGCGAGAGTAATACTGAAAATTTTCCTTCATTAATTAATACACCAATGATTCAACCTCCAATTAACATAAATGGCTTCAGAATGGAAACCAATAGTGAAAATTTTATTCAAATCCTTGAAAAGAAATTAAAAGATTTACACTTAAGGGTTTTATCCGAAGCAGATGATTCCGAACCAAATGATATTAAAAGTCAAACAGATGAGGTAGATCAATTAACTGAAATGTTTAAAGGTCATAATATGAATGAAATAAATCCTATTTATATGCCAAAACCTCTTGAAAAATATTATTACAAAAGACCATCCCCTCAGGATCTTCTTTTCGAAGAACCTGAACCTTTTCAAAATTCATACTCAGGAAAGGCTATATACGAATGGAATATAGACGGATTAAATGATAAACAAATAATTGATGTTATACATAGAATCATTATGTACTCAACTGTCTGTAAGCAACATGGAAATAGTGACAGTTCTATAGCATCTTTTATAACTACTGGTTTTGTTGGACAATTAAGAGGATGGTGGGATCATTATTTAACAGAAACACAAAAAATAGAAATTCTAAACCACAAAAAATTAATTAAGCCAGAACCAAATAATCCAAGTACTAGTATGGCTACAACAGGCGAAGAAGACGCAGTTTATACACTGTGTTTATCGATCCTACAACATTTTGTAGGAACTTCAACTCCCTTAGGAGAAAAAATTCAAACTCTTCTTCAAAATCTAAGATGTCCTTCCTTAACTCATTTTAGATGGTACAAAGATACATTTTTGTCAAGAGTTTATCAACTCACAAACCCCAATTCAATTCATTGGAAATCTAAGTTTATAGACGGCCTCCCTCATCTTTTTGCTGAAAAAATTCGGCAATCATTACGAGTTAAAAATGATGGAATCAATATTAATTACTCAGAATTGACTTATGGTCAACTAATAAATACCTGCATAAATGAAGGATTGAACCTTTGTAATGATATTAAATTAAAAAATCAACTAAAAAAGCAACAAAAATCGGAAAAACACCAGCTTGGTGAATTCTGCGAGCAATTTGCTTTTGACCTAGGAAAGCCTCTCAGGCCGCCAGATATTAAAAATAATAAATTCGATAAGATTAGAAGAAAGAATTATATCAAAGAAAATTCTTATAAAAAGAATTACAAAAGAAATTACTATAATAAAAAATTCTTAAGAAAAGATAAACCACATATGCCTAATAAAGGAAAAAGGAAAGCTAAAAAACTAGATATAAGCTGTCATAAATGTGGCAAAATTGGTCATTATGCAAATCGATGCTGGACAAAGAAAGCTCTTAATGAAATACAAGATGAAAACCTAAGATTGCAGTTAGAAAAAGTATTAATAAACTCTGAAACTGATACTGAATCTTCAAATGAAGAAGAATTAGGAGTTATATATGGAACATCCTCTGAATCTTCAAATACTGACAATGAGGATTGTCAATGTAATGAAGATAATTACTGGAAATCCATTGTTGACATGAATGGGTTAAATGTCCTGACTGATGATCAAGATAAAATATTAAAAGTACTAGAATCAATTACAGACTCCGGTCTAAAAAAGAAAATAATTGAAACTCTAATAAAAGACAAACCAGAACCTCCCTTACTAATTGAGGCACCTTATCAATTAAGTGAAGTACTACACAGATTCCAACAGACAAAAATTAAAGAGACTCCAGTCTCAATTGGTGATTTAAAAAGAGAAATTAGTTCTCTGAAAGGAGAAATAGGACAGCTAAAACAAAATCAAGCTGTACTATCACAAAGACTTACAACATTAGAAAGTCAACCTTTCAAAAGTGAAGAAATAGAGGAAATTCCTCAAAAAACAAATAATTTGGAGTATCTAAATCTTTTAGATCAAGTAACATCACAAAAATGGTTTGTAAAGATTACTCTAATTATTAATAGGGATTTTATATTAGAAAATGAGGTAGCGCTTATTGACAGCGGTGCTGATTTAAATTGCATCCAAGAAGGTATAATTCCTACAAAATATTTTTCCAAAACAACACAATCACTAACCCAAGCAGGTGGTGATAAACTTAGAGTTAAATATAAACTTTCAAACGTCAATATTTGCAATCGAGAAATATGTTTGCCAACATCTTTTATCTTGGTAAAAAATCTTACTCACAGAATTATTTTAGGAACTCCTTTCCTCCACAAAATTATGCCAATCAATAATATTGACCAAAATGGTATTTCTTCAATAATAAATGGAAAAAATGTATTATTCAAATTCATAACTGATCCGCACACAAGAATGTTAAATGAAGTAAGAGATATTCTTCTCAATAAAGAAAAACAAATATGTTTCTTAAAAGATGAAATAGAAATTCTTAATATAAATGATCAGCTAAAGAAAAAAGAAATACAAGAAAAAATTAATTTAATTGAAAAACAGTTTATAGAAGAAGTATGCAATGAACTACCTAATGCATTTTGGAACAGAAAGAAACATGTTATTTCTCTACCTTATGAAGAGGAATTCAAAGAAAATCAAATTCCTACTAAAGCTAGGCCAGCTCAAATGAACCATGAATACTTAGAATTATGCAAAAAAGAAATAAGCTCACTCGAAAAGAAAGGTTTAATTCGTAAATCTAAATCTCCTTGGAGTTGTACAGCATTCTATGTAAATAATGCTGCTGAAAAGGAAAGAGGAGTTCCAAGGTTAGTCATAAACTATAAACCCCTTAATAAGGTATTGAAATGGATTAGATATCCAATTCCCAATAAAAAGGATTTATTAGATAGACTAAACGATGCTCTAATCTATTCAAAATTTGATATGAAGTCAGGATATTGGCAGATTCAAATTAATGAGTCTGATAGGTATAAAACAGCTTTTACAGTTCCATTTGGTCATTATGAATGGAATGTTTTACCATTTGGTTTAAAAAATGCTCCTTCTGAATTTCAGAATATCATGAATGAAATATTTAACCCATATACAGAATTTATAATTGTTTATATAGATGATGTTTTAGTATTTTCTAAAACGATAGAAAAACATATAAAACATTTAAAAATATTTAAAAATTTAATAAAAAATAATGGGTTAGTCATTTCCGCCCCTAAGATGAAATTATTTCAAGTCCAAGTTAGGTTTTTAGGACATACGATTTCGCAAGGAAAGATAATCCCAATTGAAAGAAGTATAGAATTTGCTTCAAAATTCCCAGATAATATCACCGATACAAAACAGCTTCAAAGATTTCTTGGAAGTCTAAATTATATTTCAGATTATTATAAGAATTTAGCCCAAGACACAAAAATTTTGTACTCTAGATTAAGAAAAAACGTCTCACCATGGACAGAAGAGCATTCACAAGCTGTTAGAAAAATTAAGTCCAAAGTAAGATGTTTGCCATGTTTATCTCTTGCTAATCCTAAATACTTTAAAATTGTTGAAACTGATGCCTCAAATATTGGTTATGGCGGAATCTTAAAACAATTAAATCCTGACAGCAAAAAAGAACATCTTGTTAGGTTTACCTCAGGAAAATGGAATCCCACGCAGTCAAAGTATTCAACCATTAAAAAAGAGATGCTTTCTATTATAAAGTGTATTTCAAAATTTCAAGATGACTTATTAAATCAAAAATTCTTACTGAGAATTGATTGTAGTTCTGCAAAATCAATAGTTGAAAAAGATGTTAAAAATCTTGTCTCTAAGCAAATATTTGCAGGTTGGCAAGCTCAGTTATCGGCCTTTGAATTTGATATTGAATACATAAAAGGAGAAAATAATTCTCTTGCTGATTTCTTAACCCGTGAATTTTTACAGGGAAATGACAACCCCTAATAGGGGAAGAGGTCGTGGATATTCCCGAGGCCGCGGATATGGGATTAGCAATATGTTATCCCAGACAGAATCGACGATTCCCCTAATAGGGGATTGGACAGTATACCATAGCAGAGGCAAAATTGTGCCACAATTGCCTCCTCCAAAAAAGGAAGATATACCTTCCTCCTCTTCTAATAAAACGTCTTATAAAGACGTTACCAATGAAGTACAACAAGAAAAAGAGTACTTTGAAAGTCCAATCACAGAAGATGTTCTGTACATAGAAGATGAAGATATTCAAATGACGCCAAATGATGGATGGTCAATCAGAACAAGATATCTTGAATCAAGAGGGTATGCCGGTCTACATGGAAAAACAAGGCCAAATTATGAAGTCCTCCTAAAAATTACCGAATCGGTAACCATTACTCATCACTATCAAAATAATAACCCTGAAAGTTTTATAAACTTCAGCAAGTGTCATATTAATAAAGTTTTACTGCCAAGAGAGTGGGGAATAAACCCTAATGGAGACAAAGCCATCCGAATGGCAGAAGGTAAATATATCTACTTCAATTATTGGGATTATATCCAGGCTTTTTCAAAAGCGTTCTACTACCAGAACCCTAAGAATAAGCATTCTTGGTTTTTCACAATAAACCCAGAAATCCTTAATAAGCATATTCCAAATTGGTTTTATGAGTGGTGGTCAAAATTTGGCCCTTCTTTGGAAATACTGCCAAAGGAAATTATGGATTTATATAATCCTTGGTGTGACAATAGTTCATTAGTCACCAAATTAAACTCAGACAGGTTGATTGTTGGACAATGTCCTTTCCTGTTTTTTACAAAATTCCAAATTCCTTGGATTTGGAGATGGACGATTTCAGTCTCTTCGAATAAACTAAATATACCCATGCTAAAAAGAAAATTTTTCTACAAATGGTGGACTAATATGGGAGAAGAAAATATAGAGAAGATGGCCTCAACTATCCAGTCAACAATTGTTGAAGATAAAAGAAAAGGAGAAAAAGAACAATGCTCCCAACAACTTTCACTGTCTAGCTTGAAAAATTTCTTTCAGAAAAAATATCCAAGGGAATCGGAGGAAGAAATAATGAAGAAAGTTTTAGATCACATGAAAAATCAATTCTTTGACACCTTCTCAACCGAGATAGCAAAAGACGGAGATGAATCAATGAAGTCAGCTTCGCCAAGAGGATCTATTGATTCCAACAGTTCCCTTAATTATTTTGCGGGTGAAGGACAAGAAGACGAACCTACACCAGCCGACGTCTGGGATGCCCTAATAGTGACATTAACACAGCAAGCTAAAGACTCTAAACAAGGCAAAGCCAAGTTGGGATAAGAATGCCCTAATCCAGTTTAATTAAGCTAAAAGCAATGATGCTTTCTCAGCAGCAGCACTCATTACAAGTGCTATCTTCGCAGAAGCACTCAAGGAATTAGTGTCACCTTTGTCAGATGCACTCAACCACTATACGTGGTTCTTAATAATTTGTAATTTTATATTTGTTTCTTTACATAGTGCATTATATGATGTGACGATGGGGCCCAAAGAGTACCCGACATCTATAATGGTAGCTTTGTAATAGTGGTCTGAAAAAGTCATGTGTATTGTCCGTAGTGTTTGAATTTGTTCTGTTTTAGAACCTTTGTACTCTCTATATAAGGAGAGGTTTGTATGTTGTATTTTTCAGACTTGATTTGGAATAGAAAAATTATTTCATATTATATTGTGTTCTCTCATACAATACTCTCAACATCACCGCCTTTCGCTATCAACAAACATCACTACGCACGACGCATAGCTCCCTCCGTACGCAACCTCTCACTGGTATGCCCTAATAGTTCTGTGTTTGTGTTCTCTCATACAATACTCTCAACATCACCGCCTTTCGCTATCAACAAACATCACTACGCACGACGCATAGCTCCCTCCGTACGCAACCTCTCACTGGTATCAGAGCCAAACCCCCCATACAAGGTACTATTTCGATATCCATTAAATTAATGGAATTACAGAGCTAAATTTTTGTTGTGGGTGGTAAGATGTTAGATGAGTAAGTAAAATTTGAACATGTAAAAAAAAAAAAAAAAAAAAAAAAAAAAAAAAAAAAAAAAAAAAAAAAAAAAAAAAAAAGAGTAAAAATGTCGAAAATTTTTAGTGTTTTCTTTTCTTGCCACAATGTTTCGATTGCATATTCAAGGCTAGATAAAAAGAAAATTTTGCTAAAATTTTCGTTAACCCTGATTTTTGGAGTTTTCTCCGTCTATCCCTTTTTGGTTGATAGTTAAACGACTTTTGTCGTTTGTAAGGGTTACAAAAAGAATGTTTATTTAAGTAATTTTGTTTTAAAATAAACATGTTTAAAGTTGAGCTTACAATTCTAATGTCTTGCTAACCACAACAAATTTACAAGCATTTAATATCCATGTCTAATTGGGATAACGATGAACATGAAATTGAATCTGTTAAAAACGCAGAACTAATAGAATATCCAAAAAATTTGGATAAATTAAATAAATGGGTTATACCTTCAGTATCCCCACATAAAATTTATGAAATTGGATTTCTTGACTTAAAAGCAAGATTTGCAATTAAAACGCTAGAACAAACAATCAGAATATCCGATAATACACAAACAATTAGGTTATTGTCAAAAAGAGACTTAGCCCCTTTTAAAAATTATAAATTTATCCATATTGGGTTAATTCAAGTAGCATTTAAACCCTTAACCTTGTTAGGTGTAAATTCAAGTATAATGGCATACGTAAGAGATGGTAGATGTAGAGATTTTAAACCTTCTTTAGCCGCCTTAATTGAAACTAGTTTATGTCATGGACCAGTTTATTTCGACGTGTCCCCAAATTTAACTCTCTCAATGACAGATAGTAATTTACAAGATGCAATGCAATTAACAATTCATACAAATGGTTATAATTTTAAACCTGGAAGTGAAATAATAGCAATTTGCTATAGAGTTTATTATAAAGTTTTACAAACTTTAAATCCAAACATTAATAAAAGAAGATTATCTTCCCCAGGAACTACAACTGTGGTTCAAACAAATTTATTAACCTCAAACATTGCCACCAACAGATTAATTAAGTGGAATGAAATAAATTTCCCAGAATCTTGGACCCTTCCGCAAGAGTTGGAACCAAAACCAAAAATAAACAATGAAATAGATCAAATAATAGAAACCTCCGAAGGAGACGTAGAGATAAAATTTGGTTCTGATAGAACAATAAGGTTACCCCGAACAACATCATCAAGATGTTCGACCATAAACGATTATTTTTGTACCCCTCACGAATCAGCTAGGGCAAGCACTTCTCAATTAAGAGAAGAGATTGACACAGTTGAAACAATAAGAATAAGTCAAAATAAAATTCCAGAAGGAATTGATACCCAAAGTAGAAAATCACCTACTCAATCAGAAATGAGTTTTCACGTTTAAATGATTGATTTATCCCCAGGAAGTAAGATGAGAGAAATTCTTAATGCAGAATTTCAGCAAGACAAGCATGAATTGTTTAGAAAATGGTATTTCAATAAATATTCTTCAAACAAGTTAAAAACATTTAAAGAAGAATATTACAATTATATTGAGAAAACTCAAGATTACCTTTCTTTCGTTACTTGGTTTATTAAGAATTATATAAATAATACCAATAATCAAATTTCAGTTTTACAAAAAACATGGAAAACTAATCAAGGTGAAATAACTGCACCTTTTCCTCCTGAACAAACAATTTGCTTAAATTCTAGTACAGAAGCCACTGCTTACTTAAATTTACAGAAAGTAGAAAGTGCTCAAATTACGATAAAAGAATTAAATGCAATAATTAAATCTCAAAATTATACAAATACCTACTTGATTTGTTTAGGAGATCAATTTCTTTCCCTTGAGAAAGATTTAAAAACCCTTCAACAATCTATTGAGAAACAGATTAGCCAACAAGAATTAATAATACAAAAATTTTGTAAAAGCGAGAGTAATACTGAAAATTTTCCTTCATTAATTAATACACCAATGATTCAACCTCCAATTAACATAAATGGCTTCAGAATGGAAACCAATAGTGAAAATTTTATTCAAATCCTTGAAAAGAAATTAAAAGATTTACACTTAAGGGTTTTATCCGAAGCAGATGATTCCGAACCAAATGATATTAAAAGTCAAACAGATGAGGTAGATCAATTAACTGAAATGTTTAAAGGTCATAATATGAATGAAATAAATCCTATTTATATGCCAAAACCTCTTGAAAAATATTATTACAAAAGACCATCCCCTCAGGATCTTCTTTTCGAAGAACCTGAACCTTTTCAAAATTCATACTCAGGAAAGGCTATATACGAATGGAATATAGACGGATTAAATGATAAACAAATAATTGATGTTATACATAGAATCATTATGTACTCAACTGTCTGTAAGCAACATGGAAATAGTGACAGTTCTATAGCATCTTTTATAACTACTGGTTTTGTTGGACAATTAAGAGGATGGTGGGATCATTATTTAACAGAAACACAAAAAATAGAAATTCTAAACCACAAAAAATTAATTAAGCCAGAACCAAATAATCCAAGTACTAGTATGGCTACAACAGGCGAAGAAGACGCAGTTTATACACTGTGTTTATCGATCCTACAACATTTTGTAGGAACTTCAACTCCCTTAGGAGAAAAAATTCAAACTCTTCTTCAAAATCTAAGATGTCCTTCCTTAACTCATTTTAGATGGTACAAAGATACATTTTTGTCAAGAGTTTATCAACTCACAAACCCCAATTCAATTCATTGGAAATCTAAGTTTATAGACGGCCTCCCTCATCTTTTTGCTGAAAAAATTCGGCAATCATTACGAGTTAAAAATGATGGAATCAATATTAATTACTCAGAATTGACTTATGGTCAACTAATAAATACCTGCATAAATGAAGGATTGAACCTTTGTAATGATATTAAATTAAAAAATCAACTAAAAAAGCAACAAAAATCGGAAAAACACCAGCTTGGTGAATTCTGCGAGCAATTTGCTTTTGACCTAGGAAAGCCTCTCAGGCCGCCAGATATTAAAAATAATAAATTCGATAAGATTAGAAGAAAGAATTATATCAAAGAAAATTCTTATAAAAAGAATTACAAAAGAAATTACTATAATAAAAAATTCTTAAGAAAAGATAAACCACATATGCCTAATAAAGGAAAAAGGAAAGCTAAAAAACTAGATATAAGCTGTCATAAATGTGGCAAAATTGGTCATTATGCAAATCGATGCTGGACAAAGAAAGCTCTTAATGAAATACAAGATGAAAACCTAAGATTGCAGTTAGAAAAAGTATTAATAAACTCTGAAACTGATACTGAATCTTCAAATGAAGAAGAATTAGGAGTTATATATGGAACATCCTCTGAATCTTCAAATACTGACAATGAGGATTGTCAATGTAATGAAGATAATTACTGGAAATCCATTGTTGACATGAATGGGTTAAATGTCCTGACTGATGATCAAGATAAAATATTAAAAGTACTAGAATCAATTACAGACTCCGGTCTAAAAAAGAAAATAATTGAAACTCTAATAAAAGACAAACCAGAACCTCCCTTACTAATTGAGGCACCTTATCAATTAAGTGAAGTACTACACAGATTCCAACAGACAAAAATTAAAGAGACTCCAGTCTCAATTGGTGATTTAAAAAGAGAAATTAGTTCTCTGAAAGGAGAAATAGGACAGCTAAAACAAAATCAAGCTGTACTATCACAAAGACTTACAACATTAGAAAGTCAACCTTTCAAAAGTGAAGAAATAGAGGAAATTCCTCAAAAAACAAATAATTTGGAGTATCTAAATCTTTTAGATCAAGTAACATCACAAAAATGGTTTGTAAAGATTACTCTAATTATTAATAGGGATTTTATATTAGAAAATGAGGTAGCGCTTATTGACAGCGGTGCTGATTTAAATTGCATCCAAGAAGGTATAATTCCTACAAAATATTTTTCCAAAACAACACAATCACTAACCCAAGCAGGTGGTGATAAACTTAGAGTTAAATATAAACTTTCAAACGTCAATATTTGCAATCGAGAAATATGTTTGCCAACATCTTTTATCTTGGTAAAAAATCTTACTCACAGAATTATTTTAGGAACTCCTTTCCTCCACAAAATTATGCCAATCAATAATATTGACCAAAATGGTATTTCTTCAATAATAAATGGAAAAAATGTATTATTCAAATTCATAACTGATCCGCACACAAGAATGTTAAATGAAGTAAGAGATATTCTTCTCAATAAAGAAAAACAAATATGTTTCTTAAAAGATGAAATAGAAATTCTTAATATAAATGATCAGCTAAAGAAAAAAGAAATACAAGAAAAAATTAATTTAATTGAAAAACAGTTTATAGAAGAAGTATGCAATGAACTACCTAATGCATTTTGGAACAGAAAGAAACATGTTATTTCTCTACCTTATGAAGAGGAATTCAAAGAAAATCAAATTCCTACTAAAGCTAGGCCAGCTCAAATGAACCATGAATACTTAGAATTATGCAAAAAAGAAATAAGCTCACTCGAAAAGAAAGGTTTAATTCGTAAATCTAAATCTCCTTGGAGTTGTACAGCATTCTATGTAAATAATGCTGCTGAAAAGGAAAGAGGAGTTCCAAGGTTAGTCATAAACTATAAACCCCTTAATAAGGTATTGAAATGGATTAGATATCCAATTCCCAATAAAAAGGATTTATTAGATAGACTAAACGATGCTCTAATCTATTCAAAATTTGATATGAAGTCAGGATATTGGCAGATTCAAATTAATGAGTCTGATAGGTATAAAACAGCTTTTACAGTTCCATTTGGTCATTATGAATGGAATGTTTTACCATTTGGTTTAAAAAATGCTCCTTCTGAATTTCAGAATATCATGAATGAAATATTTAACCCATATACAGAATTTATAATTGTTTATATAGATGATGTTTTAGTATTTTCTAAAACGATAGAAAAACATATAAAACATTTAAAAATATTTAAAAATTTAATAAAAAATAATGGGTTAGTCATTTCCGCCCCTAAGATGAAATTATTTCAAGTCCAAGTTAGGTTTTTAGGACATACGATTTCGCAAGGAAAGATAATCCCAATTGAAAGAAGTATAGAATTTGCTTCAAAATTCCCAGATAATATCACCGATACAAAACAGCTTCAAAGATTTCTTGGAAGTCTAAATTATATTTCAGATTATTATAAGAATTTAGCCCAAGACACAAAAATTTTGTACTCTAGATTAAGAAAAAACGTCTCACCATGGACAGAAGAGCATTCACAAGCTGTTAGAAAAATTAAGTCCAAAGTAAGATGTTTGCCATGTTTATCTCTTGCTAATCCTAAATACTTTAAAATTGTTGAAACTGATGCCTCAAATATTGGTTATGGCGGAATCTTAAAACAATTAAATCCTGACAGCAAAAAAGAACATCTTGTTAGGTTTACCTCAGGAAAATGGAATCCCACGCAGTCAAAGTATTCAACCATTAAAAAAGAGATGCTTTCTATTATAAAGTGTATTTCAAAATTTCAAGATGACTTATTAAATCAAAAATTCTTACTGAGAATTGATTGTAGTTCTGCAAAATCAATAGTTGAAAAAGATGTTAAAAATCTTGTCTCTAAGCAAATATTTGCAGGTTGGCAAGCTCAGTTATCGGCCTTTGAATTTGATATTGAATACATAAAAGGAGAAAATAATTCTCTTGCTGATTTCTTAACCCGTGAATTTTTACAGGGAAATGACAACCCCTAATAGGGGAAGAGGTCGTGGATATTCCCGAGGCCGCGGATATGGGATTAGCAATATGTTATCCCAGACAGAATCGACGATTCCCCTAATAGGGGATTGGACAGTATACCATAGCAGAGGCAAAATTGTGCCACAATTGCCTCCTCCAAAAAAGGAAGATATACCTTCCTCCTCTTCTAATAAAACGTCTTATAAAGACGTTACCAATGAAGTACAACAAGAAAAAGAGTACTTTGAAAGTCCAATCACAGAAGATGTTCTGTACATAGAAGATGAAGATATTCAAATGACGCCAAATGATGGATGGTCAATCAGAACAAGATATCTTGAATCAAGAGGGTATGCCGGTCTACATGGAAAAACAAGGCCAAATTATGAAGTCCTCCTAAAAATTACCGAATCGGTAACCATTACTCATCACTATCAAAATAATAACCCTGAAAGTTTTATAAACTTCAGCAAGTGTCATATTAATAAAGTTTTACTGCCAAGAGAGTGGGGAATAAACCCTAATGGAGACAAAGCCATCCGAATGGCAGAAGGTAAATATATCTACTTCAATTATTGGGATTATATCCAGGCTTTTTCAAAAGCGTTCTACTACCAGAACCCTAAGAATAAGCATTCTTGGTTTTTCACAATAAACCCAGAAATCCTTAATAAGCATATTCCAAATTGGTTTTATGAGTGGTGGTCAAAATTTGGCCCTTCTTTGGAAATACTGCCAAAGGAAATTATGGATTTATATAATCCTTGGTGTGACAATAGTTCATTAGTCACCAAATTAAACTCAGACAGGTTGATTGTTGGACAATGTCCTTTCCTGTTTTTTACAAAATTCCAAATTCCTTGGATTTGGAGATGGACGATTTCAGTCTCTTCGAATAAACTAAATATACCCATGCTAAAAAGAAAATTTTTCTACAAATGGTGGACTAATATGGGAGAAGAAAATATAGAGAAGATGGCCTCAACTATCCAGTCAACAATTGTTGAAGATAAAAGAAAAGGAGAAAAAGAACAATGCTCCCAACAACTTTCACTGTCTAGCTTGAAAAATTTCTTTCAGAAAAAATATCCAAGGGAATCGGAGGAAGAAATAATGAAGAAAGTTTTAGATCACATGAAAAATCAATTCTTTGACACCTTCTCAACCGAGATAGCAAAAGACGGAGATGAATCAATGAAGTCAGCTTCGCCAAGAGGATCTATTGATTCCAACAGTTCCCTTAATTATTTTGCGGGTGAAGGACAAGAAGACGAACCTACACCAGCCGACGTCTGGGATGCCCTAATAGTGACATTAACACAGCAAGCTAAAGACTCTAAACAAGGCAAAGCCAAGTTGGGATAAGAATGCCCTAATCCAGTTTAATTAAGCTAAAAGCAATGATGCTTTCTCAGCAGCAGCACTCATTACAAGTGCTATCTTCGCAGAAGCACTCAAGGAATTAGTGTCACCTTTGTCAGATGCACTCAACCACTATACGTGGTTCTTAATAATTTGTAATTTTATATTTGTTTCTTTACATAGTGCATTATATGATGTGACGATGGGGCCCAAAGAGTACCCGACATCTATAATGGTAGCTTTGTAATAGTGGTCTGAAAAAGTCATGTGTATTGTCCGTAGTGTTTGAATTTGTTCTGTTTTAGAACCTTTGTACTCTCTATATAAGGAGAGGTTTGTATGTTGTATTTTTCAGACTTGATTTGGAATAGAAAAATTATTTCATATTATATTGTGTTCTCTCATACAATACTCTCAACATCACCGCCTTTCGCTATCAACAAACATCACTACGCACGACGCATAGCTCCCTCCGTACGCAACCTCTCACTGGTATGCCCTAATAGTTCTGTGTTTGTGTTCTCTCATACAATACTCTCAACATCACCGCCTTTCGCTATCAACAAACATCACTACGCACGACGCATAGCTCCCTCCGTACGCAACCTCTCACTGGTATCAGAGCCAAACCCCCCATACAAGGTACTATTTCGATATCCATTAAATTAATGGAATTACAGAGCTAAATTTTTGTTGTGGGTGGTAAGATGTTAGATGAGTAAGTAAAATTTGAACATGTAAAAAAAAAAAAAAAAAAAAAAAAAAAAAAAAAAAAAAAAAAAAAAAAAAAAAAAAAAAGAGTAAAAATGTCGAAAATTTTTAGTGTTTTCTTTTCTTGCCACAATGTTTCGATTGCATATTCAAGGCTAGATAAAAAGAAAATTTTGCTAAAATTTTCGTTAACCCTGATTTTTGGAGTTTTCTCCGTCTATCCCTTTTTGGTTGATAGTTAAACGACTTTTGTCGTTTGTAAGGGTTACAAAAAGAATGTTTATTTAAGTAATTTTGTTTTAAAATAAACATGTTTAAAGTTGAGCTTACAATTCTAATGTCTTGCTAACCACAACAAATTTACAAGCATTTAATATCCATGTCTAATTGGGATAACGATGAACATGAAATTGAATCTGTTAAAAACGCAGAACTAATAGAATATCCAAAAAATTTGGATAAATTAAATAAATGGGTTATACCTTCAGTATCCCCACATAAAATTTATGAAATTGGATTTCTTGACTTAAAAGCAAGATTTGCAATTAAAACGCTAGAACAAACAATCAGAATATCCGATAATACACAAACAATTAGGTTATTGTCAAAAAGAGACTTAGCCCCTTTTAAAAATTATAAATTTATCCATATTGGGTTAATTCAAGTAGCATTTAAACCCTTAACCTTGTTAGGTGTAAATTCAAGTATAATGGCATACGTAAGAGATGGTAGATGTAGAGATTTTAAACCTTCTTTAGCCGCCTTAATTGAAACTAGTTTATGTCATGGACCAGTTTATTTCGACGTGTCCCCAAATTTAACTCTCTCAATGACAGATAGTAATTTACAAGATGCAATGCAATTAACAATTCATACAAATGGTTATAATTTTAAACCTGGAAGTGAAATAATAGCAATTTGCTATAGAGTTTATTATAAAGTTTTACAAACTTTAAATCCAAACATTAATAAAAGAAGATTATCTTCCCCAGGAACTACAACTGTGGTTCAAACAAATTTATTAACCTCAAACATTGCCACCAACAGATTAATTAAGTGGAATGAAATAAATTTCCCAGAATCTTGGACCCTTCCGCAAGAGTTGGAACCAAAACCAAAAATAAACAATGAAATAGATCAAATAATAGAAACCTCCGAAGGAGACGTAGAGATAAAATTTGGTTCTGATAGAACAATAAGGTTACCCCGAACAACATCATCAAGATGTTCGACCATAAACGATTATTTTTGTACCCCTCACGAATCAGCTAGGGCAAGCACTTCTCAATTAAGAGAAGAGATTGACACAGTTGAAACAATAAGAATAAGTCAAAATAAAATTCCAGAAGGAATTTATACCCAAAGTAGAAAATCACCTACTCAATCAGAAATGAGTTTTCACGTTTAAATGATTGATTTATCCCCAGGAAGTAAGATGAGAGAAATTCTTAATGCAGAATTTCAGCAAGACAAGCATGAATTGTTTAGAAAATGGTATTTCAATAAATATTCTTCAAACAAGTTAAAAACATTTAAAGAAGAATATTACAATTATATTGAGAAAACTCAAGATTACCTTTCTTTCGTTACTTGGTTTATTAAGAATTATATAAATAATACCAATAATCAAATTTCAGTTTTACAAAAAACATGGAAAACTAATCAAGGTGAAATAACTGCACCTTTTCCTCCTGAACAAACAATTTGCTTAAATTCTAGTACAGAAGCCACTGCTTACTTAAATTTACAGAAAGTAGAAAGTGCTCAAATTACGATAAAAGAATTAAATGCAATAATTAAATCTCAAAATTATACAAATACCTACTTGATTTGTTTAGGAGATCAATTTCTTTCCCTTGAGAAAGATTTAAAAACCCTTCAACAATCTATTGAGAAACAGATTAGCCAACAAGAATTAATAATACAAAAATTTTGTAAAAGCGAGAGTAATACTGAAAATTTTCCTTCATTAATTAATACACCAATGATTCAACCTCCAATTAACATAAATGGCTTCAGAATGGAAACCAATAGTGAAAATTTTATTCAAATCCTTGAAAAGAAATTAAAAGATTTACACTTAAGGGTTTTATCCGAAGCAGATGATTCCGAACCAAATGATATTAAAAGTCAAACAGATGAGGTAGATCAATTAACTGAAATGTTTAAAGGTCATAATATGAATGAAATAAATCCTATTTATATGCCAAAACCTCTTGAAAAATATTATTACAAAAGACCATCCCCTCAGGATCTTCTTTTCGAAGAACCTGAACCTTTTCAAAATTCATACTCAGGAAAGGCTATATACGAATGGAATATAGACGGATTAAATGATAAACAAATAATTGATGTTATACATAGAATCATTATGTACTCAACTGTCTGTAAGCAACATGGAAATAGTGACAGTTCTATAGCATCTTTTATAACTACTGGTTTTGTTGGACAATTAAGAGGATGGTGGGATCATTATTTAACAGAAACACAAAAAATAGAAATTCTAAACCACAAAAAATTAATTAAGCCAGAACCAAATAATCCAAGTACTAGTATGGCTACAACAGGCGAAGAAGACGCAGTTTATACACTGTGTTTATCGATCCTACAACATTTTGTAGGAACTTCAACTCCCTTAGGAGAAAAAATTCAAACTCTTCTTCAAAATCTAAGATGTCCTTCCTTAACTCATTTTAGATGGTACAAAGATACATTTTTGTCAAGAGTTTATCAACTCACAAACCCCAATTCAATTCATTGGAAATCTAAGTTTATAGACGGCCTCCCTCATCTTTTTGCTGAAAAAATTCGGCAATCATTACGAGTTAAAAATGATGGAATCAATATTAATTACTCAGAATTGACTTATGGTCAACTAATAAATACCTGCATAAATGAAGGATTGAACCTTTGTAATGATATTAAATTAAAAAATCAACTAAAAAAGCAACAAAAATCGGAAAAACACCAGCTTGGTGAATTCTGCGAGCAATTTGCTTTTGACCTAGGAAAGCCTCTCAGGCCGCCAGATATTAAAAATAATAAATTCGATAAGATTAGAAGAAAGAATTATATCAAAGAAAATTCTTATAAAAAGAATTACAAAAGAAATTACTATAATAAAAAATTCTTAAGAAAAGATAAACCACATATGCCTAATAAAGGAAAAAGGAAAGCTAAAAAACTAGATATAAGCTGTCATAAATGTGGCAAAATTGGTCATTATGCAAATCGATGCTGGACAAAGAAAGCTCTTAATGAAATACAAGATGAAAACCTAAGATTGCAGTTAGAAAAAGTATTAATAAACTCTGAAACTGATACTGAATCTTCAAATGAAGAAGAATTAGGAGTTATATATGGAACATCCTCTGAATCTTCAAATACTGACAATGAGGATTGTCAATGTAATGAAGATAATTACTGGAAATCCATTGTTGACATGAATGGGTTAAATGTCCTGACTGATGATCAAGATAAAATATTAAAAGTACTAGAATCAATTACAGACTCCGGTCTAAAAAAGAAAATAATTGAAACTCTAATAAAAGACAAACCAGAACCTCCCTTACTAATTGAGGCACCTTATCAATTAAGTGAAGTACTACACAGATTCCAACAGACAAAAATTAAAGAGACTCCAGTCTCAATTGGTGATTTAAAAAGAGAAATTAGTTCTCTGAAAGGAGAAATAGGACAGCTAAAACAAAATCAAGCTGTACTATCACAAAGACTTACAACATTAGAAAGTCAACCTTTCAAAAGTGAAGAAATAGAGGAAATTCCTCAAAAAACAAATAATTTGGAGTATCTAAATCTTTTAGATCAAGTAACATCACAAAAATGGTTTGTAAAGATTACTCTAATTATTAATAGGGATTTTATATTAGAAAATGAGGTAGCGCTTATTGACAGCGGTGCTGATTTAAATTGCATCCAAGAAGGTATAATTCCTACAAAATATTTTTCCAAAACAACACAATCACTAACCCAAGCAGGTGGTGATAAACTTAGAGTTAAATATAAACTTTCAAACGTCAATATTTGCAATCGAGAAATATGTTTGCCAACATCTTTTATCTTGGTAAAAAATCTTACTCACAGAATTATTTTAGGAACTCCTTTCCTCCACAAAATTATGCCAATCAATAATATTGACCAAAATGGTATTTCTTCAATAATAAATGGAAAAAATGTATTATTCAAATTCATAACTGATCCGCACACAAGAATGTTAAATGAAGTAAGAGATATTCTTCTCAATAAAGAAAAACAAATATGTTTCTTAAAAGATGAAATAGAAATTCTTAATATAAATGATCAGCTAAAGAAAAAAGAAATACAAGAAAAAATTAATTTAATTGAAAAACAGTTTATAGAAGAAGTATGCAATGAACTACCTAATGCATTTTGGAACAGAAAGAAACATGTTATTTCTCTACCTTATGAAGAGGAATTCAAAGAAAATCAAATTCCTACTAAAGCTAGGCCAGCTCAAATGAACCATGAATACTTAGAATTATGCAAAAAAGAAATAAGCTCACTCGAAAAGAAAGGTTTAATTCGTAAATCTAAATCTCCTTGGAGTTGTACAGCATTCTATGTAAATAATGCTGCTGAAAAGGAAAGAGGAGTTCCAAGGTTAGTCATAAACTATAAACCCCTTAATAAGGTATTGAAATGGATTAGATATCCAATTCCCAATAAAAAGGATTTATTAGATAGACTAAACGATGCTCTAATCTATTCAAAATTTGATATGAAGTCAGGATATTGGCAGATTCAAATTAATGAGTCTGATAGGTATAAAACAGCTTTTACAGTTCCATTTGGTCATTATGAATGGAATGTTTTACCATTTGGTTTAAAAAATGCTCCTTCTGAATTTCAGAATATCATGAATGAAATATTTAACCCATATACAGAATTTATAATTGTTTATATAGATGATGTTTTAGTATTTTCTAAAACGATAGAAAAACATATAAAACATTTAAAAATATTTAAAAATTTAATAAAAAATAATGGGTTAGTCATTTCCGCCCCTAAGATGAAATTATTTCAAGTCCAAGTTAGGTTTTTAGGACATACGATTTCGCAAGGAAAGATAATCCCAATTGAAAGAAGTATAGAATTTGCTTCAAAATTCCCAGATAATATCACCGATACAAAACAGCTTCAAAGATTTCTTGGAAGTCTAAATTATATTTCAGATTATTATAAGAATTTAGCCCAAGACACAAAAATTTTGTACTCTAGATTAAGAAAAAACGTCTCACCATGGACAGAAGAGCATTCACAAGCTGTTAGAAAAATTAAGTCCAAAGTAAGATGTTTGCCATGTTTATCTCTTGCTAATCCTAAATACTTTAAAATTGTTGAAACTGATGCCTCAAATATTGGTTATGGCGGAATCTTAAAACAATTAAATCCTGACAGCAAAAAAGAACATCTTGTTAGGTTTACCTCAGGAAAATGGAATCCCACGCAGTCAAAGTATTCAACCATTAAAAAAGAGATGCTTTCTATTATAAAGTGTATTTCAAAATTTCAAGATGACTTATTAAATCAAAAATTCTTACTGAGAATTGATTGTAGTTCTGCAAAATCAATAGTTGAAAAAGATGTTAAAAATCTTGTCTCTAAGCAAATATTTGCAGGTTGGCAAGCTCAGTTATCGGCCTTTGAATTTGATATTGAATACATAAAAGGAGAAAATAATTCTCTTGCTGATTTCTTAACCCGTGAATTTTTACAGGGAAATGACAACCCCTAATAGGGGAAGAGGTCGTGGATATTCCCGAGGCCGCGGATATGGGATTAGCAATATGTTATCCCAGACAGAATCGACGATTCCCCTAATAGGGGATTGGACAGTATACCATAGCAGAGGCAAAATTGTGCCACAATTGCCTCCTCCAAAAAAGGAAGATATACCTTCCTCCTCTTCTAATAAAACGTCTTATAAAGACGTTACCAATGAAGTACAACAAGAAAAAGAGTACTTTGAAAGTCCAATCACAGAAGATGTTCTGTACATAGAAGATGAAGATATTCAAATGACGCCAAATGATGGATGGTCAATCAGAACAAGATATCTTGAATCAAGAGGGTATGCCGGTCTACATGGAAAAACAAGGCCAAATTATGAAGTCCTCCTAAAAATTACCGAATCGGTAACCATTACTCATCACTATCAAAATAATAACCCTGAAAGTTTTATAAACTTCAGCAAGTGTCATATTAATAAAGTTTTACTGCCAAGAGATTGGGGAATAAACCCTAATGGAGACAAAGCCATCCGAATGGCAGAAGGTAAATATATCTACTTCAATTATTGGGATTATATCCAGGCTTTTTCAAAAGCGTTCTACTACCAGAACCCTAAGAATAAGCATTCTTGGTTTTTCACAATAAACCCAGAAATCCTTAATAAGCATATTCCAAATTGGTTTTATGAGTGGTGGTCAAAATTTGGCCCTTCTTTGGAAATACTGCCAAAGGAAATTATGGATTTATATAATCCTTGGTGTGACAATAGTTCATTAGTCACCAAATTAAACTCAGACAGGTTGATTGTTGGACAATGTCCTTTCCTGTTTTTTACAAAATTCCAAATTCCTTGGATTTGGAGATGGACGATTTCAGTCTCTTCGAATAAACTAAATATACCCATGCTAAAAAGAAAATTTTTCTACAAATGGTGGACTAATATGGGAGAAGAAAATATAGAGAAGATGGCCTCAACTATCCAGTCAACAATTGTTGAAGATAAAAGAAAAGGAGAAAAAGAACAATGCTCCCAACAACTTTCACTGTCTAGCTTGAAAAATTTCTTTCAGAAAAAATATCCAAGGGAATCGGAGGAAGAAATAATGAAGAAAGTTTTAGATCACATGAAAAATCAATTCTTTGACACCTTCTCAACCGAGATAGCAAAAGACGGAGATGAATCAATGAAGTCAGCTTCGCCAAGAGGATCTATTGATTCCAACAGTTCCCTTAATTATTTTGCGGGTGAAGGACAAGAAGACGAACCTACACCAGCCGACGTCTGGGATGCCCTAATAGTGACATTAACACAGCAAGCTAAAGACTCTAAACGAGGCAAAGCCAAGTTGGGATAAGAATGCCCTAATCCAGTTTAATTAAGCTAAAAGCAATGATGCTTTCTCAGCAGCAGCACTCATTACAAGTGCTATCTTCGCAGAAGCACTCAAGGAATTAGTGTCACCTTTGTCAGATGCACTCAACCACTATACGTGGTTCTTAATAATTTGTAATTTTATATTTGTTTCTTTACATAGTGCATTATATGATGTGACGATGGGGCCCAAAGAGTACCCGACATCTATAATGGTAGCTTTGTAATAGTGGTCTGAAAAAGTCATGTGTATTGTCCGTAGTGTTTGAATTTGTTCTGTTTTAGAACCTTTGTACTCTCTATATAAGGAGAGGTTTGTATGTTGTATTTTTCAGACTTGATTTGGAATAGAAAAATTATTTCATATTATATTGTGTTCTCTCATACAATACTCTCAACATCACCGCCTTTCGCTATCAACAAACATCACTACGCACGACGCATAGCTCCCTCCGTACGCAACCTCTCACTGAGACGAACCTACACCAGCCGACGTCTGGGATGCCCTAATAGTGACATTAACACAGCAAGCTAAAGACTCTAAACGAGGCAAAGCCAAGTTGGGATAAGAATGCCCTAATCCAGTTTAATTAAGCTAAAAGTAATGAGTGCTGCTGCTGAGAAAGCATCATTGCTTTTAGCTTAATTAAACTGGATTAGGGCATTCTTATCCCAACTTGGCTTTGCCTCGTTTAGAGTCTTTAGCTTGCTGTGTTAATGTCACTATTAGGGCATCCCAGACGTCGGCTGGTGTAGGTTCGTCTTCTTGTCCTTCATATATATATATATATATATATATATATATAAAATATAATATAGCACCTAGCCATCTCATCAGCCTTTTTCCACCTCCTATATGCCGTTCGTTCCTCATCAGTTGAGGCATTCGTGGGCTCAGCAGGGCATTGATCATGAAGTACAAACTTGTACTCCTCAGATTTTAGGACAATGTCCAGATTTCTCCTCCAATCAATATAATTGGGGCCAGTGAGTTTATTCTCCTTGAGTATCACAGAAAGTGGATTCATAGCTATTCTCTAAACCTATAAGCACATAAACAAATAATCAATTTAATTTCCGATATTATCTCCCTCAAATAATATAATTAAATTACTAATCACATCTAAAATCCCATCAGATATGGCAAGCCACGTTGTGTGGACGTTTACCTATCCAAACGATTTTGCAATTAGATTTGCTTTGGTCGTACATCAATTATAGCGTTACTTCGTTGGGAAGAATACTATAAAGCGTACCTAAGTGTAAACCATTACTCAGCACTAAGGTGAATCGTTTGGAATCGCTACATTACTTCGTTTATATATATATATATATATATATATATATATATATATATATATATATATATATATATATATATATATATATATATATATATATATAGTGTAATTAACTATACATATATTTATTTGCAATGATGTATGCATGTATTATTGTAGGTCGCGACATTAATGTTGGAAAATACTTTCACATCCATATTGGATGGCATATATATATATTTATATATATATGCATACCAGCTTATATACATACCAACTGGTGGTTGGGGACTTGGGGTAGAATATTATTAGTGGCAAAATTTACTCCATTAGAAAAGTGCATTTGCTTCTTTATCTGAACGATCGATCATGTATCAACATTAACAAACAAAATTAAACAACAACGCTAAAGAGAATAAAATTCATAAACGTTCCTTCAATGGTCAACAATGATACCGAGAAAGTGCACCCCTTTTTCTTTCTTCATGACCACAGAACTTCGGCCTTTACAGTCGGCTCTGGGCAGTCGACTTCAGCAACAATCAGCTCACGGGCAAAATCCCTCTCCCTCTGTGTCACGGTTCCAACTTGATATACGTGAATCTTATGTCGAACAATTTTCACGGATACATCCCATTTGGTGTAGTTAACTGCAGTTCCTTGGCTTGGCAAGCACAAAAATTCTTCCCTGAAGCCATTCTCGGAGTAACATTCCACGTCGCGACATTCCACGTCGCAACATTTCTCACGGGCATTTCATCGAACATCTTCGGCGTGCTACTTACGCACCCCAATTTTGAGTACATATCAACCAAACTCGTCTCCACGCGATGGTGCCTTGGGCTACCGGGCCACGAGCTCTCCTACTCTACCTCCACAACAATGTCAACATCATCCACGGAAACCTGACATCATCCAATGTCCTCTTAGACGAGCACGCCAACGCGAAAATCGTGGACTACGACCTCTCTCGCCTCATGACTTCTGCCGCCAATGCCAATGTGGTTGCGACGTATGATTTATTTAGTATTTGTGCGTTTTCCGTTTGTGTTTTTGGTGTCGAATGTATGTTGTGTTGTTTAGTTTCATGTCTTTTCGTTGTGTTTGATGTTTGTGTGTGTGTTGGATCTCACCTGGGTTGGAGTTGTGTGTTTTGTCATATTTCAGGGCTTTTATCGAAGAATCGAAGAATAAAGAAAACGAGCTGATCAAAGGAAAACAGCGCTCGCTGAAATCATATCAGCGGCCGCTGATTGAAATTGACGAGCGCTGGAGCCATCACAGCGGGCGTCAAAAGGTCGGAAAAGAGTCAGATCATTGCCTTGGATAAATTACATAAACAGCGGTCGCTGTTTTCATTTCAGCGACCGCTGAAAGAGCGCCAGCGGGCGCTGTTTCAAGCCCAGCGGGCGCTGAATGGGGGGTAGTTTCAAGCGGTTATGAGCGGAATTGAAGATGGTTTTAAGCGAGGAAATTAGAGAAAAACGTATCTTTTCGCTTGGGAACTTGAAGGAGGGTGTAGGAGAGGTCCGATCCGAAGCCGACAACTTCGGAAACACGTTCTAGTTCGATAGCCATTTAGCGTACTCGTAATGATTAATGTATTTTAAGTTTGAATTGCTATTTTCAGATTATGCTTTCTTTATCTTCATGTTTCTTATGAATTTGGTTTGAGAATCTTCGAAGTTGAATTCTTCGTTGAATTCTTCTTTAAGTGTTTGCCAATTAAATTTAAGATCTTGTGCTTTCTTGTTGTTACTTATTTATTGCTTTTACTTTGATTATGTTGATGAACTAAATTTTCTAACTTGGATAATGATATGATGAATGAATAAGAGAACTAGCAAACTCTTGAACAAATTCAATACACTAGCACGATCTTAGAATCGTAACCCGACCGGGAGCGATCCTCTAAGTGAATTAAAAGTTATTTAAATGTGTGAAGTAACCCAACCGGGAGCTTGACTTTCGTGTGTAAAACGTATTGATTGAATCTTGAGTTTGTGAAATTATCTTAAGGTTTTGATTATTATTATCCAAGTGCTTTTCTTGTTATTTGCTTAATTTGTTAACTTGCTTGTCGAACAAAATGAATCTAGGATTTAGTTGTATGACTTATGTTTCTAACTCTTTATTTTCACTTAAATTTTACTCTTTCGTTTCCTTGGATTGATACCGAGTCAACTACAATTGACCTCGGATTTTGACGAGAGACGCACACAAAAACGTCTAATCAAAATTGGCGCCGTTGCCGGGGAAACGAATAGTTTTGTTTAAGTGTTTGTTTAGTTTTAGTTTCGTATTTCCTTTAGTTAGTTTAGTTAATTGTCTTGTTATTACTAATCATCTACTTTGAGTGTGCATGGTCACTACAAGAAGTAGGGCGGCTAGTGAGCAACAAGGTTCATCAACCGAAGACATGGAGAAGGACAAGGATAAAGTTCGGGTTGAAGAAGAAATTGGTCGAGAATCTCCAATATCGCAAAGTTCACCGGGATTAAAAGACTTGCTTGTTGGGATATGTCCTTCGATCCTACGTGTGCAATCGATAAAGTCATAAGGTCGTCTATGGATGTTAAATGATTATTCGATAATATTAATTGTTGGGAACAATATAATATTGATCGATAAAATCATACCTACAGGGTCACACACGAGCTCGATATTGATATACATTGCTTGATAAATATATTGATTTAGAATCAATATTTACGTGGATTTAATACACATGCATGGGATGAATGGCTTGCATGGATGCATGTCACATAGTGTGACATGACATGCCACACAAGCAAGTGGGACCACATACAATACATAGTGGCATGTGTATGTGGCATGACCTTTCACCTCCTTTGTAACCCCTTTTGCATGTTAATGGTGCATTATGATGCCCATTATGTTGTAGGTTACAAAGGGGAGTAATGTGGTGAATAATGAGGCCATTATATGGATGAAAATCAGATTTTCATCACATCACAACATTAGCCACGAAATTCCACTCAAATAGAGAGAAAAGAGGTGATCTTGGAGATCAATTCTCAAGCAAGCAAGGTGTTCATTATCCGGGTTCGTGTGCAACACGTAGAGGCCGAGCCATTTGTGCGGCTTCAACATCCGGACGATCCAAAGGAGTGACGAGGTCATTCACAAGGAGAGCTTCAAGTTGCTGATCCATTAAGCTGGTTCAATCGACTCAACACCACCTTAATCAACATCAACGAATCCATTCATTATCAAATGTAAGAATTCGTTGATATCTCTCTCTCTCTCTCTCTCTCTATATATATATATATTTATATATATATATTAGATGAATATATATATATATAAATATGTGTGTCTATACATATTTGTGTGCACTAAGATCATGGCATAGTAGATCTATCGCTTTACACGCTTCCGCACACACGCTATATCGATCGGATCGGTATACCGGTACCTTCAATTGGTATCAGAGCCTAGGGCTCGTGCACACTTTTGTGTTGGACACAAGAAGTTTAAATCAACATAATTGGATTATATGTTTATTGTGATTATGTGATTAGATATAAGGCCGGCCACCGTTAGTGGTCGGGTGAATGAAATTGTCGTTTTTTACGTACGATTGGCCATAGTTTTGGAGGGCTGCGTCCCTTGGAATCTTTTGTAATAGATAGGTTACTAGGGTTCCTAGGGAATCTCAATGCGTCTACTGCAAAAGTGTTGGACACTACTTGCAAACATATAAAATTTCATATTTTATTCAATTTCAAAACAAATGCCTGATTTGTCTTTCATGTGATGGATTCTAAAGTTAGGATTATTTTCACCTCGGGGAGTGATTTAATCCAAAACACTTAGTTCATCAATGACACAAATTAGAGACTTTCGAGCCATGTGATGGCGTTAGTCGATTGTCTGGTTGGCTCCCTCATATTGTATGAGAGATAGGGCTTCAATTGCATGATAATATCGCTGGTTAGAAAACTTCGATTTTTCACTTACGATTTATCACGTTTTGATATTGAGATAATTTTGAATGGGAAATTTGAATGAGACTCAATTATTGGGAATAATTGAATTTGACCAAAGTTCAATGAAGATGTGAAGAACGGGGTTGCTTCATCTTCAGGTATTAATGTTATAGACATTAAACTTCACAAATTCTACTTCTTGGGTATTGGATGCCAAATGTGGTTCTCACATTTGCATGTGAAGGAACTACATAGAAGTATAAGTTTGGTGAATAGAGATGTCGATCTATGGGCGATAAATGGAGCGAATGTCGCTGCATTAGCTGTATGATCATATGATATTGTTTTGCCTTAGGGCTTTGTTTTAAGTATTATAACTATGTATTTTTCGTACCTTCAATAAACAATGAATATTGGTTCAGTATTGGATACTGATGGATTAGTTTTTTGTTGGAGTAGTATACTTAATGTCTAGATTTGAGTATTCTGAACTCCTTGTACACTTTCATTTACCTATTAAATACGAACATTCATTTGCTTTTAATTATTGTTAATTAAATACATGCAAATTATAGTCCTGGATTAGATACGTTGTAGTTAGTATGGTGTGCGATGTCACACAGAAGATCATACTATCGGTTACTCGTATTTAATCGAACAGATGCTCACGACCTAGATGGACACAGACCAATCCATCGGTATAGTCGTTGTGTGAGAGAGAAAATAATTTGTCTTAATTATTTTATCACACTTGTACACTTGGTGTATTGAGCGGATCGATTGAGACTCATCAATTAGGTTTGCTCGGCGATAATTGATTTGAGACTCAGTGTATTTTATTCTTAATCCCCGATACAATTGCGGGTGTGTATATTTAGTATAAGTGACTTTGATTTACCAAAGGAATTGACCGGTTTAATTATTGGGTCAATTACCGGTTAAGTTGGGTCACTATATTTTATATATGGCATGCCGTGAATTCTTGACGGGACAGTGTATCCCGGAAGGGTTGATAATATCCCCGAGATGAGCTCATAAGGATTTATTATGTAAACCTCGCGAGTGGATTTAATTCCGCATAATAAATAAGGTTGAGTGGTACTAGTCTCGGATAAAAGAGATGAATAAATTTATTAAGCAATAAATAAATTTTATTCATGGATATTTATATCTTAAATACACGGAATAAATAATACTACCGGAGAAATATTATTTGGATATAATATGGTTTAATATTGGGAGTGCAATTAATTTATATAGTGGAAAATAAATTAATTAATATTGATAAGGATTAATGGACTTGGGCAGTGGGCTCAATTTAATCTTCAATATTGGAAGCCCAATATTCCACCTCCTTTAGATCCCCTACGTAGCCTATAAAAGCACTACATGGCCTTCATAATAGACAAGACAAGATAATCATACTTGATTAGTCTAGAGAGTTGAAGGAGATCCATAGGAGTTCGATAGATCGTCGCCCACCCGACGTTCGAACGGAGTGCAAGGAATACGTGGGAAGATTCAAAGGTCATCTTGAATTCGTTTCTCCGAACAACGAATCGAAAGGTAAAAATCTAAACGCCCTTGATTTATTTGGTTTTGGTTTATCGAGAATACCGTAGAACGCAAGATCCGAGGTACGAAACCGGGAAGGAGGACGAACGCGTGGTGGTGGCGAAGCCACCGGACCACGGCGATCGCCCACCTAGGGTTTCGGTGGGGAGGGGTCGAACCCCGGCTGGGAGCCGGGGACGCGATCGATCATCGCGATCGATCGCGAGCCGCGAGGGCTGGGCCCCGCGGCTGTCCGCTGGTCGGACCGACACCCAACCGCGGCGAGTCGCCGGACTCGCCGCAAGGGGCTGCTGGGCAGCCCCAGTCGATCGCCTTGAGCGATCGACCTCTCGATCGCGTGAGCCCCGCGTGCGGGGGCTCGGGCTGGGCGTGCGCGCGGCTTCGGCCGCGTCGTGCGTTCGGCTCGTGCTCCGGCTCGTACGTGGTGTTCGCGTGATCTCCGGCGGATGGTTTTGATCGGGTTATTGGTTTCCGCAAATTTAAATAGCCCGGGATATCGAATTCCAACAATTGGTATCAGAGCGTGGTTTACGTTCGCGGTATTTTCGATAAAATTGTTCTACCTTGCAGGGTTCCGACTATTATGGCTTGATGATTATTCGTTTAATTATTTTGTCATGTGATTGTTGGTTTAATTAAACTCTCGGACATGTCGAGATTCGTTTTTGGTGGTGAATGCTTGTAATAGTAAAAATTCGGGGGTTGACCGAATATAGGATTTATTATTACGTTCTACGTTTTTCCGGAAATTGTATAGGGTCGATTTCATGTATAGAATCGATACCGGAATTGTAATTTAGATTTTGTAAATTTATTTTGCGTTGGATCGATGCCGAAACGACCGCCGGAGAAGACGCGTGACGAAGGAGATGATCGTGAGGGTAACGGGACAAGGATCGACCATCCCCATGGTCGATCCCATGAGGATCGATCGATCCATGCATGGAGGCGCCGCCGGCGATGGTGGCCGGCCACCTCCTAGGCGTGGGTCGAGGGTGGTCCGGGGATCCCCACCCCGGGCTATCCCGGTCCGGAGATTTACTTTCCTAATTGGTTCGGATTTTTCCTATTTGAGTATTCCTATTTTTGGGAATTCTCATGGATTAGGAAAAGAATCAATTTGGAATTGATTAGGATTCCTAAATTGATTATTTCTATTTTATGGAAATATTCATGGATTAGGAATCTAATTAATTTGGAAAGTAGAAGAGTCTCAAGTTATTTTATTTCCTTATTTCATTATGGAAATCATCTAGAATATTCCAAGTGGGTCTTGGATAGATTATTCTAGAGATTTAATGAAGTAGAAAGGGAAGATAAAATAAATAAAAATATTAATAATATTTAATTTTATTTTTGATTTATTCGATTGACTTAATTATTATTAATTAAGTATCTCTTGGATTTATTAAAAATAAATAGATTTAAATATTGGAAATTAATATTCTCGTCACATGGAGCATTCAAGAACGAAGACTAAAGACTAGAAGATGCGTACGGAGATGGAGTAAAGCCATAATAGTCGGAAAATAATATTCTAGTAATTATTTTGACTATGTGATAATACTATGTGCTTTATTACATGTATGCATGCTATATGTGTTTACTTTTATGCACTAGATAGCGTATCCCTTTATTGTAAAAAGCTAAGTGGGAGAGGGTATGGAAACATACCCATGGTCTCCATTGCTGCTCTCTTGGTGACTTTTATAAACTTTTGAAGTTTATATAGATAAGTTATTGGAGGAGAGTTCTTGTAATTCCTCTTACAAGAAACATTGATTAAGTTTATCAAACAATGCCTAATTTGTCTTTCCAAAGCTGATTTCAAGTCGACTCATTCTCACCCCGGGGAGTGGAATGGAGCCAAAGCCACTTGGTCATGTCGAGGACACAAATTAGAGGCAGTCGTACCATTCTTTGATAGATGGATCGATTGTCTGCTCGGCTCCCTCATTTATGAGAGATAGGGTTGTTCGCATGGTGAATCACTGGTTAGAAACTTCGAGTTTCACTTATGATTCTCCGCGTCTTGATTTACAAAATCAAATGGGTCAAGTAATTGGATTTCAATTGTATAAGTCTTTTGGTATGGTAAACGTCCACACTATCGTGGCTTGCTATATCGAATGGGACTTTAGATCGATTGATGTAGACAGTTATAGAAGGGAGTGAAGGATCCGTGTGTCAACGTAAACGTCCACACTATCGTGGCTTGCGGTGATATGCGAGTCTCAAACAAACTTCTTAGTACTGAGTAATGGTTAACACTTAGGTACGCTTCATAGTATTCCTCCCATCGAGGTAACGCTATTGATGATGTACGACCGAAGGAAATCTAATTGCTAAATCATTTGGGTGGGTAAACGTCCACACTATCGTGGCTTGCCTTACCTGATGGGATTTTAGATGTGATTAATGATTTAATGATATTATTTAAGGGAGATAATATCGGATATTAAATTGTTTGTTTGTTTTATGTGCTTATAGGTTAGGAATGACTGTGACCCCACTTTGTGATATACTTAAAGATGAAAACTCACTGGTTCCATATAGTACTGATTGGAAAAGAAATCTAGACATTGTTCAGACTGTCAAGCTTTCTGAATCCACTGTTGTTCTAACTACGTTGAGACATGGTGTGGAAACTAGGCAAGAAGTGTTTAACATACCCACGGAATCGTTCCTCAATGAGACCCTTGAAAACGGCTCGGCGAAAGCGATTTTTGTGCGTAAGTTAAGAGAAACACGAGCTCTTGTGGCTAGGCTAAAAGAAAAGCGTGCAAAGAGACCCAGTGGTTTAAAATCACGGATTGGGAAAGGCAAGCCGTTAGGCAGATGCTTTCGATGCAAACAGTTTGGGCACTGGAGGTCTGATTGTCCTCTCATCAAAGGTACGAAATTTTCCTTAGTCACTGAAACATTATCAGTGGTGTTATCTACCAGCACCTGGTGTGTAGATACGGGGGCCACTGATCATGTCTGCAATTCATTGCAGGGGTTCCAGGAAACCCGGAGACTTAGAGAGGGAGAGATCGTGGTCTACATGGGCAATGCCGCGAGGGTGGCGGCTGTTGCAGTGGGAGACGTTCACTTACGTTTCAGTAGTGATAGGATTTTAGTTTTACATAATTGTCTTTATGTACCCAACTTTAGAAAGAATTTAATTTCGGTTTCTAAACTTATTATGAATGGATATTCTGTCTCTTTTGACCACTCGGTGATCATAAGAAGAAACAGTGAGATTATCTGTTCTGGTACATTGGTGGACGATTTGTATGTGCTAAATCCTGAGTCTAACACGATGCAACTAACCGAGAGTAATAACACATCTACAAACACCAATAAGAGAAAGGAACCTTCTAGGATGAATCAATTATACTTGTGGCACTTAAGGCTAGGTCATATTAACTCAAATAGAATTCAAAGGTTGAAAGCTGATGGTCTCATCAGTGGTGTTGAAGGAGAGGACCTTCCAACTTGCGAATCCTGTTTAGAGGGAAAAATGACCAAGCGTTCTTTTTCTGGTAAAGGACGAAGGGCTGAACAAGTATTGGATTTGATTCACTCTGATGTATGCGGACCTATGTCTACCCAGGCAAAGGGAGGGTACGAGTATTTCATCACTTTCACTGATGATTACTCAAGGTATGGATTTGTATACCTGATGCGCCGCAAGAGCGAATCCTTTGACAAGTTCAATGAGTTCAAGGCTCTTGTGGAGAACCTTCAAGGTAAATCCATTAAATGCCTGCGATCTGATCGCGGAGGCGAGTACCTGTCTGGAGAATTCAAGGCATACTTGGCAGAGAATGGGATTGATTCCCAAATGACATCACCATATACTCCCCAGCAAAATGGTGTGTCAGAAAGAAGGAATAGGACTCTTATGGGAATGGTGCGATCAATGATGAGTTACTCGGACTTACCTATCATGTTCTGGGGATATGCCTTAGAAACAGCAGCGCACATTCTGAACTTGGTTCCATCTAAAACGGTTCCTTCAACACCCATGGAACGATGGAGCGGGCGCAAGCCTAGCTTGAGACACGTTCGGATCTGGGGGTGCCCTGCACATGTGTTGAAGGTAGGTTCCGATAAATTAGAACCTCGTACTGAAGTGCGGTTGTTTATAGGATATCCTAGAGGAACTAAAGGTGTCATGTTCTATAGTCCTAAGGACCAGAAGATCGTTATAAGTACTAACGCTCGGTTCTTGGAGGAAGACTATGTCATGGACCACAAGCCCAAGAGTGACATAATACTTGATGAATTGAGAGGTAACACTGAAGACCTAGACACAGCCGAACCGAGTATAGATACACCACTAGAATCTGCACCTGACACTGTCACTATTAATACACCGGAACGCCGTCGTAGTGGGAGGGTTGTTAAGCAACCAGACCGATGGATTGGACTGGGTGAGTCTTCGGACTCTGGACCTGGAGTTCATGAAATCGATCCCTGGACCTATGATGAGGCGGTACAAGATATAGATGCGCCTTCTTGGAAGAGAGCGATGAAATCCGAAATTGAATCTATGGATTCTAATAAAGTCTGGGATCTTGTAGAACCACCAAGCGGCGTAAAGCCAATTGGGTGTAAATGGGTCTACAAGAGAAAGAGAGGATCTGACGGAAAGGTTGAAACCTTTAAAGCTCGGCTTGTTGCGAAAGGATATACTCAGAAAGAGGGAATCGATTATGAGGAGACCTTCTCGCCGGTAGCCAAGATAAAGTCGATCCGGATTCTCTTATCCATAGCAGCTCATATGGATTATGAGGTGTGGCAAATGGATGTCAAGACAACTTTCCTAAATGGAAGTCTTGACGAGACGATTTATATGAAACAACCAGAAGGATTCATTACTAAGGGGCGAGATCATCCAGTGTGCAAGCTTAATCGATCCATTTATGGATTGAAACAAGCCTCGAGATCGTGGAACCTGCGGTTTGACGAAGTAGTCCAATCTTTTGGATTTAGTCAAAGCATGGACGAATCGTGTGTATATTGGAAACGTGATGGGAAGAAGGTGGTGTTTCTCGTGCTTTATGTAGACGACATTCTTCTCATTGGCAACAGTGTGAAAATGTTATCAGACATAAAGGGATGGTTGTCTAGACAATTCGATATGAAAGATTTGGGAGAAGTCGGGCATGTTCTAGGGATCAAGGTTATAAGGGATCGCCGGAATAGAACATTGTACCTATCCCAGCAATCTTACATATACACGATTCTGGCTTGTTTTAACATACAAGATTCCAAGAAGGGTGAGCTACCCTTCAGTAAAGGAACTTATCTTTCTAAGGAAATGTGTCCTCGGACACAAAAGGAGAAAGATGAAATGAAAGCAGTTCCCTACGCTTCGGCTGTGGGAAGCTTAATGTATGCAATGTTATGTACGAGGCCTGATATCTGCTATGCAGTTGGCGTAGTAGCGAGATATCAGAGTAACCCTGGAAAGGCTCATTGGACTGCTGTAAAGAGCATTTTCAAGTATTTGCGAAATACTAGGGATTATGTTCTAAGTTACGGGGCAGACAATCTGACTCCTTTGGGTTATACGGATTCAGATTTCCAAGCTGATAAGGACCGGTGTAAGTCGTGATCAGGCTATGTGTTTCACTATTAAAGGAGGGGGAGTTTTAACATGGAAGAGTGATAAGCACGATGCTTTTCGGACTCTCCCATGGGTAACCAAATAGCGGCCTCAGAGGCAGCGGAAGTTTTGGTATGGCTCCGGTATTACCTCTGGGACTTAGATGTGATTCTTAGTTTACCAAAGGCTATGTAAATAGCGGTGCAGTGGCAAACTTTAAGAGATCAAGAGACCATAAGTGTAAGATAACACATATGGCAAGTACCACCTGATACGAGTCATCGTCAGAGGGACAATGCAGTAGTCACCAAGATAGCTTCAGAGCGGCAACCTAGATTGCTCATTCACATGGTACTTCTTGGAAGTACAGATCAAGCACGTGATGAGTATGGGAGTCGGGAGTTTGGAGGATAAGACTAGACCTTAGTATAAGTGGGAGATTGTTGGAGTAGTATACTTAATGTCTAGATTTGAGTATTCTGAACTCCTTGTACACTTTCATTTACCTATTAAATACGAACATTCATTTGCTTTTAATTATTGTTAATTAAATACATGCAAATTATAGTCCTGGATTAGATACGTTGTAGTTAGTATGGTGTGCGACGTCACACAGAAGATCATACTATCGGTTACTCGTATTTAATCGAACAGATGCTCACGACCTAGATGGACACGGACCAATCCATCGGTATAGTCGTTGTGTGAGAGAGAAAATAATTTGTCTTAATTATTTTATCACACTTGTACACTTGGTGTATTGAGCGGATCGATTGAGACTCATCAATTAGGTTTGCTCGGCGATAATTGATTTGAGACTCAGTGTATTTTATTCTTAATCCCCGATACAATTGCGGGTGTGTATATTTAGTATAAGTGACTTTGATTTACCAAAGGAATTGACCAGTTTAATTATTGGGTCAATTACCGGTTAAGTTGGGTCACTATATTTTATATATGGCATGCCGTGAATTCTTGACGGGACAGTGTATCCCGGAAGGGTTGATAATATCCCCGAGATGAGCTCATAAGGATTTATTATGTAAACCTCGCGAGTGGATTTAATTCCGCATAATAAATAAGGTTGAGTGGTACTAGTCTCGGATAAAAGAGATAAATAAATTTATTAAGCAATAAATAAATTTTATTCATGGATATTTATATCTTAAATACACGGAATAAATAATACTACCGGAGAAATATTATTTGGATATAATATGGTTTAATATTGGGAGTGCAATTAATTTATATAGTGGAAAATAAATTAATTAATATTGATAAGGATTAATGGACTTGGGCAGTGGGCTCAATTTAATCTTCAATATTGGAAGCCCAATATTCCACCTCCTTTAGATCCCCTACGTAGCCTATAAAAGCACTACATGGCCTTCATAATAGACAAGACAAGATAATCATACTTGATTAGTCTAGAGAGTTGAAGGAGATCCATAGGAGTTCGATAGATCGTCGCCCACCCGACGTTCGAACGGAGTGCAAGGAATACGTGGGAAGATTCAAAGGTCATCTTGAATTCGTTTCTCCGAACAACGAATCGAAAGGTAAAAATCTAAACGCCCTTGATTTATTTGGTTTTGGTTTATCGAGAATACCGTAGAACGCAAGATCCGAGGTACGAAACCGGGAAGGAGGACGAACGCGTGGTGGTGGCGAAGCCACCGTACCACGGCGATCGCCCACCTAGGGTTTCGGTGGGGAGGGGTCGAACCCCGGCTGGGAGCCGGGGACGCGATCGATCATCGCGATCGATCGCGAGCCGCGAGGGCTGGGCCCCGAAGCTGTCCGCTGGTCGGACCGACACCCAACCGCGGCGAGTCGCCGGACTCGCCGCAAGGGGCTGCTGGGCAGCCCCAGTCGATCGCCTTGAGCGATCTACCTCTCGATCGCGTGAGCCCCGCGTGCGGGGGCTCGGGCTGGGCGTGCGCGCGGCTTCGGCCGCGTCGTGCGTTCGGCTCGTGCTCCGGCTCGTACGTGGTGTTCGCGTGATCTCCGGCGGATGGTTTTGATCGGGTTATTGGTTTCCGCAAATTTAAATAGCCCGGGATATCGAATTCCAACATTTTTCACTATTTAAATAGTTTGATAACTATTTTAATTGTGAACTATTCTTTGTTTTCGTACGATTATTACATTATTTATGTATACTTTAAACTCAACAAATCATATATAACATTAACACCAAAGGCCGAATCGAATAAGTCTCAATGAGACATACATGTAACATTGTTGATTGGATCAAAATCTAAACATGTAACGAATCTTCTTTTATAAGGCATTCTAGAATCATTTGACTTGGAGTCATTTGATACATGTAAATGATGTTTGATGGACAAAGATAACAATGTCATCTTTCTTGGAGAAAGGAGAACATGTGAGTGATTAATTAGGGATGATCCATACTGATGTATGTGGAACCTATCAGTTCACAAGCACATGAAGGATATGTTTCGGAAAAGAGAAAACAAACTATATTAGATATAGTTCGACCATTCGATGAGAGGTCTAAATGAACTACTGGTCTCTTTTGGGAACACACAATTCTTAACTTCAACTTATACACTGAATAAGACGTTGTCAAAAGCTGTTGATAAGACACCATACTAGGTATGGAAAGGGAGGGTCCCTAAATTGTTTTCATCAAAATTTGAGGTTCTAAAAGCTTCTCTGACGAGATTTATCTCTATAGAGCTTGAACTCAAATGGGATAAAAGTTTCTTTATGGTATCCATAAGAAACACGAGGGTACAAATTCTACGATCTATCTGAGAACAATATTTTGTTGCTAGAGATAGTGATTTTCTTGAAAAGAGTAATCTTTCCTAGAAAGTCAGTGGGAGCTCAGTTGTCTTGAACGAGGTTCAAGTAGAACAAACTGATATGGATACTCAAGACTTGGTCGAGAGTACTCCTGTGGTTTTGGAAACCACACCTAACCCTCTAAGGTCCGAAAGGATTAGAACTCAACCTGACAGATACTTAGGTATTCTGGCAAACGAGAACTATGAAATTATGCTTTTAGAAAGCAATGAACATTCGACCTATACCCAAGCTATGACGAGTCCAGATTCCGAGAAATGGCAGGGTGCCATGAAATCCGAAATGGAATTGATGTCTGAAAATCAAGTTTGGAACTTGGTCGATTTGCTTAAAGGGGCTAGGCCCATTGGATGCAAATGGATTTACAAGATAAAAACAGACATGGATGGAAAACCTAGTGTTTTCAAAGCAAGGTTGGTGGCAAAAGGATTTAATCAAATTCACAAAGTGGATTATGATGAAAGCTTTTCACCAGGTTCTATGATCAAAGCCATTCGGATTCTCTTAGCCATTGCAGCTCATTATGATTATGAGATATGGCAAATGGATGTTAAAACCGCCTTCTTGAATGGGATTCTAGAAGAGGATGTGTTTATGACATAACCAGAGGGTTTTATCGATCCTAATCAGGCTGAGAGAGTATGCAAGCTTAATAGATCTTAATGGATTAAAGCAAGCATCTCGGAGTTGGAATCTTCAGTTCAATGAATCCATATCGGGATTTGGATTTCAGAGGAACTCGAAAGAGTCTTGTTTTACAAGAAGATCAGTGGGAGTTACGTTGTATTCATTGTGTTGTATGTCGATGACATACTCCTTATTGGAAACAATAATCCTATGCTTAATTCTGTTAAAGAATGGCTTGGAAGATGTTTTTTAATGAAGGATCTTGGAGAAGCACAGTACATATTGGGCATCAAGATCTGTCGGAACAAATCGAAAAGGATGTTTGAACTTAGTCAAGTGACCTATATTGATAAGGCGGTTGATAAGTTCAGAATGAAAGATGCCAAAAGGGGTCTCATTCCAATGAGTCATGGCACATCACTTAGCAAGATGCAAGGCCCTACGGTACTTGATGAGCAAAAGAGGATGTAAAACATTCCTTATGCTTCGGCAATAGGGTCTATAATGTACGCCATGATATGTACACGACTGGACGTATCGTATGCTTTGAGCATGACGATTCAGTTTCAAGGAAACCCAGGTGAGGCGCAGTAGACTGCGGCCAAGAATATTCTTATGTACCTTAGATGGACTAAAGAATATTTTGTTGTCTTTGGAAGACAAAAATAGTTGATATTAACAAGCTGTTTGAATGCTAACTTCAAAACAGACTAAGATAATTTCCGATTTTAATCTGGTTATATCTTTTGTCTGGTTAGAGGTGATATTTGCTGGAATAATTTCATGCAATGCAATATAGCTGATTAAACTACAGAAGCTGAGCACAGTATTGCATTGGATGCAGTAATGTTGGCAGTTAGGATTTGAAAGTTCTTGAATGAACTAGGTGGCGTAACTAGCTCAGCCCATCCGATAACTCTCTATTTATAGTAGAGTTATTGCGCAAGCCAATGAGTTAGGAAGCACCACAAGTCTAAAACTGCTGCTCAGGAAGTTCCACATTATATGGGAGATAGTTTTGTGGAGACATCGAGAAAATAAAGTTGCAACTTTTGGTAAGGTTGCAAACCCGTTTTCTAAACCTCTCCAGCAGTTTAAGCTTGAGGCTTTCACGACTGCAATAGAGATCAGACATCTTAGAGATGGGTTGTGATTTCTATTACTGTATTAGATACTTTTGGAGATTTGGTAAACATTCACTCATATGTATAATACATATTTCTTCATATACATATGATTTAATTTATATGAATTGTCCAAATGATTAAGTGATATCAATTGGGTTATGAGGTCGACTTACCGCATAATGAAGTCCCAATGGTTGAACTGATATACTTGAATCATATAGTTGTTCCTGGTTCGTATAATCGAGTACGGACAAACCGATAATACAATGAACTAGTTTGTAATGTGTACTATAGCGCCGCTTCATGGGCTAGTGATGTGGGACATCAAGTACAATTACATAGATATTAGCTGGGAGCTAATGATCGAACAGACCCGACTGGAATAGTATTTAAGATTTCGAGTCATAATACTATTTCATTGACTGTCGAGCAATTTCCTCTGACCTGAGTAGTCCAGAGTGATTCCATTGTGAAATGGTGTACTTTGATACAAGTAAACGCCTTTCGTAAAAGGAGGTTATAAAACTTGTTATTGGGTATATCAGGAAGCAAGTGGGAGAGCTTGGATTGACAAGATGGGCTTGTCCTCCATTTTATAATGGGATACATGTCTTACAGGCCACTTGGAGAGTCGAGACTGTGGAAAATACGTGGCCACGTCCAGATTCGTATCATAGTGATAAATCTGGTTTTACAGTCTGTCTCAAAGTCCAAGAAAGGTTTGAACCGATTGAGGATGACTCGAGTCTTGCCTCAAGTTCAAACTTAGACATAAACTGACAACAGGAAATTGGCAGCACACTGGCTCTGAAGGCCAAGTGGGAGATTGTTGGGATATGTCCTTCGATCCTACGTGTGCAATCGATAAAGTCATAAGGTCGTCTATGGATGTTAAATGATTATTCGATAATATTAATTGTTGGGAACAATATAATATTGATCGATAAAATCATACCTACAGGGTCACACACGAGCTCGATATTGATATACATTGCTTGATAAATATATTGATTTAGAATCAATATTTACGTGGATTTAATACACATGCATGGGATGCATGGCTTGCATGGATGCATGTCACATAGTGTGACATGGCATGCCACACAAGCAAGTGGGACCACATACAATGCATAGTGGCATGTGTATGTGGCATGACCTTTCACCTCCTTTGTAACCCCTTTTGCATGTTAATGGTGCATTATGATGCCCATTATGTTGTAGGTTACAAAGGGGAGTAATGTGGTGAATAATGAGGCCATTATATGGATGAAAATCAGATTTTCATCACATCACAACATTAGCCACGAAATTCCACTCAAATAGAGAGAAAAGAGGTGATATTGGAGATCAATTCTCAAGCAAGCAAGGTGTTCATTATCCGGGTTCGTGTGCAACACGTAGAGGCCGGGCCATTTGTGCGGCTTCAACATCCGGACGATCCAAAGGAGTGACGAGATCATTCACAAGGAGAGCTTCAAGTTGCTGATCCATTAAGGTGGTTCAATCGACTCAACACCACCTTAATCAACATCAACGAATCCATTCATTATCAAATGTAAGAATTCGTTGATATCTCTCTCTCTCTCTCTCTCTATATATATATATATATATATATATATATTGGATGAATATATATATATATATATAAATATGTGTGTCTATACATATTTGTGTGCACTAAGATCATGGCATAGTAGATCTATCGCTTTACACGCTTCCGCACACACGCTATATCGATCGGATCGGTATACCGATACCTTCATTGCTTCCTCAAGGGTCTAATTCAAAAGAGCTAATCAACGAAGCTTTGCTAAAGACTCCTCATCAACACACTAGCAACCCTCTTGGTCATCCTCATTGACCATTAGGAGAAAAGATACATATGCCAGAGCTTCCTCCGGAGAATCAGAATATTCCGATTCAACCAAACATGGCCAATCCGGAGAGGACGGTTAATCCTCAAATGGCAAATGCTCAACCGATGATGAATCAAAACATGATGAACCCTAAAATGATGGCCAACTATCAAATGATGAATCAACAACAACCTATGATGAATCCAAATATGCCGTATCAACAAAACTACGGGTATCCATTTCAGCAACCCGGAGTTCAAGTGAACCCAAATCAAAACATGCAAGGTCAATTCCAACAACAATGGCCGAACTGTTGGAATTCGATATCCCGGGTTATCAAAATTGCGGAACCGATAACCCGAACGAACCCTTCGCCGGAGATCATACGAACGCCGACTCATCCGCCGGAGTCCGGGCTTTGGAGACCATGCATCCGAAGACGCACAGCCCGCCCCCACCCGAACCCCCGCGAGCCGGGGTTCATACGATCGAGATGATCGATTGCACGCCGGCGATCGATCGGGGTGGGGCTGTTTGACAGCCCCCCCGCGGCGGGTCCGGCGACCCGCCACCACCAGGAGGCCCCCGCCTTCACGGCGGGGTAGGGCACGGCACCAGCCCGTGCCCAGCGATCGACCCTCGTGGTCGATCGCACACCCTCGGTCGAACCGAGGGTTTGGCCCCCATCGCCCCACGCCGAAACCCTAGCGGGCGCACGCCGCGGTCCGGTGGCTTCGCCACCACCGCGCGTTCGTCCGTCTATTCCGGGCTTCGATCCTCGGATCTTTGTTCTACGGTATTCTCGATAAAATCAAATCGAACAATAATCAAGTTAGTTGAGAATTGTACCTACGATTCGTTGTTCGGAGAAACGAAATCGACGACCTCATGATCTTCCCGCGTATTCCTTGCACTCCGTTCGAACGTCGGGTGCGCGACGAGCTATCGAACTCTATGGATCCTCCTCACTCTTTATGATTTGCGTATCTTATGTTTTTCTCTCTTATGAAAAAGTGAAGACCATGTAGTGCTTTTATAGGCTACGAGGGGGATCAAAAGGAGATTAAATATTGGGCTTCTAATATTGAAAATTAAATTGGGTCCAACCCAAATCCATTAATTCTTATCAATATTAATTTTATTTATTTTCCACTATATAAATAAAATTGCACTCCCAATATTTATCCATATTATATCAAATAATATTTCTCCAACTTAGTATTATTTATTCCGTGTATTTAAGATTTAAATATCCATAAATAAAATTTATTTATTGCTTAATAAATTTATTCATCTCTTATATCCGAGAATAGTACCACTCAACCTTATTTATTATGCGGAACAAATCCACTCGCGAGGTTTACATAATAAATCCTTATGAGCTCATCTCGGGGATATTATCAACCCTTCCGGGATACACTGTCCCTTCAAGAATTCACGGCATGCCATATATAAAATATAGTGACCCAACTTAACCGGTAATTAACCCAATAATTAAATCGGTTAATTCCTTTGGTAAATCAAAGTCACTTATATTAAATATACACACCCGCAATTGTTTCAGGGATTAAGAATAAAATACTCCGAGACTTAAATCAATTATCACAGAGCAATCCTAATTGATAAGTCTCAAGCGATCCGCTCAATACACCAAGTGTACAAGTGTGATAAAATAATTAAGATAAATTATTTTCTCTCTCACACAACGACTATACCGATGGATTGGTCCGTGTCCATCTAGGTCGTGAGCAACTGTTCGATTAAATACGAGTAACCGATAGTATGATCTTCTGTGTGCCCATGCAACACCATACTAACTACAACGTATAAAATCCAGGACTATAATTTGCATGTATTTAATTAACAATAATTAAAAGCAAATGAATGTCTGTAATTAATAGGTCAATGAAAGTGCATACAGAGTTCAGAATACTCAAATCTAGACATTAAGTATACTACTCCATCACGAACATGATGCCGTATGGTGGATATGGGATGCAACTGAATCAATGGAATCAATTTGGAAATCCAACGGTACGTCGAGTTCAACAAGGTGACATCACAAGGCCTATTATTGGAGCGACTCCGACATGTGTTGATTTACCGGAAGTAGTGAAGAACTACAAGGTGAATCCGATGGATTTCAATCAACTACCGGAGTACCATGGGAATAACAATGAGGATGTGTTGAGTTTCATCCGAGACTTCTACAACACTATTCATACTTTTCCATTAAATGGACTTCAAGAAGATGAGTTGAGATGTCGGTTCTTTCCAATGACTTTGAAGGATAAGGCAAAATCGTGGTGAATAGCACTTCCACCAAATTCACTTCAATCTTGGAATGATATATATGATGAGTTCATGAGTCAATTCTTCCCTCATCATAAGACGACGGAATTTTGGAATCAAATTTGTGGTTTTACAAGTCGTCCAGGAGAATTTTTCCATGAGATTTGGGATCGTTTTCAAGATTTGCTTCTTAAATGTCCTCACCATACTTTTACTCAGGTTTTACTTAACCAAATTTTTTATGACTCTTTGACAGATTCCTTACAAGAGATCCGGTGTGGGAGCAAGCTTACACCGAGTATGGAGCACAAGGAAATCAAGATCCCGGGTGGACAAACTCGGGAATGGATTGGAATGATCAACAATATGAAGTGCCTCAAGTCGGTAACTATTATTCGGATTCGGGACGGATGCATCCCGACGACCTCCAAGCTATAATGAATGCGAATGCATCGGCATTTGAGGCGATAAATGCGAGGATAGATCGAATGGCTCTTGACGACGCTACATGGACTAATAGGATGGCGGTCGAGAGGAGCTACAATGAGCAAGTTACCCGCCGGATTGTGAATGAAGCGATGGAGAACATGCGACGAGAGCAACGACAACGACAACTCTACGAGGCCTATGCTAGAGGAGAAGGCCAATTTCCACCCGACATGTGAGAGAGGTCGTGCTATGCACGACCTAGGTACGTTTTCTTTTCTTTTCTTTTATGTCTTTGTATATATGTGTAGTGCTTAATTGTTTTATCTTGGTTAGTAGTTGGTTTAGTTTGTGTGTTTCTTGAAAATTACTCACTTATGCTCAAAGATTTGATTTGTCCCGAATGTGGTAGTGTTTGCATGTGGATATAGTTAAGTTGTTGCTTGAACCCGACCGGGAGCTTGACTTTCGTGTGTAAAACGTATTGATTGAATCTTGAGTTTGTGAAATTATCTTAAGGTTTTGATTATTATTATCCAAGTGCTTTTCTTACTTGTTATCCAAGGGGTCTCCCCATATGAATGAAATAAAAATCCATAACAATTCTATTTTCCTCTCATATTGTCTCTCTTTCTACTATATTATTCTCTCTAATTTCTTTGAGTTTATAACAAATACCACATACTTTTGTACAATATTTTTACATTGTATCAGCTATATAACTTCTTTACATTGACAATGCCAAAATGCCCAAAATAATACATCCATAATGCATTATATCAAAGGTCATGTGATCATCTAAAATTATACTTACTCTCTCTAGTTGATCATCTGAGGAAATTTTAAAGCCTGAGAAACTAATATAATTAGCTAGAAGCACCTCCAATATAATTTATGAGATGAGGTTGATGTCCTTTCAATAAATCCACACGGGTTGCGAAGGGCACTTGAATCCAATGACCGTAGAAACTCTTTTTTTTTTTTTTGGATACATACCTTGGAAATAGAAGTTTACAAAAAAAATACTAAATCGATATATTACCTATGATTTGCCTCTTTTTTGGAAAATAAACCACAATAAAAGTTCAAATATTATATAAACCACCCTCAAATTTAAACCTAAGTATCAAAAACTTAGTATATATCATCACATGAAGCATGGATGAAGGTATACTTGCATCATAAATCATACATCATTTATCAAACATCTGGTTATAAGAACCATTTTTCATTGGATACCAAAATTTAGACCACCATTTATTATTGGATAATAAAAAAAATTGTGTTAAACATGCAAAAACTATGAATTATCAATCCCAAAACAAATTAAGAAAAAAACTAAAAATCAAAATAAAAAATTAGAACAATTTATTGTTCAACTGAAAAAATTAAGAAAGCATTACAAAACAAAAACAAATAAGTGCTTAGGTTCAAATCATTAATAAAAAATAAAATTTTAACTAAAAAAATATAACAAAAATATAATATTTAACTTGGAGAAAAAACTACATGAACATATACAATCAATTACTTTTCATCATGAAAAAGAAAAAAAAAAATTATTTAAAAAATTTAAATTATTTAATCTGAGAATCAACCAAATCAATTTACATAAATGTTGTAACACTGTTGTACACTTTAGAAATCAATTTCCTACACACTCGAACACAAAAATAAGAGAAGTATATATACAAAGAATATGACACAACATTATGTTACAATCTAAAATTATAACATCAACCCGTAAAATGGATTCCACCGGCTCGTAAAAACATAAACTATGCTCCCGTCGTTGTAATAGTCGGCAATATCAATCCTTGTAATCGTCGGCAATATTCTAGTGAAGGCTCTCGTCGTTCCTCCCGTGGTTTTTACCGATTTGGGTTTCCACGAAAATTCCTTGTCTTCTTTACTTGTCTCTTTCTCTTTTATTGTTGAGTTATTTTCGGGGTTCCGCATTATTATTCGTACTATACATCGTCGATCTGCAACAAGTAGTATCTAGTGGCACCGGTCTTGATCGTGTGGCGTTCAGAGCTTTGTCCCGTAACAAGTGGTATCAGAGCCAGGTTACGATCCTAAAAGCTAACAAGTGGTATCAGAGCCAGGCAACGATCCCGTGACCTTTCTGTTGGGATATGTCCTTCGATCCTACGTGTGCAATCGATAAAGTCATAAGGTCGTCTATGGATGTTAAATGATTATTCGATAATATTAATTGTTGGGAACAATATAATATTGATCAATAAATCATACCTACAGGGTCACACACGAGTCGGAATTACGTTGCTTGTTATATTGATTTAGAATCAATACGTATGGATTTTCACATGCATGTGATGCATGGCATGCATGAGATGCATGGCTTTAATGGATGCATGTCACATGGTGTGACATGGCATGCCACACAAGCAAGGGGACCACATCTAATGCAATTTGGCATGATGATGTGGAAATGACCCTTCACCTCCCCATTATCCACCATTACTTGTGCATTATGATGCACATTATGGTGGGGGTTACATGGGAGGTTAATGGTGATCAATATAGTGATGAAAACATGTGTTTTCATATCACTTTTGATCAGCCACGAAAATGATACACAAAATAGAGAGAGAAGAGAGTTCTTGGAGAACCATTTTCAAACAAGCAAGCAAGTTCATTTTCCGGGTTCGTGTGCAACACGTAGAGGCCGGGCCATTTGTGCGGCTTCAACATCCGGGCGATCTAGACAAGAAGAGTGACGAGGTCATTCTCAAGACTGATCCATGAAGGTGGTTCAATCGACTCAACACCACCTTCATCAACATCAACGAGGCACGCTACACCGGTTGTAAGTGTTCTTGTTAATCTCTCTCTCTATATATATATTGGATGTATATATATATATATAAATATGTGTCTATACATATATATGTGTGCACTAAGATCATGGCATAGTAGATCTATTGCTTTACACGCTTCCGCACACACGGTATATCGATTGGATCGATATACCGGTACCTTCAATTGGTATCAGAGCCTAGGGTTCGTGCACACTTTTGTGTTGGACACGAAGGTTAAATCAACATAATTGGATTATATGTTTAATTGTGATTATGTGATTAGATGTAAGGCCGGCCACCGTTAGTGGTCGGGTGAATGAAATTGTCGTTTTTTTTACGTACGATTGGCCATAGTTTTGGAGGGCTGCGTCCCTTGGAATCATTTGTAATAGATAGGTTTTCTATTTCAATTTGTATTGTTCAAACTTGTAAGCGATGGACTTGATCCATGGTTCGATGGAGGATCTCGGCTCTCCGGCGAAAACGAGAAGAAACGAAGCCAAACGAAGCCAAACGAAGCAAAACGAAGCAAATCGGGCTGCTGGAGCCAAACGGCGGTCGCCGTTTGAGCTCCGGCGGGCGCCGTTTTGGAAACGGCGACCGCCGAAAGGCCTTTTTTGGGGCAGATGGGTTTTTGCCTTTTCGGCGGGCGCCGTTTTGGAAACGGCGACCGCCGGTGGTGTTCAGCGACCGCTGTTTGTAAAACGGCGGGCGCTGTTCGTGGTTTTTGAGGTAATGACTTGTTTTGACCAAAATCGGAGGGCACGGAACTAAAACGGAGGGCGAGGACCAGTCCAGAAGATGTTCAAGGCTTTTGTTAATACTTTAATTCTTTTCGTTTGAGAGTTGTGAGGTTCTAGGGGCCTTTCGATTTCGTATTTATATTGCTTTGCTAGTTATAGGATGTTTTATGTTATAAATGTTCAACTTACATATAAACACCTATGCATGCAAGTTCCCAAAATAATGAGTATAATGTCTTGTCCAAAAACATCACACTCATGAAGCCCTCGATCATAAGTTGGTAGGTCCGCCTCAGCGGGGTACTACTTGTTATCTTGGGATAAGTGGGAGTAAGGGTTAGACCCTTACACGTGAGTTTGGTTTTCTCATCGATAGATCCACTGCAGGCGTGGCTATCGAGACATGAGATGAGAATGGGACTCTCATCGACCGAGAGTGACATTAGATGTCATTGACATGGGATGTCTACCTATCTTAGACTTCTTAAGTCCGGACTCAGTCGGCTTAAGAATTTGCAAGATGAGGGTCTTGGGATTGTTTTGTTCAAGGGAACAAAGATATTAGATATCGATTGAACAAAATGAAATAAATAAGTAGCTTGTTAGACAACCTTATTTGTTTACCGCTTTGTGAATGTTTACATACTTTATTTATCCTTCTTTTGTAGTTTATCATGTTAATTTCAACTCGATTCAAGTTTGGTTCAATTCTTGATTATGAAAAATTGAACAACATAAAGTTTCTCGATTCACAACGTAATTTGAGGATGGTCCTCAAATACGAAGACAATGAAAATGTTTTAGATAACCACATCCTAAGATATCATTGAACAACTCAATAGCATGTTCGGGGAATATGCTAAGATTGAGCGGTTCGGTATGACCAGGGTCATCGCTTCAGCTAGGCTGGAAAAATGGAAATCTATGGAATCACATGTACAACAAATGATTGGATCTTTTGTTTCAAGTGACCGCCTAGATTTTTCCTATGATGATTATTTGGCAACCGATTTCATACTTCAATCTCATTATGGTTATAATGCCTTTAGGCTAAATTTTCTATATGAATGGTTTGAAGAAATCGCTTCGTGAGCTCCACGGGATGCTCAAGGCTGTTGAGCCGGCGATAGAAAAGGACCCTAAGAGGGAAATTCTTATGATATGGGATAGGGTAGTCAAAAGAGCATGGGCAAGAAGGCTACTAGGGTTCCTAGGGAATCTCAATGCGTCTACTGCAAAAGTGTTGGACACTACTTGCAAACATATAAAGTTCATATTTTATTCAATTTCAAAACAAATGCCTAATTTGTCTTTCATTTGATGGATTATAAGGTTATGATTATTTTCACCTCGGGGAGTGATTTAATCCAAAACACTTAAGTTCATCAATGACACAAATTAGAGACTTTCGAGCCATTGGATGGCGTGAATCGATTGTCTGGTTGGCTCCCTCATATTTTATGAGAGATAGGGCTTCAATTGCATGATAATATCGCTGGTTAGAAAATTTCGACTCTTCACTTACGATTTATCACGTTTTGACATTGAGATAATTTTGAATGAGAAATTTGAATGAGACTCAATTATTGGGAATAATTGAATTTGCCCAAAGTTCAAAGAAGATGTGAAGAACGGGGTTGCTTCATCTTCAAGTATTAATGATATAGACATTAAACTTCACAAATTCTACTTCTTGGGTATTGGATGCCAAATGTGGTTCTCACATTTGTATGTGGAGAAACTACATAGAAGTGTAAGTTTGGTGAGTAGAGATGTCGATCTACGGGCAAGAAATGGAGCGAAGGTCGCTGCATTAGCCGTATGATCATATGATGTTGTTTTGCCTTAGGGCCTTGTTTTAGTATTATAACTATGTAATTTCATACCTTCAATAAACAATGAATATTGGTTCAGTATTGGATACTGATGGATTAGTTTTTCACTATTAAATAGTTTGGTAACTATTTTAATTGTGAATTATTCTTTGTTTTGGTACGATTATTATATTGTTTATGTATACTTTAAACTTGACAAATCATATATATCATTAAGACCAAAGGCCAAATCGAATAAGTATCGATGAGACATAACTGAAACATTGTTGATTAGATCAAATCAAAATCTAAACATGTTACGAAGCTTCTTTTAGAAGGAATTTTATAATCATTTGACTTGGAGTCATTTGATACATGTGAATGATGTGTGATTGAAAAGATAACAATGTCATCTTTCTTGGAGAAAGGAGAACATGTGAGTAATTAGGGATGATCCATACTGATGTATGTGGAACCTATTAGTTCACAAGCACATGAAGGTTATGTTTCGGAAAAGAGAAAACAAACTATATAAGATATAGTTAGACCATTCGATGAGAGGTCTAAATGAACTACTGGTCTCTTTTGGGAACACACAATTCTAGACTTCAACTTATACACTGAATAGGAAGCTGTCAAAAGCTGTTGATAAGACACCATACTAGGTATGGAAAGGGAGGGTCCCTAAATTGTTTTCATCAAAATTTGAGGTTCTATAAGCTTCTCTGACGAGATTTATCTCTATAGAGCTTGAACTCAAATGGGATAAAAGTTTCTTTATGGTATCCATAAGAAACTCGAGGGTACAACTTCTACGATCTATCTGAGAATAATATTTTGTTGCTCGAGATAGTGAGTTTCTTGAAAAGAGTTATCTTTCCTAGAAATTCAGTGGGAGATCGGTTGTCTTGAACGAGGTTCAAGTGAAACAACCAATGATGAATACTCAAGACTGGGTTGAGAGTATTCTTATGGTTTTGGAAGCCATACCAGCCCTCGTAGGTCCGAAAGGCATAAATCTATCTCTATTATTCAAATACTTAGATATTGTGACCAATGAGAGATATGAATTCATGCTTTTGGAAAGCGGTGAACCTTCGACCTAATTCCGAGCTATGACGAGTCCAGCTACTAAAAATTGGCATGGTGCCATGAAATCTGAGATGATATCAATATCTGATAATCAAGTTTGGAACTTGATATATTTGCATCACGGGGTTAAACCCAATGAATGCTAATAGATCTTTAAGATCTATACAGACAGATGGAAAACCTAGGGTTTTCAAAGCAAGGTTGATGGTAAAAGTTTTATTCACGAGGTGGATTATGGAAAAACTTTCACCAATTGCTTTGATTAAATCATTCAGATTATCTTAGCCATTACTACTCATCTTGATAATGAGTTATGGTAATATTGGATGTTAAAACTAACTTCTTGAATTGGATTCTAGAAGAGAATGTGTTTTGACACAACCAAAGAGTTTTATCGATCGTAATAAGGCTAAGAAATTATGCAAGCATATCGGAGTAGCAATCTTCAGTTCAATGAATCCATACTGGGATTTGGATTTCAGAGGAACTCGGAAGAGTCTTGTTTTACAAGAAGATCAGTGGGAGTTACGTTGTATTAATTGTGTTGTATGTCGGTGACATACTCCTTATTAGAAACAATTTTCCTATGCTTAATTCTGTTAAAGAATGGCTTGGAAGATGTTTTTAATGAAGGATCTTGGAGAAGCACAGTCATATTGGGCATCAAGATCTGTCGGAACAGATCGAAAAGGATGTTTGGACTTAGTAAAGCGACCTATTTTGAAAAGGTGCTTGATAAGTTCAGAATGAAAGACGCCAAAAAGGGTCTCATTCCAATTACTCATGGCACATCTCTTAGCAAGATTCAAGGCCATACGGGACTTGATGAGCAAAAGAGGATGGAAAACATTCCTTATGCTTCGGCAATAGGGTCTATAATGTACGCCATGATATGTGATGGAGTTGTATTCTAAATGTCTAGTTTAGTGCAAATACGGAACTCCTTATCTATACCTTAATTCGAGATATAATTCAAGCATGATTGCATTTAATGCAATAGTCCTTGATGTATACGTTGTAGACAGTATGGCGTGAGGAGACACGCGGAAGATCATACTGTCGGTTACTCGTATACTATCGAATAGTAGCTCACGACTTAGGTGGACAGGGACAATCCATCGGTACGTCGTAGTGTGACTGGTAGATAGTCGGTCTTGACTATCATGTTACACTCGTACACTTGGTGTATTGAGCAGGACCACGGGAGGGCGTTCGATCAATCTTAGGATTGAAGGAAGCTTCAAGATCTTGGACACATGCGGACCTATGAGAAAATCCATTTCATGGATTCATTCAAGGCATGTTTAGGTCCTGAGTGTAATAAAGAAGTGACAGAAAAGATGTGGTGTTTTCTCATTCTTTATGTAGACGACATCCTTCTAAATTGGCAACAATATGAAAGATGTTATCGGACATAAAGGGATGGTTGTCCGAGTAATTCAATGTAAGAAACTTAGGAGAAGTCGGGAATGTTCTTGGGATCAAAGTAATAAATGATCGCCAGAAAAGAACATAGAACTTATCTCGAGCCTCATACATAAATACAATTCTTACTCGTTGCAGCATACAGAATTCCAAGAAAGGTCTTCACCTTTTAAATGTGGAATTCGTCTATCTAAAGTTTTGTGTCCGACACAATAAAGGAGATAGATGAAGAGTAAGCAGTTCCCTGCACCTTAATGGTGGGAAGCTTAATGTATGTAATGCTATGCACGAGACTGATATCTACTATGCCGTGGGCATGGTGGTGAGATATCATAGTAATCCTGGAAAGGATCACTCGACTGATGTAAAGAACATGTTTAGGTTCCTGCAGAGGACCAGGAATTATGTTCTGAGTTACAAAGCAGTCAAGTTGTTTCTTTTGGATTACATAGAATTGGATTTCCAAATCAAACAGGGACAGTCGAAAGTCGAAGTCAGGCTATGTGTTCTCACTGTGAAGTGGAGCAGTCACATGGAAGAATGTAAAGCAGCGATGCATTACGGACTCTACCATGGAAACTGAAAGGATAACGGCCTCTGAGGCAGTTAAAAGGTCAGTTTGGCTCCAGAACTTCCTAAGGGACTTAGATGTGGTTTCTTGTTTACCCAAAGCTATTTTGAATAGCGGTATTGGCAAACTTGAAATGCCACGAGTCCACAGTGGGAGATAACACGTAGAGCGCAAGTACCACCTGATTCGAGAGATCGTCTAGTAAGACGATGCAGTTGTCACCTAGATAGCATCGAGAGGATTGCCTGGTAAACCCGTTCACAGAGGCACTTCCAGCGAAAGCGTTGGGTAGGCGTGATGAGGTTATGGGAATCTGATGTTTGGGAGAGGGCGACTAGACTTTTAGTATAAGTGGGAGATTGATGGAGTTGTATTCTAAATGTCTAGTTTAGTGCAAATACGGAACTCCTTATCTATACCTTAATTCGAGATATAATTCAAGCATGATTGCATTTAATGCAATAGTCCTTGATGTATACGTTGTAGACAGTATGGCGTGAGGAGACACGCGGAAGATCATACTGTCGGTTACTCGTATACTATCGAATAGTAGCTCACGACTTAGGTGGACAGGGACAATCCATCGGTACGTCGTAGTGTGACTGGTAGATAGTCGGTCTTGACTATCATGTTACACTCGTACACTTGGTGTATTGAGCAGGACCACGGGAGGGCGTTCGATTTATACTAATCGATGTAATCGAACTAGACCTCAGATATTGCGGATATGCGAATTCCTAATCCCTATATAATTATAGGTGCGTGTGTCCAATCCTCGGTTCTTTAATCTACCAATGAGTGAGACTAATTGATTAGTCGAGATTCTCGGTAAATTGGGAATCGGAATTGTACACACGGCATGCTATAGATTATAGACAGGAAACCGTGTCCCATTTATTGGGTTGATGATGTCCCCGAGATGAGCTCATAAAGTTTATCATGTAAACCCTGCAGGTGGATTCGTTCCACATGATAATAAGGATGAGTGGTACTAGTCTCGGATAATAAGAAACGAATTAATTTAATTATTAGTAATTGAAATTAATTCGTGGACATTCGATATCTTAAACACGGGGAAAGTCGTATATGTAATTTCGGCGGAAATATTATTGGTAAAATAATATAGATTAATTAATTGGGAATTCAATTATAATTTTATAGTGGAATTAATTATAATTAAAATTGGATTTAATTAAAGGTTTTCTTTTAAGGACACCGGTTTAATTAAATTACAATTTAGCCTAATTAATTAATTGTCCTAAGGTCCCTAGTGTGGCCTATATATACCCCTCAATCTCTCTTCTCTTAACCTACAAAACGCCGCTATAATTAATTCTGTGGAGAAATTATTTTGCTAGCGCAATTATTTTCTTCTCTGCTCAATTAATTTAGATTAGCGCAGTGTTTTTATTTATGTAGAAATTAATTTGCTAGCGCAAATATATTTCAATTATTTCTGTAGAAATTAATTTGCTAGCGCAAATATATTTCTGGAGACAGAATAATTATTTCTTTTGAAATTAATTTGCTAGCGCAAATATATTTCTGGAGACAGAATAATTAAAACGTGAGAAAGAGGGTTTGAGAGAGAAGAAGAAGAGAAGACTCCGGTGGATCGTTGCCCACACAACGTCCGGCGTCGAGGGCTAGGATACACACTAGAAGATCTCAGGGTGTTCGCCTATTCGGCTTCTCCGAATCACGCTTCAAAGGTATAAGAAATCGAAACCCTATTTCCGCTTTTATTCGATTTCTTTCTCGTTGAAAATACATCGGATGTAAGATCGGGTTCCGGATCTCGTGGATCGTACTCCTCGACTACTGGGGGTTCTAGGACCTCCGGTTCGGTAGTCGGAAGAGGAAAAACGGCCCGGAAACGAGCCCGGAACAGCAGGTCGCGCTGCTGTTCGCGCTGCTGAAGGACAAACGGCGACCGCCGTTTCCTAAACGGCGACCGCCGTTTCGCTGTTTTTCAGGCAGCCCGCTCCGGCTCGCGCGGTTGTCCTTCGGGGCAATGGCTGGGCGTGAATCGGGGCACGGGCTGGGCACGCGAACGGAGTAACGGACCTGGAGGTCGACTGGGATCGTTCGGATGTTCGAGTGATCGAACGAACGCATCCCGGGTAGTCGATTTCCATCAATTGGTATCAGAGCCGGTTTTGTCGATTCGTTGTATTTTTGCGAGATTTGTTTTGCAGGTTCGAACCCGGTTATTATGGCCAACGTTGTGATTGTATGTTGTGCTTTAATTTGTGGTTTTGATTAAACTCTCGGGCTTGTCGAGATTGTTTTTGTTTTGGAAAAACGATGCTTGTTTGTAATAGATAAAAACGACGGGTTGAGTCGTTAAGTTTATTTATTTTTCGTTGTATCCGGGACATGTATAGGGTCGATCACCTTGTATAGGATCGATGCCGGATTTAGTAAGTTTATTCTTGTAATTTTTCTTACTAATTTTGGTGGATCGAGACGAGATCAAAACCCGGAGAAACGAGGATCGAGGAGAGCGAACCGGCAACGGGCAGCCATCGAACACACCCCGTGTTCGCGACGGGCAGCAGCGGGTCTGGGGTTCGTTCGACCCCACGGACGACTCAACGAGGCTCGAGACGAGGCTCCAGTGGGAGGAGTTCGTCTCTTGACCCTCGAGCGAGTCGGTGGTGGACCGAGATCGAGACGAGCAACGAGATGAAGTTCCAAGAGACGTGCGTTGGAAAATATTTAAGGCCATAATAATCGGGGCCACGTTAATTGCTTTTTATGTGATTTACGTGTTTATTATTATGCTTAAATTATTTATGCATGTTATCCCTTATCGTAAAATACTAAGTGGGAGAGGGATTGGAAACAATCCCGCGGTCTCCATTCTCTGTTTTGAATGTGATGTGTATTGACTTACGAGTTGGCTTTAGTGTCATCCTCCCTATCGGATAAAGTCGATACACGGATATCACTGGATCAAAATTCGAATTTAAAATCCACTTATAAAATTGAACGATTATATTTCTCAAAAGCAATGCCTAATCTGTCATTCAAAGACTAATTTCAACTCGACTCATTCTCACCCCGGGGAGTGGAATGGAGCCAAAGCGCTTGGTTATGTCGATGACACAGATTAGAGACTTTCGAGTCATTCGATGACTAGATCGATTGTCTGATTGGCTCCCTCACTTTGTGAGAGATAGGGCTCAATTGCATGATTGATCGCTGGTTAGAAACTTCGAGTTTCACTTACGAGATATCAAGCTTTGATTAATAAAATTGTGAAATTTAATAAATGTAAGAGTCAATTAACAAAGTTGTTTGTTTTAGTAAACGTCCACACTATCGTGGCTTGCTAAATGGAAACGGTACTTTGGGTTAATTAAGATTCTATGAAATTTAAATAAGTGAGATTCAATTAATAAAGTTGTTTGTTTTAGTAAACGTCCACAAGAACGTGGCTTGCTAAATGGAAACGGAACTTTGGGATTAATTGAGGCTCGACAGTTATAGAAAGTCGTGGAGGACCGCATGTCAACGTAAACGTCCACAAGAACGTGGCTTGCGGTGGACATGTAGTTCCCGAGCGGTGGACTTAGTACTGAGAAATGGTATACACTTAGGTACGCTTTATAGTATCCTCCCCATCGGAGTCACTGCTATGATGATGTACGACCGAAGTGAAATCCAATCATAAAATCATTTGGACTGGTAAACGTCCACAAGAACGTGGCTTGCTATGTCTGATGGGATTTTGGAAATGATTGGTAGTTTAATGATATCACTTGAGGGAAATGATATCGAATTAAACTCATTGTTTGTTTTATATGGTATTATTCCCATTAAAAGTCAACAAACTCACTGAACCTGATTTTATAGATTTGAAAAGAAACTTGGACATTGTCCTAACTGCAGAGGAGTACAAATATGTACTCCAAGTCAATTGACCTGCTGAACCAAATGATGCTTCCACTACTGAGGAAAGGAAGCTCATTGGAAATGGATCAAGGCTATGAGATGACGCGGAGCAACATTATGACTTTCATGTCAAATGTGCTGCGACATCAGGATCATGCCATGACTATTACCTATGATATGATGCTTAAGCTCAGGAAGTTTTTGGTTATCAGGACAGGACAGCCAGACAAAGTGAAATGAGGCAACTCATGACGGCCATCATGTCGGAAAGAACGCCCGTGAGGGATCACGTTCTTAGAATGATGGGCTATCTTAATGAGATAGAGATTCTAGGAACAATTATCAATGGGGTAACCCAGGTTGATTTTGTGCTCCAGTCTCTGCCGAGAAGTTTTGAGCAGTTCCGCCTAAAATATAACATGGATAAGAGGTCTTATTCAATGGCGGAGCTCCTGGTTGAACTTCAAGCGGCTGAGGGAATCTTTAATGGCTCTCAAAACACTTGTGGCTGAGAAATTGGCTCTTCCTAGGCCTTCGGGCGGCAAAAGGAAGAAGAAGAAAATACGGAAACCCAGTGGGCCTAATATATCTGGACCACGGAATGGGAAAAGCAAGCCCAAGGGGTAAGTGCTTCCGTTGTAAGCAGTTTGGATACTGGGAGTTTGATTGTCCTCTCAAAGCAACTAGAAGTTAACTTCTCCTTAGTCACCGAAACATGTTTAGTGGTGTTATCTACCAGTACCTGGTGTGTGGATAAGGAAACCACTAATCATGTCTGCATTTAAATGCGGGGGTTCCAGGAAACCCGGAGACTTAGAAAGGAAGAAGTAGTAACCTACATGGGCAATAATGTTAAGGTAACAGCCGTTGCAGTGGGAGATGTTAAATGTTTTAACGGTAGGATTTTAGTTCTAATAAATTGTCTTTATGTGCCGGCATTTAGAAAGAAATTTCATTTCGGATTTCTAAGTTGGCTTAGAATAGATATTCCGTTTCTTTAGGAAATGGGGATATTATCTATTCTGGTATATTGATAGACAATTTAATACTAAATCCGTATTCTTCCACGATGCAACAGACCAGAGCTAATAACACAATGTCGAACCCCAATAAGAGTAAAGATCCTTCTAGGATAAATCAAATGTACTTATGGAATCTTAGGATAGATCATTTTAACTTGAGTACGATTCAAAGGGTGAAAGCTGATGGACCACTCAGCCAGGTTGAAGCAAAGGACCTTCCAACCTTCGAATCATACTTGGAAGTTTTAATGACCGAGCAACCCTTTACGGTTAAAGGGAAAAGATCCAAGAAAGTACTAGAGTTGATTCGCTCTGATATATGCAGACTTCTTTGAGGAGTAAGGCATACTTATCAGAAAATGGGATTAACTCCCAACAGACTACACCATTTATGCCTCGGCAAAATAATGTGTTGTAAAGAAGGAATAGGACTCTTATAGATATGGGAAAGTAGACATTCGGAGTTACCTAAATCGTTTTTGGGATATGGCTTGGAAACAGCGGCGTTTATCCTGAACTTGATTCCTTTGGAAACTTGTACTGATATTCGGCTGTTTATAGGATACCCTAAGAAAACGAATTGAGATATGTAATATAGTCCAAAGGACCAGATGTTCATTGATTGCATCAATGTTCGGTTCTTAGACATGGACTATATATATGCAAGATCACAAGCCAAGAGTAGAGTAATACTTAATGTGCTTAGAGGGACTGATCAAGACTTAGAACCAGCCTAACTGAGTAGTTCACTACTATAATCTTTAGTCACTAAAGATACACCGGAGCGTTGTCGTAGTGGGAGGGTTGTTAGACAACCCAACAGGTTCATGTTTATAGGTGAGTCTTCGGACTTGTTACCTGGAGAACATGAAGCCGAACCCTGGATCTATGACGAGACGCTGAAAGATCAAGATGCTCAGTCTTGGCAAAAGTCGATCAGGATTCTTTTGTCTTCACATGGAAGATGGAAGTCAAGACAGATTTCCTAAATCGAAGTCTTGACGGGGCCATCTGTGTGGGACAGCCAGAGAGATTCATCGAAAAGAGCCAAGAGCATTCGGTAAGCAAGCTTAATCAATCTTAGGATTGAAGGAAGCTTCAAGATCTTGGACACATGCGGACCTATGAGAAAATCCATTTCATGGATTCATTCAAGGCATGTTTAGGTCCTGAGTGTAATAAAGAAGTGACAGAAAAGATGTGGTGTTTTCTCATTCTTTATGTAGACGACATCCTTCTAAATTGGCAACAATATGAAAGATGTTATCGGACATAAAGGGATGGTTGTCCGAGTAATTCAATGTAAGAAACTTAGGAGAAGTCGGGAATGTTCTTGGGATCAAAGTAATAAATGATCGCCAGAAAAGAACATAGAACTTATCTCGAGCCTCATACATAAATACAATTCTTACTCGTTGCAGCATACAGAATTCCAAGAAAGGTCTTCACCTTTTAAATGTGGAATTCGTCTATCTAAAGTTTTGTGTCCGACACAATAAAGGAGATAGATGAAGAGTAAGCAGTTCCCTGCACCTTAATGGTGGGAAGCTTAATGTATGTAATGCTATGCACGAGACTGATATCTACTATGCCGTGGGCATGGTGGTGAGATATCATAGTAATCCTGGAAAGGATCACTCGACTGATGTAAAGAACATGTTTAGGTTCCTGCAGAGGACCAGGAATTATGTTCTGAGTTACAAAGCAGTCAAGTTGTTTCTTTTGGATTACATAGAATTGGATTTCCAAATCAAACAGGGACAGTCGAAAGTCGAAGTCAGGCTATGTGTTCTCACTGTGAAGTGGAGCAGTCACATGGAAGAATGTAAAGCAGCGATGCATTACGGACTCTACCATGGAAACTGAAAGGATAACGGCCTCTGAGGCAGTTAAAAGGTCAGTTTGGCTCCAGAACTTCCTAAGGGACTTAGATGTGGTTTCTTGTTTACCCAAAGCTATTTTGAATAGCGGTATTGGCAAACTTGAAATGCCACGAGTCCACAGTGGGAGATAACACGTAGAGCGCAAGTACCACCTGATTCGAGAGATCGTCTAGTAAGACGATGCAGTTGTCACCTAGATAGCATCGAGAGGATTGCCTGGTAAACCCGTTCACAGAGGCACTTCCAGCGAAAGCGTTGGGTAGGCGTGATGAGGTTATGGGAATCTGATGTTTGGGAGAGGGCGACTAGACTTTTAGTATAAGTGGGAGATTGATGGAGTTGTATTCTAAATGTCTAGTTTAGTGCAAATACGGAACTCCTTATCTATACCTTAATTCGAGATATAATTCAAGCATGATTGCATTTAATGCAATAGTCCTTGATGTATACGTTGTAGACAGTATGGCGTGAGGAGACACGCGGAAGATCATACTGTCGGTTACTCGTATACTATCGAATAGTAGCTCACGACTTAGGTGGACAGGGACAATCCATCGGTACGTCGTAGTGTGACTGGTAGATAGTCGGTCTTGACTATCATGTTACACTCGTACACTTGGTGTATTGAGCAGGACCACGGGAGGGCGTTCGATTTATACTAATCGATGTAATCGAACTAGACCTCAGATATTGCGGATATGCGAATTCCTAATCCCTATATAATTATAGGTGCGTGTGTCCAATCCTCGGTTCTTTAATCTACCAATGAGTGAGACTAATTGATTAGTCGAGATTCTCGGTAAATTGGGAATCGGAATTGTACACACGGCATGCTATAGATTATAGACAGGAAACCGTGTCCCATTTATTGGGTTGATGATGTCCCCGAGATGAGCTCATAAAGTTTATCATGTAAACCCTGCAGGTGGATTCGTTCCACATGATAATAAGGATGAGTGGTACTAGTCTCGGATAATAAGAAACGAATTAATTTAATTATTAGTAATTGAAATTAATTCGTGGACATTCGATATCTTAAACACGGGGAAAGTCGTATATGTAATTTCGGCGGAAATATTATTGGTAAAATAATATAGATTAATTAATTGGGAATTCAATTATAATTTTATAGTGGAATTAATTATAATTAAAATTGGATTTAATTAAAGGTTTTCTTTTAAGGACACCGGTTTAATTAAATTACAATTTAGCCTAATTAATTAATTGTCCTAAGGTCCCTAGTGTGGCCTATATATACCCCTCAATCTCTCTTCTCTTAACCTACAAAACGCCGCTATAATTAATTCTGTGGAGAAATTATTTTGCTAGCGCAATTATTTTCTTCTCTGCTCAATTAATTTAGATTAGCGCAGTGTTTTTATTTCTGTAGAAATTAATTTGCTAGCGCAAATATATTTCAATTATTTCTGTAGAAATTAATTTGCTAGCGCAAATATATTTCTGGAGACAGAATAATTATTTCTGTAGAAATTAATTTGCTAGCGCAAATATATTTCTGGAGACAGAATAATTAAAACGTGAGAAAGAGGGTTTGAGAGAGAAGAAGAAGAGAAGACTCCGGTGGATCGTTGCCCACACAACGTCCGGCGTCGAGGGCTAGGATACACACTAGAAGATCTCAGGGTGTTCGCCTATTCGGCTTCTCCGAATCACGCTTCAAAGGTATAAGAAATCGAAACCCTATTTCCGCTTTTATTCGATTTCTTTCTCGTTGAAAATACATCGGATGTAAGATCGGGTTCCGGATCTCGTGGATCGTACTCCTCGACTACTGGGGGTTCTAGGACCTCCGGTTCGGTAGTCGGAAGAGGAAAAACGGCCCGGAAACGAGCCCGGAACAGCAGGTCGCGCTGCTGTTCGCGCTGCTGAAGGACAAACGGCGACCGCCGTTTCCTAAACGGCGACCGCCGTTTCGCTGTTTTTCAGGCAGCCCGCTCCGGCTCGCGCGGTTGTCCTTCGGGGCAATGGCTGGGCGTGAATCGGGGCACGGGCTGGGCACGCGAACGGAGTAACGGACCTGGAGGTCGACTGGGATCGTTCGGATGTTCGAGTGATCGAACGAACGCATCCCGGGTAGTCGATTTCCATCAATTGGTATCAGAGCCGGTTTTGTCGATTCGTTGTATTTTTGCGAGATTTGTTTTGCAGGTTCGAACCCGGTTATTATGGCCAACGTTGTGATTGTATGTTGTGCTTTAATTTGTGGTTTTGATTAAACTCTCGGGCTTGTCGAGATTGTTTTTGTTTTGGAAAAACGATGCTTGTTTGTAATAGATAAAAACGACGGGTTGAGTCGTTAAGTTTATTTATTTTTCGTTGTATCCGGGACATGTATAGGGTCGATCACCTTGTATAGGATCGATGCCGGATTTAGTAAGTTTATTCTTGTAATTTTTCTTACTAATTTTGGTGGATCGAGACGAGATCAAAACCCGGAGAAACGAGGATCGAGGAGAGCGAACCGGCAACGGGCAGCCATCGAACACACCCCGTGTTCGCGACGGGCAGCAGCGGGTCTGGGGTTCGTTCGACCCCACGGACGACTCAACGAGGCTCGAGACGAGGCTCCAGTGGGAGGAGTTCGTCTCTTGACCCTCGAGCGAGTCGGTGGTGGACCGAGATCGAGACGAGCAACGAGATGAAGTTCCAAGAGACGTGCGTTGGAAAATATTTAAGGCCATAATAATCGGGGCCACGTTAATTGCTTTTTATGTGATTTACGTGTTTATTATTATGCTTAAATTATTTATGCATGTTATCCCTTATCGTAAAATACTAAGTGGGAGAGGGATTGGAAACAATCCCGCGGTCTCCATTCTCTGTTTTGAATGTGATGTGTATTGACTTACGAGTTGGCTTTAGTGTCATCCTCCCTATCGGATAAAGTCGATACACGGATATCACTGGATCAAAATTCGAATTTAAAATCCACTTATAAAATTGAACGATTATATTTCTCAAAAGCAATGCCTAATCTGTCATTCAAAGACTAATTTCAACTCGACTCATTCTCACCCCGGGGAGTGGAATGGAGCCAAAGCGCTTGGTTATGTCGATGACACAGATTAGAGACTTTCGAGTCATTCGATGACTAGATCGATTGTCTGATTGGCTCCCTCACTTTGTGAGAGATAGGGCTCAATTGCATGATTGATCGCTGGTTAGAAACTTCGAGTTTCACTTACGAGATATCAAGCTTTGATTAATAAAATTGTGAAATTTAATAAATGTAAGAGTCAATTAACAAAGTTGTTTGTTTTAGTAAACGTCCACACTATCGTGGCTTGCTAAATGGAAACGGTACTTTGGGTTACTTAAGATTCTATGAAATTTAAATAAGTGAGATTCAATTAATAAAGTTGTTTGTTTTAGTAAACGTCCACAAGAACGTGGCTTGCTAAATGGAAACGGAACTTTGGGATTAATTGAGGCTCGACAGTTATAGAAAGTCGTGGAGGACCGCATGTCAACGTAAACGTCCACAAGAACGTGGCTTGCGGTGGACATGTAGTTCCCGAGCGGTGGACTTAGTACTGAGAAATGGTATACACTTAGGTACGCTTTATAGTATCCTCCCCATCGGAGTCACTGCTATGATGACTTTAAAACAGACTAAGATAATTTCCGATTTTAATCTGGTTATATCTTTTGTCTGGTTAGAGGTGATATTTGCTGGAATAGTTCCATGCAATGCAATATAGCTTATTAAACTACAGAAGCTGAGCACAGTATTGCATTGGATGCAGTAATGTTGGCAGTTAAGATTTGAAAGTTCTTGAATGAACTAGGTGGCGTAACTAGCTCAGCCCATCCGATAGTTCTCTATTTATAGTAGAGTTATCGCGCAAGCCAATGAGCTAGGAAGCACCACAAGTCTAAAACTGGTGCTCAGGAAGTTCCACATTATCTGGGAGATAGTTTTGTGGAGACATCGAGATAATAAAGTCGCAACTTTTGATAAGGTTGCAAACCCGCTTTCTAAACCTCTCCAGCAGTTTAAGCTTGAGGCTTTCACGACTGCAATAGAGATCAGACATCTTAGAGATGGGTTGTGATTTCTATTACTGTATTAGATACTTTTGGAGAATTGGTAAACATTCACTCATATGTATAATACATAATTCTTCATATAAATATGGTTTAATTTATATGAATTGTCCAAATGAGTAAGTGATATCAATTGGGTTATGGGGTCGACTTACCGCATAATGAAGTCCCAATGGTTGAACTGATACACTTGAATCATATAGTTGTTCCTGGTTCGTATAATCGAGTACGGACAAACCGATAATACAATGAACTAGTTTGTAATGTGTACTATAGCGCCGCTTCATGGGCTAGTGATGTGGGACATCAAGTACAATTACATAGATATTAGCTGGGAGCTAATGATCGAACAGACCCGACTGGAATAGTATTTAAGATTTCGAGTCATAATACTATTTCATTGACTGTCGAGCAATTTCCTCTGACCTGAGTAGTCCAGAGTGATTCCATTGTGAAATGGTGTACTTTGATACAAGTAAACGCCTTTCGTAAAAGGAGGTTATAAAACTTGTTATTGGGTATATCAGGAAGCAAGTGGGAGAGCTTGGATTGACAAGATGGGATTGTCCTCCATTTTATAATGGGATACATGTCTTACCGGCCACTTGGAGAGTCGAGACTGTGGAAAAATACGTGGCCACGTCCAGATTCGTATCATAGTGATAAATCTGGTTTTACAGTCTGTCTCAAAGTCCAAGAAAGGTTTGAACCGATTGAGGATGACTCGAGTCTTGCCTCAAGTTCAAACTTAGACATAAAGTGACAACAGGAAGTTGGCAGCACACTGGCTCTGAAGGCCAAGTGGGAGATTGTTGGGATATGTCCTTCGATCCTACGTGTGCAATCGATAAAGTCATAAGGTCGTCTATGGATGTTAAATGAGTATTCGATAATATTAATTGTTGGGAACAATATAATATTGATCAATAAATCATACCTACAGGGTCACACACGAGTCGGAATTACGTTGCTTGTTATATTGATTTAGAATCAATACGTATGGATTTTCACATGCATGGGATGCATGGCATGCATGAGATGCATGGCTTTAATGGATGCATGTCACATGGTGTGACATGGCATGCCACACAAGCAAGGGGACCACATCTAATGCAATTTGGCATGATGATGTGGAAATGACCCTTCACCTCCCCATTATCCACCATTACTTGTGCATTATGATGCACATTATGGTGGGGGTTACATGGGAGGTTAATGGTGATCAATATAGTGATGAAAACATGTGTTTTCATATCACTTTTGATCAGCCACGAAAATGATACACAAAATAGAGAGAGAAGAGAGTTCTTGGAGAACCATTTTCAAACAAGCAAGCAAGTTCATTTTCCGGGTTCGTGTGCAACACGTGGAGGCCGGGCCATTTGTGCGGCTTCAACATCCGGGCGATCTAGACAAGAAGAGTGACGAGGTCATTCTCAAGACTGATCCATGAAGGTGGTTCAATCGACTCAACACCACCTTCATCAACATCAACGAGGCACGCTACACCGGTTGTAAGTGTTCTTGTTAATCTCTCTCTCTATATATATATTGGATGTATATATATATATATATATATATATATATATATATATATATATATATATATATATATATATATATATATATATATATATATATATATATATATATATATATATATATATATAAATATGTGTCTATACATATATATGTGTGCACTAAGATCATGGCATAGTAGATCTATTGCTTTACACGCTTCCGCACACACGGTATATCGATTGGATCGATATACCGGTACCTTCACTTTCTGAGCCAGACTACGATCCTACTACCTTCCGGAGCAAGGTTTCGATGGCGAGCGTGAGGTACGATCTACCGAATTTAAGTCTCAACACGAGGTTTCCTATTTGGCAATACAAGATGAGGTTAGTCCTCAGATCTCTTAAGCAAGAGATTGTTCTTCTTGGTCTTGACAACAAGCCGAAAGACATGAAACGTGACGAGTGGGTGGAGCTTGATCAAATGGCTATGGCGACCATAGGGCTCATGTTTCGGATTCTTTGACTGAGGAAACAACAGAGGCGAAGACCGCAAAGGAATTATGGGAGTTGTTCGAGTCAATGTGCGTTGAGAAAACAGTGTCTAGCAAGCATCACTTGAAGAGAAGTCTCTACTTCCTCAAGATGGCGGAGGGGTCGTCAATTAAATACCATGTAGCGAGATTCAAGGAGCGTGTAGCTGACCTTGGGAAATTTTGCGTGAAGATCGAAGATGATGATCTTGCGTTTTGGTTACTATGCTCGCTACCCCCCTCGATGTCGGCTTTTCGGGACACACTTCTCTATTCGTGAGATAGCTTCACGTTTAAAGACGTAGTTCGGCTCTCTCGTCAAGGGAAAACATACAAAGGATGGAGTCCAACAAGGATGGTGTGCCCGATGTGTGGGTTAAGTAATTAATGTCCAAAAGAAGTACCGTGATAAAGGGAGCGACTCGGGGAATTCGAAGTCGCGACACGGGAATAAGATGTGTTTCTATTGCAAGAAGAAGGGACACATAAAGTCGGAGTGCTACGCATTGAAGAACAAGGAGAGAAACAACATGATGGAGTTGTATACTTAATGTCTAGATTTAAGTAACATCTGAACTCCGTCTAAAGCATTTATCCTATTTAATAATAAACAATCATTTGCATTTATATGCAAACCATAGTCCTAGATTTTATATGTTGTAGTTAGTATGATGTGCGTCGTCACACGGAAGATCATACTATCGGTTACTCGTATATAATCGAACAGTTGCTCACGACCTAGATGGACAAGGACCAATCCATTGGTATAGTCGTTGTATGAGTGAGAAAATAATTGGTCTTGATTATTTTATCATACTTGTACACTTGGTGTATTGAGCGGATCTGCTTGAGATTTATCGATTAGGATTGCCGTTGATAATCGATTTAAATCTCTGAGTATTCTATTCTTAATCCCTGATATTATTGCGGGTGTGTGCATATAATATTAGTGACTTTGATTTTCCAAAGGAATTGACTGATTAGAATAACCGGTCAATTACCGGTAAAGTTAAGTCACTGTATTTTATGTATGACATGCTGTGAATTCTAGACGGGAAAGCATGTCCTCGAAAGGGTTGATAATGTCCCCGAGATGAGCTCATAAGGATTATCATGTAAACCTTGCAAGTGGATTTGATCCGCATGATAATAAAGTTGAGTGGTACTATTCTCGGAATTAAAAGAGATGAATAAATAATATTAGCAATAAATATAATTTATTCATGGACATTTATATCTTAAACATGCGGAATAAATAATACTACCGGAGAATATTATTTGATATAATATGGTATAATATTGGGAGTGCAATTATATTTATATAGTGGAGTTAATCATATAATTAATATTAATGGATTAATAGATTTGGGTTTGGGCTCAATTTAATCATTAATATTGGAAGCCCAATATTCCACCTCCTTAAGGTCCCCTACGTAGCCTATAAAAGCACTCCTATGGTCTTCTCTTCTTTCATAATTCTCAAGACACAATTCTAGAGAGAGAAAGTAGAGAGAGAAGGTGATCCATGGAAGCTTGATAGATCGTCGCCCACCCCGACGTTCAAGCTAGTGCAAGGAATACGTGGGAAGACTTCAAGGTCATCAAAAGTTCTTCGTTTTTCCAAACAACGAAAACGAGGTATAAATCGTAAAACCCTCTTTATGATTTTTATCGTTTTATTATCGTGAAAATACCGTAGAACAAGATTCGAGGTTCGGGATCCTCACCGGGGTCGAGCTGGGTGGTGGTGATCGAAGATCACCGGACCACCGCGGCTGGAGCGACCCAGCGGCGAAGGATCGCGCGTAACCCTTGACTGCCCAGGCACGCGGCCGCCTGGGGGGTCAAGCGGCCGCTTCGTGCGTGCTGGCAGCGAGCTACGAGTTTTCTCGTAGCGGACTCGCGAGCCATGCGAGTCACGCATGGGGTTGCTACAGGCAGAACCCTAGCGCGCGCCCGGTGGCGTGCGCTCGCCTCGATCGAACAGCGGCGACTCGGGCTGCTGCTAGGGTTCGATGGGGGCTGTTCCGCGAGGGTTCGGGCACGTTCAACGGGCTGCTACGAGCAGCCCTAGGCGGCTGCCGTGATCAGCCGCGAGCCCCACGCGGGGGCTCAACCGAACAGCCGCGGGCTATCCCCGCGGTTAGGGTTTTGGTTGAGTCCGGCCTTCATGGTGGTTCGTGGCGGGTTTCCGGCAACCGAGAGTCGATTGGAGTTGTTGTTCCGCAACTTTGACAACTCCAGATATTCGATCTCCAAAGGATTTCGGTCGGAATTAATTAGATAATTTATTTAATTAAATTTATTAATTCCGGGATATCGATTTCCAACAATTGGTATCAGAGCGATGGTTTTAGTTCACGGTATTTTTCGATAAATTGTTTTACCTTGCAGGGTTTCCGATTATTATGGCTAGATTTAATTTTGTTAATTAATGTCCATAATATTGCTCTTGATTATTAAACTCTCGGTGATGTCAATATTCGTTTTATGTGTGGTGAATGCTTGTTCTTATTTTTCCGGAGATTGTATGAGGTCGATTTCATGTAGAGAATCGATGCCGGATAGCATAGTAATAAATTTGTAATTTATTTTACGTTGGATCGAGGACGAAAAGACGACCGAAAAAGTGTGACGGAGGAGACGAAGAGAGGGAGGACTCAAAATCGGCCATCCCCATGGCGGATCGATCGAGCGCGTGGGGAGCACTCGACCGCACCCTCGGCCGTGCGATGTCACCAGCGGTGGTGGCGCGCCGGTTGGGTGGTGGCGGTGGTGGCGTGCTCCTCGGCCGAGCTCGGGGATAGACCGGAAATCCCCATTCCGTTTTAATCCTGTAAAGATCATATTCCTAATATAATTCGGTTTTCCTAATATAATTATTCCTATTTTATGGGAATTTTTATGGATTAGGAAAAGAATTATTTTTCCTAAGTTAGTTCGGTTTTCCTATTTTGAGTATTCCTATTTTTGGGAATTCTCATGGAATAGGAAAAGAATTAATTTGTAATTAATTTATTTTCCTTATTTAATTATTCCTTTATTGAATTTTTAATGAATTAGGAAAATAGTTAATTTGGAAAGTTTAGGAGTCCTAAATTAATTTTTCCTTATTTAATTATTCCTTAATGGAATTTTTAATGGATTAGGAAAGGAATTAATTTGGAAGAACTAGGAGTCCTAAATTATTTTAGTTCCTTATTTCATTATGGAAATCTTCTAGAATATTCCAAGTGGGTCTTGGATAGGATTCTAGAGATTTAATGGAATTAGAAAAGGAAAATAAAAATAATAAAAATATTAATAATATTTAATTTTATTTTTGATTTATTCGATTGACTTAATTTTCGAATTAAGTAACTTTTAGATTTATTAAAAAGAAATAGATTTAAATATTGTAATTAATATTCCCGTCACATGGAGCATTCAAGAACGAAGACTAAAGACTAGAAGATGCATACGGGGATGCGATAAAGCCATAATAGTCGGAAAATAATATTCTAGTATTATTTTGATTATGTGATAATAATATGTGCTTTATTTCATGTATGCATGCTTATGTGTATTTATTTATGCATTAGATATCGTATCCCTTTGTTATAAAAAGTTAAGTGAGAGAGGGATTGGAAACAATGCCATGGTCTCCATTGCTGTTCTCTTGGTAACTTTTATAAACTTTTGAAGTTTATATAGATAAGTTATTGGAGGAGAATTCTTGTAATTCCTCTTACGAGAAACATTGATTAAGTTTATCAAACAATGCCTAATTTGTCATTCCAAAACTGATTTCAAGTCGACTCATTCTCACCCCGGGGAGTGGAATGGAGCCAAAGCCACTTGGTCATGTCGAGGACAAAAATTAGAGACTTTCGTACCATTCTTTTGAAGGTGGATCGATTGTCTGCTCGGCTCCCTCATTCTATGAGAGATAGGGTCGTTCGCATGGTGAATCACTGGTAAGAAACTTCGAGTTTCACTTATGATTCTCCGCGTCTTGATTTACAAGATTAAATGAATCAAGTAATTGAGAGTCAATTATAAAAGTCTCTTGGTGTAGTAAACGTCCACACCACGTGGCTTGCTATACTAACATATTTTGGATTAATTGATGTAGACAGTTATAAGGAATTGTGAAGAATTGTGAAATCATCGTAAACGTCCACACCACGTGGCTTGCGGTGATGTAGCGGTTCCAAACGATTTACTTTAGTACTGAGTAATGGTTTACACTTAGATACGCATTATAGTATTCTTCCCCACGAAGTTACGCTATAAGTGATATATGACCAAAGCAAATCTAATTGCTAAATCATTTGGGTAAGTAAACGTCCACACCACGTGGCTTCCCATATCTGATGGGATTTTAGATGTGATTAGTGATTTAATGATATTAATTAAGGGAGATAATATCGGAGATTAAATCGATTGTTTGTATTATGTGCTTATAGGTTAGAAATGACTTTGCCCCACTATGTGATATACGATAAGGCATTTATACTCAATGACCTTTAGAATGTTGATTGGAATCGAAATCTGGACAATGTCCTAACTGCTGAAGAGTACAAGCATGTACTTCGTGTTCTTTGTCCTCCCGTGTCAAGAAATGGTTTTGAACCTATGAACGGGTAGATGGAAAAGAAGAAGCAAGATACGGAAACCCAGTGGTCCTAGTTTTGAACGACGAGAATGGGTAAGTATGTCGCAAGGCAAGTACTTCCGTTGCAAGCAGTCTGGGCACTGGAAGTCTGATTGTCCTCTCACAAAAACAAGGAGTGAACTTTTCCTTAGTCATTGATACATTTTCAGTGGTGATATCTACCAGCACCTGGTGTGTAGATACGGAGGCCACTGATAATGTTTTGCATTTCGATGCAAGGGTTTCAGGAAACCCGGAGACTTAGAAAGGAAAAGATCACCATCTACATGGGCAATGCTGCGAAGGTGGCGGCTGTTGCAGTGGGAGAGATTCATTTACTTTTGAAGTAATGAAGGGATTTTATACATTGTCTTTATGTGCTTGAATTTAGAAAGAATTTGATTTCAGTTTCTATTGAAATGGATATTCTATTTCTTCTGATCATTCGAAGATTTTAAGAAGAATAGATGGTAATATCTGTTCTGGCACATTGGTCGACGATTTGTAAATATTTAATCCTGATTCTACCACGATGCAACGAACCGAAACTAGTAACACATTATCTAACACCAATAAGAGAAAGGAACCTTCTAGGATGAATCAATTATACTTGTGGCATCTTAAGCTAGGTCATATTAATCCAAATGGGATTCAAAGGTTGAACAACTGATGGTTTAATCAGTGGTGTTGAAGGAGAGGACCTTCCTACCTATGAATCGATTTTGGATGGTAAATGACCAAGTAACCTTTTAAGGTTAAAAGCTATAGATCCGGACAAGTATTGGATTTGATTCACTCTGATGTATGCGGACCTATGTCTACTCAGACATGAGGAGGGTACGAGTATTTCATCTTTGATGATTACTCGAAATATGGATTTAGGTACCTGATGTGCCGCGAGAACAAGTGCTTTGACTAGTTCAAGGAGTATAAAGCTCTTGTGGAGAACCTTCATGGTAAATCCATTAAATGCCTACGATCTGATCGTGGAGGCATATACCTGTCTGGAGAATTCAAGGCATACTGATCAGAGAATGGGATTGACTCCCAACTGACTGTACCATTTACTCCTCTAAGGAATGGTGTATCAAAAAGAACGAAAAGGAATCTTATGGGAATAGTGAAAACGATAATGAGTTATTCGGACTTACCTTTATGATCTGAGGATATGCCTTGGAAACATCGGCGCACATCCTAAACTTGGTTCCTTAGAACCTCGTACGGAAATGCGGTTGTTTATAAGATATCCTAGAAGAACAAAAGTTGTGTGTTCTATAGTCCTAAGGACCAGATGGTCGTTATAAAGTTCTAACGCCCGGTTCTAAGAGAAAGGCTATGTGATGAACCACAAGCCCAAAAGTGATGTGATACTTGATGAAATGAGAGAGAATAATCGAGACTTAGAACCAGCCAAACCGAGTAGTGCACCACTTGAACCTGCACCCTGTTATCACTATTAATACACCGGAATGCCGTCATAGTGGGAGGGTTGTGAGACAACCGGAAAGATTCGTGAGACTGGGTGAGTCTTCGGACTCGGCACCTGGAGTACATGAAATCGATCCGTGGACCTATGATGAGGCAGTACAAGATCTAAATGCACCTTCTTGGGTAAGGCGATGAAATCCGAAATGGAATCTAAGGATTCTAATAATGTCTGGGATCTTGTAGAACCACCGAAAGGCGTGAAGCCAATCGGGTGTGAATGGGTCTACAAGACAAAGAGAGGATGTGACGGGAAGGTCAGAACCTTCAAAACAAAGCTTGTTGTGAAATGATGACATTTCACCGGTAGCAATGCTAAAGTCAATCCAGATACTCTTAGTATCTCATATGGATTATGAGGTGTGGTAAAATGGTTGTCGAGACAGCCTTCCTTAAATGGAAATCTTGACGGAACCATTTATATAACCAGAAGGGATTCATTTCTAAGGGGCGAGAGCTTTTAGTGTACAAGCTCAGTCGATCCATTTATGGATTGAAGCAAGCTACAAGATCGTGGAACATGCGATATGATAATCCGTTGTGGATTTATTCAAAGCATGGACGAATCGTGTGTGTATTGGAAACGTGATGGAAACAAAGTGGTTTCTCGTGCTTTATGTAGACGATATTTTCTAATTGGCAACAATGTGAAAATGTTATCGGGCATAAAGGGATGGTTGTTCTAGACAATTCGATATGAAGGACTTAGGAGAGGTTGGACATGTTCTTGTGATCAAAGTTGTGATGGATCACAAGAGAAGAACATTGTACCTATCCCAAGCTTCATACATAGACACGATTCTGACTCGTGTAACATACAAGATTCCCAAGAAAGGTTTTCACCCTTCATGGAATCTATCTATCTAAGGATGTGTGTCAAACACAAAAGGAGATAGAAGAAATGAAAGCATTTCCCTACGCTTCGGCTATGGAAGCTTAATGTATGTTATGTACGAGACATGATATCTGCTATGCTGGAGTATAGTGGCGAGATATCATAGTAATCCTGGAAAGGAACATTGGACTGCTATGATCAAGTCGAGCAATTTCCTGTGGGTTACACAGATTCGGATTTCTAATCGCAGAGGGAAAGTTGAAAGTCGAAGTCAGGCTATGTGTTCACACTAAGAAATGGAGATCTCGAATGGAAGAGTGTAATGCAGTGCATTACGGACTCTACCACGGAAACCGAATAGGTAGCGGCCTTTGAGGCAGCTATAGGATCGGTGTGACTCCGGAGATTCCTCCTGGACTTAGATGTGGTACCTTGTTTTCCCAATGCTATTGTGACAATAGCGGTGCAGTGACAAACAAAGGAACCACGAGTCCATAAGTGTGAAGATAACACATAGAGCAAGTACCACCTGATTCGAGGTATCGTCAGCGAGGCGATATAGTCGTTACCTAGATGGCATCGGGGACACCCTTGAGTACTCGTTCACTAAGGCCCTGCGAGCGAAAGCGTTCATTAGGCACGTGGATGGTATGGGCGTCAGATGTTTGGGTGAAAGCGACTAGACCTTAGTATAAGTGGGAGATTGATGGAGTTGTATACTTAATGTCTAGATTTAAGTAACATCTGAACTCCGTCTAAAGCATTTATCCTATTTAATAATAAACAATCATTTGCATTTATATGCAAACCATAGTTCTAGATTTTATACGTTGTAGTTAGTATGGTGTGCGTCGTCACACGGAAGATCATACTATCGGTTACTCGTATATAATCGAACAGTTGCTCACGACCTAGATGGACAAGGACCAATCCATCGGTATAGTCGTTGTATGAGTGAGAAAATAATTGGTCTTGATTATTTTATCATACTTGTACACTTGGTGTATTGAGCGGTTCTACTAGAGATTTATCGATTAGGATTGCCGTTGATAATCGATTTAAATCTCTGAGTATTCTATTCTTAATCCCTGATATTATTGCGGGTGTGTGCATATAATATTAGTGACTTTGATTTTCCAAAGGAATTGACTTATTAGAATAACCGGTCAATTACCGGTAAAGTTGGGTCACTGTATTTTATGTATGACATGCTGTGAATTCTAGACGGGAAAGAATTTCCTCGAAAGGGTTGATAATGTCCCCGAGATGAGCTCATAAGGATTATCATGTAAACCTTGCAAGTGGATTTGATCCGCATGATAATAAAGTTGAGTGGTACTATTCTCGGAATTAAAAGAGATGAATAAATAATATTAGCAATAAATATAATTTATTCATGGACAATTATATCTTAAACATGCGGAATAAATAATACTACCGGAGAATATTATTTGATATAATATGGTATAATATTGGGAGTGCAATTATATTTATATAGTGGAGTTAATCATATAATTAATATTAATGGATTAATAGATTTGGGTTTGGGCTCAATTTAATCATTAATATTGAAAGCCCAATATTCCACATCCTTAAGGTCCCCTACATAGCCTATAAAAGCACTCATATGGTCTTCTCTTCTTTCATAATTCTCAAGACACAATTCTAGAGAGAGAAAGTAGAGAGAGAAGGTGATCCATGGAAGCTTGATAGATCGTCGCCCACCCCGACGTTCAAGCTAGTGCAAGGAATACGTGGGAAGACTTCAAGGTCATCAAAAGTTCTTCGTTTTTCCAAACAACGAAAACGAGGTATAAATCGTAAAACCCTCTTTATGATTTTTATCGTTTTATTATCGTGAAAATACCGTAGAACAAGATTCGAGGTTCGGGATCCTCACCGGGGTCGAGCTGGGTGGTGGTGATCGAAGATCACCGGACCACCGCGGCTGGAGCGACCCGGCGGCGAAGGATCGCGCGTAACCCTTGACTGCCCAGGCACGCGGCCGCCTGGGGGGTCAAGCGGCCGCTTCGTGCGTGCTGGCAGCGAGCTACGAGTTTTCTCGTAGAGGACTCGCGAGCCATGCGAGTCACGCACGGGGTTGCTACAGGCAGAACCCTAGCGCGCGCCCGGTGGCGTGCGCTCGCCTCGATCGAACAGCGGCGGCTCGGGCTGCTGCTAGGGTTCGATGGGGGCTGTTCCGCGAGGGTTCGGGCACGTTCAACGGGCTGCTACGAGCAGCCCTAGGCGGCTGCCTTGATCAGCCGCGAGCCCCACGCGGGGGCTCAACCGAACAGCCGCGGGCTATCCCCGCGGTTAGGGTTTTGGTTGAGTTCGGCCTTCATGGTGGTTCGTGGCGGGTTTCCGGCAACTGAGAGTCGATTGGAGTTGTTGTTCCGCAACTTTGACAACTCCGGATATTCGATCTCCAAAGTATTTCGGTCGGAATTAATTAGATAATTTATTTAATTAAATTTATTAATTCCGGGATATCGATTTCCAACAATTGGTATCAGAGCGATGGTTTTAGTTCACGGTATTTTTCGATAAATTGTTCTACCTTGCAGGGTTTCCAATTATTATGGCTAGATTTAATTTTGTTAATTAATGTCCATAATATTGCTCTTGATTATTAAACTCTCGGTGATGTCAATATTCGTTTTATGTGTGGTGAATGCTTGTTCTTATTTTTCCGGAGATTGTATGAGGTCGATTTCATGTAGAGAATCGATGCCGGATAGCGTAGTAATAAATTTGTAATTTATTTTACGTTGGATCGTGGACGAAAAGACGACCGAAAAAGTGTGACGGAGGAGACGAAGAGAGGGAGGACTCAAAATCGGCCATCCCCATGGCAGATCGATCGAGCGCGTGGGGAGCACTCGACCGCACCCACGGCCGTGCGATGTCACCGGCGGTGGTGGCGCGCCGGTTGGGTGGTGGCGGTGGTGGCGTGCTCCTCGGCCGAGCTCGGGGATAGACCGGAAATCCCCATTCCGTTTTAATCCCGGTAAAGATCATATTCCTAATATAATTCGATTTTCCTAATATAATTATTCCTATTTTATGGGAATTTTTATGGATTAGGAAAAGAATTATTTTTCCTAAGTTAGTTCGGTTTTCCTATTTTGAGTATTCCTATTTTTGGGAATTCTCATGGAATAGGAAAAGAATTAATTTGTAATTAATTTATTTTCCTTATTTAATTATTCCTTTATTGAATTTTTAAAGAATTAGGAAAATAGTTAATTTGGAAAGTTTAGGAGTCCTAAATTAATTTTTCCTTATTTAATTATTCCTTAATGAAATTTTTAATGGATTAGGAAAGGAATTAATTTGGAAGAACTAGGAGTCCTAAATTATTTTATTTCCTTATTTCATTATGGAAATCTTCTAGAATATTCCAAGTGGGTCTTGGATAGGATTCTAGAGATTTAATGGAATTAGAAAAGGAAAATAAAAATAATAAAAATATTAATAATATTTAATTTTATTTTTGATTTATTCGATTGACTTAATTTTCGAATTAAGTAACTTTTGGATTTATTAAAAATAAATAGATTTAAATATTGTAATTAATATTCCCGTCACTTGGAGCATTCAAGAACGAAGACTAAAGACTAGAAGACGCATACGGGGATGCGATAAAGCCATAATAGTCGGAAAATAATATTCTAGTATTATTTTGATTATGTGATAATAATATGTGCTTTATTTCATGTATGCATGCTTATGTGTATTTATTTATGCATTAGATATCGTATCCCTTTGTTATAAAAAGTTAAGTGAGAGAGGGATTGGAAACAATGCCATGGTCTCCATTGCTGTTCTCTTGGTAACTTTTATAAACTTTTGAAGTTTATATAGATAAGTTATTGGAGGAGAATTCTTGTAATTCCTCTTACGAGAAACATTGATTAAGTTTATCAAACAATGCCTAATTTGTCATTCCAAAACTGATTTCAAGTCGACTCATTCTCACCCCGGGGAGTGGAATGGAGCCAAAGCCACTTGGTCATGTCGAGGACACAAATTAGAGACTTTCGTACCATTCTTTTGAAGGTGGATCGATTGTCTGCTCGGCTCCCTCATTCTATGAGAGATAGGGTCGTTCGCATGGTGAATCACTGGTAAGAAACTTCGAGTTTCACTTATGATTCTCCGCGTCTTGATTTACAAGATTAAATGAATCAAGTAATTGGGAGTCAATTATAAAAGTCTCTTGGTGTAGTAAACGTCCACACCACGTGGCTTGCTATACTAACATATTTTGGATTAATTGATGTAGACAGTAGTTATAAGGAATTGTGAAGAATTGTGAAATCATCGTAAACGTCCACACCACGTGGCTTGCGGTGATGTAGCGGTTCCAAACGATTTACTTTAGTACTGAGTAATGGTTTACACTTAGACACGCATTATAGTATTCTTCCCCACGAAGTTACGCTATAAGTGATGTATGACCAAAGCAAATCTAATTGCTAAATCATTTGGGTAAGTAAACGTCCACACCACGTGGCTTGCCATATCTGATGGGATTTTAGATGTGATTAGTGATTTAATGATATTAATTAAGGGAGATAATATCGGAGATTAAATCGATTGTTTGTATTATGTGCTTATAGGTTAGAAATGACTTTGCCCCACTATGTGATATACGATAAGGCATTTATACTCAATGACCTTTAGAATGTTGATTGGAATCGAAATCTGGACAATGTCCTAACTGCTGAAGAGTACAAGCATGTACTTCGTGTTCTTTGTCCTCCCGTGTCAAGAAATGGTTTTGAACCTATGAACGGGTAGATGGAAAAGAAGAAGCAAGATACGGAAACCCAGTGGTCCTAGTTTTGAACGACGAGAATGGGTAAGTATGTCGCAAGGCAAGTACTTCCGTTGCAAGCAGTCTGGGCACTGGAAGTCTGATTGTCCTCTCACAAAAACAAGGAGTGAACTTTTCCTTAGTCATTGATACATTTTCAGTGGTGATATCTACCAGCACCTGGTGTGTAGATACGGAGGCCACTGATAATGTTTTGCATTTCGATGCAAGGGTTCCAGGAAACCCGGAGACTTAGAAAGGAAAAGATCACCATCTACATGGGCAATGCTGCGAAGGTGGCGGCTGTTGCAGTGGGAGAGATTCATTTACTTTTGAAGTAATGAAGGGATTTTATACATTGTCTTTATGTGCTTGAATTTAGAAAGAATTTGATTTCAGTTTCTATTGAAATGGATATTCTATTTCTTCTGATCATTCGATGATTTTAAGAAGAATAGATGGTAATATCTGTTCTGGCACATTGGTCGACGATTTGTAAATATTTAATCCTGATTCTACCACGATGCAACGAACCGAAACTAGTAACACATTATCTAACACCAATAAGAGAAAGGAACCTTCTAGGATGAATCAATTATACTTGTGGCATCTTAAGCTAGGTCATATTAATCCAAATGGGATTCAAAGGTTGAACAACTGATGGTTTAATCAGTGGTGTTGAAGGAGAGGACCTTCCTACCTATGAATCGATTTTGGATGGTAAATGACCAAGTAACCTTTTAAGGTTAAAAGCTATAGATCCGGACAAGTATTGGATTTGATTCACTCTGATGTATGCGGACCTATGTCTACTCAGACATGAGGAGGGTACGAGTATTTCATCTTTGATGATTACTCGAAATATGGATTTAGGTACCTGATGTGCCGCGAGAACAAGTGCTTTGACTAGTTCAAGGAGTACAAAGCTCTTGTGGAGAACCTTCATGGTAAATCCATTAAATGCCTACGATCTGATCGTGGAGGCATATACCTGTCTGGAGAATTCAAGGCATACTGATCAGAGAATGGGATTGACTCCCAACTGACTGTACCATTTACTCCTCTAAGGAATGGTGTGTCAAAAAGAAGGAAAAGGACTCTTATGGGAATAGTGAAAACGATAATGAGTTATTCGGACTTACCTTTATGTTCTGAGGATATGCCTTGGAAACATCGGCGCACATCCTAAACTTGGTTCCTTAGAACCTCGTACGGAAATGCGGTTGCTTATAAGATATCCTAGAAGAACAAAAGTTGTGTGTTCTATAGTCCTAAGGACCAGATGGTCGTTATAAAGTTCTAACGCCCGGTTCTAAGAGAAAGGCTATGTGATGAACCACAAGCCCAAAAGTGATGTGATACTTGATGAAATGAGAGAGAATAATCGAGACTTAGAACCAGCCAAACCGAGTAGTGCACCACTTGAACCTGCACCCTGTTATCACTGTTAATACACCGGAATGCCGTCATAGTGGGAGGGTTGTGAGACAACCGGAAAGATTCGTGAGACTGGGTGAGTCTTCGGACTCGGCACCTGGAGTACATGAAATCGATCCGTGGACCTATGATGAGGCAGTACAAGATCTAAATGCACCTTCTTGGGTAAGGCGATGAAATCCGAAATGGAATCTAAGGATTCTAATAATGTCTGGGATCTTGTAGAACCACCGAAAGGCGTGAAGCCAATCGGGTGTGAATGGGTCTACAAGACAAAGAGAGGATGTGACGGGAAGGTCAGAACCTTCAAAACAAAGCTTGTTGTGAAATGATGACATTTCACCGGTAGCAATGCTAAAGTCAATCCAGATACTCTTAGTATCTCATATGGATTATGAGGTGTGGTAAAATGGTTGTCGAGACAGCCTTCCTTAAATGGAAATCTTGACGGAACCATTTATATAACCAGAAGGGATTCATTTCTAAGGGGCGAGAGCTTTTAGTGTACAAGCTCAGTCGATCCATTTATGGATTGAAGCAAGCTACAAGATCGTGGAACATGCGATATGATAATCCGTTGTGGATTTATTCAAAGCATGGACGAATCGTGTGTGTATTGGAAACGTGATGGAAACAAAGTGGTTTCTCGTGCTTTATGTAGACGATATTTTCTAATTGGCAACAATGTGAAAATGTTATCGGGCATAAAGGGATGGTTGTTCTAGACAATTCGATATGAAGGACTTAGGAGAGGTTGGACATGTTCTTGTGATCAAAGTTGTGATGGATCACAAGAGAAGAACATTGTACCTATCCCAAGCTTCATACATAGACACGATTCTGACTCGTGTAACATACAAGATTCCCAAGAAAGGTTTTCACCCTTCATGGAATCTATCTATCTAAGGATGTGTGTCAAACACAAAAGGAGATAGAAGAAATGAAAGCATTTCCCTACGCTTCGGCTATGGAAGCTTAATGTATGTTATGTACGAGACATGATATCTGCTATGCTGGAGTATAGTGGCGAGATATCATAGTAATCCTGGAAAGGAACATTGGACTGCTATGATCAAGTCGAGCAATTTCCTGTGGGTTACACAGATTCGGATTTCTAATCGCAGAGGGAAAGTTGAAAGTCGAAGTCAGGCTATGTGTTCACACTAAGAAATGGAGATCTCGAATGGAAGAGTGTAATGCAGTGCATTACGGACTCTACCACGGAAACCGAATAGGTAGCGGCCTTTGAGGCAGCTATAGGATCGGTGTGACTCCGGAGATTCCTCCTGGACTTAGATGTGGTACCTTGTTTTCCCAATGCTATTGTGACAATAGCGGTGCAGTGACAAACAAAGGAACCACGAGTCCATAAGTGTGAAGATAACACATAGAGCAAGTACCACCTGATTCGAGGTATCGTCAGCGAGGCGATATAGTCGTTACCTAGATGGCATCGGGGACACCCTTGAGTACTCGTTCACTAAGGCCCTGCGAGCGAAAGCGTTCATTAGGCACGTGGATGGTATGGGCGTCAGATGTTTGGGTGAAAGCGACTAGACCTTAGTATAAGTGGGAGATTGATGGAGTTGTATACTTAATGTCTAGATTTAAGTAACATCTGAACTCCGTCTAAAGCATTTATCCTATTTAATAATAAACAATCATTTGCATTTATATGCAAACCATAGTTCTAGATTTTATACGTTGTAGTTAGTATGGTGTGCGTCGTCACACGGAAGATCATACTATCGGTTACTCGTATATAATCGAACAGTTGCTCACGACCTAGATGGACAAGGACCAATCCATCGGTATAGTCGTTGTATGAGTGAGAAAATAATTGGTCTTGATTATTTTATCATACTTGTACACTTGGTGTATTGAGCGGTTCTACTAGAGATTTATCGATTAGGATTGCCGTTGATAATCGATTTAAATCTCTGAGTATTCTATTCTTAATCCCTGATATTATTGCGGGTGTGTGCATATAATATTAGTGACTTTGATTTTCCAAAGGAATTGACTTATTAGAATAACCGGTCAATTACCGGTAAAGTTGGGTCACTGTATTTTATGTATGACATGCTGTGAATTCTAGACTGGAAAGAATTTCCTCGAAAGGGTTGATAATGTCCCCGAGATGAGCTCATAAGGATTATCATGTAAACCTTGCAAGTGGATTTGATCCGCATGATAATAAAGTTGAGTGGTACTATTCTCGGAATTAAAAGAGATGAATAAATAATATTAGCAATAAATATAATTTATTCATGGACATTTATATCTTAAACATGCGGAATAAATAATACTACCGGAGAATATTATTTGATATAATATGGTATAATATTGGGAGTGCAATTATATTTATATAGTGGAGTTAATCATATAATTAATATTAATGGATTAATAGATTTGGGTTTGGGCTCAATTTAATCATTAATATTGGAAACCCAATATTCCACCTCATTAAGGTCCCCTACATAGCCTATAAAAGCACTCATATGGTCTTCTCTTCTTTCATAATTCTCAAGACACAATTCTAGAGAGAGAAAGTAGAGAGAAAAGGTGATCCATGGAAGCTTGATAGATCGTCGCCCACCCCGACGTTCAAGCTAGTGCAAGGAATACGTGGGAAGACTTCAAGGTCATCAAAAGTTCTTCGTTTTTCCAAACAACGAAAACGAGGTATAAATCGTAAAACCCTCTTTATGATTTTTATCGTTTTATTATCGTAAAAATACCGTAGAACAAGATTCGAGGTTCGGGATCCTCACCGGGGTCGAGCTGGGTGGTGGTGATCGAAGATCACCGGACCACCGCGGCTGGAGCGACCCGGCGGCGAAGGATCGCGCGTAACCCTTGACTGCCCAGGCACGCGGCCGCCTGGGGGGTCAAGCGGCCGCTTCGTGCGTGCTGGCAGCGAGCTACGAGTTTTCTCGTAGAGGACTCGCGAGCCATGCGAGTCACGCACGGGGTTGCTACAGGCAGAACCCTAGCGCGCGCCCGGTGGCGTGCGCTCGCCTCGATCGAACAGCGGCGGCTCGGGCTGCTGCTAGGGTTCGATGGGGGCTGTTCCGCGAGGGTTCGGGCACGTTCAACGGGCTGCTACGAGCAGCCCTAGGCGGCTGCCTTGATCAGCCGCGAGCCCCACGCGGGGGCTCAACCGAACAGCCGCGGGCTATCCCCGCGGTTAGGGTTTTGGTTGAGTCCGGCCTTCATGGTGGTTCGTGGCGGGTTTCCGGCAACTGAGAGTCGATTGGAGTTGTTGTTCCGCAACTTTGACAACTCCGGATATTCGATCTCCAAAGGATTTCGGTCGGAATTAATTAGATAATTTATTTAATTAAATTTATTAATTCCGAGATATCGATTTCCAACAATTGGTATCAGAGCGATGGTTTTAGTTCACGGTATTTTTCGATAAATTGTTCTACCTTGCAGGGTTTCCGATTATTATGGCTAGATTTAATTTTGTTAATTAATGTCCATAATATTGCTCTTGATTATTAAACTCTCGGTGATGTCAATATTCGTTTTATGTGTGGTGAATGCTTGTTCCTATTTTTCTGGAGATTGTATGAGGTCGATTTCATGTAGAGAATCGATGCCGGATAGCGTAGTAATAAATTTGTAATTTATTTTACGTTGGATCGAGGACGAAAAGACGACCGAAAAAGTGTGACGGAGGAGACGAAGAGAGGGAGGACTCAAAATCGGCCATCCCCATGGCAGATCGATCGAGCGCGTGGGGAGCACTCGACCGCACCCACGGCCGTGCGATGTCACCGGCGGTGGTGGCGCGCCGGTTGGGTGGTGGCGGTGGTGGCGTGCTCCTCGGCCGAGCTCGGGGATAGACCGGAAATCCCCATTCCGTTTTAATCCCGGTAAAGATCATATTCCTAATATAATTCGGTTTTCCTAATATAATTATTCCTATTTTATGGGAATTTTTATGGATTAGGAAAAGAATTATTTTTCCTAAGTTAGTTCGGTTTTCCTATTTTGAGTATTCCTATTTTTGGGAATTCTCATGGAATAGGAAAAGAATTAATTTGTAATTAATTTATTTTCCTTATTTAATTATTCCTTTATTGAATTTTTAAAGAATTAGGAAAATAGTTAATTTGGAAAGTTTAGGAGTCCTAAATTAATTTTTCCTTATTTAATTATTCTTTAATGGAATTTTTAATGGATTAGGAAAGGAATTAATTTGGAAGAACTAGGAGTCCTAAATTATTTTATTTCCTTATTTCATTATGGAAATCTTCTAGAATATTCCAAGTGGGTCTTGGATAGGATTCTAGAGATTTAATGGAATTAGAAAAGGAAAATAAAAATAATAAAAATATTAATAATATTTAATTTTATTTTTTATTTATTCGATTGACTTAATTTTCGAATTAAGTAACTTTTGGATTTATTAAAAATAAATAGATTTAAATATTGTAATTAATATTCCCGTCACTTGGAGCATTCAAGAACGAAGACTAAAGACTAGAAGACGCATACGGGGATGCGATAAAGCCATAATAGTCGGAAAATAATATTCTAGTATTATTTTGATTATGTGATAATAATATGTGCTTTATTTCATGTATGCATGCTTATGTGTATTTATTTATGCATTAGATATCGTATCCCTTTGTTATAAAAAGTTAAGTGAGAGAGGGATTGGAAACAATGCCATGGTCTCCATTGCTGTTCTCTTGGTAACTTTTATAAACTTTTGAAGTTTATATAGATAAGTTATTGGAGGAGAATTCTTGTAATTCCTCTTACGAGAAACATTGATTAAGTTTATCAAACAATGCCTAATTTGTCATTCCAAAACTGATTTCAAGTCGACTCATTCTCACCCCGGGGAGTGGAATGGAGCCAAAGCCACTTGGTCATGTCGAGGACACAAATTAGAGACTTTCGTACCATTCTTTTGAAGGTGGATCGATTGTCTGCTCGGCTCCCTCATTCTATGAGAGATAGGGTCGTTCGCATGGTGAATCACTGGTAAGAAACTTCGAGTTTCACTTATGATTCTCCGCGTCTTGGTTTACAAGATTAAATGAATCAAGTAATTGGGAGTCAATTATAAAAGTCTCTTGGTGTAGTAAACGTCCACACCACGTGGCTTGCTATACTAACATATTTTGGATTAATTGATGTAGACAGTTATAAGGAATTGTGAAGAATTGTGAAATCATCGTAAACGTCCACACCACGTGGCTTGCGGTGATGTAGCGGTTCCAAACGATTTACTTTAGTACTGAGTAATGGTTTACACTTAGACACGCATTATAGTATTCTTCCCCACGAAGTTACGCTATAAGTGATGTATGACCAAAGCAAATCTAATTGCTAAATCATTTGGGTAAGTAAACGTCCACACCACGTGGCTTGCCATATATGATGGGATTTTAGATGTGATTAGTGATTTAATGATATTAATTAAGGGAGATAATATCGGAGATTAAATCGATTGTTTGTATTATGTGCTTATAGGTTAGAAATGACTTTGCCCCACTATGTGATATACGATAAGGCATTTATACTCAATGACCTTTAGAATGTTGATTGGAATCGAAATCTGGACAATGTCCTAACTGCTGAAGAGTACAAGCATGTACTTCGTGTTCTTTGTCCTCCCGTGTCAAGAAATGGTTTTGAACCTATGAACGGGTAGATGGAAAAGAAGAAGCAAGATACGGAAACCCAGTGGTCCTAGTTTTGAACGACGAGAATGGGTAAGTATGTCGCAAGGCAAGTACTTCCGTTGCAAGCAGTCTGGGCACTGGAAGTCTGATTGTCCTCTCACAAAAACAAGGAGTGAACTTTTCCTTAGTCATTGATACATTTTCAGTGGTGATATCTACAAGCACCTGGTGTGTAGATACGGAGGCCACTGATAATGTTTTGCATTTCGATGCAAGGGTTCCAGGAAACCCGGAGACTTAGAAAGGAAAAGATCACCATCTACATGGGCAATGCTGCGAAGGTGGCGGCTGTTGCAGTGGGAGAGATTCATTTACTTTTGAAGTAATGAAGGGATTTTATACATTGTCTTTATGTGCTTGAATTTAGAAAGAATTTGATTTCAGTTTCTATTGAAATGGATATTCTATTTCTTCTGATCATTCGATGATTTTAAGAAGAATAGATGGTAATATCTGTTCTGGCACATTGGTCGACGATTTGTAAATATTTAATCCTGATTCTACCACGATGCAACGAACCGAAACTAGTAACACATTATCTAACACCAATAAGAGAAAGGAACCTTCTAGGATGAATCAATTATACTTGTGGCATCTTAAGCTAGGTCATATTAATCCAAATGGGATTCAAAGGTTGAACAACTGATGGTTTAACCAGTGGTGTTGAAGGAGAGGACCTTCCTACCTATGAATTGATTTTGGATGGTAAATGACCAAGTAACCTTTTAAGGTTAAAAGCTATAGATCCGGACAAGTATTGGATTTGATTCACTCTGATGTATGCGGACCTATGTCTACTCAGACATGAGGAGGGTACGAGTATTTCATCTTTGATGATTACTCGAAATATGGATTTAGGTACCTGATGTGCCGCGAGAACAAGTGCTTTGACTAGTTCAAGGAGTACAAAGCTCTTGTGGAGAACCTTCATGGTAAATCCATTAAATGCCTACGATCTGATCGTGGAGGCATATACCTGTCTGGAGAATTCAAGGCATACTGATCAGAGAATGGGATTGACTCCCAACTGACTGTACCATTTACTCCTCTAAGGAATGGTGTGTCAAAAAGAAGGAAAAGGACTCTTATGGGAATAGTGAAAACGATAATGAGTTATTCGGACTTACCTTTATGTTCTGAGGATATGCCTTGGAAACATCGGCGCACATCCTAAACTTGGTTCCTTAGAACCTCGTACGGAAATGCGGTTGCTTATAAGATATCCTAGAAGAACAAAAGTTGTGTGTTCTATAGTCCTAAGGACCAGATGGTCGTTATAAAGTTCTAACGCCCGGTTCTAAGAGAAAGGCTATGTGATGAACCACAAGCCCAAAAGTGATGTGATACTTGATGAAATGAGAGAGAATAATCGAGACTTAGAACCAGCCAAACCGAGTAGTGCACCACTTGAACCTGCACCCTGTTATCACTATTAATACACCGGAATGCCGTCATAGTGGGAGGGTTGTGAGACAACCGGAAAGATTCGTGAGACTGGGTGAGTCTTCGGACTCGGCACCTGGAGTACATGAAATCGATCCGTGGACCTATGATGAGGCAGTACAAGATCTAAATGCACCTTCTTGGGTAAGGCGATGAAATCCGAAATGGAATCTAAGGATTCTAATAATGTCTGGGATCTTGTAGAACCACCGAAAGGCGTGAAGCCAATCGGGTGTGAATGGGTCTACAAGACAAAGAGAGGATGTGACGGGAAGGTCAGAACCTTCAAAACAAAGCTTGTTGTGAAATGATGACATTTCACCGGTAGCAATGCTAAAGTCAATCCAGATACTCTTAGTATCTCATATGGATTATGAGGTGTGGTAAAATGGTTGTCGAGACAGCCTTCCTTAAATGGAAATCTTGACGGAACCATTTATATAACCAGAAGGGATTCATTTCTAAGGGGCGAGAGCTTTTAGTGTACAAGCTCAGTCGATCCATTTATGGATTGAAGCAAGCTACAAGATCGTGGAACATGCGATATGATAATCCGTTGTGGATTTATTCAAAGCATGGACGAATCGTGTGTGTATTGGAAACGTGATGGAAACAAAGTGGTTTCTCGTGCTTTATGTAGACGATATTTTCTAATTGGCAACAATGTGAAAATGTTATCGGGCATAAAGGGATGGTTGTTCTAGACAATTCGATATGAAGGACTTAGGAGAGGTTGGACATGTTCTTGTGATCAAAGTTGTGATGGATCACAAGAGAAGAACATTGTACCTATCCCAAGCTTCATACATAGACACGATTCTGACTCGTGTAACATACAAGATTCCCAAGAAAGGTTTTCACCCTTCATGGAATCTATCTATCTAAGGATGTGTGTCAAACACAAAAGGAGATAGAAGAAATGAAAGCATTTCCCTACGCTTCGGCTATGGAAGCTTAATGTATGTTATGTACGAGACATGATATCTGCTATGCTGGAGTATAGTGGCGAGATATCATAGTAATCCTGGAAAGGAACATTGGACTGCTATGATCAAGTCGAGCAATTTCCTGTGGGTTACACAGATTCGGATTTCTAATCGCAGAGGGAAAGTTGAAAGTCGAAGTCAGGCTATGTGTTCACACTAAGAAATGGAGATCTCGAATGGAAGAGTGTAATGCAGTGCATTACGGACTCTACCACGGAAACCGAATAGGTAGCGGCCTTTGAGGCAGCTATAGGATCGGTGTGACTCCGGAGATTCCTCCTGGACTTAGATGTGGTACCTTGTTTTCCCAATGCTATTGTGACAATAGCGGTGCAGTGACAAACAAAGGAACCACGAGTCCATAAGTGTGAAGATAACACATAGAGCAAGTACCACCTGATTCGAGGTATCGTCAGCGAGGCGATATAGTCGTTACCTAGATGGCATCGGGGACACCCTTGAGTACTCGTTCACTAAGGCCCTGCGAGCGAAAGCGTTCATTAGGCACGTGGATGGTATGGGCGTCAGATGTTTGGGTGAAAGCGACTAGACCTTAGTATAAGTGGGAGATTGATGGAGTTGTATACTTAATGTCTAGATTTAAGTAACATCTGAACTACGTCTAAAGCATTTATCCTATTTAATAATAAACAATCATTTGCATTTATATGCAAACCATAGTCCTAGATTTTATACGTTGTAGTTAGTATGGTGTGCGTCGTCACACGGAAGATCATACTATCGGTTACTCGTATATAATCGAACAGTTGCTCACGACCTAGATGGACAAGGACCAATCCATCGGTATAGTCGTTGTATGAGTGAGAAAATAATTGGTCTTGATTATTTTATCATACTTGTACACTTGGTGTATTGAGCGGTTCTGCTTGAGATTTATCGATTAGGATTGCCGTTGATAATCGATTTAAATCTCTGAGTATTCTATTCTTAATCCCTGATATTATTGCGGGTGTGTGCATTTAATATTAGTGACTTTGATTTTCCAAAGGAATTGACTTATTAGAATAACCGGTCAATTACCGGTAAAGTTGGGTCACTGTATTTTATGTATGACATGCTGTGAATTCTAGACGGGAAAGAATTTCCTCGAAAGGGTTGATAATGTCCCCGAGATGAGCTCATAAGGATTATCATGTAAACCTTGCAAGTGGATTTGATCCGCATGATAATAAAGTTGAGTGGTACTATTCTCGGAATTAAAAGAGATGAATAAATAATATTAGCAATAAATATAATTTATTCATGGACATTTATATCTTAAACATGCGGAATAAATAATACTACCGGAGAATATTATTTGATATAATATGGTATAATATTGGGAGTGCAATTATATTTATATAGTGGAGTTAATCATATAATTAATATTAATGGATTAATAGATTTGGGTTTGGGCTCAATTTAATCATTAATATTGGAAGCCCAATATTCCACCTCCTTAAGGTCCCCTACGTAGCCTATAAAAGCACTCCTATGGTCTTCTCTTCTTTCATAATTCTCAAGACACAATTCTAGAGAGAGAAAGTAGAAAGAGAAGGTGATCCATGGAAGCTTGATAGATCGTCGCCCACCCCGATGTTCAAGCTAGTGCAAGGAATACGTGGGAAGACTTCAAGGTCATCAAAAGTTCTTCGTTTTTCCGAACAACGAGAACGAGGTATAAATCGTAAAACCCTATTTATGATTTTTATCGTTTTGTTATCGTGAAAATACCGTAGAACAAGATTCGAGGTTCGGGATCCTCACCGGGGTCGAGCTGGGTGGTGGTGATCGAAGATCACCGGACCACCGCGGCTGGAGCGACCCGGCGGCGAAGGATCGCGCGTAACCTTTGACTGCCCAGGCAAGCGGCCGCCTGGGGGGTCAAGCGGCCGCTTCGTGCGTGCTGGCAGCGAGCTACGAATTTTCTCGTAGCGGACTCGCGAGCCATTCGAGTCACGCACGGGCCTGCTACTAGCAGAACCCTAGCGCGCGCCCGGTGGCGTGCGCTCGCCTCGGTCGAACAGCGGCGGCTCGGGCTGCTGCTAGGGTTCGATTGGGGCTGTTCCGCGAGGGTTCGGGCACGTTCAACGGGCTGCTACGAGCAGCCCTAGGCGGCTTCCGTGATCAGCCGCGAGCCCCACGCGGGGGCTCGACCGAACAGCCGCGGGCTATCCCCGCGGTTAGGGTTTTGGTTGAGTCCGGCTTTCATGGTGGTTCGTGGCGGGTTTCCGGCAACCGGGAGTCGATTGGAGTTGTTGTTCCGCAACTTTGACAACTCCGGATATTCGATCTCCAAAGGATTTCGGTCGGAATTAATTAGATAATTTATTTAATTAAATTTATTAATTCCGGGATATCGATTTCCAACACAACAATAATTTCGGTAATCAGAATTCCGGTGACGTTGGATTAGTAGATTGCCAATTCTATGGGGAACTACTAATGGCTCTAGGCGAGAACTCCAACTTTTGTGATGATTGGATCTTAGACTCGGGTTGCTCGTTTCATATGTGTCCGGACCGGAAGTTGTTCGAGACTTATGAATCTTTGTAGTATGGTGCGGTGTTCATGGCTAATGAAACCTCGTGCAAGGTCGAAGGGATTGGGAATATCCACTTGAAGATGTTCGATGGCACGATGCGTACGTTAGGCGAGGTAAGACATGTCCCTGACTTGAAGAGGAATTTGATTTTCTTGAGTACCCTTGATATGAAGGGCTATAAACTCACTTGTAAAGGTGGAGTTTTAAGAGTTACCAAAGGTGGTTTGGTAATATTGCGGGGAAAGAGAAAGGCAAGTCTGTTGGTATATGTCCTTCGATCCTACGTGTGCAATCGATAAAGTCATAAGGTCGTCTTTGGATGTTAAATGATTATTCGATAATATTAATTGTTGGGAACAATATAATATTGATCGATAATCATACCTACAGGGTCACACACGGACTCGTAGATGATGAACAATGCTTGTTAATTATATTGATTTAGAATCAATATTTACGTGAATTTATATGCATGCATGGGATGCATTGCATGGCTTGCATGGATGCATGTCACATAGTGTGACATGGAATGCCACACAAGCAAGTGGGGCCATATTTCATGTCATGTGGCATGTATATGTGGCAATGCCTCTTCACCTCCCCATTACACCCTTTATGGTGCATATTGATGCTCATAAGTGTGGGGGTTACATGGGGATCACTTATGGTGAAGTAAAGAGGTTATTGGTGATTAAATAAATGATGAAAACATGTGTTTTCATACATAACTTGATCAGCCACGAAATTCACAACAAAAAGGGAGAAAGGAGAGAGTGTTCTTGGAGAACCGACTCAAGCAAGCAAAGTGTTCGTCATCCGGGTTCGTGTGCAACACGTAGAGGCCGGGCCATTTGTGCGGCTTCAACATCTGGGCGATCTAGAAAATAAGAGTGACGAGGTCATTCTCAAGGAGAGCATCTAGTGGCTTATCCATGAAGGTGGTTCAATCGACTCAACACCACCTTCATCAACATCAACGAGGCACGCTACACCGGTTGTAAGTGTTCTCGTTAATCCATATATATATTATATATATTGGATGTATATATATATAAATATGTTTCTATACATATATATGTGTGCACAAGATCTTGTTATTCGTGTTTACTCGTTTTACACGCTTCCGCACACACGACCGAGGTAATCATGCGATTGGATCGGCATCGAAAACTTTCAATTGGTATCAGAGCCTAGGGCTCGTGCACACTTTTGTGTTGGATACAATATGTTTAAAATCAACATAATTGGCTTAATTGTTTTATGTGATTATGTGATTATGTGTTTAGTTATAAGGCCGGCCACCGTTAGTGGTCGGGTGAATGAAATTGTTGTTTTTTACGTACGATTAGCCATAGTTTTGGAGGGCTGCGTCCCTTGGAATCTTTTGTAATAGATAGGTTTTTTCTATTCAAATATGTATTGTTCAATGTGTAAGCAATGGATTGAATCCATGGATCGACATTGGATATCGGCTCTCCGGCGAAAACGAGAAGAAACGAAGCAAAACGAAGCGAAACGGGCGAAAACCGGGCTGCTGGAGCAAAACGGCGGGCGCCGTTTGTGCTCCGGCGGGCGCCGTTCTGGAAACGGCGACCTCCGAAAGGCTGTTTTTAGGTCAGCCCCGATTCTGTACCCTTTTGGCGGGCGCCGTTTTGGAAATGGCGACCGCCGGTGGTGTTCGGCGACCGCCGTTTGTGAAACGGCGGGCGCCGTTCGTGGTTTTTGGGGTACGGACTAAGGTTGACCTAAATCGGCGGGCGCGGGACTGAAACGGCGGGCGCGGACCAGTCCAGAAGATGTTCAAGGCCTATTTTGTTGCTTTTAATCTTTTCGTTTGAGAGTTGTGAGGTTCTAGGGGCCTTTCGATTACGTATTTAATTGCTTTGCTAGTTATAGGATGTTTTATGTTATAAATGTTCAACTTACATATATACACCTATGCATGCAAGTTCCCAAAATAATGAGTATAATGTCTTGTCCAAAAACATCACACTCATGAAGCCCTCGATCATAAGTTGGTAGGTCCGCCTCAGCGGGGTACTACTTGTTATCTTGGGATAAGTGGGAGTAAAGGTTAGACCTTTACACGTGAGTTTGGTTTTCTCATCGATAGATCCACTACAGGCGTGGCGATCGAGACATGAAATGAGAATGGAATTCTCATCGACCGAGAATGATATTAGATATCATTGACATGGGTATGTCTACCTATCTTGAAATACTTAAGTGCGGACTCAGTCGGCTTAAAGATTTGCAAGATGAGGATCTCGGGATCGTTTTGTTCTAAGGGACAATGATATTGGATATCAATTGAACAAAATGAAATAAATAAGTACAATTGTTAGACAACCTTATTTGTTTACCGCTTTGTGGATGTTTACATACTTTAGTTATCTTACTTTTATAGTTTATTATGTCAAATATCAACTCAATTCAAGTTTGGTTCAATTCTTGATTATGAAAAATTGAATAAATTTTCTTGATTCACAACGTAATTTGAGGATGGTCCTCAAATACGAAGACAAGGAAAATGTGTTAGATAACCACATCTTAAGATATCATTGAACAACTCAATAGCATGTTCGGGGAATATGCTAAGATTGAGCAGTTCTGAATGACCAGGGTCATCGCTTCAGCTAGGCTGAATAAGAGAAACCTATAGGGACCACATGTGCAGCAAATGGTTGGATTATTTGCTTTAAGTGATCTCCTAATTTTTTTTTTTTAAGTGATCTCCTAATTTTTTTTTTAAGATGATGAGTCGTGAATTAAAAAGGGACCCTGAGAGGGATATTATTATAAGGGATGAGGTATTCAAAAGAGCATGGACAAGAAGGCTATTAGGGTTCCTAGGGAATCTGAATGCATCTACTGCAAAAGGTGTTGGACACTAATTGCAAATATGTAGAAGATCATATTTTATTTAATTTCAAAACAAATGCCTAATTTGTCTTTCATATAATGGATTCTAAAGTTAGGATTATTTTCACCTCGGGGAGTGATCTAATCCAAAACACTTAGTTCATTAATGACACAAATTAGAGACTTTCGAGCCATGGGATGGCGTGATTCGATTGTCTGGTTGGCTCCCTCATATTTTATGAGAGATAGGGCTTCAATTGCATGATAATATCGCTGGTTAGAAAACTTCGACTTTTCACTTACGATTTATCAAGTTTTGATATTGGGATAATTTTGAACGAAATTTTGAATAAAAATCAATTATTGGGAATAATTGAACTTGTCCAAAGTTCAAAGAAGATGTGAAGAACGGGGTTGCTTCATCTTCAGGTATTAATGTTATAGACATTAGATTTCACAAATTTTACTTCTTGGGTATTGGATGACATTTGTGGTTCTCACAATTGTAAGTGAAGGAACTACACAGAAGTAGGAGTTTGGAAAGTAGAAATGTCGATCTACGGGCTGGAAAAGGAGCGAAGGTCGCTGCACTAGCCGTATGATCATATGATGTTGTTATGCCTTAGGGCCTTATTTTAAGTATTATAACTATGTATTTTTTTCGTACCTTAAATAAACAATGAATATTGGTTCAGTATTGGATACTGATGAATTAGTTTTTCACTATTTAAATAGTTTGATAACTATTTTAATTGTTAACTATTCTTTGTTTTGGTACGATTATTACATCATTTATTTATACTTTAAACTCAACAAATCATATATAACATTAACACCAAAGGCCGAATCGAATAAGTCTCAATGAGACATAACTGTAACATTGTTGATTAGATCAAAATCTAAACATGCAACGAATCTTATTTTAGAAGGCATTCTAGAATCATTTGACTTGGAGTCATTTGATACATGTGAATGATGTTTGATGGACAAAGATAACAATGTCATCTTTCTTGGAGAAAGGAGAACATGTGAGTGATTAATTAGGGATGATCCATACTGATGTATGTGGAACCTATCAGTTCACAAGCACATGAAGGTTATGTTTTGGAAAAGAGAAAACAAACTATATTAGATATAGTTCGACCATTCGATGAGAGGTCTAAATGAACTACTGGTCTCTTTTTGGGACACACAATTCTTGACTTCAACTTATACACTGAATAGGACGCTGTCAAAAGCTGTTGATAAGACACCATACGAGGTATGGAAAGGGAGGGTCCCTAAATTGTTTTCATCAAAATTTGAGGTTTTAAAAGCTTCTCTGACGAGATTTATCTCTATAGAGCTTGAACTCAAATGGGATAAAAGTTTCTTTATGGTATCCATAAGAAACTCGAGGGTAAAACTTCTACGATCTATCTGAGAACAATATTTTGTTGCTCGAGATAGTGATTTTCTTGAAAGGAGTTATCTTTCCTAGAAATTCAGTGGGAGCTCGGTTGTCTTGAACGAGGTTCAAGTGAAACAACCAATGATGAATACTCAAGACTGGGTTGAGAGTATTTTTATGGTTTTGGAAGCCATACCAGCCCTCGTAGGTCCGAAAGGCATAAATCTATCTCTATTATTCAAATACTTAGATATTGTGACCAATGAGAGATATGAATTCATGTTTTTGGAAAGCGGTGAACCTTTGACTTAATTCCAAGCTATGACGAGTCCAGCTACTGAAAATTGGCATGGTGCCATGAAATCTGAGATGATATCAATATCTGATAATCAAGTTTGGAACTTGATATATTTGCATCACGAGGTTAGACCCAATGAATGCTAATAGATCTTTAAGATCTAAACAGACAGATGGAAAACCTAGGGTTTTCAAAGCAAGGTTGATGGTAAAAGTTTTATTCACGAGTTGGATTATGGAAAAACTTTCACCAGTTGCTTTGATTAAATCATTCAGATTATCTCAGCCATTGCTACTCATCTTGATAATGAGTTATGGTAATATTGGATGTTAAAACTAACTTCTTGAATTGGATTCTAGAAGAGAATGTGTTTTGACACAGCCAAATAGTTTTATCGATCCTAATAAGGCTGAGAAATTATGCAATCTTATAATTCCATTTATGGAATAAAGCAAAGCATATCGGAGTAGCAATCTTCAGTTCAATGAATCCATACTGGGTTTTGGATTTCAGAGGAAATCGGAAGAGTCTTGTTTTACAAGACGAACAGTGGGAGTTACGTTGTATACATTGTGTTGTATGTCGATGACATACTCCTTATTGGAAACAATGTTTCTATGCTTAATTCTATTAAGAATGGCTTGGAAATTGTTTTTCAATAAAGGATCTTGGAGAAGCACAGTACATATTGGGCATCAAGATCTGTCGGAACAGATCGAAAATGATGTTTGGGCTTAGTAAAGCGACCTATATTGATAAGGTGCTTGATAAGTTCAGAATGAAAGACGCCAGAAAGGGTCTCATTCCAATAACTAATGGCACATCTCTTAGCAAGATGCAATGTCCTACGGGACCTGATGAGCAAAAGAAGATGGAAAACATTCCTTATGCTTCGGCAATAGGATCTATAATGTACGCCATGATATGTACACGACTGGACGTATCGTATGCTTTGAGCACGACAATTCGGTTTCAAGGAAACCCAGGTGAGGCGCATTAGACTGCGGCCAAGAATATTCTTATGTATCTTAGATGGACTAAAGAATATTTTGTTGTCTTTGGAAGACAAAAGGAGTTGATATTAACAAGCTGTTTGAATGCTAACTTCAAAACAGACTAAGATAATTTCCGATTTTAATCTGGTTATATCTTTTGTTTGGTTAGAGGTGAAATTTGCTGAAATAGTTCCATGCAATGCAATATAGATGATTAAACTATAGAAACTGAGTACAGTATTACATTGGATGCAGTAATGTTGGCAGTTAAGATTTGAAAGTTCTTGAATGAACTAGGTGGCGTAGCTAGCTCAGCCCATCCGATAGTTCTCTATTTATAGTAGAGTTATCGCGCAAGCCAATGAGCTAGGAAGCACCACAAGTCTAAAACTGGTGCTCAGGAAGTTCCACATTATCTGGGAGATAGTTTTGTGGAGACATCGAGATAATAAAGTTGCAACTTTTGCTAAGGTTGCAAAACCGCTTTCTAAACCTCTCCAGCAGTTTAAGGTTGAGGCTTTCACGACTGCAATAGAGATCAGACATCTTAGAGATGGGTTGTGATTTCTATTACTGTATTAGATACTTTTGGAGATTTGGTAAACATTCACTCATATGTATAATACATATTTCTTCATATAAATATGGTTTAATTTATATGAATTGTCCAAATGATTAAGTGATATCAATTGGGTTATGAGGCCGACTTACCGCATAATGAAGTCCCAATTGTTGAACTGATATACTTGAATCATATAGTTGTTCCTGGTTCGTATAATCGAGTACGGACAAACCGATAATACAATGAACTAGATTGTAATGTGTACTATAGCTCCGCTTCATGGGCTAGTGATGTGGGACATCAAGTACAATTACATAGATATTAGCTGGGAGCTAATGATCGAACAGACCCGACTGGAAGAGTATTTAAGATTTCGAGTCATAATACTATTTCATTGACTTTCGAGCAATTTCCTCTGACCTGAGTAGTCCAGAGTGACTCCATTGTGAAATGGTATACTTTGATACAAGTAAACGCCTTTCGTAAAAGGAGGTTATAAAACTTGTTATTGGGTATATCAGGAAGCAAGTGGGAGAGCTTGGATTGACAAGATGGGATTGTCCTCCATTTTATTATGGATCATATGTCTTACCGGCCACTTGGAGAGTCGAGACTGTGGAAAAGCGTGGCCACGTACAGATTCGTATCATAGTGATAAATCTGGTTTTACAGTCTGTCTCATAGTCCAAGAAAGGTTTGAACCGATTGAGGATGACTCGAGTCTTGCCTCAAGTTCAAACTTAGACATAAAGTGACAACAGGAAATTGGAAGCACACTGGCTCTGAAGGCCAAGTGGGAGATTGTTGGTATATGTCCTTCGATCCTACGTGTGCAATCGATAAAGTCATAAGGTCGTCTTTGGATGTTAAATGATTATTCGATAATATTAATTGTTGGGAACAATATAATATTGATCGATAATCATACCTACAGGGTCACACACGGACTCGTAGATGATGAACAATGCTTGTTAATTATATTGATTTAGAATCAATATTTACGTGAATTTATATGCATGCATGGGATGCATTGCATGGATTGCATGGATGCATGTCACATAGTGTGACATGGCATGCCACACAAGCAAGTGGGGTCATATTTCATGTCATGTGGCATGTATATGTGGCAATGCCTCTTCACCTCCCCATTACACCCTTTATGGTGCATATTGATGCTCATAAGTGTGGGGGTTACATGGGGATCACTTATGGTGAAGTAAAGAGGTTATTGGTGATTAAATAAATGATGAAAACATGTGTTTTCATACATAACTTGATCAGCCACGAAATTCACAACAAAAAGGGAGAAAGGAGAGAGTGTTCTTGGAGAACCGACTCAAGCAAGCAAAGTGTTCGTCATCCGGGTTCGTGTGCAACACGTAGAGGCCGGGCCATTTGTGCGGCGTCAACATCCGGGCGATCTAGAAAATAAGAGTGACGAGGTCATTCTCAAGGAGAGCATCTAGTGGCTTATCCATGAAGGTGGTTCAATCGACTCAACACCACCTTCATCAACATCAACGAGGCACGCTACACCGGTTGTAAGTGTTCTCGTTAATCCATATATATTATATATATTGGATGTATATATATATATAAATATGTTTCTATACATATATATGTGTGCACTAGATCTTGTTATTCGTGTTTACTCGTTTTACACGCTTCCGCACACACGACCGAGGTAATCATGCGATTGTATCGGCATCGAAAACCTTAAAAGTCGCCTTTATGTCCTCGATGGAAGCTCGGCGAAAGAAGTAACCGAGGTCAATTCTAGCTACACTAGAGAAGTTGGAGTTTATGAGGCTACCGAAGAGGCTTTGGTAGTGTTGGGAGGAGACGGCAAGGCAGAGTGACCTTATGTCCTCCATGAAGGCGCGGTGAAGGAAGTAACTGGGGCCGAAACTCGACTCTTGGTAGAAGAGTCTATCCGGCATAGAGGTATGCAATCGAAGGACGGAGTGACCAAGCTTAAAGATAAAGATGAAGCGGTGAATGAAGTAACCGTGGGAAAAACTAGGCTCTCGGATGAAGAGTCTACTCGACTAGACCATGTGCGGCTTGGGCATGTGAGAAAAGTCGACAAGAAGGATCGAGTGTTTCTCGATCTATGGAGTGTTTCTAAACCTGGTGAGCCATGTGCGCTTGGAAAGCGGTCGAGAGGGTATATCTCGAATTGGGCTCACAACTCGAAGAAGACACTTGGGTACGTATATTCCGATTCATGGGGACCTTTGAAGGTCCAATCTTCTAGGAACTAGGCCCGTTGGAGCGTTTGGAGGAAGACGAGGGACGAGACTATGGAGTGCGATGTGATTCAGCATGCACGATGGGATTTCGCGTCTTGGTGTTATATGTGATGTGATTTCACATGTGCGATGAGATTTCGCGGTTTGGTGTCAAGGTGAAGATTGTTGAAATGTGACTCAAAACCTCTTAAGGATTGGAGCCGAAACGGGGTCGCAAACGGGGTATTTGGTAAGAAGCCTCAGAGCGCGCCGCGCTGGGATTTCAGTGTAAATCAGCGCGGCGCGCCCCAAAAAGTCGAGAGCCTCCAGCGCGCCGCGCCCGAGTTTTAGTGTAAACCCAGGGCGGCGGCCCCAAAATCACCGCGGCGCGCCCGTCTGCTCTCGACACGCCTGTTTCTTAACCGATGTCGGTTTTCAGCGTGCTCTGCGACCCTAGAAGCTTCTATGATGACTTATTGACTTAAGGAATAAGTATTTTGGATTCCTAACTTGGTTAGGAGGTTTGAGTTATATTAAGAAATGATTATAATTCCTATTCCTAATTGTTGCCTAATTTATGGATTTCTACATCAATAAATTAGGATCTCCATGGACACAATTATTGAGAGCTGAAAACACGAGTTAATACCATCAATTAGAGAGATAATATTGTGTGAGATTAGAGGGTTTTAGAGTGGATATTAATCCTTGTAATCGTCGGCAATATTATAGTGAAGATTCTCGTCGTTCCTCCCGTGGTTTTTCCCGATTTGGGTTTCCATGTAAATTCCTTGTCTTCTTTACTTGTCTCTTTCTATTTTATTGTTGAGTTATTTTCGGGGTTCCGCATTATTATTCGTACTATACATCGTCGATCTTCAACAAGTAGTATCTAGTGGCACCGGTCTTGATCGTGTGGCGTTCAGAGCTTTGTCTCGTAACAAGTGGTATCAAAGCCAAGTTACGATCCTAAAAGCTAACAGTATAGATAATAAAATTAATATGATAAATAATCTTTTTGTTTGTATTTCAACATTTTCATTTTCAACAGTAGTGTTTTATTAAGTTGTTTGGGTTTATAATGATATAGAAAATAAAAGAAATCTTGAAAGTTTTTTTCAATAATAAGTTTCAACGTTTTCATTGATTTTTTTAAGAATATAATTCGTATTGTTAATAAATGGTGAATGTTTTTATAATTAATAGAATTAAAGTGTTGAATAATTATTTTGTATATATTTAAATTATTTTCCTTTTAAATATTTTTATTAATTAATTGTATTGTTAAAAACATGCAGAAAATATTTTCTAAAAATAATTATCATTGTTTTTAATATACTATGTTAATAAAAAAATCATTGTTTTTTTTCAATTTTATAACCTTAATAAAATTTTCAACTATATAGTTTTAAATTATACAATTGACAAATAATTATACTTCATAAGTAGTTAACAAAGAAAGTGTGATGACACATAAAGATGTGTTGATGGTAATTATACATCTTTTCTTTAATTATTAATTTTATTTAGCATAATTTTTACAATTAAACAAATTCTTATCATATAAGAAGTTTTATTATATATAAATTATTCTAAAATTAATTTATATTGAAATTTTGTGTATACTTTTAGAATAGCAATGATATTTATTGCATTATAAAATTTATATGTTAATAATAACCATTGGTCTCATTATTTTGTATGTATATATTTTTAATAATAACATTAGTATAATTTAATCTTATTATACATAACATTTTAAACGGTAATTTTAAACGCGTAAAAATTAGTATAATTTAATATTATTATACATAATTTTTAAAAGCTATAATTTAATTTTATTATACATGTAATTTTATTTTCTTATTTTTTCTATAAATTAAATTATTGTACCCACTGTAATCTCAAACACCAACAACACTATTCGCTATTCCCCTATTCCCATTCATACTATACCTCCCATTCATACTATACCTATTCCAATTCATACTAATATGCTGAATTTATCTCCAGAAGCATGTCAGGCAATTATAGAAGAATGTCAAGAAATCATAGATGAGATAGACAAAATACTACTACTTGAGAGAACCATTAATGAGAAAACTAACAAGGATGAAAAGAATTCGAAAAATTCTAACCAGACCACCAGTGATGATGGGAAAATCAAGAAAGATCAACAAACTAAAGAGCAATCGGTGAATCCTGATAACACCAGTGATGAAAAATCTATCTCATCAACAAAATCATCAAGAGGAATTGATATCGATCTTAATTTTCCTCCGCCAATGTAAAAGAAATTTAAAACAATAATTACATGCAAGTTTACATGTTGGAATAAAATAAATAATTTTAATTTTTGCATTTGATTTTTATTTGATTTTTATTTGTTGGTTATTTAGACATTTTTTATTTGTAATATTATTTATTATTTCGGCTCTGCTAGCTCTCCATCATATTCACACGGATAGAGACATGTACAACAGTTTGTGCTTCATCAATTTCCTTGGGGTCGCTCCTTATGTCGGTAAGCCAAAACCTGATCGAACACAAAATTCGGAATTATTATTTATCGGGCGTGAATTTCCTCCAAAGTCTGATTCTCATTCAACATTAACTGCAGCTCGAAGTGTAAATTGGCTATGAAAAAAAATTGGAAAATTGGCAAAGCACCTTGTATCAAAAATGGAAATTTGGCTATGACAAATCCAAGAACGAGCTTATAGAATAAATAACCTGATCAGATCAATTGCAATAATAAATAATTTCCATCGCCACCATCACCTTATTTACGATTACATGTACCATGTCCCATTATTGAATGTAAATCGAAAATTGAAAAATTGAATGTAAAATTATTTTTATCGATCCCGTTTTCGTAATCTTTAATCACGGGGTGCGAGCGTGGAATATCCCCGCGCCGTGCTCATGTGAATGATCAGCACTGCCACCCCCGATCTCGCTGCTGTTGAAATCTTGGCTCGAGGGTGTGCCAGGTGGCCTCATCTTATTGTATCTCTGCAGGTCCCCATCAGAGCTGCTGCATGACCCGAGCATTGCACTTTGACTAGACTTTATACCTTCGTGTAGATCGTCAAGAGACACATCTCCTTCCAGAGCACGAACAATCTGTATTTATATAAAAAAAATAATAATGTTATAGTACTATCTTCTCAAAATAATTAAGTAATCTCATCACCTGGCTCATTTTAGGGCGTCTTCTTCCGGAATGCCTGACGCAGGCAGCAGCAGAATGAACCATACGGAGCATCTCTTGGGGTTCGTAGTTGTCTCCTAGCCGTGGATCCACTAGTTCTTCGTAGCTTCCTCCATCGGTAACGTTCATCAAAATAGGCCTAGCCTGTAAGGTAGTGTACGTTGTGTGAATCTATTTCACTTGTGGCATGCGTTTTAATTAATGGTTTGTAGAAATTTAAATCAATACTATACGTACCCAATCGACTAATGTGTCATCTTCGTCTCGACGGATGTCCACGGGCCGACGGCCGGTGATAAGCTCCAAAAGCATGATTCCATAAGAATAAACATCAGATTTCTCAGATAGCTTCCCGCTTGACGCATACTCGGGGGCCAAATACCTGCGTTCACGCGCATTCAATAATCATTATGTATGTACTTGATATAGTATTTTTTTTAGCATACGTACCCGAATGTTCCCATGATCCTTGTGGAGACATGAGTGTTGGTGTCTGAGGAAAGCTTAGCTAATCCAAAATCAGCCACCTGCATTAATTTATAAGGAAGCACATTCAAAACATGTACTACAACATGATGAATCAAATAAAATCGAGTTTTTCGTTTTATACCTTTGCTTCAAAATTAAAATCTATGAGAATATTTGCAGCTTTGATATCTCTGTGGATGATACGAGGATGACCTTCACGATGACAATTATACGTAGAAAGGTTTGCATTACTAACAAAGTTATGAATTACTAATAAGATAACAAATAGTAGTAAAAACTTACAATCTTCGTGAAGATAAGCAAATCCTTTGGCTGAGCCCAAAGCAATTTTAAGCCTGGTAGGCCAATCCATAGTCTTGCCAGATCCTGCACGCATCAACAAAAACATATATATATATACGACGTCCGATTTAAGAAAATATGACAGAGTATGTACGTACCGTGAAGGTGATATTCGAGCGTTCCATTGGGAACAAACTCATACACCAACATCCTCTGAGTTCCCGCGGAGCAATACCCGACCAACGACACCAAGTGTCGGTGGTGGACCCGGCTGATGATATCCACCTCAGCTTGGAACTCGCGGTCCCCTTGGCCGCTGTTGAGCTTCAAGCTCTTGACAGCTATATCCTTCCCATTGGGCATTACCCCCTTGTGCACGTACCCGAACCCTCCCTGCCCCAGCAGGTTCGACTGGGCGAAGTTGTTTGTTGCGGCTGCCAGGTCGTTGTACGTGAAGCTGCTCTGGTTGAACCCTAGGGCCACCGCCGGGTGAGGTGGCGGCAGGGGAGCGTGGTGGGGCCCGGAGAACCCCGCCGAGCTCATCTCGCTGCTGCTCATCATGGGCGGAGGCGGCGGAGGTGGGACCAGCCAGTTGTGCTCCGAGCTCACGTTGGCGCTGTTGGGCTGCATCGGGATCTTCACCATCCCCATCGAGTTGGTTTTCTTCCACGGCCCGGAAGTTGTGTCTATGTAATAATCGTTGCCTGAAGAAATAAAAAAAGTGAAAAAAATAGATACAGTATAATTTATTCTTCACACATAATTATTATTTTTGTTTTGCATGATGGTATGTACCCTTATCGCCGTGACGAGAGTTGTCCCTGTAGTAATTCATGTGATCGTGATCCTTGCGTTTCTTCCTTCTACCGCACGACACCAGGAACACGATCATGATCAGGAACAGCAATCCCGCCCCCGCGGCCACCCCCACGATCATGGCTTTCTGGTCGCCCGACGACGAATTGCTGTCCGGGGGAGCCAGCGACCGGGAGTGGGGAGGCTGCCTGTTCCGTCCGTTTGGAGGCGGGGGCGGCGGCGGCGGCGGCGGTGGGGGAGGCGGCGGAGGTGGTGGCGGTGGAGATCCGTTGTCGTTGTAGTCATTGTTGTCGTCCCTGGGCGGTGGGGGCGGCGAGCTCTTGGTCGGCGGCGGAGGGGAGGATCCAGATGGCGGCGGAGGTGACGAATCGGAAGGCGGTGGGGGCGGGGAGGATTCCGTTGAGTTTGAGGACGACATGTGGTGTTAATTTGGAAATGCGCAGGAATGAATGGCCCGATCTATGTGGGAATGACGAGAATGCCCCACCGATCCCCCAATCGATGACCCTATTATAATTTGCAGCATTAAAGGGAGAATCGAATCAAAGAAAAATAACATACAACGTTTTTGTTAGGAAAAAAGTAAAAGAAAAAATATGAATAATGTCACGTACAATTCATGGGAGGGTGAAAAAAATTAAGAGAGCAGTAAAAGACGGAACCGAACCTGTAGGAGAAGGGCAGGGATGGCTCTCGGAGGAAGAGAGGAGGAGAGAGATAAAATGGTGCATATATGCATGGTAAAAAAAGAACCAAAAACATGTGCCTTCTTCTCATTTATGTCCTACAATAATGGAATTATTAATCTCCCATTTTCTATTTTTAGTATTCCGTAATACCGTTCTTTTATTTATAAATTTTTAATTAACAAAAACAAATAACTATTAGAATATACTGTGCACGTCAGCACTATGTGTTCATATCAAAGAGTTCGAACAAAAACATATACTACTTCAGAGATAACAAAATATAAAATTCAATGTCTCAACTCAAATATTGACCTTTACCGGATAGAAAATATACTACACTTTAATTGTCAAAATACAATTATATATATATATATATTTTTTTTATTTGTAGTCGCAATTTTTGCAAATTCTTATTGTAAAAGAATAAGAATATTACGCATTCTGAAAGAAGAGGAGAAAAAGCCGCGGGGACGTTTTACGATCCGAGATTCCTATATCGGGTCAACTACCCAGCCCGAACCCGAAAAAAGATGCCGTCCCGCAGGAGAGCTCTACTCAAGGTCATCATCCTCGGCGACAGTGGGTAAGTTCTCCGGCATTTAATTCAATCATTAATTTGCCTAATTGATTTATATGCGAAATAGTATGTGTTAGTTGTGATCTTAGGTTTTCACAATTTCGTATTCGGAAGGGAGTTCTGGATGGTATTAAAAGCAGGAACATCAATTTATCATCGAAAATGCTTTTTTTTTTTACGTAATTTTTTATTTTTTTTGTGTAATTGCAGGGTTGGGAAAACTTCATTGATGAATCAGTATCCCCAATAACTGTTAATTTATGTTAATTGTTTCTGGGGTGCATTAGGTAATTTCCCACTAATCCTGTTTATCGTCTCCTTGACCTGTTGATTAAAGATATGTAAATAAGAAGTTTAGCAACCAATACAAGGCTACCATTGGGGCGGATTTCCTCACTAAGGAAGTGCAGTTTGAGGATCGACTCTTCACTTTGCAGGTCTCTACGGAATAACTTTTCACATACAGTATGCTTGTTTGTCTGTTGTGCTGCAAAGGTTTTTAGATGGAATCGTAATTTTCGATCCTCGTAATATATAGAAATTGCTGACAGTTATTAATTGATTTTATTCGAGTGTGACCGTCGATATGTAACCGCAGCATAGTGAACTAATACATTGTTGTCTCTTATTAAGGCCTCTGCCTAATTGAGATTGGAGAACCCTTTAATTTGTATGATCTCTTTGAAACAACAACGAAGCTTCTATATTTATCTAATGGCTGGATATTCATATTATTACACCCTAAGATTAATTCTTTGTTAAAAAGATATGGGATACAGCCGGCCAAGAAAGATTTCAAAGTCTTGGTGTTGCGTTTTACTGAGGCGCCGATTGCTGTGTGCTTGTCTATGATGTTAATGTGATGAAATCTTTTGACAATCTCAACAATTGGAGGGAAGAGTTTTTAATTCAGGTATGTTATTTTGTCTTTTCATGACACCTGTCTTCCACAGTTCCACTTGCTTGTTTAATTTGTTCTCTCAAAGTTCGAACTTAAAATGTTTTTAGCCATAAATCACCTCACATCCTTCTTCAACCAGATATTTTTACTTTCACTAACATATATTTGGCTTATGACGATAAATATTGACATAGACCCTCAATTAGTATTGTGCAAGTGGAAAATGTTGATGCTCTTTTATATTTCGAACAAGGCGAAATATCTACAATTGAGCCATTGCATTTTTAAATCGGGTTTCTTAAGCTGACACTGTTTTATACTTTGCTCTTCACCAAATTTTTGTAGTCTTGGTGTTGAAAGGTTTGTCATCTCTTTTTTATAATCAAATAATTTTATGAGTGGAATAATATACACTTAGAAAACAGAATCTTCACTGCAGGCTAGTCCATCAGATCCTGAAAATTTTCCTTTCGTTGTGATTGGCAACAAGGTTGATGTGGATGGTGGAAACAGTAGAGTGGTAATCTGTGCTCTCTCTCCCTCTGTTTGTGCGTGTATATAAATTCTGATTACATTTCCTTCAGTCTTACTAATATACTCTTACGACTAGTTTTATTTTTATTTTTTCTTGAACTCTTACTTTCAATCTATGAACTCCAAAGAGGACTGGAGCGTATTTTATGCACTGTTATTTGGATGTCATATTTCATCTGTGGGGGTAGATTGAGGCAGTCATGTAGCGGCGGTGTTGAGGTTTCCATGGCTGAAATATTAGTTTTTTTTTTTTTTTTGTTAATTTGCTTTCATTGCCACAGGTATCTGAGAAAAAGGCACGTGCTTGGTGTGCCTCAAAAGGGAATATCCCCTACTTTGAGACCTCTGCCAAAGAAGGAATCAATGTTGAAGAAGCCTTTCAGGTTATCGCAAAGAATGCCTTGAAGAGTGGAGAAGAAGAAGAAATGTGAGTTGAAAAAAAAAACCTTGTTATATCACTGCACACTGCTGTTTTTTCAAAGATCTAGATAGCTAGAGTTTATAACATGTGTCAATAAATCATAATTTTTTACAAAAATATTCCTAAAATTTATCTTAATTTGAAAATAAAGGACCCTGGTTATCTTTCAAAATTAAGACCACACCCTTCAGGTTTGTATTCAACTAACAAAACCCTTATTTTAGGTTTCAAAGATAACATTTTTTTTTCTTTATAAAAAGAACTGGTGGTATTTGATAGGTATTGTTGTTCAACCCACATAATACCAATCTCTCATTTCTTGATTTTTCATTCTCTTATTGGAAATATTCTTTGATGCTCTTGAAGATACCTGCCCGACACAATCGATGTTGGTAGCAGCAGTCAGCCTAGGTCAACTGGATGTGAATGTTGAACAGTCTTTCAAAAAACAGCCGATTATTCTTGTGTTTTACCGCTGTAAGTAGTGTTTTATCGTTTCTTTCTTATGTGAACCGGGTTTGCTTGCTTGATCACTTTTCATTGTGTTATGTACTTTGAATTTGATAAGGCTGCATATGATATCTTGAGGGTTGATTAATTTTTTATGCTGACATTATTTGTTCTTGTCCTAGATAGGATTCATCATGCACGCCTACAAATGTACATGAATATGTTAGATCATCAATATTCATTAGTTAAAATATTGTTCTTTTGGACTGAATTCGGGTGAATAGGGTGGGCATAAGATATATCGTACTCTCTTTGTCATATAGTATCTATGTTTCCTTTTCTAGAAACCCCTTAAAATTATATTTGAGGCCACCTTTTCTCAAATGTTCATACTTTTAACCCTAGTAACATTGATATTATTTATTTTAATTATCTTTTGGAATTATAGACATTGAACTAGAGATTGAAAATATCGCTCTATAGTTCAATATAATTATTTTAAAAATGAGAAATTTTGAATTTGTTCTTAAAAATGATTTGTTGATGTTTAAAGTCTTCGTGATTAAATGAAGTATTGTACCTTTATTTTTATCTCATTTAATATTAATAAACAACATGTTTTTTTATCCTGATTAAAATATTTAATGCATCGTCACATTTGGCAAGGAGAAAAATATAAATTTTATTTCTCTAGATTCCGTAGGTGAAGTGTCAAATCCTTGAAGATTGTACTCATAATTTCCTAATAAAATTAATAATTATATAAAAACATTAATGCAATGACATACGCATACATTAATCGATTGACAGTTTGTTTAGGCATTCTCACATTTAATAATTTACAGTAAAATACAAATGACATTAACTTGAAATTCATACATTTTTCACGCATAACAAATTACATTCAAACATTTTCACACCACATTAATGATTAAAAACATGCATGCCAAGCTTTTATTTTTGCACCCAATGCAGATGATGCATTTTGTTGATTACTTTTCTAGCCCTCATATATATACAGCACCTTCCTTCAAATCTTTCCCAACTGCCTTCTCTGGTTTGACATCATCGGTGTAGGCTGAGACATTAGGCCTTGGCTCAAAATCTTTCACGAAAGATTTACCGTCTTCTTGCTTGACATCATCGGTGTAGGCTGAGATATTAGGTCTTGGCTCAAAATCTTTCACGAAAGATTTACCGTCTTCTTGCTTGACATCATCGGTGTAGGCTGAGATATTAGGTCTTGGCTCAAAATCTTTCACGAAAGATTTACCGTCTTCTTGCTTGACATCATCGGTGTAGGCTGAGACATTAGGTCTTGGCTCAAAGTCTTTTGTGTATGCTTTCTCATAGTTTGGTTTGAGATTATTAACATAAGCCGTTGCACTGGGTCTCGGCTCAAAGTCCCTCAAGAAAGAGTTTTTAGGCTTGATACTATCCACATAAGCCGTGACACTATTGACGTAAGAAAGAGGTTTGTCACTATTGACGTAAGCCGTGACACTAGGTCTCGGCTCAAAGTCATTTGTGAAAGGTTGCTTATGCTTAGCCAATGACGATTCACCTGAGCCATGTTCGCATGAGTCACTCTTTTCTTCGCCAGAGATGGATGTAACCTTAGTGACATGGACAATGTCTTGTACTGGTTGGGGCCTAGGATTCCTATTGTCTTTCAAATCTTGACCTTCGCGCCAATAATCACTGGAATGCTTTCTTGCATCGATGCAGATCACAGACTACATTTTCAAAATAAGAAAACACGAAATTCAATAAGTACTAGACGAGTCGAACAAATATATCATTGAATAAACTGTAGCGTAACTAATAACAAGGTAGCATATGTTAAATAGTTTATATGTTTATCATCATAGTAGTTTCAAAAGAACTAGACGGGGTAGTTCTCATTCTAAATTTACAAAAATACCCTTGTAGTTTTGTAGCTGGATATTAATTTGAAGAGTTTCCAAGTTGTAGAGATGAGTCTATAACTTCAAAATGCTTACCAGAGCAAGAGTGAGGCAGACAACTACACTGTAAATGGATTTCATTATACTTTTCTGAAGGAAATTAAACTGGGAAGTGGTATTGATTTTTATGAGAATTCTATGTACAATTAATATGCAATTTATAGAATAACACAAAGATGACGTGGCTAATCAAATTCAATTATACTCTGTATGATATATTAAAATAAACCTTTCTATGTCATTCATATTTTTGTACAAAATATGTAGAAATCTTATAACATTTGCATTAATATTGATAAGGGTAAGAATATTTACACCTCCCTTATTAATCTTAACACCCCACTTCTTAATTTATTTTACAAAATTAATAATTTATTAAAGTAAAATTACCCCAATACCCTTTTGCACAAAAAAATACAGTAATTTCTTCTTCAACATCAACTTGAATGGCTGAATCCCTGATGAAGGAGAGAGAGGAAGAGAACTTGAACTCGATCGGAGGTCTTCTTCATCAACAGATTTCGTCTAATCCAAACCAATTAATTAATTAATTAATTTCACAGAAAGATAGAACCCCTAAATTAAATAATTTATCTCCTATTCCCACCGAGAGATAAATTGAATGGCCGGCTCGATAAGGCCATCAAGTTTCGTATTATGGAGGCGGCATCACCGGGAAGAATCAACGGCTCCGGGAAATGTGGTCTGCTGGTCTATCGGGGTGTATTCGATCCTAATGCGGTGGTCGGCCAAGGGTTAGAAGTCTTCCTCTTCAAAGACGACACCGCAGAGGAGAGGGCGTCGCCGGTGACGACATCGTATTTGGAGGTCACCGCTGTACCGCAGCTCAAGGTCTCTTCCCTCGCTGCCATTTACCGTCGGTCAACAGAAAAGGAATAATCATTAACAATTGGGGTAAAAGGGTGTTTTAGGTATTTCGAAGGGGGTGTACTAATAATTTGAAGGGTAAATTAATAAGTGGAGTGTACAAATTAAAGAGGGAGGTGTAAATATCTTACGCCTATTGATAATTGTAGCTTTCTCAATCAACTTGTATTTTATATTGGTAGTGGTTAGTATGGGATCTCAATTAGAGCTGTGACTACCAACCGGCCCGACCAAGGGCCAGGCAGCTGGGCCACACAATTCACGGCCCAAAAAAATTCGGGTCTTTTTGGCCCTGTCTGATGGCCGACGGGCTCAATGGGCTAAATCCGAGTTTGGGTCGAGTCGGCCTGAATTTATTAAAGGGTAAGGATATTTACACCTCCACTTTTTATTTGTACACCCTCCATTAATAATTTTAATTTGTATAAGCTTGTAAAAGATCTAAATTGCCCTTCTTAAAAAAACAACACTAATACCTAATTACACGGTTTAGGCTTTACACCCCTCCCATTAAAATAATAAAATAAAATAAATAAATAATTTGATTGTCTTCTCCGGCGACAAAGCGATGGCGGGCTGTCTTCGGGCTTTTGCTGCGGGTTGAGGGATGGTGGCCTGAGACTTAACAACGGCGGTAACTAGCAAGCGACTCGTCGAAAGGGTGTTTGGATAATGTACAGCGATCGATCCAACTTTCCTCTGTTTTTTTTCTACTATTCCGACAAGCAAGAAAGTTCCTTTCTTTTACAACCCGACCATTTGATATTAATCAACAAGAAAAATGTCGTTCGTTTCGATTGATCCATGACCTCCGCCGTTTCTTCTTCCCCTGCATCCACCAATCAGCCAAGCCTGCACCGCCCCGACCCCGCCGTCGTCCTCCGCTGCCACCAAGAAGAGCCTCATCACCTCCTTCTCCCTCCGCGACAACTTTTCCGACGTGGAAGACCGAAGACCCAATGTGTATATACAGTGTAATTAGGTCTTGCGTGCTATTTTCAAGGAGGGCAATTTAGGTTTTTTAAGAATTTAAACAAATTAAAAATATTAATGGAGGGTGTACAAATAAAAAGTGGAGGTGTAAATATCTTCACCTTTTATTAAATTAAAGAGGAAGGTGTAAATATCTTACGCCTATTCATAATTGTAGCTTTCTCAATCAAACTTGTATTTTATATTGGTAGTGGTTAGTATGGGATCTCAATTAGAGCTGTGACTACCAACCGGCCCGACCAAGGGCCAGGCAGCTGGGCCACACAATTCACGGCCCAAAAAAATTCGGGTCTTTTTGGCCCTGTCTGATGCCCGACGGGCTCAATGGGCTAAATCCGAATCGAAAACACATTAATTTCATTGCTATCATCCAAGTCATCATGACATTGATTATATTCAATAATATGCTGGGTGACTGATAGGTACTGATGCAAGGTGTTACACGGTTAGACAATAATGACTGAAATGTTGTTGATACAATTAAAACGATTAATCTCATGCAACTCCCCACATTTAATTCGGTACGAGTTTAAATTACTACTTCCATACATATATAGTTACTTCCATACATAGTTAGTAGTATGAACTATGAAGGTTCCTAATAAAAGGCAAAAGCCGCTTGCGCTTGTCCCGTGGTGACCTTGGGTCTTAGAGTCTAGAAAGATTGACCAAAGTGTTAAATAGGTGGTTATATTTTTAGTAGTTATATTTTTATATTTAATTAATTATTGTATTTTAAAAATATTTTTAAGTATATTAATAAAATATTTTGATTTTTTTTATAAATAAGAATTATAATATTGGTCACAAAATTTAAAATAATAAATATAATTAAAATAAATTCCAAATTTAAAATATTATTCATCACATTTGATCAGTCACCGACTAAGCTTTTTTGAGATAGCCTAAAAAAGTAAATAAATAATGTAATGATAAATTTTTAATATGATATCAAAGATGGATTTAGATGGTGCTTAGGCGGATTTAGACGGTGCTTAGACTGCTAAGGGGGCTAAAACTTTGCAAAGTTAAAATTTAGGTGGTCGAGTTCAGCCTATCGCATCGGAAGCCAGAAGGGGTTTAAGCAGAGTTAGGCAGAGAGTTTTAGAACAACCATGCTCTTTTAGGCAGAGAGTTTTAGAACAACCATGCTTTTTTAGTCTCAACTAATTATACTTATTTTTCTTTTTTGGATGTTCCAAAAAATATGCATTCTTAATTTTTTTTTTTTTACCTTTTTACTTTCAAATACCATTTTACATTTACTCTATTCATCTATTTTTAAACTTTAAAAATAATTACTTTAATTTTTTAATGTAATAATACATTTTTACTCTCCACTTTTTTTATCAAAATTAAGTTATAATGACATATAATGTAATAACTTTTTTACTCTCCAATTTTTTTATCAAAATTAATTTAAAATGACATTTTTTGTAATTAACGTGTTTATGAATATGTGCATAAATAGTTTAGTACAGAGGTAATAATAGTTATTATATGAGTTGAATCAATAGGGCACACTTAAAAGAAAATAATTAAACATTTATATATATATATATATATATATGTGAATCGACCCCAATGTTCACAATGTTCCAAAGGCGAAATTATTCAAATTTGGAGCTTCTTAAGTTTCACTATCACATCCCTCCGTCTCAAACAAATATACTTCCTCGATCAACAAAGATTGTACCGATGGATCTAAATCTTTCACTTTGTGGTCTCATGCTTCTTCATCTCATCATCCTCCTACTGGTAAATAATTAAGTCTATAACATAATACATAAAATATATATATTATCTTTAATTTGTTCTTTGATATAATTAAATATATAGGGACGTCCTTCAAATGGAGCTCATCATGCCGATGATATTCACATAGAGCAAGTCGTCCATTCCCACACGCATCACAACATGGTCGACCCATCCGTCGTCGTCTTCTTCCTCATCGACGACCTCAAGCTCGGAAACACAATCCCCATCTTCTTCCCGAATCGAAAACTCTCCGATTCCCTCCCTCACTCCCTCTCCAAACACGCCGCTTCCTCGATCCCCTTCTCCTCCCGAGACCTCCAAACCCTCGTCAAACGCTTCTCCTTCTCCCAAGGCTCCCCGCAAGCCCTCGCCATGCAAGACACCCTCCGCGAGTGCGAGCGGGCCCCCATCCCAGGCGAGACCAAGACATGCGCCACCTCACCCGAGTCCATGCTCGACTTCGCCCGGGCCGTATTCGGGCCGGGGGCCCGGCCCGAACCCGTCTCCACGGCCCACAACATCTCCGGCGATCGGGAGGCGGTGCTGCAGAAGTATTCTGTCGCCGGAATTCGCGAGGTGGCGGCGCCCAAGTCGGTGGCTTGCCACACGATGCCTTACCCGTACTCTGTTTTCTATTGCCACTACCAAGAGAGCGAAAGCAAGGTGTTCAAGGTTCTTCTGACGGGCGAGAATGGCGATCGAGTCGAGGCTGTCGCTGTCTGCCACATGGACACGTCTCAGTGGGGCCCGACCCACGTGGCATTCCGGGTTCTCGGGATCGGCCCGGGGACGGACCCCGTTTGCCATTTTTTTCCGGCTGATAACTTGGTTTGGGTTCCTAATTATTATTCGGGGGTAACGAATTAAGTTTAATTTTCTAAGTGTGACAAAATAAAAGCAAAGCAAGGATGTATTTGTAATTTTGCAAAAATATTTATGGACTTATGGGTGTTTTTGTTGTTGTTCTTGTTTTTTCTTTTTTCTTGTATTTGTAATCAAAAGAAATATCTTTCTTTGTTTTGTAAAATATTACCTATTCTTTTGGGCTTAAGTTTAAATAGTTTAAGTTTAGTTCAGTTCAGATAGTTTCAGTTCAGCTCGATTAAATTCATTTCAAAATACATTTAAATAAAATAAATAAAAACTAATTTCAATATATAATTTTAAATATATAATATAATTACTGTCATAATATTATTAATATTTTTAAAAAAATATTTAAAAATTTATAAAAATTATTATTATTATTATAAAAAAAATCAATCCAGTTCAATTCAGTTTAGTTCGCTTTCAGTTCAGCCCAGCCGGTTTCAGTCCAAAAGAACAAGTCATATTCACTTATTGATAAAGATAAAATCAAATATATTTATTATTTCGTATATCTCTCCCTAATATATTGGGATTCTGTTGTATTTGTAAAAGCTATTTATATGAGTATTACATCGATCACCAACTCATTCGGTGATTTCTCAATCTTTCTATTCTCTCCCTCTTTATTCTCTCATGGTATCAGAGCACCGATTCTAAACTTATTTTTCGCCCACATTCTTCCGCAACTCTTTTTTTTTTTTTTTTTTTTTTACGACGGACTGGCCCCCTCCGTCTTGCTATTAGTCAGCCGCAGCCTCTACTGCAGCAACCACTTCCTCCTTCTCATGGTCGCTTCTGATTCCTTACCTATTGCAACCATGCTTAATATGGTCTCTGCCATCAAGTTGAATGCCACGAACTTTCTCCCTTGCGTCGTCAAATTAAGTATATGGCAGAATGTTTTGATTTGATGGGTTTTCTCGATGGTACCGTGGTTGCGCCTCCACCAACACTCACCTCTGCAGACGGTACCACATCCGTTAACCCTGCCCACGCGACTTGGAGGATGAAGGATCGGAAACTTCTAAGTGTTATTTATTCCTCCCTCTACTAAGACGCTGCCTCAGAGGTGATCGATTCGTCCACGTCCCGTGATACATGGCTGACACTCGAAGGTATATATTCCTCCTCTTCACGCCAGTATTAACTGCGGGAGGAACTTCTCTCTCTTCGTCGCGGGGATTCTTCTGTCGATGACTATGGTAAGAAGTTTAAACTTCTTTGCGACCAATTGAGTGCAATCGGTTGCCCTGTGGCAGACATCGATAAAAGTCATTGGTTTTTACGTGGCTTGGGTGTTCAATTCTCGGGTTTCGCGGACACTTGTATTGCTCTCTCTCCGATTCCAGAATTCAGAGATCTATTGATTCAGGCTAAGCGTTATGATGGTATGTTCCTAACCATGGAGGGTTCGACTCCTCAGGCTGCCTTCACTACTGTTCGTACACCTCCACCACTTTTGCAGCAGCCTCTACCGCAGTCTCTACAGACCCTGCCCCAGCAACGCCTGCCGCAGTCCCTACAGACCCTGTCGCAACAACCCCTGCCACAGTCTCTACAGACCCTGCCGCAACACTTGCAACCATCCCTGTCGCAGGATCTGCTATAGTACCTACCGCCCCATCTGCAACAGTCCCTGCAGCAGCACCTGTCACATTACTTGCAGCAGCCTTTGCCGCAGCCCCTACCGCAGCAACATGGGCAGTCTAGCGGAGTTATTCCCTCATCAGCTTCTGCTGGTGGCCGTGGTCGTTGCCACTCTTCCCAAGCTGATGCTACAGCTTCGCATAACGGGGGCACATATCATTCGCACCTCGCTGTCAGATCTGTCATGGCGAGCATTATGCCGATAAATGTCCCAAGTTTGTAAATGCTTGCCAGGCTAACCCCTCTGTAAATTTGGCTCAAGCATTTACATCTTCTTGCAATGTGATTGACTCTACTCCTGATTGGTATCTTGACTCGGGTGCTTTTGCACACCTGACAAATCAGCCTGCTACCCTGGACTCCTACGAGCCTTATTCTGGTAACGGTTCTGTTATTGTTGGTAATGGGAATGTTTTAAATATCTCTCATATTGGCTTTCTTATATTTATAGTTGATGTTAATTTGCTAGATGTCTTGGTGGTTCCCCATATCACCAAAAATCTCTTATCTATTAGTAAATTAACCTCTGATCTTCCCGTCGATGTTATATTTTCTGATAAGATCTTTGCTATTCAGCATCGGGTGACAATGCAAAATCTGGTACAAGGGAAGTTTGACAAGGGTTTATACTTGCTTGAAAAGGGCACGTCGGCCTTGGTGGCTGCTGTCAAGAATAAAGTTTTGCAAGTTAGTTTTGATATGTGGCATCTTCGTTTGGGGCATGTCCCATTTTCCGTTATTTTGTTATTGAATAAACTTGGTCATTTATCACTTCTGTTTTGCAGAACCCTGATATTTGCTCCTCTTGTGAGTTGGCAAAAAGCAAAAAACTTCCCTTTACATTGAATGAAAAACGTGTTGCCCACGTCCTTGACTTGATACATTGTGATTTATGGGGTCTTGCCCTTATTACTACATCTGATGGATTTCATTATTATGTTGCTTTTGTGAATGACTTTTCGCGCTTCACGTGGGTTTATCCATTGCGTGCTAAATCGGATTTTTATGCCACCCTTGTTCGATTTCACGCTTTTGTCTGTACTCAGTTCTCTTGGTAAATAAAGATTTTCCAAAGTGATGGTGGCACATAATTTGTGAATTCAAAGGTTCGGGAATTTATTCAAACGCATGGTATTCATCACCGGCTTTCATGCCCCTATACACCACAACAAAATGGTAGGGTTGAACGTAAGCCTCGCCACATCTCTGAAACTGGCTTATCAATGTTATTCCATGCTCATGCCACTGCATCTCTTTGGTTCGATGCGTTCGCTACTGCCGTTTTTGTGATTAACAGGTTGCCCTCTACGGTGCTGCACTGTTGGAAATCGATATCCCGGAATTAATAAATTTAAATAAATAAATTATCTAATTAATTCCGACCGAAATCCTTCGGAGATCGAATATCCGGAGTTGTCAAATTGCGGAACGACAACTCCAATCGACTCCCGGTTGCCGGAACAATCCGCCACGAACCACCACGAAGCGCCGGACTCAACCAAAACCTTAACCGCGGCAAAGCCGCGGCTGTTCGGTCGAGTCCCCTCGTGGGACTCGCGGCTGTTCAAGGCAGCCGCCTAGGGCTGCCCTTGGCAGCCCCCTTGGCACGCCCAGCCCTCGCCCGGTGATCGCACGACCAGCCACGGTCCAGCCGTGGCTTGCGATCACCAACAGCCCACCGCCGCGCGAGCGGCGGTCCAGCCGTGCGAGCGGCGACCAGCCCGCGCGAGCGGTGCTCGCACCGTGCGAGCGGGGCTGCTCCAGCAGCCCGCTGGAGCCTCGTGCGATGCGTACGGGGCTGCTCGCAGCAGCCCGCTGAACGTGCACGGGGAGGGCTCGGACAGCCCGCGAATCCGCTACGGGAAAACCCTTAGCTCGCGGCCGAGCCCGTGCGTTCGAGCCCTCGGCGACCAGCCGAGGCTCACGCCCCCTCGACCCATCCCGTCGAGCCGTTGAGCCGCCGGCGGTCCGGTGATCTTCGATCACCACCGCCCGGTTCAACCTCGATATGGGTCTCGCCATCGGATCTTGGTTCATGATATTTCTACGATAATTAAACGATAAAATCATAAAGAGGGTTTTACGATTTACCTCGTTCTCGTTGTTCGGAAAAACGAAGAACTCAATTTGACGACCTTGAGATCTTCCCACGTATTCCTTGCACTAGCTCGGACGTCGTGTGGGCGACGATCTACCGAACTCCATGGATCTCCCTCTCTACTTTCTCTCTCTAGAATTGTGATCTTCAACTTATGAGAATAGAGAAGACCATGTAGTGCTTTTATAGGCTACGTAGGGGATCTTAAGGAGGTGGAATATTGGGCTTCCAATATTAATGATTAAATTGAGCCCAAGCCCAAATTTATTAATCCCATTAATATTAATTAATTTATTTTCCACTATATAAATTAATTGCACTCCCAATATTAAACCATATTATATCAAATAATATTTCTCCGGTAGTATTATTTATTCCGTGTATTTAAGATATAAATATCCATGAATAAAATTAATTTATTGCTAATTAATTTATTCATCTCTTGTAACCGAGACTAGTACCATTCATCCTTAATTATTATGCGGAACAAATCCACCTGCAGGGTTTACATAATAATTCCTTATGAACTCATCTCGGGGATATTATCAACCCTTACGGGATACACTTTCCCGTCAAGTATGCACGGCATGTCATATATAAAATATAGTGACCCAACTTAACCGGTAATTGACCCAGTAATTAAATCGGTCAATTCCTTTGGAAAATCAAAGTCACTTATATTAAATATACACACCCGCAATAGTATCGGGGATTAAGAATAAAATACACTGAGACTTAAATCGATTATCGCCGGCAATCCTAATCGATAAATCTCAAGCAGATCCGCTCAATACACCAAGTGTACAAGTGTGATAAAATAATCAAGACAGATTATTTTCTCTTTCACACAACGACTATACCGATGGATTGGTCCGTGTCCATCTAGGTCGTGAGCAACTGTTCGATTATATACGAGTAACCGATAGTATGATCTTCCGTGTGACGGCGCACACCATACTAACTACAACGTATATAATCCAGGACTATAATTTGCATATATTTAATTATAAATAATTAAACGCAAATAATTGTTTATTTAATTAAATAGATTAATGGCAATGGATCGTGTGTTTCCGTTACTTAAATCTAGACATTAAGTACACAACTCCAACAATCTCCCACTTGTACTTAGGTCTAGTCATTTCCTCCAAACTCCCGACTCCCATACTCATCACGTGCTTAAGTTGTACTTCCAAGAAGTACTATGTGAATGAGAACTCTAGGTTGCCGCTCTGAAGTTATCTTGGTGACTACAGCGTCGTCTCCCTCGACGATGACTCGTATCAGGTGGTACTTGCACTATGTGTTATCTTACACTTATGGACTAGTGATTTCTTACCATTTGCCATTGCACCGCTATTTACATAGCCTTTGGCAAATTAAGAATCACATCTAAGTCCCAGAGATTATCCCGGAGTTATACCAAAACTTCCGCTGCCTCTGAGGCCGCTATTTGGTTACCCATGGCAGAGTCCGAAAAGCATCGTGCTTATCACTCTTCCATGTTAAAACTCCTTCTCCTTCAATAGTGAAACACATAGCCTGATATCGACTTACACCGGTCCTCATTCGATTAGAAATCTAAGAGAATGTAATCCAAAGGAAATGCTCGTCTGCTCCGTAATCCAGAACATAATTTCTAGTACTTCGAAAGTACTTAAAATGTTCATTACAGTAGTCGAGTATTCCTTTCCAGGATTATCTTGATATCCTCCCACTATGCTCACCGCATAGCCGATATCAGGTTCTCGTTTTCAACATTGCATTAAGCTTTCCACACTCCAAGTGTAGGAATCCGCTTTCATTGCTTCTATCTCTTTTTGTGTTCCAAAACACATATCCTTAGATAGATGCATTCCGTCTCTGAAAGGTAACGAACCTTTCTCGGAATCTTGCATGTTTAAAACGAACCATAATCATTTATGTAAGATGTCCAGGAGAAGTACAATGTTCTTTCTAGAGATCCAAGATCTCAAGAACATGTCCAACTTCTTCCTTTATCTTTCATAATGATTCATCTAGACAACCATCATTTTATGTCTGATAACATCTTTACATTGTTGCCAATGATAAGAGTGTCATCTACATAAAACCTCCGAGAAACACCACCTTGTTTTCCATCACGTTTCCAATACACACAATTCGTCTATGCTTTTGATGAATCCATAAAATGGACTATCTCATCAATTTGCAAGTACCACGAACTCAATGCTTTGTTTCAATCCATAAATGGATCAACTAAGCTTGTACTCTAAATGATCTCGCCTCTTAGCAATAATCCTTATTGCTCTCCAAGAAAGCACATTTAGATCTAGTACGGCCTTCATGTAGATCTAGGGATCGATTTCATGTATACTAGGTCCAGAGTTCGAAGACTCTCCTAGTCTTATGAATATCTCCGGTTGTCCCACAACCTCCCACTACAATGGCATTTCGGTGTATAAACAGTGATAACAGTAGGTGCAGTTTGTGGTGTACCGCTACTCGGTTCGGCTGGTTCTAAGTCTTAATATTTCTCTCTCATTTCAAAGTATCATGTTACTTTAGGCTTGTGGTTCATCATATAGTCTTTCTCTAAGAACCGGGCGTTAGAACTTATAACGTCCTTCTGGTTCATAGTACTATTGAACACACATCTTTTTGTTCTTCTAGGATATTCTACAACCGCATTTGAATGCGCTGTTGTTTCCAGATATATCCATAGAACATAGGTAGTTCCGTATAACTCATAATTTTACTATTTCTATAAGAGTTCCATTTCTTGTTTGCGACACACCATTTCTACACAACGGTGTATGGTGTAGTCATTTGGGATCAAATCCAAATCTCTGATTAGTATGCCATGCATTCCTTAGACAGGTACTTGCCTCCGCGATCAAATCGCAGGCTACAAATGGATATACCTTGATGGTTCTCCACAATTGCTTAGTGCCCATTGACTTGTCAAAACACTTGCTTTTGTGGCACATCAGGTATTCTAATCCATTTCTCGAGTAATCATCAAATGAAGTACTCGTACCTTATTGTCTAAGTAGACATATGTCTGCATACATCAGAGTCAATCAATTCTCATACTTGTCCGGATCTTATATCTTATATCCATAAAGGATTGCTTAGTCATATTATCTTCCAAATTAGATTCTTAGGTCGGAAGGTCCACTCCTTCAACTTAACTGATCAAATATCAATTTTCGACCTTTGAACTTCTTATTTGAATAAACATGACTCAGCATAAGAATCCACAAGTATAATTGATAAAGAAATCTCTTATTAGTAAAATGAGTTTCATACTACGGTTCGTTGCATCGTGGTGGACTCAGGATTCATCATTTATATATTGCTAGCTAATGTACCAAAATAGATAATATCATTATTTCTTCTTATAACCATCAAATGATTAAAAGAAATAAAATATCCATTTATTAGAAATCCAGAACAAAGTTCTTTCTAATTTGAAAGGTACATAAAAGCAATAACCCAAAATGAAATCTTATAAAATGTCCTCCACTGCAACTGCTGCCTCCTCTACAGCATTGCCCATGTAGACTACGATTTCTTCTTTTCTAAGTCGTCGGGTTTCCTGGAACCCTTGCATTTAAAAATGCACATACCGTCAGTGGTTCCATATCTACACACCAGGTTCCGGTAGATAATACCATTGACTATGTTTACGACTAAAGAAAATTTCGTACTTTCTTTGAGAGGATAATCAGACTTCCAGTACCCAGACTGTTTGTATCGAGAACACTTGCCTCTTGGCTTTCTCGTCCTATCTCGTGGTCCAAGAAACCTAGGACCACTGGGTTTCTTTGCTTTCTTGTCCTTTCTCCCGATTCATGCCTCTAGGTTCGAAACCTTTGGCATTGGCTACAAGAGCTTGCGATTTCCGTCTCAACTCGTCTAAAAGGTCAATCATCTCAAAAACGTTTTTTAACGTTTCCTCGAAGTGACTGGCCTTTATGAGTATCCTCATCGCTTCTTGTCTAGCCGCCTATGTCAATAGGCTCGGAAGGACAAAGCTCATTGAGTACAACCTTGTACTCTTCAACAGTTTGGGTAATGTCTAGATCTCTATTCCAATCATTACATTTAGGGACCAGTGAGTTTAAAATTCCTTACGTATCACAGAAAGTGGGTTCAAAGCCATTTTCTAATCTATGAGCACATATAACAACAAACAATTGATTTAATCTCCGATATTATCTCCCTCAAATAATATCATTAAACCACTAATCGCATCTAAAATCCCATCAGATATGGCAAGCCACGATAGTGTGGACGTTTACCTATCCAAATGATTTAGCAATTAGATTTGCTTCGGTCGTACATCATCATTAGCGTTACTTCGATGGGAAGAATACTAAGAAGCGTACCTAAGTGTAAACCATTACTCAGTATCTAAGAAGATTGTTTGGGACACGCATATTCACCGCAAGCCACGATAGTGTGGACGTTTACGTTAACATACGCTCCTTTACTCCCTTCTATAACTGTCTACATCAATCGTTCCAAAATCTCATTCAATGTAGCAAGCCACGATAGTGTGGACGTTTACTACACCAAAAGACTTTTACAATTGACATCCAACTACTTGAATCATTTAATCTTGTAAATCAGGACGCGGAGAATCATAAGTGAAACTCGAAGTTTCTAACCAGTGATTCACCATGCGAACGACCCTATCTCTCATAAATGAGGGAGCCGAGCAGACAATCGATCTAGTCATCAAATGACACGAAAGTCTCTAATTTGTGTCCTCGACATGACCAAGTGGCTTTGGCTCCATTCCACTCCCCGGGGTGAGAATGAGTCGACTTGAAATCAGTTTTGGAAAAACAAATTAGGCATTGTTTGATAAACTTAATCAATGTTTCTTGTAAAAGGAATTACAAGAATTCTCCTCCAATGACTTGTCTATACGAACTTCAAAAGTCCATAAAAGTCACCAAGAGAACAACAATGGAGACCATGGATATGTTTCCATACCCTCTCCCACTTAGCTTTTTATAACAAAGGGATACGCTATCTAATGCATAATTAAATACACATAAGCATGCATACATGAAATAAAGCACATAGAATATTATCACATAATCAAAATAATACTAGAATATTATTTTCCGACTATTATGGCTTTATCGCATCCCCGTATGCGTCTTCTAGTCTTTAGTCTTCGTTCTTTGAATGCTCCATGTGACGGGAATATTAATTTCAATATTTAAATCTATTTATTTTTAATAAATCCAAAAGTTACTTAATTCGAAAATTAAGTCAATCGAATAAATCAAAAATAAAATTAAATATTATTAATATTTTTATTATTTTTATTTTCCTTTCCAATTCCATTAAATCTCTAGAATCCTATCCAAGACCCACTTGGAATATTCTAGAAGATATCCATAATGAATTAAGGAAATAAAATAATTTAGGACTCCTAGTCCTTCCAAATTAATTCCTTTCCTAATCCATTAAAAATTCCATAAAGGAATAATTAAATAAGGAAAAATTAATTTAGGACTCCTAAACTTTCCAAATTAATTATTTTCCTAATCCATTAAAAATTCCATAAAGGAATAATTAAATAGGAAAAATAAATTAATTATAAATTTATTCCTTTTCCTAATCTATGAAAAAACCCAAGAATAGGAATAATCAATAAGGAAAAATAAATTTATTCTAAATTTATTCTTTTCCTATTCCATGAGAATTCCCAAAATAGGAATACTCAAAATAGGAAAACCGAATAATTTAGGAAAGTTGGATCTTGGTAGGAGAGCACGGGTTGGGGATCCCCGCACCCCCCACCATCGATCGCCGGTCGAGAGGGCACGCCACCGCCGCCGCCGCCCAGCCGGCGCACCACCTCCCATGGTGGCATCGCGCTCGGCCGAGAGGCTCGAAGGGCAGCCCCCTCCCCTCGATCGATTGATCATACGGGATCGATCATGGGGTTGATCGATCCCCGGTCCTTCTCTCTCTTCGTCTCCTCCGTCACACTTTTCCGGTCGTCGTTTCGTCCTCGATCCAACGTAAAATAAATTACAAATTTATTACTACGTTATCCGGTATCGATTCTCTACATGAAAACGACCTCAAACAATTTCCGGAAAAATTAAGAACAAACATTCACCACACAAGAACGAATATTGACATCACCGAGAGTTTAATAATCAAGAACATTATTATGACATTAATTAACAATAATTAAATCTAGCCATAATAATCGGAAACCCTACAAGGTAGAACAATTTATCGAAAAATACCATGAACTAAAACCATCGCTCTGATACCAATTGTTGGAAATCGATATCCCGGAATTAATAAATTTAAATAAATAAATTATCTAATTAATTCCGACCGAAATCCTTCGGAGATCGAATATCCGGAGTTGTCAAATTGCGGAACGACAACTCCAATCGACTCCCGGTTGCCGGAACAATCCGCCACGAACCACCACGAAGCGCCGGACTCAACCAAAACCTTAACCGCGGCAAAGCCGCGGCTGTTCGGTCGAGTCCCCTCGTGGGACTCGCGGCTGTTCAAGGCAGCCGCCTAGGGCTGCCCTTGGCAGCCCCCTTGGCACGCCAAGCCCTCGCCCGGTGATCGCACGACCAGCCACGGTCCAGCCGTGGCTTGCGATCACCAACAGCCCACCGCCGCGCGAGCGGCGGTCCAGCCGTGCGAGCGGCGACCAGCCCGCGCGAGCGGTGCTCGCACCGTGCGAGCGGGGCTGCTCCAGCAGCCCGCTGGAGCCTCGTGCGATGCGTACGGGGCTGCTCGCAGCAGCCCGCTGAACGTGCACGGGGAGGGCTCGGACAGCCCGCGAATCCGCTACGGGAAAACCCGTAGCTCGCGGCCGAGCCCGTGCGTTCGAGCCCTCGGCGTCCAGCCGAGGCTCACGCCCCCTCGACCCATCCCGTCGAGCCGTTGAGCCGCCGGCGGTCCGGTGATCTTCGATCACCACCGCCCGGTTCAACCTCGATATGGGTCTCGCCATCGGATCTTGGTTCATGATATTTCTACGATAATTAAACGATAAAATCATAAAGAGGGTTTTACGATTTACCTCGTTCTCGTTGTTCGGAAAAACGAAGAACTCAATTTGACGACCTTGAGATCTTCCCACGTATTCCTTGCACTAGCTCGGACGTCGTGTGGGCGACGATCTACCGAACTCCATGGATCTCCCTCTCTACTTTCTCTCTCTAGAATTGTGATCTTCAACTTATGAGAATAGAGAAGACCATGTAGTGCTTTTATAGGCTACGTAGGGGATCTTAAGGAGGTGGAATATTGGGCTTCCAATATTAATGATTAAATTGAGCCCAAGCCCAAATTTATTAATCCCATTAATATTAATTAATTTATTTTCCACTATATAAATTAATTGCACTCCCAATATTAAACCATATTATATCAAATAATATTTCTCCGGTAGTATTATTTATTCCGTGTATTTAAGATATAAATATCCATGAATAAAATTAATTTATTGCTAATTAATTTATTCATCTCTTGTAACCGAGACTAGTACCATTCATCCTTAATTATTATGCGGAACAAATCCACCTGCAGGGTTTACATAATAATTCCTTATGAACTCATCTCGGGGATATTATCAACCCTTACGGGATACACTTTCCCGTCAAGTATTCACGGCATGTCATATATAAAATATAGTGACCCAACTTAACCGGTAATTGACCCAGTAATTAAACCGGTCAATTCCTTTGGAAAATCAAAGTCACTTATATTAAATATACACACCCGCAATAGTATCGGGGATTAAGAATAAAATACACTGAGACTTAAATCGATTATCGCCGGCAATCCTAATCGATAAATCTCAAGCAGATCCGCTCAATACACCAAGTGTACAAGTGTGATAAAATAATCAAGACAGATTATTTTCTCTCTCACACAACGACTATACCGATGGATTGGTCCGTGTCCATCTAGGTCGTGAGCAACTGTTCGATTATATACGAGTAACCGATAGTATGATCTTCCGTATGACGGCGCACACCATACTAACTACAACGTATATAATCCAGGACTATAATTTGCATATATTTAATTATAAATAATTAAACGCAAATAATTGTTTATTTAATTAAATAGATTAATGGCAATGGATCGTGTGTTTCCGTTACTTAAATCTAGACATTAAGTACACAACAATACCTCTCCATTTGAGATTCTCTTTGGCGAAGCCCCTAATTATGCTACCTTCAAATAGACCTGTCAATCGGGCTATATGGGTCGGGCTTTGATTTGCCCTGACTCGGCCCATGGGATTTTAAGGGCTATGGGCTTCGGGCTTTAGCTTTTGGGCTTGAAAATTTTAAGCCCAAGCTCGGCCTATATTAATATTAGGGCTTCGGGCATACAACGGGCTAAGCCCTAACATCTCAATCTAAAATTATTTTCACAATTTTTTTTCATAAATATTTTTAAAAAAATATATTAGGATTAATGAGTAGCAACAAAACAAACACAAGCCAATAATATTATCAAAACAAAAACAAGGATTATCATATTTTAAATTTTGTTCGCATGAACCATGTAATGTTCATCAATACTTTTATTTAGAAGAATTTGAAAAAAATATTCAAAAATAAGTATTAATAAAATCATAAAATAAATATAAATTAGAAGAGAAAAAACAAATTTATTATAAGAAAAATATTATTTGTACTAACCATTAAAGGATAGATCATGTTCTTAATAATAATTTTAAATTTATTTTTATTTATAAAATTAAAATTAATTAAAATCAATTATTATATAGGGTCGGGCCTTTATGAGGCCGAGCTTACTAAAGCCCAAGCTCGGCCTATATATAATATGGGCTTCATTTTTCGGCTCAAGCTCGGCTCGACCCTAAATAATATTAATTGAACGAGTCTTTTCTTAGGGCCGAACGAGCCGAGTTAGGGCCGGCCCGACCCGATTGACAGGCCTACTTTCAAACCATTTGGGTGTCGCGTGTTTTCTTATCTCCGAGACTATGCTGCCCACAAGTTAGAACCTCGCAATTGACCTTGCATTTTCTTGGGATATAGCACCATTTATAAGGGATTTTGCTGTTATGATCCGGACTCCTCTCGCGTCTTCACCACTCGTCATTCCCAGTTTGACGAACGATGCTTTCCATTCTCTCGGAGTTCGTCTACAAATTCTATTTCGGAACTTGATGTTTCGACCTTCTTGGATACCACGATCAGCTCAGCACCTGCTCCGTCTGGTCGCTTATCCATCCAACCAGCCCCTGCGACTATCCGTGTCCTTCCCGTTTCGGATGCTCCTGCTGCAGCGCCTATCGAACATTATGTCGATGCCCCTACCGCAGTCCCTGCCGCAACATTTGTTCATCCTTCTAATGTGCCACCTGCTGCAGCCCATGTTGCACCCCCTACTGACTACTGTGACATCTGCCGCAACCTCTGCAGCACCTTCTGTCCAGCAGCCTGCCACAACCTCCACCGCAGCACCTACCACTTCCGCAGTCCCTGTTGCACCCCTACTGCAACACCTGCCGCAATGCCTGTTAACCAGCCTATCGCAGCCCCTACCGCAGCACCTGCTGCATCAGCTCTTATGGTCTCGTCGACCCATCCGATGACCACTAGAGCGCGTGCCGGAATTTTCAAGCCTCGGTATCTTGTTGACATAGCGACAACCGCCATGCTCTCTGCTCTTATTGCCACTTTTGAACCTCGGGGTTTCAAGTATGCTTTAAAGCATCCTGAATGGCTTGATGCTATGCAGGATGAGATTGATGCACTCAAATCAAATCAAACTTGGGATTTGGTACCCCGTCCTCCTGGCACAAATATTGTTGGTTCTAAGTGGGTTTTTTCGTATGAAGTGTCATGCAGATGGCTCCGTTGAGCATCATAAAGCACGTCTTGTCGCTCAAGGTTTCACCCAAATCCCAGGTACTGATTTTCATCATACGTTCAGTCCGGTTGTTAAGGCTGCCACTGTCCGCATCATCTTGGCTCTCTCTATTCAGCATCATTGGCCTCTACACCAGCTTGACGTCAAAAATGCATTTCTCAATGGCGTTCTTGAAAACCCCGTTTTTATGGCTCAACCTCCTGGCTTTGTTGACCCGCGGTTCCCTGATCATGTCTTTCGACTAAAAAAGACTTTATATGGTCTTCGTCAAGCCTCTCTTGCCTGGTACAACCGGTTTAGTGCCTATCTTTCAGGCCTTGGGTTTCTTCAATGCCGCATCGACTCTTCTCTTTTTCATTTCCATAGAGGTACCTCCATTATTTTTCTCTTGCTTTATGTGGATGACATCATTGTCACGGGGAATGATCCTTCTCTGCTTCAGCAGTTTATTTCACGTACGCATCGTGAATTTGCCATTAAGGATCTTGGTCGTCTGAATTATTTTCTTGGGCTTGAAGTATCACATACTTCAGATGGATTATTTGTTGGGCAAGCGAAGTATGCTCACGACATTCTTGAGCGTGCCTAATTATTAGATGCTAAGCCCGTTGCTACTCCCTTGGCCGCCAGAGAGACTCTTCTTCGGGATGGCTCTCCATTCCATGACCCCACTTTGTATAGGTCTCTTGTCGGTGCTCTTCAGTATTTAACTGTCACTCGTCTGGATCTTTCGCACGCCGTAAGCTCCGTCAGCCAATTTCTTCAAACACATACCGAGGATCATTATTTAGCTGTAAAGCGCATTCTTCGTTACGTCGAAGGTACTATAAACTATGGGCTTTCCTCCAAACGTAGTGCTAACATATCTCTCTTGGGTTATTCTGATGCTGATTGGGCTCGATGTATTGACACTCGGCGTTCTACTTATGGCTACTTTATCTTTCTCGGAGGTAATCTTGTTTCATGGAGTGCCAAGAAACAACCAATAGTTGCTCGCTCCACCTGTGAGTCCGAGTATCGAGCTATGGCTAATGCCGCCGCCGAACTAGTATGGGTGATGAATCTTCTACATGATCAGCTACAGTCCCTACTTGCTACCACACCTCTTCTACTGTGTGACAATAAAAGTTCTTTGTTTCTTAGTCAGAACCCAATTGCCCACAAACGAGCTAAACATATCGATCTTGATTATCATTTTGTTAGAGAGCTCGTCTCTTCGGGCAAGCTCGTCACTCGCTGTGTTCCATCTCATCTACAGCTTGCTGACATCTTCACAAAGAGCTTACGCGACCTGCCTTCGAGTTATTGCGTTCTAAGCTTCGCGTCTGTCTTCATCCCACGCAGCGTTTGACGGGGGTGATAAAGATAAAATCAAATAATATATTTTATTTTTAGTATATATTATGTGTTTATTATTTCGTATATCTCTCCCTAATTTATTGGGATTCTGCTGTATTTGTAAAAATTATTTATATGAGTATTACATCGATTACCAACTCATTCGGTGATTTCTCAATCTTTCTATTCTCTTTCTCTCCCTCTTTATTCTCTCACTTATCAAATCTCAACTTAACAAAAACCTTACATAATACAATACAATAAAAGCAAACAAGAATATATTTGTAATTTTGCAAGAATACATGGACTTATGGGTGTTTTAATTTGTTGTTCTTGTATTTGTAATCAAAGAAATTTCTTTCTTTCTTTTGTAGTAAAATATTTATTCACTTATCAAATCTCACCTTAACAAAAACCTTACATAATATATACAAATACAAATCTTCCTCACATACATACCGAATAAGGCTCAAAGGCATTAGGTAGGTTTATCAATATGATGATATAATATAGCATTAGTCTTCATCTCAAAATTTCTAACAAAAACATCGGATTTCGAATTCGGATCCGAGGCTAAGTTGCGAGCAGCATGTAATAGATCTGCTATCGGTTTAGGCATCTCCTGGCCATTCATTACGATCTTCCAATATTCATCGGGGTCTTTTCTTGCATCGGCAGCATATGTAATTAGCATCTGAGTAATAAAAATAAAACAAACACTCAGTAAATAATAATAATAATCATTTCAAGAAGTAATTATTCTTGAGAAGAATTTTGTTACAAGAAAACTTTACCATTGCAATAGAGAGAAGAAATAAGGCTGAGATTAATTTTGTTTCCATGGATGCTCAAATCTAAATTGATAATTTGATAGGTAGGCGGAGTTGGTTTTACTTGCTCTTTGCTAGCTGTACGACCTCTGACTTTCTATTTATAGACAACATTGTGCAATAAAAATAATTTTTCAATTTTTTCTGACAAGGTGATAAATATTAAAAGTCAACACTCACGTTAGACGGCTGTGAATTTTTTAGTGTTTACTTTCAATAAAAGAAGGATAAATTACAAACTTTTTATAGTGATCGCAATTGATTTTCCATATATATGCGCATGCAACAATATGTAGTGGTTGCCACAGGCACGACACTATATATTTTAGGGTCAGTTTGATAATTAATTCTGAGAGATTATATGTACTTTTATACACTGTTTTTTTCTAATGACAAATTAATAAGTGAGTCAATGACCTTTTGATTAATTCAAATTTAATTATATTAAAAACAAAATATTATTGAACCTGCATATATGAGTTTGCTCTTGACCCCGTTTGATTTTAATTATTATTTTCGTACTGAATTAATGATTACAATTTTTTAATAATTTTTAAAAAAATTCTGACCATTAGTCCGGAACGATGGTATTTAATAGTAAAAGGGTCAAAATGACTTAATTGTTTTTCAAAAGTTGCTCTAAAATTTAAATACAAAGAGTATAAAAATTGTAAAAATATAAAATCTTGAAAAACATTAGTAATTTTCTCTAATTTCCAAAACAAATGTTCTCTATTCTCTAATATTACCTACTATATTTTATAAACGCCCCACTATTCAACTACTATGACTGCAAATACCCCCCCCACCTATTAGTAAATTATTAGTCCACCCGTTTCAAAGAATTATACATACAACATATATTAAGAAAAATATAATTTTTTGACAAAGTAACGAGTAAAAACTTATTTAATTTAAAATAGTCTTAAATAAAATTTAAAAAATAAATATAAATTCATATATTTTTTTAAAGTAGAGTAGTTAGTTTTAAAAGTGTGTAATATTGATTGAGACATCCCAAAAAAAGTGTACATAATTCTACTAGAGAGAGACGGTAAGCATATTAGCTCCATTGTTATTTATTACTACTACTTTAATTTCCTTCAATTATATATATATATATATATATATATTAATTCTAGGGGAAGTTAATGCCAAAAGCCATAACATGGTTTATTAGTAGTATTATAGTAGTAGTTAACAATTAATTGTATGTTAGCATATTTTTATATTAGTTATTATATTTATAGGATTATTAGGGTTTACCATTTATTTATAGGATTATGGTTTACCTTTTGTTTTGACTATATAAAGCCTCTCTCTTGTATATTTTATATAACGCTTATTTTGTTCTAATACCACAAGTTTTCTACATTTATCTTTTCCTTTCCTTTAATCCTTGTTCGATTATATAAATCCTAACATGGTATCAGAGCCAGCAATCATCTAAAGCACACTTGTTCGCGGATCGTTTAATTTTTTCTGATCGTTTCGGTTGTTGGCGTTTTCGTTTTCGCTTGTTTTCCAATGGCTCCTAGTGAGGACTCGTTGCAGTCAATTGGTGTTCGTTTGGATGGTAAAAATTATTCGTATTGGAGCTACGTTATGAAAAATTTTCTTCGCAGTAAAGAGATGTGGAAATATGTTTCTGGCGTTGCTCAAGCTCCCAAAACAGGTACTGATAATTATGATGATTTGCTTGATAAGTGGGATTGTGCCAATTCCAAAATTATTACTTGGATCAATAATTCTGTCGATGTTAAGATTGGTGTGCAATTGGCTAAATATGAAACTGCTAAGGAGGTTTGGGACTACTTGGGAAGGCTATTTATGCGCACCAATATATCTGTTCGCTTTCAGTTAGAAGGGGAAATTCGTGTTCTGTCACAGAATGATCGCAACATTCAGGAATTTTATGCTGAAATCACCGCTTGTGACTACGGATCTTTCTGCGCCGCCACGCTATCCAGTACGCATACGTAAGTCTACTCAATTACCTGATTTTGCATACTCTTGTTATTCTAAGTCATTTGCGTCAGTTCTTGTTTCCATTGATCCAATCTCTGAGCCTTCCTCCTATAAGGAGGTTGTCCGATCCCGTGATTGGCAAAATGCTATGGCTGAGGAACTGTCTGCCTTAGACAAGACTGGTACTTGGGACCTTGTTGATCTTCCTGCAGGTAAAAAGGCTATTGGTTCTAGATGGGTGTACAAAGTTAAGACGAAGTCTGATGGTTCTATTGAGCGATACAAGGCCCGCTTAGTTGCTAAGGGGTTTGCTCAAGAGTATGGTTTAGATTATGAGGAGACTTTTGCTCCGGTAGCCAAGATGACTTCAGTTCGTGTCCTCATTGCTGTTGCTTCTGTTCAACAGTGGCACATATCTCAGATGGATGTTAAAAATGCTTTTTTGAATGGAGAATTGAAGGAAGAAGTGTATTTGGTTCCCCCCACCAGGCGTCTCTCATGCTTCAGGACAGGTTTGTCGCCTTAAGAAGGCGTTGTATGGCCTTAAACAAGCACTTCGTGCTTGGTATGATAGATTTTCTCGAGTTGTGATTTCCCTTGGTTTTGTCTCTAGCCCTTATGACTCGGCTTTATTTGTTCGATCGACTTCTGCCGGCCGTGTTCTCCTTCTGTTATATGTTGATGATATGATTATTACGGGTGATGATGTTGATGGTATTGTGGGTTTGAAAGAAACCTTGTCCCGTTGTTTTGAGATGAAAGATTTGGGCCCTTTACGATACTTTCTGGGAATTGAAGTTGCCTCCTCTCCTCGAGGTTACCTCCTCTCTCAGTCCAAGTATGCTGCTGATATTCTTCACCGTGCACGACTCACTGACACTCGCACCACTGACACTCCTCTCGAGCTGAACGCAAAGTATACTCTAGATGATGGCACTCCTCTACAAGATCCCACTCTGTATAGGTCCATTGTTGGTAGTCTTGTTTATTTGACGATCACTCGCCCTGATATTGCCTATGCTGTTCACATTGTTAGTCAGTTTGTTTCAGCACCCACGACTGTACATTGGGCTGCTGTTGTGCGTATTTTACGTTACCTACGGGGATCTCTTTATCAGAGTCTTTTGTTTCCATCCACTTCTTCATTGGAGCTTCGTGCCTTTTCTAATGCCGATTGGGCTGGTGATTCGACTTCTCGGAAGTCCACTACTGGGTTTTGTATTTTTCTTGGTGATTCTCTTATTTCTTGGAGAAGTAAGAAGCAAGCTGTAGTTTCCCGTTCATCCACCGAGGCAGAGTATCGTGCTATGGCTTCCACTACGGCTGAGATTATATGGTTGCGCTGGTTACTGGCTGACATGGGAGTCACTCTTACTGACCCCACACCTATGTACTGCGATAATAAGAGTGTCATTCAGATTGCTCACAGCACGGTGTTTCATGAGCGCACCAAACACATTGAGATTGATTGTCATTTCACTCGGCATCAGTTGGATCACGGAACCATTTCTCTACCATTTACTCCGTCGTCCTTACAGTTGGCTGACTGCTTCACGAAGTCTCATTCTGTCAGCCGTCATAGATTTTTCATTGACAAACTCTCGATGCTCCTTGCTGTACCGTCGTGAGTTTGAGGGGGGGGGGGGGAGGGGGGGGGGGGGGTGTTAGCATATTTTTATATTAGTTATTATATTTATAGGATTATTAGGGTTTAACTTTTGTTTATAGGATTAGGGTTTACCTTTTGTTTTGGCTATATAAAGCCTCTCTCTTGTATATTTTATATAACGCTTATTTTGTTCTAATACCACAAGTTTTCTACATTTATCTTTTCTTTTCCTTTAATTCTTGTTCGATTATATAAATCCTAACATTGTATACCTAAAAATATAAAACAGTAAAGCGGGGAATTGTCCAGGCTATCAGCTATGTATGAATGTATCTTCGTAGTACGTGAATTGAATAATATGTGATCGATAGTCATCTAGGGGTTGTTTGTGAAGGAGGCTAGCTTGTCAACTCGTTTGGGCCGGTATGTAACATATTTTCTTTTATGCGCATTTGGTTGTAATTCATTTTAGTTTGACAGTTTGACTAAAGTATTTCACGATGGAAATATTGTACCATTTCGTGGTTGACTAAAACTATAAAGCACTCGATGCACCATCAGTGGACCCATATTAATGTCAACTCTACATAGAGGAAGACAAAACACTCGTGAAAACAACGTAGACAAAAGCGATTTGTAAATAATTTTAATTTATAAGAAGAAAATAGTATTTGATTTACTTTCTATTTTCTTTAATACTATTAACATTTGAAATTTTAAGAATTGAAATTGCATGACATGGTGTGTGATATTTGACTTCAGATCATTGATTCTAAAAATCTTTGAAGTTGTCTTTGTGAAAATAACAAAAAATCAAATACCATACTAATTTATTTTCTTATAATTAAATATTCATGAGATTTTTTTTGAAATGCAGCTTAATATAAATTATAGAAATATAATCACAAATAAACTTACATACTTAAAAATAAGGAGATTTTTTTTTGAAATGCAGCTTAATATAAATTATAGAAATATAATCACTGTTAATGATATTTCGTGATCTATGTATCTCGTCTATTATTTTCATGTTTATCGTTTCCTTCATTTATGCTCCTATTGTATTATATATACTCTAGCTATCAATAAAATATTTTCTGAGGCAAATAGTTTATTTTCTATCATGGTATCAGCCTAACCTTGGCTCGAAACCCTTATTCTTCTCTTCCCTCTCGCAAGTCTCTGCTCGTTCCATCTCGATGGCTGCTCTCGAGATTCCTACTTTTCCTTTATCTACCATGATTCACATGGTCAATATTAAACTAACCTCATCCAATTATCTTCTATGGTATGCACAGATCGAGCCCCTGCTTACAAGCCAACAATTTATGCCGTTGCTCGATGGGTCTTCTCTCTCTCCATCGCCAACCCTACGCACGGCCGCCGATGCCATCATCCCCAACCCCGAGTTCGCTACTTGGCAGCACAGGGACCAAATCATAAAATTATTTCTTGTTTCCACTCTTACTGAGGAATCGATGGCCATCGTCATTGGTTGCAAAACCTCAAAGGAGGTATGGGACGCACTTTCTCGGGCTTACAGTCATAACTCAAAAGCTCGTGAACTAAGTCTCAAGGATGAACTTCTGTCTACCAAACGAGGCGACAAATCTGTCAGCGAGTATGCTCGTCATTTTAAGGCCCTCTCGGATCAACTTACAGCCATTGGTCGTTCGATTGACGTCTCAGATAAATCTCATTGGTTCCTTCGGGGACTTGGCCCTGACTTCGCGAGTTTCACGGCAGCGCAGATGGCGCAGGATCCTTTACCAGACTTCACCACTCTCGTCGCTCGAGCGCAATCACATGAATTATTTCAAAAATCTATTGATTACACTAACTCTTCTCAAGTTATGTCGCAGGCAGCCTACTCTGCTGTTACTCGTGGTGGACGTGGACGAGGACCTGGAAATCACCGCGGTCGCGGCTATTCCTCCACCAGAGGTCGAAACCCCTCTCACAACTCCGCTGGTAGTTCCGGTCGCGGTCGTGGCCGACGCGATTACACTCCCCGATGTTTCTTTTGCAGGGAAACGAACCATGATGGTTTTGACTGTCCGAAACGTTTCGATCGGTCCTACGATCGTTCCTGTCGCCCAGCCAATACCGCCAACCTCGCCGAGGCTTTTTCCGCCGGTTGCAACGTCTCTCCGTCTTCTTCATCCGATTGGTACTTAGACACCGGTGCATCGGCTCATATGGCTGCTAATCCTACTTCACTCGATCATGCGTCGTTCTACTCTGGCACTGATCACGTAACAGTTGGAAACGGTGCGAATTTATCGATTTCTCATTCTGGATCTCTTACTCTTTCAAATGATCTCACATTACAAAATGTATTTGTTGTGCCTGGTCTAACCAAAAACTTGCTTTCAGTTAGTCAATTGACTCGTGATCATCCAGTTAGAGTTATATTTAATGACTCTAAATTTTCTATTCAGAATCGTCATACGGGACAGGTCCTCGCAACCGGAAGTCTTGATCATGGTCTCTATATTTTGGACTCCCCGTCTCATGCCTTAGCCGCGGTCCACGAGCGCAGAAGACAATCTGTCTCTTTTGAATTATGGCACAGTCGTCTTGGGCATGTCGCCTCTTCTACTATTTCTATTTTGCAAAAGCTTGGTCTATTATCAGTTAATGCTTTGTTACCTCTTCCCACTGTTTGCAAGACTTGTCAAATTGCCAAAAGTACTCGTTTACCTTTTGTCGCCAATAATAAACGTGCCTCTGGTATTTTAGACTTAATTCATTGCGATCTATGGGGCCCTGCGCCTGTTACAGCATCTACCGGATTTCGTTACTATGTAATTTTTATTGATGATCATACTCGATTTTGTTGGTTCTATCCTCTACGAGCAAAGTCCGATTTCGTGGGTACATTTCTCACTTTTCAGAAATTCGTTGAGACGCAATTCTCTCGAAAAATCAAACAATTTCAAAGCGACGGCGGCACAGAGTTTACTAATAATCGTCTACGCTCTCACTTTGCGTCAACTGGTATTCGTCACCTTATTTCTTGCCCATACACTCCAGCCCAAAATGGTAGAGCCGAACGTAAGCATCGCCATATAACTGAAATGGGTCTTGCTCTACTTTTTCATTCATCTGTCCCGTTATCATATTGGGTGGAGTCTTTTAGCACTGCCGTCTATATCATAAATCGCTTGCCTACTGGTGTTCTCGAAAACAAGTCTCCATTTGATGTTTTATTCGGACGTCCGCCGGCATATGATTCCTTCCATATTTTTGGATGTACCGTATACCCGTGCCTTCGCGACTACGCAAAAACGAAGTTTGATCCTCGTAGTATGCCATGCGCGTTCTTGGGTTATAGTCCACTTCATAAAGGCTTCCGACATGCTCGCTTTGATGAAACAAGTTTTCCGTTCGCTGCCGGCAGTAAATCTCGCTCGCCTTCGTCCCTCACTCTCTCTGAATTTTTTGAGGTTGGTGACTCGTCCAGTGTTGGGATCGATAACCCCTCCCCATCTTCTCGTGCTTCTCCATGCACATTACCACCACATATAATTTATCCCACTACTGCATGCATGTCACCACATATTATTAATCCCACTACTGAATGCATGTCAACTCCTACACATCAACCACCTCCAGTTTTGCCAACTGTTGTTGTTGGTTCACCACATGTTGACCAGCCACTCCCCGCATCGGTTAATCCTTCTGCCACCCAAACCGTGCCCCAGCCGCTCCCATCGTCGGCTGATCCATCCACGCACCAACCGCCACCTCCTGCCCGCTCTCATCAAATGCGTACTCGTGCTCAGTCAGGTATCTTCAAACCTCGATACCCGGCTGATTTGACACTTCTTGAATCAAGCCGATTATTCTCCGCTCTCACTGCCGTAAACGAACCTAAAGGTATTAAAACCGCACTTAAAAACCCTGAGTGGGTTCGTGCAATGGATGAAGAGATGGCGGCTCTTCGTCACAATCGTACTTGGGAACTCGTACCTCGTCCTCCTCATACAAATATTGTAGGCTCCAAGTGGGTATACCGAACTAAATTCCTTGCAGATGGTTCTATCGATCGCTACAAGGCTCGCCTTGTCGCACAGGGTTTCAGCCAAATTCCTGGTTTCGACTTTACTCATACTTTCAGTCCGGTCGTTAAAGCTTCTACCGTTCGTATCATCCTATCCCTCGCCGTTCTACGCTCGTGGCCTCTACATCAACTTGATGTCAAAAATGCTTTTCTTAACGGAGTTCTCTCTAAACCCGTCTATATGGAGCAACCACCAGGGTATATCGACCCTCTACACCCTAATCATGTATGTCGTCTTCACAAGGCGTTGTACGGGCTCCGACAGGCACCTCTCGCTTGGTATCAACGTCTCCGTGCTTTTCTCATACGACTTGGTTTCACATGCAGCACAGCGGATACTTCTCTCTTCATTTTTCGTCGCCAAGAACACCTGATTTATCTTCTTGTCTATGTTGACGACATTATAATCACCGGAAACCATGACGTCTCGCTTCACACTTTGTTACGTCAGTTGCGCAATGAATTCGCCTTGAAAGACCTTGGACGCCTCAGTTACTTTCTTGGATTGGAGGTCTCATATCCATCGTCGGGACTTTTTCTTAGTCAGTCCAAATATGCTCGCGATATTCTAGTTCGCGCCGATCTTCTGGACTCCAAGCCTGTAGCAACCCCTCTCGCCCCAGGAGCTTCCTTTACTTCGGTTGGTACAGCCTTCTCCGATCCTACGCTCTATCGCTCTCTAGTTGGCGCTTTGCAATACTTAACCATTACTCGTCCTGACCTATCTTATTCCGTCAACACCGTTAGTCAATTTCAACAACATCCCACTGTTGAGCACTTCCAAGCGGTTAAACGTATTCTCCGCTATGTTAAAGGTACGATTGGTTATGGTCTTTCGTTCTCCACCGGTACTTCTTCACTCCTCGGTTATTCCGACGCCGATTGGGCCCGCTGCAGCGACACCCGTCGTTCCACTTATGGTTATGCCATTTTTCTTGGTCCAAATCTTGTATCCTGGAGCGCCAAGAAACAACCGACGGTGTCTCGCTCTAGTTGTGAATCCGAGTACCGTGCTTTAGCAAACACATCCGCCGAACTTGTTTGGGTCACTAATCTTCTTCGTGATCTCTATGCTTTACCGCCAACCCCGCCTGTCCTTCTTAGCGACAATCGAAGTGCACTGTTCCTCACTCAAAATCCCGTCTCACATAAACGTGCCAAACATATTGATATTGATTGTCATTTTATTCGGGAACTCGTTGAGTCCGGTCGCCTTTCTACTCAGTTTGTTCCGTCACATCTTCAGCTTGCCGACATCTTCACTAAAAGCCTATCTCGTCCGTTGTTTGAACTGTTTCGATCCAAGCTATGCGTCCTTCCCAGTCCGACGCCTCGCTTGCGGGGGGTGTTAATGATATTTCGTGATCTATGTATCTCGTCTATTATTTTCATGTTTATCGTTTCCTTCATTTATGCTCCTATTGTATTATATATACTCTAGCTATCAATAAAATATTTTCTGAGGCAAATAGTTTATTTTCTATCAATCACAAATAAACTTACATACTTAAAAATAAGGACGCAAACAAAAAATGAAAAATTTAGAATGCAAAGAATTACAAAATAAAAACACAAATAAATTTCTATATTATTTGAGAATATATATTCGGTCCATTAATATAAATGTGAAGTTATCAACTTTTTTACCAATTTGAGTTTTTAGATGAAACAATTTCTAACATGATATGAGAGCCTTAAGATAACTTGAGTTCTTGAGTTCGACTCCCGCTAGTGACGACTCCATTCAAGCTAAAAACACAAAAAGCACCATGTAATATTTTTGAAATAAAATTTAATACAAATATATATATATATATATATATATATTATTTTTTGTGCCGAACAAAATGTGTACTACCGATCCTTTTAAATTATTTATACACTGGTTGATCGGTATGTAGATTAATAATCAAATGTTAATTTTGACTTTTGATAAAAAAAATAAAAGGTAAAAATGTATTTTTAAGTTAAAAAATAAAAATAGTTTTGAGTAAAATTAAAAAAGTAGGTAAAAAAATTAGAGATGAAATTAAAGTTTTAAATGAAAAAATAAAAAAATTATTTTATTGTTGGGGATGTCCATAATTAGTTAGGAGATAAAGAAAAAGGAATATGTGCATAATTAGTTGAGACGGATGTAGTATAATTTTTCGAACGACTTTTTTTTTTAATTAAGTGAAAAATTGATATGTAAAAGGTTAAAAAAACAAACATAATACTACTCTCCTTTATAAAAGAAAAAAAAAAGTGTTATATATCGAATATAGCTTGATAAAATATTGCATTCTAAGATTGGGTTGCTACGGCTTTTGACTTTAATTAGTTTGATGCGTTAAATATTTTTCCAACTTGTTTTTATTTATTATGATCAATTGATCGTGATGACTTCCATTTATATATAATTAATTAGATTAATTAATAATGTTATTATATATATATATATATATATATATATATATATATATATATATATATATATATATATATATATATATATCACCTACCACCCAACTAGTGAACTAAAAATTGTCGATTACTATTAAATTAAAAACATTTTCTTATATACAAAATATATATACTCTCTCCCATATTGATGAACATAGGTGGTCTTGAACATACGTAAATAATTTTTTCATAATTTTTGTATATTATTTATTATATATATTGAATGGACAAAAAAGTCAACTTTAATCCCTTATGTCCATTGATGTGAGACAGATAAATATGTACTTGTTATACTGTATGATACGATCGTCCCGATCATCCCACGTAAATTCCATTCATGTCGTAAAAATAATCATTTTCAAATATCAAACTACATAAAAAAAAGTTAAATTGTTCATGTGAATGAATATATTATCTAATCAAAATTAATTATTTGGCTTCTCTGATTTCATATATCAATGTTATTACGTACGTAACATTGATCTTCTGACTTTGTGGCCATGGCCCATGTGCATATTTGATCTCTTAGACAATAGTATAAAAACACCTTATTACTTGGATTATTTAATAATTAATTTGTTTACTTTCACAAATAAAAATATTAAATTAAATGGTGGAAATTAAACTCGATCTGTTGTTTCATTTCAACTAATCAAAACAGTGACACTAACTACCGTTATGATTAATTTAAATTATTTTTTATTTACTTTATTTTAATTTATTATAAAACAAAATTAATCAGCTGAAATGAACTAAATAGAAAATATTTATATACAGCCACACCCAAATTAAATTTCCTTGAAGAAAAATATATATGGCTTCTGAAACCACCACTCTACTAGTACAAATTTCCTTTGTGTATATGCAGTGTCTCCGAAGCACCGCAGCAGGCCGGGCGATGCCGACGACGGGGCCGGAGGTGAACATATTCTTTCACTACAACACTCTGAAATCAGGCGAGAGATTCCAGTTCTATTTCCAGGCAAAGGAGGAGCCGTCCAAGTCCCCTCGCTTACTCCCTCGACACCAATCCGATTCCATCCCTTTCTCCACATCCCGACTCCGTTTCATCCTCGACTTCTTCTCCTTTCCCGACTCCTCCAAGGAGGCCCTGGCCGTGGGAAACACCCTGGCCCACTGCGAGTCCCCGCCCATCAAGGGCGAGACCAGCTTCTGCGCCACGTCACTCGAATCCATGCTGGACTTCGTCGTCCGGATCCTCGGCGATGATTCGAAACTCAAGGTCGTCTCCACGACTTACCTGGGCGAGGGCCGGGCGAAGTTAGCCCCTCTGCAGAGCTACACGGTTTCCGAGATTAATCAGATAATATCGAGCAGGGTGGTGACGTGTCACCTATTGCCGTACCCTTACGCGGTTTTCTTCTGCCACAGCTTGGAAGGGGGCAACAGGGTTTACACGGCCCTGCTGGAAGGGGACGACGGCGGGAAGGTCCAGGCCGCCGCCATATGCCACATGGACACCTCCGGGTGGGACCCGCTCCACGTGGCGTTTCGAGTCCTGGGGACGGGCCCGGGCATGTCGCCCGTCTGCCACGTCTTACCGCCGGATAGTCTTGCCTGGGTCGCGCAGCCCGGATGAGAAGATATACTACTATATGTTTTTATTATTATAAGAAATACTATTGTTTACTGTATTAATTTTATTTCAACATAAACTAGAGCTAAACACATATTCGGGCCCACCCGCCACATGGCTCCATTTTTATCCAACCCGCAACCCGGCTCGCACAGCCCGTCAAGATGACGGGCCGGCTTGAATTCAAAATTCCTAACCCATCAGCCCAATTCAAAACAAACAATTTCAATCCAAACTCAACTTAGCCCAACTTAAACTACCAAAAACACAACTTATTCAAACTATACAGGCCCAAATAGCATAAGCCCAAACTAAATAGATCCAAACCCAATTTATAAACCTAATTAATAAATAAAAATTAAAACGAAATTAAGTATTTATATAAAGGGTGAGGTCCAAACTTCACAACCCGTGGCCCGGCCCGAGCCCACCATACACGGGCCAGGTCACGGATCTGATTTTTCTCAATACATGGCCCGCTGGGTCAGACCCGGCCCGTGTGCAGGTCTAACCTAAAGTATGTTCAATTTAATAGTTAGGCTGGCATATCTCTTATTTATGGATATTAATTAAGATCGCGTGTATAAATAGGAACAGTAAACCCTAAAACATAACTATGGACCAAATTGAAATAACAAAAAAGTGCGAGGTTAACTCTTATATTCCTTTTGTCCTAGAGCTATATGCACGTGTGGTCAACGTTTACTTTTTTGGTCCGTCAAATATATATGATAAACAATATATAAAAATTATGAAAAAATTATTAAAATAAAATTCTATAGTTAAATTATATTTTAGTTATTTTTCATAATTTTTGTATATTGTTTATCATATGTATTGAACGGATAAAAAAAGTCAGTGTTGACCACAATTGCCTATAGCTCTGGGACAGAGGGAATATATTATAAGGTGGCCCCAACACAAACAATTACTCATAAATTATTGTACATTGTTTATAATATATAATGGACAGAAAAAAAAAAATAATTTTAGGTAGAGGGAATATATTATAAGGTGGCCCCAACACAAACAATTACTCATAAATTATTGTACATTGTTTATAATATATAATGGACAGAAAAAAAAAATAATTTTAGGTAGTTAAAAGTTTCATAAGTATATTTTGAGTAACTTTTTCAAATTTAAAATGTCTTTAATAATCTTTATGTTTTGATAATTATATTTAGTTTATTACATAAATAAAATATATATCTCTTATTTTGTGCAAAATATAAATAATCTTTTAGAGTTTTTTCGGTTAAAATCAACGGAAACTATAATACTAGCCGTTCTCAACAATCGGTTTTAAATATATATTTTTATTTATATAATATATATTATTAATATAATATAATCGGAAGATTTTTAATATATATTATTATTTATATAATATATATATATATATATATATATATATATATTTAAATTTAATATTTTATTTTTTAATATTAAATATTTTATTTTCGAACAAATAACTTTCAAGAATTTGCTTGAAACGTAAAAAAAAAAATTACATAATTTAATTTCTTTTATTTATCAATTAAATTTATTCATATTTCATGTGTATATTTATAAATATATTGAGTTATTATTTGGAATTAAATTAATAATATTGTAATTTATAAAAATAAATAAAATTAAAGTGCACGCAAAATTGTACATATAAATTATAACTATATTAAAATGCACGTAATTAGCACAAATAAAATTATTATATTAAAATTTACGTATATTACCAAAAAAAAATATTATATTAATTTATTTGTACAGTTTATGTCAATTTAATATAATATTATATAATTTATATGTGTAATTTATGTATATTTTATTACAGAAATGGACAAATGTACACCATTTATATGATATATCCAAAAGCATTGGATGATATGATATGATTGTTACGTTGCTCTTTGAGCAAAGAGCAACAGTTAAATACCCACAATATGGTCGAGAAAAAGGCAACTGTGTAAGGGGTTGCATCATACCATTGATTAGTCTTTTGCCGGTATATAGACCAGAAAGTTGCTTTACATTATAACCAAATATTTATTGATCGAGTCAAATAATTTTTGAATATATTGTAAAATAAACATAAGGTTGTTTATATTTTAAAAAATGTGAAATTGTATACTTACATGGGGAGAAAGGTACATGCACCTTCAAGAAAGGTTCCATGTTTTCAACTTAAATCAGTTAGGAATGAATTTTGTATTGCATAAATAGAGACAAAGCTAGTTAGATTTCTTTTTTAAATATACATAAATAAAATCGAATCACATAATATACTGAAAACTATGGATGGGCATGAGACCGGATAAATTAAAAAATAAATAATTAAAAAAACACAAAAAGACAATATTGTGGTTTTTTTAATTACTTGTTCTGTGTACGATACTATGGATGAGCATGTGGCGAGATAAATTTATTTGCATTATATAATAAATTTATTTGTGCAGTTTACGTGCATTTTAATATAATATAATAATTATATATAAAATTATTTATTTTTAGATTTACATACATGTTACTCCCTCGATCCAAAGATACTTGACATACTTTTCTTTTAGGGGTGTTCAACAATAGTTGACACACCCCAAAAAAGGAAATAATTATTCTAATTTTTTCATTTTAATATACAATTTTATTCTACTGTACCCCCTACTTTTTAAACTTTCATTCACAACTACTTTACTTTTCACTTTTAAAATATATTTTTACTCTTTACTTTTTAATTAAAAAATTAAAAAATAACAATTTTCTTAAACTCCGTGTCCAGCAAAGTATGACATCTATTAATGGCCGGATGGAGTAATTGTTACGTGTATATTTATTTTTATTGTTATATATTAAATGTGTATATTTAGTTATATACTGAAAACTAATAAAATCATAAATATTTTTGATAAATTTGTTTTTAAAGAAAGTAGGTAAGACCACCTCCAATAGCAAATAATTGGAGGGGTATTTAGATGCAATAGGAAGTAATTCACCCTAGCATCTTTCTAACCATTTATTGGAGAATTATTCAATAATTCTCCAATTATTCCGACACATCCCACACAAAAGTAGGTTGGTGGGTACCCACATAGGAAATAAGAATAATTTTAGATAATTAAATAATACGTGTCAGTTTCTTGTTGAACATCTATATTTCGTTTATCTTATTTTTTAAATGAGATTTTTAAATATAATTAAAAATAATTTTTCGTTTTTTTTACATCAATATTTTAAATTTTTCATGGTCTATAAATAGAGACCAGGCTTGTTTGATTTGGATACCAATTTTTTTTTTACAATTTTCTCCACTTTTGTTTGTATAATTTGTGTTTTTAATTTGTGTTCACAAAACGTATTTACTTTATGGATCCAAATCAAACTCCTCATTATTTGGCAAAAGTTTGGTGCTACCCAAAATTAAATTCAAATTATGTGTTTAAGATTTAAAATGTTTGAATGTGTTCAATGTTGTGTGTTTTGAATAAATTGTTGTACTACTTAATAATTTGTGTATGTTTTTTTTCTTTTCATTTTTTTTAATAATATAATTTATTGAAGAATTTAGGAAAAAAAAATAGTTTGGTTTTAAGTATTATACAAAAATACCATACTATTGAGTTATAATAAAAAAGACAAAGTATATATATATTTATTATAATTTAAGGTAGTAATATGTTTTGTAATTATATTTTTGAACTATTTTTAAAAATTAAAAAGTCTTATATACCCTTTTACTCTATTGTATTGTAACAAATATATCTATAATTAATAAATTCAAAACATCACGTGTTTAAGATTTACAAAACCTAATTCTGGATCTCAACCGTTCGTCTTCCCCGCCCCCCTCGATTATTTTCATATGTTAACGGCGATTACGACAATACACACGACGAAGTGGCTCGATTCGCGCACTGTGATACTTTGTTCCAGTGTGAGTGACTTCAACCGACCGACACTCCCCTATCGTCCAGATCCACCTCCTTCCTCGATGAAACTCGTTGCCGGTAAGCCGTTGACCTTGCGCTTCCATGATTATGGTTGTACTGATTTAATTATTCTTTTCATTTAACATTTTATAGGTGCTTGAGTTCACCAAAAAAATATTATTGTCAATAATCGGATATTAAATAAATTTTAATGTTATTGCTTTGATTAATTTCAGTGTAGTGATATCAACGTCCGATTAAACCCATTCAACCCAAGCCCCAAAGTTTCCTCTCAAATTGTGCTTGTTGACAATCTTAGCAGAGAGAACATCGGATTAAAGAAGCTGCAATTGAAAACAAGGACTCCGATCTCCTTTGCTTGATGTTGGTGCTTGCGAAGAGACTATTGAGGGCTTCGATCATGACATGCTCGACCTCCTCCCTAGCAGCGCGCATCGACGGCTTCGATGGGACGAAATGCTTCGCTTCTAGGACGTAGTTTCCATTGCCGAGATTCGAGCTCTCGAGGATCTTCCAAAGTCACTAGAATTCGAGAGACTAATCGTTGAAATTGTCGGCCAATCAGGAGTGCCTTATAAATAAATCGCATGATTACCAAACTAAGGGTGGTGTCATGTGTTTTGTGTGTAGTTTTAATTGATTTTCCGGATTTTCAATGGAGGGCGGTGTCATATGTTTTGTGGGCAGTTCCAATGTTATCAGCAAATCAGCAATTGTTCACTGATCAATAAATTCTAAATACTCAAAGTTGGGGTGTCTTGTTTCCAAGTCACGTGCACGTGTGATGTGTGACTCTGTATAATTTTTTTAAGTTAAATATGAATTGGACGACACACATTACTAATTTTCTGTTAGTTCTTCTCTAATGTTGTCTAATGCAATTACTAGTTTTTTACTAGTTTCGTTTCTAATTATGTGTAATACCATTATCAATTTGTTCTTAATTTTATTTTTAGTTTTGTTCAATACACTTTCTAATTTTTTGATAGTTTCGTTTCTAATTTTTTAAAAGTTTCGTTTCTAGTTTTGTTTAATACAATTATCAATTTTTAAATGTTTTGCTAGTTTCGTTCCTAATTTTTAGTTTAGTTTTGTTCCTAGTTTTACTAAGATAGTTACTTATCTACTTTTAGTTCCTAATTTTACTTGGATAGTTACTCTTCTAATTTTAATTTTTCAACTATTTATTAGTTTCATGTTTAAGTCGAATAGTTACTTATCTATTTTTAATTTTTCAACTTATAATTTGCTAGTTTCGTTCTTAGTTTTACGTTGATAGTTACTCTTTTACTTTTAATTTTTCATGTTTTCCTTAATATGATTGCTGGTTAAATATGTTTATGGTGTTTTAATAGTAAATTTTAGTTTTGAACTTAAACTATAGTTCTTAGATTGTTTATAATGTTTAAGTAGACTAGTTTGAGCGTTTAGATCACAATGTTATTGTAATATTATACGGAAGAATATCATTTTTAAACCTAAACAATCTCAAATGTTATTTATTCTAGGGAAAAATCATCAACTTTTAAACACAACAATTTTAATTAGCCTGGACATTAGTATACAACGCCCAACAATCACAATTAGCAATTTCCAAATCGCACGACGTAGTTTTAAGTTGTTCGACAAAAACAAGTTCGACAATGCAACGTCGTTGCGTTGCACCGCCTTGCCGTCGTTTACACAGGAGGACGAGGACCAACCACGCCACTTGTCCGGTGATTGCTGAAGCAATAGCAGTTAGACATGTTTAACACATACAATATTATTGGAGCCTAAACCAAAGAAGAAAAAGACAAAGTATGAGTACTAGCGAGACATGTTTAATATACATACTTACGCCATATTGTTGGGCTGCGTCAGAGTCGGAGTCGACGAGAACCAGCGGTCGCACATCACTAATTCAGACATCCCTTTCTGTATGTTCACGGCTTGCTGATCGAAGCCTTCCATCGTGGGGGTCGAATCGTGATCGCCTTTTTCGGTCCACGGGACTCCGTAGATTGCTCGTACTTTGAAATCTAGATCATGAATTTTGAAAGTTATCGCCGCCAAATGATTCACCGTAGAAATTGGAATCTTGCTTCTCAAAATTACGGATCTACTTCTCACAATTGTTTCTCGGAATGCAATTTTTTTTTTTATTGAGAATCATGCTTGTTGCAAAGGCATGTCGTGTGTTTATTTTTTTCTTGGTAATGGTAAGAAACTAGAATTTAACAAAATAGATAGGTTAGGATTTGACAAAATATTCTTCACAGAGAAATTGAAAAAAAAAACTACCAGAAATTGGTGCAATCAATTCTGAATCACATCCGCCAATTGATTGTGAAATATTGTCGGAGCCGAAGCTATGAGTTATGCCAGCGTAAGATTTGAGAAATTAATGTAGTTTTACGGTAGATTTCTTTTTAATGGGTTTTCAGTAGGGTTTTTTTTATCAATGAAAAGAGCGTGAGAAAGGGTAGTGTGGAAAGTTTTTACTTTTTTACAATTTGACTAAAGATTAGTATTTAAATATAAAAAAACACTTAAGACTTACTCTTTTTATGAATGCCCCTTATTTTGATATTTTTCTAATTACATTATTTTTATTAAATAATAAACAAATAATTTAATTATTTTTATATCAATTTTTATTTAGCAAAAATTATTATTAATTTAAATTTTATAAAACATGTAATAAAAAATAAAAAAAGTAATATATAGTGGGGTATAGTGGAATAATGATGTGGAGGAAAGAGAAAATGAAATATTTTTTTGAAATATTTTCTATTGTAGAGTATGAGATATTTGAAAGATAATTGAAGATATTTGATGACGTGTAAAGTGAAATAAGCTGAGACAAGGATTATGTAGAGGATGAAATACTTCCTACCGAAGATGGTCTAAGGAATTGATTTTTTAAAAAACAATTATAGTAATATAATATATATGCATTTTAGCGGCCATAGGCAAAATATAAAAATAGGTCACTCAAAATTTACGTATAGTTATAATAGGCAAAATATAATGGACTTAAATTGCAAAAATAAATTATAATCAAATGTAAGTGACTTATTTTTATATTTTGCATATGGCCTCTAAAATGTTAGGAACAAGTCTGGTAGAAGAACACCCACGCCAAACCTCGCGTACATACATAAATCCTCTCCAATACTTATAGCATTGTACAAGGATAATAAACGTCATCGAAATCACCCCGCTCGTCAGCCGATTCGTCGCCACGGCTATCCCACATCTTTGCGAGCCCTCTACCTAAATTTACTTCTTATGCATGTTATAGACAGTGCTCTGAAAAATTATTTCTGTTATCAATTTCTGAATATTGTGTTTTAGGTATATATCGGGTTTTGAGGAGTGGTATCAGAGCTAAGTTACGATCTTGTGACTTGTGTTATCAAGAGCTTTGGTCGGAGTATCCCGGACGCAGAATCCATCTTCACGAGGCAGACGTTGGAGCTCGAGAATATTTTGGGAGATGACGACGATGGTTGATATTCGGTGTTAGATCGAAACATGTGGTTCTCTTCATGGCGATTCAAGGTGGAGTTGGTTCAGTGGTTCTAACCAACATATGGATCTTGATGATGCGTTGCTGGAGCATGTACAAGATGTCAAGCGCGATGGAGCCATAAGAGAAGGTATGAAATAATAGAAAGGTGACAGGTATAATTGCACTCTATTCCTCCGGTGATTTGTTTCATGCGGTCGCGGCTTTGCTATCGAGGGAGACGATGAAGGAGGTTTTGAGTAGTGAAAACCCGGAGGAATGTCTTGATGTTCAGGGTTGGGCAAAGATGAAGAAATTCCATGGGATTTGTCATTACTGAGTTAACTACAATGATCAAGATCATAAATTACCTGTAGGTGCAAAATAACAGCATTTCGCTGCTCCGCTGGTACCGAAGACCAATTCGTATGTAAAGGATCGCAATAGTGTCTCACCTGTTACATACAAAACTTGAATGATCTTTTAACGTTAAATGTTTATTTATAATCACAACATATAGTTAGCTTACCTGCATCCCGACAGCGGAATAATATGCAGCACCATTCTCTCCAACCGCTTTCATCGTACCATTCTGGTCTTCCCAAGCTAATGGGACATGACGACCTTGCTCCGCCACCCTCAGCAATGTCCGAGCGCCTTTTGCTATCCCTCGCCCAGACTTTTTCCTACGTGCTGGAGGTGTCGCCTCATCGGGGTCTCCACCTACACGATCGAACATTAATCAACTCGTAAAAAAAAGAAAGTATTATATATAATGCTACATGTGGATATAAACTAAAAGTAAAATGTTACCTGTCTGGCAAGGAGCACCGAACGAATGTGGATGCCCGTGTGGTGGCTCGCCTCCACCAGAAGAGCCCGCTAGCATCATCACAGCCTGAAAAATTATCACAATATAATAACAATATATATATATATATATATATATATATATATATATATATATATATATATATATATATATATATATATATATAGGGAATTTTAATGTGAACCTTCTAGTCAATGTCATTTGAGTTAGAATCAGAATCAATCAAATCATAATCATTTTATACTTGTTTTTATAAAAAATATTTTATAAAATAATGACTATTAGTTTAAAATGACTACAACCTTTACACTTTATAATTTTTTGTCAAATTTAGACTTACATCTTCATTTTAAATGTGTTATTCAATTAATAATGTCCAAAAAACTACTACTACATATAATGGCCAAAAAAACTACTAGTACATATAAGGTTAATAAAAATAAAAATTATGAAATGGCCATGCATATAACTGAGACCTAATAGGACCTATTCTCTATGACAGTAGTTGGGACTTGAGACCTAATAGGATCTATGCCTTGCATTTTTTATCGAAAAGCGAAAAATAGAACTTTGAAAAATCACAATAAAATTGTAGTATAATTTTTGGGACATCTTGAGGACTGGAAACAAGCAAATTAATTTAAGGCAAAGAGAGCAATACGTTTTTAAATTGACAATATTAGTATCATAATTTATATGCATTAACAAATCAGTCGAAGACCTACTACGAGTCATTTATGAATTCCATCACCTATGAACAGCCCTTTCTATTTTTCTACTACGACACCAGAGAAAGGAAATAGAATACAGTAGTAGAACTTAAAAAAAAAAGGTGCATCTCAACATAGTCAAGATTAAGAGGACTGGATCCTCGTTATTAGTGGTCACCTTAAGCAAAATCTGCATACCAAGACCCGAAATCGAAAAACCCCAAATTGAAAAACTCTCAAATTGAAAATCGAAAAACCCTAATCAAAGAAACGAAATCAAAGAAACGAAATCAAAGAAAGAAAGGATGAAGCATACCTGGACCCTTTCACGTCGTCGCAGCCTCCGAAAATCTCCTTGCCGGAATTCACCTTTCGCCGAAAATCGCCTTCAAAGAACCCTCAAAACGCGAAACAAAAAAGTGAAGAAGAAAAAGACTTCTGCCCGCTGATATCAGTAAAATATTAGCGACCACGCTATTAGCGACCACACGTGGTCGCAAAAGTCCTCCACGTGGCAGTCAATTTACCCAATTTCCACCGTGGAAAATCAGATTTTCGGAAATACATTTTTCGCGACCACGGTTGTGGTCGCTAATACCTATAGCGACCGCGCTTGGTAATAGCGACCACGACTCTGGTCGCTAATATGCACGCGGGAAGCTGGCGGCATTTTTTCCTGAACAAATAGCGACCACAGTTTTTTGCGACCATGTGTGGTCGCTAAAAATGGTAATAGCGATTACGGTATGTGGTCGCAAAAAGTGTGGTCGCAAAAACCCATTTTTCTAGTAGTGTGCTAGAAAAAGGGAGTGGTGAAAATTTAGGTGAATTTCTTAATGTTCAAGGTGGAGCATGAAAGAAATTCTAGGGGATTTGTTACTAGTGCAAGGAAAAGGGTCACGTGAAGGAGGACTGTCAGGCCTTGAAGAATCGGATAAAGGAATCGAAGGTGGCCGATTCTGGAGAAGGAGGTTTCATCGATGGGGAACTCCTAGTTATCTCTGATTGGGAAACGAGTGAGGGGTGAATCTTGGATTCTGAATGTTCGTATCACATGTGTCGAAATAGGGATTTGTTTGACACGTTTGATGAGAGTGTCGGTGGAACGGTAGTCATGGGGTATGACACATCGTGTGAGATACGCGACACGAGAACTGTGAGAATCAAGATGTTCGATGAGCATATTCGAACCCTCGGTACTGCAAGGTACGTTCCGAACCTGAAAGTTAATTTTATCTCTTTCAAACCTTAGATCCGAATTGGTACCAACTTCGGTAAAGGTTGACTGTTGAAAGTAAGTTGGGGCGACTTATTTTGCGAGTCGAGAAAAAGATTGGTGGATTATATGAGCTATGCGGCAACACAATTTCCACGTGAGCAACTGCCTCTGCCAAAGTAAGTCATTCGCTGGAAGGTGAGTCGGGATCACCTTGGTTGAAAAATCGTGCACGTGTGTTGGTGTCGGGGACACTGGAAATACTAACCCAAATAGTATTCGGAAATCGGAATCGAGCCTAGGCATGCTATGGATAGCACTGGAGAATTAGCGAATGCAAGTGGTGCTGATAGTAGTGGGAAGACGAGATTTGAGAATGGAGATTGTGTGGTGGTCATGGAGCTTGGTGGTACCCAAGGGATGATCGGTGCAACTTCGCATTCTTGTACTAAATTTGCTACGGTTTAAACTTAGATTGCTAATGTTTTTAGTGAGCCCTACGGGGCTAGAGGTAGGAAAGAAGAATTGGTTAACGATCGTTGGAGTTGGGCGACTTGGAGTCGCGAGAATTCTCGTCAAGGTGCAGATTTTTTAAGGTATGACTCGAATCAGAATTACAACAGAACAAAAAAAATGTCCACGCACGTCGACTTAAAATAGACGTGCTCACCTAATTAATTAGGGTGTGACATCATCAAAGCAATTAATTGTGGGTTGGCATATTTTGAGTTGGTGTGATTTTGTTCCGGTTTTTATTGGTTTAGGAAAGTTATAATTATATTTCCAATATAATTATATTCTTTATTTAAATTATATATTAAGAAAATGATTAATTCTTAATTCTAATTATTTTCAATTTGATAGGTTTTCTACACTTATAAATGTTGGTCTGGTAATCGCTATTTGTAAAAATAGGGTTAACATCTCCAGTTCTAGAATTGAGATTATAGCATTACTAGTCTTATAATATCATTCTATAATTGTTCTAGTAAAAGAATTGCAGCGCCAAAGTGGACGTAGCTCTCGTTAACGGGCGTATTTTTTAATAAATTGTTCTAATAATTTTTTGTTATTTTGCGTATTTTTTGTTTGTGCGTTTCGTGTTGCTTTTCAGGCAGTGATTCAGACGCGAATTTCCTAACATAATAATTTGGGGTTTTTCGGTAGGCGAAAATCATAGAGTGCATACAGTGAATTATTGTAAATCTCAACGATGTAGATTGATTCTTTTTTCCTGTGGTTTTTTATCGTAAAATTGTGTGTTCGTTCTTTCGTTTATTTTTTTTCTTCTCTTCTCATATATATTTCGAAAGTCGTGAGCGATTTAGTTTGCAACAAGTGGTATTAGAGAATCGATCGTAAAAAGCATAAGAAGCCATATTGTACCTAGACATTGTATATTCAATTGAATCTCCTCATGAGACTTTACAGAACAGACGTACTATTAAGTTTTGAACTGAACCCAACCCGAGCCGATCCAACCCGAAGAGAGTTTCTTCATAAGACAGAACATGGGAAATTAGGACTATACAATGATTAATTAAATTCCATATCCACTATGTAGACATAACATAGTGACATGTGAAACATTCAATCTTCTTGATTACCCATTCACTGGTTGGTATACATGTGATCATATCTGAAACGTGTAAAATAAACAAGCAAACAACATGCATTGTGGTGTTGTTGTCCTAATTTCTGGAGGTTTCTTTACGTTCCTTTTGATTTGTTTTCTTATGGTAATTCTTTGTATGATATAAAATGTACAGACAAGATACATCGAAAAAGTGACAACAAAAAGAAACTAAAATCACTTAATTATAGACGAATAGAGAGTTCTACTCCATGGTAACAAGGGTGGACTAACTCATCATACCAAATTTCATGAACCCCTACCCACAACATATTATTGATTCATTAAACTAAGTACATTTTCATGAACTTTGAGAAAGGACAAATAAGCCCTTCTCCTCAACAACACATTATATGATCAACTACCCTAATTACATATATATATTTATGTTAACTCTAGCTCTAGGTGGTGGTGGTGGTGGTGGTTGCCGCCAATTGGACTTGGCCGGTTTTCTCATCCTCTTTTTCCTTCAACGCCCTCAGCGTCGACCTCCACCCAAAGTAAGTCCCGAACAACCCCTCCATTTCCTCTAGCGTTTTCCCTTGTGTCTCCGGGTACAACGTGTAGAAGAACACCCACGCCACCGCTGCAAACCCCGCGTACATAAAGAAAGCCCCTCCAATACTTATAGCATTGTACAAGGATATAAACGTCATCGAAATCACCCCGCTCGTCAGCCGATTCGTCGCCACCGCTATCCCACACCCTTGCGCCCTCAACCTCAACGGAAATATCTCCGAGCTGTAAACCCACGTGATGGGCCCCATCCCGATCGAGAAGAACCCCACAAACGACAAAACCGTAGTTATACACAAAGCAACGGCCCAAGTCATCGTCCGGCCCGAGTGCTGCTCGATAACTGTAAGCCCAATCCCGAGGCCCGTCAATGACACAACCATCCCGGCCACGCTCGACAGAAGCAACGGCCGCCTTCCGACTTTATCGAGCAAGAACGTCGCCACCAAGATGAAGACGGTCTTGCTCAATCCGACGGCCATCGTCGCAAGCAGCTTGTCCTCGTCGCTCGATATCCCGGCCTTCTCGAATATCTCCGGGCTGTAAAGCACGACCGAGTCGATCCCACTCACTTGCTGGAAGAAGTGAATCCCGACCCCGCACATGAGTATGTGGCGGACGGCCGGGGTCGGCCGGAGGAGTAGGTCCCGCCAGACCCCTCCCCCTCCGTCGTTGCGATTGTTTGAGACCTCGACTGCCACGTCATCGTTTTTGCAACTCTCGGGTATGCCGGCGGCCTCTTTGATTTCGGACAACCGAAGCTTGGACTCGTCGAGGGAGTCGGAGGTTCGGTCGAGGACTCGTTTGGCTTCGGCTAGGCGGCCCTTCATGACGAGCCAGCGAGGGGACTCGGGCATGGCGAGCACCCCCACCGCGAGGAGGACGGAGGGGATGGCCCCCACTCCGAGCATCAGCCGCCAGCCCAAGTGCTGGGGGAGCTTCGAGAACCCGAAATTCGACACGTATCCCAATAATACCCCTGTAAAAACAGAGAGATTTACAAAGTAAAAAAATAATAATTATTAATTAATGCAATTGCTTACGTACCAAAATTGATGAAGACTTCAGGGAAGGAAGTGAGGAAGCCGCGGGAGGAGGCGGGGGCGACCTCGGCGGTGTAGACGGGGGCGATCATGAGGGCGAAGCCGACGCCGATTCCGGCGACGAAGCGGCCGAGCATGAGGAAGGCGTAGGAGGTGGCGAAGCCCATGAGGAGGGCGCCGGAGAAGAAGATGGCTCCGGCCAGGACGATGGTGTAGCGCCGGCCGATCCAGTCGGAGGTGCGGCCGGCGGCCGCCGAGCCGAAGAGGGAGTAGATGTTGATGATGCCCATTATGATTTCCTTTTGGACGGAGGTTAGGCGGAGGTCCTTTTGGATGAAGATTATGGCTCCGCTCATCACTCCAATATCTGCGTGTACCCAATTATTATATAATTTTAATAAATTTAAATTACATTTTATATAAAAATAAGAAGAAAGCATCTATATATACCATATCCTAGCAAGATGGATGTCATGGAAGCTAGGAAAGAGCAAGCCAATGCATACTTGTTTCTTTTGGGTTTTCGGGGCGGGTCGAAACCAGGTATGGGCAAACGGCCGGTTGGGTCGGAAATTGAGCTCCCGGGTTTCACTTCCTCCATGAGAGAGCTAGCTAGGGAAGATATGAAAGATGTAATGGTGGTGATGTCTATTGAAGATAGTTTTAGCGAGTATGAAAGATGTACAAATTAGTAGAATTGAAGTCTTGCATTGAATAGGATGAACTTGAGGAACCTATTTATAGAGAGAAAATAAAAGGTGAAGAGCTAAGAGAGAAAATAAATTAATAAATAAAATATAATCAAAAGGTGAGTTAGTTAGTGAGATTTCCAGAAAAATATGGTCAAGCATATGAGTTTGAATTTGATAGCCTAATTTACTTAAAAAGGGAATAACGACATGATAGAAATGTTTAATAAGAAAACAATTATACCATCAAAATATGTATAATTATCCTTTAATACTCTATATTATGAATAATATTTTTTTTTACTATAGTACATCTATGTGAACTCAAAATTCTCGTAGTTTTTCAAGTTTTAATGAATATGATTCAAATTGTTTTGCAGGAAACTTAAAATATATTGTACTCCGTATGTTTCTAATTTACAAAATAAACTAAAAATTTCTAATTTACAAAATAAACCGGTAAACACTTGCGTAATGGAGGTATTATTTTAATGTGTGTTTTGAGGTTAAACTAAATTTATGTTTATTTCAGAGAATTGTGTAGTTCAGTTATATACTACTCTCTCATCCCTAAAATAGTTACATGTTTTTCTTTTCCAAGTATTCCACACACAAAAAAAAATCTAAATTTTTAGTTTTAAAATATAATTTTACGACTTTATACGCTTATATTTTACGTACAACCACTTTAATTTTCACTTTAAATATATACTTTTATCTTCTACCTTTTAGTTAAAAAATCAAAAATTAATATTATTCTTAAATTTTGTGTTAAAAAAGTATTACATTTATATTAGGAGTATAACTAATTCTCTGATGACCCATCTTCATAAATTTTTCATTAAAATATTATAAAATTTATTTTTGGTGAAATATGTTGGCTATCTCCTGTAGATGTCTGTTAATCAAACATATTTTTCGTGTCACCCGCATCGAAGGACCAAAGATCGTATGAATTGAGTTTCTCCATTATATCATATCTTTTATAAAAAAAAAACACCAAAGATAGTATGGAATGAGTATCATATCTCTTATAAAAAAAACTTATATATACTCAAATTTCTCACTCTTTTATTGTACTTCAACTTTCAATGAGTACTTAATTAATTAGTACAATTTTGTGTCATGTAAATTGTAATGATTATAAGTTTTATAACTAACATTGAAAATGCTTTAATCAAGTAATTCTAAACATTATGACTAGTTATTGGGTTCTAAATAATTCATAATATTAAACATTTAGCCAAACATTGTGGAGCATTAGATCTAATCAATTGTAATTTTCATGGATCAAACAATTTGTTCAAAACTTATTGATCAACCAATTATGTAGGTGGTTCAATCAAATTTTTTTAGGATTCGGTGAGATTGAGCAATTGAGCAAACAAATAAGTAAGATGCTTGTGTTGGTGTGGATTAATTGAAAAAGATGGGAACTCTATTTACCGTGTTGAGGTGAGTTGTTTTGTTAATTATAATTAAGTTGCATGTGAAATGATTGTGTTTTCTTTTAGTAGGTTAGTGAGGTCATTGTCTAAATATGACCCTTATTGCTATCTTATAAAATAACTTTCGACTAAAACATCAAACTATTGTACTAATTTTTTAGTAGGTTAAGGTTCAAGGGTCATCTTCCCTTTTCATTCTCATTTTTAACTTTTCCTCCAAAAACACACTCAACATTTAACACTTTGATTCTCTATATCAATTATAATTAATTAATGAAGCATATTTACCAAACCAAACAAAAGCACAAATTAATTATAAAAAGTCTGTTCAACATTAAATATGTTTGTTGTAATTGTTGAAACATAAATTTGATAAAATAAAATATTTCTTATAATAGTATTTTTAAAAATTTATTCAAAATTATTTTATTTTTCAATTTTAAAAATAATTATTATATAATTCTCAAAGTTATTTAAATTTTTTGATTAATTTGAGGTAGGGCACATGAACATTAGTCATCATGTGTAATTGAGACTCGGTTATCATATATAATATGGTAGGGCAATGCAAGAGGTTTAGAATTTTAGTTAAAATTCTCAACATTCAAAACGGGCCAAACAAATGTAAGTGGTGTCTCACAACATCAAATATAACGTATGATATACATTGGCGTGTCATCTTCTAATGCAAAGTAAAATTCTATAGTTCATGTGTAAAAAAAATATGCTAAAAGCTTTATAAAGTAACTTTTCATGTAGATCAAGTACCAAACTCCCCTAGTGTTTTTTTTTTCTTTACTTTATTTTCACAATAAAGAGTTTTATTTTTTTTAATAAACTAACTCGCATAGTTTCAAATATTTTATTTTTGCCTTATAAAAGTTATACGAAAGTTATCAGTACATTATTTTCTTATTTAAGCAATTCACATTGAAAGTATACCTATAATTACAACATACGGAGTATAAATAATAATTATATTAAATCATTACAATTATACACAAATTCAATTCACATTATGGATCCATCACTTGCGCTCCTCCAATTTTCACAAAAGTCGGTTTTGAGCACCCGATCTAAGTCTTGGTTCAGCTTCTGGTTCTAGTCTATTTAAGAGTCCATTATTTTACTGTCACATCGTCCAACTAATGTGTATGTGACCAATATTACGAGAATTGAACGGTGTTCGATCATCAAATCTTTTGAACAATATCTTACGTTGTCCTTTGTCCAAGGCCCCAAAGTTGTGGGCACAATGATGCAATTATTGATGATAAAAAAACGCCTACGAATGCTACACCTGGAATCCACACTTACCACAAATTATTATCCACCTCTCTCTATGACTCTATATATATTTACGTCATTACTTATAAATTAAAGTTTATTATTATTTGTATTTGTAGTATTATAAAACAACAAAAAGGACTTGCTCGAGCCGTGTTTGAACGATATACGTATTAAGGGACAAATCTTTAGGCATCATGCCCGAATTTTTTATTTTTTCCAAACAAACTTTCCTATTTTATATTTAATTTATTTATAAATTTATAATCATCCATGTAATATTTTTTTAACATAACACTCATTATTACTATTTCATAGGTTTACAAACTAATCCAATTAGTACCACTGCACGTGGTATTTTTTTGTTTTTTTTTAATTAATAAGTATGAAATAATCTATTAATTTTATTAGATTCACAATTTATTCGGGTAAAAGTTTATTAATCTTTTAAGAGTTTATTTTATTTTATAATAGAACCCTCACTCAAATTTGTAAACTCGTATTAAATCTCATTATGAATCTATGAAATATTTATTAAAATTGAAAGGTTATGTTTGTTTGAATTAATCGATAATATAAAATGTTTATTAAAATTGAAAGATTTCAACGTTTGATAAAAATTACCCATGACTTTGATTAAGAGTAATTTAGAAAAAAAATAAAAATGGGTTTATGATTTAAAAATAAATATCCTAGTTTACCTTCTTAATAAAAAAGATAATTAATTTATTGCATATATATAATTTAATGTATTTATATTAATTGTATTCATAGTTTAGGTAAGCTTTTCAAATTTGATTTGTCTATTTTAACCTTTGTATTATATTAATTATATTTTCTATTTATTTTTTACGTGTTTTATGTAGTGTAGTTATCTTAATTACAAATCAAATACTACTCTTTAAATCGTAAATCAAATACTCTAGATAAAGTTCACAAACAACAACCCTAGCTAGCGTCATCTTCCACAACTCGAGAAACACCACAGACAATCCAGAACTTCCCTCGAACCAACACCCGACCAGACTCGAACCAACACCCGACCAGATTCATGACCAACGCTAATCGATACAGAAGTGGCTGATAACTCGGTGCCGGGAAACAGGTCGCCAGAGAGCCTACAAACCGTGATGACGGAGTTCAGAACGGACTGGGGATTTGTGGGACCGCGCCGCGTAAGAATCCGATCTTGAAGTATTCTCAGGTAAAATTTCAACACCAGACTTCAAGATCGAAGCTTGATCGCCAAATTTAATGTAGTTGCAAATGGAAGGGTCACAGACGAAACACCAGACTACACCGAGCAGAAAGAGGATAAGGGCCGATGTGATTGAAGATAAGATTCTGAGCCTCTTTCGAACTCTTCCTTGACGGTTTGTCGAGATGGGACTCGCTGCTTTCATTGGCACTGCCGTCTCCGTCTCCGAACACGTTGAACCTGCACCGGTTAATGCATATCATATCAAAATAAATTCAACAAACGAGATAATAGTATATGAAGCACAGCAACGTAATACATTGAGAATAAAAGGAATCACATTTGTCTTTCCCCCTGAATGTCAATAACTACGTGACCTGAAGTTCGTTCAATAAGCATAAAACCGTAGGTCGCAACAGCATAGACCAATGCCTGTTCGTGAGATGACTCCCCTTGATACTCGATCAAATTAACAGCTGGATCAGATGTCTCGACTGTAAGAGGCACGATGGTGTTGCATGCAACCAATGCCACAAAAAAATCATGAACTGATGGGATTCGATGTCCCGGGCTATCAAAATTGCGGAAACGATAACCCGATCAAAACCCTCGATCACCGAAGATTGGATCCCCGACTCATCCGCAGGAGTCCGACCTTTGGAGACTACATGCCCGAAGACACGCAGCCCGCCCCCAGCCGATTTTCTCCCACAAGTCGGATCCACGAACGCGAACCACCTCACGAGCCGGGGCCCGACCGAACGCCAACGAGAACCGAAGGCCCCGTGTGCCCAGCCGAACCCCCACGAGGGGTTCGCGATCGTCTACGGACGATCGCTGGGATCGCTACGGGCGATCCCTGGGGCTGCTCGTAGCAGCCCCGCAGCGAGTCCATGACTCGCTGCCCAGCGGGGCGTAGCCCCCGCACGCATCCGCTGCGGGCGAACCCGCAGCACGTACGGGGTCGCTGCGGGTGACCCCGCAGCTTACCCGCGATCGATCCGAGGATCGATCGCACGCCCTCGGCTCCAGCCGAGGGCTCTTCCCGTGCGCCACCGCCACGCGCCTCCGACGAGGGGGCCGGCGGATCCATCTGCCGTGGCACCAGCCCACGGCGGATCCCCGACGATCGAACCCTAGGTTCGATCGTGTGCCCCGGCGTCCAGCCGGGGCTCCCTCCTCGTCGCGCGATGGGGCGGTCCGAACCCTAGGGTTCGACCGCCTCCCTCGATCCTCGCCGGGGATCTCGAATCCCCGTCCCCGAGGTTCGTCGTTTTCCCGGATCGCGTATTCATGTATACATCACAATTATTCAACGCACAAATAATCATAGAAGGGGGTTCTCGATTATTACCTCGAATCGTTGTACGGAGAAACGAATTCGGTTGACGACCTTGCGATCTTCCTACGTATTACTTGCACCTCGTCCGAACGTCGTGTGGGCGACGATCTATCGGATTCCTATGGATCTTCCTCACTCTCAGAACTTTATGATTGGCGTAACTTAGGTTTTCTTAGTTATGAAAAGTGAAGACCATGTAGTGCTTATATAGGCTACGAAGGGGATCATAAGGAGAATAAATATTGAGCTTCAATATTGAAAATTAAATTGGGTCCAACCCAAATCTATTAATTCTTATCAATATTAATTTTATTTATTTTCCACTATATAAATAAAATTGCACTCCCAATATTATTCCATATTATATCAAATAATATTTCTCCATCTTAGTATTATTTATTCCGTGTATTTAAGATTTAAATATCCATGAATAAATTTATTTATTGCTTAATAAATTATATTCATCTCTTGAATCCGAGACTAGTACCATTCAACCTTAATTATTGTGCGGAACGAATCCACTCATGAGGTTTACACAATAATTCCTTATGAACTCATCTCGGGGATATTATCAACCCTTCCGGGATACACTGCCCCTTCAAGAATTCACGGCATGCCATATACAAAATATAGTGACCCAACTTAACCGGTAATTAACCCAATAATTAAATCGGTTAATTCCTTTGGTAAATCAAAGTCACTTATATTAAATATACACACCCGCAATTGTTTCAGGGATTAAGAATAAAATACTCCGAGTCTCAAATCAATTATCGCCGAGCAATCCTAATTGATGAGTCTCAATTGATCCGCCCAATACACCAAGTGTACAAGTGTGATAAAATAATTAAGATAAATTATTTTCTCCCTCACACAACGACTATACCGATAGATTAGTTCGTGTCCATCTAGGTCGTGAGCAACTGTTCGATTAAATACGAGTAACCGATAGTATGATCTTCTGTGCGCCCATGCAGCACCATACTAACTACAACGTATAAAATCCAGAACTATGATTTGCATATAATTAAATGCAAATAATTGTTTATTAATTAAATAGATTAAATGCTATGATCGGGAGTTTACCGTTACTTAAATCTAGACATTAAGTACACAACTCCAACAATCTCCCACTTGTACTAAGGTCTAGTCATTTCCTCCAAACTCCCGGTTCCCATACTCATCACGTGCTTTAAAGTGTACTTCCGAGAAGTACTATGTGAGTGAGCAATCTAGGTTGCCGCTCTGAAGTTATCTTGGTGACTACTACGTCGTCTTCCTGACGATGACTCGTATCAGGTGGTACTTGCTCTATGTGTTAACATCACTTTTGACTTATGACCTCTTCTAGTTCACCATGCACCGCTATCTAATAGCCTTTGGTAAACTAAGAGTCATATCCAAGTCAAGAGGTTATCCCGGAACCTAACCAAAACTTCCGCTGCCTCTGAGGCTGCTATTCGGTTATGAGAGTCTCTGAGAAGCGTCCCGCTTATCACTCTTTTACTTCATGGTTCCACCTCTTCCTAAAAGTGAACACATAGCCTGATATCGACTTTCACTGGTCCTTCTCTGATTTTTGGATCTGAGAATCTGTAATCTAAGAAGATTTCGTCTTGCTCAAGCCAGTACTTTAAAAAATACTCTTGCAGCATTCGAACATCCCTTATTCAGATTACTTTGATATCCTCCCACTACGCAAACCGCATAGTTGATATCAGGTTCTAGTTTTACAACATTGCATCTATAAAGCTTTCCATACTTGAAGTATAGGAAACTGCTTTGTCTTCATCTATCTCCTTCATGTGTTCGAAACACATACCTTTAGATAGATGTATCTTGTTCCCGAAAGGCAATAACCTTTCTCAGAAGTATGCATGTTTAAAACAAACCTTAATCATATAAGATGTCTAGGAGAAGTACTATGTTCTTATCTCTAGATCATAAGATCTTAAGAACATGCTCTAACTTCTTCTCAATCTTATATCTCGATTTATTTAGACAACCTCTATTTTATGTCTGACAACACTTTTACATTGTTGCCAATGGTAAAATGTTATCTACATAAAATCTCCGAGAAACACCACCTTGTTTCCATTACGTCTTTAATACACCTTCTTCGCTAAATCCTATGCAGACCTAGGGATCGATTTCATGTATACTGGATCCAGAGTTCAAAACTCCTCCAGTCTTATGAACATCTCTGGTTGCTTAACAACCTCCCACTGCAATAGCGTTCCGGTGTATAATAGTAACAACATTAGGTGCAGTTAGTGGTGTACTACTACTCGGTCAGGCTGGTTCTCAGTCTTTTCCCTTTCCTCATTTTAAAGTATTTTGTCAATTAGGGCATTGTAGTTCATCTAATAGTTTTTCCTCTATGAACCGGACGAGACGTCCCTCTGGTTCATAGTACTATAGAACACACAATACTTCGTTCATCTAGGATATCCTACAACCATATTAAATATGTTGTTGTTTCCAGAAATGTCCATAGAACATAGGTAGTTCCGAACAACTTGTTCTCTTACTATTAGATTTCTATTTCTTTACAACGCACCATCTCTACACGTAAGTGCATGGCGTGTCTCTTTGGGAATTAATCCCAATCTTTGATTATGCTATGTGTTATCTAGATAGGTAATGGCCTCCGCGACCGAGTCGCAGGCTTCTAATGGATATACTTTGATGGTTCCCCATAATAGCTTTGTGTCCATTGACAAGTCAAAACACTTTGCTTTTATGGCACATCAAGCATTCTAATCCATCATTGAGTATTCTTTGAAAGAATTACTCATACCTCTCTAATATACACATATGTCTGCATATCTAATCATTTCCAATACTCTTCTGAATTCTATCCTTTTTCCAGAAAGGTTTGCTTAGACGTATTATCCTCCAAATTCAATCCTTAGGTCGGAAGGTCCATTCCTTCAACTATAATTGATCAAATCAATTTCGACCATATGAATTTTATTTGAAAATACTACTAAGTATAAGATTTCATAAGTATAATGATAAAGAAATATCTAATAAGTAAAACAAGTTATATATAACGGTTTGTTGCATCGTGGTAGACTAAGGATTTCATCATTCACATATTGCTATCTAATGTACCATAATGAATATCACCATTATTTCTTATCCAAACCATCCAATGATTAAAGAAATAAAATATCCATTAATAAAGAAAAACAGAACGAAGTTCTTTTTCAAAATAAAAGGGGTACATAAGCAATAACTGAAATGAAAAACTTAAAACAGATAAATGTCTTCCACTGCAACCGCTGCTACCCCAACAACTTCGCCCATGTAGACTCGAATTCTTCTTCTCTAAGTCGCCGGGTTTTCTGGAACCCCTGCATTCAAAAAAATGCACATACCGTCAGTGGTTCCATATCTACACACCAGAATTCTGGTAGATAATACCGCTGACTATGTTTTTACGACTAAAGAAAGATTCGTACCTCTGAGAGGACATTCAGACTTCCAGTGTCCCATCTTGTTGCATCGGAAGCACTTACCCTTTGGCTTTGCAGCCCCCACTTGTGGTGCAGTCCTCTTGACACCACTGGGTTTCCAGGCTTGCTTCCTTTTCTTGCCCCTACCTCCACCAGGCTTAAAGCCTTTGGACTTGGTAGCTACAAGCGCTTGAGACTTGCCCTTCTTGTAGATCCCCTCTGCCGCCTTCAGTTCAGTCAGGAGTTGCGCAAGAGTATAAGATAGTTTACCCATATTATAGCTCATACGAAACTGCTCAAAACTAGGGGCCAGAGACTGGAGTATGATGTCGACTTGCGTCTCACCATCAATAGAAGCTCCTAGGACCTCAAGTTCATTCAACAAACTCATCATCTTAAGAACGTGCTCCCCAACGGGCGTTCCTTCAGACTGAGTAGTCGACATAAGGACTCTCATGGCTTCTTGCCTAGCCGCACGATCTTGCTCCCCAAACATCTCCTTGAGGTTAAACATCATATCATAGGCAGTGTCCATCGACTCATGTTGGGTTTGGAGTACATTTGACATGGAAGCCAAAATATAACACCTAGCCATCTCATCAGCCTTTTTCCACTTCCGATATGTCAGTTTTTCCTCATCAGTTGAGGCAGCCGTGAGCTCAGCAGGGCACACTTCATGGAGTACAAACTTGTACTCCTCCGAAGTCAGGACAATGTCTAAATTTCTCTTCCAATCAATATAGTTGGGGCCAGTGAGCTTATGCTCCTTGAGTATCATAGAAAGTGGGTTCATAGCTATTCTCTAAACCTATAAGCACATTTAAACAAACAATTAATTTAATATCCGATATTATCTCCCTTAAATAATATCATTAAATTACTAATCACATCTAAAATCCTATCAGGTAAGGCAAGCCACGTGGTGTGGACGTTTACCCACCCAAATGATTTAGCAATTAGATTTTCTTTGGTCATACATCGCTTATAGCGGAACCTCGTGGGGAGGAATACTACAAGGCGTATCTAAGTGTAAACCATTACTCAGCACCAAAGTGAATCGCTTGGAATTGCTACATTACCGCAAGCCACGTGGTGTGGACGTTTACGACAATTTCACAACTCTTCACAATTCCTTACAACTGTCTACATCAATTAATCCAAAATCCGTCAGTGCAGCAAGCCACGTGGTGTGGACGTTTACTACACTAAGAGACTTTTATAATTGACTCCCAATTACTTGATCCATTTAATCTCGTAAATCAAGACGCGGAGAATCATAAGTGAAACTCGAAGTTTCTAACCAGTGATTCACCATGCGAACGACCCTATCTCTCATAAATGAGGGAGCCGAGCAGACAAGCGACCCATCTATCAAAGAATGGCACGGAAGTCTCTAATTTGTGTCCTCTACATGACCAAGTGGCTCTGGCTCCATTCCACTCCCCGGGGTGAGAATGAGTCGACTTGAAGTCAGTTTCAGAAAGACAAATTAGGCATTGTTTGATAAACTTGATCAATGTTTCTTGTAAGAGGAATTACAAGAATTCTCCTCCAATGACACATCTATACGAACTTCAAAAGTCCATAAGAGTCACCAAGAGAACAGTAATGGAGACCATGGGAATGTTTCCATCCCCTCTCCCACTTAGCTTTTTATAATAAAGGGATATGCTATCTAATGCATAATTAAACACATAAGCATGCATGAAAGCAATAAAGCACATAGCGCATAGTAAAAAATAATGCTAGAGAAATTATTTTTCCCCGACTATCATGGCTTTATCTTCATATGCATCTTCTAGTCTTCAGTCTTCGTTTCTTGAATGCTCTATGTGACGAGAATATTAATCTCTAATATTTAAATCTATTTATTTTCAATTAATCCAAAAGTTACTTAATTCGAAAATTAAGTCAATCGAATATATCAAAAATAAAATTAAATATCATTAATATTTTTATTTATTTATTTTCCTATCTAGTTCTATTAAATCTCTAGAATAATCTATCCAAGTAAAACTTGGAATATTCTAGAAGATATCTATAATAGAACAAGGAAATAAAATAAATAAATTAGGACTACTACTTTTCAAATTTATTTTTATTCCTAATCCATGAATATTCCCATGAGTAGGAATAATCAAATAGGAAAAATAAATTTAGTACTAAATTAATTAAATTTCTAATCTATGAATAATTCCATGAAGGAAATAAATCAATAGAAAATAAAATTAATTTAAATTAATTCTTTTCCTAATCCATGAGAGTTTCCATAAAGGAAAGTACTCAAATAGGAAAAATCTGAATTAATTGGGAAAGTATATTTTTGTAGGAATAGCACGGGATTAGGAGATCCCACGCCATCCCCACGATGATGGATCGGCCGGCCACTCGGGAGGAGCGCCGCCGCCGCCTAGCCACCGCCGGCTAGGCCATGGGTCGATCACCACCATGTGATCGATCCCAAGCCCTTGTCTTCTCGTCACTTCTTCGTCTTCCGGCGATCGTCTCAACATCGAACCAACGTAATTAAAATTTACAAAATTTAAATTACAATTCCGGTATCGATTCTAAACATGAAATCGACCCTATACATTTTCCGGAAAATAAAGTGCGTAATAATAAATCCTAAATTCGGTCAACCCCCGAATTTTTACTATTACAAACATTCAACCACACAAAACGAATCTCGACATGTCCGAGAGTTTAATAATCATGATAATTAATTAAAAAACAATTAATTAAATCCAACCATGATAGCCGGAAATCCTGCAAGGTAGAACAATAATCGAACATATACATGAACACGAAACCAAACGCTCTGATACCATTTGATGGGATTCGATGTCCCGGGCTATCAAAATTGCGGAAACGATAACCCGATCAAAACCCTCGATCACCGAAGATTGGATCCCCGACTCATCCGCAGGAGTCCGACCTTTGGAGACTACATGCCCGAAGACACGCAGCCCGCCCCCAGCCGATTTTCTCCCACAAGTCGGATCCACGAACGCGAACCACCTCACGAGCCGGGGCCCGACCGAACGCCAACGAGAACCGAAGGCCCCGTGTGCCCAGCCGAACCCCCACGAGGGGTTCGCGATCGTCTACGGACGATCGCTGGGATCGCTACGGGCGATCCCTGGGGCTGCTCGTAGCAGCCCCGCAGCGAGTCCATGACTCGCTGCCCAGCGGGGCGTAGCCCCCGCACGCATCCGCTGCGGGCGAACCCGCAGCACGTACGGGGTCGCTGCGGGTGACCCCGCAGCTTACCCGCGATCGATCCGAGGATCGATCGCACGCCCTCGGCTCCAGCCGAGGGCTCTTCCCGTGCGCCACCGCCACGCGCCTCCGACGAGGGGGCCGGCGGATCCATCTGCCGTGGCACCAGCCCACGGCGGATCCCCGACGATCGAACCCTAGGTTCGATCGTGTGCCCCGGCGTCCAGCCGGGGCTCCCTCCTCGTCGCGCGATGGGGCGGTCCGAACCCTAGGGTTCGACCGCCTCCCTCGATCCTCGCCGGGGATCTCGAATCCCCGTCCCCGAGGTTCGTCGTTTTCCCGGATCGCGTATTCATGTATACATCACAATTATTCAACGCACAAATAATCATAGAAGGGGGTTCTCGATTATTACCTCGAATCGTTGTACGGAGAAACGAATTCGGTTGACGACCTTGCGATCTTCCTACGTATTCCTTGCACCTCGTCCGAACGTCGTGTGGGCGACGATCTATCGGATTCCTATGGATCTTCCTCACTCTCAGAACTTTATGATTGGCGTAACTTAGGTTTTCTTAATTATGAAAAGTGAAGACCATGTAGTGCTTATATAGGCTACGAAGGGGTTCATAAGGAGAATAAATATTGGGCTTCAATATTGAAAATTAAATTGGGTCCAACCCAAATCTATTAATTCTTATCAATATTAATTTTATTTATTTTCCACTATATAAATAAAATTGCACTCCCAATATTATTCCATATTATATCAAATAATATTTCTCCATCTAGTATTATTTATTCCGTGTATTTAAGATTTAAATATCCATGAATAAATTTATTTATTGCTTAATAAATTATATTCATCTCTTGAATCCGAGACTAGTACCATTCAACCTTAATTATTGTGCGGAACGAATCCACTCATGAGGTTTACACAATAATTCCTTATGAACTCATCTCGGGGATATTATCAACCCTTCCGGGATACACTGCCCCTTCAAGAATTCACGGCATGCCATATACAAAATATAGTGACCCAACTTAACCGGTAATTAACCCAATAATTAAATCGGTTAATTCCTTTGGTAAATCAAAGTCACTTATATTAAATATACACACCCGCAATTGTTTCAGGGATTAAGAATAAAATACTCCGAGTCTCAAATCAATTATCGCCGAGCAATCCTAATTGATGAGTCTCAATTGATCCGCCCAATACACCAAGTGTACAAGTGTGATAAAATAATTAAGATAAATTATTTTCTCCCTCACACAACGACTATACCGATGGATTAGTTCGTGTCCATCTAGGTCGTGAGCAACTGTTCGATTAAATACGAGTAACCGATAGTATGATCTTCTGTGCGCCCATGCAGCACCATACTAACTACAACGTATAAAATCCAGAACTATGATTTGCATATAATTAAATGCAAATAATTGTTTATTAATTAAATAGATTAAATGCTATGATCGGGAGTTTACCGTTACTTAAATCTAGACATTAAGTACACAACTCCAACATGAACGTGTCTTCCTTCGTTTGTGTGTTTTCTCTTCGACATATCAAGAAGCTCGGGATCAACTTTAACCGTCATTTTTGGCCTCAAAACCAACCCATCAGCTGGCACCCAAATAATATGTAGAAACGATACAAAAAAACATGTAGAAACGAACAGAGCAATATAATACCTTGGACCGATCTTTATCATATTTATCATATTGAGGCCAGATTTATCATATTGACCTGTGTCCATCACGATTATACACAACAATAATCAGACTTTTGCAGATAGAAAACAATAAAGCACAAACTGCTTCTAACACTACTTAAATACCACTATACACTAAGAAAATAGAAAATACACTAAGAAAATATTCTCAAATAACACTATATAGTTATGTATACCATGATTTATGCCTCTTTAAAGCATTCTCCAGGACTTGATTGCCTCGAGGACATAGAGTCATAGTGGAAAAAATACTTTACCACATTGTCAAAGGTTAAGAGAGTGAAGTGGTGTTTCCCTCATCGGAATCATGAATAGATGCGCGCTCCCGACATAGTCGTACAAAAGCTCAAATAAAGAATGCATTGCCACTGTTTCAAAATTCTCGACTACTAGCTGCATAAGATTGCCATGTAATTAGATGTATTAAAAAACTGAAAATACAATACCGGAAGGGTTTCAGTGTTTGTTATAGTGTTCGGAGTTAATCTATTACACATAGACAATACTTGTTCGTACACTATTAGTATAGTTGAATAATCTTGAACTACAACATACACTGTCTTAATAGAGATGAGTTGTATGATGTACATTTTGAATAAGGAACTGAATCAAAACATAAGAGTGCTCCAAACAAGTAATTCAAGGCATTATGTTTTCTTGAAAATATAAAAAATCTAACCAGTGTAAGTAGTAGATTTTGGAAGGGGACATAAATCATTACGTAAGATTTGTCCAGCAGACTTGTATTCAAGCTATTCTGGTTTTGAACTAATAGAAAATACACTACCGAAAGAGTTACAGTGTTTGTTATAGTGTTCAGAAGTAATCTATTAAACATAGACTATACTTGTTCGTAACCTAGTAGTATAGATCATATATTTTGAACTGCAAGATACACTCCACAAAAACGAAAATAAATTAATAGGAGACACGTTTTGAATCAAGAAATGAATCAAAACATTAGAGTGGTCCAAAAAAGTAAGTCGATGCATTATGGTTTTGAACTAATATTTTAACACATGAATCAGTGTTTAGTAAAATCTAGTGTGTAAATGATTAGCGGATGATGCATATAAAACTACATAATACACTATGCAGTGTTTCTAATAACTAATGTCAGTAGTGTGTAAATGATTAGCGGATGATACATAATACCCAAGAATGTGCAGTGTTTCTAATATATTTTGAAATTATTTACACTACTATAGTACTTCTTCCTAAACTAGCAGTACCATTTATGAATCTTGAAATAACAGCAACAGTGTCCAACCTATGCAGTGTATTGTCTATAACTTATCTAATTATATTAAGTTTTGTTGTCCAGATCAATTAAATTTGTAAGTAGAGTAAACCTACATTGAATCCACGTGCACCTCAATATGAAAAAGTATAAAAATAAGTTAGCTGTACATGCTTACATCCAAATTAAAAGGCATGGATATTTTATAAGACCAAATTAAAAGGCATGGATACTTTATACAATAGTTTTGTTCCATTTACTTGAGGCATATAAAGTAATTCCAGGGTTAATCTGCATTCGATTTTATTGATTTTCTGGGTTGATACACGCAAATAAAATACTTTTTACAACTTTATTAGGAGTAAACACTTTCTAACATAATTTCACTTTCAATTTGAGCAAACACCACCACCAACATCCATTTCTCGACAACTTTTCACGTGCGGTTAAGCATTTCATCCAAAAACAATAAGTTTACACAACACTCCCTAATACTCAGCTTAACACATCTATGAAACTGTATATGCGTGTGTGTGTAATATTATAATCGGTACCAAAAAACCAACATTGTAGTCATAATTAATCAAACATACCTCCTCTTTTGTAAGCTGAATGTAGCGAGTCGGAGCACCGAACGCGAAATTGTCGACACAAAATAAAATCCAACCTAAAAATTACAGATTTGAGTCGATTTAAAACAACATTTCAAGAACCATAAATCAGACATGCAATCACGGAGGGTGTTACACTATGTCAATTCAAACCTAAAAACGAAATCCAAGAACCCTAAATCAGGTTTGCAATCTAGTCACCCAATAATTTCAATTAAGTGATAATGAATTGAAAAACTTACCTTAGCACGAGTACGCTTGGAGGATTGAGAGGAGAAACTACTATGACGACAGTGGAGGAGGAATCACAAATCGGCGCAAGTGAGTTTTACGTTTCTATTTCGCAATGGTGAAATACGTAGTGTATTGTTAGTATATTTGGATTATATGGAAAGTTAATATTTAATACTTTAATAGTTTTTTTTGGTAGTGTATTATCCAATATGGTAAGTGTATATTTAATAGTTTGAATTAAGATACACCACATAATTTGTGAAAAATGAAATATATTATATAATTTTCAATAATTAAAAGGGTTAATTGGGTAAATCTAATTTTTTTTATAAATAGTGTAAAGATTGATCTTAATATATAATTGAGAGTAAAATAATTACTCTTTTTGAAAATGCCCCTTTGATTAATGGTATGATACTATAATTTTATTTGGAGTGTTTCATTTTCATCGTTCACTTGAATCATACTAACTTGTATCGAATATTTATAAAGAGTGAATGATTATATAGCCTGATGAAATATAAAATTTGAATAATTTTATAACTACTAAAATTAAATTACTTGTACAAATGCATTTTCTTAGTACTTTCTCTGTTATGACTAACTGGATTCAATTAATTTATTAGTTTATTATCAACTATATATTCATATTTAAATATTTAAAATCTAAAATTAAGAATAAATATTTAAATATTTTTTTGAAATATAGCATTTTCATTGTGTTGTTTATTAATTATTATATTAATTAATTAAAACATACATTAAATAATTTCAAAAAAGAATAATAGTACTACTATTATTATTATTTATTATTTATTATGACACTGTAAATCCTATAATTAAACCTTTAAAACATGGATGTGTTTGAAGAGTAAACTACAAAAACTACCCTAAAAAATTTTAAACTCCAACTAAAAAAAATTACAGTATATATTTTAATTGAGAGTTATTTATATACTGTATTTAAAAAAATAGAGGACTATGATAGTAAAAAGTCTTAAAATGCATTTTGAATGCCAAGTTTTTTTTATAAGCATAATATAATGTCACAATGAAATTTCATTGATCAGCATAAGTTTAAATGCAAAATCTAAAGCCTCTTGACACAAATTCGGTACAAAAATACGCACCAAAAGCCAACAAACTATACCAATAAAGTTCAGATACACAATCTAAAACACTGTCATCGGCACACTACTAAAGCAATATAAACCGCATCCGGCTCGGACTACTAAGAAATGAGCCCAAGAAAATTCCCGTTTAGACTAACGACCGCCTAAAAATAAAATATTTCATTAAATACTTACTCTGATTGTCATAAATAACCAAAAACCGCATAAACAATTGATGAGTCTAACATCATATTTAATTTTTCTTTTACTAAAATCAAGCGGCAAATAGACCGTTCTGAAGACACCGGCAGAAATCACACCCACATAGCATCGATAAAAAACTTTTTAGATATCCTGGTTCCTACATTTTCTAGTTCTCCCCTCTTTATATTAATGAACTTAACAACTACATATTACAGTCATGCGATTTCGTAAGCTATTCGCTAGATAAAGATCCGCTAAGAATTGACGTGCATCGACGATGGGTGAATCTTTAAGTGGGGAAGAAAGCACACAGGATCAATGCGAGACTGGATGTGGAACGCATATATATTTCTCGTTAATATCAAATATTGAGGATGAATAATTACTATTTCCAAAAATAAATGTAAATAAGCTAATTATGAAATTTTATAAAATTATCATAAAATGAGAAGACTTTTAAATTAAGAATTTGTAAAAAATTATGTGGACGTTAAAACTTTCCAATTGATCCAAAGAGATTAAAGAATTATTTTGTACTACCAAATATAAATAAATATAAATTAACTGATTATTATGAATATTACTACCAAATATAAATAAATATAAATTAACTAATTATGAAATATTTTATAATTAGTGAAAATAAAAACTTTTTTAAAATTTAGAATTTATAAATATTTTTATTGTTTTTATTTATAATTTATAATGTGAACACAATAATATTAAATTTTTCCTATTGGTGAGAGATTTGAATTATATATGTATAGATTATAACTAAACAATATATTTTTTTAATTAAGTTATATTAGTATTAATACTAATACAAAATTCAAAAATATGTTTTAAAATTATTTTTCAATAATAATTTTCAATATTTTTATAGTTCACTTAAATCATACTCCATATAACTTTGTCAATACTTAGAATAAAAGATTATATAGCTAATAAAATTAAATTTTTTATTATTTTTTTTATTGTGATATTATCTCGGTACTCAATTTTTCAAAGTGTTTATTGATCTTTTAAATCATATAACTCATGTGATTTATAAATTAAATTGTTGAATTACTATTTCTGGAAGCCAACTATTTGTTTTATAATTCAAACTTCATAAGCATATAGTGTGATCTATTAAATTAAATTGATAAATAATTATTATTATTTGTGGTTATATTATATATATCATTCTCAACGAAATAATAATAAAATTATGAAAATAAAGTATAAAATCTTATTATAGAAGATATTTTATTTATTTGATTATTTTAAATATTTAAAAATTCAACACCATCATATTGATGTCACCTATAATGAAAAAAAAATATAGAACAAAGAGAGCAAGAGTCGAGAATCATGATTAAGCTGTGATGGGGGTAGGTCAAGGTCGAGAACCACCGCGTCTGCGGTCCGTACGTAATTACATTATCGAAAATAGAACTGTAAAATAGAAAATTAATTTATTTTTCTTCCGATCGATTAACATTGCAATTAACAAATAAATATGCAAACCTTTCCATAGTTGTCGTTTATCAAATCTTGTATCAATTATACACCTACTGAAAAGAATCACATTCCAAACGGATCGTAGACTAAAATTCCAATTTAATTTATGAGATATTGAAAAAAAACAAAATCTACTAATAAATTATACCTGAATTTGATTATGGAAAAAAAAATCCAAATTTAAATTAGGACTTGTTCTTTTGAACATAATTTCAGTCAAGTTCAATTCAGTTCAGATCGCTTTAGTTCAGTTCAGTTCAGATTGATTCAGTTCAGTTCAGTTAGTTTCAAAATAAATTAAAATAAAATAAACAAAAAATAATTTCAATCTATAATTATAAATATAAAATCTAGTTAATTTCACAATATTATTAATATTTTAAAAAAATTAATAATTTATAAAAATTATTATTATTTTTATAAAAAAATCGATTATGTTCAGTTCAAATCGCTTAAGTTCAGTTCAGTTTATATCGTTTAAGTTCAGTTCAGTTCAGCCGGTTTCAGTCCAAAAGAACAGGTAAAAGAAAAATGAAAAAAAAATGCATAATGAAATAATTAAAGCGTTCATGAAATTCTGGAAAAGATAAAAAAAATTCGATATATATATATATATATATATATATATATATATATATATATATATATATATATATATATATATATATATATATATATATATATATATATATATACGCAGAAATATTGAAGCATGAGAACATGAAATACCTCGTCAAATTGATCTAGAGATGTTTTATGAAACTCGGCTGATTTTTTCTTGGGAAAACATATGATTAATTAGAATTACATATTCCTAAACCGTGGAGATTTACTAAAAATAAAAACTACCTAAAAATTATATTAATGTATAAATTTTGACTTAATAATAATATTACTATTTTTATTTATACATGAAATACCTCGTCAAATTGATCTAGAGATGTTTTATGAAACTCGGCTGATTTTTTCTTGGGAAAACATATGATTAATTAGAATTACATATTCTTAAACCGTGGAGATTTACTAAAAATAAAAACCTACCTAAAAATTATATTAATGTATAAATTTTGACTTAATAATAATATTACTATTTTTATTTATAATTTATAATTAATATTATTATTTTTATTTATAATTTATAGTGTGAACACAACAATATTAAACTTTTCTGATTGGTCCACGTGGCATGGAGAGATTCAGGAATTATATATGTATAGATAAAATATACCGTATATCTTACTATTGAGTTTATATTCGTCAATATATTCAAATATTTGTATTTGTATTTCGAATACTAAAATTCAATTTATCTTCGTTATTTGAATATTCAAATATATTTTATATCATTTAATTTTTTTTGAAAAAATTACTAATGTAAATTTAAATAATTACAAAACAATGTTTTCAGGAGCATAGCCGAGTGGTAAGGTCTGTGATGATGTGGGTGTAATTCCCCGGCGACGCAGTGTTCGAATATCGGGTGAGACAAATTTTCATTGAAATATTATGAAAGTTTGTCCTGATGTTCGACCTGTTGGCTCTCTCGCACATGTGTCTGCTACTCGGACACATTCCTGGTTCGACCTGTTGGCTCTCTCGCACAGGTGTCTGCTACTCGGACACATTCCTCGATTTACATCCTACCCGATCGAGGAACCTCCGATCGGGTGGGGTGGAGTTTCTCGTCTCTCCTCCTTATAAAAAAAAAATACAAAACAATCTTATTAAAGCCCAACAATAATATTTGATAAATAGTCATTAAAATTAATTAAAAAATAATGAAAACAAATTTTTTTTATCAAAAATAAATATATTGACACACACACACACACACACACACACATATATATATATATATATATATATATATATATTAAATAATTATTGTTGATTTTATATTTTATTTTCGAAAATAATCGAACAATATTGTTTTTGAAAATATTTATATTAATTTTATACCAAATATTCTTCTTACTGCTAGATCCAATCTCCTGGTTCCTTCCTAAAAGAAATATAATTTGACGCTATACTTTTAGAGAAGAAATTAAAGATTAGAGAAATACTTTTGATTGCAACTTTCTCCCAATCTCAAGGAAAAACATTAAAAAAAGGATTAGAGAAATACTTTTGATTGCAACTTGTTGTACCATAAAAATATAAAAATCCGTCACTTACACGTGTCAAGAAGACTGATACCACGTCATCAATGAAAGAATTAAAGAAGACCAGTCAAAGCCAAAGAAAGAATTATTATCCAAAGAATACAAGAAATTGGACAGTAAAGATCGCACGGGGAAATAAGACCTTTTCCCAGGGCAGAACTAAGAGAAGAGCAAAAGAGTTACCAAGCAGCGAACAGTGACTTCCCGGTGCGATTACCAGTAAAGTAACCAACAAAGATAGTGGTTTAGTTGGTCCACTACATGTTTTACACATGTCAAATGCATGCTAAATAGTTGTCAATAAAGCTAAATATGTGGTTGATAGGTGTCATAAGAATAGAGAAGCATCACATGCATAAATGCCTATAAATAGATGCTCTTCATATGTAAAAAGGGGGGAAGAGAGAGAGAGAGAGAGAGAGAGAGAGAGAGAGAGAGAGAGAGAGAGAGAGAGAGAGAGAGAGAGAGAGAGAGAGAGAGAGAGAGAGAGAGAGAGAGAGAGAGAAACACTTGTAAAAGGAATTCACTTCCTAAAATGGTTATGGCCTAAATACTCTATAAGAGAAATCAAGACTTGAAAAGGGGGCATTGATGCCTAGTGATCGTGTCTTTTTCGTTTATGTTTCTATTAACCTTTATTTCTTAAATTACCAAACATGCAAATTGTATTTCTTAAAATGTCTAAGTATGGATATATGAATGAAGAGGAGCTTTGAGCTTCCATTTTCATTACTTATGATTTCTGCATATAAACTCGATCTGTTTGCTTCTATATCATATCAAATTAGTATTTGTGTTGTTTGCTAACCCTCTGATTCCAGCTAATTTCACCGTCAAAGCGGATATTACCGACAAAGCATAAAACAACCCAAAACATTGGCGCTAGAAGGATGGAGCATCAAGAATCGAGTTGCAGAAAAGCTTCTAAGGAAACAATGGTTGATGAAAAAAGACCAGCAGATCGCCCCGGGAAAGTTTCCGACAGATTTTCCCGTGAAAGTTGCCAGCAGATTCCACAGGAAAGGGGGAAGGCCACCATGCACCCATAGATCGAAAAAACGACATTGAGGTAAGACATGCAACCCTTCATCCTCATTATAAATGCCAAAGTAGGCATTCTCATGCATAGAGAGATCTATCATCGTTGATAACTTTGGTGCATGTACCTTTTTTATATTGGATACGCCGGAGAAAATCGATGATGCAATTTCATAGAAAATATATGTTGACTAATCTAGTTAGACATGCAAATAATGCATGCACACCAAGACGAACGCCCGGGCGAGCCTCTGAAAGAGGCCCCGGGAAATTCTAGTGAGGCCTCGGGAAACTCTATTGAGGGCCCGGGAAAGTCCAGATATTTCCCGGTGCAGTACAACCGGGGCCCAGGGAAGTCTAGCTACGTTCCTAGATCGGATCGCCGGCGGAGGCTTGCTTTTGGTCAGATGCAAAAAGTTGAGTATGTTGTCACTTCGTCGGAAAGACGAAGTCGAGGCAACCAAAATGACATGCACGGGCGCCCAGGAGGCCTTTCACCGAGAAGAGCTTCAGCAGCCCTAGGTGATAACCCGGTGATAGCAGATATGTAACTTCGATTCACGAATATAGAGATGAGAGTAAGATCTTGCCGACACCGACCGGTTATCGAAGAGAGCCCTTGGATCTAATGGTCTAGCATGCGACCATGCAACCAGAAATTCAACTCATGCAAACCGAATTACGGACAGAGTTCAATAACTATTTTGCAAATGGCCAGGGGGATTTCGCAGTTGGCCGGGGCAAATCTACGGATGAATCCCAGGCCATTCTTTTTCCCACCGGCCAAAATAGGTGCATGAATTCAAGCGTTATGTGGCAGGCCATTTCTAAAAGCCTTTGACATGGTTGTCTCACCTTAATACTCTTGTATCAAATTACTGATCCCCACCGGGGCAGATTGCACGGTGCAGGGCGATCTTTTAATTTTTAAGTTATGTTTGTTGTATTTCTCTTATGATTGATATATCGAACTAACACAAAATGAAAATATTAAAATAAACTTAAAACTAAAATGCAATTTAACGCCGGACGTGTTGGAATTCGATATCCCGAGTTATTTAAATTTGCGGAAACCAATAACCCGATCAAACTCTTCGCCGGAGATCACATGAACGTCGACTCATCCGCCGAAGTCCGGGCTTTGGAGACCACGCGCCCGAAGGCGCGCAATCCGCCCCCACCCGAACCCCCGCGAGCCGGGTTCACGCGATCGAACATCGCGTTCGATGGGGCTGCATCCGGCAGCCCCCAGCAGCAGGTCCGGCGACCTGCTGCCCGCCGTCGAGGAGCCCCCACCGTCGCGGTGGGGAGGTGACGGCACCAGCCCGTCACCGCCGGCGATCGCTCCCAGCGATCGCCCCCTCGGCCGAGGCCGAGGGTTCTCCTTCGCGCGCCGAACCCTAGGCGTGCGGTCCACGCGGTCCGGTGGCTTCGCCACCACCGCGTGGTCCCTCGTCTAATCCGGGTTCGATCCTTCGGATCTTGTTTTTCGATAATTGATCAATAAACTAGAATTAAATTGCGGAAATTTAATTCACCTTTCGATTCGTTGTGCGGAGAAACGAGATCTTATGATGACCTTGAGATCTTCCCACGTATTCCTTGCACTAGCCCGGACGTCGTGTGGGCGACGATCTACCGAACTCCATGGATCTCCCTCTCTACTTTCTCTCTCTAGAATTGTGATCTTCAAGTTATGAGAATAGAGAAGACCATGTAGTGCTTTTATAGGCTACGTAGGGGATCTTAAGGAGGTGGAATATTGGGCTTCCAATATTGAAGATTAAATTGAGCCCAATGCTCAAGTCCATTAATCCTTATCAATATTAATTAATTCTATTTTCCACTATATAAAATTAATTGCACTCCCAATATTAAACCATATTATATCAAATAATATTTCTCCGGTAGTATTATTTATTCCGTGTATTTAAGATATAAATATCCATGAATAAAATTAATTTATTGCTAATTAATTTATTCATCTCTTTTATCCGAGACTAGTACCATTCAACCTTAATTATTATGCGGATTAAATCCACCTGCAGGGTTTACATAATAATTCCTTATGAACTCATCTCGGGGATATTATCAACCCTTCCGGGATACACTTTCCCGTCAAGTATTCACGGCATGTCATATATAAAATATAGTGACCCAACTTAACCGGTAATTAACCCAATAATTAAATCGGTTAATTCCTTTGGTAAATCAAAGTCACTTATATTAAATATACACACCCGCAATAATATCGGGGATTAAGAATAAAATACACTGAGACTCGAATCGATTATCGCCGGCAATCCTAATCGATGAATCTCAAGCAGATCCGCTCAATACACCAAGTGTACAAGTGTGATAAAATAATCAAGATAGATTATTTTCTCTCTCACACAACGACTATACCGATGGATTGGTCCGTGTCCATCTAGGTCGTGAGCAACTGTTCGATTAAATACGAGTAACCGATAGTATGATCTTCTGTGTGGGCCCGACACACCATACTAACTACAACGTATAGAATCCAGGATTATAATTTGCATGTATTTAATTATAAATAATTAAACGCAAATAATTGTTTATTTAATTAAATAGATTAGTGGCAATGGATCGTGAGTTTAAGTTACTTAAATCTAGACATTAAGTACACAACTCCAACAATCTCCCACTTGTACTAAGGTCTAGTCATTTCCTCCAAACTCCCGACTCCCATACTCATCACGTGCTAAAGTTGTACTTCCAAGAAGTACTATGTGAATGAGCACTCTAGGTTGCCGCTCTGAAGTTATCTTGGTGACTACAGTGTCGTCTCCCTCGACGATGACTCATATCAGGTGGTACTTGCACTATGTGTTATCTTACACTTATGGACTTGTGATTTCTTACCATTTGCCATCGCACCGCTATTTACATAGCCTTTGGCAAATTAAGAATCACGTCTAAGTCCCAGAGATTATCCCGGAGTTATACCAAAACTTCCGCTGCCTTTGAGGCCGCTATTTGGTTACCCATGGCAGAGTCCGAAAAGCATCGTGCTTATCACTCTTCCATGTTAAAACTCCTTCTCCTTCAATAGTGAAACACATAGCCTGATATCGACTTACACCGGTCCTCATTTGATTAGAAATCTAAGAGAATGTAATCCAAAGGAAATGTTCGTCTGCTTCGTAGTCTAGAACAGTACTTCGAAAGTACTTTTACAGCAGTCGAATATTCCTTTCCAGGATTACCTTGATATCCTCCCACTATGCTAACCGCATAGCCGATATCAGGTTCTCGTTTTCAACAATGCATTTATTAAGCTTTCCACACTCAAAGTGTAGGAATCTGCTTTCATTGCTTCTATCTCCTTTTGTGTTCTAAAACACATATCCTTAGATAGATGCATTCCGTCTCTGAAAGGTAACGAACCTTTCTCGGAATCTTGCATGTTAAAACGAACCATAATCGTACAAGATATCTAGAGAAGTACAATGTTCTTTTCTTGAGATCCTAGATCTTAAGAACATGCTCTAACTTCTTCTTTATCTCATATATCGATTTTTCTAGACAACCATCATTTTATGTCTGACAACATCTTTACATTGTTACCAATGATAAAATGTTATCTACATAAAACCTCCGAGAAACACCACCTTGTTTCCATCACGTTTCCCATACACACGATTCGTCAATGCCCTTTGATGAATCCATCAAATGGACTATCTCATCAATTCGCAAGTTCCACGATCTCTAGCTTCGTTTCAATCCATCAATGGATTAACTAAGCTTGTACTCTAAATGATCTTGCCTCTTAGCAATAATCCTTATTGCTTTCCAAGAAGGCACATTTAGATCTAGTACCGCCTCTATGTAGATCCAGGGATTGATTTCATGTATACTAGGTCCAGAGTTCAAAACTCTCCTAGTCTTATGAATATCTCCGGTTGTCAAACAACCTCCCACTACAACGGCGTTCCGGTGTATAAACAGTAATAACAGTAGGTGCAGTTAGTGGTGTACCGCTACTCGGTTTGGCTGGCTTTCAGTCATTATCGTTTTCTCTCTTTTAAGAAGTATCATGTCATTTTGGGCTTGTGGTTCATCTAATAGTCTTCCTCTAAGAACCGGGCGTTAGAACTTATAACGTCCTTCTGGTTCATAGTACTATCGAACACACATCTTTTGTTCTTCTAGGATATTCTACAACCACATTTGAATGCGTCGTTGTTTCCAAGACATATCCATAGAACATAGGTAGTTCCGTTTAACTCATGCTTTTACTATTTCTATAAGAGTTCTATTTCTTATTATCGACACACCATCTCTACACAACAGTGTATGGTGTAGTCATTTGGGATCGAATCTCAATCTCTGATTAGTATGCCATGCATTCCTCAGACGGGTACTTGCCTCCGCGATCAAATCGCAGGCTACAAATGGATATACCTTGATGGTTCTCCACAATTGCTTAGTGTCCATTGACTTATCAAAACACTTGCTTTTGTGGCACATCAGGTATTCTAATCCATTTCTCGAGTAATCATCAAATGAAGTACTCGTACCTTATTGTCTGAGTAGACACAGGTCTGCATACATCAGAGTCAGTCAATTCTAATACTTGTCCGGATCTTATATCTTATATCCACAAAGGATTGCTTAGTCATATTATCTTCCAAATTAGATTCTTAGGTCGGAAGGTCCACTCCCTCAACTTAATTGATCAAATATCAATTTTCGACCTTTGAACTTCTTATTTGAATAAACATGACTCAGCATAAGAATCCACAAGCATAATTGATAAAGAAATCTCTTATTAGTAAAACGAGTTTCATACTACGGTTCGTTGTATCGTGGTGGACTCAGGATTCATCATTTATATATTGCTAGTCAATGTACCAAAATAGATAATATCATTATTTCTTCTTATAACCATCAAATGATTAAAAGAAATAAAATATCCATTTATTAGAAATCCAGAACAAAGTTCTTTCTAATATGAAAGGTACATAAAAGCAATAACTCAAAATGAAATCCTATAAAATGTCCTCCTCGCAGCATTGCCCATGTAGACTACGATCTTTTCTTTTCTAAGTCGTCGGGTTTCCTGGAACCCTTGCATTTAAAATGCACATACCGTCAGTGGTTCCATATCTACACACCAGGTTCCGGTAGATAATACCACTGACTATGTTTTACGACTAAAGAAAATTTCGTACTTTCTTTGAGAGGATAATCAGACCTCCAGTACCCAGACTGTTTGCATCGAGAATACTTGCCTCATGGCTTTCTCGTCCCATCCCGTGGTCTAAGCAACTTAGGACCACTGGGATTCTTTGCTTGCTTTTCCTTTCCCCCGATTTTGCCCTTAGGTTCGAAACCTTTGGCATTGGCTACAAGAGCTTGCGATTTCCGTCTCAACTCGTCCAAAAGGTCAATCATCTCAAAAACGTGTTTAAGCGTTTCCTCGAATGACTGGCCTTTATGAGTATCCTCATCGCTTCTTGTCTAGCCGCCTATGTCAATAGGCTCGGGAGGACAAAGCTTCACTGAGTACAACCTTGCACTCTTTAACAGCTTGGGTAATGTCTAGATCTCTATTCCAATCATTACATTTAGGGACCAGTGAGTTTAAAATCCTTACGTATCACATAAAGTGGGTTCAAAGCCATTTCCTAATCTATGAGCACATATAACAACAAACAATCGATTTAATCTCCGATATTATCTCCCTTAAATAATATCATTAAACCACTAATCACCTCTAAAATCCCATCAGATATGGCAAGCCACGTTCGTGTGGACGTTTACCTATCCAAATGATTTAGCAATTAGATTTGCTTCGGTCGTACATCAATTATAGCGTTACTTCGTTGGGAAGAATACTATAAAGCGTACCTAAGTGTAAACCATTACTCAGTATCCAAGAAGATTGTTTGGGACACGTATATTCACCGCAAGCCACGTTCGTGTGGACGTTTACGTTAACATACGCTCCTTCACTCCCTTCTATAACTGTCTACATCAATCGTTCCAAAATCCCATTCAATGTAGCAAGCCACGTTCGTGTGGACGTTTACTACACCAAAAGACTTTTACAATTGACTCCCAATTACTTGAATCATTCGATCTTGTAAATCAATGACGTGGAGAATCATAAGTGAAACTCGAAGTTTCTTACCAGTGATTCACCATGCGAACAACCCTATCTCTCATAGAATGAGGGAGCCGAGCAGACAATCGATCTAGTCATCAAATGACACGAAAGTCTCTAATTTGTGTCCTCGACATGACCAAGTGGCTTTGGCTCCATTCCACTCCCCGGGGTGAGAATGAGTCGACTTGAAATCAGTTTTGGAAAGACAAATTAGGCATTGTTTGATAAACTTAATCAATGTTTCTTTGTAAAAGGAATTACAAGAATTCTCCTCCAATGACTTGTCTATACGAACTTCAAAAGTCCATAAAAGTCACCAAGAGAACAGCAATGGAGACCATGGATATGTTTCCATACCCTCTCCCACTTAGCTTTTTATAACAAAGGGATACGCTATCTAATGCATAATTAAATACATATAAGCATAATAACAAACATACATTTCATGCAAGTACGTACACAAATAATCAAATAATTGCTCAAGTAAAATTATTTCTCGACTATTCATACCTTGATGAATTCCAGCATGCTTGCCTTGAGCCTCCATTCTACGTCTTGAATACTTTGCCGAGCGACGGAAAAATTCTTTGATTCTCATATTTAATTTATTTTAAATAAAATCCAAGATTTCAATTCAAAAATAAATTTGAATCAATCTAATGATTTTAAATAAAATACTCCAATTAAATAAAATCAATTCCATTGATTTCCATATTTAATTCTATTTTAAATAAAATCCAAAATTTTCCAATCCAAAATAAATTTTGAATTAATCTAATGATTTTAAATAAAATACTTAAATTAAATAAAATCAATATTATTAAAATCCATTGATTTCCATATTTAATTCTATTCTAAATAAAATCCAAGATTTTCCAATCCAAAATAAATTTTGAATTAATCTAATGATTTTAAATAAAATACTTAAATTAAATAAAATCAATATTATTAAAATCCATTGATTTTCATATTTAATTCTATTCTAAATAAAATCCAAGATTTTCCAATCCAAAATAAATTTTGAATTAATCTAATGATTTTAAATAAAATACTTAAATTAAATAAAATCAATATTATTAAAATCCATTGATTTCCATATTTAATTCTATTCTAAATAAAATCCAAGATTATCCAATCCAAAATAAATTTTGAATTAAATAAAATCAATATTTTAATAATTTCTCAATCCTATTTAGATTAAATCTCAAGAATCCTAATCAAAATCGAATTTTGATTCTTCTCAAGACTTCTAATCCAAGTAGGTATAGGATATCTAGAGAAACTAGGATTTTCTTTCCTAATTTAACTCTCCATCTAATTCAATTATTTAATTCCATAATTAAGAAATCTAATCCAAATAGAATTTGAATTAATTCCAAAATTAAATTAAATAAAATTAGAAAGATTAAATTATTACCGGAAAGATCGGATTTACCGGGACGAACCAAAAACGAGACCCACTCGAATCAACTAGGTCCGTGCCCAACACCAAAATCGAACCAAGTGGACCAAGAATGGTCCCATGCATGTAATAGCATGCACACCATTTCGCATACCAAGCCATGCACATCGATCCAGGCCATGCATAACATTGATGTTCCATGCATGCAATTGAGACGTACAGCAATATGAATCATGCAATTGGACATTCAGCGTAGCCTCACGCCTTTCGCACCAATTCACATTCACGACTAAAACCGATCGTCTACTTCGGCGAGACTTGTGCACGAACCCGGTCGATATCCGGCATGGCGTCTCCACCGACGACACACGCCATCAACCTCGTCACAGCCCACGCACGAGCAGCCCGCCCCGAGTATGCAGCCGAAGCCGCGACCCACGAGCACAACCGCCGGCTGCCGGCGAACCACCACCGCTGGTGGCACACGCCGACGTCCGAGCCCAGCAGCAACCCGCTCCGAGCCCGTACAGCCCGCAGCCCGCTCCGAGCTCACGTTCGATCTCCTCCGGTTCGATATTTCCGAAATCCCTCGATTTTTAATAATTAATTTTTCCGACAAACACAATTCATACAAGAGAGAAAAACAAGTACGTAGAACAATATAGCACAATAATTTAACAAATTAAATTAATCTATGACCATATTTATCGAGAATCGATTATCGAAACAATTAACGAAAAACGTAACCTGGCTCTGATACCAATTGTTGGAATTCGATATCCCGGGTTATTTAAATTTGCGGAAACCAATAACCCGATCAAACTCTTCGCCGGAGATCACATGAACGTCGACTCATCCGCCGAAGTCCGGGCTTTGGAGACCACGCGCCCGAAGGCGCGCAATCCGCCCCCACCCGAACCCCCGCGAGCCGGGTTCACGCGATCGAACATCGCGTTCGATGGGGCTGCATCCGGCAGCCCCCAGCAGCAGGTCCGGCGACCTGCTGCCCGCCGTCGAGGAGCCCCCACCGTCGCGGTGGGGAGGTGACGGCACCAGCCCGTCACCGCCGGCGATCGCTCCCAGCGATCGCCCCCTCGGCCGAGGCCGAGGGTTCTCCTTCGCGCGCCGAACCCTAGGCGTGCGGTCCACGCGGTCCGGTGGCTTCGCCACCACCGCGTGGTCCCTCGTCTAATCCGGGTTCGATCCTTCGGATCTTGTTTTTCGATAATTGATCAATAAACTAGAATTAAATTGCGGAAATTTAATTCACCTTTCGATTCGTTGTGCGGAGAAACGAGATCTTATGATGACCTTGAGATCTTCCCACGTATTCCTTGCACTAGCCCGGACGTCGTGTGGGCGACGATCTACCGAACTCCATGGATCTCCCTCTCTACTTTCTCTCTCTAGAATTGTGATCTTCAAGTTATGAGAATAGAGAAGACCATGTAGTGCTTTTATAGGCTACGTAGGGGATCTTAAGGAGGTGGAATATTGGGCTTCCAATATTGAAGATTAAATTGAGCCCAATGCTCAAGTCCATTAATCCTTATCAATATTAATTAATTCTATTTTCCACTATATAAAATTAATTGCACTCCCAATATTAAACCATATTATATCAAATAATATTTCTCCGGTAGTATTATTTATTCCGTGTATTTAAGATATAAATATCCATGAATAAAATTAATTTATTGCTAATTAATTTATTCATCTCTTTTATCCGAGACTAGTACCATTCAACCTTAATTATTATGCGGATTAAATCCACCTGCAGGGTTTACATAATAATTCCTTATGAACTCATCTCGGGGATATTATCAACCCTTCCGGGATACACTTTCCCATCAAGTATTCACGGCATGTCATATATAAAATATAGTGACCCAACTTAACCGGTAATTAACCCAATAATTAAATCGGTTAATTCCTTTGGTAAATCAAAGTCACTTATATTAAATATACACACCCGCAATAATATCGGGGATTAAGAATAAAATACACTGAGACTCGAATCGATTATCGCCGGCAATCCTAATCGATGAATCTCAAGCAGATCCGCTCAATACACCAAGTGTACAAGTGTGATAAAATAATCAAGATAGATTATTTTCTCTCTCACACAACGACTATACCGATGGATTGGTCCGTGTCCATCTAGGTCGTGAGCAACTGTTCGATTAAATACGAGTAACCGATAGTATGATCTTCTGTGTGGGCCCGACACACCATACTAACTACAACGTATAGAATCCAGGACTATAATTTGCATGTATTTAATTATAAATAATTAAACGCAAATAATTGTTTATTTAATTAAATAGATTAGTGGCAATGGATCGTGAGTTTAAGTTACTTAAAGCTAGACATTAAGTACACAACTCCAACAGGACGAACACGGTGAAAAAAGGAAACAAGAATTCCAAATGATTTAAAGAAACTTTACAAACAAAACCCCGAGCTTGGGGCCCGTAATATCAGTGAGCACCCGAATCCCAGGGCGACTACCCAGAACGGTCGGGGCAAGTAACCCTGATCGGACGGTGCAAGTACCCCTGAACGGACGGTGCAAGTATCCTGATCGGACGGTGCAACTAACCTCAATCGGACGGTGCAAGTACCCCTGATCGGACGGTGCAAGTAACCCTGAACGGACGGTGCAAGTATCCTGATCGGACGGTGCAACTAACCCCGATCGGACGGTGCAAGTACTCCTGATCGGCCGGGGCAAGTAACCTAGAAAGGTCAATGTGAGTACCTCAGACATGATATCACAAGGTTTAACGAACTTACATCACATAGGGATCCACTTCTGGATTGTTGAACAGGACATGAAGATGTGCTTCAAAAAGTGTTTCTTCATCAATTGTCTTTAGAGTCGGTTTAGAAAGTGGGCCACATAATTTACTAACAGATCTAGGGACACCAACTGAAGTGATATTTGCATTGTACTCTGAGCAGAATTCAACCGATTCTTCTCCAATGTAACTCTCAGCTATACAACCCTCGGGACGGTAGCGGTTCTTCACGTACCCTTTCAGTACTTTCATAAATCGTTCAAAAGGGTACATCCATCTATAAAAAACAGGGCCACACAATCGCACTTACCTAACTAAGTGCACAGTCAGATGAACCATTATATCGAAAAATGATGGGGGAAATATTTTTTCTAGCCCACATAAAGTCAGCACTAAATCTGACTGAAGCTTATCCAACTTAGATACATTTACCACTTTTGAGCACAAAGCATTAAAGAAGAAACAAAGTCGCATAATAGAGACTCGAACATTTTTTTGGAGAACTGGACGAATAGAAACAGGAAGCAATTGTTGCATTAGTACGTGGCAGTCGTGCGACTTCAGGCCATATAATTTTAAGTCCTCCATGGAAACCAAATTTCTGATGTTTGATGAATACCCATCGGGAACCTTCATATTTGCCAAACTTTTACAGATTTCAGTCTTTTCTTTCTTTGAAAGTGTATAAGGTGCAGAAGGCAAGTACATTTTTTTTTGCCAATGTCTGGAGCCAAGTCAGTTTTGACCCCTTTTTCAATTAAATCTAAACGAGCTGCTACACTATCCTTCGTCTTATGAGGTATGTTTAATAAAGTACCAATAAGGCTGTCAAAAATATTTTTCTCAATATGCATGACATCTAGACAGTGACGAACATGAAGGAACTTCCAATAGATTAAGTCAAAGAAAATCGATTTTTTTTCCAAGCACACCTATCCTCTTTAGGTTTTTTCACCTTCCCGCATTCATAATTAATATGTTCTACACTCTTCAACACTTCATCACCGCTAAGTGGAGTTGGTGCAACTCCAAACTCTTGTTGATTATTAAATGTTTTTTTCTGCTTTCGATAAAGATGATGACGAGGTAAAAACTTACGATGGCTACAATATGACATTTTCCTACTGTGAGGCAAGAATTCAGTTGATGTGCTGAACCCACAAATTGGACAAGCTTTATAACCTTTAGTGGTGCACCCAGATAAATTACCATAAGCCGGGAAGTCATTTATAGTCCATAACAAGACAGCCCTAAGAGTGAAGTGTTCTTTCCTATAAGCATCATAAACATCACTAACCCCATCCCATAAAGTTTTTAAATCATCGATCAAAGGTTGTAAATATGTGTCGCTATCATTTCCTGGCTGTTTAGGTCCTGAAATTAGCAATGTCAACATCATAAACTTCCTCTTCATGCATAACCATGGAGGAAGATTGTAGGCAACAAGAATTACAGGCCAACAGCTATATCTACTACTTAGGGAGCTATGTGGGTTGATACCATCTGCCGAAAGCCCTAAACGTATATTTCTCGTCTCATTAGAAAATTCAGGCCACGTATAGTCAACTAATTTCCATTGAGGAGAATTTTTCGGATGCCTCATGTGTTCATCACTAACTCTCTGATCATCATACCATGTAAGCAATTCAGCAGTTTTAGGACACCGGAAAAAACGCTTAAATCGATCTATTATAGGAAAATACCACAAAACCTTAGCTGGTTGACCATGTTTAACAGTGTTATCCCTTTTCAACTTCCAGCGACACAAACCACATTTTGGACAACTATTTTCATCTGAATACTCTTTTCTGTATAAAACACAATAATTTGGACAAGCATGGATTTTTTCATAATGTAGTCCTAGTGTGCTAAGTATCCTTTTTGCTTCATAATCAGTCTTAGGAAGTGTATTATCTTTAGGCAACAAAGACCCAACAACACCAAGTAACTCAGAAAAACAAGAACTGCTCAAACCATACTTAGCTTTCAAATTCTGAAGTTGCACCAATGAATTTAATTTGTTGTTTTCACTATCTTTGAATAAAGGTTGTTCAGCATCCTCAATAAACTCAAGAAACTCATGTGAAGAAATATCATAATCACATACATTGAAAGCTGCTTCACACACATCAACATGGTTTTCAGCCCGATATTGAGGATTCAAAGGTGTACTTCCAGAAGAGACACTACTATGTTCACCATGCCAAATCCAATTTGTGTAACTCAAACTAAAACCATGCTGATACAAATGAGCCTTAATTATACTAGAAGGTTTTTTTCTTAAGTTCACACAGCAAAAACAAGGGCAGGGAATTAGCTTCTTGTCACTAGCATTACTAACGACAAATGCTATGAAATTGTCAACACCCAACTGGTATTTTAGACTGTGTCTATCCTCCCAAATCCATGTTTTATCCATTTATGAAATAACAAGTAAAGAAACACAAACTAAATTCCAAACTCACAAAATATAAAAGAAAACCCTAGTAGCAGATACATAACAATAAATTCACATACTAAAAATTGAAAACCCTAGCATTGAAAATTGAAAACCATAGCACTGAAAATTGAAAAGCCTAGAAGGCACATAACAAGGAAATCGATCACATACCTGAAGGAATACACAGTGGGTTCGCTGTTTTCGATTGAGAAAGAATGCTTCCCGCTCGCCGTTCAATATCCACTGCTGTCAATTCGTCGTTCTTCAGTTCTCAAGTTGTTAGGGCTTCAGTTATCAATCGAGTTGCTATGGCTTCAGTTAGCTAGGGCTTCGATTTTGAGGAGTATAAGGAGGGAGATGAAATGAGTTAGGAGCAAAATCGCCGGCCGGAGGGAGAGAATTCGCATAAAACCTATTTTCTCTTTGTGGTGAACGGGAACGGGGGAGATGTGAGTACTGATACATTCTTTTCTTATTTACGTGCTTAGTAATTTTCATAAAAAAAATAAAATACACAACAAAATCGGTTGTCTAATTAAAACCGATTACTATGTAAGACAACATTCTAATAAAAAATGACCAAACACAAACAAATCGGTTTTCTTATTACCACCGATTACTAAGAAAAACACCATTTTAAAAACAAAGCCATAGTAATCGGTTTACTCAAACACAGATTTCATAGATATCAAATGTATCATTATTTCTGCGACTGATATCATTGGTGTCTTAGAAATCAGTTGAATCATCGACCGATTTCTTTGAAGTGATGTCTAATCCAGTTTTTTTAGTAGTGTTCTTGTATTTTTAATTTTCCTCCCCCAACAATAATGACACACAAGTTGTTGAAACAAAGAAACACGAGGTTCATGCTAGCACAACGAGTCAATCCAAAACAATATCACTCAAGAAGAAAGTTTAAACGACTCAAAATCTCACAAGGTCCAATGTAAAGTGAATTAGCCACAACAAACATGATAATCATATTTCCGCCAATATTGCTCATAAACACGAAACAAGGATTATTCACAAAAATTTCCACCAAAACTCAAGCAATAGAGGTAAAATATTTAGGCATCCAATGAACAAAACAAGACACAACCACAAAACCCGAAACAAAAAAACACAAGGTGAATTCCAATAAACCTCCCCCACACTTAAAATACAAGCATGTCCTCATGCGAAAAATAAAGGGAAAAGAGATGAAGAGGATAGCGAAACTTCCCTAGAATGGAGCGAACCGGACATGGCAAGTAGAAGATTAATCAACGGGCGGCATTGGACATCCAAGCTCAAACACAAAACATCAATCCTATCATGGCTTGTGGTCATGGAATGGTAGACATCGTCGAGAAGAGTCAATCATCGCATCGAGGGCTTGGGCATGGGGCACGGGGATACACTTACTCTCTCCTACAAAAAGAAAACAAAATCATAAAAGAAATCTTGGGTTACCTCCCAAGAAGCGGTTATTTTACGTCATTAGCTTGACGTCCGTGGGCTCGCCCCCACGAGGCACTCGATTCACATCTCGAGCTTAACATCAACAATCTACCACCTCGACACTAAAAATATCGAACTCTACCTTCTCAATAAAATCATCTCGGCCAAGGGCGCTCGGTTCTCAAGAGAGGGTCCACCAAGGGAAAGCAAGGTGAGGCACCGAATAATAAGCTTAGATAAGAGATGATTGAATGGATAGTAAGCGTCGTTGTAGCAGGTGAACGAATTTTCTAACCGAAGAAGATGATTGAATGGAAGTGAACCAATTGAATTGCGTCGTCGCCATAGCACTTAGAACCCTAATTGCGTTTAGAAGAGAGAGAGGAAAACGCACAAAAAAAAGAAAAAAATGGAATGAAATTACATGAAATACTTAAATATTAAAAAATGGTACCATGTCTCTTAGTATAACCATGGTATAAATTGCCATCAAATTATACATTATCATCCCAATTGTTATAGGTATAATTATTCATCTTTATCTTGGTTGATGTGGATATTAAAGACTCAATATTTAATTATGTTATTTTTATTTTTTTTAATAAAACTCAATATGTTTAGAGTTTCTTAATATTTATATTTCGTTATTGATTAAACATTTGTTTTTAGATTGAATAAAAGAGTTCATACTCGGATTGAGGGGCCGTGCAGTTTACTTTTGCACTGCACAATAGCAATTGTAATATCTCACCGTTAATTTATTAGATTTATTTATGTACCGTTAGATGTTAAAGTACTACATGTTCTTTTGGACTGAAATCGGCTAAACTGAACTGAACGATCTGAACTAAACTTAAGCTATACTGAATTAATTTTTTATAAACATAATAATAATTTGTATAAATTATTAAAAAAAATTAAAATATTAATAATATTATGACGGTAAATAGATTTATATTTAAAATTATAGATTCAAATTATTTTTTGTTTATTTTATTTTAATTTATTTTGAACTGAACTGAACTGAACTGAACTAAAGCGATCTGAACTGAACTGAACGAAACGATCTGATCTGAACTGAGCTGAACTGAAATTAAGTCCAAAAGAACAGGTCCTTTAGACTGACTTATATTCTTCTTAATTTAAATTATAGTTTAAAGCAAATTAAAATTATTTTCTAAATATAGTTTAACGCAAATTAAAATTATATTCTAAATATAAAAATTATGGAGTAATACTTAAATAAAATAATATAAATATATTTTTAATATTTTATATTATTATTTTAGAGAAATCTATATATATTTTAAGTACAATTTTTTAAGTTTCTATTAATTTATTACGTAAATATATAAATCATTAAAAAAGTTATAAGGTCTTACTTTCTATAATAATAATATAAAATAATAAAAATATATTTATATTATTTTATTTAAGTATTACTCTATAATTTTAATATTTAAAAATTAATTTTAATTTGTGTTAAACTATATTTTATTTATTAATTGATTACGTTAATATATAAATCATTAAAAAGGTTATATCTAGTCTTACTTAAATGTTATTCCATAATTTAAGAAAAAAAATACTACTACTTTCTAAAATAATAATATAAAATATTAAAAATATATTTATATTATTTTATTTAAGTGTTACTCTATAATTTTAATATTTAAAAAATAATTTTAATTTGTGTTAAACTATAATCATATAATTTTAAATGAAAAGAAGATAAGTGTATTTTAAATTTAAAAAATAATTTTAATTTGCGTTAAATTATAATTACTTTTTAATTTGTGTTAAATTTAAATGTGAAAATAAATAAATCTAAGTGTATAGTACTTTAACTTTAACATCTAACGTTAAATTTAATTGAGAAAAAAATAATTCTAAGTATATTATACTTTAACATTAACATTTAACTATACATAAATAAATTTAATAAATTAACTATGAGATATTAATTGTACTTGCTATTCAATCCTTCATACTCTCTTAGTTTTTATTTCGATACATAAATAAATTTAATAAATTAACAATGAGATATTAATTGTACTTGCTATTCAATCTTTCATACTCTCTTAGTTTTTATTTCGGTATTCTTAGGATCAATGAATTTGAGGTATTCTTAGGATCAATGAATTTGATTTATTAATTTTCGGTATTTTTAGAATCAATGATTATTAATTTTCACGTTATACACTTCCGCTACAATTTGTACTTAATATCTAATTTTTTATACATTTTTCTCTTTTTTAATTTGTATATATCTACAATGGATGATGCTCTCTTATTGTGGAGATTTAAACAAAAAAAAAAAAAAAAAAAAAAAAAAAACTCCATTTTGTTTTTATGAGTTATATTCCGAGAGGTAATAGCAAGGCTTGCTATAGGGTACATGCATGGATGGGCGTCGCGTGGAATAAGCAGCAGCGAGTAAGGAGCGGACACGTGTCAACTGCATGACGTGGCATTTCGGCATTTTGTTTTTAAGAGTTATATTCGGAGAGGGAATAGCAAGGCTTGCTATAGGGTACATGCATGGATGGGCGTCGCGTGGAATAAGCAGCAGCGAGTAAGGAGTGGACACGTGTCAACTGCATGACGTGGCATTTCGGCCCCGAGAAGGAACAGAGTGAACGCGACGCACTCCAAACCGAGTGTTGATTACGTTCCGTATTTTAAGGAATATTCACATGAAAAACGGACGTTAAGTAAGATTTTGTCAAAATCCATCCATTCATTTTGACACTTATTTAGAAAATTGATAATATTTCCATATATATGTTAGTCACGTAAGGACAAACAACAACGTACTCTATTATTTCATTATTGATAATACAAATGTAAACAGTATTTACATGAACTAATTTTAACGATTTAAGTCCATTGGATTACGATTTGATCAATCTGGTTTCGTGTTGACTTCAATTACGGGTCCTCTTTCATTGTTTATTTAATGAACAAGTATATATGTGCATACAGTCGTATTTGCTGTAATTGAAATATGGCGTGTTACATTAATTAGTTTCTAACAAATTTTTTAAAAAAATTATTATTATTTTTTTGAAAAAAACTAGTTTGGAGAATATAGTGTTCCAATTGTAATGTATTCCCAAGGTGTAAATGTAGATGAAAATTAATTAGGAGTGGATAGAAGTTTGACTTTAAAGATTGTGGCTTTTGTAACATGATTTCAGTGTCTTCATAATTCCACTTCTTATCCCAATATGCTGGAATTCTTCATCAAATACTTGCGCCTTAAGTCTTTCTCCATTGCTCAAAAACAACCACTATAAATATGCTGCCCATCTTCCTTCTCATTGATCAAATGCTCATTACAACCTCTACCAAAGTCTTTCATTCCCACAAAAACCGAAGAATTTCGATCTCTACGTACAATCTTTCGTGTGATAAGGTTTGTCTAAAATCTCATTCTCGCGCGGTGTTTTATGTATCTCGATCCCGTGTTGCTGTCGTCGTTTTTTATCGTTTGTTAACAACGTCGTAAATAACTCAATCACGCATGGCGCATGAGTATAATCTAGATGCGTCAGATTTGTATGAAACCGATCGCGTACATGCGCGATCGGATCATGCCTTTTTTTATCCATTAGTATATTCGATTCTTGCAGACCAAGCTACATCTATCTGTCATGCACCATTGCGCTCGCACAGTAGTCGCGAAGAAGCCATTGCCTCCCGCGTTTTCCATACGACTATTTTTAGTAATTAATTTAATTATATAAACCCATCATGATGCGTGCAAGCAAATCTAATCCCTCAAAAAAATGCCACCACATCCACAGCCACATTTTGTTCTTTCTTTGTTGCCTCCTCATAACGGTTTTCCTTCATTAATCTCTCTCTTTAAGCTTCTTCATTCCTAAACAGCTTCAACTCCCTATATAAATATATATTTCCATGTCGCAGCACGTTCAATTTCTCGCCGAATTTTTCTATGATGAAGTACTATGCAGTTTTGGTTTTCATGAATATGATTAATGTGTTATGTTGCTTGAAAGCAACAAATTAGCTAGTGTGAAGCGATCGACCTCTCGCATTTATTTGAAATAATTATTTATTATGTTTTTGTTTAATTTAATTATTTTTGCAGATCAGGAACAGGACTATTTATATATATATATTGTTGAGACTACTACAAGCAATGGGAATCCACATGAGCAAGAGAGCAAGTAGCTCAAACCCTACCATTAACAATCTACAATACACATCCGACCACCTCAACTCGTACGAGGCCGCATGCAAGATCGACGTCGACCTGCAGTCGTTCGACACCACCCTCCAAACCCGAACAACAGACGTCATCCACTCCCTCGCCCAGGGCGTTGAGGTCAAGGCCTTGTCCTTCGACTCCCTCAAGCAGACCACTGAGTGCCTCCTCCAACTAAACCAAGAAGTTGTCAAGGTATTCATTTCATTTTAATTAGGTCATAAATTGCACATTGGTCCCCGTACTTTCACCCTCTCCCATTTTAGGCCTCCAAATTAATGTTTTCAAACTAATTCTTGTATAAATACATTTTTTAGCAAATTTCATTTAATTTATTTAGAATTAAAATTCAACAAGTTTTATTTTAGCAAATTGCATTTTTGTAGCAAATTAATGAGGAAATAAGTATTTATTTAAAAGTAATAAATTGATGTCGATTTAATTTTGGGATTGTTCAGGTGATTTTGGATTGCAAGAAAGACATATGGAGGAATCAAGAGCTGTTCGATCTGGTGGAGGAGTACTTCGACAACAGCCTCAAAACGCTCGATTTCTGCGCGGCGCTCGAGAAGTGCCTAAAGCGGGCCCGGGACGGGCAGCTCCTCATCAAGGTCGCGCTCCAGCAGCTGGAAGAAGACGGCGCGGAAAATCGCGACCGCTACGCCAAGGCGCTCGCGGATCTGAGGAGTTTCAAGGAGTCGGGCGACCCGTTCACGGACGAATTCTTCCAGGTGTTCCAGTCGGTGTACCTGCACCAGATCCAGATGCTGGAGCGGCTGCAGCTGAAGAAGAGCAAGCTCGACCGGAAATTGAGGTACATCGGGTCGTGGAGGAAGGTGTCGAGCGTCATATTCGCCGCGACTTTCGCCGCGGTGCTGATCTGCGCGGTGGTGGCGGCGGCGATCGCGGCGCCCCCGGTGGCGGCGGCGCTGGCGGCGGCGACGTCGATCCCGCTGGGGTCGATGGGGAAGTGGATCGACTCGCTGCTGAGGAGCTACGAGAAGGCGGTGAAGGGGCAGAAGGAGATCGTCAACTACATGAACGTCGGGACCTACGTCGCGATCAAGGACCTCGACAACATTCGGGTGCTGGTGAACAGGCTCCAGCTGGACATCGAGACGCTCGCCAAGAGCGCCGATTTTGCAAATATGGAAAGTCAGGGGGCTCGATTGCAAATTGTCGTCGCCGAGATTAAGAGGAATCTGGGGGTGTTTATGGAGAATATCGAGGAGTTGGGGGTGCAAGCTGATAATTGCAGCAGGGATATCCGAAGGGCCAGGACTGTCATCTTGCAGAGGATTATTAAGCATCCTCAGAATTAATTAATTAATTAACTATTTTTATGTTAGGATATTAGTTAGTTATAAGTAGAGTGTAATTTGGGATTGAATTAATTCATTATATATTTACACTTTTAATTATGGTGCACCTAGCTAGTATTTTTTGTTGATGCATGGATAGATAATAGTAATACATTTAATTTGTACTGTGGTGTTTTGATTAATAAAACCTTGCACTGTAGTTTTTATTTATGTTTTGATAATAAAATAATCTTCGATATATTAATAACATTTTTAAATTAATAGAATTTTTAGTTCGATTTGGTCTCTTAAATTAAAAAAAAAAAATACTTGAAGGATTAATAACCTCTCTAAATTAATAAAATCTCAAGTTGAAAGAGTAATAAAAATAATTGGTCTCTTAAATGAAAAAAAAAACTCGATAAATTATTAAAATCTCTAAATTAATAAATTTTCATGATAAAAAAAAATACTCGATAAATTAATAAACTATCTAAATTAATAAAATTAAGCAATAAAAATATTTGGTCTCTTAAATGAAAAAAAAAATCTAAATTAATAAAATTAAGCAATAAAAATATTTGGTCTCTTAAATGAAAAAAAAATACTCGATAAATTAATAAACTCTCTAAATTAATAAAATTTTATAAAAGATAATTGGTCTCTTAAATGAAAAAAAATAGTGCATAAATTAATAAACTCTCTAAATTAATAAAATTTTACGATCCAAAGTAGAGGAATAAAAATAATTATATTAAATAAAATTTCAGGATCCAAAGCAATAAAAATAATTGGATTGGTCTCTTAAATGAAAAAAAAAATACTCGATAAATTAATAACTCTCTAAATTAATAAAAATTTATAAAAATAATTGGTCTCTTAAATGAAAAAAAAATAGTCATAAATTAATAAACTCTCTAAATTAATAAAATTTTACTATCCAAAGCAGAGGAATAAAAATAATTATATTTAATAAAATTTCACGATCCAAAGCAAAGGAATAAAAATAATTATATATTTGAAAACGCAAAGTAATTATATTTAATAAAATTTCACGATCCAAAAGCAGATGAATAAAAATAATTATATTTTTGAAATCGCTAGACGAAGGAGGTCGCTAGAAAAAATAATTGGATTGGTCTCTTAAATGAAAAAAAATACTCGATAAATTAATAAACTCTCTAAATTAACAAAATTTTATAAAAATAATTGGTCTCTTAAATGAAAAAAAAAATAGTCGATAAATTAATAAACTCTCTAAATTAATAAAATTTTACGATCCAAAGCAGAGGAATAAAAATAATTATATTTAATAATATTTCACTATCCAAAGCAGAGGAATAAAAATAATTGTATTTTTGAAATCGCAAAATAATTTATATTTAATAAAATTTCACGATCCAAAGCAGAGGAATAAAAATAATTATATTTTTGAAATCGCTAGAAGAATGAGGTCGCTATCCAAAGTAGAGGAATAAAAATAATTATATTTAATAAAATTTCATGATCCAGAGGAACAAAAATAATTATATTTTTGAAATCGCAAAATAACTATATTTAATAAAATTTCAGGATCCAAAGCAGAGGAATAAAAATAATTATATTTTTGAAATCGCTAGAAGAAGGGGTTCGCTAGAAGAATGTATAATTATATTTAATAAAATTTCACGATCCAAAGTAAAGGAATAAAAATAATTATATTTTTGAAAGCACTAGAAGAAAGAGTTCGCTAGAAGAAGGTATAATTATATTTAATAAAATTTCACTATTTTTAAAATCGCTAGAAGAAGGTCGAACAGAGGAATAATAAAAATTATTCCAAAGCAGAGGAATAAAAATAATTATATATTTGAAATCGCAAAATAATTATATTTAATAAAATTTCACGATCCAAAACAGAGGAATAAAAATAATTATATTTTTGAAATCGCTAGAAGAAGGGGTTAGAAGGTATAATTATATTTAATAAAATTTCACGATCCAAAGCTGAGGAATAAAAATAATTATATTTTTGAAATCGCTAGAAGGTCGAACAGAGAAATAATAATAATTATATTTTTGAAATCGCTAGAAGAAATAAAAATAATTATATTTAATAAAATTTCACGATCGAAAGGAGGAATAAAATAATTATATTTTTGAAATCACTAGAAAAAGGTTGAACTAGGGTGGGCACTTCGTCCCGGAATCCCGATCCCGTCTCGATCCCATCCCGAAAATTAGCGGGATGGGACGGGATCACTTTTGAAAATGGCAATCCCGTCCTATCTCATCCCATTTTAACTTTTTCATAATGGGACGGGACGGGATCGGGACGATCCCGTTGTATCCCGTCCCATTCCGATAATTTATTTAATAATAATATGATTTTTATTTTTTCAAACAAATTAATAAAATATTAAAATATTAATTATACTCTCAATTAAATTATTATTTAATTAAGTATATTTTTAAAATCTCATAATATTTTACAATAATTTAATTTTTGTTATATAATTTGTCTTTAAAAATACTAATATTTTTATTTTAAAATATTAAATTAAATCAAAATATCATTTAAATTGAATATAAGCAAGTCCAATATTATTTTATTTATTTAATAATGTATGTTTAAAATTAAAGTTTAAAATTACTTCGATATATATATGCGTGTGTATGTATATGTATATATATTTGTCATAGAAAATTGACGATTTTTATTTTATTTGAATTTTTATTGTTTTATAAATCGGTAATATTATTATTTTATTAATTTTTTTTATTTAATTAGTTATTTTTATTTTTTATTTAATATTTTGGGACGTCCTGATCCCGACCCGAACCCAAATGGGATTGGGACAACAGCCACACGCTGTCCCTTATATTTTTGAAATCGCTAGAAGAAGGGGTCGAACCTTGGACCTTGTGGTTAACAGCCACACGTCGAACCTTGGACCTTGTGGTTAACAGCCACACGCTTTAACCAACTGAGCTATTCCAGCTTTTGATTATAATTTTTAATTTTGTTTTTATTTCTTATACGCGTTTAGTTTAAAAATAAATAAATTTTGGTATAATATTAGTAGTATACTTACTACTACTTATGTCTTTAGAAAATATGCATTTTTGAATGAGATGTAGTAAAAAGTAGTTAGAGAATGAGTTTTTATTTTTTAGAGATTGGTGTAAGCATCTTCGGGCTATGAAGCAAGGGCGGAGCTAGAAAAAAATTTCGGGATGGGCTGAGCTACTTAATTACCAATTTACCAATTGAACTACCTGGTTTATATATAAAACACATCGAATATATAATATATATCTTCTTAATTTAAAAGTCAAGGTGGACTCCAGCCACACTATCCTCCGCCCTTGCTATGAAAGGACGTTGAGTCGTGCTAAGAGAGCACACACTACCTTGGCGTTGCGACATAAGTGAGATCTAGTCTACTAGAAGCTTTAGAGTCCATTAGAGCACAAGATTTTATCCATGTGGATAATTTAAATATTGATATTATTATTTATAATTAGAATCTATACATGGGATACGATTTACTGCATTTGTATCTTTCTTTCTTTCTCGTTTTATTTGAGTTTGTGTTGTTTTGTGTAGTTTATAGATATTTATTATCAAGGCTTGATGCGTTTTATGTTTTATGATGTTTGTAGGTTATGATCATGTTTCGATTGAAATTGAGGTAAAAACGATAAAAATCGAGAAAAACGTGACAAGAGATTGAGATAACGAAAAACAATTTTCCAGCCGAGCAGTAAAAAAATATTTTTTTCAAGTACTTGTGATGCATTAGTACTTGTAAGTTGTAACTTTAATTAATAAAGTTGTAAGTTGTAACATTGAATTAAATTAAAATATTTTTGTTAGTAAATTTTAAAACGTGGGCCGAAATACTTGGCGGATTTGTTCAGCCCATGGGCCTGCCTGAAGTGAAATCCAAAAAATCCACACGTGCCAGGAAAACGCAGCCCGTGTGCCGTGTATATCTAAAACCTTTTCACCGTATACAAAATCCTGCAAACGACGTAGTCCAGACGGCTCTTTAAAATTCACTATAAAGCTCTCCCCGCACAAGGGAGAACTAAAATCTAAAACCCCCACCATCTTCAACTAATAAATCTATTCAATCGCCGGCTAAATCTCGTCGGATTATCGGTAAATTTGATTCCCCGAGACGATCGCCGTCATAGATGTCTCATACTTTTTTTCTTATTCATTAACTTTTTTTTATGTGTATAATATATAGAAATAACAGAGAAATTTAAGAAAATTGAGTGTTATGGAGGAAGATTATAATTCAAGCAGCGGCGAAGAGGATTACTTCCATTCCGACGGAGAGGCGGAGTCGATTGAAGGACTCGAGAATGCCGATGATTCCGAGATCCTACCTAAAGCCCCTACTTGCAAGGTATTACTATTAGTACATCACAACGCAGCTTTCCCTTTGTAATTCGAGAATGAATACCGATATATCTCGTTATTGAATTTCTTTGATGTGTGAATAATTTTGATTACATAATCTATGTATATGTTGCTTTCAGTCGATTGTGGTTTTGTGACTGGATATATAAGGCTGATTTTATCAATCATACAGTGTAGAGCTAAGGTGGTTAATATACAATGTAGTCTGAAATTTGATTTTTGTGACCGTTTCTTTTCGATTATTTGGTTCTCTGCACGAATAGTTTTATTGTTCATATGGACATCTATTCTATCACAAGTAGAAATTGCTTAAATTTCTTTCGATTGTCGAGAACAAGAGAGATATTTATGCATAAGCCTTTTCTTAATTTTGACATATAAGAATTATGTGTCGTGTATTCTTGTTATTATTATCTTTCAAGTGAAGATAATAAAAGGAGTTTTTTTGGTTTGCTTTGAAGTATGGCTTTAACATGTGATTTCTTCATAAAAGATGTTGTGTTTCTCTAGCAATCTTCAAAGGAGTGAAGAATACTTATTTTTTTTTTGAAGAAAATTCTGTATTTTCCGCCACTATGTAAACTCACCGAGATGCGTTGAAATCCTTTCTTCTGTCTTAACCAAATGTGTGATTCTCACTTGTTTAAATACGCCATGTGCTCTTTTCCTGATCATTGCTATCCCAGGAAGCAGCCTCCGAGCTAATGAACCCATACTTATTGACCTTTGACATTTATTAGCAGAATGATGTAACTAATCAAATCTGATACTACGTATTATTTATCGACCTTTCGCTGTGCCTGTTTTTCAGGTAATTACAAAAGAGTCTCTCTTGGCTGCACAGGTAATTACTATGCCATTATTTAAAAATAATAATAATATGTCAATTTTGTTCAATGAAGTTGCTATTGTTTAATTTGTCTTTTTTATTTTTCCTGCGAACTGTAATTGAGATTTCATTTAACTGTGCAGACAGAAGACTTACGTAGAGTGATAGACCTATTGTCAGTTAGAGAACACCATGCCCGAACTCTTCTCATTCATTATCGATGGGATGTTGAGAAATTATTTGCAGTTTATGTTGACAAGGGTAAGAGCCGATTGTTTTCTGAAGCTGGCATCACTGTGGTTGTTGACCTTGATCCACAGGAGCCTACCTCTACAGTGATGTGCGATATATGTATGGATGACGTGCCTGGAACAGATGTGACCCTAATGGACTGTGGTCATTGCTTTTGTAACAATTGTAAGTTCAATTCCCTCTATGTTGATTAAATTTTTTGTTAATGATAAAAGGGTTAATTACAAAAAGTACCAGTGAGGTTGATCCTAATTACAATTAACTCAGGTAACTTCCAAAAACAAAAACAAAAACAAATTCGCTTACAGGTTATTTTGTCTTACAAATACTGAGATACCCCTTTCCTAAGCAAAAAATCATTTCAAAACCCCCCTTCAAATTTATCAAAATCATCACAGTTAGCGGCTTCATTTAATTTCAACAAAAACTCAAACCTCTCAGGTGTATATTTTGTATTATTAAAACTTGCTGTGTTGTTTTAAAAAATTCAAACCTCAATGTACTTTTTGTAACAATTCCTAAATTATAAATTTACTATCTAGACAATTTTTTATTTCACGGTACCACTTTTAATGATTGATGTTACACAATTCCATTTTTTCACACTTTATAAAAAATCCATTTTCTAGGCTGGACAGAGCATTTCATTGTCAAAATTAAGGAAGGGCAAAGCAAGCGGATCAGATGTATGGCCCACAAATGCAATGCTATCTGTGATGAAGCTGTTGTTAGGAAGCTAGTTAGGACAAAGCACCCTGACCTAGCGGAGAAATTTGATCGGTTTCTTCTTGAGTCATACATCGAAGACAACAAAAAGGTCAAATGGTGCCCGAGTGTGCCCCACTGTGGTAATGCGTTACGAGTAGAATACGATGAAACTTGTGAGGTAGAATGCTCTTGTGGTTTCCAGTTCTGTTTCAGTTGTGTATCAGAAGCACATTCCCCTTGCTCGTGCCTGATGTGGAAGCTGTGGTTGAAGAAATGCCATGATGAATCTGAGACGGTCAATTGGATTACTGTACATACGAAGCCTTGCCCCAAATGTGACAAACCTGTAGAGAAGAATGGTGGTTGTAATTTAGTCAGTTGCATATGTGGGCAAGCGTTTTGGTAAGATTGCTTTCCTTGACCACTTTCCCATATCTGGAGAAGTACAATATTTATCCCCGAAGTTTGCGTAATTGCAAAAAGAAAAGTTACAAGAACCTTGTATGCAATGTTTCAAATAATGCTAGGCTCTAGCAGGTCGTTGAGCCGACTCCTAGCGCCTAGGCGGCTTGGCTGATTTAGATATTTGTTTTATATTTCTTTAAATCAATGTCATTAAAAGAATTATTAATTAATTGTCTATAAGCTAGTTAAAAAGAATAGGAGGAATGAGGAGGTTTGTGATAAAAAACAGCAGGAGCTGAAAGCTTGAAACCTAGAATTCACAGTACGAAAGTGTACTGTGTATGGCCCGCCTAGGTCGCCTAAATAAGGTTTAGTCCACCTAAAACCCGCTTAGACCCCAATCCTCCTAGGCTGAAATTGAGACAGTTGGCAGCCTCCTAGCATGTAGGCGCTACCTTGCACGTTTTTTAGAACACTGCTTCTATGTGATCTGATTATGCCTTAAATGTAAGGGAATTTGCAATTGTAAAGATGATGTATGAAGAGTTTTTGTTTATCAAGGGATAATGTTTAATAAGAATGAGACCTCCAGTATTTTTTATTTTTTCTGATAGGTATTTTAATTTTTTTTTTTAATTTTTTTTTTTTTTTTTGGTAATTAGGCTGTGCATTTATTGGATTTACCTTTGCTTTTCTTACTATTTTCATTCATTGTTTTAGTTGGCTGTGCGGTGGAGCTACTGGACGAAACCATACTTGGACCACTATTGAAGGTCATAGCTGTGGTCGATTTAAAGAAGATAGGGAAAAGAAGGCCGAGCGTGCCAAGCGGGACCTCTACAGATACATGCATTACCATAATCGCCATAAAGCTCATACAGACTCCTTTAAGCAGGAATCCCTACTGAGGGAGACCATAAAAGAGAAAGTATACTATCTTGAGCAAAGGGACTGGGCATCAAAAGATTTTAGCTGGGTCTCAAATGGGATTCACAGACTTTTCAGGTCGAGGCGAGCTCTTTCATACTCGTATCCATTCGCGTTCTATATGTTTGGTGATGATTTGTTCAAGGGTGAGATGAACAAAAAAGAAAGGGAAATAAAACAGCATTTGTTCGAGGACCAGCAGCAACAGCTAGAGTCCAACGTCGAGAAACTATCTAAGTTTCTTGAGGAGCCTTTTAATGAGTATTCTGATGAACAAATCATGGAGACAAGGATGCAAGTTATTAATCTCTCTGTGGTCACTGATAACCTCTGCAAAAAAATGTGAATTTTTATCCGTCCAACCATTTTTTTTTTGTTAAAGGGTTAATTGTAATTCGGGCTTTTACAAAGAATATATATTTGTTTTATTTAAAAAGTTATACTCGGGAGAAGGGGGGCTGTTAATTTTCTAGTATTATTATACCTTTTTATTTCATTTTGAAAGATGAAGCCTATAGTTTTGATTTTGCAGGTACGAGTGCATAGAGAATGAATTATTGGGATCACTTCAATTTACTAGTCATCCCATAGCTCCGTACCAGTCAAAAGGCCTTGAGAGGGCAAAGGAGCTGACTGATGGATCAGGTGGTCAAGCAAGCAGCATTAATAATTATAAATATACTGATCCATGCAATGGTAAAGCGTGGTTTGAATGAATTACTATACCTGCCTTCATAATTTGGATATAAATAAAATGATAATATTTTATGGTGTGTATCTTGTGTGGTAATGGAAAGTACCCTTTGCTTGCTTGTGGACTACGTATTCCGATTTGGTCCGTAGATTAATATAAAAGGACTGCTATAGGTCATTTGCTGGTCCTAAAATAATGCCCGAGGAATTTTTGGCCATGACATTTTGTTGTAAATCACTTAGTTCACTGTGTAGCATTCTAGTAACAGGAATGCAATTAACAAATGTGTATGGTGTAGTTTGCTAGTATCTATTGCAGTTTTAAAAGATTCATGACGAGTTGCATTTGTATTTCTGTCTAAAGATAAAGAGGGTTGATTACAAAAACAGCCCGTTATGATCACAACACCTACTTGAGGTCTGTATTATGTAGTAAGAATGACCACATCGCAAATAAAATAGCATAGTAGTATTTGTAAATCTGAATGATTGTTGTTTTGTAACTAAGTTGAACTTCAAGGGTATTTTTGCAATAACCAATTATATAATATCTGTATTCTGATGCTGTACCACCAATAAGCATTTACAGGTGTATCTCAAATAGGGTAATGAAAATCTGCACAAATGTAGGTTATGAAGGTTTATTTAGCTGCACATTTCTTAGTGTTGAGTAATACTTGTTTTCTGAATTGCTTCTTGTATTCTCCGTCGGTCGGTCTGTTTACACATCTCGTGCATCTTGTAGAAGGCATTGTAGAAAGAGGCCAGGCATCGGTTTCTGGTACTTCAGACGAGATTCTACAGTGGTCTCGGAAACGTGCTAGAGAAAGCTTGTCGGGCAGCTTTTTTGATCTCAACCTACCAGGGTTTCAACAAGGGAAACCTTAAATGCAAGGGTAGATGGTGACATAACAATTCCAATGAGCATAGGATTCTTTTATTAGATTACACTTTGGCCCTTGTGACAAATTCCTTTTGCCCTGCTCAAACTCCTCAGACTCTCTACCTGGTCTCTCACTCTCTCTACACTATGTAGAGATTTTGTTTGGTCTAATTATTGTATATTTCTGCTAGAATTGTACAAAATGGGGGCTCTACCGAATGGAATAATATGATGCCAAATTATGACCTAATTCAAATTGAGGTTGCTTGCTTATTTTTAGTTAAGTTCCGGACGATTTCCTTGTGCTGATCATGCGATATTTTTTAATGCTGCTGTAGATTCTGTTTATGGCAGTGGCGATACCTAGCATTGTGATTTGATTCAGTATTCATTGTTTAATATAACAGGCGGTTTTTTAAGACTCAGTCGGACTGCGGATGAGGTTGGAGTTCCGAAATTTGAAACTGGCGATCGATATGATAAATCCTATTACACTAGTATTTCTTTGTTTAGATGTAACTTTAAACTCCTTGCCAACAATTTAATAGAATACTTGTTTGAACTTTATTTACATTTTGTGTATTATATTATCACTATTAGTTAACTGAGTTTTTAAAGTTATAAAGTAAGTATATATACACAGACTTGAATAAATGTAACAAATGGATCGGAATGATAATATTGAAATACGAAGTGCACCACGTCCATGTCAAATATTTATTCGATAACTGCAGCAACGATTAGTACAGCGTGTACAAACTAGCTAGCAGTAGAAACGTCGAGATTCAGTACAGTTGATTACCCTACAGTGACCAACAATTCATACCAATAACCAGTACTCGATAATATCTCACAGCCCATCACGGTGAACTTCAACTCCAACCGTCGGCGGCTTCAAGCCAGCTGGCACTTCAGCTCCAGCCACACATTTTCCACGGCTCCAGTCGTAGTGATCGCACGTGGACCGTTGGATCTCAGCAGCGCTCTCCACAGCGTACGCCTGATGATTATGCATATGCGGGAATGGGGACGATATTGCGTGCACCACGATCCTCGAGTTATGGAGCAGATCGATCGTGGTGATCTTCACGAAGTTGATCCTCATCGGCGCCAGAGGTCCGCCGCCGCCTGCGCTGGTCACCGCCAGGCTATTTCCATGGTCCATGGTCGGCAAAGAGGTAGTCGACGGCAAGCTCACGAGTTCCACCGCCGTCAGCCGCTTGTTTGGCACCACGTGATACCTGAAGTTCGACAGGTAAGCATTTCCTCCGCCGGAGAAGATAGAGACATCGTCGAGCGCGAAAATCGTCATGGATTTCAGATCTGAGAGCTCAGTAAACTTGACACGCAGGGCGAGCGAGACGACGTTGTGTCCAGTAGCGCGGAGGCGAATAATAGCGTCCGTGAGCATCAACCGCATGATGACGAGCGACGGAGGCACGGCAGACGTCGCGGCGGCGAGCGCCGGCGAAGGAAAGGACAGCGACGTCATCCGCTCGACGTTGCAGGAGAGCGGCGAGAGATGGGAGACGAAGCCTTGGAGGCCGTGGACGACGACGAGTCCGTTGTTGAAGACGTCGGGGCTCGAGATCTGGACTCCATTGACGAAGACCTTGTTGTCCTTGTCGTTGTTGGTGATTGTGAGGCAGCGGTTGGGGGCTAGCGTTTCGATTTTGGTGCCGAACGTTAGGGTTTGCAGGAAATGGAGGGGGTAGAGGCCGGGGATAGAGAGCTCCTGGAGGAGGACCGGGAGAGAACAGGCGGAACAGGTGAGGAGAGACGCGTCGGTAGGGGCGAAGATTGTGAGCGGAGTCGTGGCGGAGAGGTTGGCGGAGACGGTGGCGGTGGAGAGCTCCTGGAAGCCGAGCGTGGAGAGGATGGTGGCGAAGAGAGCCGGCGGGTAAGTGTGAGTCAGCGGCGGCGCGTTGAATGAGGTCGTGGAGGAAGGAGATAGGGGTGGGGGTGGAGCGCCGCCGCCCTTGGTTGCAGTGACGGCGGAGACGAAAAGCGAGATGAGGAGGACGACGAGGAGCTGGATTCTCTGAGGGGTCGCCATTGATGAGTTTTTGCAGAGAGAGAGAGAGAGCAATAGTGAAAATGATTTGAAGTGGGTGATATGATTTTTCCCTGCGTGTACGATCTGTTTATATAGACACGCGCGACGCACTCACACGCTCCGCTCCCTCGCGTATACATACACAATACATACAATATATACATATAATTATATAACTGAATTCGTATAACAAATCCGTGGGATAGTCATATGGGTCAGTGGTAGTTTGTTACTGGGAAGATTCTCGACTTTCTTGTGCCGCACGACGTCCTGCAATGCAATTTGAGATTATTTTTTACTTGGCCCAACAGTAACTAATTAAAATAAAGAGGAATTGAGAATTTGAAATTACCAATTTTAATTTATTTAAAATTTAATAATGGCTGCTTGTTTTCAGCTTCACTTTATTTGTACAGTATATATTTCTCAATATATCCTTGATTTATTTCCATTTCACTTTGACACAGATATAATTAGTCAAATTACATGAGGATGTTGGATTTATATATCTGCCAGGTGGCGGTTGGGAGGTGGGCGTCTTGTGGTACTAAAAAAAAAAGAAGTGAAAAATCGATTAAAATTACAGTGGACTATAGTCTATACCGATAATTGTACCAACTGAACTAGTCGTTGTTATACACCAGTCAGTGAAAATGCGAGAAATAATCCCGCCATAAACATAAGCACCGACACGATCACCGAGACACCGACTAAAAGATTATCCACGGATATATATGCATTGGTTAGTAAGTATAGTGTTCTTTACTTCTTTTGGTTACTAATGCATGGAAGCAGCCGATGCACTTGTTGTAGAACGACGATGTATAGTACGAACAATATGCGGAACCTCGAATATAACTCAACAATAAATAAAGAAGGAGACAAGAAAAGAAGACAAGGAATTTACGTGGAAACCCAAATCGGGAAAAACCACGGGAGGAACGACGAGAACTTTTACTATAATATTGCCTCACGATTACAGGGATTGATATCCACTCTAAAACCCTCTAATCTCACACAATATTATCTCTCTCTATGATGGTATTAACTTGTGTTAACTCGTGTTCTAATTGTGTCTATGGAAATCCCTATTTATAGGTGTAGAAAACCCATAAATTAGGTTACCAATAGGAATAGGAATAAACCCTTTTTCCTAATATATGACTCCTAAATCCATAAGGAATAGAATTATATTATATTAAATATAATTCTAATTTTCCTAAATAAGGAAACAAAATTCCTACGGATTCGAGTCATATTTTACTATACTATATATATTAAGAAATTCTGAACTTCCGAGTTAGTCGGTATTTCTTGATAACAACAGTAACTAGTAAGTGTGTATCCGACTAGCCTGTTGGCTCTTGGGTAGACGGTAAAGTTGATCCTTATGCGCTCGTTAATTTGTACGTACTTTCTACCTTTTAGTTTTTATGAAAATGATATTTTGCCATGCTCAAATATCCATCATATGGAAAGCTAATGATCTTACATTTTGTTGTTTCGTCTACCGTATGTATCAATGTATGTATTCTTCTTAGTAAACCGCAAAAATTCAGAATGCCAGATTTCAAAAATTGAGTCAAATTAATACTTGTCACTTATATTCAAGAGTCTACTGGCTACACATTGCAAGTAGAACAAAACAATGATGATCATATATATTCATATCATATATAGTTTGGGTTGCTTCTTCATAGAGCAAAGTGTGTCATGACATTTTGAATTCACATATTCTTCCCCATTCAACACATTCATTTAATTTATTGTACAGTATAATATATATATATACTCCGATCCTATTTAGACATTAAGGTCCCGACTAGGCCAGCAATGAGGGTGGTGGGATCCCCTAGAACAGCGGACACCACGAACTGCAGCGCCAACCCTGCCACCTCACAGCACTTGTTCGCCTTCCCTTTCCCTTTCCCTTTCCCCATCTGCTTCTTGTGGCTGCTGTGTGCTTCCAGCGTGGCTTTCAAGCTCGGCACTGCGCCAGTACTACTACTACGGCTGCTGCTCCCCTCATACAACACTACATGCCAGCTGTCCACCAACATCTCCTTCACGCACGCCAGGTGGAAGTTGTACTTCTTGCAAGACGACCTGTAGCTCCAGCTCCTCCCCTTCCGCCCACACCTGAGATTAATTAATTTATTCATCAATATTAATAATATTAATTAATATATATAATATTAATAAATGAATGAATTTGCCTGTGACATGGCGCTGTAACGGAGCTGTACAAATGGAGCTTGAGATCTGCGTCGTTGATTAGCACGGGCAGCTTGGCGCAGCAAGGGTGGAGATCGAAGCCGCAGGTGTTGCAGTGGTAGAGGAAGCCGCTGACCGCCCTCTGGCAGGCGTTGCAGTATCGAGGCTCCTGCCCGGGCGGGCGGGTCAGGAACTGAAACGAGCACTTTGTGTAGAAAGGGTGGGCGATGGAAGGGGAAGGGAGGGCGCAGTGGGTGTGGAGGTCGTAATCACATGTGGATGAGCGCACGCATTTGTAGGAGGAGCCGAGGCCGATTTCCTTGCAGCCGTCGCATTTGAAGGGGGCGGCTGTGCGGTGGTACTTAAGGTTGTGGCTGAAGTGGGAGATCTCCGTGTATCTCATGTTCGTTCAGCTTGGACCGAGATGTCAATTATTGATTGGATATTTGGTTCATAGAGAAAACTTATATTGGCAAGGAAGGAATAATCGAATGTTGGAATAATTATTAAAGCAAACCTACAAGAATAATTCGATTTCTCTGCTTTTATATATCCAAAATCATCACATACTAGCTTCTTGTTCCTACGTGTAACTGTTTATTTTTCAAATTTGAAATATATATATCATGCACCTCAAGTGTATAACGTATGTTGCGTACTATACACAATTTGACATGATCGGTTACTGAATCTTGGATACGAGAGTATAATACAACTCTATTTAAGGCCCAGACCATAAGGGGTGGGAAAAAGTCGGGCCAAAACGAGCTTTGTTTAAATAGGCCTGGGCTTGGTGTAAAACTTTTAGGCTCAAGTCTGGCCTAGTACCTATTATAGGTTTTTTTAAGAGACTCGGCCTAAGACTTTTTGTAAATATGTCCGGCCTGAAAATCTTTTAAAAGCCTTTTTAAATACAATTTTAACTTCAACTCATTTAATGAATAAATATAAGATTTAATTAAAAATATTTTAATTAAATTTGACTATATTTAATTCATTTTATAAAATTATTTTTAACTTTTAACTATTCAATAATTAATAATTATAAAAAAAGTGAAGAACATTTTATAAATACAAATAATGTTAAAAAAGTATCCTCCAATCAATATGGAATAATAATATTTCAATTTAAATTTTTTAATAATGTGGAATAATTATATTTTAATTTTAATTTCTAACAATGTGGGATAACAATTATAAAATAGTTATTAATATGTACTTAAAAAAAACTAATACTAAAAATATTATTTTTCCCTAAAATTAAATATATACCTTAATAATATATTTATTTATTATAATTTATAATATTATTTAATAATATATATTAAATATTAAATAAGCTGGCCTGTTAGGCCTAAAAGGCTTGGAATAGAGCTTAGCTTAAGCTTAACCTATTTATATAAACGAGTTTTTAAAAAAGCTTAAGCTTGACTCGTTTAATAAACGAGTCAAGCCGAGCCGAGTTTTTGTAGGCCGAGCCATAGGCCCCTGTCGGGTAGTCTGGCTCATTCCCACCCAAGACCAGACTAACCATAACAAACCCAACAAAATTAGGCCCAACCCAATTCGCATTCACCACGCACACCACCTGTTCGATGAAATTCCCCACAGGCATCAATGGCGTTTTATCCAATTCTGTCCTCTTCCTTCCACTATTCCCCAAGCCTCTCTCATTCTCCTCATCACCCCCACCAACGCAATCATCTCCCGGAGAAGAATTAGTGTCCGCCGCCGTCTCCATCCTCAAGCACCACCGCTCAAAATCACGATGGTCCCACCTCCGCTCTCTCCTCACCCCCGCCAAAACCACCCCATCCCAGTTTTCCGACATCTCCCTTCAGCTCCGCAACAACCCCCACCTGGTCCTCCGTTTCTTCCACTTCACGCTCCACCACTCCCTCTCCTCCCACTCCCTCTCCTCCTACGCCACCGTCGTCCACATCCTCTCTCGCTCCAGGCTCAAGTCCCACGCCCTCGACGTGATCAAATCATCCATGCGCGCCTTTTCCGACTCCCCTGTTACGATTCTCGGGGCGCTGGTCAAAACTTACAGAGCTTGTGATTCTGCACCCTTTGTGTTTGATCTATTGACCGTAGCTTGTTTCGAGTCGAAAAAGATCGACAGCGCTATCGAAATCTATTCCATTTTGAAGTCAAAGAACGTATTGCTGAAAACCAGCACTTGCAACTCCTTGATCGAACTGGTTTCAAAGAGCCAAGGTTCTTTTGCCGGCTACGATTTGTATAAAGAAATGTTTCGTGTGGATTCGGAGAGTGCGGGTGCTAATGGGAAATCCGGGAAGGGAAATTCTCCGAACGCAAATACATTGAACGCGGTCATGGTTGGTTTTTACAGAGAAGGATTGACGGATAACGTCAAGGAGTTGTGGGGAGAATTTGATAGAATTGGATGTGTGCCGAATATATATAGTTTCAACGTGTTAATGTCAGCCTATTGTGATGATGGAAACGTGGAGGATGCCGAAAGGGTATTCGCTGAAATGGAGGATAAAGGTTTGCACCACGACTCGGTGTCGTATAATATGCTTATTGGCGTTTTATGCAAGGTTGGAGAGGTTTCGAAAGCCGAGGAGATTTATGGAAAAATGGTGATGAAAGGCGTGGAGAGTACTCGCATTACTCTCGAGCATCTTATAAAAGGGTATTGTAAAGTCGGGGATCTTGATTCCGCGTTGATTGTGTATAAGGACCTGTGCAGGAAGAAATCTAGTCCGGAGAGTTTAACCGTTAATGTTATGATCAGGTCACTTTGTGAAAAGAATGAAATTTCAGCTGCCTACGAGTTTTGGAGGATGACGGAAAAGAAACATGAGTGTGTTCTGGAGAGGGACAATTACGTAAAGTTGATTAGGGGTTTGTGTGAGGAGGGGAAGATGGAGGAGGCTTTAAAGCTTCAGGCAGAGATGGTGGTTAGAGGGTTTGCACCAGATTTTGTGATATACGAGTCATTTATTGATGGTTATGCGAGAGAAGGGAACGAATCTATGGTGTGTAAATTGAGGCAAGAAATGCTGTGCAGGCAAGTACCCTAGTCTACTGGATGTCAAAGGTAACGTTTCTCGACTGCGCAGATTTATTATATATAAAGGTTTGATTGAAACATGAGATCAAACTAAGTAATTAGATTGCGGAAGGTGGCTTTTATCAAAATCGGACATATTGTTTGCTTTATACAAAATGAATTGACCGTGCCTAGAGTGTTTTTCTGGAAATATATACACATGTGTCTTCATGCCTCGTTGCACCAACACATACTTTCTCTGCTTTCTTTGCGGACCTCTTATATTTATTTGTTGCAGGAAATCTTATGGAGTTTGGTAGTGATCTATAAGGTTTAGGGATGCTTACACAAATTAACTTGAGGAATTCGACCTAAAAAATTATTCCGTTGGTCCAAGTTTTCAAATTTAAACCCCATTGAGGTTTGCATATTCTTACATATCCCTCCATTAAAATAGAAACATACTCAGTATATATTATTATGGAAGTATATGTAATTTTGAAAAATAATTGACCTTTTCCTGATATATTTCCTGATGTGTCTCACCGGAGAGCCAAAAAGAAGACGACAAAAAAAGCAAAATTATTAGCAATACCAAAATGCTTGGAAGAGTCTGTATGTTCTCAAGTTTTCATATCAGGATTAGTAGTCATGTAGAATTGGGAGCATAACTCCAATATTGTACTACATTTTTTTCTTCTTTTCCAATGTGAAGATACTTTCTCACTTAGGAATTCTCTCCATTTATTTCGTAATTTAGTTACATCATTAAATTTTAATTTCTCATTCATTCCAATTTGGTATTGAGGCATATTACTTGCAAGCATTTGGATTATAAGAGTATTTTTGTTATATGTCACTTGATTACTCGAATAAAAATTGTGATGTCGTCGTTATGGTTCAGCCGTGTCGAAGCACCAGAATTCTATTAGCCATTTGCAGAGGACCAAGAAAAGTCCACATTATTATACCTTGGATATATTTTGATCTATTTTGATCTACGAATCAAGGAAGGTGAGGGTGGGGGCCCACCCAAGTCCCAACCTGCCTACTCAATTACTACTGAATTAATTCACCTAAATTCTACACTTATAATGATTTGATGATGTTCAATTATGTTATCCAATCAAAGTTTCCTTCATCGAATTTATTCTTGAATAGAGATTGTTAAGATTATTGAAAGACCAAATTGTTAAGATTTTACAAGAAAATATCTCATAGTATAAGAAAGTCTGTATTATGAAAAAACAAAAATCTTAAACAATTTATATAACAAGGAGGCAAATTTCAATGAATGCGAGACAATTCTTGCTACGAGAGTTCTTTACATCAAAAAAGTCATGGTGAAATGAGATTAGTATAGTAAGATTAGATGAAATTGAATTGAAAAGAGGCCAACATTTATAGTATATGGGTCCAAGTCCAACTATACATGTAAACACCAAAACCAAGTAATTTCAAAGTCTCAACCCCTACCATTGAATTCTTCAGCTAGCACCCACAAGAAATTTAGAATTAAAAAAAAAAACTGGTAAGAAAATGTAAGTAACACAAGAAACTCTCACTCATAATTAATTTGCTTTCAACCACCATAGCAACAACATAAATGACTTTTGTTAGTTTCTCACCTGTAAAAGCATCTCTCTCTCTCCAAACACAATAAAAGCCACATTGTATTTTGCTTTGTGTTGTGTAGCATTATTGTTATTATCATCAAAAATAAAAGCCACTTCATCTTGCATTTCTTGATTTCATAAAAAATAACAAAATGGATTCGGAGTACATTGTCAAAGTCGAGGATGAAAGGGCAGCGGGCAATGGTCGGCCTTCGGCGGGGCCGGTGTATCGATGCATCTATGCCAAAAACGGCATTTCGGAAATCCCAGATCAACTACACTCTCCTTGGGACTTTTTCAGGTTTGTCTGTCTGTCTCTACAATTCCTTCAATTCCTTCTTACATTCATTCTCTTATAAAAGATGAACAAATAAAAATCGACATTCATTCTCTTATAAAAGATGAACAAATAAAAATCGAATAGAAGAAAATATAGTTTTTGGCCCATGCAGGTCTCGAACCTGCGACCTTCGCGTTATTAGCACGACGCTCTAACCAGCTGAGCTAATGGGCCTTTTTGATTATACATTTCGTAGTATTAATTATGTCTGTTTGATGTTGTAGTAATTCTATGAAGAAAAACCCGAGTAACAGGATGTTGGGTCGCCGTCAAATAATTGATGGAAAGGTAAATAATAGGATGCATTACATCAAAAGTATTTACTACTCTATCATTTACTATATGTTTGACACAAACACAATAATAATAAGTTTGCAATGTTTCCAATTGCCTAATATAGTATAGACTTTGACAATTTTAATCGGTCGCACGAGTTGGATCCGATCCGTCGAGGTGTCCATCGTGTAGACGCAACATAATGCGTCATGCACCATGTTCTCTCGATAGATCCAACCCAACTAGAGTGATTGGTCGATCAATCAAACGATGCAACGTGGCAGAATCTTGTAGCCTAGCGTTGGGAGTACTAATTTCGAAACATAGTCTCTGTCTCACTATAAAATGAAAAGTGAGACATTTTCAGTGAGACCGAGAGAGTAATTTTATACTGATTTTTACGTTTAAAACGTAGTAATTAAGAAAGGCGCCAATAACACATACTAATTAGTAATTCCAAACAAATTTTGTCAGGCTGGTGAATACAGTTGGCTAACTTACCAACAAGTTTACGATGCGACCCTCAAGATCGGTTCTGCTATTCGAACCCGCGGCGTAAATCCTGTTAGTCAAACCAAATTAATAATTTGTAACATTATTGTTATTTTATTACATCCACAATATAAATTGTTACATATATATACATATATAATGTCTGTATCTTCGATTTCATTAGGGCGATAAGTGCGGCATATACGGAGCTAACTGCCCCGAATGGGTCATAGCAATGCAGGCTTGTAATAGTAATGCCATTACTTATGTACCACTATACGACACCCTTGGTGCGCAATTTTTTTAGTTGATTAATCCGATGAATTGTTTAGACGAGCCGTACCTATATATTTTGAAATTGTGTGACTTGTGATGTGCAGGAGCAAATGCTGTGGAGTACATAGTAAACCATGCTGAGATCTCCATAGCTTTTGTTCACGAAAGCAAGCTATCAGCAGTACGTAACACTCGCTTTTCCCTATCGATCAGCATCTGATTTTTTTTTTGTACAGGGGAGTTTTCAGTTAATTAAAAAAGATGAAACAAAATTTAAAAAAAAAAAATACAAAGTTATCTCTCAATTGGGTGATTTCTTTTCCTTGTAATTACTGTTATATATGATCATTTTGTGAAGAGTCATTTTCCAGTAACAGTATCGTTTTTGCAGATACTAAAATGTCTCCCCAAGTGTATATCACATCTGAAAAGTACGTAAGATTGTCCATTTTGATGTTGTGGTTTGTTTTCTAGCTTACTTACTTATAGTGTAAGTGCATGTTTTGTTTGTTAAGCCATTGTGAGCTTCGGAAAGATATCCGACGAGCAAAAGGCCGCAGCAGGGGAAGTTGACGCAGATTGCTTCTCGTGGGATGAATTCGCTCTTTTGGTAAATTTCTAAGTCGTAATCAATCAAATTATAGAGAAAGTTACGATTTTGACCATTTAATTTATACTGTATGTTTGTTTTCAATAAGGGAAACTTGAACGAAAATCTTCCTCCTAAAACGAAGGCCGATACATGCACGATTATGTACACCAGTGGTACGACGGGTGAACCAAAAGGTGTAGTGCTAAGCAACGGTGCTTTCATGGCACAAGTCTTGTCTATCGATCAACTTCTTCTCGAGAATAACGACGAGGTAAATAAAACTCTGCTTGAAAAAATTAATAAATAATTCACGAGTAACTAAAGTACTATTTTTCGTGCAGGGTAAAGAAGACGACGTATACTTTTCCTTTCTCCCACTAGCTCACATATTCGACCAGACTATGGAGACCTACTTCATTTTCCGGGGTTCTTCGATTGGATACTGGCAGGGGGTAAGTAAGGCTTCATCTTAATTATGGTGTTTGAATACTTGTAATTTTTAAACATGTGACCGTATTTTTGTTCGACTCGATTGCAGGACGTTAGATTTTTGATCGAGGATCTTCTCTTGTTAAGCCCAACCGTATTTTGTGGGGTTCCACGAGTTTTTGAACGAATCCACACGGGCATAATGGATAAAATCTCGGCTGGTGGATTACTGAAAAAGTCGTTATTCCAGCTTGCGTATCACTAGTACGTTGTGTTATTCACCTATCGTTTATTCTCTCTCTCGGTGAAATAATACTACTAATAGTAATATTAAAACCGGGTTATTTATTCTGTCGTCGGCAGTAAACTAAGGAATCTGCAGAAAGGACTGAAGCACGATGAAGCGTCTCCTATGTTCGACAAGCTGGTCTTTGATAAGGTATACATACATATATAACCGATTCTACTTTATATCCGATTATAATTTCTATATATATAACGGATATTTCGTTGTTTAGATCAAGCAAGGATTCGGAGGGCGCGTTCGTCTTATGCTGTCTGGGGCTGCACCTTTACCTCAGCACGTGGAGGAGTTTCTGAGAGTCGCGTGTTGCTGTCTGTTTTCACAGGGATATGGTAAGTAAGAAGAATAAAACATCTTCAATGAATCGAAAGTTGTTTCATCTGACGATTCTTTCTTTTTTGATTACATTTCAGGTCTAACGGAAAGCAGTGCGGGATGTTTCACTTCGATAGCCGACGTGTACCCTATGATGGGTACAGTCGGAGTCCCTATGCCAACTATCGAAGCTCGACTAGAATCGATCCCCGACATGGGATATGATGCACTCTCCAGTGTTCCACGAGGTGAAATTTGTATAAGGGGAACGACCATGTTCTCTGGCTACTATAAACGCCCGGACCTAACCGAGCAAGTCGTCGTGGATGGATGGTTTCATACTGGTAAGAAAATCAAATTTAATTTAGAGTTGCCCAGAACTGAACCGGCGGTTCAAAACCGGGATTTTTTTCGGTTCAAAACCGCCGGTTCCTGTTTGAAACAGCCATTTTACAAAAAACAAAGAGGCTTTGAAATAAAAAAAAGTTAGGAATTGGAACAGGAAACGAGAACCGGTTCCAATTTCTTAAAAAAAAGAATTTGAAACCGGCTGTTTGGAACCGTTGGATAAATCTAATGGCGAAGTTTTGAAACTTACTTATGATGGCAGGGGACGTTGGGGAGTGGCAGCCGAACGGAGTGATGAAAATTATCGACAGGAAAAAGAACATATTCAAGCTTTCCCAAGGGGAATATGTTGCTGTCGAAAGCATCGAGAGCGTGTACTCACAGTCTCCCATTGTAGCATCAGTAAGTGAAAAAGAGCTCCGATTTTTACGTACGATTCGTGTACTTAACTAACCGAGTGAATCTGTAGGTTTGGGTTTACGGAGACAGCTTCGAGTCGTTTCTGGTGGCCGTGGTGGTGCCAGAGAAAAAGTCGCTCGAAAATTGGGCAGCCAGCAATCAAGAGAAAGGCGATTTTCAGTCTTTGTGCGCCAACACGAAGGCGAGAAAATACGTGCTAGACGAGCTCAACAGTACTGCTAAAAGACACAATGTAAGTCCGTTTCTCGAATAGTAATATCGCGTACGTACTCGGGTTAATGATGTGAATTGTTTGTTGTATTTTTCAGCTTCGCGGATTTGAGATGATAAGAGGAGTTCACCTCGAACCGGTCCCTTTCGACATCGAACGCGATCTTATCACTCCGACGTTTAAACTCAAGAGGCCGCAGTTGTACAAATGTTACAAGGTATGGTCGAACGAGGAAGATCGATGTTTTTTTTTACGCGAACATTTTATTAGTACTGTGTAAAGGTGGTTTGTGATATATCTGCAGGATTGCATTGATCAGCTCTATGCAGAAGCTAAGGGAGCGCGACGGTAAGATCGATTAATCGGACGAATACGAAAAATCGCAGAATTATGTATGTTTATTATGCTAAGACAAACTATTCTGAGTTTGATGTGTTGTGTAAATTCATTTGAAGTGTGTTGTGAAATTGAGGATTCATAAAAATGGTAAGACAAAGTATTCTCAAAGTTTTAAACTTTTCTGAATTAATTTGACTTTGCAAACTAAGAGAATCCAATCTCATCCCATCAAGTAAAGGAGATATATTAGTAGATGAATAATTAAAATTTGACCAAAAGATGCGAACAAGTCAAAGAAACTAATGAGTTCGGTTTTTGGACAAATTAAACTTTCCATTCTCGTGTATAAAATCACGAATATAATTTATAAAACATTCATTCAACACGTATGATTGTATGAATAATGAATATCATTATATAATTGACCACAAATCTCTTCAACATCTTCCATTTTAGTTGAATAATTTCTTCTTTCGTATAATCAACACTACACGTGGATCTCCTTTGTGGCAATTTATACTTTATTTCTAGGAGTATAATTCTAATTGTACACTCATGAGTATATCTTTATGATTTTTTTTGATAAATATTCATTAAATATGCTAAAATATTTATTGCTATTTTAATTTAATATTTATAATAATTATTTTTTAAAATGAAGAGTTCTTAATTAGTAAATGATAGTTTTTATATTTTAAAAGATGAGAGCATTATTTATATTATACTCCCGAGAGTATGATATATGTATTGTCCTTTTGTCATGTCTTTTACTTTTGGTGTTTTCTTGCTATACACTTGGAGTATTAAAAAGACCCGAATGAAATACACAAAAGTCAAAAGTAGCATCTCCTTCCAAAGTCTCATTTATATTTATAATTATATACCCTTCTTTAATCAATAAATCAATACCTCATATATACTTTTCTTTAATACAATTACACTCCCTCCTTTAATTTCATAAGAACATGACATCTTTTCTTCAAAAAAATAAGAGTGTTACTCTTTTTCTCTCACAAAAGTTAAATTTTTTTATGGATACGTACATTAAGAAAAATGTTAATTTTTAACTTTTCAATTAAAAAGTACAGTAAAAGGTAAAAATAAAATTTTAAGTTAGAAAAATAAAGTAATTGTGAAATGAGTTTAAAAAGTAGTGAATAAAGTATGGTAATTAGTGTTTTAAAATAAAAAATTTAGAACATTTTTTTTTTTTGAATGTATCAACTATGGGACACTTACAAATAAAAATGTTGTAACTTTTGTGTTTTGTGGGAAGAAGAAAATATATAACTTTATTTTCTTTTCATATTTTGTAATAATAATAAATATAGTATTTCTTGCACAATTAATTATGTACTGCTTTTTGTAAATAACAAATAAGTGCTTAATCAATTCTAAATTGAAAAAAAGTATATAATTAATTGAAACGATATAATATTTATATATTAATTTATTATAATTAAAAATTATCAAAAATATTAGTCTCAGTTATTAGAATTATATGATAACTTTTCTTAACACATACTAATATTTGTTATAAAGAGAAGAATGAATAAGCAAAGTAACAAAAAAACAATTATTAAAATCAATCTCTCAAAAGTTATCTGGAGCTGTTCAAGCAAGAGAAGACGTGTTCAGGCCAGGAGAAGACCTGGAAAGTGTTTTGTTAATGTGTAAATTAAAGGGCCTTTTATTACGCATGAGTTTTCAACATATGTATTTATTATTATTTTGCTTCATATAATTTTTTTATATTATAAATATTGAATATAATTTAATTTTCACACAATTATTACGTTTTGTTCAAATATAATTTATTTTAATATAAATATTTAATATTATTTTTTTCGCATATTATTATTACATATTTTTGTGTTTATTATTTCATATTTATATTTTTTGTATATTAGTATTGAATATGCACCGTGAAATTCGTTCTTTTTAGAAGGTAGGTGAAACTCCGCCCTAGCCACAACCGATCTCCATGGTCGTCCGACCACCGACAACTCTGGTGCAAAAAGTAGGTTAGCATTCATCTAATTCAACTTCGATTTTCACTTCGATTTCCAAGTATTTGGTTTGGAGTTACTAGTTCGATTTGCTGTGATTTGATTTTCAAAAATTAGTGAATTGGAGTTGATTTTGAAAAATTAGTTAAATTGAATGGAAACTAAATTTATTTGGTAGGCCAACATCAATAACTTTGAGTGGGGTGTTAATAACTTTGAGTGGGGTGTTTTGAGAAAACTTATACTACATATGATAAACATTATAGAAAACATTATAGAAAAATTGTTTATGATATGTATTGGTCGGTTGAAAAAAGTCAACGTGATTATTATTAGTGAATGAAGGGAGTATCTCTATCATTAAAAAATTTATACTAATAAAACCCTAACGGAAGTCAAACACAGAAGTGCTTATCATGTTTCCGTATTCAAAAGTTCAGAATGGAAGAGATCGTAAAAAGCACAAAAATTGTAGCCATGGCTACAGATTTCTTTGAATCTAATTGCCAACTTTTTGGATACATAGCAATAATCACTCACACGTACGCAAATCACTCAATCCATGTAAAAAGCGTTTCTCCAATACTTTCGGATAAAACCTAATGCTAATTGTCTCTTTCTTCCTCCAACAGTTAGTAATTCAACCAAATCGACCACATTGTTTATTTTAATTTCATCAGCCACCACATGGTCCTCCTTTCACTACCACAGGATGCCCCTCAATGTCGAGGATGCCCCTCAATGTCGATGATAACATTGAGGATGCCCCTCAATGTCGATGATAACATGCCTCTCAATGTCGATGTAGTCACCACCACAGAACCTTCTCAATGTCGACCACTACAATCACTAGGTTTTATTAGTATTTAATGTGTAAATTAATGGGTCTTTTCTTACACATTTTGTGAAATTAATGGGAGTTTATTTATTATTTTTTGCTTCATATAATTTTTTATATTATAAATATTAAATATAATTTATTTTTCACACATAATTATTATTTTTTGCTCATATATAATTTATTTTTAATAAAAATATTTAATATTATTTCTTTTTCGCATATTATTATTACATATTTTTGTGTTTATTATTTCATATTTATAATTTTTTATATTAATATTGAATATGCATTAATTTTAAAATAATTGTTATTTTAACTATAATGAAGTTAAAAAATCGTATTTTATTATTAATTTATTCTTCGCACATAATAATTATTGTTGTATTCTAAAAATAATAATTATTTGTGTGCTCCACATAATTAAAAATATTTTATATATTAAAAATAATATTTAATAAATAAATATATAGAGAAATCAATCAAATAATAAATTATTTTGCTTTATTAACATAAAAAAAAACATATTTATTTAATTTACTACTACATCTTTCCTAAATAATTATGCAAAATATTATAACTATTAAAAAATATGTAGTAAAAATATATGTGTACTATTAAAAAAATTACATTTATTTTTATTTATAAAATTCAATTTTACTATTAAAAATATAATTAGTAAAAATCTATTTTTTAAAACTTTTTGATCAAAAGTTTGGTAATAAAAATGTATTGTATTTTTTAATTAAAAAGAATAAAAAATAAATTAAATTGAAAAATAGGAGCAAAATTGTATTATACTAAAGTAAAATTTTAGTAGTAATAGAAGTACCTATTTAAAAAAAATTATATTGTTAAATATCCATTTAAAAAAAATAATTATATTATTATCAAATATTATGAGTAGTATACAAAGTTAATGACTTTATTGAATTATTATATTCTCTTTGTAAGTAAATAAAAACATTTTTTTAATAAAATGTTTTAGGATATGTTTTGTCAACTTTCTTTATAATTTAAAAAAAAAATTGACAATTATTTGTGGAATATAGAAAGTACTCCGTAATAGATACACCACAAATATTACTTTTAATTTTTAAATATTAGTGTTTGGAAAGACTTTACTTTTTAAAATAAATTAAGAAAAAAATTATTTTTTATATATTAAATAAAGTAGAAGAATAATAAGTATTGTTGAGTAAAAATGAATAAGTTAAGTGAAAAATTAATAATACTAATGTAAATAAATGAGAATTGAAAATATAAAATTATGAAAAAACTTTTTATTTAAAGGTATCCAAACTTTTAATAACAAAAAAAGAAAAATAGACTAACTTTTGAATGACGGGAGTACTATCTTATGTACTTTAAATTTATTTACAATTACAAATATAATACTAAAAAATCCATACACTTATGACTTATCCATCGGAAAAAAATAATAATAGTTATTTATGTAAAGTTTTACAAAATAAAAATAATAATTTTTTATAAAAATTAATATAAAAATAAAAATAACATACATAGTATATTATCTATTATTAAGTTCATGTAAACATCTAATTATTTTGACTAAGAAAGTTTGACCTTAATGAATTTATGGAAAGACTTTACTTTTAAACATAAATTTAGAAAAAAAATGATTTTTTATATATTAAATAATATAAAGTAGAAGAATAATAAGTATCGTTGAGTAAAAAATGAATAAATTAAGTGAAAAATTAATAATATTAATGTAAATAAATGAGATTTGAAAGTATAAATTTATGAAAAACATATTTTATTTAAAGATATCCAAACTTTTGAAAAAAAAATAGACTAACTTTTGAGAGCACAATGAGTAAATGCATTTTAAATTTACTTTTACATTTAATTTACTTTTTTGGTAAGGTAAAGTTGGTTTATTAGAGAAAATTTCATGAGATTAAGAAAAAATTGTTTTTTATGTATTAAATAATATAAAGTAGGAGTATAATAATTTTTTTTTATATATTAAATAATATAAAGTAAGTATATAATGGGTATTGTTGAGTAAGTAATGAATGAGTTAAATAGAAAAATAATAATATTAATTTACCAAGGACAACTCAAGGTTTTTTTTTCCATTTCTATAAATTAAATTGAATTGAATTTACTTTATTTGTGGTGGGTCGGTCGAGCGAGCGTCTGAACCACGAAACTTCCCACCAACTGTTTGTTAAAATTCCCCAAACGCGTCCCTCCGAAGAATCGGTCTCCGATCATCAAAAGTCTTTCACTCTTTCAGTCCAACTTCTCAATGCCGTGAAAAAGTCGTCATCTTTAACGCACTACTCCGCCGCCACCACCATCGTCTTACGCAAATGCTCTGTTTCTCATATCATTCTTCGTCTCAGTTGAATTCAAAAAGATGACCAGTGTTTTGGCATCATCATCCGCAAGAACAGACGACCCCGACGACGGCGATTACTCCTTCGCCATCGAGTACAATGGCCCCCCGCTCAATCGCGATATTCCCCAAGTCGTCCCCATCGACATCCGCCGCATCCCGACCGCCGCCTTGGCCGCTACCACCGCCCTTCTCAAGAACTTCTCCCTACCAATCATCCAACCCATAGCAGTCAAAAGTGTCGACTCCAGCAACAACGACGACGAAATCTCATCGGAAGAGGATTCTCGCGAGGCCGGCGGAGGCAACCGGGTGTCCACCGTCACTTTCCGCAACTCGCCGTCGAGCATCGACGGCGCTTCCGAAGAGAGCGATTCCGACGAGCCGCCGGAGATTTACCCTTGCAAACAACCGGCCGGTCCGGGCGAGGGCAAAAGCGGGTCTTGCCACAAGTGCGGAAAAACTAACCGCTTCTTCTCTGAGAAGGAGTCCTGCCTCGTGTGTGGGGCCAATTACTGCAAAAAATGTGTCTTGAGAGCGATGGGGTGCATGCCGCAAGGGAGGAAGTGCATCACGTGCATCGATTATCGTATAGACGAGTCGAAAAGGGGATTGCTCGGGAAGTGTTCGAAAATGCTCAAGAAACTGCTCGGGGATGAGGTGGCGAGGAGGTACATGAGTTATGAGGTGTCGTGTGAGGCGAATCAATTGCCGCCTCATCTGATATTTGTGAATGGCAAGAATTTGTCTATTGAGGAGCTCGTTAGTTTGCAGAGCTGCCCGAACCCTCCGAAGAAGCTTAGACCTGGGAGATATTGGTATGATAAACTTTCTGGGTTTTGGGGAAAGGTGAGATTTTCGACTTTAGAGGTTTTTTAGTAATCATCCCAATTTAGTTATGACAATAACGACTTTCGACGTGATCAAGCAGGAGGGAGAAAAGCCGAGCCAGATTATAAGTGCCCAGCTGCCACTCGGTTATCCGATTATGCAAGATGCTAGCAATGGAGAAACGAATGTGATGATAAATAATCGGAGGATAACTAAACCTGAGCTATTTATGTTAAAGGTGATTGCCCTTAATTTTTTTTTGTTTTCATTATATGATTTTATGCCTTACGATTTTGAAACAGAGAATCTCAGATTATTTGTCTAAACCTTTCAGGCTGCCGGAATAAACTGCGAGGGAAGTGTGCACTTTTGGGTTTATGCCGATGGATCTTGTCAGCAGGAAGGCATGAAAAATATTTTAGGCAAATTATGGGAGAAAGTAAGTTGAAATATTTTATTTGTTTGTGCAATGTCAACAGAGAGCAAAATCGGAAATATTATGATGTTGATGATTAAATTATTATGCAGATGAGAATCAGAAGTTGATAATAATCACGTTTTTTAAGTGTTTGGAAACACTCCTAAGCCATACACATCACTAATGATGATGAATTTTTATCTATATATAGAAAAGAGTGAAGATATTTTGTGCGGCTTGGTCGTTGCCATATCCTTCGGATACATCGAATCTGGGTGGTGGAGATGTTGATAAAGACACTGATAAGGTTCTTGCAACGATCCCAGAATACAAAACGATCTATAAACTTCTTCTGGTTGGTTCTGATCAGTCCGGGACGAGTACCATATTTAAGCAGGTGGTATATCTTTCCTGGTAGATTTCTCTTTTGTAATTTGGTTTAAAATTGAATGTGTTTCACCAAACTGCGTATTTTTTTTAGATAAAATTCGTAGCTTCATGAATGTTATTTATCATTTGGTAAAATTTTGCATGTTCTTCTCAAGAAAACGTAATGTCTTTTGTAAACTCTAGGAATATTTTTAAAAAGTACCCTTGAGGTTTAACCTAACTACAAAAACGACCCTATTAAACGGCACCCTTGAGGTTTGATTGAGTGACGTGTAATAAACTAGAAACGTCATTGTGTACTTCCATGAAAACTATCTGAGCCCATTAAGGTTGACACTGAATACCACAATTACTGAACATTTATATTTTCTTGAATCCAGGCCAAAGTTGTATATAGTGTCCCGTTCTCAGACGACGAGAAGCAAGACATCAAATTCGTTATCCAAAGAAACTTGTACTACTATATATGTATTCTTCTCGAGGGACGAGAACAGTTTGAAGAAGAGTTTTTGATCGAGAAGAGGAGACAACATGCCGTGGAACCTGGTCCTTCAGGTAAACTACCTATAAGATTTTAGCATCTTTTAGGAATAATTACAAAACTACCCTTGAGGTTTATAGTATTCGGAAAAACAACTGTTAAATTTTTGAAAATTACAAAAGCTCCTAAAAGGTTTGGTTTCGCTCTACGCTTTAGCTCATCGGTAGGTTGACTGGGCACAGTTTTGCTGGTGGGATCAACTAATTTACATTTTCATCCATCATCTTTAAAAATACTACTACAAAGATTCAACTTTTTGTCTGACTGCTTTTAATATTTAGAAATATTAAATGTACAAAATATTTGATGTTGTCTTCGGGTTTCTGTAATGCCAAGGCCAAGTGCAAAATGTAAGGCGATTGTAAGTTTGTAACTTCAAGGGTCACATTTGTAATTTTGGAAGATTTTGGAAATAATCCAAAATGAGTGTCTTTGTTGCAAATTTGATCAGATGCTAACAAAGGGCTTATTGTTGACAGACTACTCCGAAAAGGTTGACGAAAGTAACATTTATTCATTGGCTCCAAGATTGAAATCATTCTCCGATTGGCTTCTCCAAGTTGCGATCTCTGGCAACTTGGAGATCATTTTTCCAGCCGCCACACGGGTATATTCGCCTCTAGTCGAGGAATTATGGAAGGATAAAGGTTTCCAAGCCACTTACAAACGCAGGAACGAACTGCATACACTGCCTAGAGTGGCTAATTATTTCTTGGATCGGGTAAACATGTGCTCTTTTTTTCTTCTTCTTGTTATTAGCTCAAATCTCAAGAGTAGTTTTGTGATCTTTCATTTACGTCCTTTTTTCCTCTTACTGAAAAGGTTGTTGAGATTTCACAATCAGACTACCAGCCTTCTCAAATGGACATCTTGTATGCCGAGGGCTTCAGTTCTTCTAACGGGGTGGCGTCCATGGAATTTTATTTTCCCGAGTCATCTCACGATGCGTACATGGAGTCTTCTGACGAAAACCGGCCACCTGCACTGTTAGTTCTCTTATCTTTCATCATCAATTAATCAGTCTTACACAATAATTAAAAAACATAGAAAAGTCAAAATGAAAGAGTTGACTTCAACGGGGCGTGATCTTAAGAGAGTTGACTTCTTTTTTTTCCCTGCAGCTACCAACTCATCAGAGTTCACGCCAGCAGCCTCGGAGAAAACGGAAAGTGGTTGACCATGTTTGAGGACGTTGACCTCGTGATCTACTGCGCCTCACTGACCGATTACGACGAGTACAACGAGGACATCGACGGGGCCCGCACGAACAAGATGATGTCATCGAAGAAGCTCTTCGAGACCATCCTCACCCACCCGGCCCTCGCCGAAAAAGAGTTCCTACTCGTCCTCAACAAATACGACCTTCTAGAAGAAAAGATCGATCGGAGCCCGCTTTCGAGGTGCGAGTGGTTCGAGGACTTTAGGCCCGTGATCAGCCATCATCCGCATGGTGGCAATAACCCTCCACTGGCCCAACGGGCTTTCCATTATGTGGCCGTGAAGTTTAAGAGGCTGTTTAATTCACTAACGGGCCGGAAGCTGTTCGTGTCACGGGCAACGGGATTGGAGGCGGACAGCGTCGATAGAGTTATGAAATATGGGAAGGAGATTTTGAGGTGGAATGAGGAGATGGAGAATGTTAGAAATGGGAATGAATGGTCTAGTGAGAGCATTGAGCCGAGTTCATCTATGTAGATATATATAGAGCTGTTGTTGTTTTTGTTATGTAATTAATCTGCCAATTAAGTGCACATATATATAGTATATATATTCTAGAGCAATTGCAATTAATATGTTTAGTCAACAAATTTTGTAATATAGAATTATAGATAGCATTCTACAAATATGATGAAAACATATAGTATTGTATTTTTTTATTTCTAGAATTTGTTCACACAACAAAATAATACTACGTACTTTGTACTAAACTAATGATCACACTTCTTTTATATTTTATAAATAAAGTGTGATTATTGATCTGGATCAGGATAGTAAAACTTCTATTTTTCAACGAAAATTCAAATTCATAACCCTTGCATAGCTTGATTAATTGAAGTTTACATAATTCTCATTTTATTTTATCCATTGTGATATATAGGCCTAAATCAATATATTATTTTATTTTATCCATTGTGATATTTATGCTCATTTGGCTAAAACATTTAGGCAATTGTATACAATGACATGTCAAATCACTTGAGTTAGATATAGGCATGCAGCGTTGTTCCGTGTTGGTGAGTTGATCAGTGATCACTCATCATGAAGGTGACTTCGGTCATTCGGTGGTTGATTTTGTGAGATATCAACACAAATTAATTAGTAGATAATTTGACCAAAAGAACAGATTGGTTTCAAAGTCTCTGTAATTGAGATATGTCTTTAATCATTTTTAAATTGTGATCAAATATGAGAAACCTGATTCACTTCTAAAGACAAATGTATGTGTTTAAACAGCATGGATATAAGTTTTATTCTTGAGGGATCTTTTTCATTTATGTATTACTGAAAAAGATAGTACTCTATATTATGGTACAAACTTAATACTCCTACATACTACATTTCTTTCCAATTCTAATGTACAAACTTTAAACAAATATTACAAACCTCAAGGGTACGGCATTCATTATAGCTACCGAATTATATATACATGAAATTGAGTGACTAAACCTTGTACGTGCATCCTATATCTTTGTACCCGATTTTCAGCTAGGCGCAAAGCGATCCATGAGTAAGATAACTGTGGTCTCCGACATCGTATCCGGGCTTTGGGCCTTGGATTCTCGAATCGGTTCTTTGGCAACAGCAGTTGCATCATCCCTTTTCGTTCCACGTATGGACATGAATGGATTTCTGACTCTCATCTTCGCTCCTAATCTTGTTATTTCTACGATACATGAATCGCCCATATTGTTATTTTTTTATTTGATCGATATATTCTTCTCTGTTTCTTCTAATATAGTTTGTGCTTCGAATGTGGTTACTTTATAACAAAAATAAAATAAATTTGGTGTAATGTTATAAAGATGTAAAAACAAAAACATGGTCCTATTGGTCATGGGACGCGGTTTTGTTCTCTAGAATATTCCTACAAGATATTTTCAAATATCATGGAGGTTGTGGTGCAAATTAAATACAAAGACGCGTGAAGCTAATACTTTACTCGTTTCATAATAACAGTGCAATATTTTTTGTATTTTCTAACAGAAAATATCATATTGGTATTAAACAAAATGATAATAATAATATTTGGTTCAAAGGAATGATTACACTTTTTTTCTTGGTCATTCCCTAAAAAATATACAATTGCATTTTTCTTAATCAAAGTTTTAAAAGTGATGAATTAATTATTTAATACATGGAAGATATTAACTCTATGAATATCACTATAATTTTCTATTGATTCGGCAGGGACAATGTTGAATTTTAGGAGTGCTTTCTTTCTTTTTCATATTATGAGTTGTTCGGTAAAATGATGGATGATATTGACATTGAAAGATCAATGCTGTTTTCTTGTAAAATAAGTGAAGCTAATGTTTTTATTCCGTGTGCTGCTTTGCTTCATAAAAATATAGTTAAGTATCGTAGTATATTCCATTTGTTCCAAATAATTCTATAGTGAATAAGAGAATGCATATTAAAAAAAATATTATTTTTGATTTTTTATTAAAATGTAAGAAATAAAAATATATTTTTAAATTAAAAATTAAAATAATTATAATTCAGAAAAAAGTTATTTTTTTACTTTTTGATTAAAAATATTTTCTAACAGATAATCGCACTTTATTTGTAAATTACTCTCTCCGTCCCTCTATACAATGCATAGAGAAATTTTTACGTAGATTAAGAAAAAGTGATTTTTTGTGTATTTAATAATATAAAGGGAGGGTATAATAGGTATTGATGGGTAAGTAATAAAGTAGGTAGTTGAAAAAGTAGTGGTATAAGAGTAAATAAATGTGTATTGGGAGGATAAAATTGTGAAAAGACATTACATTTATGGATGTGCACTGTTTTAAGGGATGGACTAAAAAGGAAAGTATGCATTGTTTTAAGGGAAAGAGGGAGTACAAAATAAGTGTGTGACCGTTCTTATGAATTGGAAATATTAATAAAAAAAAAAAATAACAAGTTGATGGAGATGAGATCGCATTGGCATTCATGGATAAATACGATTGTCTTCGTATTTAATTTATTGGATGGACTTTAATTTATAGTTTATTTATTTAATAAATGGACCTTGTTGTTTTGGGTCATACCTAGAATTTAGTATTTAAACTTGGGATGATGTTTTGTTTGGGGCAACCGTCATATTTTGATCATTGAATAAGATTGATTAACACCTAGTATACGTAGTATCAAGGTGCTTAAGCATTCTCTCGTGTATTGATCTACGCGACCCCTGCGTCAGTTGGTATCCAGAGTTAGGAAACGCTCCTCACGATGCCGCCTCGTCGCCAAGCCGTTGACCCCAACACCATTGCCTTGAATGAGATGCGACAACAAACTACCGCACTCACCCAAGCTGTGGAGACCCTGCGAGCGCAGCAGGCCATTCCGGATCCTAATCGAGGCCATCCGGCACACCCCAATGCCGCTCGCCGTGACCGCGATCGTGTTCATGCTCCGCCTTTTGAGGAGTTGTCTGATGACTCCGAGGAGGACGCTACACTATCCGTGGAAAATCCCTTCGCCGCAATGCATCGTGATCCACCTCGCGTCGCACCAGATGCCTCGCGTTGGGAACAATCATTTCGGATTGACATCCCCGAATTCTCGGGATCCCTCGAGCCCGCCGAGTTCTTAGATTGGCTAAACACTGTCGAAGACATTTTTGACTTTAAGCACGTGCCCGACGATCGCCGTGTAGGGCTGATCGCTACTCGTTTTCGAGATCGCGCCACTGCATGGTGGAAACAATTGCGAATGCAGAGAAAGAATCAAGGCAAACCAAAGCTCACTTCTTGGCCAAAACTAAAAAAACATATGCAACGTGAGTTCCTGCCTTTCAATTTTCAAAGTATACTATTTCAGGGGGCGCTTGATGAAATGGCCTTTTAATAACTGGACATTTACGGTATATCCCTTTTTTAAAAATACTTTACCATATACCCCATTAATTATTAAAATAAATTATTAATTACTTTTTACTTCTCCTTCCTTCCCGTATAAAAAAAAAACAAAAGTTGCCCCAAATTCTCAATTTCACAAACCTAATTCACGCTCCCACAAAAATCTCTCGGCAGCATTGTCTACAGGGATTTGAAGCCGGGGAACATGATGACTCAGGAGAACAGCCCCCTAATGCTGGTGGACTTCGATCCCTAGACGAAGCTCCCTCCGACGATCTCGTCCGATTCCGAATCGACGCCGCCGTAATTTGCGTCTCTGAAAGAGAAATTCGGTTTCCTCGACAACCGCCGCCGAGAAAAAAATCGGGGATATCGTCGGAGAGCTCGGAGGCGGAGGCGGTGGAGAAATCGAACTCGTTCGTGGGGACGACGTAGGAGTACGTAGCGCCGGAGGTCATCCTGGGTGACGACCACAATTTCTCAGTGGATTGGTGGTGCTTGGGAATCGTGATGTACGAGATGCTCTACGAGACGACGCCGTTAAGGGGATCCAACCAGAAAGAGACGTTCTACCGGATCGTATCGAGACGGCGGACCTACAAGCTGGAAAGTGCAGCGACTTTGGGCATTCAACTGTTGTCGCTCACTAAGAATCTGGAGTCGTGACATATTCGGTTTGAAAGGCCGTGAAGTCTAATTTCCGGAGAATTTTGAATCAAGAAAATCGGAGTTCGTATGAAAAAGATATGACGAGAATCGAAAAGCTGCGCGTAAAAGAAGATATTTGATCATGTTTTTCTTAATGTTTTGTGGCTTTGAAATAAATTAAAATTGTTGTGTTAAAAATAAAAGAACAATTGATCATGTTTTTAATTAATGTTTTGAGGCTTTGAAATAAATTAAAAATGTTGTGTTAGAAAAAGTGAAAATATACAAAAATTTTAAAAAAAAAGTGAAAGTAAAATTGTAAGTAGTTTATATTGTTTATATAATAATTTTTAGTATATGACTAATTTGTATGAAGTGTACTTTATTATGTGATATGGTATATGACAATAATGAGTAGGTATATGACTCTTGTTGACACAATTCATATTATAAGTTTTCATAACATGCTAATATTTTTGTTTTTTTTGTTTACATGATTCATGATTCTCACACGTTGCATACGATGAATTTTGGTCGTTTCATAATATATGGTGATAAATTTGAATGACATATTTACATTCATGAATATTTTGGTCGTTTCATAATATATGGTGATAAATTTGATATTTACATTCATGAATATTCACTATTATTATACGTAATACATCATACATAATAGTTCATATGACTTTAAGTATATGTGGTATATGATAGTCACCAAAAGGTATATGATTTCTCATGTAACATTTTCGTTGTTTTGATGAACATATATTTAAGCTAAATACATAATACATCCTACATAATACTACTGCATTTTATTTGTTACACATCATACATAATAGTATTTTATTTGTTATGCATCATACATAATACAATTAAAATTTTTTTTGTCATAATTTTAATTTCAAAACTATCACTTATGACATTAATTTCATTATTATTTATGCATAATAAATTTTATTTGTTATAATTTTAATTTCAATCGCCCCCTTCATCTTCAATTTTTTCATGTTTTTTCCAAATTTTTCGATTAACCAAAAGTAGAACATCAAGTCAATGAATAATGCACACAAAGCAAGGACTGAAATTCCACAAATTTGGGAATTGCAAGAATAAAATGAATAAAATTTAGAATTTTAAAATTTAGCCAAAAAAAAAAAAAAATCATACTTAACATACAAATTAAATCTACTTGTCATTCCTCTTTGAATTTCATTCTCAAAACAATCTTTTCAGTCAAGCTTTGTTCATTAACTCCACCGCACCATCGTCCATACCCGTAAAGTCGATACAATTATCGCATAGCAGCACTCCCAAGCTTTGTTCATTAACTCCACCGCACCATCGTCCATACCCGTAAAGTCGATACCATTATCGCATAGCAGCACTCCCAAAAGTCAAACATTCTGAAAATTCACACCAAAGGTTAAAAATCAGAATACGTAAAATAGTACTTCGTATATATTAGTACTTACAACCCATAAATAAGCTCGCTCCATGGACTTAATCAAGAGTTGTTTCTTTGTTTCGTAGATCTCGATTTCTTTCCGATGACGATATAAATCTTGGACGAAATGTAGAGCAACACTCACACAAGCAACAGCCGCCATCAAAGCAACACCACCGACATAGCGACAACACACAAAAACCGCGTCGACGAGTACAACAAAGTAACAATCTCACAAATCAAAATTTTCAAAATCCCACCAAAGGTTCATGATCGTCCTAGGCATATCCTTTATATCAAACTACTTCTGATACGATGAACTTAAATATGAGGACTCAGCATAGATTAAAGAAATATTTCTACTGACTACCCTCAGCATTCATATGGAGAACTATTTGTTCCTTACAAAATAAAAAGTCGAGTCACAAGTCGCGTAAAAATAAGGAGCATTCTCAGCTGATGAAGGAAAAGTATGCTCATACGCCAGAGATTTTACCAGAAATGCCAGTTTTTTCGTTTGTATCAGCTTGACCATCAGTCGCCTTACTGTCGATTTGCTTGGACAGTACAAAAGCATTCTCTACTCCTCCGGTGACACACTGCTGATAGAGAACTTCTCCAGCAATAGTTACCATCAAACACAACAAACCGAAAGGTGTAGCATGCTTATACCAAATCAAGATGTTGACGGCAACAGTCAAAAACTTGTTCACCACACCTGTGCCGGTAAATGCGGTTGCTGAGATAGCCTTTCTTCTAGAGGGACGGTGACATTTTTACTGCGATTCTAGGGCTCATCCTTCTTTTTCCAGAATAAATGAATAGGGTTACATAAAAAATTTGTATTTTATACATTGGAAAAATCCGTAAACATACCCAATTGACACAAACACCGCGGCCAAAATACAAACAAATGACGCCCAAAAGAGATGAATAAGGTTACCTAACAAACAACCTCAATTGATTGATGGACGGAGAGAATCGAATGTAGGCCGCGGTGCTTCCTTCTTATGGAATCGACCTCGGTTTGGCTTCCAACTGTCGATTTGGGCGAGAGAAAAAAAAATTAGATTTATGGAATCGACCTAGGTTACCATTGATTTGGGAGAGTAAGGACGGAGAGGGAAAAGGAAAATGACTTTTTTGGGATTATAAAATCGAGTGGAAACGATCGAAGGTTTTTTCCCAAAATTTTCTTCCTTCTCGTTTTTTTCAGTTTTGGTTTCTTTCTCTCGGGCAGAATGAAGTGAAAAATTAGGAAATAACGGGCAGAAAAAAATAGATAAATAAAAGATGAAATATATATTAAATACATTTAAAATGTAAAAACTAAAAGAGGGCATTTTATAAAAGGTCCCTCTAAAAGAGGTCTTCTCATAAATTGTTCCCTATTTCAGCGCCTTCACAATCTACGTCAAGGTTCTCGTTCTGTCGCTGAGTATTCTACGGAATTCTACAATTTAATTTCTCGGGTGAACATTACCGACTCTCCAGAACACCTTGTCTCTCGTTACATTGCTGGTTTGCGAATTTCCCTCCAAGATACTTTGAATTTATTAGCACCTCCTTCACTTTCGGAGGCTCACCAACGTGCCCTTCTTTTGGAACAACAACAAGCCCGACGTTTTTCCTCCGCGCCGTCACCTCGCCCAACCGGTACCCTTACCAACCCGGCTCCTACTTCGTCTACTCGCCCACCTCCTGCTCAAGCATCCACCTCTGGTTCACGAGCACCTCAATCTTTGCGTTGTTTCTCTTGCGGAGAAACAGGCCATCGCGCCGCCGTATGTCCAAAAAATGGGGGTGGTCGTGCTCTTTTGGTTGACGACCTGCACGAGGAATCGGATTTGCCTCCTGTATATGATCCCAACGGACTTGCCAGACACATATTTAGAGGGAGATATTGGTCCTATGTTAGTGTTGCGACATAACTGCCTTGCTCCGCGCCTCCCCGATAAGCCACAGCGTAATGCACTTTTCTCCTCTACTTGCACTATCCTCGGGAAGGTGTGTCGGTTTATTATTGATTCGGGCGCATGTGAAAATGTCATTGCATCTGAGGCCGTTGCTAAATTGGGTCTCAAGACGGACACTCACCCGGCACCTTATGATTTAATGTGGTTACAACGAGGTACCTCTATCAATATTTCGAAGCGTGTCTTGGTGTCATTTTCAATCGAAGCAGCCTATTGTGATTCTGTTTGGTGCGACGTCGTGCCAATGGATGCATGTCATCTCTTGTTGGGTCGACCATGGCAGTATGATAGACATGACACTCACGACGGGAGATTGAATACATATAATTTCATTTACGAAGGTCGTAAAATTGTGTTACTTCCCTCGGTTCCGGCACCAGCCCCAGTGCAGCCCACACCATCGGTTCTATTTATGGGTTACTCAGATTTTATTAAAGATCTTGACGTTGAACCAATGTTAATTTTATTGGTTGCACATGATTCAGAGAACACCAACTCAGTGCCTCACGAGATTAGCCCCCTCCTTAATGAATTTCACGATATTTTTCTTACTGAAGCACCTACTGGACTCCCTCCCCTTCGCGATATACAGCATCACATCGATCTTGTACCGGGAGCTCCTCTACCCAATCGACCCCATTATCGCATGAGCCCGTCAGAGCTTGCTGAACTTCGTCGCCAAGTTGAAGATTTACTACGTCGTGGCCATATTCGAGAAAGCCTCAGCCCTTGTGCTGTGCCCACTTTGCTCACTCCAAAAAAAGATGGATCATGGCGCATGTGTGTCGATAGTCGGGCTATTAACAAGATTACTATTCGTTATCGATTTCCCATTCCCCGGTTGGATGATCTCCTTGACCAACTTAGTGGCTCGACTATTTTTAGTAAACTTGATCTCCGTAGTGGCTACCACCAGATTCGTATCCGGCCCGGCGACGAGTGGAAAACAGCCTTTAAAACTCGAGAAGGAATTTTTGAGTGGTTAGTGATGCCGTTTGGGTTATCTAACGCGCCGAGCACATTCATGCGTGTTATGAATCAATCCTTGCGTCCTTTGATTGGTACATGTGTTGTGGTATACTTTGACGACATCTTGGTCTATAGTCGCTCGATGGAAGACCATTTACAACATCTCCAGCAAGTGTTTTCCATCTTACGTTCGGAGAAATTTTATGCAGCACCCCACAAGTGTGTTTTCTTGGTAGATACAATTTTATTTTTGGGCTACAATATTTCTGCTAATGGGATTTCTGTAGATGAATCTAAAATTGATGCCATTCGTTCTTGGCCAACACCTACAACGGCGACAACAGCTCGGAGCTTCCACGGACTTGCCTCTTTTTACCGACGTTTCATTCAACACTTTAGTTCTATCATGTCACCTATAACGGATTGTATGCATGGAAAGACCTTTACCTGGACTCCTAAAGCGGACGCAGCTTTTAGTTTAATAAAAGAGAGACTTACACATGCACCGGTCTTGATCCTCCCTAACTTCTCGGTTCCTTTTGAACTCACATGTGATGCCTCTAAGGTGGGTATTGGAGCAGTTTTGAGCCAGAATTCTCGGCCGATCGCTTTCTTTAGCGAAAAGCTTAATGGTTCTCGTGTTCGTTATAGTGCTTACGACATTGAATTTTATGTTGTGGTGCGTGTTGTACGTCATTGGCGTCACTATTTATATCAACAAGAGTTTATTTTATTCACAGACCATGATGCTTTGAAACATTTGAACACCCAGGACTCGGTCTCTTCTCGACATGCTTCTTGGGCCGCATACCTTCAACAATTTACTTTTGTGCTTAAGCACAAATCTGGATCTACTAATCGTGTGGCTGATGCATTAAGTCGTCGGCATATTCTTCTTACGGATATGCGCACTTCGGTAGTTGGTTTTGATGTTCTCTCAGAGCAGTACAAGGATGATCCATTTTTTGGCCCTCTCTTAGCACAAGTGGCAGCAGGTACATGCTCTGATTATAACATGGTTGAAGGTTTTCTTTTTCGAGGTGCTCAGCTTTGTATTCCAGAATCAAGCCTTCGCCTTCGCATTATTTCAGAGCTACACGGGGCAGGTCATGTGGGTCGGGATCGCACGATCTCCCTCATTCAGCGTCGTTTTTTTTGGCCTACTCTGCGACGAGATGCTACTCGTTTCGTGACAGGTTGCCGCATTTGTCAAGTCTCAAAAGGAGTAGCTTCGAATGCTGGACTTTATTGTCCTCTTTCGGTGCCATCGCGCCCGTGGGAATCCCTGAGCATGGACTTTGTTGTTGGCCTTCCGCGCACACAACGGGGATTCGATGCTATATTCGTGGTCGTGGATCGTTTTTCTAAAATGGTTCATTTTATTCCATGCAAGAAAACAACAGATGCTGTTAATGTTGCGAAATTGTTTTTTCGAGAGATATATCGTTTACATGGACTTCCTTTATCCATTGTATCCGACCGAGATACTCGCTTCTTAAGCCATTTTTGGAGGAGCTTGTGGAACATGGCTAACACCCAACTTGACTTCAGCAGCGCCTATCACCCCCAAACGGATGGTCAGACGGAAGTAGTAAATCGCTCATTGGGGAATTTATTGCGCTGTTTGGTCGGGGACAACATTCGCTCATGGGACGTTAAATTGAGCCAAGCAGAATTCGCTCATAATTCTGCTGTCAACAGGAGTTCAGGGTTCTGCCCATTGAGGTTATGTATGCCTTTGTGCCCAGGGGACCTATGGATCTTATCTCTCTACCCACTTCACATACTCCCGATGCTCGAGCCGAAGATATGATCCAGCAGCTGAGAGAGGTACATGCTGAAACTGAGCAGCGGCTTACAATCGCCAATTCTCATTACAAAAAACGGGCTGATTTGCGCCGAAGACAAGTAGATTTCGAAGTGGGGGACTTCGTCTGGGCTGTTCTCACAAAGGACCGCTTCCCAGCTCACGAATATAATAAGCTCTCACCTCGCAAAATTAGACCTGTGGAGATTATTGCGAAAATTAACTCTAATGCTTACAGGTTGAAGCTCCCGAGTCATGTACGTACTTCTGACATTTTCAACGTCAAACACCTAGTCCCATTTGCTGGTGATAATACCTCTGGAGATGAGATCGATCAAGATTCGAGGGCGAATCCAAATCAACCTGGGGAGGATGATGGAGATGAGATCGCATTGGCATTCATGGATAAATACGATCGTCTTCGTATTTAATTTATTGGATGGGCTTTAATTTATAGTTTATTTATTTAATAAATGGACCTTGTTGTTTTGGGTCATACCTAGAATTTAGTATTTAAACTTGGGATGATGTTTTGTTTGGAGCAGCCGTCATATTTTGATCATTGAATAAGATTGATTAACACCTAGTATACGTAGTATCAAGGTGCTTAAGTATTCTCTCGTGTATTGATCTACGCGACCCCTGCGTCACAAGTTGAGCTTACATTTTATACTCTTTAAAATTTTATTTAGTGTTTTCTAATTTTAGTGTTCAATACTCAAAATTATCTCTCATAAATTGTGTTACTTCTTCCCTTCTTCAACCGTGTACAAATTGTACATAAAATAAGGGACGCTCTACAATAAGTGAGTCTTTTGTAGGCTTAATAACAAGTACATTATGTGTCTACAGTTAACAATGGGTCTACAATTAACAATGGTTCTCCTCTGTAAACTGTGAATTAGTCCAGAGTTGTCAGCGAGCATTTGAATAGAAGATTTGAGGTTTAAACCATGTTTACCCACAATTCAACTCACTCCAACATTTTAATAAATTATTCATTTCACTCACCTTCACATCATCCATTTATTACTTTATTTAACCTTTTATTTTTTAATCATTTATCCACAACATAAAACCATTAAACCAATTTCAATTTCTTATTTATTATTATTATTATTATTAAATAATTAAATAATATTTATTTATTAAATTTATATTTAATATAAATTAAAAATTATATGAAACATTAAAATATTTCAATTAATAATTAAAAAAAATCAACATAAAATACTATAAAATACATTTTAAATTTTAATAAATTACAATTAAACAGTATTTCAAAAATTATATAATTATATAGTAAATGAAAATATATAAATATTGATCTCTATTTGTAGAAAATAAAAAAATAAATTTTTTGATATAACTATATTTATATAAAATTATATATAATATTAGATATATAGTAAAATATATATCAACATATATAGATAAAATAAAATAAATAAAACATCAATCACATCAGTAAAAAAAAAAAGTCATGTCTTAAAGGGCGTGAGAGAGCGGCATTTTTTTTTTTTTTTGTCTTTTAATTAACGTAATTAAAAAAAATAGTTTATTAATAGTGTGGACCCTCCCGATAAACATAGTTTAAATGTTCCAACTCCAAACATTCGACATATAAAAAAAAAAAAAAAAAAACTGTTTATTAATAGTGTGGGCCAAAGTGTAATGGCCCGATATCAGTGGCCCAACACTGAACTTGGATGATATTTGTGGGCTTTCAAATGTTCAAGTAGACCGGTTTATGATATAAACCGTTTATATCAAATCAGTAGAATCGCCCTCCTTCCTTGATCCCTTCAATTCCGTCGTCTGACTTCTGAGGAGAGAGAGCAGAGGTAAAAGTAAAAGAAAGGGAACCCTAAATTCCGAAACGATGTCGTACGACGAGGTTGAGATCGAGGATATGGAGTGGAACGAGGAGATGGAGGCTTTCACGTACCCTTGTCCGTGCGGCGATCTCTTCCAGATCACCAAGGAGGATCTCCGAATCGGCGAGGAAATCGCGCGCTGCCCTAGCTGCTCGCTCTACATCACCGTCGTATACAACATGGAGGATTTTCAGGATAAACCCAACAATAAAACCAATCCGCCTCCCGTCGCCGTCGCTTGATTTTATTTGTTCTCGATTTTTGTGTTAAGAAATTAGTTGATTTTTGGTAGGGGGTATTATTAGGGTTTTGATTTTTTTGGCGTGGAATTTGCTGTTGATTGCTTATTTGTTGTTGTTGTTTGATTGAATACAATTTGTTCAAATCGGATAATGTTCATGTTTGGTTTTGAATTTAGCCATGAGTAACTTATTGCTATGCGTATCGACTGCGGTGCACTTGCTTGCGATTATCGACCGAGAACGAAGTTTATCGTTCACAGGTCATGATCTTACAAGAATTTAGAGTGATTTTTCATTAGTGAAGTTTGAAATATTTACACTATTTGGGTTATTCATGGTTCTTGTTTGTGGGTAGGGCAATTTGATTTGTTCTTGCCTTTTAGTATGTACACTAAAACTTGAACAATGACAATGTTTTACTATGGGAGAAAGACAATTGAAAGTTCAATTGAAACACGATAAAGATACTATGGGAGAAACACAATTGAAAGTTTCAATTGAAATACTATGGGAGAAACACAATTGAAAGTAACTATGGGAGAAACACAATTGAAAGTTTCAATTGAAATACTATGGGAGAAACACAATTGGAAGTTTCAATTGAAACACGATAAAGAATCCGATGTAGAATACATAGATCAAATTTCGGAACCATAAATTTAAGCTCATTGAAGATAAAGAATGCTGACTCGACCGAAGCTCGACTTTTATGTGCGGCGACTCGACTTTTGAATAACTGCAGTACTATTTTTGGAACAATCAAGTCAAATACAGTTTTGTACTGTAAAAATGTAAAATTGTCAACGGCAGTGTAAAGTATACAATCTCAACGGCCAAACTTAAGAAAAACTCCGCTCAAAAAAAAAAAATCCTAATGAAATCCCACAGGAGTTTACTGACAAATAATTATTCTCTTCTACATCGCCGCCATTGCTCTTCACTCCCCCGATGCCGTCCGCCGCCGCTCACCCCTGAAAATCTCGTTTCCTCGGTGAACTCTTCTCAGTGGCATTTAATCAAACACCTGTCCCTGTCCCCAAACTTCACCCCTGCTCTCATCTCATCCACCCTCCACCATCTCCGCCTTTCCCCTGCCCTCGTCCCCAATTTCATCCACAACATCAACCCTAATTCCCTCACCACCGAATGCTACTGTCTCGCCGTTGCCATCGCTGCCCGCCTCCCATCCCCGAAACACGCCACAGGGCTCCTGAAGAAGCTTATAGCTTCTCGTGCCGCAAACCCTCAAGAGATTTTTCATGGTCTAGTCTGTGCGCGCGACACATTAGGTGTATCGAGTACGATCGCGTTGGATATGTTGATATGGGCTTTCTGTGAGTTGAAAAGGGGAGGTGAGGCTATGGAGTGTTTTCGCTTGATGTGCGGGATGGGGATTTTTCCGAAAACCGAGACGTGTAATTTTATGCTAAGCGTATTTATTAAGATGGATGAGATGGAGAAGGCGTCGGATTTGTATGATCAGGTGTTTGGAAACGGGATTATTAAGCCGAATATCTTCACGTTCAACATGATGATAAATCTATTGATCAAGCAAGGGAAGTCGAAGGAGGTCGAGGAGTTTGTTAGGTGCATGGAGGGTTTCGGGTTTAGTCCTAATATAGTGACGTACAATACGATGATCCGCGGGTATTGGCTGAGTGGTGATTTCGAAGGAGCCGACAGTGTTCTTGAAAAAATGGCAGCAAAAAATATCGAGCCCGACTGTTATACTTATGGCATTTTAATTAGCTTGATGTGCAAGAATGGGAAGATTGAGGAGGCAGTTGCACTTTTGAAGAAAATGGAGGATTGTGGATTGGTCCCGACATCTGTGATTCATAATAATCTGATCGGTGCGTTTTGTAATAATGGGGACTTTGATAGAGTTTTTTACTATAGAGATAGGATGGTAGAGAAAGGAATAATGCCGACCGTGTCAACTTATAACCTGCTAATCCGCATGCTGTTTTCGAAGGGTAAGTTTGCAGAGGCTGAGAATATGATTAAAGAGATGACTGTCAAGGGCTTGTTTCCTGATGAGGTTACTTACAACACAATGATAAACGGTTATTGCAAAGTTGGAAAGGGAGAGAAAGCTTTCGAACTGCATAATGAAATGCTAAGTAAAGGGCTTGAGCCTACCCAGATAACTTACACTTTGCTTATCCGTGTCTTGGCTAATAGGAGAAAAATGAAGGAGGCGGATGATTTATTTTCAAAGGCATTATCGAAAGGTGTATTGCCCGACCTTGTGATGTATAATGCCTTAATGGAGGGTTATTGCAGAGATGGTAAGGTTGAAGAAGCTTTTCGGGTTCTTGATTTGATGAATAAAAGAGGGATTAGGCCTGATCATGTTAGTTATAACACACTGATTAGGGTGTGTGAAAAGAAGGGTGATATGGAAGGGGCTTTGAGAGTTCGGGATGAGATGGTAAGTTTTGGTGTGGAGCCTAACCGTCACACTTATAATGCTCTGATAGAAGGGTTATGCAGAAATGACAGAGGAGATCACGTCGAGCTCATTCTCAAGGAAATGGTTTGTAAAGGTGTAGTGCCTGATGACGGTACTTATGTCTCTTTAATGAAAGGTTTTTTGGGTGGTGGCGAAAAGAAGGGAACTATATATTGCTAGGTATATGTTGTGTCTCCTTCAGACATTTGGTGGTATGAAGATATGTACAAAGGTGATAAAACTAGGTAAGTTTCTGTTGAGTTTTCTAAAGTTATGGATTCGTCTTATTATCCTCATCAGTGATTTGGAATTTATTGGTGGTGATAAAAATAAGTGTTCACTCTAAATTCTTATATAGGCTTCTGGCCAAAGTGACTCCGTACCAATCAGCCATCGACATATACCCTTCGTTTCCTACTAATTGGTGGCCTTTGTCTTCTTTCTCACCCTCTAAGATCCTCAATAATTCATTCTTTTTAGTGTGTGGAAATACATGCGGCATGCACCAAAACTGCTGATAAGGTATCAACTAACCTTCCCTTTTTAAAAGCCTATAAGTGTTGCAAGTATATAAGTATTTAAGCTGCATCACCACACAGCAATTCATCCTCGTCTTAGAAAATCAAACATATAAAAAATTCAATGGGAACTTTAATCGGGCACCTAGTTCCCGGGCTGGCCCTTGTCTTCCTTGGTCTGTGGCACACTATAAACACTATTCGGGCCTACTTCCTCAAAGGCCCCAACAAATTCACCTTACGATTCTGGTACCCTTTAAAAACTCCTCTGTTCAAACTACAACTCCTAGAACCCATACTCATCTTTTCATTTTCCTTATTCGCGATTTTGGCCCAAATATTCGATATCAAGCACCTCCAGTTCTTGTTTGAGCTCGACAACATAGAGCATGCCACCATTTTCCTCTCGCTATTCATATTCACGAGCTTCATACTCCTTAGTGAGGCCTTCCATTTATCTGAACATGTGTTGGAAGTTTCTGGAATCCTTGTTGCCTCGGTTTTTGGACAAGAGCTTTTCTTGCTCCATTATCATTCGACTGATCATGTTGGGCTCGAAGGCCATTACCATTTGCTAATGCAGCTCATAGTGCTTGGGTCTTTTTTAGCAGCTTTATATGCAACTTTTTCTCCAAGTAGCTTTCAAGCGGGATTAATTATTTCGATATCGGTCCTTTTCCAAGGTTGTTGGTTTATAAACATGGGTTTCAATCTTTGGGATCCTTATTTTGTCCCGCATGGATGTGTTAATCGGCCTGTGATGAGTCTGGGCGATGGCATCGTGAGTGAGGGGGCAGTCGTGTGTGAAACTCGGGAGGCTGATTTGAGGGCTCGGGCATTGGGTAATTTGCAGTTTTGTTGGATACTCTCTTCGATTTTGATCTTCGTTGGGTCTATCTGTGTAGCTTTTGGGAGACGGTTCGTGTTATGTAGACCACCGGTTGCATACGAGCAGCTTTCCAATCGTGGCGTGCACGACTCTCTTGGACCTGTCCGAGTGAAACAAATTCAACTTTCAGTTTGCTGATTTTAACGGGACAATTGACGGTGTCCTGTATGTTTGACCGAAAGCTTTAGTGTTTTTGTCATATGCTTATATGATATTATTATACCTAGAGATGTAAGTTTCTCCAAAACTATGCATTTATAAATTTGGTGATGGGTAATGAATAGATTATCATCATGGATAAAGGTGGTTATAGCCATGTTAATGTATTGGTCTTTTTTCTGAGGATTGCCTTTCTTATCAGATAAAAAAATGACACTTATTTTATTGGGTGTGAAAGTGCTGTACACATTGGAAACCAATCTTTATATCTATACATCTTTGAGTCTAGCACTAACAATAGTACATAAAATTCTTCAATTTTTTTTACAACCAAAACTGCTCCAATCACATCCCACCAGAACTGAGTACTAACTGCAGTTGCTAATCTAATAAAATTGTATTCTACTTGACGTGTTAATGTGTTATCAGCCCGAAAAATGGTTATAGCTAGAGACCACCACCTTTACATTGGTCCCAAGAAAAAAAAAATCAGTTCTGTGAAGTCTGCACATGCATCTTCTCGTGGATATCCCTCACAACATCATGCAGTTCGGGAAAAAGTGACAAAAGAACGAGCTCTAGAATTCCATACCCAAGTTGCTTCAGACAAACTGTGGACTGCAAGTGATTTCAACGAGGAATTAGGGTCACATAAATAAATGGTGCAAAATGTTGCATTATTCACAATTTGATATCTAAAGTTCTTAACTCTCTTGGATGGTTAGTGGTAAAATCAAAATATGCTTCGAGTAATTTTAGAACGAGGTAGAGGGTGTGAGGAGGATTTTACCTGAAGGAAATAGTATATATCTCTAGCACAACGCATGTACTGCTTATGCCCTATGAAGCTGACCAATGGGGCCGGAGCACCATCTGCATTGAGAATCTAATATTACTAGTAGCCACAATTAATGAAACCAAGCCGCCCAAATCAAACTAGAAAAGCGTAGATTCTGCTCCAGTAATAAGGCTACTATTGTCGTGATACAGATAATGAACTTTAGGGGACAGGATTTATTTCTTCATACAAATAACAATTATTGGGATATTTAAGAAAAAAATAGGGGTCAAGTTTTTAATACTCGATATTTGCTATTGCTAATATTTTACGGAACATTGAGCGCCAATAATTTGGAAAGGGAACTGTAATTTTCTGTCTTATACCCCGTCTAATTAATCACAAACCAAAGAACAAGAAATTACTCACTGAAGATCATATTTTTCACGTCACTAGCTCTGCGTGAAGCTTCCAGCTGTTGCTCAAAAGATCCCATTTTAGTGAACCTCCTCCCTCCTTGTTGCCTTGAATTTTGCTGTCCTTGATTAGCGTCATTACCACAGTCCGCTTTCCCTTGGATTCGCAGTGTCAGAAAGAATGTCCCATTGGGCCAAAGAAACTGACGAGAAGAAAGCAATCAGAAAATCGCATTACTTTCTTGAAAACCAAATCAATATCAAACAAAGTTTGACGTTAATAATAAAAAATAAAAAGAGCAGAACAAAATGTTATTTACTAGTGGTTAAAGAGGAAATGTATCAGAGCACACCAATTGTATCAATAGTGAACATAAGTTGTTCGAATGTTCATAAATAATACTGTAATAAGTTATGGAACCCTCAAATAAGTTATAGGGGAAGAAAGGATTAAAGAATTTGTGTGCAAGAACTTGCTGCACCATGAACAAGCTTCGAATAGAAGAACCGTTACTTACATCCTGGACCCATCGGATCCCTTTAGCTATAACATCCTCTCTACGGAGCCATTGGATTTGCCGTAAAAGACAGTCATCAATGGCATCTTCCATGGCTAACTGCAATATCTGCTTTGATATCCAAAAGACCTGTCTCCTACAAACCACAAATTTAAAATCGAATCAACTATTGAGAAATATGAAAACAAAAAGATTATTTTTCCAACATCGAATTATAGCACCATCTCTAAGAAAACAACGCAAAACAAAAGAAGACTTGTTTGATGTTTAATCTGAACTAACCCACTTCACCTACCATATACGTTTGTAAATAAAGACCCAAAAATGAAAGTAAACAAAAGCATGAAGCAGTTTAATGATGGGTTGGGAAAGCATTAGGCGGTCATTTGCAAATAAAAAAAAAAAAAATAGACATACTCAAGGACACTGGCATAAACTGTCATTTGTATCTAACAACTCAATCCCACATTTATTTGTTTAACTAAAAGCAATTTGTCAATTTCATAAATCGAATTTGAACCAAGAACCCTATTTTGGGTTACTTTGTCGCCTTTAGTTGATCATGAGTGTGTTTTAAGTGTGGAAAAAGATAGAATCACCTTAGCCAGCCTCTTCTTTCGAGCTGAAATACTTTGTCCACTAAATTCAGAACTGGAACACTCAATTTCGGTGGTGTCCACTGCAAAAAAACATGATTTATCATAACCAAGGGTATTAGTACCATTAATATAGACCCATCTATAACAAGAAAAAGATTGAATTAAATGTGCACTATCAAATTCAGGTTACCTCTGGAGGCGCTCCTGTTGGATCCTCTTTCATTTCATTGTCTAAGTTCCACCCATTTACATCTTTATCGCCTTCCTCATTATCAGAAAAACTATTAAGTGAATTTGAAGTACTCTGCCTCGTTGCCAACTTATTTATATCTTCAGCATTCCAGGACACGTTTCTGCTCGTGAGTGGAGATGCTGGTTCATAAGAAGAGCTGCCGGCCATCCGTATTAGGCCATCAGAAACCCCTTTGAACTGGCGTGCAATGTCATCCATAGCATCATCCACACGAACTGTTTTGGTCATAGGGGAATCCGTAATGGAAATATATTTGGTTGGTATAACTTTTAAGCAAATTGTTTAAGCTAAGAAGTTGAAGGCATGAAAAGAAAGAAGATAAGCTTCTTGCAAATGTAAGAGAATAGTTTATTTGATCACACAAAAACCATTCATCAAAAGTTTGCAGAATTATTTTTCGTTGTGTGGGGGTGGGTGGGAATGGTAATATTATCAATCATTTCAGGAACCATCTTAAAGCCCCAATAAATAAATAAAATTGAAACAGTTTATAGTAACAAAATCAAAACATTTCATACAAAGACAACTAAACTTGCACAGGCAACTAAATGACACTATATATTGTGAAGGTAAATGTATATAAGACAGGCTAGAAATTAATATTACGATGAATACGTCAAAACCACCAACAATCAACCACTGAGACAACAATTACAGTATAATCTACTGTATATCTACCGTGCTCTTGAACTTTTACGAACAAAGGAGATATACATATCGAGCAGGTTACCTAATCCTTGACATCTACAGGATGCAACAAAATATAAGTGCCACATTAAACACTAATTTAAATCATTCCTAACACATAACGTTACAATACTTTCAACGAATGATATGATAGTTAGACAATTTAGTGCGATTTTAAAGAATGACATCTGCAAGGAGAAATCACGTACCTGCCAGATTCGTCATCACCGAAGATGATGAAGACGATGTTCCGAAAGAGTAATTCTGCAATAATAATAATAATAATAATAATAATAATAATAATAATAATAATAATAATAATAATAATAATAATAATAATAATAATAATAATAATAATAATAATAATAATAATAATAATAATAATAATAATAATAATAATAATAATAACAATAATAATAAATCCATAGGTATAGTGTTTTCCACAGAAACAAAAGTCACCCACCTTAGACGAGGCACTCAAAAAATCCCATACTTCATGTTGCTCAGCGACATTTGCGATTGACAAGAGATCCTGTCGATAAATAGGGTATTGTCAAAACAGCTAAATAAGAAAACATGTCTTTATGAACACAGGGAGTAGGGATTAGAACCATACTTGGAGATACTTGTCAAGCTGTATGCATCGCTGGTGAACAAAAGCATCTTCTGTACTTGAAGAGAATATCCTCTTTGGAGGCAAATGCAATGTAAAATTAGGAATATCCTTAAGATGCCTATGCAGTCTCTCAAAATTCCGAAATCTGTAGAACAAGGTACATAAATGGGCAATTAACTCACCAGTAAAAGTAGATAGAGTATTTCAAATAAATCAAGATTCTAATTCAACTGTTTCAAATATCCATACCTTCTTTTCACAAACCAAGAGGTGTGACCAGCATCAGTCACACAAATTGCGTAAACTGCAAAAGAATTCGAGTCAAGTTTCTCAAAGGATGCTCCGATTACCTGCATAGTTAAATAGCTAATCAGTGACCTATAAATCAGCTAAAGCACATAATATAATCAGACAATCAAAAAATATAAAGGGATGAGAAACATTCCTAAATTAATGCAACACATCATGCTATAATGAGGTTATTAATACAATTCTATACTTTTCCTGGTTTAGTCGATGCCACCCACTTTTCCCTAGATAGATAGAAAATCAACTTCACGTGCAAATATTAAGTCCTAAAGGATGATATAGTAGCATAACTCAATAAAAATGATATGTGAAAGAAGGACAACCATAAGGTGTGTAGACACATAGTCTAGATTATAAAATCAGGTGATGATCAAATAATAAAATACAAAATTACCATTGCATTATCAGGTGAATTAAATAGTCAGGATGATAATTATGCATATAGACTAAGGGGTATGTGGGCCAGAAATGGGTTGCGTAATTAGGTACAGAAAAAGGATTTATTTACTACTTCATTTCTTTTGTTGGAGTTTCCACCATGTACTAATTCCCATTTTTTCCCAATGAAATACTCTAATGTAAACAAATTTACACGTGATAGCAGAAAGAAAGAAGCCTGGGCGGGCAATGGAGATACTCTTGGATAACAAGATTCAGTTGCATATATCAAGCCATTAACATTTCATAAATCAGAAAAATAATTGGAGGACTTACTCGACATCTCAACTTTGGAACTTGCAATACTCCATCGCGTGACTCTGCATCTAGACTGCTCTTGTGTGAAATATGTTCTTTAACATTTCCACTATTGGATTTGGATAGTGCAATGCTCTTTCTATTGAGCATGTTTTCGATACTCGACTGAACTTCTGTACCAATAGAACTATCTGACCTAGTAAGCTTATTTATATTCCCTTGGGAAACACCATCCTGCTCATTAATATTAGAGCTAACTTCTGTTTCACTAGATGATTCGGTCTCCATTTTCGGCGCTTCAGTCATCGAGTCTTTTTTAGGTAAATGTGTCTTTTTATAGTTTGTCCCTATGGCCCACATGTTTTCGAGATTTTCAGGCATAAGGACTTCTGTTCTTCTTTGAGTGGCTGCCTCAAATCCCTTTGCCCAGTCAGCAGCATGCGGGGACTCATCCTGCATTGTATTAGATACGGGATTCCCAGAGTCACTTGACTCAAGTTCCCGGTAATCGTTGACTTGAGATAAAGGCACCTCAGCCCTTTGGTTGTTGGAACCGTGTTCTGCAGGAACGGTAGGTCCAGATTGATGAGTCTCCACATTAGGTGATCGACCAGTCGTGAAAGCCGTTAATCCCCCACTATCGTAAAGAAGGATTATATACTCAATCAACTCATTGATATATCTGGAAAAAATGGTAAATAAATTAAGGTGCTGAGTGGCTCACATAAAGCAATAACAATAAAGTATCAGTTTAAGCTTATAAGTTCGCTAACAAGTTGTTAGGAGCCTATAAAATATTTATAAAATCTAGGGTACCCCTACTTATTTTAGAAATAAGATCTTACTATTTAAAAACCTTCTTTAACTTTAACATTTTAGTTTAAAAAAATATCATTCCTAACATCTTATAAGCTCTTTCATTTTGTTTTATAAAAACAATTCAACATATATTTGTAAACTAATATTTAACATCTTTAGCTCTTGAAAAAATGATTTGTCAAATACCCTCAAAATTTGCAAGTGAATATCTTAAACATACCAAATACAGTATAAATTACACGGAGAGAAACAAGGTTAAAACTTTGATATTTTATGGTTTGATGTATGATGTGTAGAATTTTGAAAGATATATAAGAGACCCATACAAGTGGTGATATACTCCCTCCGTATTTTAGCAAATAGTCACACCTCCTTTGTATTTTGTGAAGGAAGTGGGACTATTCTTACAGAACAAACCTAGTATTTTGGTATTATGGCCACATTCACCTGGAGATTCAAGAATATTTTTATCTCCAAAAGTAAGTTACAGAGAGGGAAAAGGAAAGCAATAAATTCTAATAATAAATTAATTTGAAACCAAGATAAAAACTTAAAAACACTAATAGTTATCTTAAAACGTGGCATTAACTTGTGAATCAAAATTAACGTTTTAGATTTCAGTGGTGCTCCAACTGTAACACAAGTCTATAATTCAAGACTATCATGACAATGATTGCTACAACATAAAGTTCTCGAAACAGATTTTTATGAAAAATATTAACCTTTAAACTAAAATAAATAAGACACTTGAGGAAATAGCATCTCACCCAGGACTAGCGAAATTGATAATAGGTTGCACCACCAAACAAGTTAAGAGCTCGCGTGCTATGCATCGAACTAAAGGGCACTTGGCTTCCCTTGGTCCCAACACAATAGCTAAAAGTCCACCAATGAGCTGTTGAAGTACCTATCTTCAACAAGTATCACGTGTAACGAAAATGAACCATAAAGATGAAAAACAATTGACATGAAAAATGCCTTCAGCAGAACACTTGTACACCTTGTACTCACACTCTGCAGATATCAATGCAGGATGAAGTTCCTTAGAGTCCATGAGATGGTGTTTCAACCTTTCGTCTCTTTCCTCTGAAGACAATGTTCCCATAACATCTCTCCCAATAGCAGCCTGGTTTTTTCTGAAGAGGTCCAGATGATCACCTATCAGGTCAACTATATCACTGAAAAAAAAGATAGACTATGTTCAGACATTCGTATCATCAACTATCAGTAGCGTAACAAGAAAAAGAGATCAGGTGGTGCACATTTAATAAAAAAAAATATTAATCCCACACAAATTAATATATATATATATATATAATACTATTACTCAGTTACATATGAAATTGAAGACTCGGGACATATGAAATCTGCATAAAAATGCACAATGAAGAAAAACGAGAAAACTACACATGTTGGTCCCAAAGGGTTGAGGCCTTCACACTATTCATCCCCAATAATGAAATCAAGAACCAATATTATATAATACTGTAGTTCAATGTTGCATATTGACTCCAAAAAAAGTTCAAAACAAAAACCAAAAAACATTAATACCTTAGCAACAGGTCAACAAGGTTCAATTCTTTGATTCTCAGAGAAACTTCGCCGAGAGCATCCATGGCTATGGCACGTATGAGCTCAGGTGCCTCTTTATCAGGCGTAATAATGGAATACCACAAGTCCATAACAAAGTCGTTCAAGGCTTTGTCCAGGAACTCTTCAATGGCGGCTTCTACAACTGGGGAATCTATTTTCTTCTTCCATTCTTGTGGGGGTGACAACTCCGTAGAAATACGAGCATCGTTCAACGATAGCTGCTTCTTCTCCAGGTATTTCAAGTATGATGTTGGTCTGATATTACGAACCTTCCACTTGAACTCCACCTCATTAAGCAATATTCTTATTCCGGAAACCAAGAGTACAGCTATGGGAACATTCATCAACATAGATTTACTGGTATCTGAAACAACGTAAACACTACCGCATTAACGATAAACACGACATTGCCACAAGTATTCCAAATATTCAATTCAAACACCACGAAATCAGATAACAGAATCAAAAGAAAAAAAAAAAGGAAACATCACGAATGTGTTCTATTGTCGTCTCCGTTACAGCCAATTTTTCAACGACGGAAAACGAAGAATCGTCCGATAATCGATTTCACGCTTGAAACAAAACCTGAACATAAAAATTGAGAAAAAAAAAAAAGAAACTCACGTGTTAAGACGTAGGTCACCGAGAATATACAGAGGATCCACCATACCGTCCGAAGCTTGGCCTCCTGGATCAGTGCTCGTATATCGTCCATTACGCTCTTCATGATTTTATTTTCTTCTGAAAAATGTGCTTAAAAATGGAAAACGAAATTCGACCGACCTAATTCCGAATTAATTCCGATAAATCTGAAATCGTCTGATAAAATAAAATGCTTTCGTCTCTCTCACAATATCTTTCAGCTATTTTCTCTCTTTGTTTTCTTTCCGCACTACATAAGGAAACCTCCATTGTTGTGCTATTTGGGAGGAAGAGAGAAAGTAAGGCGCCATGGCAACCGTTGCTGCATCACGAATTGACGGGTATGCCCCTACACGGATCCAGCCCATTAGTCGGTTTGGCCCAAATATATTCAGATCAATACGAACAAATATTTTCATGGTATTTTACGAATCATGTTGGTTTAATAAATCAATTTCTATAACGCAAAATTTTGATCGAAGAGTTTTTTTTTTTTTTTTTTTTTTATAAGGAGGAAAGACGAGAAGCTCCACTAACTAACCTACATCAACCGATTGAAAGAATATGTAATATTAGTGTATATATACTTATAAGTTGTAGTATAAATTATAAAATACATAACTAAATATTATCGTATAAATAAAAATAATTATTTCTATTAAAAATAATTAATAAAACATAAATAATAGTAATATATAACAGTTCGTTGATATAGCACCGATTGAAAGAATATGTAATATTAGTGTATATATACTTATAAGTTGTAGTATAAATTATAAAATACATAACTAAATATTATCGTATAAATAAAAATAATTATTTCTATTAAAAATAATCAATAAAACATAAATAATAGTAATATATAACAGTTCGTTGATATAGCTTAGTGGTGTAGTGGTGTAGGTTATCATCTATTTTTTTCTCGAAATTTTTTGCATTACATTTCTTCTTAATGAAGTGGCATGTTGTGCTGAGGTGGTAAAGCTGACTCAGCTTTCCGGTGTCGCGATACCATGTGACAAAGTTTATGTAGCATTATAAATAGGTGTAATATTTTCATCAAATATTTCATTGGAGAATATTTTTTAAATAAAAAACAAAACAAAAAACAGTTTCATAACTCATCTTATTGAAGAGAAAAGAGAACCATGGGGCTAAATATATATTTAGGTGAACCTATATTAGAATTTAAAAAATTAAGTTGTTGGGGCTGAATTATTTTCAATGCAATTCCAATATATATTAGTATGGGGTTATACATTAAGTAACATTATTTTAGTATTTTCAATATATAAGTTGTTTGGTGGGGGCTTAAGCCCCAAGAGAAGCCTTCTTAATCCGCCCCAACATAAATTTATATTATATAAAAAAAATTGAGATATTACATTAATAATTTTGAAGTATTTTATTATTTATTAATATATTTTGAATTTAAATTATTTTATGTGAATGATTAGAATTGTTAATATTTCATAATGTGGCAATAAATGTTTAAAATTATATAAAAAATATAGAGATATTAATATTATCATTGTATAATATAATTTCACAATTAATTATTGAATATATATATATATATATATATATATATATTTGCAGATAAAAGTTGGGGATTACCCAATTCTTAATGGTATTTACAAGATTTGATTGACACCTTACAAAAGTCAAATTGAAAAAATGATTAGTGTAATAAACATGTAGTATTTTTTAAGAATATTTTCGTATAATTATTTAGAGTATTAATTCTTTAAATTCTAATATAGGTTCACCTAAATATATATTTAGTCCAACACTTCAAATTCGTACTAAAAAATTAATAATTCACACTCTAACAAATATGTATCAATTTAAAATTAAAATTAAAATTTATTAATTTTAATTTATTAATTTTTTTAAAGAAATTCGCTATTACAGTATTAAAATAAAGACTCAAAAAGCGCGATTTGATTAGGGTTCACAAACGACGCCGTTTCAATATCGCCCATCTCCTGGTTGTAAAGTGTTAACGCCACCGCCGCCGGCAACGCGCTCGACTTCTGACCGATCATCATATCGTCCGCTCTAATCGTGACGTTCTTCGTCAGCTCTTCTAGCGCCGCCCAGTACTGCTCCAACTCGTCGAGATCCATCCCGTCGACGTCATTGTTCCACCACGCCTCCCCGCCGCCGCCGGCGCATCCCTCCGCCATCTTGGCCTCTTCGATCGCCTCCTTCCGCTTCTTCTCGACCTCAAGATCCCGGCACACCTCCGAGTAGTGGCGGTTGTAGTCCCCCGTGTTGGCCGCGCCGCCACATTCCTCCCCCTGGTGATCTCCCCCGCCGCCGAGGAATCGGTTGATGACGGCTTCCGCGGAGGGGTGGCCGAAGGAAAAGACGCGCTTTCCGAGCGAGTGGACGACAATCGCGATCTGGGCTCCGCTGAGGATACAGAGCTCGCTGGCCTTCTTAAAGAGGCCGGCGCGGCGCTTGGAGAAGGTGACCTGGCGGTTGCTCAGGTTCTCGATCTTCTTGATCTCGATTTTCCTTCGACCTTTCGATGTTTTCTTCGCGTGTTCTCTCAGTATCACCATCTCTCTCAAATTCAGACCGTTGAATGAAGAATGGATAATTGATAATTGTAAGAATTACCATACATACATATATGGAGTATATATATATATATATAAGGGATCGAATCAATTAATAACGGAAGGTATATCTTATAATAAATGCACATAGCAATTTATTTCGTGAGAACGAAGTTTCTTAATTAAGACATAAAATAATTAGTTAATTTTTAATTAACGATTAAAAAAAACTATTACTGTCTCAACATATAAAAATAATTATTCAGAAATATTGTAAATATTTTATCACTTTTCTTACTTGATTTCTTTTTAAATACATTTTACATATACAAAAAATTGATCTTTGGAAATATGAATTAAATCAACGATAAAGAATTTGACCGATTTAACTTTTATCTACAGTATAAAATTTTAAAAATATTCAATTGCGAAATTATATTAATATATCTATTTTTTATATAAATTTTATCTACAATATAAATTTATAAAAATATTCAATTGCGAAATTATATTAATATATTATCTATTTTTACATATAACTTCAAACATATATCGAAATATTCGATCCGTAATATTAAGGGAGCCTATAGCATGGGGTAGGGGCTCATATGATCTACCTGGTCCCCGGCCCAAGTATAAAAGTATTTTGGGCCCAAAAAAATCGGCACTATGCGGAAACGGGCTTCAGACTTTCAATCCATTCTTTCTCTCTCTCATCAACGAAAACAATCGCACCTCCGCACTTGCCCACCGCGCGCCCGCTCCGTCGACGTCCTCCGCTTCTCCGCCCGCGCCCGCTCCTCAATTTCTCTATTCTTCTATCAAAATAATTCAGACACCGGGTTGAATCAAATCTCACTGTTCGATAAATCTCCGGTCGTCCGAGTGGAAAGAGGGATCGGAAACCGCTATGCATATATTCGCCCTTCGATTCCCGGTGTTGTGTCGACGGTGGTGGAGTCGCGTTGGGCGGTGGACGGGGAAATCTCGGGAAATTGGGTCGACGACAGGGGCGTTGGCTTGAATCGAACGGATCAGTGGAGGACTACGGTGGTGTGATGGTTCGGGTCGTTGGCACCGCCGCGACGAATGGGGAATAGATGCACCGCCGCCGGTGAAACTTTTCTCGTGCTTCTCATTCTCGTTCTAGAAATCCATGGCTGCTCGACCCTAAATCCCGAAGGTATACCGAATTAAATAATATAATTTTTTTTGGTGGGATTTTTGTTTAGCAGTAGTTCTCAAAACACGCAGGGTTATTGCTGTTGAGGTTCCGAGCGAACGTGGCTTTCGACTCGTCTGGAGCTTTGGACAATTGGGACCCTAACGACTGCGACCCTTGCTTATGGTCTGGAGTCGGATGTTTCGACAGTGAAGTAGTTATGTTGTAAGTAAGATATTCTGGTTTTCGATTCGATAATCTTGTTTTCGTTCTGAAGTTCGGGTTTATAGGAATCTCACCGGGTGTTATTTGGAGGGAGTGCTCCCGCCCGAGCTCGGGAGTGCTCCCTCCCGAGCTCGGGAGTCTCGTTCAATTACGAGTTCTGTGAGTATCAAACTTCGTTTAATTCGTTCAAATCGAATCGACTTATTAATAACTCGTTGCTTATTGTCTTCTTATAATAAGTGACCTTTCCAAGAACCATTTTTCCGGAAACGTGCCTCCGCAAATCGGACGTCTCGCGAAACTCGAAGTGCTGGACTTGAGGGATAACGACTTGAGTGGGACCGTTCCTCCGGATTTGGGAAAATTGAAGTCCCTAGATGCTTGTGAGTAAAAAGTAAATAAAAAATTACATTTTTTACCTCGGCTGATGTGTGTATGAACTATGAACTTCGTTTATAGGCTTCTCCGTAACAACAGATTCCAAGGACCGGTTCTTATGGACTTTGCGACTTTTGTTTCTCTGTAGTTTGCACGTCTTGAAGATGCAAAGGCTGCTCAATGTTTGTTTCTAGGCCGTTTTTTAGAACACGGGGTTTATTCGGATCATCTTACAAATTCTTCTCATACTACTATATTTCAATTTTTAAATCGAGTTAGATTTCCATTTTTGTAGCTCCTTGAGATCGAAGATTGGGCTTTGAGATTAGAAGCGGAGCCTAAAATTTTGTTGTGTTGATTCTACTTGGATTGAAATAGGACATGATGTCGTTTTAGTTGCATGTGATGTTTCCTAAGATATTGGTTTTCATCTAAATTATGAAACCATAATTTTCATATTTTTCATTATTGTTCTTCATTATTCACTTTTATTTTGCTTCCTTAGTTTGACATTTGTTTTCTTAGTTCTACTCTATTGTATACTGAGTTCTATTATTTTATATACTAAATTCTACTCTGCTTTGTTTGAGTGTTGATTCAATGGGAGCATTTTGTGGAGAACACAAATTAAAGTCCCAAAATAATAGACCAAACACAAATGTAAAAATGCAAACGTTTAAAAATAGTACAAATTAAAATAGAGTAGAACTAATTATGAAAAGAGTAGAAATCATTACAAAACAATGTAAACTCACTATGAAACATAGTAGTACTAAGAAAAAGATTTCAAACTAAGAAAGTAGAACTAAATCTCTAAATTAATTTTATTATATTTATTGTACATTCTTTTCAATACTAGTTTCTACTCTCTTTATTCGAAACTTCTACTCTCTTTATAACTATATTCTACTTTATTTATAACTCTAAAATCCTAAAACATAAACCCTAAAAATAAACCCTAAACACTAAATCCTAAAAATAAACCCTAAACGCTAAACCCTAAATCGTGGGAGGCGAACTAGAATAGAGGGCGACACCATGTCCAAATGAATTCTACTGCATTTAGTAGTGCATTCTACTTTCTTTATAATCAAATTCTACACCATTTATTAATGGTTTCTACTGTATTTGTACACAACATCTAGTACATTAATAAAAAAAATACCTATACATAATTCTTCATGTTATAAATTTTAAAAAGTCTTGTATCGAAATGGAAACAATAATCGAGGTAGGCGAACAATAATCGAGAGAGAAGAACAATCACGGTCGCCTTCGGCGGCTCATGAGGTTTATAAAGGGATCAAGGGGAGTCTTGTATCGAAAGGTCTTATATTGAATTGGCAACAATAATCAAAGTGGCAACAATAATCAAGGGAGGGGAACAATAATTGAGGGAGGGGAACAATAATCGAGGGAGGTGAATGATTACGGCCACCTTCGGCGGCTTCAGAATTTTAATAAAGGGATAAAGGGGGGTCTTGTATCGAAAGGTCTTGTATCGAAATGGCAACAATAATCGAGGGAGGCAAACAATAATCGAGGTCATTATGTTGATGTAATGAGGTCCACTGCAATTAGTAGTCTATTCTACTCTATTATGTATCATATTCTACTCCATATATTGATGCATTTCTACAAAAATAATCGAGGGAGGCAAAAATAATCAAGGGAGGCAAACAATGATTACGGCCACCTTCGGCGGCATCAGAATTTTAAAAAAGGGATAAAGGTGGGGTCTTGTATCGAAAGGTCTTGTATCGAAAGATCTTTTATCGAAGTGGCAACAATAATCGAAGTGACAACAATAATCGAGGGAGGCAACAATAATCGAGGGAGGCAAACAATGATTACGGCCACCTTCGGCGGCTTCAGAATTTTAATAAAGGGATAAAGGGGGGGTCTTGTATCGAAAGGTCTTGTATCGAAAGGTCATGTATCGAAGTGTCTTGTATCGAAGTGGCAACAATAATCGAAGTGGCAACAATAATCGAGGGAGGCAACAATAATCGAGGGAGGCAAACAATGATTTCGGCCACCTTCGACGGCTTCAGAATTTTAATAAAGGGATAAAGGGTGGGTCTTGTATCGAAAGGTCTTGTATCGAAGTGGCAACAATAATCGAGGGAGGTAAACAATAATCGAGGTCATTATGTTGTTGTAATGAGGTCTACTGCAATTAGTAGTCTATTCTACTCTATTCTGTATCATATTCTACTCCATATATTGATGCATTCTACAACAATAATCGAGGGAGGCAACAATAATCGAGGGAGGCAAACATTGATTACGGCCACCTTCGGCGGCTTCAGAATTTTAATAAAGGGATAAAGGGGGGTCTTGTATCGAAAGGTCTTGTATCGAAAAGTCTTGTATCGAAGTGACAACAATAATCGAAGTGGCAACAATAATCGAGGGTGGCAACAATAATCGAGGGAGGTAAACAATGATTACGGCCACCTTCGACGGCTTCAGAATTTTAATAAAGGGATAAAGGGGGGGTCTTGTATCGAAAGGTCTTGTATCGAAGTGAAAACAATAATCGAGGGAGGCAACAATAATCGAGGGAGGCAAACAATGATTACGGCCACCTTCGGCGGCTTCAGAATTTTAATAAAGGGATAAAGGGGGGTCTTGTATCGAATGGTCTTGTATCGAAGTGACAACAATAATCGAGGGAGGCAAACAATAATCGAGGTCATTATATTGTTGTAATGAGGTCTACTGCAATTAGTAGTCTATTCTACTCTATTCTGTATCATATTCTACTCCATATATTGATGCATTCTACAACAATAATCGAGGGAGGCAAACAATGATTACGGCCACCTTCGGCGGCTTCAGAATTTTAATAAAGGGATAAGGGGGGTCTTGTATCGAAAGGTCATGTATCGAAGTGTCTTGTATCGAAGTGGCAACAATAATCGAAGTGGGAACAATAATCGAGGGACGCAACAATAATCGAGGGAGGCAAACAATGATTTCGGCCACCTTCGGCGGCTTCAGAATTTTAATAAAGGGATAAAGGGTGGGTTTTGTATCGAAAGGTCTTGTATCGAATGGTCTTGTATTGAAGTGGCAACAATAATCGAGGGAGACAAACAATAATCGAGGTCATTATGTTGTTGTAATGAGGTCTACTGTATTTAGTAGTCTATTCTACTCTATTCTGTATCATATTCTACTCCATATATTGATGCATTCTACAACAATAATCGAGGGAGGCAACAATAATCGAGGGAGGCAAACAATGATTACGGCCACCTTCGGCGGCTTCAGAATTTTAATAAAGGAATAAAGGGGGGTCTTGTATCGAAAGGTCTTGTATCGAAAGGTCTTGTATCGAAGTGACAACAATAATCAAAGTGGAAACAATAATCGAGGGAGGCAAACAATGATTACGGCCACTTTCGGCGGCTTCAGAATTTTAATAAAGGGATAAGGGGGGTCTTGTATCGAAAGGTCATGTATCGAAGTGTCTTGTATCGACGTGGCAACAATAATCGAAGTGGGAACAATAATCGAGGGACGCAACAATAATCGAGGGAGGCAAACAATGATTTCGGCCACCTTCGGCGGCTTCAGAATTTTAATAAAGGGATAAAGGGTGGGTCTTGTATCGAAAGGTCTTGTATCGAATGGTCTTGTATTGAAGTGGCAACAATAATCGAGGGAGGCAAACAATAATCGAGGTCATTATGTTGTTGTAATGAGGTCTACTGTATTTAGTAGTCTATTCTACTCTATTCTGTATCATATTCTACTCCATATATTGATGCATTCTACAACAATAATCGAGGGAGGCAACAATAATCGAGGGAGGCAAACAATGATTACGGCCACCTTCGGCGGCTTCAGAATTTTAATAAAGGAATAAAGGGGGGTCTTGTATCGAAAGGTCTTGTATCGAAGTGACAACAATAATCAAAGTGGAAACAATAATCGAGGGAGGCAAACAATGATTACGGCCACCTTCGGCGGCTTCAGAATTTTAATAAAGGGATAAATGAGGGGTCTTGTATCGAAAGGTCTTGTATCGAAGTGGCAACAATAATCGAGGGAGGCAACAATAATCGAGGGAGGCAAACAATGATTACGGCCACCTTCGGCGGCTTCAGAATTTTAATAAAGGGATAAAGGGGGGGTCTTGTATCGAAAGGTCTTGTATCGAAGTGGCAACAATAATCGAGGGAGGCAAACAATAATCGAGGTCATTATGTTGTTGTAATGAGGTCTACTGCAATTAGTAGTCTATTCTACTCTATTCTGTATCATATTCTACTCCATATATTGATGCATTCTACAACAATATCGAGGGAGGCAACAATAATCGAGGGAGGCAAACAATAATCGAGGGAGGCAAACAATGATTACGGCCACCTTCGGCGGCTTCAAAATTTTAATAAAAGGATAAGGGGGGGGGGGGGGGGGTCTTTTATCGAAAGGTATTGTATCTAAGTGGCAACAATAATCGAAGTGGCAGCAATAATCGAGGTAGGCGAACACTAATCGATGGAGGAGAATGATTACGACCACCTTCGGCGGCTGAAGAATTTTAATAAAGGAATAAAGGGGGGTCTTTTATCGAAATGTCTTGTATCGAAAGGTCTTGTATCGAAGTGGCAACAATAATCGAGGGAGGCGAACAATAATTGAGGGAGGTGAACAATAATCGAGGACAATACCTTGTTCTAATGAGTTCTACTGCATTTAGTAGTGCAGTCTGCTCTATTTCGTGTCATATTCTACTCCATTTATGAGTTCTACAATAATCGAGGGAGGTGAACACTAATCGAGGGAGGCGAACAATAATCGAGGGAGGTGAATGATTATGGCCACCTTCGGTGGCTCAAGAATTTTAATAAAAGGATAAAGAGGGATCTTGTATCGAAAGGTCTTGTATCGAAGTGACAACACTAATCGAAGTGATAACAATAATCGAGGGAGGCGAACACAAATCGAGGTAGGCGAACGCTAATCGATGGAGGTGAATCATTAACGCCACCTTCGGTGGCTCAAGAATTTTAATAAAGGGATAAAGGGGGGTCTTATATCGAAAGGTCTTGTATCGAAGTGACAACAATAATCGAAGTGACAATAATAATCGAGGGAGACGAACAATAATCGAGGCAGGCGAACACTAATCGATGGAGGTGAATGATTACGGCCACCTTCGGTGGCTCAAGAATTTTAATGAAAGGATAAAGGGGGGGTCTTGTATCGAATGATCTTGTATCGAAGTGGCAACAATAATCGAGGGAGGCGAACACTAATCGAAGTGACAACAATAATCGAGGGAGGTGAACACTAATCGAAGTGGCAACAATAATCGAGGTAGGAGAACACTAATTGATGGAGGAGAATCATTACGGCCACCTTCGGCGGCTCAAGAATTGTAATAAAGGGATAAAGGGGGGTCTTGTATCGAAAGTTCTTGTATCGAAATGGCAACAATAATCGAAGTGACAACAATAATCGAGGGAGGCGAACAATAATCGATGAAGGTGAATGATTACGGCCACCTTCGGTGGCTCAAGAATTTTATAAAAGGATAAAGGGGGGGTCTTTTATCGAAATGTCTTATATCGAAAGGTCTTGTATCGAAGTGGCAACAATAATCGAGGGAGGCGAACACTAATCGAAGTGGCGAACACTAATCGAGGTAGGCGAAAACTAATCGATGGAGGTGAATGATTACGGCCACCTTCGGTAGCTCAAGAATTTTAATAAAAGGATAAAGGGGGGTCTTGTATCGAAAGGTCTTGTATCGAAAGGTCTTGTTTCGAAAGGTCTTGTATCGAAGTGGCAACAATAATTGAGGGAGGCGAACACTAATCGAAGGAGGCGAACAATAATCGAGGGAGGCAAATAACAATCGTGGTAGGCGAACACTAATCGATGGAGGAGACTGATTACGGCCACCTTCGGCGGCTCAAGAATTTTAATAAAGGGATAAATGGGGGGGTCTTGTATCGTAAGGTCTTGTATCGAAGTGGCAACAATAATCGAAGTGGCAGCAATAATCGAGGTAGGCGAACACTAATCGATGGAGGAGAATGATTACGACCACCTTCGGCGGCTGAAGAATTTTAATAAAGGGATAAAGGGGGGTCTTGTATCGAAAGGTCTTGTATCGAAGTGGCAACAATAATCGAGGGAGGCGAACAATAATCGAGGGAGGTGAACAATAATCGAGGACAATACCTTGTTCTAATGAGTTCTACTGCATTTAGTAGTGCAGTCTGCTACATTTCGTGTCATATTCTACTCCATTTATGAGTTTTACAATAATCGAGGGAGGTAAACAATAATCGAAGGAGGTGAATGATTATGGCCACCTTCGGTGGCTCAAGAATTTTAATAAAAGGATAAAGGGGGTTCTTGTATCGAAAGGTCTTGTATCAAAGTGGCAACACTAATCGAAGTCACAACAATAATCGAGGGAGACGAACACTAATCGAGGTAGGCGAACACTAATCGATGGAGGTGAATCAGTAACGCCACCTTCGGCGGCTCAGGAATTTTAATAAAGGGATAAAGGGGGAGTCTTGTATCGAAAGGTCTTGTATCGAAGTGACAACAATAATCGAAGTGGCAACACTAATCGAGGTAGGCGAACACTAATCGATGGAGGAGAATGATTACGGCCACCTTCGGCGGCTCAAGAATTTTAATAAAGGGACAAAGGGGGGTTCTTGTATCGAAATGTTTTGTATCGAAAGGTCTTGTATCGAAGTGGCAATAATAATCGAAGTGGGAACAATAATCGAGGGAGGCGAACAATAATCGAGGGAGGTGAACAATAATCGAGGACAATACCTTGTTCTAATGAGTTCTACTGCATTTTGTAGTGCAGTCTGCTCTATTCCGTGTTATATTCTACTCCATTTATGAGTTCTACAATAATCGAGGGAGGCGAAAAATAGTCGAGGGAGGCGAACACTAATCGAGGGAGGCGAACAATAATCGAGGGAGGTGAATGATTATGGCCACCTTCGGTGGCTCAAGAATTTTAATAAAAGGATAAAGGGAGAGTCTTGTATTGAAAGGTCTTGTATCGAAGTGGCAACACTAATCGAGGGAGGCAAACACTAATCGAGGTAGGCGAACACTAATCGATAGAGGCGAACACTAATCGATGGAGGTAAATCATTAACGCCACCTTCGGCGGCTCAAGAATTTTAATAAAGGGATAAATGGGGGGTCTTGTATCGAAGTTGCAACAATAATTGAAGTGACAACACTAATCGAGGTAGGCGAACACTAATCGATGGAGGAGAATGATTACGGTCACCTTCGGCGGCTCAAGAATTTTAATAAAAGGGATAAAGGAGGGGTCGAAAGGTCTTGTATCTAAGTGGCAACAATAATCGAAGTGGAAACACTAATCGAGGTAGGCGAACAATAATCGAGGGAGGTGAACAGTAGTCGAGGGAGGTGAATGATTACGGCCACCATCGATGGCTCAAGAATTTTAATCAAATGATATAAGGGGGTCTTGTATCAAAGGTCTTGTATCGAAAGGTCTTGTATCGAAGTGGCAAAAATAATCGAAGTAGGCGAACTATAATCGAGGGCAATACCTTGTTCTAATGAGTTCTACTGCATTTAGTAGTGCAGTCTACTCTATTGCGTATCATATTCTACTCCATTTATTACTGAGTTCTACAATAATCGAGGGATTCGAACACTAATCGAGGGAGGCGAACAATAATCGAGGGAGACACTATGATCTAATGAGTTCTACCACATTTACTAGAATATTCTACTCTTTATGGTAATATTCTACTCTATTTTATCATGAATTTTACTGTATTTCTACACAACATCTAATACATGAATAAAAAAATACGTAAACATAATTATCAGTGTAATAAAAATACTGCTCAACAGGACAAAAAAATAAAATCCAACAATAGAATGTCATCAACACAACGTCATAAACAATAAAAAAATCAATGGGATCAAATCATCGTTTTCAAAATATAAAAAACAATCAGAGGAGATAATCATATAAGACTGCGGGATATGTGGAACTTGTATTCGGTGAAAAAAATTCTAAACTTTGACCTCCAGAAAACAGGGTGTACAACGTAAATACCATCGACATCCTAAAAAAATACAGTAGAAAGGTATCAGAAACAGAGTAGAATTCATTGTAACAGAGAGTAAAAATCATAATTAAAAACAATATAAAACAAAAGACAGAATTAAGTTACCTTTAAATTCCGAACAACCATCTTGTCTTTTAACGGTTATTTGGGTGCTCGCATTCTGAACCAAACTCTTGGAGATACATGGCAAAGATGCATACGTCCACGCCTTCGAATTTCTGAAACAACAGGAGCACCTACACGTAGTGCACTGCAAGTCAGATAACTATTACAAAACCTTATGAGATGTTTAAAAAAATATTTTATCTAGAAATAATTAGGGACTAAAAAACAATTAATGATAAAAGACAAAGACTAACCAAATGAGATGCTAGAATATGGACATATCGTACTTAGTAAATTAATCCACTTCTTAATCATGATTACTCCTACATTATTCATTCTATGCAAAATCCCTGAAGATTGTTAGACCAAACACACGATTTGGTTTCTTTATTGAACAGAAAATTGTCGAGCATAGATTCTTCAACAAAATTGTTGAGCATATTATTATTAAGTCTTAGGCTGGCGCGATATATTCCTCGTCAACGAGACAACACAACACATAGGTTTAACCGAGATTGCCAGTTGTGCTTCCTAATTCCATGGACTCAGGAGCTTACCAGATGTGCCAACAGATACCGCAGGAGAAGGAGTCGATGATATGTAACTTGCTCCCGAGACAGTTACAGTGACGGAAAAGTGTTGCCCTTGGCCAGCGGGTGCGAACCGTGAAGGACTACCGGTCGCAGCAACCAAAGTGGTCATGTTAGAGTGAGGTACCTGGCACAACAAAAATTAAAAAACGATTTTTTTTTGCCTATTAAGTAAGATCCAACACCATAACCAACATGAAGCAAATTGATTAATTTCGAACTAAAGATTACAAAGTTATATTTAGTCTAGAGGTCATGCTCTCGACTATAAAACCAAGCAACCAGTAAAATTGTTTGGCTACTGTTTATCTGATAATTCCATTGGCAGCAAAATTCGTGAGAGTTTAAAAATAAATAATTGCGAGGAGACGGGCAGTGTACTTTGAAAATCCGAAGTTATTTCATAAAACTTAGTGATTCTGTAAGTAATTGGGAGATGAAAACTACAGATACATATGAACACAAAACATCTGAAGCCATCACTTTCACTCATTTAGCCTTTTCAAACCGCACCAACCGTCTGGGATTCACCCGAAAATGGGTATGATAGATCTTAAGTATTACTTAGCTTCTTATCAAATACACATACAAATCGAACAACTAATGTAAAAAACGTTTCACTGGGGCATTTTATCGAACACTTCACCTGCCATACAGTTTTCATGAAAACTCATCTATTGGAACAACCGACAACCATAATTCTCGATTTATTAACAGAAAGAAATCCCAGAACAGTGAGCATAACATGAAACATCAAAATCCATCGACATGAAATCGAAAATAGTTGAAGGAAAAAAATATATTTTCTAGGACGAAAATGCAAAATAAAATAGTGAACATTAGAGGAATGCTCACCTGATTTATGTTGTTAAATCATATCCCCTGCAGTTGAAGACAATCCGTGAACCTCGGAGATCCGTCGTTCGCTCTCACCAACGTCCGTTCTCTGTTTACGATAAGGAAGAAGAAGTTAATGTGAATTTAGGGCTCAGTGTTTTGGAGATTACGAAATTGGGCCGACCTTTGGAAAATTACACCGTCGCCGGAGTTGTGGATGCGTCACCGTCGGTCTCCGAATTATCGTCTTCGAATTGGCCGACTTCGATGGAGTCGAGAGTCCGTTGGTTGTGTGAGGTCGAGAGAAAACGCAGAGAGAGAAGAGAAAAAAAAAAAGAAAAAAAAAGTAAGGTTAAAAAATGAAAGGTTTAAATATCTAGAAAGGGGACCACGTTGAACTGCATGGGGTAGGGGTCCAACTAATAAATTACCTAATATTAACATTCTAATAATTCGCATAAAATAATTTAATTATTAAAATATTGAATTATTAGAATTAAATTTATCAAATCATAACTATATTTTAAATTTAATTATAAATTAAGTAATTACAGTAACATGTAATCATCATCATTCATCATACATTTTTTTTTTAACGGGAAAAATAAATATATTAAAAACGAGTACAAGAAGTACTCAAAAGAACAAGAGTCCACCTAAGTCAGACACAATCTAGGATTCATCATACATTTAAAAATTTTTATTTCGAAATATTACACATTTTTATGTGTAGTTTGTGAGTATACAATATTGATATATTCATTTTTTTTCATATAAATTTAAGAAGTTGTTTATATTAATTATACATCCTCATTTTTCGAACCAAATACTTTAATAAAAAACAAATAAACAATATTATTAACAAGAAAAGTACTTTTCATGCTTTTTTTTTCAAATTAACAAGGGTATAAATGTCTTTTCTATAGACATGATTAAATAAAACATAACTAATTAATTTTTCTTAACAACAAATTATGTAATTAATTTTTCTTAACAACAAATTATGTTTACATATTATTGTTCATCCCAAAATAAAAATTAAAACAAAGATTACCTATATTACAGAATTCTAAAAATTAAAATTACAATTTTTAAAAACATTATGGAATTAATAAACACATTCTTGAACTACTTGTTCTTCATTATCTTCAAAAGTCTCCTTATTGTTCTTGAAAATCCCAGAATTCTGCAAAAAAAAAAAAAAAAAAAAAAAAAAAAAAAAAAAACACTAATAAAAAGAAAACAGTAAAAGTCAAAATTTTAGATTTTACTCCCAAAAATTTCCCTCCAACCAATCACATCACATAATTCAAATTGAATTTTAGCATTTCCCACCTAGTTCACGTATAAGTTGTTGGAAATCGACTACCCGGGACGAGTTCGTTCGACCGATCGAACATCCGGACACGCCCAGTCGACCCACAACATCACTAATGTGCTCACGACAAGGCCCCAGACCCGATTCAGGCCCAGCCATCACGCCCGAGGCATGACCGGGCGAATCCGAGGGCTTCTGCCCTGTCTGTCGCCCGACAGCTCAAGGCTGTCGCGCGACAGGGCAGTGTCGACCGACAATAATAGTTGTCGGCCGACAACGTCGCGATTACAGCAGCGCGATGCTGCTGTTCGGGCTGTTCCGACACGTTTTTCTCGATCCGACCGCCGTGCCGGAGGTCAGAGACCTTTCAGCAGTCTGAGAATAACGAATCCAAGCCACAGAAACCAATCATTGGTTAGTTGTATGATTAACGCAAAATAGAGATCGAAAAGTTGCGGAAAAAGAATTCGATCTCATACCTTCTCGGTCGATTGTTGAGAACTTAAATGTTTCTAGCGTATGTCTCTGTCCCCGTCTCCAACCGTTGTGTGGGCAACGATCCGCTAGAATTCTCCCTTCTGTGCTCTCTCTGCCAAACCAGCGTGAGTTTATTTTTCTCTCTGTGAGAGAAAAAATTAACTGCGTTAACTTTTATTTTAGCAGAGAAAAAATAATTGCGTTAACTTTTATTTTTCTTCAGAAAATAATTGTTGCCGCGTTCTGTAGGTTTAGAGAGGACAAGGGGGTTTAAATAGAGCTACACTAGGGATCTCTTAAGTAAATAAATTTAGGGCTAAATTGAAATATTAATTAACTTGGAATCCTTAAAAGAAAACCTTAATTAATTTCAATTTTAATTATTATTAACTCCACTAAAAAATAATAATTTCAATTCCCGAAATTAATTTAATATTATTTCAACAATAATAATTCCGCAATTACATATATGATTTTCTCCGTGTTTAAGATATCGTATGTCCACGAATTAACTTTAATTACTAATAATTAAATTAATTCATTTCTTATTATCCGAGACTAGTACCACTCATCCTTATTATCATGTGGAACAAATCCACCTGCAGGGTTTACATGATAAACTTTATGAGCTCATCTCGGGTACATCATCAACTTAATAAATGGGACACGATTTCCTGTTTATAATCTATAGCTAGCCGTGTGTACAATTCCGATTCCCAATTTGCCGAGAATATTGACTAATCAATAGTCTCACTCACTAGCAAGTCAAAGAACCGAGAATTGAACACACACACCTATAATTATATAGGGATTAGAAATTCATATATCCGTAATATCTGAGGTCTAGTTCGATTACTGCGAATAGTATAAATCGAACGCCCTCCCGTGCACCTGCTCAATACACCAAGTGTATGAGTGTAACATAATAGTCAAGACCGACTATCTGCCAGTCACACTACGACGTACCGATGGATTGTCCCTGTCCATCTAAGCCGTGAGCCACTGTTCGATAGTATACGAGTAACCGATAGTATGATCTTCCGCGTGTCTCCTCACGCCATACTATCTACAACGTATATATTTAGGGCTATAATATAGAGTAGGTAAAACAAAATGCAAACTGTTTGATTAATAGATAATAAAACACAGATAAGGAGTTCCATATTAATGTCACTAAACTAGACATTTGGAATATAACTCCATCATAAGTCACACATACTAGCATCCAATAATTACTGTAAATTACTCAAAAGACTATCCAAAGAAAAATAATGGTAGCTAGCAAAAAAAGCATAAATCACTCCAGTTCTTAAAAACCGAATAGCCCAGTTTTTTATGGTCAACAGCACAGACACAGTGGTTCATCATGGAAAGGTTAACGAGGCAGCTGTGAAGTTTGGTGTATGCAACAGGACTGTTCACAGGATATGGGCTGCAGCAAGGTTTCAAATGCAACAAGGTAAACCAGTACATCTCATCTCTAACAGATTAGGGGTTCCTCATGAGAAAAAGTTATTTTGGATAAAGAAAAAATGAAAACACTTTCTCTTGAACAAAGAAAATCAATTAGAAATTTAGCAGAAGCAACGAAGATAAGTTCATCAGTTGTTTGTAGATGGGTGAAGAAAAAGGTGATCAGACCACACACTAATGCTATAAAGCTTGCTCTAACACCAAAGAATAAGCTGCAGAGGGTAGAATTCAGTTTAAGCCACATTGTAGTTGAACCACACACTAGAGAAATCAAGTTCTCAGAAATGGATAATGTAGTGCACATTGATGAAAAATGGTTCTACATGAAAAAGACTAGTGAAAGGTATTACTTGGTGCCTGATGAGGAGAAACCACATAGGACATGTCAGTCAAATAGGTTTATTCCAAAGGTGATGTTTATGTGTGCAGTCTGTTGACCTAGGATTTCTAGTGAAGGAGTAGTTGAGTTTGATGGAAAAATAGGTCTATGGCCCTTCACTTCACTGGAACCAGCCAAGAGAAGTTCAAGAAACAGGAGCAAGGGCACATTGGAAACTAAGCCAATAGAATCTAGTTGTAGAGAGGTTGTAGAATGTAGTTTTGTAAGAGATTATATTTTTCTTTTGAACTTCAGGTTCAATATCTCAGTTTATTTCGAAAACAAACTCATATGGAACATTCTGATGTCCTCATTAATTATTATCGAGTGATGTACATGCCTCGTTATAAAACTCTGTAGGAAAAAATATTCGAGGAAAAGAGTACATGACATTCATATTTATATTGTAGTGATTGTCTCGTTAAAAACCCCTCACTAAGAAAACTCTGTGGGAAACTTAGTAGAAGGAAAAGAGTGCAATCACTGGTCTTCGGGAACTTGTTTTCAATATCATTTTTGTCCATAATGACCTAGGTAGCACAGGGACGGATACGTAAAACGGATACGGTACGGTACGGTACGGATACGGAAAAATGGCAAACTGTAAAAAACCAAGATACGAATACGTCAAAAATACGTCTTATTTTTTAATAATTTTTAGTATATACAGACTACAGTACCTTAATCATAGGAAAATTAGTATTTTTAAAAATATTATTAAATTAATTAATTAATTAGCTATAGGAGTCAAATAATTGTGATAATAATTAATTATTTAGTGGGAGAATAAAAAAGTAGAAGTCAAATAATTACTTGAGGGAAGTAAAAAAGTAGTGGTCAAATAATAAATCACAAAAATAACTCCCACATTATTCCACATTAACTACTAATTGTATCCCAAACAATTAAAAAGAAAGAAAAAAACGTCAGAAAAATGTTTCTGGGCGTTTCTCACAGGTACTCGTTTTGGAAACGTCCCCAATACGGGGATGGCACCAGATTAGCCGTCCCCGTACTTCTTAGATAATGACATATGTAATATGATACTATACTGTATACATATTCTGATTTTCATTTCCTTTCATTTCAGGAATCTTAAAATCCATCCAGGATTTTCATGTATGTTTTATTAATGATTTCTACATGGTCAAATCATACATTCGATGCATATATATAATTTTATCGTTGTTGCTGCCAGAAATATTAAGTACCGGAACTTAATGTCATCCTTAAAAATATTTGATTAACATCGAGTTTCTGCGAAAAACTCATGAACAACTAATCTCGCTTTTATATCTCACCACATCATTATTCGTTTTTCGTACGAACACCCACGTATATCCTTCTGGGATAATATTTGAGGTGTGTACTATAAAGTCAAAATATCTCTTTTATTAATCGAGTCATGTTCATCATCAATTGCTCGTTTCTATTTTCTTGAGTGCTGCCGGCACACTATTATTGATTTAAGTTTTGGATCCAAATTTTCTAAAGCAACCCTTGAGCCAAATATGTCGTTGACGACATTCTATTTTTCAATTTGATGACAATTCAACATATCAACCAAATCTTTAAGCATTTCCCAAAATATTTAATTTGGTTATTCCGCAATCACACGATTTTCTATTATCTTGTGCACATGCTTTTTCAATAAGATTTTCATCTAACTCTTCGGGAGATTTTGAGGGTGACTTAATTTCTTTGTTTTTCCGCGGATTTATTTTATATTTTGAGATCGATCTATTACGCTTCTGGCGTAAATTAGAATCAACATTTGAGTTGATCTCTTTGGTATTTGAACTCTTATAGTTCATTTTATCACAAATATATGTGATTTTGTCACACCTTCATTAATATGTAAATGAATTTGGCAGATTACTTGTTGATATTGCAAGTCACTTATTTTCATGAACTTCGGGTTCAATTGATTGATGCGTGGATCTAGAGTTGAAGATCGTTCTCATTCAATGAAATTTCTTGGCATTTATAACTTTTATATTCTTATCTCCCCCTAATGCCGGGAAATGATCTTTGTTAAATATGCAAATTATCGTAATTTCTATAAACCGATCTTCTGGATCGTGGGCTCGAGATATTATGTCCGTTCATAAAAATAAATTTTAGTGGTGATATGAATATAAGTTGCATATTTCAAATTAATTCGCAGATGGGAAATGTTTCATTTCCACGCATTTAATAATAATCATGATATGCATCATCTTCATTTTTAAGTACATTTGTAGTACTCGTGGAGATAATTAGTAAAACTCTTCCAGAGCCAACTTTTGATATGTTATCATTTGCATAACAGTTGTTTTACCAATAATCCTTCGGGTATATAATATCTTTACCAATGATTCTTCGAGAATCAAAATACTTGTGTCATTCAAACTTTATTGACGAATAATCAAATCAAATATTCTTCAAGAATATTTATCAAATTTAATAATGTCTTAATGATATTACATTGCTTTTTAAGCAATATATATATTGCTACTTTATTAATAAAATATTTCTTCAAGAATATTTTGTATTGTGTATTATTCTTCGAGAAATATACACATAAATCAATTGTGTATTCTTCAGGAATAACACGTCTAGATTACATATAACATTCATTAAAAAAATAATCGACTAAACTCGTATTGAGAACCAATGTCTCAATTAATTCAATATGTCGATTTTTGTTTCTTCCAGATTCAAAATAAGTTATGCAAATGTATTCCATACATTATATTGTATTGCAATGGATATCTCGATTTGCTAAAATATATGCATAAAATATTAATACTAGCTCTTCCGGAGCTTCTATCAATATTACATGCATCATAATTTGTATTGACATTATTTTTTTCGAAGTAATGTATGAGTGATTATGCTATCTCATAGATAATCATTTTACATCTATACTTTCAGTCACGCCATTGTCAATTACATGATCAATATTGTCATTATAATCTCTAAAACTCGACAATTGAAATTAGCAAGATTCGTCTCTACCTTTTTTTAATTAGATTTGGTAGAGATCAATAGGATGTTTGGTCGTACGACAAGTACGCACCCAATGTCAATTTGTTCCACATTTTTGGCATTTCTCTTCACACACCTTATTTGTCAATTATTTTGTCAATGAAATTTTCCATAACCAAGTTCTCGTTCATAGTTAGTTATTCGTCATCGTCCACGAACAGAACCATTTTCATGTTTATTAAATTTGTTTCAGGCAATAGTATACAACGATTTTGACGTATCCAATAATTTTTCATCAACCCCATTATTTTGTTCTATTACAACCAGACATGATATGAGTTGAACATATTTCTTAAAATTATGCAAATAATATTGATACTGCAAGAGCAAATTTGATGAATGGAATGTTTGTCAATGAGATACTCAACTTTTCCTTTATGAGTTTGACGACGACGGAGGATCAATGAGTTTGCACGATCCTTCAAGAATTTCGTGTTTTCTTCTTTGATTGTTTCACTTAAACCTTTTTGTAGATCAAAAATAAATTTCAATATATAATTTTCTTAGAAATTATATTTAATTTGAATCGACTTCTTCGATATTTCATTAATACTCACATAATAAGATACATTTGTTCTCGATTTTCAAAAGATATCATTTAGGGATAATTAATATGTTTCATTGTTTAAACAAGTACTATCGATGTAACTTTATTAAAAAATATTAAAATTTTGAACTTTACTGCTTCGGGAGCAATCAATAAAAATATTTTTTCGAGAATATTTTGTATTAATTCTTATGAATATTAATATCGATTTAAAATAGGGATAATTGTAGGTTAGTAGCTGAACTATAAGCACCTTTGTACTTTGGTTACCCAATTTGCATTTTGTACACCCGAGTAACTGAACTTTCATGAAATTGCAATTTGATACATTTTTTGGTGGTTCTCGGCGACATGTGAAAAGCATGTGACCCTTGGTGCCAGTGTCGCGATTTCAATAGATTGGTGAGGAAAATTACATTATTAACCTTGAAGCCATTTTTAATTTTGAAGTCATTTTTATTAAATAAATAAACCAATAAATAAATAAATAAAAAAGAAATTATGTAATTAATTTTTGAAATCCACGGGAATCTTCTTTAAACCTGAATCTGAACTAATTTTCAGAAGGGTGAAAAAGCCCAAAATCAATCTTCTACCAACCCTAAATAATTAATCATTCATCTCTCTTCTTCAAATTACTAAATAATTAATCGCTTCACGACTGAGGCAAATTGGAAACGACGCCGGGATTGAAACATACACTTGTAGAGTCTAGATTTGGATGTGGATCTTTGGAGCTCCTGCTTTTTTTCAGGTTCGGGTAACAATGGCTCAATCCACATGAGCTCCTGCTTTTTTCCGTCTTCCGCATCGCTGTTGTCGGGTCGGATCCCTTTGAGATGAAGAGATCATTTTGCATCAATGGTGGTGCTGTTGTCATCAATCGATTCATGTATACAATTTTCGATTTTTTGAGGGGGCATTTTCGATCGTCGTGTTCCATGAAAATAATTGAGAGAGGAGAATTAGGATTTTAATTATGGGTTGGAATTATCGATCGATTCATGTATACAATTGTCGATTTCTTGAGGGGGTTTTTCGATCGTCTTGCTCCATGAAAATAATTGAGAGGGGAGAATTTGGATTTTATTATGGGTTGGAATTTTTATTTTGGGTTTCTGGAAAAAAATGAAGCTGGAGAAGATGAACAGTATATATTTATTAGTTGGAGAAGATGAACGTATTTATCTATTTATTAATTATTGGAAAAGACAAATTATTTATTTATTTATTTATTTATTATTATTATTATTATTATTATTATTATTATTATTATTGGAAAAGACAAATTTACCCTCAGCAGACCATGTAAAATTCAAAAAGCATATTCTCAAGCACGTGATTGTCACATGTCGTCGGAAAAAGCCAATTTTTGCATGAAAGTGCAAATTCATCAAAGTTCAGCTACTCGGTTATACAAAATGCAAGTTGAGTAACTAAAGTACAAAAGTGCCTATAGTTCAGCTACTAACCTACAATTATCCCTTTAAAATATTTAAAGTTTAATTGCTACACCAGAAGATTTGATTTGATATTTCTGCGAAAATATCATATCATGATTTTCTTCAAGAACATTTAAAATTTATTTGTTAATATTTTTAAGAAACATAATATTTTTAAGAAACATTTAAAGTTTTATTGTGATATTTATTCATGAATATCATATCATAATGTTCTTTGGGAACATTTAAAACTTAATTGCTACTACGAGAACAATTTAATTTGATATTTTCTCAATAATATCATATGATGATATTATCGTAATATTTTTCAGGAATATCTAAAGGACAATTTGATTTGTTATTTCTCTAATAATATCAAATCAGGATGATCTTAAAAGATCAATATAATAATTAGACCAGAATATAAGTTCTTCAGGAACATTCAATTTAATTGATATATTAAAGAATAATTGATTTGATATTACTTCAGGAATATCAAATATAATCCGACTCAAACTTGTGAGAAGTTACTTTCATGATAGCTTTATTATATGCCTCGACAGATTTAAAATCTTGTAATCGAATGTGGAGTCAATCATACCACGTTTTGGTACTACGATCAACTTCGGGTGATCTTATCTTTCTTTTAAATCTTTCCACAAAGCTAATGGATCTTTCACGGTCAATTTTCAAAGATATCATTCGAGATTATTTGTATATAATCATAATCAATTTGATATTAATATTTCTGCAGGAATATCATATCACGATTGACGAGCCCGAATGCTTGTCGTTAGGGGCAAACAAGCTGTCAAAATGATATTTATATTTAGCCAGTACTCTTATAACTACAAAACGTAGATAATGGCAAGTACGTGGGGTCGGTCCCACAAGGAGGCAATTACAGTAGGTGATCTCGGCTTTGCCCAAGGGGTTGTCACAAAAAGATTTGATTTTGGGTTGCTGTGGGCACAGCGGTTTTGCAATTGTTTCACACTTTGACCTAACTACGGCTAACCAAACTAACATGCAACTTAGACAGATCTAAAAAGTAAACAAACCAATCACTCAGATCTAACAGAATATTAAAAGGAAAACTTAAATCAGATGGGAAACAAAGCATCCGGGCAGACAACTTCACTCAGGATTATTAGGGCAAACTACCGTTCATTGGCACTAAGGATTTTTACCAGCGGTTTGTCAGCAGTTATGGGGTGCAAAAAACAAAAGTGGTCCTATTGCGTCACGCCCAGCAATTGCCCCACCCCTTATCTATCCTTACTGTGTAAAGAGAAGGCTAGTTATCACTATGCCTAAACCCCCTGGATCTGAACAATTCGATAACCTATGCGACCAAACATGGATCTAGTTTGCCCAAACCCGCATTAACCTCTAGATAGACCCGCTCGGCCAATAGCATGCTCGAAACATACGACCGCATCTCCTGCAAGTTCTAGTGCTATGCCCGCAACAATACTACAAAGTACATCTATGCGGTTTGCCAATCACCAGTATTCCAGTTTGTAAAGGTTCACTAGTGGTCGTCCTAGTTAGCCCAAACTCCCCAGAAATAAAACTTAAACAACTTTGCCTCGGGAACAAACACCCAACCGGTTAGTTCAGCCCCTCCAGCCTCACGGCCTAACTAAACCCTAATTTCACCCTCGATCTGTTCCTGCCCAGATGCAAAACAGCTTAGCTACTCATACAGAAATTAAAAGACGAAACAATTAAGGAAAAACAATCTATATTAATCATAGCTTCAAATCGATAAACGTTTTTGAAGGAAATCAAAGTACGGAATTAAAACTTAAAAACAATAAAACATGAAATTGTTTCTCGACCCGAAGGTCGGATCTACTCAAAACAAACAAGAGACTCGGACGAACAGCTCCGATCTCTATCTCCGGCGACTCCTCCGGCGGCGACGACGACTGCGGGACCGGCGGCTCTTCCGATGTATCGGTGCGTAATGTGTTGTGTCCTTTGCTGCCCGTCACGCCCCTCTCTTTTAAAGACTTCAAATTTGAATTTCAGATCGCGGTTGTTTCTCGCCCCTTAGGAATAGGCGTCCTTGGTCAACGGGCTGGGGGATAAGTCAGATCCCCCGAATCCAGGGATTCTGGTACGCTGCCAGCTTGCCCGCAGCGAATCTCCTGTCACAGCCGCTCTCTGCCCAAATCGAAATCTGCAGGTATCTCTTCTCCTCCACAGGTGGTCGGACCAGGCACGGTACTTGGTAGGAATTCTGGGTCTTCTGCTTCGTGACCTTACCCATTTGCCCGATGTAGTCAAACTGTTGCTTGTCACTACCGCTCCAGAATCTGATTTGCCCAAAGAAGGGGATTTCCTTGCCTCTTTTGCCCAGTGCGCCACCTGTTACCTGCATCACCACACACTCTGCCCAAACACCTAATTGTGTCCTCCCAGACACATTAACGACTCAAACTGACTCAATAAAGGAGGTAAAAGTGCTCTAAGATGAGCAAATAAAATGGCTCATCAGAACCGCACACACTTGGATACGCTTGTCCCCAAGCGTGGGCTCTGATTTGCCTGACTCAAGACCAAAGTGAAAACAGAAATGAAAGAAGTAGGGATAAATAAAGCAAAGGACTTTAGCATGATCAGTACAGGGCATAGTACATACAGATAACACAAAATTCAAGTAAAGATAAAAACAAGTCAAGAGTCTGTTCAAGGTCTTTGGGTTCACTCCCTCACAGTGTTTCTCTCTTTTCAGTGTATGGGCTCAATGACACTCATTTTCTGCTGTGATTTCACTTTGCCTAAATTTGCCGTATTGCTAACCTGAGTTTGTTTTAACTAAGTAGGGGGTCATCAAAGGGACTTTTATTGGGTTGTAGTGTTGGGCTCATATGGGTAGATTTTAAGGAGTAGGCTCTATGGGCAGAGGGCTTTTTGATGTTAGCCTTTTCTCTGCCACTTTGCCCCTTTCTTACGGGCCTTAGCACAACAACTTTTATTCTATTTTTTTTTTATTTTTTCCTTCTTTTTTTTTTTTTTTTTTTCTTTTTTTCTTCTTTTTTTTTGAACACTATGCCCTAACTCCCTCTTATCTCTCTGACTGCCTATGTAATGTGGGCATAATACCCGATGGGTTCACAAGGAAATATTCAATCAGGCTCAAAGGGGCTAGCAAGGGACAGTGTTATTTATTAAAGCAAAATGAAACAAGAAAAATGCCCTAATCATCTAATAACCCTACTCAGTCAAACTACTCAGTTCAGCAAACAGGCAAAGGCAGGCATTGTTAAAATTCAGAGCAGACTCTCAAAGAAAGAAATCATATAATCATGTAGGCTCAATTCTCACAGTTTGCCTAGAACAGTTCCATCATCCCTATTTCATGCATCTTAACTATAAAGTTTGAGTTACTGTATGTATGTTTGCCCAAAGTGATCACATAATCATGCTGACTCGATTAGAAACAGGGGTTTGCCCTTTCCCTTTCCCCCCTCACACACTTTGCCTGGGCAAAGTGTGCAAAAGTAATAAGATTGGTAGGGGCTACCCACGACCAGATTATGACTCAAAAAGTTTGGCGCACCTGCCCCCTCACACACTTTGCCTGGGCAAAGTGTATCAGCAGGGAGATCAACCTAGTCTCCCCCGAACCAAAGTGACTCGGGGGTGACCTTAACAAAAACAAAGAAAATAAAACAAAAATAAAACTAACAACTACTAAAATTAGGGAGGGTACAATTTAGGAAGTGGAGGCAGGTGCGTACCTGAATCCACAGTAGTCAAAGTAGGCGACCATCATCGCCTTCACATCCTCGAACGCCTTCTCGATCTTGTCCAACCGCGCCTCGATCGCGCCTTGTCTCTCTGCAATCTCTTCTTTGGCCTTAGCCTCAGCAACAGGGTCTTTCGTCTCAGCCTTCACCACAACTGGTTTCTCCTCCAAGAACTTCACACTGCCATCACTCAAAAGAACTATGTCCTGCATGCGCTTGAAACACTGGATGTCAAACTTGCCTTCCATCATCATTTCCAGCTCTTTGCCCTCCTTGATCAGGTTCATCTTTGCTGCATACACCATCGGGAAGTGGGCCAATGAGAGGCGCTGGAGAGGGTGAGTATGGAGCCACTTCATCTGGGCACAGAGGCATGAACTGAAATGCAACCTTATGTTCTGGGTCATGCACCACAGTATGCCCAACTCGATCTGGGAAACCGCACTGCTGCTGTCGATTTTGCCAAAGAAGTTGACCGCCAGGATTCGGTGACAAATCCTAAGGGCATGGCTCTTGAACTGGATGGACTTGGTGGTTTGCCCCACGAACTCGCCTCCTTTGCCCAACTCTTTCCAGATCTTCTGCAGCTCCCTCTTTGTGTACTCCGGGAAAGTCCTCAGTGCTTCCTGGTAGGCCTTTGACTTCAGGTCTGCAATACCTGCCATATCCAAACACAAATCTAATTCATTACCACCAATAGAAACACCTCTACCAAACAACTCAAACTGTATTCCTATCACTCCCTCGTCTTTGGTCTCTTTGATACCCAGAGACCCAAAGAACTCTCTCACGACGCCTTCGTTGATTTGCCCAGACCACTCAAGGAACGGCTCCCACCCTATGGCCTGGAAGTAGCCTCAGACCTCCTTCTCCACACCCATCAGTTTGAGCGAGTCGAAGCACACTGTTTTGGGGGCCGCGATTTCGCGCGCCGATGTGTCAACCGCCTTTCTCTTCTTCGTGGATGCGCGGGTCCGGCTTTTGGGGGTTTTGTAGGTCACCTCCTCCACATCGTCCTCCTCCATCGGAGTCTTGCCGGCGGCCGTCGATTCCTCCTTCTCTTTCTCGTCGGAGGTGGATTCGGCAGTGGGGGTGGGAGAGACCTTCTTCTTGCCTTTCCCCGCCGCTTTCCTTGGCTTCTTTTTCGGGGGGCTATCAACAGCGGCTTTGCCCTCTTCTTCCTGGGCGGCGGTGGCTAGGGTTTCCAGATCTTCTCTCTCGCCGGTGGTTTTGGACTCGTCGATCTCCTTGGCCAGGTCGTCGATTGGGGTGTTGTCCGTCGCCGTCGTGGTTGGGCTTGGCAGTATGGTGGCCAGTGGGACGGCGTGGATGGCTTCTTCGGCGGTGGGGGATTTGGGTTTTGCTGGGCTCGATCGCTTTGGAGACACCATCTTCTTCAGTTTGGCTGCAGCGGTTCCAATGGTTAGATCAATTAGGGTTCCGGTAGGTATTTTTCTGAGTTTATTTTTTGCACGGGTAGACACCATATGGAGAGAGAGAAAAGGGTATATAATGTGTTTTTGAATTTTGAAAAACAAGGGATTAATGGCAGCTATCGGGAATCGCGGGTGGATAGGGATAGAGGCGTGATGATGGTGGAACTGCAGAGTCCCTGATGGGACGGTTTTCAGCCCTTGAAAATCGCAACTGCCCACTTGCGCTCATGTTTGCCCAAAGTCTCAGTCTGCCCAAAGTAAACTCCTGCAAAATCAAAAATACACATACCCTTCCTCACGGCATAGTCAAAGTCTCTTGTTGCAAGTAGTTTTATTCCTAATCTAAATAAAAAGGGAAAATAACAAAAATAAACAAACATACCAGGTTGCCTCCTGGCCAGCGCCCTATTTATAGTCCCGGGCAGGACCCAATTGCTTTATTCGATCACTCAATCAGGGCAAGCTGCCCTTCCAGATTCTCTTGCCCAAAGTAGGGCTTCACTCTATGGCCATTCACTTTGAAGATATAGTCATCATCTTTTTTGCTTTTCAACTCCACAGATCCATTTGGGCTGACATGGTGAACAAAATAGGGTCCCTCCCACTTAGAAGACAGTTTGCCCGAACGGAATTGATTTTTGGTTTGGTACAGTAATACTAACTGTCCAGCCTCAATCTTTTTCTTCTTAATCAGTTTGTCATGGGCTCTCTTGGTCCGCTCTTTGTAGTGGGCAGCGTGATCATACGCCTCAATGCGAAGCTGCTCTAGTTCGACCAAGTCAAGTTTACGCTCGTTCCCAGCCAGATCCCAGTCAAAGTTGACTTTATTTACTGCCCAGTGTGCCTTGTGTTCTATCTCTACGGGCAAATGACAAGCTTTCCCAAATATCATTCGGTAGGGAGATATGCCAAATGGAGTCTTGAACGCAGTGCGGTATGCCCACAGTGCATCATCCAGTTTGCCTGCCCAATCCTTCCCCTCTGGCCTAACTGTCTTCCTCAGAATAGCCTTGATAATCCTGTTAGAGAGTTCTGCTTGGCCGTTTGCCTGGGGGTGATAGGCACAGGTGATTCGATGAGTGACTCCATATTTTCTCAGTAGCATCTCAATGATATAATTGCAGAAATGGGTCCCCTGATCACTGATAAGCACTCTGGGCACACCGAATCGAATGAAGATATTCCCTTTGAGGAATTCAGCCACAATGCGCGAATCATTGGTGGTGGTGGCCTTTGCCTCGACCCACTTGGAGACATAATCAACTGCTAGGAGTATGTATTCCTTACCTTGTGAATTCGGAAATGGCCCCATGAAGTCTATGCCCCAGACATCAAAGATCTCTACTGGCAGTATGGGCACAGAGGGCATTTCATTGCGCTTGGTCAAGTTGCCTTCCTTCTGACACTCGTCACACCTCTTACATAGGTCATAGCAGTCTTTGAGCAAAGTGTTCCAGTAGAATCCGCAATCTAGAACCTTTATAGCCGTTCTCCTAGGCCCAAAGTGGCCTCCACAGGGTTGCTTGTGGCAGTGATCCACTATGCCCTGCTGCTCAGACTCAGGAATGCATCTTCTAAGGACTTGGTCTTCACATCTTTTCCACAAATAGGGTTCATCCCAAACGTAGCTCCTTGCCTCGCGTTTCATCTTGTTTTTCTCATAATACGTCATGCCTTCCCTGAAAATCCCTGTAACCATAAAGTTCACAAGGTCAGCAAACCATGGCTCTTCGCCCAAAGTGGCAATAGAATATAAATGTTCATCGGGGAATGTTTCTGTGATAGGCATATCCTCTTCTTTTTGGAGAATCCTACTGAGGTGATCCGCCACCAGATTCTGATTCCCAGACTTGTCTCGAATATCAATGTCAAACTCCTGGAGTAGCAGGATCCATCGAATAAGCCTTGGTTTAGTCTCCTTCTTTGCCATGAGGTACTTCAATGCAGCGTGGTCTGTGTACACTATGGTCTTACTGCCCAGCAGATATGACCTGAACTTCTCGAAAGCAAAGACTATGGCCAAAAGCTCCTTCTCGGTCGTGGCATAGTTGCTTTGGGCAGCATTAAGGGTCTTCGAGGCATAGTAGATCACATGCCTTTCTTTCCCTTTAATTTGCCCTAGCACAGCTCCTACTGCATATCCACTTGCATCACACATCAGCTCGAATGGCATGCCCCACTCTGGTGGTTGAATAATAGGCGCTGTGACCAATCTCTCCTTCAAGTGGTTAAAAGCAGCCTTACAGTCCTCATCAAAGTCCCATTCTATATCATTCTGAAGCAGTCTGGTCAAAGGGCGAGCAATTTGGGCAAAGTCCTTCACAAAGCGTCTGTAGAAACCAGCATGCCCTAAGAACCCTCTGACTTGCTTCACATTCCTTGGATATGGTAGCTTCGAGATGACTTCGATTTTTGCTTTATCCACCTCTATGCCCTTAGCTGAAATAACATGTCCAAGGACAATTCCCTCTTCGACCATGAAATGGCATTTTTCGTAATTAAGCACGAGGCTCTTCTCTACACACCTTTTGAGCACCATCTCTAAGTGTTCCAGGCAGGAGTCAAAGGATTTGCCATACACGGTGAAATCGTCCATGAACACTTCAATTCCATTCTCGAGCAGGTCAGCGAAGATACTCATCATGCATCTTTGAAAAGTTCCTGGTGCATTGCAGAGGCCAAAGGGCATCCTTCTATAGGCAAAGGTGCCAAAGGGACAGGTGAAGGTGGTTTTGTCCTGATCCTCTTGAGCAACTCATATCTGCATATACCCTGAGTAGCCATCTAGAAAACAGAAGTGCTTCTTCCCAGCCAATCTCTCTAACATTTCATCAATGAAGGGCAAAGGGAAGTGATCCTTGCGGGTTACCTTGTTCAGTTTGCGGTAGTCAATGCAAACTCTCCACCCAGTTTGTAGTCGTGTGGCAATCTGCTCATTCCTTTCGTTCTTTATGACTTGAACTCCAGACTTCTTTGGCACCACATGCACTGGGCTAACCCACTTGCTATCTGACACTGGGTAGATTATGCCCACACTGAGAAGCTTTTTGATCTCTTTGAGCACAACTTCCTTCATTGCTGGATTGAGCTTCCTTTGAGGATCACGTACGGGCATAGAGTCATCTTCCAGAAGAATGTGGTGTTGGCAGATGCTTGGACTTATCCCTCTGATGTCAGCCAAAGTCCACCCTATGGCCTGTTTGTACTGCCCCAGCACATATCTCAACTTTGCCTCCTCTGCCTCTTGCAAATAGGCACTTATGATGACGGGCAAAGTGTCATTATCTCCCAAATATAGATACTTGAGATGCTTAGGTAGTTTTTTCAATTCTAGCATTGGTGGCTTTTCAAGGGAAGGTACCATGATTATTTCTTCAATCTCTATCGGTTTGCCCGGGTTGCCTTTGAAATCCTCCAGAGAGTCTAACTGCTCAATTGCCTCTTGTAATTCTTCTGGTTCCCCCTCCATATCAAACCCAGTAAGCCCTTGCTGAATGGCTATCTCAGTATGGTCATACTTGCCACATTGGAGTGACTTTGCCTCCACTGCTTTCTCAATTTGGTCAATGTAGTGGATTTCTTCGGTATCGGCCGGGTGCTTCATGGATTTGTAGAGGTCAAAGGTGACCGTTTCTCCTTCGAATTTGCACGTTAGCCTTCCGGTTTCACAGTCGATGTGGGTCCTTGCTGTTTTGAGGAACGGTCTGCCCAATATCATCACAGGGGCTTTACTTGATCTGCCCATATCGAGCACATAGAAATCAGCAGGAAATATCAACTCTTCCACTTTGACCAGGACATCTTCCAGTATGCCCTCAGGATAAACATTAGATCTATCAGCCAGTTGGATCACAACTCGAGTGGGCTTCAGTTGCCCGATTTCCAGGTCTTCGTACATCGTTTTGGGCATAACGTTAATTGATGCTCCCAGATCGAGCATTGCCTTCTCTATCTTCATATGCCCTATGATGCACGGAATGTAGAACATGCCTGGGTCTCCACACTTTGTAGGTCCAGTCTTTTTTGAAGGTACCGGTATACCGATCCGATCGATATACCGTGTGTGCGGAAGCGTGTAAAGCAATAGATCTACTATGCCATGATCTTAGTGCACACATATATATGTATAGACACATATTTTTATATACATATATATATATATACATCCAATATATATATATAGAGAGATTAACAGGAACACTTACAACCGGTGTAGCGTGCCTCGTTGATGTTGATGAAGGTGGTGTTGAGTCGATTGAACCACCTTCATGGATCAGCATTGAGAATGACCTCGTCACTCTTCTTGTCTAGATCGCCTGGATGTTGAAGCCGCACAAATGGCCCGGCCTCTACGTGTTGCACACGAACCCGGATGAAGAACACTTTGCTTGCTTGAGAATGAATCTCCAAGATCACCTCTTTTCTCTATATTTGAGTGGAATTTCGTGGCTGAATATTGTGTGTGATGAAAATCAGATTTTCATCTATATAATCACTTCATTATGCACACCATTACACCTCCTTGTAACCTCCTTCATAATGTGCATAAAGATGCACCATTTAACACACAAAAGGGGTTACAAAGGAGGTGAAAGGTCATGCCACATACACATGCCACAATGCATTGTATGTGGTCCCACTTGCTTGTGTGGCATGCCATGTCACACTATGTGACATGCATCCATGCAAGCCATGCATCCCATGCATGTATATTAAATCCACGTAAATATTGATTCTAAATCAATATATATCAAGCATCGTACATTATCTTCGAGTCCATGTGTGACCCTGTAGGTATGATTTAATTGATCAATATTATATTGTTCCCAACAATTTAATATTATAGAATAATCATTTAACATCCATAGACGACCTTATGACTTTATCGATTGCACACGTAGGATCGAAGGACATATCCCAACAATCTCCCACTTGGCCTTCAGAGCCAGTGTGCTGCCAACTTCCTGTTGTCACTTTATGTCTAAGTTTGAACTTGAGGCAAGACTTGAGTCATCCTCAATCGGTTCAAACCTTTCTTGGACTTTGAGACAGACTGTAAAACCAGATTTATCACTATGATAATTATCTGGACGTGGCCACGTATTTTCCACAGTCTCGACTCTCCAAGTGGCCGGTAAGACATGTATCCCATTATAAAAATGGAGGACAATCCCATCTTGTCAGTCCAAGCTCTCCCACTTGCTTCCTGATATACCCAATAACAAGTTTTATAACCTCCTTTCACGAAAGGCGTTTACTTGTATCAAAGTACACCATTTCACAATGGAATTACTCTGGACTACTCAGGTCAGAGGAAATTGCTCGACAGTCAATGAAATAGTATTATGACTCGAAATCTTAAATACTATTCCAGTCGGGTCTGTTCGATCATTAGCTCCCAGCTAATATCTATGTAATTGTACTTGATGTCCCACATCACTAGCCCATGAAGCGGCGCTATAGTACACATTACAATCTAGTTCTTTGTATTATCGGTTTGTCCGTACTCGATTATACGAACCAGGAACAGCTATATGATTTAAGTATATCAGTTCAACCATTGGGACTTCATTATGCGGTAAGTCGACCTCATAACCCAATTGATATCACTTAATCATTTGGACAATTCATATAAATTAAACCATATTTATATGAAGAAACATGTATTATACATATGAGTGAATGTTTACCAAATCTCCAAAAGTATCTAATACAGTAATAGAAATCACAACCCATCTCTAAGATGTTTGATCTCTATTGCAGTTGTGAAAGCCTCAAGCTTTAAACTGCTGGAGAGGTTTAGAAAGCGGGTTTGCAACCTTACCAAAAGTTGCAACTTTATTATCTCGATGTCTCCACAAAACTATCTCCCAGATAATGTGGAACTTCCTGAGCACCAGTTTTAGACTTGTGGTGCTTCCTAGCTCATTGGCTTGCGCGATAACTCTACTATAAATAGAGAATTATCGGATGGGCTAAGCTAGTTACGCCACCTAGTTCATTCAAGAACTTTCAAATCTTAACTGCCAACATTACTGCATCCAATGCAATACTGTGCTCAACTTCTGTAGTTTAATCAGCTATATTGCATTGCATGGAACTATTCCAGCAAATTTCACCTCTAACCAGACAAAAGATATAACCAGATTAAAATCGGAAATTATCTTAGTCTGTTTTGAAGTTAGCAGTCAAACTGCTTGTTAATATCAACTCTTTTTGTCTTCCAAAGACAACAAAATATTCTTTAGTCCATCTAAGGTACATAAGAATACTTTTGGCCGCAGTCTAATGCGTCTCACCTGGGTTTCCTTGAAACCGAATCGTCATGCTCAAAGCATACAATACGTCCAGTCGTGTACATATCATGGCGTACATTATAGACCCTATTGCCGAAGCATTAGGAATGTTTTACATTCTCTTTTGCTCATAAAGTACCGTAGGGCCTTGCATCTTGCTAAGAGATGTGCCATGACTCATTGGAATGAGACCCTTTTTGGCGTCTTTCATTCTGAACTTATCAAGTACCTTATCAATATAGGTCACTTGACTAAGTCCAAACATCATTTTCGATCTATTCCGACAGATCTTGATGCCCAATATGTACTGTGCTTCTCCAAGATCCTTCATTGAAAAACAATTCCCAAGCCATTCTTTAATAGAATTAAGCATAGAAACATTGTTTCCAATAAGGAGTATGTCATCGACATACAACACAATTAATACAACGTAACTCCCACTGATCTTCTTGTAAAACAAGACTCTTCCGAGTTCCTCTGAAATCCAAATCCCAGTATGGATTCATTGAACTGAAGATTGCTACTCCGATATGCTTGCTTTATTCCATAAATGGAACTATTAGGCTTGCATACTCTCTCAGCCTGATTAGGATCGATAAAACCCTCTGGTTGTGTCATAAACACATCCTCTTCTAGAATCCCATTCAAGAAGGCGGTTTTAACATCTATTTGCCATATCTCATAATCATAATGAGCTACAATGGCTAAGAGAATCCGAATGGATTTAATCACAGCAACTGGTGAAAAGGTTTCATTATAATCCACCCTGTGAAAAAAAACTTTTTCCACCAACCTTGCTTTGAAAACACTAGGTTTTCCATCCATGTCTGTTTTTATCTTGTAAATTCATTTGCTTCCAATGGCCTAGCCCCTTTAAGCAAACCGACCAAGTTCCAAACTTGATTTTCAGACATCAATTCCATTTCGGATTTCATGGCACCCTGCCATTTCTCGGAATCTGGACTCGTCATAGCTTGGATATAGGTCGAAGGTTCATTGCTTTCTAAAAGCATGATTTCATAGTTCTCATTTGTCAGAATACCTAAGTATCTGTCAGGTTGAGTTCTAATCCTTCTGGACCTTCGAGGGTTAGGTGTGGTTTCCAAAACCACTGGAGCACTCTCGACTTGTTCTTGAGTGTCCATCTCAGTTTGATCTTCTTGAACCTCGTTCAATTCAACTGAGCTCCCACTTACTTTCTTGGAAAGATATTCCTTTTCAAGAAATACACCATCTCGAGCAACAAAGACTTTGTTCTCAGATTGGTTGTAAAAGTGGTACCCTCGTGTTTCTTTTGGATAACCCACAAAGAAACATTTATCCGATTTGGGTTCAAGCTTTGTAAGTATATTTCTCTTCACATAAACTTCACATCCCCAAACCTTGATATAAGACAAGTTAGGGACCTTCCCTTTCCATACCTCGTATGGTGTCTTATCAACAGCTTTTGACGGGTCCTATTCAGTGTATAAGTTGAAGTCTAGAATTGTGTGTTCCCAAAAGAGACCAGTAGTTCATTTAGACCTCTCATCGAATGGTCGAACTATATCTAATATAGTTTGTTTTCTCTTTTCCGAAACATAACCTTCATGTGCTTGTGAACTGATAGGTTCCACATACATCAGTATGGATCATCCCTAATAAATCACTCACATGTTCTCCTTTCTCCAAGAAAGATGACATTGTTATCTTGTCCATCACACATCATCCACATGTATCAAATGATTCCAAGTCAAATGATTCTAGAATGCATTCTAAAAGAAGCTTCGTTACATATTTAGATGATGATTTGACCTAATCAACAATGTTATAGTTATGTCTCATTGAGACTTATTCGATTCGGCCTTTAGTGTTAATGTTATATATGATTTGTCAAGTTTAAAGTATACATAAACAATATAATAATCGTACCAAAACAAAGAATAATTCACAATTAAAATAGTTACCAAACTATTTAATAGTGAAAAACTAATCCATCAGTATTCAATACTGAACCAATATTCATTGTTTATTGAAGGTACGAAATTACATAGTTATAATACTAAAACAAGGCCCTAAGGCAAAACAACATCATATGATCATGCGGCTAATGCAGCGACATTCACTTCATTTCTCGCCCGTAGATCGACATCTCTACTCACCAAACTTACACTTCTATGTAGTTCCTCCACATACAAATGTGAGAACCACATTTGACATCCAATACCCAAGAAGTAGAATTTGTGAAGTTTAATGTCTATAACATTAATACCTGAAGATGAAGCAACCCCGTTCTTCACATCTTCATTGAACTTTGGGCAAATTCAATTATTCCCAATAATTGAGTTTCATTCAAATTTCCCATTCAAAATTATCTCAATGTCAAAACGTGATAAATCGTAAGTGAAAAATCGAAGTTTTCTAACCAGCGATATTATCATGCAATTGAAGCCCTATCTCTCATAAAATATGAGGGAGCCAACCAGACAATCGATTCACGCCATCCAATGGCTCGAAAGTCTCTAATTTGTGTCATTGATGAACTTAAGTGTTTTGGATTAAATCACTCCCCGAGGTGAAAATAATAATAACCTTATAATCCATCAAATGAAAGACAAATTAGGCATTTGTTTTGAAATTGAATAAAATATGAACTTTTATATGTTTGCAAGTAGTGTCCAACACTTTTGCAGTAGACGCATTGAGATTCCCTAGGAACCCTAGTAGCCTTCTTGCCCATGCTCTTTTGACTACCCTATCCCATATCATAAGAATTTCCCTCTTAGGGTCCTTTTCTATCGCCGGCTCAACAGCCTTGAGCATCCCGTGGAGCTCACGAAGCGATTTCTTCAAACCATTCATATGGAAAATTTAGCCTAAAGGCATTATAACCATAATGAGATTGAAGTATGAAATCGGTTGCCAAATAATCATCATAGGAAAAATCTAGGCGGTCACTTGAAACAAATAATCCAATCATTTGTTGTACATGTGATTCCATAGATTTCCATTTTTCCAGCCTAGCTGAAGCAATGACCCTGGTCATACCGAACCGCTCAATCTTAGTATGTTCCCCGAACATGCTATTGAGGTGTTCAATGATATCATAGGAATTGGTAGTCTAACACATTCTCTTTGTATTCGTATTTGAGGACCATCCTCAAATTACGTTGTGAATCAAGAAAATTTATGTTGTTCAATTTTTCATAATCAAGAATTGAACCAAACTTGAATCGGGTTGAAATTAACATGATAAACTACAAAAGAAAGATAAATAAAGTATGTAAACATTCACAAAGCGGTAAACAAATAAGGTTGTCTGACAAGCTACTTATTTATTCCATTTTATTCAATCGATATCTAATATCTTTGTTCCCTTGAACAAAACAATCCCAAGACCCTCATCTTGCAAATTCTTAAGCCGACTGAGTCCGCACTTAAGAAGTCCAAGATAGGTAGACATCCCATGTCAATGACATCTAATGTCACTCTCGGTCGATGAGAGTCCCATTCTCATCTCATGTCTCGATAGCCACGCCTGCAGTGGATCTATCGATGAGAAAACCAAACTCACGTGTAAGGGTCTAACCCTTACTTCCACTTATCCCAAGATAACAAGTAGTACCCCGCTGAGGCGTACCTACCAACTTATGATCGAGGGCTTTATGGGTGTGATGTTTTGGACAAGACATTATACTCATTATTTTGGGAACTTGCATGCATAGGTTTGTTTATATGTAAGTTGAACATTTATAACATAAAACAACCTATAACTAGCAAAGCAAATAAATACGTAATCGAAAGGCCCCTAGAACCTCACAACTCTCAAAACGAAAAGATTAAAAGCAACAAAATAGGCCTTGAACATCTTCTGGACTGGCCCGCGCCCGCCGTTTCAGTTCTGCGCCCGCCGATTTAGGTCAACCTTAGTCCATACCCCAAAAACCACGAACGGCGCCCGCAGTTTCACAAACGGCGGTCGCCGAACACCACTGGCGGTCGCCGTTTCCAAAACGGCGCCCGCCAAAAGGGTACAAAACAGGCTGACCAAAAAACAGCCTTTCGGCGGTCGCCGTTTCCAAAACGGCGCCCGCCGAATCCATTCGGCGACCGCCGGAGCACAAACGGCGCCCGCCGTTTTGCTCCAGCAGCCCGGTTTTCGCCCTTTTCGCTTCATTTTGCTTCGTTTCTTCTCGTTTTCGCCGGAGAGCCGAGATCCACCATCGAACCATGGACCAAGTCCATCGCTTACAAGTTTGAACAATACATATTGAAATAGAAAACCTATCTATTACAAATGATTCCAAGGGACGCAGCCCTCCAAAACTATGGCCAATCGTACGTAAAAAAACGACAATTTCATTCACCCGACCACTAACGGTGGCCGGTCTTACATCTAATCACATAATCACAATTAAACAAATAAGTCAATTATGTTGAATTAACCTTCGTGTCCAACACAAAAGTGTGCACGAGCCCTAGGCTCTGATACCAATTGAAGGTACCGGTATACCGATCCGATCGATATACCGTGTGTGCGGAAGCGTGTAAAGCAATAGATCTACTATGCCATGATCTTAGTGCACACATATATATGTATAGACACATATTTTTATATACATATATATATATATATACATCCAATATATATATATAGAGAGATTAACAAGAACACTTACAACCGGTGTAGCGTGCCTCGTTGATGTTGATGAAGGTGGTGTTGAGTCGATTGAACCACCTTCATGGATCAGCATTGAGAATGACCTCGTCACTCTTCTTGTCTAGATCGCCTGGATGTTGAAGCCGCACAAATGGCCCGGCCTCTACGTGTTGCACACGAACCCGGATGAAGAACACTTTGCTTGCTTGAGAATGAATCTCCAAGATCACCTCTTTTCTCTATATTTGAGTGGAATTTCGTGGCTGAATATTGTGTGTGATGAAAATCAGATTTTCATCTATATAATCACTTCATTATGCACACCATTACACCTCCTTGTAACCTCCTTCATAATGTGCATAAAGATGCACCATTTAACACACAAAAGGGGTTACAAAGGAGGTGAAAGGTCATGCCACATACACATGCCACAATGCATTGTATGTGGTCCCACTTGCTTGTGTGGCATGCCATGTCACACTATGTGACATGCATCCATGCAAGCCATGCATCCCATGCATGTATATTAAATCCACGTAAATATTGATTCTAAATCAATATATATCAAGCATCGTACATTATCTTCGAGTCCATGTGTGACCCTGTAGGTATGATTTAATTGATCAATATTATATTGTTCCCAACAATTTAATATTATCGAATAATCATTTAACATCCATAGACGACCTTATGACTTTATCGATTGCACACGTAGGATCGAAGGACATATCCCAACATTTTTAATAACGGCAGAGACATTCTCCCCCACCTCAAACTTCGCATCATCCTGATATGTGACCTTCTTTGTGCAAAGCTCCTTCAAGAACTTAGCACATCTGGGCATAGCGTTCAGTATGGTCAGAAGGGGCATATTGATTTCCACCTTCTTGAACATTTTGAACATCTCTTGAGTTTCTTCCTTCTCACGGTTTTTACTCAGTCTGCCCGGGAAGGGTGGCTTGATTTTTGGTGGTGGAGATTTGTCCCTCTTTGCTCAATATCTGTCTCAGGGTCTTCTTCAATGACTGGGGGGCCATCTAACACGGGCTATTTGCCCTTTTCTGCAGACTTTTCCACTATAGTGAGTGGTTTGCCACTCCTGAGCTGGACGGCATTAACATGAGCATTGTTCACTTCGACTTTTGGGGGAAAAGTACCTCCTTTCTGTTCCAGCTTTGCCACCACTTGAGTAAGATGTGAGACTTGGGCTCCTAGATTTTGGAACTGCCCTCTGGTCTCTTGCTTGAATTTCTCATTCTCTTGGTGGGCTTTGGCATTCTCTTGCTGGAATTTAATATTCTCTTTGATCAAAGTTTCCATCATTTCAGACAAGGTAGGCCCTTTGGTCTGAGCGGGCTGGTGGTACATCCCTGGGCCTTGCTGTTGGTACTGCCCCTGCTGATTGTAGCGCTGGAAATTCTGGTTACCATTATACCCCTCATTGTAGTTGTTGCTATTCCCATACCTATTATCATAGTATGGTTTCCCCCTTCCTTGCCCATTACCGTTACTCTGCCCCATCGCTTTGACCTCCTCGTCATACAGTGAGGGGCATTCATCAGTGGCATGCTCTATTCCCTGGCAGATCTGGCAAGATTTCACACCTCTCTTTGGCCCGGTGGCCATAGTGTTCATAAACTTTTCCATCGCGCTGCATAGTTTGTCGATTTTTAGATCCGCAGCAGTGGTTGTCCCCAAATTGGTCCTGGGCAACTCACTTCCATCATCTCTGAACTCCTCTGCCATCTCCTTGAAGAGTTTAAATGCCTCCTCAGCACTTTTATTCAGGATGGACCCTCCACTGGCAGCATGCAAGAGGGTTCTCTCGTGCATCCTTAGCCCAGACACAAAGTATTGGATCAAATCGTGATCAGGGATTTGGTGCTGAGGACACTTTGCCAACATCTGCTTAAACCGAGCCCAATAAGCGGGAAACTCTTCGCCTGCCCCCATCCTAATGCTACTGATGTTCCTTCGCATCTGTTGGATCCGGGCGGCAGGGAAGTATTTTTCCAAAAACTTCTGCTGGGGCTGTGCCCAAGTAGTGATTTGTCCTTCGGGCAGAGTGTAGAGCCACTCTCGTGCTCCATCCCCAAGTGAAAAGGGAAAAGCCAGCAGTCGGATGTATTCACTCAAAGGGGGCCCTCCCCTTATGGTTCCGCAAGCTAACTCGAAGTCTTGAAGATGCCTCTGTGGGTCTTCCATGGGCATATCGCTGAACTTAGGTAGTATTTGGATGAAATTGTGTTTCATCTCCCAGTTCTCGTTGATGGTGGGCAAAGTGATGGCTGATGGTTGGAGGTTCAGATTGGCAGGGAACATAATTTCCCTGAGGGTTGCCATAATGGCTGGTTCCGGTGAAGGTCGTGGTGGGGTAATTGGTTCACCTCTCCTTGCCCTTATCGGATTTTCTGCCCTTGGTGATCGGGCAGCTTCTTGGGCGGCACGCGCTAACGCTTTGGCTAGTCTTGTCTCTTTTCGGATTCGTTTCGCGGTCTTTTCGATCTCAGGGTCGTACCAGGGTACAATCTCTTTGCCCGAAGTGGAATCCTGCATAAACAAAACAAGTCAAACTGTTAGCACAGACGACTTACTGTTGGAAATTTGCCTCCCCGGCAACGGCGCCAATTTTGACGAGCCCGAATGCTTGTCGTTAGGGGCAAACAAGCTGTCAAAATGATATTTATATTTAGCCAGTACTCTTATAACTACAAAACGTAGATAATGGCAAGTACGTGGGGTCGGTCCCACAAGGAGGCAATTACAGTAGGTGATCTCGGCTTTGCCCAAGGGGTTGTCACAAAAAGATTTGATTTTGGGTTGCTGTGGGCACAGCGGTTTTGCAATTGTTTCACACTTTGACCTAACTACGGCTAACCAAACTAACATGCAACTTAGACAGATCTAAAAAGTAAACAAACCAATCACTCAGATCTAACAGAATATTAAAAGGAAAACTTAAATCAGATGGGAAACAAAGCATCCGGGCAGACAACTTCACTCAGGATTATTAGGGCAAACTACCGTTCATTGGCACTAAGGATTTTTACCAGCGGTTTGTCAGCAGTTATGGGGTGCAAAAAACAAAAGTGGTCCTATTGCGTCACGCCCAGCAATTGCCCCACCCCTTATCTATCCTTACTGTGTAAAGAGAAGGCTAGTTATCACTATGCCTAAACCCCCTGGATCTGAACAATTCGATAACCTATGCGACCAAACATGGATCTAGTTTGCCCAAACCCGCATTAACCTCTAGACAGACCCGCTCGGCCAATAGCATGCTCGAAACATACGACCGCATCTCCTGCAAGTTCTAGTGCTATGCCCGCAACAATACTACAAGGTACATCTATGCGGTTTGCCAATCACCAGTATTCCAGTTTGTAAAGGTTCACTAGTGGTCGTCCTAGTTAGCCCAAACTCCCCAGAAATAAAACTTAAACAACTTTGCCTCGGGAACAAACACCCAACCGGTTAGTTCAGCCCCTCCAGCCTCACGGCCTAACTAAACCCTAATTTCACCCTCGATCCGTTCCTGCCCAGATGCAAAACAGCTTAGCTACTCATACAGAAATTAAAAGACGAAACAATTAAGGAAAAACAATCTATATTAATCATAGCTTCAAATCGATAAACGTTTTTGAAGGAAATCAAAGTACGGAATTAAAACTTAAAAACAATAAAACATGAAATTGTTTCTCGACCCGAAGGTCGGATCTACTCAAAACAAACAAGAGACTCGGACGAACAGCTCCGATCTCTATCTCCGGCGACTCCTCCGGCGGCGACGACGACTGCGGGACCGGCGGCTCTTCCGATGTATCGGTGCGTAATGTGTTGTGTCCTTTGCTGCCCGTCACGCCCCTCTCTTTTAAAGACTTCAAATTTGAATTTCAGATCGCGGTTGTTTCTCGCCCCTTAGGAATAGGCGTCCTTGGTCAACGGGCTGGGGGATAAGTCAGATCCCCCGAATCCAGGGATTCTGGTACGCTGCCAGCTTGCCCGCAGCGAATCTCCTGTCACAGCCGCTCTCTGCCCAAATCGAAATCTGCAGGTATCTCTTCTCCTCCACAGGTGGTCGGACCAGGCACGGTACTTGGTAGGAATTCTGGGTCTTCTGCTTCGTGACCTTACCCATTTGCCCGATGTGGTCAAACTGTTGCTTGTCACTACCGCTCCAGAATCTGATTTGCCCAAAGAAGGGGATTTCCTTGCCTCTTTTGCCCAGTGCGCCACCTGTTACCTGCATCACCACACACTCTGCCCAAACACCTAATTGTGCCCTCCCAGACACGTTAACGACTCAAACTGACTCAATAAAGGGGGTAAAAGTGCTCTAAGATGAGCAAATAAAATGGCTCATCAACGATGTTCTTCAGGAACATTTAATTTTGATATTTCTTCAGGATAACATATCATGTTCTTCAGGTACATTTCCTTTTGATATTTCTTCAGGAATACCATATCACAATGTTCTTCAGGAACATTAAAATTTTAATTGATTTACTAGACATAATTAATTTGTTATTACTTCAAGAATATCATATTATAATGTTCTTCAGGAACTTAGGCATAATTAATTTGATATTACTTCAAGAATATCAGATTATAATTATTAATTTGATATTACTTCAGGAATATCAGATTACAATGTTCTTAGTAACATTATACATTTAATTGCTTCAATATGAGCAATTTATGAAGAAGGGGAGAAGAAGAAACGGACGCGTTGGGCGCAGACAGGAGCGTCGCGCTCTAAGGGCGCACTGCACTGTGAACCCTCGACTTTCGGGGGGGGGGGGGGGGGGGGGGGGGGGGCGCCGCGCTCTGAGACTTATTCACCATATTCCCATTCTCCGTTTTGGCTCCAATCCTTAAGCAGTTTTGAGTCACATTTTCAATAATCTCCACCTTGACACCAAACCGCAAAATCTCATCGCAAATGTGAAATCTCATCACATATAACTCCAAGCCGCGAAATCCCACCGGGCATGCGAAATCATGATTTGTACGTTTTTGTGTCATTTTTATTGGTTTTTGGTGTGCGAGTTGTGTCGGTTTTAGTCGTTTATGTGTGTCTTTATCTTGGTTTCAGTGTATTTTGATGTTTTGTAGAGTGTGCAGACTTGAGGACGTGATCGGAGCGAAAAGAGCGAGAAAACAAGTTAAAATGAGTCGAGACGAAAGAAAATGGCACGCTGAAGTCCTAGCGCCTCTCTAGGATGTAGCGCCTCGCTAGGCCACTAGCAGCGCACTAAATCCTAGCAACGGAGAGGCCGTGTACGGACTTTTCCTATGACTGATGACCTAGCTCCTTGTTAGGACCTAGCATCTTGCAATGGACCTGCTGGGCACAAATTTGACCCATTTGACCTCTTTTTGATGAGAAACATTATACATACTTCTTGGATATCAACCCTAATAAAAAGAGCTAGACCTAAATAATTTTAAATTATTTTTCACGCACGTTTTTCATTCTTTGGGGAAAGGAAAATCGGATCGAGACTTTGATTTTGTAATCGTTCATCTTAGTTTTTTAATTAATCAAGTAAATTTCTTCTTTTTATTGTTTGTTCTTTATTTTATATTAGCTTTGATTAATTGTTCTTTATCTTTAATTGCATAATCATGAATTCTTTAAACTATAGTTGCATCGTAATTACATCCATGAGTAGCTAAATTATCGACTATGGTTACTGGTTTGGATGAATTGATTCTCATCTTGGATTTGAATTTTAGTTTTGCACGAAAGGTGTTCGATTAAATGCCCCATCGAATTTCAACCAAGTTTGAGGCTTAGGAGCAATTACGTGCTTAGGTTTAATCGAACCACATTCGAACCAACCGGTAACGGACGTTCTTGTGTGACTTTTGCAAACTCGAATTCAATTTCGAAGTTAAGAATTGAGGATCCCGAACTCTAGTCATTTTCTTTTATTTAAAACTCATATTATTATTATTGCTTGCTTTATTTTATGTGTTTTTACTTTGATAAATTAGATATTAGTTTAAAAACAAAACCAACCAAACAATGCATTATGCTATAAATTTATTTTTCTTTTTTTTGCAAACACATAAACCCATATACTAAGCCGATAATAGTGTTCCTCGTGAGATCGACTCGGGCGAGTTGCTTCGGCAATTAGTTCGGTTATTTTTAATTGGGGTTTGACGCACTACAACGTCTTGTCGATTTGGCGCCGTTGCCGGGGAACACTTCAAGCATTAGTATTAGTGTTAGAGTGTTTGCAACTTTTTTATTATTATTATTTCTCCCACCGGTGCGTTTAATGTTTTTGTCAAGTGTTTTTGTTAGCAGTGATGAATACATATAATAGCTATCCGTGGGAGTTCACAAGGCCTCAGACGAGCACATACTACGAGTCTTCCAAATATGACACGAAAACACATTTTGGCTCTAAGTCTCAGGCATATAATCCGGAGTGGGACTCTCAATCGAGTTATTATTTTGATCCACCTCACCAACAATGGTCTAAGAAACAATGGCCTCCTCAGAACATGGTGTACCCTCCACATTATTCTATGCAACCTGAGCCTCCATACAAGCCATCATTGGATGACGTTTGTCAGGATTTCATGCAAACGGTCAACCACATAATGAAATCAAATGAAGAGTCGATCAAAGCGAATGAAATGGCGATGGCCAGAAATGTTGAAGCAAATTTGGCATACCCTCCACCGTATACGATGCAACCACAACAACCAAACAAGCCATCATTGGAAAACACATTCCAGGATTTCATGCAGATGACCCAACAAGTCATGAAAGCAAACGAAGCGGCAATGAAGGCGAATGAAGTTAGACTGACAGATAGTGTCGAAGTGGAAGCAAGGTCTAAGGTCATAGTGTTAGGATATGTCCTTCGATCCTACGTGTGCAATCAATAAAGTCATAAGGTCGTCTATGGATGTTAAATGATTATTCGATAATATTAATTGTTGGGAACAATATAATATTGATCGATAAATCATACCTACAGGGTCACACACGAGTCGGAATTACGTTGCTTGTCATATTGATTTAGAATCAATACGTATGGATTTTCACATGCATGGGATGCATGGCTTGCATGGATGCATGTCACATGGTGTGACATGGCATGCCACACAAGCAAGGGGACCACATCCATGCCAATTGGCATGGTGATGTGGAAATGACCCTTTACCTCCCCATTAACCACCATTATTGGTGCATTATGATGCACATAATGGGGGGGTTACAAGGGGAGGTTAATGGTGGTGAATAAAGTGATGAAAACATGTTTTTCATACCACTTTATGATCAGCCACGAAAATCCACCACAAAACAAGAGAGAAAAGAGTGAGAGAATCACTCAAGAACAAGCAAGCAAGTTCAATTCCGGGTTCGTGTGCAACACGTAGAGGCCGGGCCATTTGTGCGGCTTCAACATACGGGCGATCTAGACAAGAGGAGTGACGAGGTCATTCACAAGGAGAGCTTCGAGAGGCTGATCCATTTGAGGTGGTTCAATCGACTCAACACCACCTCATCGACAACAACGAATCATATCATCATCACATGTAAGAACTCGTTGATCTCTATATATATATATATTGGATGTATATATATATATAAATATATGTGTGTCTATACATATTTGTGTGCACTATGATCCAAGCATGATAGATTTATATGCTTTACACGCTTCCGCACACACGGTATATCGATAGGATCGCTATACCGGTACCTTCAATTGGTATCAGAGCGAGGTTCGCTGCATTAGCCGTAGGATCTTATGATTTGTGTTTGCCTTCGGGCCTTGTTTTAGTATTGAATAATGTTTATTTCGTTCCAAGTATTACCAAGAACATCATTTCTATTTCAGTATTGGATACTGAAGGATTTTCCTTCACTATAATAAATGGTTTATTTACTATTTCAAAAAGTGGAGTGTTCTATGGTTCGGCACGATTAGAACATGGTTTATATATACTTCAACTTGACAATCATATATATAACATTGATACCAAAAAGGCCAAATCGAATGAATTCAATGAAACATACCTTTGGCATTGTCGATTAGGCCACGTCAACATTAAACGTGTAGAGAAACTTCTTAAAGAAGGTATTCTCAAATCTTTTGACTTGGAGTCATTCGATACATGTGAAGGATGTTTGATGGGCAAAATGACAAAGTCACCTTTTCTAGGAAAAGGAGAACGTGCAAGTGATCTATTGGGTTTAATCCATACTGATGTATGTGGTCCAATGAGCTCACAAGCACGTGGAGGTTATTTCTACTTCATAACTTTTACCGATGACTTAAGTAGATATGGTTATGTCTATTTAATGAGGCATAAGTCGGAAGCCTTTGAAAAGTTCAAAGAATTCCAAAATGAAGTTGAGAATCAACTTGGTAAGAAGATAAAAGCCATTCGATCGGATCGAGGTGGTGAATATCTTAGCCAAGAATTCGATGATCATCTTATGAGTTGTGGTATTCTATATCAACTCACTCCTCCTGGAACACCCCAGATGAATGGTGTTTCCGAAAGGAGGAATAGAACCTTATTGGATATGGTTCGATCGATGATGAGCCTTAGTGAACTACCAAAATCTTTTTGGGGACACGCACTTTTAACAGCGGCCTATACACTGAATAGGACACCGTCAAAAGCTGTTGATAAGACACCATACGAGATATGGAAAGGGAAGGTCCCTAACTTGTCTTATATCAAGGTTTGGGGATGTGAAGCTTATGTGAAGAGAAATATCTCTACAAAGCTTGAACCCAAATCGGATAAATGTTCCTTTGTTGGTTATCCAAAAGAAACACGAGGGTACCACTTTTACAACCAATCTGAGAACAAAGTCTTTGTTGCTCGAGATGGTGTATTTCTTGAAAAGGAATATCTTTCCAAGAAAGTAAGTGGGAGCTCAGTTGAACTGAACGAAGTTCAAGAAAACTTGAACGAGGTTCAAGAAGATCAAACTGAGATGGACACTCAAGACCAAGTCGAGAGTGCTCCAGTGGTTTTAGAAACCACACCTAACCCTCGAAGGTCCGGAAGGATTAGATCTCAACCTAACAGATACTTAGGTATTCTGACAAATGAGAGCTATGAAGTTATGCTTTTAGAAAGCAATGAACCTTCGACCTATATCCAAGCTATGACGAGTCCAGATTCCGAGAAATGGCAGGGTGCCATGAAATCCGAAATGGAATCAATGTCTGAAAATCAAGTTTGGAACTTGGTCGATTTGCCTAAAGGGGCTAGGCCCATTGGATGCAAATGGATTTACAAAATAAAAACAGACATGAATGGAAAACCTAGTGTTTTCAAAGCAAGGTTGGTAGCAAAAGGATATAAACAAATTCACGGGGTGGATTATGATGAAACCTTTTCACCAGTTGCTATGATTAAATCCATTCGGATTCTCTTAGCCATTGCTGCTCATTATGATTATGAGATATGGCAAATGGACGTTAAAACCGCCTTCTTGAATGGGATTCTAGTAGAGGAAGTGTTTATGACACAACCAGAGGGTTTTATCGATCCTAATCAGGCTGAGAGAGTATGCAAGCTTAATAGATCCATTTATGTATTAAAGCAAGCATCTCGGAGCTGGAATCTTCGGTTCGATGAATCCATACAAGAGTTTGGATTTCAAAAGAACATGGAAGACTCTTGTGTTTACAAGAAGGTCAGTGGGAGTTACGTTGTATTCATTGTGTTGTATGTCGATGACATACTCCTTATTGGAAACAATATTCCTATGCTTAATTCTGTTAAAGAATGGCTGGGAAGATGGTTTTCAATGAAGGATCTTGGAGAAGCACAGTACATAATGGGCATCAAGATCTGTCGGAACAGATCACAAAGGATGCTTGGACTTAGTCAAGCAACCTATATTGATAAGGTGCTTGACAGGTTCAGAATGAAAGACGCCAAGAAGGGTCTCATTCCAATGACTCATGGTACATCTTTAAGCAAGAGTCAGTGCCCTTCGGGACCTGATGAGCAAATAAGGATGGCAAATATTCCTTATGCTTCGGCAATATGGTCTATTATGTACGCCATGATATGTACACGACCGGATGTATCGTATGCTTTGAGCATGACGAGTCGGTTTCAAGGAAACCCAGGTGAGGCGCATTGGACTGCAGCCAAGAATATTCTTAAGTACCTTAGAAGGACTAAAGAGTATTTTCTTGTCTTTGGAGGACAAAGAGAGTTGGTTGTGACAGGATATACGGATGCAAGCTTCCAAACAGACAAAGATGATTTCCGGTCTCAATCCGGATTTGTTTTTTGTCTGAATGGAGGTGCGGTGAGCTGGAAGAGTTCCAAGCAACCCACCGTAGCTGATTCTACTACAGAGGCTGAGTACATTGCTGCATCAGAAGCAGCAAAGGAGGCCGTTTGGATGAGAAAGTTCTTAGATGAGCTTGGTGTCGTACCTAGTTCGGCCCATCCGATAGCTCTCTATTGTGATAATAGTGGAGCTATCGCGCAAGCCAAGGAGCCTAGGGAGCACCACAAATCCAAACATGTACTCAGGAAGTTCCACATTCTCAGGGAGATAGTTAGTCGTGGAGACATCGAGATAAATAAAGTTGCAACTGATGATAATGTTGCAGACCCGTTAACTAAACCACTCCAGCAGTCAAAGCATGATGCTCATACGACTGCAATAGGGATACGATATCTTAGAGATGGATTGTGATTCCTATTACTGTATTATTTACTTTTGGAGTTTATGTAAACATTCACGTATCTTTTATGATATTCAATAAATTTCGTCATATAATTGTGGTTTAAATTGTATGAATTGTCCAAATGATTAAATTATATTAATTGGGTTATGAGGTCGATTTACCACATAAATGAAGTCCCAATTGTTGAACTAATATAATTAAATCATAAATTGTTCCTAGTTCGTATCATCGAGTACGGACAAACTGATAATACAATGAACTAGATTGTAATGTGTACTATAGCGCCGCTTCATGGGCTAGTGATGTGGGACATCAAGTACAATTACATAGATATTAGCTGGGAGCTAATGATCGAACAGACCCGACTGGAATAGTATTTAAGATTTTGAGTCATAATACTATTTCATTGACTGTCGAGCAATTTCCTCTGACCTGAGTAGTCCAGAGTGATTCCATTGTGAAATGATGTACTTTGAAACAAGTAAACGTCTTTCGTAAAAGGAGGTTATAAAACTTGTTATTGGGTATATCAGGAAGCAAGTGGGAGAGCTTGGATTGACAAGATGGGATTGTCCTCCATTTTATAATGGGAAACATGTCTTACCGGCCACTTGGAGAGTCGAGACTGTGGAAAATACGTGGCCACGTCCAGATTCGTATCATAGTGATAAATCTGGTTTTACAGTCTGTCTCAAAGTCCAAGAAAGGTTTGAACCGATTGAGGATGACTCAAGTCTTGCCTCAAGTTCAAATTTAGACATAAAGTGACAACAGGAAATTGGCAGCACACTGGCTCTGAAGGCCAAGTGGGAGATTGTTAGGATATGTCCTTCGATCCTACGTGTGCAATCGATAAAGTCATAAGGTCGTCTATGGATGTTAAATGATTATTCGATAATATTAATTGTTGGGAACAATATAATATTGATCGATAAATCATACCTACAGGGTCACACACGAGTCGGAATTACGTTGCTTGTCATATTGATTTAGAATCAATACGTATGGATTTTCACATGCATGGGATGCATGGCTTGCATGGATGCATGTCACATGGTGTGACATGGCATGCCACACAAGCAAGGGGACCACATCCATGCCAATTGGCATGGTGATGTGGAAATGACCCTTTACCTCCCCATTAACCACCATTATTGGTGCATTATGATGCACATAATGGGGGGGTTACAAGGGGAGGTTAATGGTGGTGAATAAAGTGATGAAAACATGTTTTTCATACCACTTTATGATCAGCCACGAAAATCCACCACAAAACAAGAGAGAAAAGAGTGAGAGAATCACTCAAGAACAAGCAAGCAAGTTCAATTCCGGGTTCGTGTGCAACACGTAGAGGCCGGGCCATTTGTGCGGCTTCAACATCCGGGCGATCTAGACAAGAGGAGTGACGAGGTCATTCACAAGGAGAGCTTCGAGAGGCTGATCCATTTGAGGTGGTTCAATCGACTCAACACCACCTCATCGACAACAACGAATCATATCATCATCACATGTAAGAACTCGTTGATCTCTCTATATATATATATATTGGATGTATATATATATAAATATATGTGTGTCTATACATATTTGTGTGCACTAAGATCCAAGCATGATAGATTTATATGCTTTACACGCTTCCGCACACACGGTATATCGATAGGATCGGTATACCGGTACCTTCACATAGGAGATATGATCGATAAGATCAAGCATCGGTAGATTGTACTTCACGCTCGCCATTGAAACCTTGTTCTGGAAGGTCGTAGGATCGTAGTCTGGCTCTGAAACAAGTCGCAGGATCGTAACCTAGCTCTGAAACAGGTCGCGGGATCGTAACTTGGCTCTGATACCACTTGTTAGATTTTGACAAAGCTCTTGATGCTACTTGTTGTAGACTCGACGATGTATAGTACGATAATAACGAGAACTGAAAAATAACCCAACAATAAATAAAGAAGATAAGATATTTACGTGCAAACCCAATTGAGAAAAAACTACGGGAGGAACAACGAGATCTTTCACTATAATATCACAATAATTACAAAGGATAAATATCCACTCTCAAGTCTCTATAATCTCTCTCAATATGCAATTTAGCTCTCTAATATGCTGGTGTTTTTAATTGTGTCCATGTAGATCATAATTTATAGATGTAAAGATCCATAAATTAAGTAACAATTAGAATTAGAAATACAATCATTTTTCTAATATAACTCAAATCTCCTAACCAAGTTAGGAATCATAAAATACTTATCCCTTAAGTCAATAAGTCATCATAGAAGCTTCTAGGATCGAAGAGCACGATGAAAAACCGATCTCGGCTAAGAAACAAACGCGTTGGGCGCAGATAGGCGCACCTCGTTGGTTCCGGGCGCGCCGCGCTCTAAGGGCACGCCGCGTTGGGTTACACTAAAACACGGGCGTGCCGCTCTGTGAACCCTCCACTTTCTGGGGCGCACCGCGATGGTTTACACTGAAATCTGGGCGCGGCGCGCTTTGAGACTTCTTCACCAAATTCCCATTTACGACACCGTTTCGCTTTCAATTCTTAAGAGATTTTGAGTCACATTTTCAACAATGTATTATCTAATACAAAAATTATATATAAAAATATATTTACAGAATTATATCAATACCATATTATATATAACGAATATATCAAATCAAATTAACTAATTCAATTATATACAAAAAGTGTATTTTAGTCTAATTGTAGCGGTTTAAAGAAGGGTTGTTGGTTGTGGGTAGTAGCCCAGAGGACTTGGGCCTAAACGAGTGTGGGTATAATTGACGGGTGATATATTTACATCTTCAACTTTACTTTGTACACTTTACTTCATTTTTCCATTTTTAAATAATATTATAAAAAGTCTTAACTACCTCTTTACTGTAAAAACCATAAATATATTTTATTTTTCAACACCCTAATTAAAAATTAATTAATTTCATGCTCCCATCATCTTCTCAACAATAAATTTTCCATTAACCTTATATATTTGTATTGCCAAATTTGTTAAAAAAAATAACACGAGCAAATGTAGTCGTATTTGTATTCATTTCCCGCTGACCCCAATCGCTGTTGAGGGAGCTGTACAGCCGAAAGTCCGCTGCCCGAAACAAGGTCGATGCTTCCAGTCGATTTTGAAATTAATCATCGTTCATCGCGACGGCGAAAATTAGCTTTCTCGATTTGGGGATTATTCGAGAGATGATGGTGATGGGGTTGGTGACGGTGATCTTGGTGCCCTGCAGAACCAGGTAAATCCGGTGCGACGGCGAGGGGACGAGATCTACAAGGCGTTTGTGGTTGAGCTTATTCAAGTTGTTATGGTGTAGAAGAAGACTTCGATTGGTGAGTTTTTTCTCGAGCGGGAGAGGGGACCCTGAGGAACTATGGGTCGCCGAAAATGAGATCTAAGAGGTGGCGAAAGACGGACTCTTTTAAAAAAAAAACAATCTCGCTGATAATAAATTAATAAGTTTTATATTTTATATAATATTATTTAAATAATAAAAAATTAAGTAAGGTGTAATCTCATCACATATAACTCCAAGCCGCGAAATCTCATCGGGCATGCGAAATCATGATTTGTACGTTTTTGTGTCATTTTTATTGGTTTTTTGTGTGCGAGTTGTGTCGGTTTTAGTCGTTTATGTGTGTCTTTATCTTGGTTTCAGTGTGTTTTGATGTTTTGTAGAGTGTGCAGACTAGAGGACGTGATCGGAGCGAAAAGAGCGAGAAAACAAGTTAAAATGAGTCGAGACGAAAGAAAATGGCACGCTGAAGACCTAGCGCCTCTCTAGGATGTAGCGCCTCGCTAGGCCACTAGCAGCGCACTATATCCTAGCAACAGAGAGGCCGTGTACGCACTTTTCCTATTACTGAAGACCTAGCTCCCTGTTAGGACCTGTCAGCTTGCTATGGACCTGCTTGACGCGATTTTGACCCATTTGACCTCTTTTTGATGAGAAACATTATACATACTTCTTGGATATCAACCCTACAAAAAAGAGCTAGACCTAGACACTTTTAGATTATTTTTCACGCACGTTTTTCATTCTTTGGGGATAGGAAACTCGGATCGAGACTTTGATTTTGTAATCGTTCATCTTAGTTTTTTAATTAATCAACTAAGTTTCTTCTTTTTATTGTTTGTTCTTTATTTTATATTAGCTTTGATTAATTGTTCTTTATCTTTAATTGCATAATCATGAATTCTTTAAACTATAGTTGCATCGTAATTACATTCATGAGTAGCTAAATCATCGACTATGGATTGGTTAGGGTGAATTGATTCTCATCTTGGATTTGAATTTTGGTTTTGCACGAAAGGTGTTCGATTAAATGCCCCATCGAATTTCAACCAAGTTTGAGGCTTAGGAGCAATTACGTGCTTAGGTTTAATCGAACCACATTCGAACCAATCGGTAACGGACGTTCTTGTGTGACTTTTGCAAACTCGAATTCAATTTCGAAGTTAAGAATTGAGGATCCCGAAATCTAGTCATTTTCTTTTATTTAAAACTCATATTATTATTATTGCTTGCTTGCTTTATTTTATGTGTTTTTACTTTGATAAATTAGATATTAGTGTTGGTTGTGAAGGCGAAATTCACGCCGGGAAGACGACGAGGATGACGGAGCGAGGGTAGCGATTGCTGGAGGAGCCCAGCGGTCGCCAGGCGACGGGCAGCGGTCGCTGGTCATCCAAGGTCGGGAACAGCTCGTCAAGGAGCTAAGTAGCGATCGACGAACGCTCCGGGTAGCGCTTGGGGTAGCGCTGGGGTAGCGGTCGCTACCCCCTATTTTTTCTGCCAGCGGGATTTTATCTTGTCCTCCAAGTTTCCCTCCCCTATTTATACCCTATGCGATTTATTAATTAGGGTTAACACCTACAACTATTAGAATTGATATTATAGAGTTTACAAGCTTGTAACGGGGATCTATAATTGTTCTAATAAATCATTGCAGCCAGAGAAAGTGGACGTAGCCCTCGTTAACGGGTGAACCACTATAAATTTCTTGTGTCTTTAATTTCCGTATTTTTTGTTCTTGCGTTGTTCGTGTGCTTTTCAGGAAGGGAATTCGGTCGCAAATTTCCTAACAACTGGTATCAGAGCGCTAGGGTTATAGCGATCGGGGAAAAGCAATGACGGACACCACCACCTCGTTCGGGGTTACGAAATTTGACGGGAATAACTATGGACATTGGAAGATGCAGATCGAGGACTACCTTTGTGGGAAGAAGCTCGGAATTCCTTTAAAGGGTAGACCGGAAAAGATCAAGGATGACGAGGAATGGGAAAGCCTCGACAGGCAGGTGTTGGGATTGATACGTTTGTCTCTGGCTTCAAACGTCTCATTTAACGTGCGCGAAATTACCACAACCAAGGGTTTGATGGCAGCCCTATCGAACATGTACGAGCAACCCTCAGCGAACAACAAGGTATACCTTATGAAGCAGTTGTTCAACCTTAAGATGTCAGACAATTCATCAGCGGTCAACCATGTGAATGAGTTGAACTCAATTTTGAACAAGTTGAAGGCAGACGGGGTGAATTTTGATGACGAGATTTATGTCTTGCTCCTACTTGCGTCTCTACCGGATAGTTGGGAGCCCATGCGGGCAGATGTTAGCAACTCTATGGGGAAGGAGAATCTGCAGTTCTCTGATGTTAGAGATCGCATCCTTGCCGAGGAAATCCAGAGAAAGGATTTCAAGGTGAAAGCTCCTAGTTCGGCCTTGAGTGTGGAGAACCGGGGGAGGAACTCGGGAAGGAATGCTAACAGGAACAGAGGTAGATCCAAGTCTAGGAATGGGAGAGATAGCTCGAAGTCCGAGGATAATTAATGCTGGAATTGTGGTAAGACGGGGCACTTCAAGAGGGATTGTCGTTCTCGGGGGAAGAACGACAACAAGAAGAAGGGATCCGCCAATGCGGTGACACAGGATGAGGACGATGGGGATGTCCTTCTCCTATCGGTCGACTCACCGATTGATTCCTGGGTGCTGGACTCAGGGGCTTCTTTCCATACTACTGCACAGCGAGAGGTAATGCTGAGTTACGTCTCGGGTGATTATGGAAAGGTTTTTCTTGCAGATGACGAGCCACTCGATGTAGTCGGGATGGGAGATATTGTAACAACCCGTATTTTTATAAACAGCGGAAGATGTTAATTTTTAAAAACAACATTTAAAAAAATAAAGTGCGGGCGTCACATAATTTTATCTGGAAAAGTAAAACCTTTTTAAAATTTAATCAACAAAATAAACTAAATACTTTAGTACATAAATATATTATTTGACAAATATGTAGTGAGTAATTTCAATATAATATGTACCAGTACTTATATATATACAAATAACAGGTACGTCAATATATATATTCATATACTAGTTTTTGAACACACCAAACTACATATTATTTGATACCGTACTAAACATATTACATTACTTTTTTATAATTCATTATGATACAACTACCTACCTATGTACTATCTGAACATGGGCACACTCAGAATCATATTTGAAATAATAGACAATGTCATGGTATGAATTGCTAATAAGAAATAAAGCATAAAGAAACATTTATTAAGTTTAATTTATCCTCCATCCTTATCATTTCTGTGTGTACCTAAAAATAGTTGTTGTAGATAGGGTGAGCTCAACGCGCTCAATAGGGTCATTACCTCATCCAATACAAGAATCAAATACATGTATAACCAATGAACATAACATGAAAATATTGTAATTTTAATAAAACCATGAGATCCATTTAATAATCTGGATAACATGAAAATATTGTCATTTTAATAAACATGATATCCATTTAATAATCTGGATATTGCGAGTTGCGCCAACTATTGCGTTGGTCCCCTTCGACCATTTTCCCCGGTCTTCGGTTACAACGAAAAATATATTTTAATAAATTCACATAAATGCACACATAGAGACACATATAATGAAACAAGTAATAGAAGAGGTCAGTCGACAATATAACACCTACCTCGATGAGTTGGGACGTTAACGTGAAAATCCAAAGTGCGTCTATGACCTTAAAGGATGAACTAACAATTCTTGAAACTTCATGGGTTGAATGTATAGTTTTAAAGACTTAATATGGATTGGATAATATTAGTTGAATTAAATATTGGAGTGGCCCATAGTTACCTCAAAGTCCAAGGAATATTGGAGGATAATATTAGTTGAATTAAATATTGGAGTGGCCCATAGTTGCAATTTCCCTTTATTTAGTGAATTCGGCCGTGAGGAATACTTAGAAATTGAGTGCAGAAACTTGTTTTCCTAATCTTCAAAAGAAGATTTGTCTTTCTTCGTGGGCCTTGATGGACATTATTCTACTTGGGCAGAAAGATTTGTCTTTCTTCGTGGGCCTTGATGGACATTATTCTACTTGGGCAGATTTTTTTGGATGGAGGTCGGCCCTTGGTGACAGCGGCTTTGAAATCTGGTTGGTCTTAGCGGCTACAGGATTAAAAAGGGCTTTTAATTGTTCTGGTTTTTGACAATGGGCAGCAGTGGGGTCAACTGAACAACATTGGCCCTTGGGTGGTTTTCGGATCAAGATCTCAAAGATGGGTTGTATGGCTATGAGATACGGCTGCGCTGCATGTGATCATTGACAGGGTTTTACGGACTGAATTGCGGACATATTACGACGAGGTTATAGGCTGAGATAAAGGTCGATTAATATATGTATAGATGGTGATTTGGAAAAGATGAAAGGAGGACATAGGAAACTTATCTACGGATATCTTCTGGTGTAAATTGGTGGTGGCGTAGTAATTTTTAGGGCAGAGCATGATTATTTATAGGGAAACAAATTAGAGTTTTATTTCAATTTTTGGTAATAAAATAATTGGTATTTCTTGCTCCCTAAGATACTCTTTTAATAAATACAAATTTAAATTATATTAAATAAATTGGGTCAAATCAAAAATATTATTTATATATTTAACGATTAAATTTAATGTTTAATTATTTTTTTTATTTTTTTTAGTTTTAATTTATTAAATTAGTTTATAAATTAGTACATCTATATAGGTAAATTTAATATTTTAGTAAATAAAATTTTGGGTTGTTACAGATATCAACCTGAAGATGTCAAATGGGCAAACTTGGAAGATTACCAAGGTTAGACATGTGTCGGGGTTGATGAGGAATCTGATTTCGGTGGGCCAGATTGACAGTGATGGCCACCGGGTGTCATTTGGAGATGGGTCGTGGAAGGTTTCGAGGAACGCCATGACCATAGCTCGAGGTCATAAGACGAGCACACTTTACATGACGACGAGCGTGAGGGACTCGGCTGGTGTTGTTGATAACACCAAGAAAGACCGAACTGTGGCATTGCAAGATGGGGCACATGAGTGAGAAGGGGATGAAGATCATGGCAAATAACGGGCTGCTGCCCGAACTCAAGGCGATTGAGTCTCACGTGTGCGAGAGCTGCATTCTTGGAAAGTAGAAACGGGTGAGTTTTTCCAAAGATGGAAGGGAGCCCAAGGCGGAGAAGCTGGAACTAGTACACACGGATGTTTGGGGACCAGCTCCCGTCGCCTCACTCGGAGGGTCACTCTACTACGTTACCTTCATCGATGACTCCATAAGGAAGGTATTGGTATACTTCATGAAAAATAAGAGTGACGTGTTCTCTGTTTTCAGGAAATGGAAAGCCGAGATTGAGAATGAAACAAATCTCAAGGTGAAGTGTTTGAGGTCCGACAACGGTGGTGAGTACGTTGACGCCGACTTCAAACAATTTTGTGTCGAGAGTGGGATCAAGATGGTGAAGACTATTCCGGGGACCCCACAACAGAACGGAATAGCGGAGCGAATGAACAAGACCCTAAATGAGAAGGCCCGAAGTATGCGGTTACATTCGGGGATGCCCAAGATGTTTTGGGCGTATGACATCGACATGGAAGCTCATTTAATCAACAGAGCACCGTCGGTTCCTTTGGAATATTAGATTCCTGAGGAGATTTGGAGTGGGAAGAAGCTGAATCTGTCCTACTTGAGGGTGTTCGGGAGCCTGACGTATGTTCATGTCGACGCAGCTGCTCGTAGCAAGCTTGATCCTAAATCCAAGAAGTGTTTCTTCATTGGATATGGCGGCACGGAGTTCGGGTACCGATTTTGGGATGCCGAAAATCATAAGGTGATCTGAAGCAGAGATGTGATCTTCAACGAGGCGGTCTTGTAAAAGGGTAAAGACGAGGTTGTTGAAGAAGGCGTTGATCCCGTGGGAGACACGGAGGAGGTTCCGGTGAAGGTCAATGAGACCGAGGAGATCGAAGAGGGAAACACGAGCAGCGAGGATGAGCAAGATGAGAATGCTCATCCCAACATCGATCCAGTTACACTGAAGCCGTGAAGGTCGACTAGGGTAAGAAGACCTCCCCATAAATTTTCACCATCTCTTAACTATATTTTGCTGACTGATAGGGGTGAGCCGGAGAGCTACACCGAGGCTATACAACCGAGGGATTCGATCAAGTGGGAGTCTGCCATGAAATAGGAAATGAGCTCATTATTGTCGAATCAGACTTGGGAACTAGCCGAGCTTCCGAAGGAGAAGAAGGCCTTGCACAATAAATGGGTCTTCCGGGCAAAGGAAGAACACGATGGAAGCGTTCGGTATAAAGCAAGATTGGTGGTGAAGGGCTTCCAGCAGAAGGAAGGGATCGACTACACGGAGATCTTTGCTCCGGTAGTCAAAATGGTAACCATCCGGGTGGTGCATAGCTTGGTGGCAAAGGAGAATTTACATCTTCAGCAAATGGATGTAAAGACCACATTTCTTCACGGGGATCTAGATGAAGAAATCTATATGAAGCAACCGGAGGGTTTCGAAATCCGAGGCAAGGAGAAGATGGTGTGTAAGCTTCAGAAGAGCTTGTATGGGTTGAAGCAAGCTCCGAGGCAGTGGTACAATAAGTTCGACATGTTCATGAAGCGGGTCGAGTTCACGCGGTGCGAGGCGGACCACTGCTGCTATTTCAAGAGCCTTGGAAGAGGTACCTACATAATATTGCTCCTTTATGTAGATGATATGTTGATAGTCGGGGCGAGCTTGGCAGAGATCGACAAGCTCAAGAAAAGTCTATCGAAGGAGTTCTGTATGAAGGATTCGGGTGCTGCCAAACAAATCCTGGGGATGAGAATCACGAGGAGTAAAGAGGGTCTTGAGTTGTCTCAAGAGGAGTACTTGAAGAAGGTACTGGCAAGGTTTAACATGGAGGATGCTAAACCTGTTGGCACTCCTTTGGCTAGTCACTTCTGTTTGTCAAAGGAGGACTCGCCGACGAGCGAGGAGGAGATGGAGCATATGGATAAGGTCCCTTTCGCCTCTGCGATTGGGAGCCTTATGTATGCTATGGTGTGCACGAGGCCTGACATTGCCCATGCAGTGGGAGTGGTCAGCCGGTTTATGAGTAATCCGGGGAAGCAACATTGGGAAGCCGTCAAGTGGATCTTTCGATACTTGAGAGGGACTACCGACTTTGCTTTGAGGTTCCGAAAATCAGATGTTGGGTTACTCGGGTTCGTGGACGCGGATAAAGGAGGTGATGTGGATAGTAGGAAGAGCACTACTGGGTACGTGTACACTTTCGGGGGTACCGCGATTAGCTGGGTGTCGAGGTTACAGAAGATCGTAGCATTGTCGAGTTGCGAGGCGGAGTACGTCGCTGTGACGGAAGCCGCGAAGGAGATGATGTGGCTACATGCATTTCTGCTAGAGCTGAGGCAAGACCACTCGGGGAGTGTCTTGTATTCCGACAGTCAGAGCGCCATTCATTTGGCGAAGAATCTGGTGTACCATGCTCGAACGAAGCATATCCAGCTGAGATATCACTTCATTCGATCGGCCTTAGAGGAAGGCGTCTTGGTGTTGGAGAAGATTCTTGGGAGTAAGAATCCAGCCGACATGTTTACGAAGGTGGTACCGTGTGATAAACTGAAGTTGTGTTCGACTTCAGTTGGTCTTCTGGGATGAAGACCGGGGAGGTGGCTGCAATGGGAAGAGACGATAGGGGATCGTGAATTAGCTTCAAGTGGGAGATTGTTGGTTGTGAAGGCCAAATTCACGCCGGGAAGACGACGAGGATGACGGAGCGAGGGTAGCGATTGCTGGAGGAGCCCAGCGGTCGCCAGGCGACGGGCAGCGGGCGCTGCTAAGGACCAGCGGTCGGGAACACTTCGTCCAGGAGCTAAGTAGCAATCGACGAATGCTCCGGGTAGCGCATGGGGTAGCGCTGGGGTAGCGGTCGCTACCCCCTATTTTTTCTGCCAGCGGGATTTTATCTTGTCCTCCAAGTTTCCCTCCCCTATTTATACCCTATGCGATTTATTAATTAGGGTTAACACCTACAGCTATTAGAATTGATATTATAGAGTTTACAAACTTGTGACGGGGATCTATAATTGTTCTAATAAATCATTGCAGCCAGAGAAAGTGGACGTAGTCCTCGTTAACGGGTGAACCACTATAAATTTCTTGTGTCTTTAATTTCCGTATTTTTTGTTCTTGCGTTGTTCGTGTGCTTTTCAGGAAGGGAATTCGGTCGCGAATTTCCTAACAATTAGTTTAAAAACAAAATCAACCAAACAATGCATTATGCTATAAATTTCTTTTTATTTTTTTTGCAAACACATAAATCCATATACTAAGCCGATAGTAGTGTTACTCGTGAGATCGACTCGGGCGAGTTACTTCGTACAAATTAATGTAGGAAGTGTAAATATCATTACCACATTTAACTCATGACTAGGTGCTTAATGGGTTGACGAGTTGGTAAATAAAGTAACTCGACCCAGAAAGTATGAGCCTATTCAAACACGTAGCAATAACCCAATACAATATTACTCTTAATTTGTTTTTTTAACTTTTTCCACTTTCATTTAACATTACATTTTTTAGTTTTTAAATTTTATTTGCAAACTATTTTAGTATTATAATTTTTTAATTTAATTTATACCTAATATTTTTTATAAAAATAGATTTTTTAATAAAATTAATAAAAAAATTATTTTTTTGAGTTAAAATTTGAAAAAATGATTTGATATAATTTTTCTATTTGGATTCAAATTTGATGTCAATTTAAGAATTTTAGTGAAAATTTAAAGAAAAAGCATGAAGATAATTTTATTAATTTATTCCTTATTATTATTATTATTATTATTATTGTTATTATTATTATTATTGTTGTTGTTATTAGTATTATTATTATGCCTTGGTAGCTAGTTCTTTTTTTTCTTCACAGGATATGATACTAATTTGTTGACGCCGCACATCCCATCCAGCTTCCCCGTGTTCCTCAGTAATATAATGTAACCTGTATCTCCCCAATGCTTTCCCCACGAGTTCTTCATTATCCAGTAATCAGATCCTTTTTCACTCGTTCCATATCCAACCGCCGTCAATGCATGATTAAGATTACTTTTACACTTCCCAGTATATACTCCCTGCATATATATTTTTAAATTACAAAAAAAGTGAGTCAACTTCAACTTCTATGGGACAAATGAAATATATAAAGTAAGGAGTATAATTTTGCATACACTTTTGTAATGCTGCAGGTCTTTTGCTCCAAAATCAACCCCGACACTCAGCGGCTGCTTTGTCAAAGCTTCCAACATACTTTTTTCGTCGTTTTCAGGTACATCCTCGAACCCATCAATCGACACTAATTCAGATTCATCCTGACAAAAAAAAAAAAAAAAGATGGTGTGAATAATTAATAACAGATTCAACAAACTTTTCGGTTATGCCAAAGTGTTTCTTTAATTTTACGAAATTTTTGCAAAGGCCTTGCGTGGCGTTGTAAGGGTAGTCCGTTTCTTTTGGAAGGCCACCGTTGTAAATCATGAAATTAAACGCGGAGTCCATAAGGCCGCCATAACATCCCTTGTTAAACTTCCTGTCGCAATCAATGAGTTCTTGCTCGGACAATGAAGTTAGTTTCCCCGTCACGATCTGGTTTATGCCTTCCACCGCAGCCACAGCCGAAAATGCCCAACAACACCCTGCATAAAATTTATAATTATTTAGCAAATGTAATTACAAATGAAACGAGAAATTAGTGGCATGTTACTTACCACACCATGAAGTTTGATCCTTTACCGCGGTGACCGATCCGTTGAGTCTCCAGTCGACGTGTGTCGGCAATTTGACAAAATTCTCCCTAGACTTTGATTTGGCTACAGGGGTCTTTTTCTCTTTCGGCTTGAGGCCCCCTAGATAGATTCTCTTGAACTCGTCGTGGCTCATGGCGGTGAACTCGTTCAACCCGAGCACGTAGGTACCGTTGTAATTCGCTTTGTTAGTCTCGTCAATGTACTTCAAATTGTCGATGAAAATTGCTAGCCGGTGCGACTTCTCCTCGTTGCTCGCGTAGCGTTTGCTGTGCTTTTCGGTCCACGAGTCGAAGAGATGAACGATCCCGTCAATGCTCGACAAGTCTTCCGACGAATAGCCGACGTCGGTCGGGGACTCGTGTGCCTGTGCAGTAACCATGGAAGAGAGTAGCATGAAAATGTGAAAAAAATGTAGCTTCAAATTAAAAGACATTAATGCCATATTAAGTTGGGATAAAAATGAGTAATTAATATTTGATTTAGAATGGAAGATTTAACACACGGAACAGGTATTTATATTAATCCAATAAATGAGTGAAGTTGAATAAGAACATTCTTATATACTCCCTCGCCCTCTGTCCCAGAGCTATAGACACAGTTGGTCAATGTTGACTTTTTTTGTTCGTACAATACAACAATACACAAAAATTATGAAAAAATAACTATAATAAAATTTAGCTATTAAATTTTATTTTAGTTATTTTTTTCATAATTTTTTTATACTGTTATCATATGTATTGGACGGACAAAAACAGTCAACATTGACCAGTTTTACCTATAGCTCTGGGACAGATGGAGTATTTATTTTTGCAATATATCACCAATTGATTTTAAAATAAAATTTTCTTTTAAGTCATTCTTTTCACATATGCTAGGCATGTGAGTGTGATGGTACTCAGGCTCATGAATTTAATTGAATTGTACTCGTATATGCTAGGCGTGCACCATACGCACGGATCTATGAATTTTATTTAATTATATTATACTCCGTAATATGAAACATGTTGAAATACTCAGACTAATTTAATATTTTTATTAGATTCTTTCAATGTCTTATTATTGCATTTACGTGGTTTATTTGAGGAATCAATTTTCCTTTTTTTTTTTCATAATTATCTCTATTTTTATTCTCTTTTAGAGTCAATTTGTGTATCATGATTATTGACATGAGATGTCATTAAATGAATGATCCAGTTTTAATTTTTGCTTAACAAAATCTAATGGTAGTGGGCTGAAAGAAGAATTGTGGGTAGTAGCCTGGAGACTTAGCCTAAGTGTGGGTATAGTTGACTCATGACTGGATGCTTAATGGCCTGACGAGCCGGTAAATAACTAATAACGTAACTCGGCCCAGAAAGTATGGGCCTATTCGAACACGTAGCAACAACCCAATATCCGCTGCAATACTACTCTTATTTTTTAATTTTTTTTTTTACCTTTTCCACTTTCATTTAACATTACATTTTTTTAGTTTTAAAATTTTTACTTACAAACTATTTTAGTATTATATTTTTTTAATTTAATTTATATCTAATATTATAAGAAAATTATTTTTTATAAAAAAAGATTTTGTAATAAAATTAATTAAAATTTTATTTACTTGAGTTAAAACTTGAGAATAATAATTTTAGATAATTTATTGTTTGAATTCAAATTTGATGTCAATTTAAGAATTTTAGTGGAAATTTAAAGCGAAAATTTGAAGATAAGCTTATTAATTTATTCCTTATTATTATTATTATTATTATTATTATTATTATTATTATTATTATTATTATTATTATTATTAAAGTCTTGGTTGTCTAGGCCTAGCTAGTTAATTGTATTTTGTTTTTAATCGAATATAATATGTGTTTGTTGACGCCGCACTTTCCTTCCCGCTTCTCGGTGTTCCTCGCTAAATTAAGATAACTTTTCTCTCCCCACGCCGTCCCCCACAAGTTCTTCAATATCAAGTAATCCGATCCTTTTTCACTCGATCCATATCCAATCGTCGTCAATACATGATTAGGTCTAGTTCCACAGTCCTCATTATATATTCCCGGCATATTTTTTGATATATCATAAATTACAAAAAAACAAAAAATTTAGTCAACTTCTGGAAATGGTGGCATTTAATTTTAAGTTGTATAATAGTGAATATGTACGTAATTAAGTTTGTTTTACATCAACATGTTAGTTTCTTAAATGTAATCCATCTATGGTTGTACTCTAAAATACAAAGGGTGATCTTTTGATAGTTTGAAATGGAATGTAAATTGAAAACATTTCAAATACTGCAGACCCAAATCGTGTGATTGGTGATCTTATATCGTCATCCGGGATAAGGTATGTAATATTGCAACATTACTAATTTTCATTGGTTGTATTTCTTTGATTTTTTAAAATGATATTCTTACAAGTTAAGTGAAGTTTGATCCGTGCGTATTTTGTGATCTCTCAGTTTGTTACAAAGATCTCTCCAAGATCTCTACTTTGTAGATTACAGACTTTTGGTTACAAGGATCTTATTGGTCCTGTTTTTAACTAAATGTTTGCTTGTTTGTTTGTCTCATGAGTTAGTCTAACATTTTTTCTAATTTTTCTCTGATTTAAAACAGTAGAATTTAATTGATGGAAAAACCATAAGGTGTACAGGATAAATTAACGTTGTCTGAACAAAATACTACAAATAGCCTTAATTTTTTGTTTGTATGATTGTGATATTTAGAGAAATTTGAGAGATGTTATTGTATGACTTAAGACACAAGTTAATTTAGAGTTGTCATTAGTATTATTAGTACTCCCTCTCTCCCACAAAAGTTGCAACACAAGTTAATTTAGATGTTATTGCCAGAAAACTGCAAACAGCGCCCGCTAGTGGCCTTCCCGCGCCCGCTGAAAGGGCCAAAATCAACCAGAACGTCGACCCACTTTTTCCCCGGGTTCAGCGCCCGCTGCTCGATGCCAGCGACCGCTGGTTCACAAACGGCGATCGCCGTTGGCCTGGATCGTCCTCTCGTCTTCTCGGCGTGAATTCGGCCTTCATACTCAACACTAATCAACTTAGCGTGCAGATTAATACTTGGCGCTTGAAGCTCTTGATCACGCGCAGGAGGTGCCCAGGCGCCTAAAAGCAAGTTCGCGCGACGAAACACTCAAATCAATATCTTGAATCACGAGAAGTAAAGTCGATTTGAGACAAGTGTTAGGCAAAAGATTTCATTTCATTGAGAATAAAATGAAACTATTACAATGTAGAGAACGGTAGGCAAAACGATCAAATGTTGCAAACCAAGTGACGCAGCACTCCAACAATCCAGAGATCCAACACTTTGCGCCTAAAGCTAAATTACCTAACTCTATAGATTGGCGCGCAGCGCAAAGCTACTACACGAAAACGTTATCCGTTGCGCGCAAAGCTACTACACGAAAACTCTATCACGGATAGCGCAACACGCGCAAATCCTAAAACTCTTAAAATAAACTAAGGAAAACCCTAATTAAAAAATGTGAGTGCAAGAAGTGATTTTCCAAATCGGATTCAAGTGTATTTATAGGAGATTCGCACGTGAGAACGTCGGAGGAAAATGATCGTCATTGGCTACACGTTCGGCTGACGTCACAATAAAATTCTTGACGTCAAACTCCAGAATCTTCGTACTTGAATTTTGAATGTTGAGTACGTCGATTATGGGCGCGCTTCAACTGATGCTAAGCTCTAATGCACGTCTATGCTTCAACTTCACTTTGACTTGAAAATCTTTTAAGTGTTGAAGTTGTGCGCGTGCGTTGTCATCTTCATTGCATGGATGATTGTTGAATTAGCGCGACTTTAGTCGGAGTGCCAATTTCTCTTCTGAGCGCCAACTTCCGAGCTCCGCGCCATGCATGCTCTGAGCTCCGAGGCCCCAGACGCCTGCTTCGAGCCAATACGCCAGGCGCATGCTCCGCACCAGCGAGCTCCGCGTCAGGCGCTCTAAGCGCGCGCTCCGATCCAATATTTCAACTCCAACTTGAATTCTTAGAATCCTTGTGCTTTGAGCTTTAATCCTGCAAAAATAAAATCACAAGCAAACACAAACAAAATGTCGCTAAAATATACATTTACAACTATACTATGTGTATGTCGTCGATACTCTTTTTTTTAGTGCAATAATACATAAATTTATAAAAAAAATACTTAATTATGAATTTATATTAATTATACAATGATAATATTAATATCTTTATTTTTTTCATATCACATATTCTGTAATACTAACATTATAATCATTCACATAAATCATTATTTTTTTTTTAAATTTCATTAAATTATTCAAATTTAATTAAAAAAAATATGATTTTCAAATTTTGAATAAAAATAATACTATAATTATAAAAAATGAAAATTACAACTGAGAAATCAAAATTGTATTAAAGATCATATGAAAGTATATTCTATTTCTAATTGGTTTATTTTAATACATAATAATTATAGGATTTAATTTAATTAGTAAGAGGTAGTTACATGAAAATTGTACGAGTAGAGGAAAGTAGGAAACTCCTTAATAGTAGCATACTCTGAGACCGAGTCATTGCCTAAATAGAGCAGGGCGTTTGTTTGTCGAAATGCAAGCTTCACCTCCTACATTTTCTGTGTGGATTTTACATTGACCTTCCAAATTTCAATGGTCATGAGAAAGTCGATCCATCGTCGTCTTCAAGTACAACACCCCCCTCAGCTCACCATCACATGATCATCAAAAGAAAAAATGAAGGTCTTCTTTCCCCCCCTCCTCCTCCTCCTCCTTTCCCAAGCCACCGCCCAGATATCCTTCACGTCCGAGCAACACCTCTCGTCTCACGCCGGCGGTGACGATGATCACTCCATCGAGATCAACCATTCATTCACCTTCTCCAACTCCCGGCTCGAGAATGCCTACACGGCCCTCCACGCCCTGAAGAAGGCCATCTTCTCCGACCCCCTGGACTACACCGCCAACTGGGAAGGCCCGGACGTCTGCTCCTACTCCGGCGTCTTCTGCGCCCAGGCCCTCGACGACGACAAGGTCACTGTCGTCGCCGGAGTCGACCTCAACCACGGCGACATCGCCGGCCACCTCCCCTCCGAGATCGGCTACTTAACCGACATCAGCCTCCTCCACCTCAACTCCAACCGCTTCTGCGGCCTCATCCCCGAGACCATACGCAACCTCAAGATCCTCTACGAGCTCGACGTAAGCAACAACCGCTTCGTCGGCCCCTTCCCGAAACCCGTCCTCGACCTCCCCGAGCTCAAGTACCTCGATCTCAGGTACAACGACTTCGAGGGGGAGCTGCCAGGCGGGCTCTTCGACAGGCCGCTCGACGCGATTTTCCTCAACCACAATCGGTTCGGGTCGTTCCTGCCCGAGAATTTCGGCAACTCGCCGGCGTCGGTGGTGGTGATAGCCGACAACAAGATCACCGGATGCATACCGAAGAGCATCGGGAACATGGCGGGGAAGCTGGACGAGATGGTGTTCTCGAAAAACAAACTCACGGGGTGTTTGCCGGAGGAGATCACGCTGCTGAACTCGACGACCGTGTTGGACATCAGGGGCAACAAGTTCTTTGGAGATTTGCCCAAGGACTTGGAGTACCTTCAGAGCTTGGAGATCGTGAACATCGGGGAGAATAAGTTCAGGAGCAATGTACCCGAGACGATCTGCACGTTGCCGAATCTGATGAACTTCACGTTTTCGTACAACTACTTCGACGCGATTGATCAGCATTGCAATCACGACGCGTTGCCCGGGGTTGTTTTCGAGGGCGAGGAGAATTGCTTCAAGGGTGGGAAGAATCAGAGACCGGAAGACGAGTGTCGTTCGGAGTTGAGTAAGAAGGCCGATTGCAGCAAGGGGTGTCGACCACCTTCGAGACACGAAGCTCCCAAGGAACCCAAGACTCCAAGTCCAAAGCCACAAAAGGATAGCGTGCCTTCCACTCCAAAGGTACAACCTCCTAAAGACGAAAAACCAAAGGCCAAAGCACCACCAACTCCCAAGGCCGCCACGCCTTCACCTCCAAAAGAACAACCACCACCGACTCCAAAGGAGCAACCTCCCAAGGCCACCACGCCTTCTCCTCCAAAGGAGCAACCCCCTAAGGTTGATGTACCCTCGACTCCAAAGCCACAGCCTCCTAAGAAGGAACAACAACCCCCTAAGGTTGAAGTACCCGCGACTCCAAAGCCGCAACCTCCTAAGAAAGAACAACCACCTAAAGTTGAAGTACCCTCGACTCCAAAACCGCAGCCTCCTAAGAAGGAACAACCACCCCCTAAGGTTGATGTACCCTCAACTCCAAAGCCGCAACCTCCTAAGAAGGAACAACAACCCCCTAAGGTTGAAGTACCCTCAACTCCAAAGCCACAGCCTCCTAAAAAGGAACAACAACCCCCTAAGGTTGATATACCTTCAACTCCAAAGCCACAACCTCCTAAGAAGGAACAACCCCCTAAGGTTGAGGTACCTTTGACTCCAAAGCCACAGCCTCCTAAGGCCGCTACACCTTCCCCTCCAAAGGAGCAACCACCTAAGGTTAATGTACCCGTGACTCCAAAGCCGCAACAACCTCCCAAGGCCGAAGCACCTCCAACTCCAAAACCACAACAACCTCCCAAGGCCGTTGAGGTTCCCTCGACTCCAAAACCTCAACCACCTAAAACAACCGTACCACCTCCACCTCAAAAGGAGCAACCCCCTAAGGTCAACGTACCTCCGACTCCAAAGGCGACTTTACCTCCACCTCCGAATGTACCTAATAAGCCACCGCCTTCCGTTCCAAAGGTACAACCTCCCAAGGCCTCCGTCCAACCGCCTAATGCAGTCCCACCAAGGGCCTTGGTCCCACCTTACGTAGCTAAGGCGCCTATATCGACTCCCAAAATGGCACGCCCCCCGACTCCAATACCAGTACAACCAAAACCAACACCGCGTGTTCAGTCACCTCCGCCACCCCCGCCAGTTGTTCACTCGCCGCCGCCACCTGTCTTCTCGCCCCCACCGCCACCGGTCGTTCACTCGCCCCCGCCGCCAGTGTTCTCACCACCGCCGCCACCTGTCGTTCGCTCTCCTCCGCCACCAGTGTTCTCACCACCACCGCCACCTGTCGTTCACTCTCCGCCGCCACCTGTCATGTCACCACCGCCACCACCGGTGTTCTCACCGCCACCTCCAGTCCAGTCCCCGCCACCACCACCACAGCCTTTTGTCTTCCCACCGACGGTATTCCCGCCTATCTTGGGGGCCCAATACGCTTCTCCGCCACCGCCGATTATTCCGGGCTATTAGAGTTAAGGAGTATCATCATGTTTTTCCTCGATCTCTTATGTAATGTTTATCACTGCTACAATGTCTTCACAAAATGTTCAATGAAATAACTTTGTTTGTGTTTTGATTTCGCCATGTTTTAGGGGCAAACTACTTACTTCTCTCTTATCATTATGGACTCATTGGAATATAAACACCTACTCGATAACTTCAATCGAAACCTGTTGCACTAAATGAAGCTGCTTAAACCTGCAAGATTAAGAAATTGGTGAAAATTAACTCGTTTACTAAATAAGCCATGTTATATTATATTATATACTCCACATTACTATAATTTTATGAATTTAATTTAACATGTTCACTATTCTATCCATTTATGATTTTTCTTTATTATATGTATGAATTTATTTGCTATTTAATTATTATGTGTACTTATTTAGACGTTCACAGTTTATATGTAAATAATTATCTCCATAAATTTAAGCACAGCGAAACAAACACAAACCATATCCCAAATTCCCAATACCGTCGTCGCTCTGGGTTTTTCAAAAAAGAAAAAATCTCGACAAATACAAGTATTTTTTTCCCACAATGATAATTAGTAATTAATACCACAGTAATAATATATTCTCTGCAATTCCAGAAAGATGATGATGGCTCTCAAGCTCAACGCCTCCGCTGTTTGCTCGCTCCGGGTATTTTTCCCCTAAATATTTGAATATTTAAAATGGGAGAAATTATTTAATTTAGGGTTTAAATGATAGTTTCGTTTCCTGTAATTTGCAAGTAGGTCTTTCAGCTCTTACACAGTTGGTTTTTCTTATTATCAATTATCTCGAACAAATACTGATTTATCATTGTCATCAAGTTTTGGGCTGAATACGATATGGTGGGATTATCTGGTATAATTTTCACATTTTTTTTTTTGGATTATTTTAGTATTTAAATATATCTGTATTCACATTTTTCAAATCAGTAAGGAGGTAAGCATCCATTCGATACCGTAATTTGTAGCTGTCGATTTGTAGATTCGACTGGTAATTGCTATGCCTTCGTGTTTGAATTAAAAAAGCCAGAATCAAGTTATGTTTTTGAGTAGTTAGTTTACCTAGTATGGACTGAGCAACTTCCTTTTTGTTAGTATTAACAGCTTCCTTTCTTCTGCAGGATTTCTCATTGCCCCTTAAATCTCAGAGAAGGATACTGAGTTTCAAACGGAACCAAACACGTCAAACTTCCCCGAAAACCCTTTGCAGTATGAACATGGCTGCTGCTAACCAGTCGGATGATCCTAGAAAAATCAGCATTGGCCGTATTGTGGACAAGGCTACAAGTCTATGGGATGGTTTTCCACAGCCTGTTAAGAGCTTCCCTTGGAACACGACACTGGACAATTTCATTCAGCTTGTTCTCGACCTTGCCTTAGCGGTTATCAAATACTTATCCGTACCTCTATTTGTAATTACATCCATTAGTGAAATGTCATATTGTGCACACGAGAGGAAGCTATACCTTATCCCGTTTCCGTTTCTGGTCGGGATTGCCGTTGCTGGTGTGTTGAGAAACGCTGCTTTGGAATCATCTCCGTATCTGAAGGTGTTTTTTCCCCTCTTCGTCATATTTTTACATTTCGGTATTTTAAAAGAAAAAATAGGTAACTTTTGAAAAATTGCAAGAACGAGCCTTGAGGTTTGAGTAAGCCCGCCTTTCGTCCCAACTTCTTGTTGGCCTGGCAGAAATGCTGGAGCCAGCAATTATTTCACGATTGCACCCCTCAGCTGGAAAATATTATAAATACAGAAATTCTAACATGGCTATTTGTTGTAAATTAATAATGCAAAATAGAGGTATGTAAATGTAACTGCAAGTTAAAATTTGGGATTATTTGTACGAATTAGAAAAGTTGAGGGAATTAGTTGTAACTTGTAAGCTTTATTTATGAGAATAGCAATTTCTGGTCAACGTACCGCTGACAGCATGTCCAAAACGTATAACGAATGTAGCCTCAGATTTTTTTTTTTGTAATTGTCAAATCCTTTTTGTGTTGTAATTTTGTCAAACCTTAGTGGTATCATCTTTAGTTACCCCTGTTTACTTTTCTACTTTCGCTTATAACAAAGCATATATCTGTTTATTACTCCTGTATATTATGTTGGTCATCTTTGAACTTATGTTCTTTGCTTGTATTTGCAGAAGGCGAAAGTCCCCTGGCATCTGATATCTATTGCAATATTATTTGCATTGCTGAAGTTTCCCGGCCCTTATTACCCATACTGGGGTCGTGTTTTCATTCCTCACATTGCGAATGGAGCTTTATGGAGGACCTTATGGTTTATGTTTCTATGGTACCGAAAGCCCCTGCAGACATCAGAAGACAACCAGCCTAATTCTACTACGGTTGACAATTTCCAAGCAACTGAAGCCGAGCAATAGTTAAATGCTTGCATAGGTAATTAGTGTTTAGTCCCGAGATATTTCGAAACTGTTACACTATATTTTGTCTAATTCTAAAATGGATTATTTGATTCCTACATTCCACAAAGTGTATAGGGATATGATTACAAAACTGCCCTAAGTCATATTATGAAAAAAAAATCTATTAGCTTCATTGATTTGTTTTTGTTGTCTACCTTTTTTCCGTGCACAGGATGATTGGTGGACGAATTGTAATCAATTAGACTCGGTTTTAGGGCTCTGGTCAGCAGGTCGAACTAGTTGAGAGTGGTTTTATTTTCAAGCTTTCTCGGATGTTAAGAAAAGGCGGGGATTGAGGTGGAGTCTTTTAGGACTGAACACCAACATTTTTGCTTACAAGATAGAAACGGTATTAGCGGTGTCCACACACCACATGGTATTCGAGAATCGGTATTAGAGAATCGTGTTTATTTTTATTTTGAAGTAATGACTCTAATGTAGCTCCTTTAACTCCACATGGTATTCGAGAATCGGTATTAGAGAATCGTGTTTATTTTTATTTTGAAGTAATGACTCTAATGTAGCTCCTTTAACTTGATATCCTTCTGTTGAGAGTTGAATCCGTTTGGTGTTTATTTTACATAATCTAACATTGTTCAGAATTCTCACATAAGAATAAGATGTCCTCTTAAAGGCAAGGTGAAAAGGGCCTACGAACAAATGGGCTTATACCACAGCGGATTTGTGCTGCGGCACAGTTAGCAATCTCTCAAGTCTCAACCCTTGACGTCTGAAAGAAGCCCAATACGATTTATTTATCATTGTATGGCCCGTATGGATCCAAAGGTACTTGCCTTTTTCATATACGTCATATTAGAGCATCTTCATACTAAAAACCTATTATTTTAGAGTAGAAGAGATATTCCAACCCATACTAAAACACATTATTAGTTTATAGGTGAAATCCACACAAAAAATACTCAAATTTCCATACCAAAAAACTATTTTGGAGTAGAAGAGATACTCCAACTCATACTAAAACACACACATTATTAGTTTATAAGTGAAATCCACACAAAAAATACTCAAATCTCCATACCAAAAACCTATTTTGGAGTAGAAGAGATACTCCAACCCATACTAAAACACATTATTAGTTTATAAGTGGAATCCACACAAAAAATACTCAAATCTCTATACCAAAAACCTATTTTTGGAGTAGAAGAGATACTCCAATTCATACTAAAACACATTATTATTTTGGAGTAGAAGAGATACTCCAACCCATACTAAAACACATTATTAGTTTATAGGTGAAATCCACACAAAAAATACTCAAATTAACATTTATCTTTTACAAATTAATAAAAATGACAACAGTTTATTTTTTTATTTATTTTAATTTTTTATTTAATGTTTTGTTGCAATATATTTTTTTTTAATAATCCTATCATAAATACTTCAACTAAATTTTAATGAATTTTTTTTTAATAATAAAATAAAAATATATATCATAATATTGAATTAAATTAAATACTAAATTATTCAATTGATATTAAAATTAAAATAAAACAATACGAAATACTTAAACTAATATTACCAGATACTTAAAGTAATATTTATTATTTTTTAATTTCAAAAGTTAAGAGATTAAATTGTAAATTTATAAAGATAATGGTTATTTATAAAAATAGTATAAAAATAGTATAAGAAGAATATTTACGATTATATTTTTTTAAGTTTGCATATTGATTTCTCGGTTGAAGTAAAATTACTGTAAACTTAAAATTAAATTTATTTTAAATTTTAATTTTAATTTTTCGGTTAGAGATGAACTTAGTAGAGTATTAATTATTTCCATGGTGATCCTAGTAAAAAGATGTGAGTGGAAGAAAGGGTGTGACCCACAAATTCTGAGGACTATAATCAATTACCATCCCATTTTTTACGTTTCAAATTTTAACCTAAGGTGAATTTTACAATTATGAGACGTATTAAGATTTAAGATGTTCAATTATAAATTGTCTAGTATCGAATAAGTATGAAAATCGAGATACGTTTTACAAGTTCAATGAGCTACTCTTGTCGTAAATTTATTTGAAATTGAAACCTTGACAATCGAGAGAGGAAAGGGTACGTACGTAGGCCCGGCAATATTAGTATATGGCAAGCAGCACAGCCTCGCCGTTAGATATGCGGCGATCCGTGTCTGCCGACACTAACATGTTTCTTGGTGGTCCCACGCATTCTAACCAGCTCCACTCACAAAAATACTAGTGGTACTACTACTAACCTACATATCTTTGAAAAAAATGAGTACAATTTAGTTTGTGAAATTTGTAACCTTACCCTGAATCCCTAATATGGGTTAACTATGTTGGCTTATACGTAGTTACCGTCAGGCTCGTTCTTGAGTTTACAGGGGTTCTAGCGAAATATCGTAAACGAACCCACGTTAAAAAAAATTGTTCATCTAAAATTTTATATTTTTAACAAATTCGTCAAGAGTATGTAATTTTATTAAAGTACAAAAATACTAAAATTATTTTAGTAGTACATATATAAAATTTTATTAAGGTTTGTGTTATATATATATATATATATATATATGTGGGACATGTACTATTACTTTATTATCAATTAATAAAGAGTATTAAAAAATTTATTTATATATTTGTGTCTCGTCTCTTTGGTTTTCCTTTCTCGCTTTTCTTATTCTTCTTATCACAAATTCAACATGTTATCAGAGCTTAAACTTCTGCAATAAAAAAAATTACGAGAGAAAGAAAAAAATCGATCGAAGTAGTCCGTGAAGTTTGGACCGCTCGTCCTCGTCCTCCATCTCTTCCGACGAGTGCGAGTATCTCTTCCGACGAGAAACCCGATGCAGTCTTAGATCTCCTCCCAAAGCACCGTGTCGAGAAGAAGACTACGCGAGTCACTAAATTTAAATGAGTGGAAATCTTGTTTGTTTATTTCATGCTGCAACCACATCATGCGTAGCAAGATTTCAAAAAAAATAGTAACAAGTGAAGTTCGATTCGAAACTACGACGACCAAAACCTGGCATGCGACAATCTCGGGCACTTGAAGTTCGGTTCGGAACTGCGACGACAAAAAACGATAGATACTACTGTTAGGAAATTCGCATTCGAATCTCCGCCTAAAAAACACACGAAACCACAAACGAAAAATACGCGAAATAAAAACACAAGAAATTTACAGTGGTTCACCCGTTAACGAGGGTTACGTCCACTTTCTAAGGCTGCAATGATTTATTAGAACAATTATAGATCCCCGTTACAATCTTGTAAACTCTATAATATCAATTCTAATAGATGTAGGTGTTAATCCTAATTAATATATCGCATATGGTATAAATAAGGGAGGAAATACTTAGAGGAGAAGAAATCCGTGCTGAGAGATTTTTCATGGGTAGCGACCGCTACCCCCAACGCAACCCCAAGCGCTGCCTTGCCCACTCGTCGGTCGCTTCACAAAGGGGGTCCGGGTTATGGACAAGGGCAGCGCCCGCTGGTCCACCCCTAGCGGTCGCTACCCCTCTTCTTCGACCGTTTTCTCCGATCGTTTTCTTCGTCCTCTCCGGCGTGAATTGGCCTTCACAACCAACAATCACCCACTTGAAGCTAATTCACGGCCCCTATCGTCTCTTCCCATTGCAGCCGCATCCCCGGTCCTCATCCCAGAAGACCAACTAAGGTTGTGCACGACCTCAACTTATCACACGGTACCACCTTCGTAAACATGTCGGCCGGATTATTACTCCCAAAAATCTTCTCCAACACCAAAACGCCATCCTCTAAGGCTGATCGAATGAAGTGATATCTCAGCTGGATATGCTTTGTTCGAGCATGGTACACTGGATTCTTCGCCAAGTAAATGGCGCTCTGGCTGTCGCAATACAAGACACTCCCCGAGTGGTCTTGTCTCAACTCCCGGAAAAAAACCTGTAGCAACATCATCTCCTTCGCGGCTTCCGTCACAGAGACGTACTCCGCCTCGTAACTTGATAATGTCACGATCTTCTGCAACCTAGACACTCAGCATATCGCGGTACCCCGTGACGAGCATGAATACTTGTCGTGGAGTAAACGCGTGTCAAAATGATATTTGTATTTAGCCAGCACCCTATCACTACAAGAATATAGTGGCAAGTACGTGGGTTCGGTCCCACAAGGAGGCAATTACAGTAGGTGATCTCGGCTTTGCCCAAGGGGTTGTCACAAAAAGGTTTTAATTTGGGGTGCTGTGGGAACAACGGTTTTCCAATCTCTTTCAAACACTCAGATCTAACTATGGCTAACAAAACTATCATGCAAATTAAACAGATCTAAAAAATAGACAAAGTAAACAATCAGATCCAACAGATTACTAAAAGGTAAACTTAAATCAAATGATAAACAAGGCATCTGGACATACGACTTCACTCAGGATCATTAAGGCAAACTACCGGTCATAGGCACTAATGATTTCTACCAGCGGTTTGTCAGCAGTTATAGGGTGCTTTAATAAGACAACAATGGTCCTATTGCGTCACGCCCAAAGTTGCCCCACCCCTTATCTATCCTTTCAGTGTAAAGAGAAAGCAAGCTAACGTTATGCCTAAACCCCTAGATCTGAACAATTAGATAACCTATGCAGCCGTACATGGATCTAGTTTGCCCAAACCGGCATTACTCTCTAGACAGACCCGCTCGGCCAATAGCATGCCCGAAACTCCGAGTCATACGACCGCAATCACCAGCAAGTTCTAGTGCTATGCCCGCAACAATACTACAAGGTACATCTATGCGGTTTGCCAAATCACCAGTATCCCAGTTTGTAAAGGTTCACTAGTGGCCGTTCTAGTTTGCCGAGACTCCCCAGAAATAATCCTCAAACAACTTTGCTTCGGGAACAAACCCTCAACCGGTTACTCTAGCCCCATCAACCTCGCGGTTAAACTAAACCCTAAATCTCCTTCGATCCGTCTCTGCCCAGATGCTTAAAACACTTAGCTACTCATGCTGAAAATAAAAGACAAAGTAAATAAAGGTAAACGATCTATATTATTCATAGTTCAAACCGAACTATTTTAGAAAAAACAATGTACGAACAGAAATTAAAAGCATAAAATAGAAATTGTTTTCATAGCCTGAAGGTTGGATCTACTTCAAAACAAGGAAAAGAAACTCAGCCGAAGTGCTCCGATTTATTCTCCGGTAACTCCTTCCAGCGGCGGCGGCTTGCTACGGGACTCGGCGGCTCTCTCGATTTCTGATGTGTTTCGTGTCTTCTCTGGTCTTCGCCTCGTCCCGTTTTTAAAGACTTCACTTTGAATTGCAGATCGCGACTGTTTCTCATCCCTAAAGAATAGGCGGTCAGCGGGTCAATGGTTTGGGGGATAAGTAAGATCCTCCAATTTCAGGATCTGTTGCGCTGCCAGCTTGCCCACGGGGATCTTTTGTCCGCAGTCGTCCTCTGCCCAAATCGTGGTCTTCAGGTACTTCTTTCCCACAGGTGGTCGGACCAGGCCCGGTACTTGATAAGGATTCTGGTTCTTCTGCTTCATGACTTTACCCATTTGCCCAGTGAGGTCAAACTGTTGCAGTCACTACCCGCTCCAGAATTCTTCTTTGCCCTAAGAAGGGGATTTCCTTGCCTCTTTTGCCCAGTGCGCCACCTGCTACCTGCATCCCTTCACACTCTGCCCAAACACCCTATTGTGCCCTCTCAGACACACTACTGACTCAAACTGACTCAATAAAATGTGCAAAAACGCTCTAAGATGAGCAAATAAAATGGCTCATCACCCCCGAAAGTGTACAAGTACCCAGTAGTGCTCTTTCTACTATTTACATCACCTCCGTTATCAGGGTCTACGAACCCGAGTAACCCCACATCCGATTTCCAGAACCTCAAAGTAAGGTCGGAAGTCCCTCTAAGATATCGAAATATCCACTTCACGGCTTCCCAGTGTTGCTTCCCCGGATTACTCATAAACCGGTTGACCACTCCTACTACATGGACAATGTCAGGCCTCGTGCACACCATGACATACATAAGGGACCTTATCCATATGTTCCAACTCCTCCTCGCTCACCGGCGAGTCCTCCTTTGACAAACGTAAGTGACTAGCCAAAGGAGTGCCAACAGGTTTCGCATCCTCCATGCTAAACCTCGTCAATACCTTCAAGTATTACTCTTGAGATAGCTCAAGACCCTCCTTACTCCTCGTGATTCTCATCCCCAGGATTTGTTTGGCAGCACCCGAATCCTTCATAGAGAACTCCCTCGATAGACTCCTCTTAAGCTTGTCGATCTCCATCAAGCTCGCCCTGACTATCAGCATGTTGTCTACATAAAGGAGTAAAATTATGTAGGTACCTCCGATATTCTTGAAGTAGCACCAGTGTGGGTCTGCCTCGCACCTAGAGAATTCGATCCGCTTCATGAACATGTCGAACTTCTTGTACCACTGTCTGAGCTTGCTTCAAACCATACAAGCTCTTCTGAAGCTTACACATAAACTTTTCCTTCCCTCGGACTTCGAAACCCTCTGGCAGACTCCCACTAGATCTAATCCCTCGCTTGTATAGTCTCGGTGTAGCTCTCCGGCTCACCCCTATCAGTCAGGAAGATATAGTTAAGAGATGGTGAAAATTTGTGAGTCGGCTTTCTTACCCTAGTCGACCTCCTCGGTTGCGGTGTCACCGGATTGACATTGGGTTGAGAATTCTCATCTTGCTCATCCTCGCTGCTCATGTCACCTTCTTCAATCCTCTCGGTCTCCTCGACCTCCACCGGAACCTCCTCCGTGACTCCCACGAGATCAATGTTTTCTTCAACCACGTTGTCTTTACCCTTGTACAAGCCCACCTCGTTGAAGATCACATCCTTGCTTCGAATCACCTTATGATTCTCGGCATCCCAAAATCAGAATCTGAACTCCGTGCCGCCATATCCAATGTAGTAGCACTTCTTTGACTTAGGATCAAGCTTGCTACGAGCATCTGCGTCGACTTGAACATACGCTAGGCTCCCAAACACCCTCAAGTAGGATAGATTCAACTTCTTTCCACTTCAAACCTCCTTAGGAATCCGATATTCCAAAGGAACCGACGGTGCTTTATTGATCTAATGAGATGCCATGTGAATGGCATCCACCGAAAAGATCTTGGGCATCCCCGAATGCAACTGCATACTCCGGGCTCTCTCATTCAGTGTCATGTTCATCCGCTCCGCTATTCCGTTTTGTTGTGGAGTCCTCGGAATAGTCTTCACCATCTTGATCCCACTTTCGACACAAAATTGCTTGAAGTCGGCGTCAACGTACTCAAAACCGTTGTCGGACCTCAAATGCTTCACCTTTATATTTGTTTCATTCTCAACCTCGGCTATCCATTTCTTGAAAACAGAGAACACGTAACTCTTATTCTTCATGAATTATACTCATACCTTCCTTGTGGAGTCATCGATGAAGGTAACGTAGTAGAGTGACCCTATGAGTGAGGCAAAGGGAGCCGGTCCCCAAACATCTGTGTGTACTAGTTCCAGCTTCTCCGCCTTGGGCTCCCTTCCATCTTTGAAAAAACTCACTCGTTCCTGCTTTCCTATAATGCAGCTCTAGCACACGTGAAACTCAATCGCCTTGAGTTCGGGCAGCAGCCCGTTCATTGCCATGATCTTCATCCCTTTCTCACTCATGTGCCCCAGTCCGCAATGCCATAATTCGTTCTTCTAGGTGTTATCAACAACCAGTCGAGTCTCTCACGCTCTTTGTCATGTAAAGTGTGCCCGTCTTCTGACCTCGAGGGACAGTCATGGTGTTCCTCGACACCTTCCACGACCCATCTCCAAATGACAACCAGTGGTCGTGACTGACAAGTTGTCCTACCGAAATCAGGTTCCTCATCAATCCCGAAACATGTCTAACCTTGGTGATCTTCCAAGTTTCCCCATTTGACATCTTCACGTTGATATCCCCCATCCCGACTACATCGAGTGGCTCGTCATCTGCAAGATAAACCTTTCTATAGTCACCCGAGACATAATTCAGCATTACCTCTCGCTGTGGAGTAGTATGGAAAGAAACTCCTGAGTCCAACACCCAGGAATCGATCGGTGAGTCGACCAATAGGAGAAGGACGTCCCCATCGTCCTCATCCTTAGTCGCCGCGTTTGCGGATCCCTTCTTCTTGTTGTCGTTCTTCCCCTAAGAGCGACAATCTCGTTTGTAGTGCCCCGTTTTTCTACAATTCCAGCACTCATTCTGCTCGGACTTCGAGCTATCCCTCGACTTGGATCTTCCCCTGTTCCAGTTAGCATTCCTTCCCGAGTTCCTCCCCCTGTTCTCCACACTCAAGGCAGAACTAGGATTCTTTCCCTTGAAATCCATTCTCTGGATTTCCTCGGCAAGGATACGATCTCTAACATCGGAGAACTTCAATGTATCCTTCCCCATAGAGTTGCTAACAACTGCCCGCATTGGCTCTCAACTATGGCAAAGACGCAAGTAGGATCAAAGCGTAAATCTCGTCATCAAAATTCAACCCGACCGATTTCAGCTTGGTCAAGATGGAGTTCAACTCATTCACATGAGTAGCCGCGGCCGCGTTCTCCGACATCTTCAGGTTGAACAACTGCTTCATGAGATACACCTTGTTGTTCGCCGAGGGTTGCTCGTACATGTTTGATAGGGCTGCCATCAAGCCCTTGGTTGTGGGTATTTCGCGCACGTTGTGTGATACGTTCATTGACAGAGATAAATGTATCAACCGTAACACCTGCCTGTGGAGGCTTTCCCATTCCTCTTCATCTGTCATCTTCTCCGATCTACCCTTCAAAAGAAGTTTGAGCCTCTTCCCATAAAGCTAGTCCTCGATTTGCATCTTCCAGTGCCCATAATTATTTCCTTCAAATTTCGTAACCCCGAAGGAAGTGGTGGTCTCCGACATCGCTTTTCTCGATCGCTAAAACCTCAGCGTTCTGATACCAGTTGTTAGGAAATTCGCGTTCGAATCTCCGCCTGAAAAGCACATGAAACCACAAACAAAAAATACGCGAAATAAAAACACAAGAAATTTATAGTGGTTCACCCGTTAACGAGGGCTACGTCCACTTTCTCCGACAGCAATGATTTATTAGAACAATTATAGATCCCCGTTACAAGCTTGTAAACTCTATTATATTAATTTTAATAGTTGTAGGTGTTAACCCTAATTAATAAATTGCATAGGGTATAAATAGGAGAGGAAAAACTTGGAGGAGAAGAAATCCGCGCTGGCAGATTTTTCATGGGTAGCGACCGCTACCCCAGCGCTACCCCAGCGCTGCCTTGCCCGCTCGTCGGTCGCTGCACAAAGGGGGTTCGGGTTCTGGACAAGGACAGCGCCCGCTGGTCCACCCCCAGCGGTCTCTACCCCTCATCTTCAACCGTTTTTTTCGATCGTCTTCTTCGTCCTCTCCGGCGTGAATTGACCTTCACAACCAACAACTACAGTGACGCGCGACGATTGAAACTGCGACGACCAAAATCGATAGAAACTACGGTGGCTTTTGGCGATTTCGGATGTTGTTTTGTTTTTGTTTAGTTTGATTCGGGCTGAGTCGATTTGATCGAAATCCGAAGAACGAAAAACCTGTTTTCTAGGGTCGGGGCTTTGAACTACGTCTCAAGTCGTGGGTCTCCCTCCCTCTCTCTAGCAATTCGAAAAAAAAAAGTGGGGGTTATTACAAGTGGGCTAGCAAAGAGTTGTGCTAGCACTACTAGAATCTGCCAAATAAAAATCAGTTATTAAAAACGTATTTGTATACATAGGATTTTTAGATTTTTTTTTTATAAAAAACTTTAACATCTATTCTATTTTAAGAACTGATGTTCGAATAAAATGTAAATTTTAAAAGTACACTTTTAACATCAGCGGTACAAATAGCTGATGTTAGTAAGATTTGACATATCAATATTTCTTTGACTGATATTAGTAATACCAAACACATCTGTTGCATAACTGAACGACGTTAAAGAGGTGATGTCTATTTGCCAGATTCTAGTAGTGTAGAATGCTGATGATGTTCACAATGAGTTGGTTGGTTTGAATCGTTGGAGTATTTTCATTATTTTCTCGATAAGATGATAATCCAGAATTTGTATTTTTATCTTGAGGGAGCGTATTAAAGTATATTGGTTGGTTGCACGTGCAAACATGCATAGAGTTTTATGTGTTGAGATCACTTTGTAATTTATAAGAGTTGATTCACATTTATTAGTTATTTTAGTTTGGTCCCTAGTATAATTATTAAGATTTTCTTATTTTAAGGTTTGTGTTACTATATATATGAGACATGTACTACTACTTCATTATCAATTAATAAAGAGTCAAAAGTTTTATTTTTATATTTGTTTCTCGCTTCTTTCGTTTATCTCCCTTGTTCTTCTTGTTCTTTTTGTTCTTTTTTATCACAAATTCATAGCAGGGTTAGTATCTAAGTAAGTACTACATATATGTGGAAATATGTTCAAAATTCTAAGGCAGGGCGCTGCGCAGCAGGGCGTTGCGCAGCAGGCTGTTTCCTGGCAGGATGCAGCATCTTCTATTTTTGGTAATAAACCAAAAATTGAATATTTCTTTCCATACTTATCCGATTGAGGTGATTCAAAAGGCTACGGAATCCTTGGAGCACAAGGAACCTATTCCTACCATAAATCGACGTCCAAGTCCTCTATAAAAGGACGCTCGATCAGATGCATCAAGTGGAAGAGAGGAGAAAGAGGCAGGGGCATCGGTCATTCGATGAGAGTCGGCCGAAAGTATTACGGTTTTAATACTTGTTATTAGACGTGAGGTTAGATCGATAATCGCTTACGCCTTGTTGGCTCAGGATTATCAAGAGTGATTGTAATCTCGTTTTCGTTTAATAAAGAAGAAACACCCCTCTCCCCGAGCACGTAGGTTTCTGCTGCTGCGCAGCACGAAACCGAAGCTCGTAAAATCTTGTCTTGTGTGTGTTGTTTATCATGCTTTTATATTCTTGTGAGTTCACATATACGTGAGTGATTGTGAGCTGGAGAGTCAAATCATATTAGACGTGAGGTTAGATCGATAATCGCTTACGCCTTGTTGGCTCAGGATTATCAAGAGTGATTGTAATCTCGTTTTCGTTTAATAAAGAAGAAACACCCCTCTCCCCGAGCACGTAGGTTTCTGCTGCTGCGCAGCACGAAACCGAAGCTCGTAAAATCTTGTCTTGTGTGTGTTGTTTATCATGCTTTTATATTCTTGTGAGTTCACATATACGTGAGTGATTGTGAGCTGGAGAGTCAAATCATATTCGTTCGGTTTTGAGTTGTTCACATCGTGTGGTTTATGAAAGTCCAATTTGATCGGATTTATTCGGTTGGTTGGACCTTGTTGCACGAATCCTCAACAAGTGGCGCCGTCTGTGGGAAGATAAATCACGAGAAGATGCTGAAGCTTGGATCGAAGAAGGATGATGAGGACAAGGTGTCGACAAGAATAACTTTGGACCTTGGCGGATCAAAGGCAAGACGATGAAAACACATCAGGAGGTTGCTGCCAGCACTGCCATTCTCCAGGCAAGGGGAACTGAAAAACCTATGGATGATGCAGCTGACGCTGCAGCAGCAGGTACTCAGGCAGGCCCTGCGGCAGGACGTAGTTTCGGCAGGTACTGAAAAGGCAGGCACTATGGCAGAACCAAGAAGACAAGGGTTGTTCGCAGCGGGCACTACGACGATAATTAGGTGTCTTGGAGGCACGCTAATTGTTTTTGTGTCCAAGGAGCCGGCTGTCGAGACGTCACGACAGGAACTTGAGAATTGGTACTCAAGGGAACTTCAGAAGAGGAGTCGGAAGAGTGGGAACGAGGCATCATCTCATGAAGGCACGGTGTCACGTCCAGCCTCTTTGTGACCTTGCACAAAGGCAGAGTTGTGCAGCAGGGCGGTGCTGCGCAGCAAGGCAGTACGATGCGGCTAGGGAGCAGCACTGTACAGCAAGGTAGGAGAGTGCGGCAAGGGGTCAGTTGTGCATAGGAAGGCAGTGTTGTGCGATGCAGCAACACTGCAGGATAGCATAATAGAAGGCAGGCCATAAGGACAGAGCCATGCAGCAGCGCGAAGGCTGTTGCGCTGCCTTCGTTCCAGATGCTAGACCCAGGAGTTTTAGGGCGTGACAGAGGGGTGTTTTCAAGGTAACAAAACCATGTTCTTGAGGAGGGTTCGTCTCTTAGAGAAGTAGCTGAATCGGGGATGGATCTAGCACATCACGACGATGATGTTGCTGAGGCAGCAACTGCGGCAGAGGGAACTGCAGCAGGCCTTCAATTGTCACTTCATGGAAGGGGGCAAGGTGGATCAAAGATTCAGGGTGCACGGTTTACATAAGACCCATGCGGCAGTGGTTTAATGGTTTTGAGGAGATGGATGGAGGTTCTATCATTCTTGGAAATTAACCTAACTTGTAAAGTTGAGGTGGTTCGACTCTATACTGAAGCTTGGTTGATAGCTCGTCGAAGCTTCTAACCAAGGTGAGATATATCCCGGAGCTCAAGAGAATTTTGATAGCTCGGGATATAATTTTTGTTCTAGTGGAGGATGCCTTCAAGAGGAGAGGCAGCACTACAGTGCTAGAAGGAGAGAAGAGGAATGGGTTGTATTATTTGATAGGCAGGGCAGTGGATGTTGTAGGCAGCACTGCGGTGGCAGCAGCAGGTGATGCGGCAGCCACAGGAACCAAGGGCTGCCTAAATTACATTCATTCCGATCTCTAGGGTCCATCTAGAACAAAGAGGAAAGGTGGTGGAAAGTATTTCTTGTCCATCATCGCCAAAGGCAGCAGCAGAGGTTGCAGGCAGTGGCAATGACTGCAGCAGCAACTGCGCTGGGATAATTGCAGCAGCGATTATCGGATTAAATGCCCTCAGGATGTTCATACATCGCTGAAGGTGAAGGAATCGTCGAATAGGTCGCTCGTGGCAGCGGCGGAGGCATTGTCGAAGGCAGCGGCAGAGGCAAGGGCAGTGGCATTGACTGCAGCAGCAACTGCGCTGGGGTAGTTCGCTTCATCGACTACCATATTACCATACTTCAGGATGCGAGATCGTTGAAGGTGGAGACAATGGCCAAGGCATCGTCGATGGCAACGACATGGCAGCAGCAGCGGCAATGGCTGCGGCAGAGCGACTGTCGGGAGGTAGTTTGCGGCAGAGCGACTACTTGATTGATAATATTCAACATAAAACTGATCGGGAGGGTATCGGTTTTCTTGTTATGCAGAAAGGAGGATCATTCATCAAACTAAGAGGTTTGCACAAGTTGATTTGTGTTAAATGCTCTAATGGTAGAAGAAGGTGCGAATGATATTGTCATTCATCAACCTAAGAGGTTTGCACAATCTTATGTTGTGTATAATGCTCTAATGGTGGAAGAAGGTGCGAATGACAGGATAGTGTTGCTATTTTTTAGGTGGAGTTGCGCAACTTCCCTTAGGCAGCACTTAATACTTTCTGTGGAGAATTGCCCTGCGACAGGGTGAACGGTCGCAGCAGCCAGGGCAGCAGTGCCTAATGGTAGAGCACTGGGAAGTCTCATACATGCTATGATGTATAGCAAGCCTGATATTGACTAGGGTATGGGTGTGATATCGAGGAGTATGAGCGGGAGTCACTGGTGGCAGTTCGAAGGTTGTTGAGGTATGTCAATGTAACCTTTGGTTACGGTTTCACGTCCAAGAAGATGGAGGTCAAGGATGATGCTCGAATTGGATGTGGGGATGTTGATTTTGGTAGTCTCGATACTAGAAAATCAACAAGGACTGTTGTTGGTGTAGCAGCCGCTGCGGCAGGGGTTACACATAGAGCGGATGTTGGTGCAAGGCGTACCAAGGAGGATTGGTTCGAATTGATGATTCTTACCACCACTAATCTACTCAAGGAGAAGCAACAGGGCCTGAAATCTGTCCGGGAAAGAGGCAGAGGGTTTCCACTATTTCCAAGTGGAGGCAGAGACTACTATTGCCTAGGCAGAGGCAGTAGGGTTTACCGTAGAGTCGAACTCTACAGGTAGCCGTGTGGTGTAACTACCGGAAATCACAACATTGAAGCATTCAAGTGTTGTGTTGTAGGGTACAGGCATGGCAGGGTCTGCCATATGGCATGGCAGGGGCAGAGACAACGTTCTTCTGCCGGATATAACAAGATGAAGCGGTTATGCTAAGACTCTTGTTATGGTGATGTGATGCATGGGGTTGATTAGAATCGTTCGAGATACTTCAACAGGATATAATGCTTCTCGAGGTGGAGGCATTGGCTATGGTAGAGACTGCATGCAGTGACTACGATAGCGACTACGGTAGCAACTATCGCAAGGGCGATTGCGGCAAAGAGTACCAGTAGGGACGTGCATCGACATCTGGTCCCACGTGGACTGTTTCACAAGCTTCCGAGCATTGTGAAGGGGCTGCAGTAGGCATTGTGATGCTATAGCAAGGTTCAAGGGCAGCGGCAAGACTCAGGCTGTGGCAGGCAGTTTTGTGAGTTGTTGACTTGGAGGATTCACGCTCTAGTGATATCCGGAGGTGGGGAAAGGTGATCTACATCAACTTTCCGGGATATGAAAAATGGATCGCGCTCCATATTTCATTTCGGAGATACATGTTTGCATCAAGTCCCAAGAGGACAACCTCACAATGCTGAAATTGTGCAGGGGCTGCGGAAGGCACTTTCGTGGTGTCGCAGGGACTGCAGTAGGCACTCTCGTGGTGCTGCAGGGCTGTGGTAGGCTTCGTGCTGCCACAGGGGGCCGAGTTAGGCAATAAAATTCAGGCTGCGGCAGGCAGGGTTGTGAGTTGCTAACTTGATGAAGTCGTCTCTGGAGGAGATGCGGGAAGGTGGAGTGACATCTACTTTCGGATTATATGACTTATGTCATATGCGGGCTGTGGTAGGCATTCTCATGCTGCTGCAGGGGGGCCAAGTTAGGCAGCGAGATTCAGACTGCTGCAGTCAGTGCTGTGAGTTGCTAACTTGATGAAGTCGTCTCTAGAGGTTTCTGGAGGTGCGGGAAGGTGGAGTAACATCTACTTTCGGATTATGACTAATGTCATGTACAAGTTCTTGATGCCGCATGGTGGTGTTGAAGAATTTGGGAATGCAGTACCTATGGCAGGTGTTGCGGTAGTATTGGGCATGGCATGTTCTGTCTAATGACAATACTATGAGAAATATGATCGGGTATGATCATATGGGAGCAGTGTGATTCGAAATCATACTGGACTGGAGTCGAATGATCGGGTTTAATCATGGCATGGTGAATAAGGTGTCGTAGCAAAAGGAGTTGTTTGGATTTTGGCTTGTCTGGGTTGAGCAGTACTTGATCACTACTGCAAGATGGTGGACATGGGCTTAGAAGTTTGAACAAGGTGGAGATTTGTGGAAATATGTTCGAAATTCTAAGGCAGGGCGCTGCGCAGCAGGGCGTTGCGCAGCAGGCTGTTTCCTGGCAGGATGCAGCATCTTCTATTTTTGGTAATAAACCAAAAATTGAATATTTCTTTCCATACTTATCCGATTGAGGTGATTCAAAAGGCTACGGAATCCTTGGAGCACAAGGAACCTATTCCTACCATAAATCGACGTCCAAGTCCTCTATAAAAGGACGCTCGATCAGATGCATCGAGTGGAAGAGAGGAGAGAGAGGCAGGGGCATCGGTCATTCGATGAGAGTCGGCCGAAAGTATTAGGGTTTTAATACTTGTTATTAGACGTGAGGTTAGATCGATAATCGCTTACGCCTTGTTGGCTCAGGATTATCAAGAGTGATTGTAATCTCGTTTTCGTTTAATAAAGAAGAAACACCCCTCTCCCCGAGCACGTAGGTTTCTGCTGCTGCGCAGCACGAAACCGAAGCTCGTAAAATCTTGTCTTGTGTGTGTTGTTTATCATGCTTTTATATTCTTGTGAGTTCACATATACGTGAGTGATTGTGAGCTGGAGAGTCAAATCATATTCGTTCGGTTTTGAGTTGTTCACATCGTGTGGTTTATGAAAGTCCAATTTGATTGAATTTATTCGGTTGGTTGGACCTTGTTGCACGAATCCTCAACAATATATAATTTCAAAAAAAAAAAAAATGAATTGAAAGAAATATTTTTTATATTTAATCTATACTTTGTGCTTGTTGATAGTACATACTATGAAATATAGGTCCTGCGTGTAGTTGATTGTGGGTGCATGGTTAAAGTGTGACTGTGTGAGGGACCCAACTAAATTAATTGAGTACGGAGTATAATTCAAAATTATGAGCAGACCGAATTTCTACTACCATGATCAAATGAACAGTTTTGACCTTTTAAGAACGGATTCAAATGGACTGATAAAATACAAATTTAAATTACAAATGAAATTATTTTATTTCTCTTCATAAAAAGAATATTTATGTCACGCCTCGTTTTATATTAATAAATAATTAAATAATAATTATTAATTTTACAAAGTTATCAAGGGAGAGAATTTGAAAATTTTATATTAATAAATAATTAAATAATAACTATTAATTTTATAAAGTTATCGAGGGCAGAGAATTTGAAAACTCAAAATACACATCGACATGATAAATTTCAACGACTAAACTTTTCAAATAAATATAATTGCAGCTGAAAATAATTATAATTTTGAACACGTGTGAGACACGCATTAAAATAATTCTACTCATTAATACTTGTACGAATTACGACACAGCATCCTCAACTACTCCAATTCATCAAAGAATACTACCTAGTTAATTACGGAATCGAGATTGAAATTCGTCGTGAACACGTTGAAAGTCTCGTTCTTCTTCTCCTTTTTCTTTCTCGTCCGCCCGCAACACTCTCTCTCTTAGAACCAATCGTCTCTTATTTCTTCACGCTAGTCGTTCTTCTCTTTTATTCTCGTTATTATTTGTTTTACTTTCATCTTTATGTGATTAGGTTATATTAAGTATATAAAAACTAAAATTTTGGACTGCCCATTTAAAGAACTAAATTATGCCCAAGGTAAAATGTTTGACAGCCCATTAGATTAACGGTCAATGACATTTACACCTTCTTTTATTTTTACACCTCCTTTTTTAATTTAACAATTGTAAAATACTTTATTACTCTTTTAATTGAAACCATTTCAAACACCGTTGTCTACCCTAAAACTCTTTCTTCTCCGGCCAAACTACAACACACAGACTCCTTAACTATTCATTTACTTTATAATTTTAAATATATACTGCTAGTCTACTATAATAAAGTGACGAAGAAGGTGACTCAATCCAAATTTGACAACATAATTAGCACAACTTTTTTTCCTTTTCTTATGTGACCCTCAAGCCTCAACCCAATAATCAATAATTTCACCACAAATAGCTAACGTATTCTTAGTTACTGATTAATCCATGAATCCTACTTAATTGCTAAATATTGTATTATATGTGAAATTTTTTCTAAAATAAGCGTTTGATTTTACAATTAAAACCACACAAACAGAAAAATAAAATTATTGGTTGCCGGAAATTTTAAATCAGCAATAGGACTTCAGTAATCATCGCCCAACACCAAGCATAAAGTCCGACCCATCCCTGACTCGTTGAGATGCTGCGGGGATGGAATCGCGGTCGAAGACGGAGCTACGAAACCAAAAGTTGCTGATGCGAGAAAGAAAAAAATTGTATATAATAAATAATATATGAATTAATCTTTGTGGAAAAGGTTAAAATTGGTATTTTTAGAAGGGTGGATTAATCTAGATGGTGTGCAAATGAATGATGGAGGTGTAAATATTACTCCCTCCTATTTTCTTTATAAGACGTCCTAAGCTTTAACACAAATATTAAGAAAATATTTTATTTCATTTAATATTCATTGAAAAAATAAAATGATAAAAACAATGAAATGTGATTGGTGGAGAGAAAAATACATGTGCATAAAAAATTGAAAAAATTGTGAATTAATGTTATTACATCATTTAATAAAACTAAAACGTCTTATAAAAAATGAAAATAAATAAAACTCTTAAACGATTTATAAAAAAAAGGAGGGAGTATAAGACTAGATTAACTTGAATACCATACCAACCCATAAATTGATCCATTAAAAAAGCAACTCAATTCATAAAAATACTCAAGTCCAAAATTGATCCATTAAATAAGCAACTCAATTCATTAAAGCCTCAAGATATTTACACCTCCAACATTACTCTACCCATCCTCCTTAAATTTTACTTTTTAAGATAATATTGTAAGAAGTCTAATATACCCTTTTTATAATATTTACTTATAAAAATATAAATACATTTTTATTATTTTAATTTATTCGACTTTCGGATTCATTCTGTAAAAATATAATATAAATATATTTTTATTATTTAATTTATTCGACTTTCGGATTCATTCTGTAAAAATAGGGATCGAATATAGATGTCTATACCGGAGACAACGATGAATAATTCGATGCCAAATCGGAGGAATTGGGAGCGGAACTTATTCATGAATTCGATTTCGTCAATCCCTTCGGGCTTCAGGGAAATCTGGGAATTCTCGACAACAGGGAGAGAAAACGATGGTGGTGTGGGAGGTTTGACTGACGGAGATCATTGGGAAAAGTCAATTGCGGAGGTTTAAGGCGGCGAAGACATGTCCCAAACGATGACTTTCGTAATGGGGAAGTCAGAGGCAACAACCCTGGTGACAGCGGCAGGAGGCGACTAGCTGACAAACTTAATCTTCTCGAAGGTCCTTGTGAACGGAGACCGGCGCTCAACAGCGGTGGTGCAAGCAACGGCGTAATTGCAGCGGCAGCAAGCGAGCTTTATGTCACGGACTTTTCCCCTTGAAGAGTCCGTGACAAGTGGTATCAGAGCCAAGTTTAAGACGTTGCTACGATGGCGAAGACAAGTGGAAGCGAGATTATTCCACCAGAGGATGGTGAACGTGGTCGGGAGACAAATGCCAATCATGCAATGAAGAAGAAGCGCGACAAGAGCAAGGGGCCGAATATGGACCTTGTTGTGGCGGAATTCTTTGAGCGGTTCAAGCGGGTCGAACTCTCATTCAAGACTTTGGAAGAACATGTACTCGACGAGGTCGAGGATGTCAGGGGAGACATCAAAGGTTGCTTGGAGAGTCAAGGCGGAGTCAATGACCGCCTAGACAAGATCGAGGAGATCTTACGCACGATGCGCGAGGATATCGCCGTCTGCAAGAAGGCCGTGGCTAGCGGGGAGACTAACACGCCTTAAGCCAAGTCGATGGTTGATTGTTCGAGGCCGTTGGAGTTCAAGGGTGTGCAGGATGCCAAAGAACTCGACAACTTTCTATGGCGAATGAAGCGATACTTCGATGGGATTCACATTATGGATGAAGAAACTAAGGTACGCACTGCTTCTGATTACCTTACTGACAATGCTCTGTTGTGGTGGCGAAGGAAGTGTGCTGAGATCGAGCGGGGCACCTACCGACTCGATTCCTACAAGGAGTTTGTGAGGGATCTCAAGAGACAGTTCTATCCCGAGAACGTGGTGTTCGAGGCGCAAAAGAAGTTCAGGGAGTTGAGGCAGACAGGGGCTATTCGAGACTATGTTCGGGACTTCACCAATCTGACACTCCAACTTCCCGATCTGACCGATTCGAGCATGCTTTTCCACTTCGTGGACGGGTTGCAGCGTTGGGCTCAATTGGAGTTAAGGCGTCAAGGGTTCAAGACTGTTGACGAGGCCATTGCCGCGGCTGAGGCACTAACCGACTTCCAAACTCAATCTTCATTGGATGCCGCCAAGAAAAAGCAACAAGCAAGCAGTAAGAGTGGGGGAGAGAAGCAGTGGACCCGTGACAAAGGCAAGGCACCAACATTGGACAACAATAAAAACTCGGGGCGTTCTTCGTACGAGAACAAGAAGGGTACCAGCTTACAGCCATACTCGCCAAGGTGACGGTCGAGACTGAGGAAGAGCAAAACGTGGGGTCGTTGCAGCTCTTCAATGCTCTTAAGTCGAATCCCATTCCAGCTTCACCGAGTAAGGGACTCTTATATGTGGAGGCGGTTGTGAATGGTAGTACAACACGAGCAATGGTCGATATCGGGGCGACGCATAACTTCATCACTGAAGATGAAGGCAGGAGACTGGACTCTCCTGGACCCGAGGAGGGGGTATCCTTAAAACGGTGAATAGCAAGGCGCAACAGATGAGTGGCGTGGCCCGAGGCGTAGCTTTGCGATTGAGTACTTGGACGGGCCAAGTAAACTTTTCGGTGGCACCTATGGACGACTTCAAGGTTGTACTTGGCATGGATTTCTTACGTCAGGTAACAGCTATTCCTATTCCAACTTTCAATACTGTTTGCATCTTGGAGAAGGGGTCTCCGTGCATGGTTCCAGACATCGAAGGGGCTGATGTTGGGGCCAAGGGAAAGAAACTCTCAGCCATGCAAGTAGCCAAGGGGGCGAAGAAAGGCGAGCCGACTTACCTTGCAGTATTGAAGGAGAATGGAGAGACTGGACCGACACAAGAAATCCCGGAATGCATCCGAGTTGTCCTTGAGGAGAATAAGGACGTTATGCCACCCGAGTTACCGAAGGAGATTCCACCGAGGATGGAGGTGGATCACCAAATTGAATTCGAACCGGGAGCCAGACCACCATCGATGGCACCATATATGATGTCTCCGCCAGAGCTCGAGGAGCTCAAGATAAAGATGGGGGAAGGGACCAATTGAGATATCAATAATTGGGGGAATTGTTGGACACGGGGAGAATCCCGCCATCTAAGGCACCGTATGGCGCACCTGTTCTATTTCAGAAGAAGCATGATGGTTCTTTGAGGATGTGCGTTGACTATCGGGCTCTTAACAAGGTAACAATAAAAAACTGTTATCCTATTCCTTTGATTGCTGACCTTTTTGATCGACTTGGTGGGGCGAAAGTCTATACGAAGATGGATCTTCAAAAAGGCTATTACAAGGTTCGAGTTGCTGAAGGGGACGAGCCGAAGACAACGTGCATCATCCGTTATGGATCCTTTGAGTGGTTGGTCATGCCCTTTGGATTGACCAACGCACCGGCGACATTTTGCACACTAATGAACAGGATCTTCCAGCCTTACTTGGACAAGTTCGTGGTTGTGTACTTGGATGACATTGTTATCTATAGTAGTTCCGTGGAGGAACACGTGGAGCACTTGCGTATCATATTCAGAGTTCTCCGAGAGCACGAGTTGTTCGTGAAGGAGTCCAAGTGCGAGTTCGCTCGGGAGGAGGTGAACTTTTTGGGGCATGTGATTCGGCATGGAAGAATCAAGATGGATGGGGCCAAGATAGAAGCGATCCAAAACTGAGAGCCTCCAAACAAGGTAACCAAATTACGTTCCTTTCTTGGTTTGGTTAACTACTATCGGCGTTTTGTACGTAGAAGGATATTCAGCTATTGCCGCACCATTGACGGACCTGCTGAAGAAGGGCCATGCATGGGAATGGTCCGAGAGGTGTAATGAGGCTTTGAGGGGCTAAAGGCCGCAATTACTCGAGAGCCTGTTCTTGCACTACCAGATTTTACGCAGCCATTCGAGGTGCATACCGATGCTTCCGACTTTGCCATAGGGGGAGTTTTGATGCAAGGGCGACATCCCATTGCATTCGAAAGTCGCAAGCTAAATGAGACGGAGAGGTGTTATACGGTGCAAGAAAAAGAAATGACCGTGGTGGTTCATTGTCTTCGAGTTTGGAGACACTATCTTTTGGGGGCGCATTTCAGAATTCAGACCGACAATGTCGCGACGAGTTACTTCCAGACTCAGAAGAAACTATCTCCAAAGCAGGCGCGATGGAAGGACTTTCTAGCAGAGTTCGATTATACTTTAGAGTATAAGCCGGGACGTACGAATGTGGTGGCGGATGCACTAAGTCGCAAGGCGGAGCTTGCGGCTATTAGCCAAGCAAAGGGGACTTTTATGGATCGCATCAAAGAAGGGCTTGGAGATGATCCTTTAGCAAAGACGTTGATGGAGCTTGTCGCAGAGGACAAGACGAGGCAATTTTGGATGGAGAACGGGCTGCTCTACACCAAGAGGCACCGACTATATGTGCCTAAGGGGGATGATTTGAGGCGTGACTTCATTCGAGAGTGCCACTATACCAGGTGGGCGGGCCATCCGGGACAGAGGCGGACTCTAGCACTTCTCGAAAGATCATGTTTCTGGCCGGGGATGTGTGGTGATGTTGAGTCTTATGTCAAGACTTGTCTTGTGTGCCAGCAAGACAAGGGGCTCAATGTACTTCCGGCTGGGCTTTTGGAGCCATTACCTATACCATCGAGACCGTGGGAGTCGATCTCAATGGATTTCATCAGTGCACTACCGAAGTCCGAGGGGTTTGGGTCAATTTTGGTCGTAGTGGACCGATTTTCGAAGTACGGGACCTTCATTCCTTGTACTAAGGACTGTGCTGCAGAGGAGGCAGCACGGGCCTTTTTCAAAGGCGTTGTGATGTATTGGGGACTTCCGAGAAGCATTGTGAGTGACAGGGACCCCCGATTCACGGGACGATTGTGGACGGAGCTTTTCAAGTTGCTGGGGACGCAATTGAACTTCTCTACTAGTTTTCACCCGCAGACCGATGGGAAGACGGAGCGAGTGAACGCCCTATTGGAGTGCTACCTTTGGAACTTTGTTAGTGCCAACCAACGAGATTGGTCTAAGCTACTTGACATTGCCCAATTCTCGTATAACTTGCAGCGGAGCGAGTTAACGGGTCGGAGTGCTTTTGAGCTGGCGACAGGGCAACTACCAGCTACCCCACATACTTTAGCAACTTCAGAACCCGCGAGGAGTCCAAGGGCCACTAACATGGCCAAAGGTTGGAGGGAGCATGTAGATCTTGCCCACGCTTGCCTTGAGAAGGCGCAAAAGCGGATGAAAAAGTGGGCTGATTCACGGAGGAGACCACAGGAGTTTGCCGTGGGCGACCGAGTCCTTATCAAACTTTTACCCCAACAGTTCAAGGTCTTTCGGAGTCTTCACAAGGGCCTTTTGAGGCGTTTTGAGGGCCCCTTCCCTATTGAGGGTAAAGTTGGCAAAGTATCTTACCGAGTCACTTTACCGCCGACACTGAAGATTCACTCGGTCTTCCATGGGATTATGTTGAGGCCATATCACGAGGACATGGAAGACCTTGTCCGAGGAGAGTCTAGCCAAGCACCACCAGTAGTGACCAAGTCTTATGATCGAGAGATTGGCGAGGTGCTCGAGTCAAGGATTGAGAGACGTCGGGGCGTACCAAAAAGGAAGCAATTCCTTATCCGGTGGAAGGACTTGCCCGTTTCTGAGGCATCATGGGAATATGAAGAAGACTTGTGGCAATTCCGAGACCAGCTCCGAAACAGGTGGGGGAGGATGTCACGCCCCGCCATTTGGGCTGCATTTTGGGTCATGTGTTGGAGGTTAATAATCATCTTGGAGAGCATTTGGGCCCACATTTATTGGCTACATCATTATCCAGCCCATTGGGCCGCACTAGTCCACAAGATAGGCGACCCAAGTCCAACAAGAGTAAGCCCACACACACCTTCCAGGGTTTACAAGAAGAGTATATATGGAATATTCTAGATATTGGGCTTGACTCATTACTAGGAATATTCTGGAACACGGGCTTGACCCATTATTGTATATAGAGAGTAGTATATAAAGGGGTCTTCTCCTCATTTGTAAATCAGTCAGAAAACTTAAGCCTGTTACTAAGCAATATAAGTTTTTCTTCCATTGTCCTTGTCTATCGTTGTTCTCTCGATTCTTAAAGCTTTTCCATTTCCTTAGCATCGTCGGGATTCAAGGTTGAAGGGTGAACTCGACCAACACACGGGGTGTTTGACTAGTCGAGTGTCGCACGAGACTCTTCAGGGGGAAAAGTCCGTGACATTCAGCTTTGGAGTTTCACCATTTTAATGGCGTAGATGATAGTGGTGGGGCCACAAAATAAAAGTTGTAATTATAATTTTATTTTTATTTTTTATTTGTTATGATATTAAAAAATAAAATTTAAATATTATTTTTATAAGTTTAAAGAAATGGTATTTTAGACTTTTTATAATATTATGTAAAATAAAAAATATTAAGTGGGGTGTGTAAAGTAATGTTGTAGGTGTAAATATTACTACCCTTCATAAAAATACCCAAGTCCAATTTATAAAATATTTAAGGTCAATTAGAAATATTAAACCTCGACTACCATGGATAAAATAGATATTTAATGTTGTAGAACGACGATGTATAGTACGAACAATATGCGGAACCCCGAATATAACTCAACAATAAATAAAGAAGGAGACAAGAAAAGAAGACAAGGAATTTACGTGGAAACCCAAATCGGGAAAAACCACGGGAGGGACGACGAGAACTTTCACTATAATATTGCCTCACGATTACAAGGATTGATATCCACTCTAAAACCCTCTAATCTCACACAATATTATCTCTCTCTATGATGGTTAACTTGTGTTAACTCGTGTTCTAATTGTGTCTATGGAGATCCCTATTTATAGGTGTAGAAAACTCATAAATTAGGTTACCAATAGGAATAAGAATAAACCCTTTTTCCTAATATATGACTCCTAAATCCATAAGGAATAGAATTATATTATATTAAATATAATTCTAATTTTCCTAAATAAGGAAACAAAATTCCTACGGATTCGAGTCATATTTTAACATTTAAATTACTTAATTTTTATTCTAAAAATTTGAGTTATTAAAATTTAGCGATGGATAATTAATGTGAATTTTAAATTTGAAGATGGATAATTAATGTGAATTTTAAATTTGAATTTGATTGATTCTTCGTCGTATTGTAAAAATGATATAAGTATAATAAGGTAAAAAAATAAAATATTTACCATAATTGATTGATATTAATAAAAAAAAAAAAGAGTAGGAGTACTAAGGCTGGTGACATTATTAGGACTTGTTCTTTTGAACTTAATTTCAATTCAGTTCAATTCAGTTCAGTTCAGATCGCTTCAGTTCAGTTCAGTTCAGATCGCTTCCATTCAGCTCGATTAAGTTCGTTTCAAAATAAAATAAATAAAAAATAATTTCAATCAATAATTTTAAATATACAATCTAGTTACCGTTACAATATTAATAATATATTTAAAAATATATTTAATAATTTATAAAAATTATTATTATTTTTATAAAAAAAATTATTTCGGTTCAGTTCAGATCGCTTAAGTTGAGTTGAGTTCAGTTTAGATCGCTTCAGTTCAGTCCAGTTCAGTTCAGCTGATTTCAATCCAAAAGAACACGTTCTTTGTTCTTTGGTGGCTTGTTACAACATCAATTATCTAATTATTTTCTGAAAAATAAATGATGTTTTCAAAAGTATCCACTTTTCAAATATGAAGATCTTCAAAATATATCTAAGAAAGATTTTATTCGATATTTTTTTTAAATAAATGCCAAGAAAGCCCTCTTATAGTAACTCTTGCCGTAAGTCCTTGGACGTACGTCATTAGTTTGATGAGTTGACATTCTTCATCTCTAATGTACTATCTTAATTATTCTTTTCATAATTAGTTATGAATCAATCCCACCACTTTCTTATTTAATTCCTTAATATAAAGCATGCTTAGATTCATATACACGTGTCAAAATATGTCTTTATAACATAAAAACAAAAAAAAAACACTCTCCTCACGAGTAGGTAAAAAATTCCATCAGAATTACTCGTGGCTGGAGATTCCGTCGGCAGGGGTGCCCACAGTCGAAAATTCCATCGACTGGAGCCCCACATTGTGTTTGGTCTGCTCTAATACCATGTCAAAATTCCCACATTGTGTTTGGTCTGCTCTAATACCATGTCAAAATTGAGTCAGTAACATATTTTCCATCGGAATTACTCGTGGCCGGAGATTCCGTCGACAGGGGTGCCCACAGTCGGAAATTCCATCGACTGGGGCCCCACATCGTGCTTGGCCTGGTCTAATACCATATCAAAGTTTAGTCATTAACACTTTAAAAGACCTTGTTAAGATGATAAAGTTGTCCAACATATATGTGAGCTCATGGTTCTTAATAGAATCGATGTGGGATATCTAACAAATGTACTTTATAATTATTCAATATTATAAACTCAGCTCCTAAAAAAAACATGTAAACATTTTATAAGCTCTTAAATATGTATAATTATATATTTTTAAATATAAAAAATTAAAATCGTAACGCCGTGATCATTTATGGATCGATCCGATTATCAAGAGAGTGATATTAAAGATCATATGTGTTACTGATAACTGATTTTGAGAGTGATATTTTGTCTCACGAACACTTACTCAAGGCATTTATTTTTTTATATAAGTAAAATATTTAATTCTTTTAAATATTTTATAGATGTTATAAAAACACTATTTTTTTTATTATATTCTTACATAAAATTTTAAAACATCTTATTATAAGTTACATTTTTTTATTCAAACAATTTAATAATTTTAGATAAAAATAATTTATAAAATTTTAAAAATAATTTAGAAATTATGATAGTATTTTATAACATTTTGAAAATAAATAAATGTAGTGAACACTCTTTTATATCATAAAAATTGATAGATGTAGGTGACGAGAAATCATTGAATGTCAATCATTTCTCAAAAAATGAAAGCCAACAAACAAACAGGCTTCTTTAACAAGAGTTGAAAATCTTGAACAAGCATTCCAATTAATTCCATGCATATATAAGTATAAATGATCAAAACATACAATGATGAAATGTAAGTTTCTTGGTAGCTGTCAAATACCAAGTGAAATATATTTTTTTTAGGTATGAATAATATGCTTAGAGTTGAATCTGTAGTGCAATGTGATGTGAAAAGCAAAATGAGAAGAACGTACGTGGTACGCCCATGGACAAAACATTCTGACAAGTAAAATGACAAAATTACCCTCGACAAATTGATAGTAGTAGAAAATATATTAGAGTTGTGGTAGAAAGAGGAAATAGTACTATAGAATAGTGGGGATGGAAATTGTGGAATGTCTAAAATACCCTTGAAAGCAGCCCAAAGAGAGAGATAGAGGGTAGTAGTGGAATCAAAGGAATGGGGTATAAAAAAGAGAAGGGATGGGACAAATTAATGAAGTTGTGATCACGTGAAAGATGCTTTTGGTTTTTGGTAGAGTGAGAGAGAGATGACGATTGGTTTGCAAAGCCATTGATTTAGGTATCTCATTAATTATATATATATATATATTGTACTAGTATATGAAGTATATATATATTCTCTCATTTTCTTTGGATCCCAAATCATGACTAGTGACAATGATTCACAACATGTGAATCTTGTGGTTGATGACTTATACTCCTAGTATATAATAATTGAGGCATGCCAAAAGATTCTTTGACCTTTTTTTTTCTTTTCTTCTGGATGCATCAAAGAGCAAAATTTCTTAATTATAGTTATTTTTTTAAAGTATTTGATAAGAAAATTGAGTTGAATTCAGTAGTGTATTTAAATTGTTGGTTATTCTTAAGTTATGTATTAATAATACTCTATGATTTTTTAAAATTTTTTTGTTGTAAAATTTTACACTTATAAATAAAATAAAAATTGTACAAATGTCTGATGTAAAGTGTAAACATCTCTTGTGAGAGGCATGAAGCTCACAAGAAATTGTTTTTCTTTCATAAATTGGGGACTATTTTTTTTTTTTCATTATTCGTTTAAGAAAAAAATATATTAAAAAATATATTTTTTTGTTTTTTGACTAAAAAAGAGAAAAATATTTTTTTAAATTAAAAATTACAAAAACTTTGATTAATAAAAAGTATATTAAAAAATAGTAAAAATTAATATTCCCACTCAATCAGATTAATAGTCACACTTTCTTTGTATTTTCTGAAGAAAGTGTGACTATTAACTTAGAGAAGATGAAGTATATTTTAAAGTTGAAAAATTAGTACTTTTATTTTAAGATTATTCATAAATTGTTAGATATCTAAACTAAAAAAATGTTGCCAATGGTTGAAAAAGATAGTGGGGACATGATAGCATAAGTAATTTGTATTTAATATCAAAATTTTGATACTTTGATTCATTTCACAAAATAATAAATGCATGCTTTGCTTTTTAGTTATTTTTTAAAACTTTGCATATCTATAAATAAATAGTCTTTTTACAACTTTATCATTTCAATATACATTTATTCATTTTTATACCATTAGTTTTTGTTTTTCAACTAATTACTCTATTATTTATATATCAATATTAATTATACTTCTACTATATATTATTAAACACACGAAAAAACACTTTTTTTAATTTACGTGTCATTTTTTTATGCATTGTGTTAAGACTTTTTCTTATGCATTGTGTAAGACTTAAGAGATTAAAGAATTACTTTTTTATCTCTCATAATTTATAAACATCCTTTTAAGCGATGTATCTAAATATAAATTGTTGTCTAATAAAAAGTGTATATCAATTGCAATAGATGCTGTGAACACAAAAATAAATATACTTTGAAAATCGTAGAGAAGAGACTTTTTACCGTATAAGAGCATCTTACTAAAAGCATTTTCAATAGTGTACTCAGTAGATAAATACAGTTATGTGCTAAACCAGTTGTCAGCTGCCGCATCAAAAAGTAATTTGTATTCATCAATTTATACATGCACATCCCAACAATCCAAAGTTACAATTGTTAGGATAGTAGGCTCAACCACTATACATCTTTATATATATATATATATATATATATATATATATATATATATATATATATATATATATATATATATATATATATATATATATATATTTTGATTGATTTAATAAAATAAATATTTATAATTAAATTAATTAATAGTGATTTTAGTTTTTTCAATTGAACTTACAATACAAATTTTACTAATATTTGAATAAGAAATATAAAACAAATAAAATATTAGAATAAATTACGATGACAAAATATAATTCAATAATAATAAATTTATTTGCGCATGAATTTTATTGTGTGTAAAAATATTTCATGCATTTATTGAAATAATACTAATATTTATTAATTTGGAAAAAATAACATGAAAATATATTGTATTCTTTATTTGATATAAGAGTATATATTTATTTGATAAAATATTTATCTATATATTAAAAAGAAACAATAAAAAATTATAAAAAAGGAACATAAAAGGCTCATGGCTCACGTCACAAATTGTACTTATATCAATATTTGATACTCATATTTTCTTTCTCCAGTTTATACCCACCTCTCCATACTCCAATGGACGAAGTTATAATTATATATTCCCTATAGTGTTTTATGAGAAGAAAAAAAAAAGTTGAATGAGTAAATATTCTTCAATCTCCATTGATCAGAAAATTCGATAAGTTTTTGATGCTTCTTTGACCGACGACAAATGCATCGCACCTTAACGTGCCCCGAAATCCACGCAATTATTATTGAATGTTGGTCACATTCCTTTGCCAGTGGATATTGGATTGGATGGAATCTTATGCTATTTCGTTCCTGTTAGCTTTTAACACAAAGTTTTGAACGCCACACGATCAAGATCGGTACCACTAAATATTACTTTTTGCATGTCAACGATTTACAGTACGAATAATAATGCGGAACCCCAAAAATAATTCAACAATAAGAGAAGACAAGTAAAGAAACAAAAAATTTACGTGGAAAACCTAAATCGGGAAAAACCACGAATGACAAATGATAGATATACACTCTCAACCCTCTATAATCTCTCTCAATATGTGATATAGCTCTCTAATGGTGTTTCTCTTGATGTTCAACACACATCTAATTGTTTCTATGAATAACCCTATTTATAGATGTAGAAAACTCATAAACTAAGTAACAAATAGGAATAGGAAATAAATCCTAAGCCTAATATAAATCAGAATCTCAATAAATAAGGAATAGAATTATATCTACTATAATTCTAATTTTCTTAAATAAGGAAATAAAAATTACTACGGATTCGAGTCATATTTTAACAATCTCCACCTTAACGAGAAACCGCGAAATCTCATCGCAAATGTGAAATCCCATCACATATCTCACCAAGCCGCGAAATCCCATCGCGCATGTGAAATCACATCGCACATTAAACCATAAAGCGAAATCACATTGCCCAAGCGAAATCACATCGCACTCATAGTCTCGTCCCTCGTTTTCCTCCAAACGCCCCAACGGACCTAGTTCCTAGAAGATTGGACATTCAAAGGTCCCCATGAATCGGAACGTACATACCCGAGTTTCTGCTTGAAGTTGTGAGCCCAATTCGAAATATCCCCTCTCGCCGCTTTCCAAGCGCACAATGCTCACCAGATTTAGAAACACTCAATCGATCGATATACACTCGATCCTTCTTGTCGACTTTCCTCACATGCTCAAGCCGCACATGGTCTAGTCATGTAGACTCTTTATCCGAGAGCATAGCTTTTCTCACGGTTAGTTCGTTCACCGCTTCATCTTTATCTTCAAACTTGGTCACTCCGGCCTTCGTTTGCGCGCCTCTAAGCCGGATAGACTCTTCTACCAAGAGTCGAGGTTCGGCCCCGGTTACTTCCTTCACCGCGCCTTCTTGGAGGACATAAGGTCGGCCTGCCTTTTCGTCTCCTCCCAACACTACCAAATCCGTTTTGGTAGCCTCAAAAACTCCACCTTCACAGGTGTAGCTAAACATAACTCCGGTTACTCCGTTCACCGAGCTATAGTGACATACCTTATTCCCGTGTCGCGACTTCGAATTCCCCGAGCCGCTCCCTTTCTCACGATACTTATTTTGGACGTCAAGTCCATCACGCGATGCCACATCGGAGACACCTACACCAATTGTCTTCACGTTCCCCCCCACAAATAGCGCCAATAACACGGCTACATAGGATATTATCTCGAAAAGTTGCCACAACTCTTCAAATAATTCCCACAACTCCTTTGTGGACCTTGTCTTCATGGTTTTCTCGGTCATGGAGTTCGATAGATGAAGGTCAATATTAATTACCTTCCGATCGAGCTCAATCCTCACGGACTCCTCCATGTCGTGATGGTAAAGAGGAAACCACCCCGTTGAGATCTTACAGCGGTAGATCGTACTTCACGCTCGCCATCGAAACCTTACTCCAGAAGGTAGTAGGATCGTAGTCTGCCTCTGAAAGGTCACGGGATCGTTGCCTGGCTCTGATACAACTTGTTAGCTTTTAGGACAAAGCTCTGAACGCCACACGATCAAGACTGGTGCCACTAAATAGTAATTGTTGCAGATCAGCGATGTATAGTACGAATAATAATGCGGAACCCCGAAAATAACTCAACAATAAAACAGAAGACAAGTAAAGAAGACAAGGAATTTACGTGAAAACCCAAATCGAGAAAAACCACGGGAGGAACGACGAGAACTTTCACTATAATATCACAATAATTACAAAGAATAGATGTACACTCTCAACCCTCTATAATCTCTCTCAATATGTGATATAACTCTCTAATGGTGTCTCTCTTGGTGTTCAACGCACATCTAATTGTATTTATGGAGATTCCTATTTATAGGTGTAGAAAACCCATAAACTAGGTAACAAATAGGAATAAGAAATAAACCCTAAGCCAAATATAAATCAGAATTCCAATAAATAAGGAGTAGATAAATCAGAATTCCAATAAATAAGGAATAGAATTATATCTACTATAATTCTAATTTTCCTAAATAAGGAAATAAAATTCTTACGGATTCGAGTCATATTTTAACCGTTCACAAAAATTTGATCGAGCCAACTGCTCTCTCAAAATTGTGAGTTCTTCCAAGTTGTTTGTGCACGAATTTTTCGATCATATTATTAGAATGTTTACTTAATTTATGGAGATTTAATTATGTTTATGCGATATGATTTTTTACTTAATACACTCGAGTCAAATTATTTCCATGATGTATATTTAAATTATAAAGTAGGAGGTAGTTTTTATCCAAAAAATATTATTGAACAGTATTTTTTTAATGTTTCAATTTTATAAACGTATGAAATTTATAAAAAAAAAATATAAATAATTATATAAGTATTTTTTTTTAAATATTATACAAATAATATCTTTGATTTTGTTTTTTTAGTTTGATCACTCCTTTATGTATTCATTACATGAGAGTGAGTACTTTCTCACAAGTGGACTTTGTAAAATTGTTTAACATGCTACATTGACAAAATATGCCCATATACAGAATTCTTTTAAAATTTTATTTAAAAATTGTTATAATATTTTTATTATTATTTTTCTATATATTATAATTAAGTACACTATATTAAATATATATTACAAAAAAAATAAAAAATAAAAATATTAAAATAACGATAATGAATATTTTTATATTTATATTAAAATAATCAATTGAATAGAAAAAAAAATATTTTAATATATAACAATGAAAAATAAAAAATTTATTTTAATAGATTTATTAAGCTAATTATAATTATAATCATATAAAAATAAAAATAAAAAAAATTAATAATTTTGAACAATTCTGACCATGAGCAGAATTTGCCCACAAAGAATTACCGATACTTGAATTTATGTGGCATTTTATCTTCTTTTTTAATAAATAACTTAATTGACTATAAATTGTATTTGTTACTAAAGTGAATGTATATCATATTTTGTATAATGTATTGACTATATTAATTTATCATTATTAATGGGAAAGTAAAAGTCTATATACTTTTATATTTTTATAAAATTAGGATCTAATTTTATATTTGACTTTTATTAAAATACAAAATAAAATATATAGCATATTTTTGGGGTCAATTTAAAATTTACTAAAGTTTTCGTTTTCTTAAAATTCTTGTCAACCTCTAATCATAATACTTGTGTCTCGTACTTAGTCATAGTTTTTTTTTTGTAAATTATAATTGAATTATGACAATAAGTACGAGATAGATGAAATATCTTTTAAGTGATTTTTTCAATATCAATATTTACTACTAAATCAAGAGTAGTTAATATATTCCACCTAAATTAGTATAAATAAAAATTTAATCGACTTTTTTAACATTAAATGTTTATTAGTATTGAATTTTATTTTTTTAAATTACATTAAATATTTATATTCACCTCAATCGATCGTTGACCTTTCGATCAGGTGAAATATGATATAAATCTAAGAATGTGCAAAATAGCTAGCAGACAAATGTGAGAGGATAAATGTGAGAGGTAACCAAAATGATTTTCAATCTGCTTCGTCGAAGAATTGCACCTACAACATCACATGCCTTCGCCTATGTCTCTAATAACAGTAAATAAAAAATTCAATTTAACAAGTAATGATATAAGTGTAAATAATTTATATTTGTGAGAATAAAATTATGAAATTTTTTAATTGAGAAACAAAAAAAAAAGTAAATAAAAATAAGAAATCATAGAGATTACTATTTTTTTTTTTTTTAATATTTTAAACAAAAAAAAGTGGACATAAATAACATTTTTATCAAAGATTTCAAGTTTTATGAAAAAAACTTGATTATTATCCTTGATTTTTGTAAGTATTTTAAAAAATAATTAAATTATAAATCTAGTTAAAAATATTAATATAATCCTTTCCAAAATTAATTTTATTTTAAAATATTTTTTTTAAGAGTTAACTAAGGTGTGTTATTATAATATTATACTAAAATTGTATGAAGAGTGTTAAAACAATTACTCTCTTTCACAAAACAATAATTTTAGGTGGTTAAAGTTGACTTTTTTTGTTAGTTAATATGTTAAACTGTATACAAAAATTATGAAAAAATAATTAAAATAAAATTTATTAGTTATTTTTTTTTATAATTTTTGTATAATTTTTATAATGAAAAAAAAAATTTTGACCACAATTTGACTATTGTTACGGGGCATAGGTAGTATGATACAAACAATATCATAATTTAGGAAGAATTTTAGGGGGATATATTCAATTATTAGTCTATAGAGTTTTAATGGACTTTTAAAGTCTTGGTGTATTTAATCCGGATTTTTAAAAGTCCATTAAAATTCGGAGGTATTCAATTAGGATTTTAAAAAGTTTTAAAAAATCCGTAGGTATTCAAAAGTTCATGGATTATAATGGATTTTAAAAGTTTATGGATATTGATAGATTCTCTTTACAAAATATAACTAAATTTGACTTTTAGAAATCTCTTATAATTATGAGAGACTTCGATGGACTTCTATACAACACGAAAACTCAAATACGAAAAATAAAAATAAAACAATTGTTAGTCATTTAACAAGAGTTACACAAATCACTTTATTAAAATTTTTATTTGAGAAAATTGATCTTATCATATTTTGTTAAAAATAATTATTTATACATGATATTAATAATAAATTATTTTGTGATGAAAATAAAAATTATAAAAATTAGAATAATAATTTACTTTTTTGTTTTAAAAAAAATGATTTTTTTTATATAAAAGTATGTTCATATATATTTGGACATATTTGATATTTATGAAAGTTTACGTAAATCATATATATTTTACGATTTTTTAAAATCTATGAAAATTCATTTAAAATCAATAATAAAGTTGGTTAAACTCTCCCTAAAATCTATAAATTTTCAAAATTTATTAATTTTTTAAAGTCCAAAAAAATCATGGAGAGAGTATTCTAATCCTAAGTTGCACAACAATAACAATAATGTAAATGAAGATGATAATAATGATAAATAATAATATTTATTTATTTTTGAACAAATGCATTTTTTGATAAATAATAATATTTATTTATGAACAATTTGAATTTTTTTTAAATAATTAAGATTTTTTAATATATAAAAGTTTATAAAAATTCAAGTAAAATAATTAAAAAAATTATATTAAAATTTTGTGAAATTTATGAAAATCCATCAAAATCAATGAAAAAAGTAAGTCAAACTCTACTACTCCGTAGATTTAGAAAATTCATACAAATCCATATAACTTCTAAAAGTCTAAAAAAATCTATCAAAATTTCAGTTTTAATTTAATTTGCCGAGAATATTTTAATTGTAAAAAAAAAAAAAAAAAAAAAAAAAAGCAAGAATCTTTAATTATCACTTTCTACCAAGAGGAGAGAGACGAGATTCCTTATCTCTTTTATTAGTAGCAGAGTGGTTGTACCACACGCATAGCCCGTGTGTACTATTTGCCAAATGTCACCAATCACCAGCAATAGCACCACACTACATTATATGTTGTCATCTCGATTCTTCATGTTTTCACAAATTTGTCAGACTTCACATTTCACAAACACTATACTCTACTACACACTTTCTCCCTCCTTTTAAACGAGAAGTGCTATTTGCACATTGACGTGATGGAACGAAGTGACGTTTTGATTACTTTTTTTTTTACTTTTTTTATATTATATAAATATATTAATATTATAATAAAAACACGTTTTTCGAAAATATTAATTAAAATTCATTTTTACGAAACTTAAATATTTTTACATTTTTGAAATCTACAAAATTCGCAGTTAATATAAATATCAATTTTAAATATTAATTAAGTTATTCGTTTATACTTATTTATACACGCAATTAAATTTGTCTCGAATTTCAAAATATATTAATTCCGCAATTTTCCGAAACAAAAAATCGTAATATGTTTTGAAATTCAGGAAAAATTTAATTACGTGCTCGCAATTTTCTGAAACAAAAAATCGTAATATGTTTTAAAATTCAGGAAAAATTTAATTACGTGCTCGTGTAAGTATAAACGCATGACTTAATTGATATTTAAAATTAATATATATATATATATATATATATATATATTAACTGAGCATTTTGTAGGTTTCAAAAATCTAATTTTTTAAATTTTTGTAAAACCGAGTTTTAATTAATGTATTGAAAAACGTGTTTTTATTATAAAATTTTATAAGTCTTGTGCTATTTGTTTATATTTATGTGTTTTTATTATAAGATTTTATAAATCTTGTGCTATTTGTTTATATTTATTGCGCAATTTTCAAAAACAAAAAACTAATATATTTTGACAATCAGTACGAATTTAATTGCGTGTAGAGTAAGTAGAAACGCATCACTTAATTAATAGTTAAAATTGTTTTTTATATTATTTGCGCATTTTGTAAATTTTAAAAATGTAAAAATATTTACGTTTCGTAAAAATTATTTTAATTAATATTTTCGAAAAACGTGTTTTTATTATAAAATTAATATATTTATATAATATAAAAAATTTAAAAAACAAAAGTAAATTAAAACATCACTTCCTTTCATCACGTCAATGTGCAAATAGCACTACTCCTTTTAAACTAGTCGCATTTACCATGTTCCATCTATTTAAAAAATTATACACAATTTTTTCTTTTTTATATGTACAAATTAATACATGAATTATTTAAAAAAAAACCTTTATTTTTTCAATTGAAAAAAATAATTTTAATCATAATTTTTACTTTTTAAATTTTACTCACAACTATCAAGATAAAATTTGAGATAAAGAGAGTTTGAGTTAATTTTCAAATGTTGTGTGGGTTGAAGTTTTTTTTTATGTAGTGCCCATACACTCAAACATGTGATTTATGTTTAATGTGTAATTTTTTTATAATATAAAAATAAAATAAAAAATTCATACATTCTAAACAAACACCACATGTTTGGGTGTATGGGTACTACATTAGAGTAGCATAGAATTAACTTGTGTGTTAGTGTGTGAGGATTTTAAGGTGAGTCTTGAAAGTTCTCAGGGTTTTTTGTGTGTTCCTTTCTAGTTTCGTTATTTAATTGCGTTGATTGATATACTGCATACCTTTCGTTATTTAATTGCGTTGATTGATATACTGCATACCGTTTGTTGGTTTTTATAGTTGTTTTCTTAATCACTTTCATTGTCTAAAGTTTTTTATCCAATCGATATGAGATAAATCTAACATTTAACATTTCCACTCACGAGTAAGCATGTTCTTTCTCCAATCGATGTTCGATATATCTAACACCACCCTCACGAGTAGTGGTGTTTTCTTACTCTCACTGCCCAAAGTCCCAAAGTTGCTTACTCTCACTGTTCTTTCTCCAAATTTATGTTGGATATATTTAACACTCTCCTCATAGTAAGGGGTTTTTTCTTGTTGGGATGTGGAGTCAAAATCGGGAACGAAGAAGGACGAAAACAAAGTCGGAAGAAAATCGGGAGCCGGAGGAGGTTCAGCGAGCGCTGAAGCCTGCCAGCGGGTGCCGGAGGACTTTCAGCGGGCGTTGGAGCCATCCCAGCGGGAGCTGAAGGCATGAAGGGTACAGGAGGTTCGGCATTGCGGGACGGAGGAGACGGTGGTCGCTGGCTCCGTGTAGCGGTCGCTACATGAGGAGCAGCGACCGCTGGTCACAAGCAGCGGGCGCTGGTCGCGCCCTGGGCAGCGCAAACCTCTTTCTTGTGCGCTATGTTTCGCGAATTTCGTGTCTTATTCGGCGTGGACTGTTAGTAGGGCTGTCAAATGGTTCGGTTAACCGACCAAACCGAACCAAACCGACTTAGTTCGGTTAAACCAAACCGAACCAAATTAATTCGGTTCGGTTTTTGATTTATAAAATTTAGTGTTTTTGGTTTTCGGTTCGGTTCGGTTATTTTAGTCGGTTAACCGACGTAAACCGAAAACCGAATTGATGCATTATCTAATATCAATATTATATATCAATGTGATATTTATATTATTATTTATATATATAAAAAGTGAGTGGGAGTTTCAGTGGATACATATCTTCTTCAATACACTTCGTCAGTTCCTTTTTCAATACACCTCGGAAGTTCTTTTTTCTCTTTCATTTATTTTTTTGCTTCTTGGCCTTGCTCCTCCACTGCTCTTGTGAATCTGATCTGCTTACTTGGATCTTGTATCAAATGGTGGATTAGATGTTCACGTTTTTAAAAGTATCCACTTATAGGCCACAAACTAGTTTTTTTTTTAATATATAGATTTTTGGTTAAAATCGAACCAAACCGAACCAAACCGAATGAGTTCGGTTTTAACCGAACCAAACCATTCTTTAAACGGTTCGTTTTCGGTTCTTGAAAAAAACTCTTATTTGGTTCGGTTAACCGAAATTTCGGTTTGGTTCGGTTTGGTTAAACCGAATTGACAGCCCTAACTGTTAGTGTGTAGTTCTTCCTAGTTCAACATAGAGCCACGTTACTCTTGTTTGAACTCGGTTGAACTATACACTATGTTTTGTAGTAACTTCATGTTGAGTATTCTTGAATGCTTTGTATGTCAATTTGACTAAGTCTGCTATGACTTGGTAGAGCTAACAAACATACTGTGAAAATTCACTTCGCGCCAACGTACGACTAAGCTTTGCACCAACGTGGGACCGCGGGATACATTGTGCGCCAACGTAGAGATGATACTTGCGCCAACGTGGGACCACGTCATATAGGGTTGTCTCAGCGTGGAGTTAGCAGAGGTAGTCTCTGCACAAACATGGAGTTCTCACAGTGCGCCATCGTAGTGTTGTCCCTTGCGCCAACGTGGACCAACGGTGATCCACTTTGCGCCAACGCACTGTCAAGTTGACTTGAATGGCACATAAAGTTAACTTCACTTTGAGTGTTCAAGACTTACCGTGAAGGCCTTGAATAAGAGCTATCAACTTAACGGACGCGGAGCAAGCACAGGTAGACATGGAGCTGGACGAAGACCTGGAGCTAGAAGACTTTACTAAAAGGATTCAAGCTCATGAAGAAAAACATAAGTAACCTTTTGTACTTGCGACAAGCTTGAATCACGAAGACACGCTAGTGTGGGAGTGCGTAGAGCTGCGTTCGGGAAGTACGACAATATGGAATCTCAAATATTCCATGAAGATGCTTTGAGCTCAGCCCATTAAGCGTGATTTCCGAAAACCCTAATTTACGAAGTCTATAAATAGTCGGTAGATTATTTTCATTATTCAAGTATTCATTTCGGATGTTCTAGAGAGAGAAATATTGTGTGACCGAGAGACTTCGCTAGAAAGCTCCACTTCTTCCCTCTGTTTAGTCTAGGTAGAACGAATCGCTAGATAAGTTCTTCGTAGACTTAGTTTTTGGTCGTGTGAACTTTCTACGAGATTCACTAGAATTTTGTAGATGTTTTTATAAAGTGATTGTGCCCACAATGTTTAAGAAAAATGCGTGTGTCGATTTTAATAACCCGAATGTCGTTCTCTAAGGGAGCAATACTATCGGCCTTGTGTGTCGTCTCAAGAGAATTTATCTTGCTCGAGTGCAAAAGAAAGTAAGAAAAAGAAACAAGCAACGATAGGGGGTGTTTTGTCAAAGTGGAGAGCTATGAAAACTAAAGCAAAATGTAACATGCATAAACTAAAATTAAACGGTCTAAAAATGCAAATGATCAAGTGAGTGGAACGTTAGGGAATGAGATCGTAGTAATTGGAATGGGTTCAATGCAATTCATGAATAACAATGCTAAGTGGAACTACACTAACTCGTGATCAACTTCGACCATACTCAACCGAGATTCAAGTCTAAATATCAAAACGAGGTTATATAAGATCACTTCACACATATAAACTCTCATAATCGGAAATCACAATTAATCGAGTTAGGCCATACGATAACACGATTAGGCCGGCCATACGTAACCACGATTAGGCCGGGATAATAGATTATGGTCTATAACATATAAATCAAACAATAGAAGCATACCAAAAATGAGGGATTTGGTCCATCTCCTCAACAAGTCAAAATATCAATTATCCCCAAATTCATGTAATTACAAATCACCCAAACCTAATTAATCATCACCCAATCCCTAACATGCAATCTAACCAAACATATCAATCATATCAACACAAACATTCATCATCAAAATCATAAACAAGCAATGAAAAGGGAGATATTACCAAAGAGCTTCAAATCGAATATTGTTTACATTAATGTGTTCCTTGAAGCAATCTAAACAACCTTCTTCAAATGCTTGAATACAAAATCTCAATGGATGATGGAGATAAAATTGGAACTAAAACTAGATCTAAGAACATGAAAATATCTAAGAGAGAGAAAATGGGGGAAAGGTGGGTGTTGGTGAAGATGGAATGGATGCTTGTGATTTTCCACCAACCTACTATTTATATTTTCCCCACATGCCCATGCAAAAAGACCAAAAAGCCCTTAAAATGCCCCAAAAGTCAAGTCAACAATTCTTCACTATTTAATTTCGTCCAAAAACCTTGCTGGTACGTTCTGGGGGTGACTGGATCTTGCTCGATTATAATTTCGTCGATCCGACCGTTGAAATTGTAGATGTTGAAGTTGTAAACAAGTTGTGAAAGTTTCAGGTCAATCCAACGGTTAACGAAGTCGGAAATGCAGTTTTGACACAGCTGCGCAGTGCAGTCACATACTGGGCGCGGCGCGCTGGGATTTGCCTAGGAGGAGAGCGCGGCGCGCTGGGAGTCCTCGACCCTCCAGAGCGCGGCGCGCTGGATTTGCAAAGGAGGATAGCGCGGCGCGCTGGGAGTCCTCGACTCTTCTGAGCGCGGCGCGCTGGATTTGCAAAGGAGGATACCGCGGCGCGCTGAACATCGAACTAGTGTTTTTTCGTTTTTTGCTCGATTCTTGTCTAAATCCTACAAAACCACAACCATAACAACATATGCACAAAATCACAAGAATAGGATTATATAAGCACAAAAACAACACAATAAATGTACACAAAACAAAGGAAAAACTCGCACAAAAACGTGCGAAACACACAACAAGAGTATTACAAGTATAGTTTATAGAATCTCTAAATTGTGTTAAGTATTTGTACTCTACCCTACTCATCCAGATTGTAGGGTTGTGAATAGGTCTAAGCCTATATAAAGAGTCTCCAACAATGTCTTTTAATCATCGTGAGAATTACTAGAGTGCCGAGTATAGACGGGAGAGAGAATACTGAGAATATTGTTATTCTAGTGAAAGATCTACAGCGGTGACGCTACCGTCGTTTGAGTAGCTCAAAAAATAAATTTATAAAACCTAAGGCTTTACACCAAACAAGTTAGTGATAAGTATTAGGTGTCGATCCCACGATTAGTTTATTGTTATTTTCTCACGGCTTTGCTCAAAGTGGGTTGTCACAATTTTTAAAAAGAGTTTTGAACGAATAACCAAACAACTAAAATAACTAAAAACAAATAATAAATCAACTAAACTTAATAGAAAGAAATAAAATACTAAACTAATGAACTTGACCAATATCGGAATTAAACTAATCAACTACGAAACTTGACCAAACTATAAACCGGAACATTTGGGCACAATAGTCACCTTGTCTACCTGATCAAGTTTCTACTATTCATCGACACGTAAGATTTTGCTAACAACTTTATCTTTCGGTTATAGGTTGTCCAATTAAAGTATAAACGCCCTTATGATGTCACATTCGCAAATACCTCAACCCTTATTCACTCTTTCAGTTTAAAAATCTACTAAATTTCTTTATGCAAAACTTCTAGTATTGACCAATTCGACACTATGTAGCCGCGTGAGTCTAAGGAGGGTGTATTCAATTCGGATTTTGTTGGATTTTTATGGATTTTAAAAAGTAAGTGGATTTTGAAAATCCACGGAGTCTTTATAGAGTTTGACTGATTTTAGTTATTGATTTATAAGGATTTTCATAGACTTTAAAACATTTTGAAATATACGTTTTCATTCATTTTTATTGATTTACATAAATTTCCATAAACTTTCGGACATAAATTATTGATACCGTTATATGCAACACATTTCCGTATAAAAAAAGTAATTCAAATTATTCAAAAAAATATTGATATAGTATCATTTTTATCTTTTATTTATATCATTAAAATTTTTAAAAATATTTTTAATTATTTTTATCATAAAAAAATATTTTTAATTTTTTGAAATTTTATTAATAGTTAAAGTACAGTTGTTATTTAAAATATTTTTTTTCTTAAAAACATATGTTTTCTATTTTTTCTATTTTATTTTATTTTATATATTTTTTTTAAATTTTTATTATTTTTTAAAAATAATTTAGTTGATTAAATAGAAATCCGTAGAAATCTCTCATAATTATGAGAGATTTTGGAGGGTGGAAATCCTTTTAAAATCCTTTAAAATCCATAAACTATTGAATACCTATAAATTTTAATTGACTTTTGAAGATTCAGGTTGAATACCCCAAGATTTTAATAGACTTTTTAAAATTCGGATTGAATACCTCCAAACTTTAAAAATCTTAAAGAATCCAACAAAATCCCAAACTTATACACCCTCCTAAGCTGATCAAACTGCCTTAATCTCTAAGCGAACCCAAAATGGCCAATAGCATGCCCGGGACACCCTAGTCATACGACCACATCTCCAGCAACATGTAATACTATTCGGACGCCCTAATACGTACCTCGTTGATGGTGGAATGAATTGATGAACGGAATTCGAATTTCGGATACCTGGATGGAAGGATTCCAAACTTCTGGATCTAATTTGTTGAATGGAATAGATAGATACCTAATCCCCAAAACGTAATTGACGCAGCTACTCGGAATGGATGAAGGACACACGACGAAGTATGTATGCTTCGTTGATTCGTCAAGATGAACTCTTTTGGCACAATTGAAAAGAGAATGAAAAGAGAGTAGAGAATCAATCTCACGTAAAAATAATTTAATGTTCAAAGTTGTATCAAAAAACAAGGGTCTGAAGGCCTTTATATAGGCTGACCTAAAAATCAAAGAAAAAGGAAACAAAACGAAATAGAAGTCACGTCAGCGTTTTTCTTAAAAGTCTGGGACTTTGTCGCCCGGCAGGATAGGGGTGTCGGCCGACACGCTCTTCGTCGCTCAAAGACTACATCCTGCGATACGAAGCCAAACTTCCTGCCCCGTACCCAATTTCTACTACCTGTCGGCCGACAGCTTATTGGTGTCGCCCGACAAGCATGCCTGTCAGCCGACAACTTTCTATGTCGCCCGACACCAAGCCATTTTCATGGCAGAATTCTGCGGCGCGTCCTCGACTCTCGTTTGACCTCCGTTCCAGCGTCTTCTTCGTTGTTCCAGCTTGAAACTCAAAGTCCTCTGTTGGATTGACCTCCTCGTACATAATCAGGTTGATAAGGCTGGGCTTCTCCACGTCACATATGGGTTTCTTCAATAGCTCTTGCGCCCATACTTCTTGGATTATCAACATCAGGTTTGCCTTGAACTTCTTAGCTGTCGAGCGCGTTACTGGTCCAGCTGGAACATGCACCGGGTCTTGCATCATCGACGACTCTTGGGCTGCATCATTCCCCTCCTCTTGAAGAGGATTTGTCCTCAAATCCAAGTTGTCACCTGCATCGAAGAAACTTAAGTCAGTAACATTGAAAGTAGCACTAACATTATACTCACCTGGGAGATCCAGTTTGTAGGCATTATCGTTGATACGCTCCAGCACTTGGAATGGTCCATCGCCACGAGGAAGTAACTTCGATCGGCGCTGCAATGGGAACCTCTCCTTGCGCATATGCAACCACACCCAATCACCAGGCTCAAATACTACTTTGCGACGTCCCTTGTTCGCTTGCTTGTATTTGATGACATAAGGAAATGTCTCAATGAACTCCATCTATCTAGCATGTCGCTTGTTCAGCTTGTTCTGCCCCTTGAGGTGCTTCAACGACTCATGGTCGTTGTGAATGATGAACTCTTGAGGCCATAGATAGTGCTGCCACGTCTGAAGAGCTCTCACCAGGGCATATAACTTCTTGTCATACGTCGGATAGTTCAACGTAGCTCCGTTTAGCTTCTCGCTGAAGTAGGCTATCGGACGACGTTCTTGCATCAACACTTCACCAATACCAATTCCAGAAGCATCATATTCAATCTCAAAAGATTTAGAAAAGTTAGGAAGAGATAATACCGGGGCGTGTGTCAGCTTGTCCTTTAATCTCTGAAATGCTTCATCTTGCGCCTTTCCCCACTTGAACTCCACGTTCTTCTTGATCACTGCAGTTAAAGGTGCCGTTATGCTGCTGAAGTTAGGCACAAACCGTCGATAAAAGCTGGCCAGACCATGGAAACTCCGCACATCTCCAATGTTCTGCGGTGTTGGCCACTCTTGGATAGCTCGTATCTTTTCCTCGTCAACCTGTACACCCTGTGCACTAACAACAAAACCAAGGAAAACGACCCTATCTGTGCTAAAGACGCACTTCTTACGGTTAGCATACAATTTCTCCTGCCTAAGTGCAATCTTAACCTTCTTCAAATGAACCATATGCTCATCATGATTTTTGCTATACACTAAGATATCATCAAAGTATACAACACCAAATTTTCCAATAAAAGCACTCAAAACACGATTCATAAGAAGCATAAATGTACTAGGAGCATTAGTCAATCCAAAAGGCATAACTAACCACTCATATAAGCCAATTTTTGTTTTGAAAGCAGTTTTCCATTCATCTCCTCTTTAATCCTAATCTGATGGTACTCACTACGTAAATCTATTTTAGAAAATACGCAAGAACCATACAACTCATCAAGCATGTCATCAAGTCGAGGGATAGGATGTCGATACTTTACCGTGATGTTATTAATAGCTTGGTAATCGCAACACATCCTCATCGTGCCATCCTTCTTGGGTACGAGAAGTACAGGTACCGCACAAGGACTCAAACTCTCTTTCACGTGCCCTTTGACCAACAGCTCGTCTATCTGCTTCTCCAACACTACAAAAAAATCGCGGATCCCCTATGGGTATCCCCTACGGCTGTCGGCCCGTAGGGCGTCCCCTACGGCTCCCCCTACGGGAAATAGCATATTGAAATCCCCTACGGCCACCCCTACGGCGCAAGCCGTAGGGGAGATTCCCGTAGGGAGCTCCCGTAGGGGCTTAGGCGGGAATGCGCGCTCGTCGTTTCCCTCCAACGGGACCTACGGGGTCCCCTACGGGTAGCCGTAGGCCATATGTCCCTATGGCGAATGACCCCGTAGGGGACGAGGCGCGAAGCCTTCCCTCCAATTAATTGGAGGAGCCCTACGGCGAATCCCGTAGGGGTCCCCTACGGGACTGTACCCCGTAGGGGAGAATCAAAACGGCAGCGTTTTGTCACTTTCTTCTACCCCTACGGGATAGATGCCGTAGGGGACCCCTACGGGAATGGCCCCGTAGGGGATTAATAAAACGACAGCGTTTTATTTATTTACTTATTCCCGACGGCCCTGCCGTAGGGGAGCTCTATATCAGAGCGGGCAGCAGCAGAACACCCTCATTTCGTTTTTTTTCAAAGTGAGAAAGAGGGGCGGCGACTTGGAGACGATTTCCGGCGACTTGAAGCTCCGTCCGGCGAATTCAAGCTACAAACACGTCAAGAGCTTTGATTCATACCAGAATTTGAAGGTTAGAACTCGATTTCAACTTTTAATGGTTCGTTTTTTCAATTTCAAAAATATTAGGTTTTGTTAGAAAACATGATTTTCGATTTGATTGATCGTTTGATTAGGATGATGAAAATATAGTGTCATCCTCAGGTAATATGGAATGATGTGTAACATTGTTGTTAAATATATTTGTAAATTAATATTATTGTTGTTATTGTATATACAGATGGCGGGTCGAGGTAAACGTAGAGTTGGAGGTGGAGGTGGAGGTGGTCGAGGAGCCCTAGGTGGTAGACTAAATGATGGCGATGACGACACCCTGATGCATTCTCCTTCTTCTGGGAGTGTTCCTCCGACTCCTTCTTCTGGGAGTGTTCCTGCGACTCCTAGTGTTGATCTGTCTCCTACTGCTACTCCTCCGAGTGCAGATGCATCATCTTCAGCTGCTCCCCCTCCTATCGAGATTTATCCAGAGGGAGGGACGTAAGTATAATTTTATTTGAATGTTAGTAACTGTTGATTTTATCTTTTGTTAATCATGTATTTTTAATGTAGTTTTGTGGCTCGCAATAAGATGATTGTTGCATCGGTGCTCCGAGAGATTATTGAGGCTCGTATCCACCCAGATGGATACACTCTTGCTAAGGTCCCTAAGAGTCATCAGGATATTGATTAGACCGAGTTTCAGGTACGTGTGTTGATACTTTATTGAGGCTCGTATATATTTTGTCTAACGCTTTGATTTACTAACTGTATTTATTTTGTCTGTTTTGAAGCGTCGCTTTTCTTGGGATAGGAGCAGGTTCACTGATGCTGAGATCTACAAATATTTTAGAGGAGTGTTGATGAGGAGGTACAGCTGCCGCGTGAGCGAGTGGCGTCAGACCTGGAGGGAGAGTAAGAGGAAGCCGAGCTGTGTGCCCGATGAAGTGTGGAAGAGGTGGTTGGTGATATTCGACACAGCCGAGTATAAAGAGAGGTCTGAGCGTAATACGAAGAACCGGATGAGTGAGCCCGATGGGCCGGGCACCGGCATTTCAAAGTCCGCTGGAGGTTCTCGATCGGGCGTCCGATATGCCTTGGACATTGTAAGTTTTGTAGTTATATATGTTTTCATATTTTAATTTTACTTAATTATATATGTTTTCATATTTTGAAGGCTGAGGAGTTAGGTCGACCTGCGACGGCTTTGGACGTTGCAAAACGTCTGCACACGAAGAAAGATGGGAACCCGACATCTCAGCGAGCACACCAGCTCATTGTAAGTTTATAACTTTATTCTAAATTTTTTGTTTAAATTATTTTTAACTAATTAAAGATTTTTCTTTTAGACTTCGGTAGAGCAGACTGTTGAGGAGCGTCGAGCCTCTACGCAGGAGGAGCCCGATGTGGACAAGGTCTACCTGAGCGTCGCCCCGAAGAAGAAGAATAGGATCTTCGGAACGGTTGCCTTAGCGAAGGTTTGGATTTTAATTTTTTGTTTATTCTTAAAATCAACAAATTTTTATTGTTTATTTACGCTTCCTTCTGCTTCAGGTCTTCAGCAGCTCATCTTCCACATTTTCTGTGTCCTCCTCGTCCGGCCCGTCATAGTCGGAAGAGCGCTTCAGACAGGCTTTGAGAGAGGAGTTCGAGCAGAAGCAAAAGGAGACCGAGGAACGTCTTGCTCGGGAGCGAGAGGCTGAGCGGGCTGCTGATCGTGAAGAGTTACAGAGACAGTTAGCTGCGACTATGCAAGAGATGGAGCAGCGTTTACGAGATGAGCTCCTAGGTCGATCACTTCCACATCCCTGACTGTATTTTATTATGTTTGTTTGTTGAACTTCATATTTTAGATGTGTTTGAATGATTTTGAATGATTTTGGATGTTGTTGAATGATGTTTAATGTTTATGAATGATTTTATATGTTTCTGAATGATTTAGTTTGTTGAATGAATTTGTATGTTTCTGAAAATTGAGTGCAGGTTTGGGGTAGGAAAACAGAATTTACCCTGCCCCGTTTTCTTGAAATTCCCTATGGGCATAGCCGTAGGGACCTATCCCAGACGTCCCCTACGGGAGGAGCCGTAGGGGACACCCTCTCATATTCCCCTACGGGAGGAGCCGTAGGGGACACCCTCTCATATTCCCCTACGGGAGGAGCTGTAGGGGACATCCCTACGTCCTACCCTACGGCGTCGGCGTCGGCCGGGCCTACGGGGAAAAGGGGCGGGGGAAATGAAGCTCCCAACGAGCTCCCCTACGGCCCTCCCGTAGGGGATGTCCCCTACGGCGATTATTTCCCGTAGGGATGAAGCTCCCTACGAGCCTGCCCCTACGTCCAAATCCCGTAGGGGATGCCGTAGGGGATAGGCTTCCCTACGGGGATCCCTACGGGAATGGCCGTAGGGGATTCGCTGTTTTTTTGTAGTGCAACTCCTTCGTCTCCTCTGGGTTGGTGCGGTAAGCTGGGCGGTTTGGTAGCACTGCTCCAGGCACAAAGTCGATCTGATGCTCAATCCCTCGAATGAGTGGTAAACCAGGCGGCGTATCCTCCGGGAAAACATCATCAAACTCCTGCAAAATAAACTGAATAGAAGGAGGTATAGGGGGTATATCGTTAGTAATACCAGGTTCCCCTTCCACAACAACACGAACAGTTGCCTCTTCTCATTCACTGCTTCCTTCACGTCACTAGCCCTTGCAAGGTAGGCTCTGTGAATCAAGGCATTCTCCTTTGTGGGTAAGGGCTGCTCTTTGGAATTCGCTCTTTCTGCCTCCTTTTGCATCTCCACTTGATCCTCGTAAACTTGTTTAGGGGTTAGAGGAACAAGTGATACCTTTTTATTGTGATACTCAAACGAGTGCTTGTTTGTGAAACCGTCGTGGATGTCTCTCCTGTCGAATTACCACTGTCGTCCCAATAAAATGTGACTCGCTTGCATAGGAATGATGTCACACATCACCTTATCTTCATACTTTCCAATGCGAAAAGGTACTTTCACTTGCTTGGTCACCTTGATGACGCCGCACTCATTCAACCACTGCAGACGATATGGCTTTGGATGCTTCACCACCGGTAAACCCAATCGCTGAACCATGGTAGCACAAACCACGTTCGTGCAGATCCCTCCGTCAATGATGACGCTGCACACCTTATCCTGTACATGACATCTCGTGTGGAAAAGGTTCTCCCGCTACTCCCTCTCATCGGGCTGTGTCTGGGCACTCAATACTCTCCTAGCTACAAATAGTTGTCCATCAATCGGTAGGATCTCCTCCTCCTCCTCGGAATCTACCGTAGTCGTAGGTGCCTGTTCTTCGCCTTCATCATCAGACACAACTTCTCCGTCATCTCTCAAGATCATGAGTCGTCTGTTAGGACACTCACTCATAATGTGCCCAAATCCCTGACACTTGAAGCACTTTTTGTCTCAGTTGCGGCTATCAGGATTTGAAGGGCTGCTCTGAGTCGCAGGGCATGTACCCTACGAATGACCCTTAAATAAGGTCTTCTTCTCATCTCGGAGTGGAACCTCTATCTTCCATTGGTTCCCTTTGGGTGTAGAACCACTAGGGCCTTGGGATTGTCTCCAAGGAGACTGAGTCGGCTTTGCATTGCTAAAGCTACCCCTCCTCTTATGCTGGTTCTCAATCTTTATCGCCATATGAACCATGTCCTCCAATTCTACATACGGTTGCAACTCCATAGCATTAAGAATCTCCCAATTCAGTCCAGCTAAGAACCGAGCCATGGTAGCTTCCCGATCCTCTTTAACGTTGGCCCGAATCATTGTCACTTCCATCTCCTTGAAATATTTGTCCACGCTCTTCGCTCCTTGCCGTAGGTTCTGCAGTTTGATGTACAACTCCCGGTAGTAATGGGAAGGTACAAACCTCTTTCGCATAACAAACTTCATCTCGGCCCACGTTTCGATAGGTTGCTCATGGTTTCTCTTCCTACTGGAAACCAGCTAATCCCACCAAACCAATGCATAGTCAGAAAATTCTATTGCCGCCAACTTCATCTTTTTGGGCTCTGAGTAGTTGTGACAATCGAACATCATCTCCACCTTTCTCTACCACTCGATATACAACTCTGGATCGTTCTTCCCTATGAATGTGGGAACTGTCATTTTGATATTTCTCAAGTTGTTATCAACCTCTGAAGCTTCATCGTCTTCGGAATTGGCGTCCCTGTTTCGGCCATTATGACGATGCTGGTCATTTCGACCTACTTGGCGTACTTCTACCCTCCGATTCCCTACATTCTCCCGACGAGATTTCTCCTCCAGGGCAAGGAGTCGGTCATGCACCACATCCATCTCAGTTGAGATGATCTTCCCTAATTCCGTACGCAAAGCTTCCATGAGGAGCTTCACTTGGGGGTTTGTAGTAGACTCCTCAGCTATCTCATTACTCTTCGAATCGTCAGGCATCCTGCACAGAAAACGTTAGTAATAAAAGCAATAAATAAAAGGAACTTCACCACCTCACAAACGCTCGTGTATCACTCAAGATGGGATTTACTCAGCACTCGTGTTTCTCTCAGAAATGGATTTTTTTGTTCTCTCTAATGTTCTCACACACTCTGCCTTTTACCACTCAGATTCTCTCTCAATGTATCGAACTCCTCGATCTACCAGACGAGGTCAGTCTCAACAGGATCCACAAAACACACAACAACGACGTTGAAAGGAATTGAACAAAAAAAATGGAAATTTCTGAACAAAAAAAATTGATAGTAGCAAAGTGGCTCAGAACGATGCCGGAAAATTAAGGAATCACTCACAAAATTTTGGTTTCGGAATTTTTTTTTTCCGCCAAAATACTTTTTTTTTTTTTAATTGCTGAAAAATCGAGACAGCAAACCAAAAGAAATCGAGAGCTAGAAAAAAAATCGGAAAATCGAGACTATTATTACTTTTTTTTATGCTTACAAATGAAAGAAATTCGATTCAGCAAGAAGAAGAATAATAGAACAAGAAGAAAGAACGGATAAAAAAACGAGGTAACGAAATCAGAATAAAACCCTAGCCTGGTCTTTGATACCAGATGATACGTACCTCGTTGATGGTGGAATGAATTGATGAACGAAATTCGAATTTCGGATACCTGGATGGAAGGATTCCAAACTTCTGGATCTAATTCGTTGAATGGAACAGATAGATACTTAATCCCCAAAACGTAATTGACGCACCTACTCGGAATGGATGAAGGACACACGACGAAGTATGTATGCTTCGTTGATTCGTCAAGATGAACTCTTTTGGCACAATCGAAAAGAGAACTAAAAGAGAGTAGAGAATCAATCTCACGTAAAATAATTCAATGTTCAAAGTTGTATCCAAAAACAAGGGTCTCAAGGCCTTTATATAGGTTGACCTAAAAATCAAAGAAAAAGGAAACAAAACGAAATAGAAGTTTGGGACTTTGTCGGCCGACAGGATAGGGGTGTCGGCCGACATGATCTTCGTCGCTCGAAGACTACATCATGCGATACGAAGCCAAACTTCCTGCCCCGTACCCAATTTCTACTACCTGTCGGCCGACAGCTTAGAGGTGTCGCCCGACAAGCCTGCTTGCAGCCGACAGCTTTCTATGTCGCCCGACACCAAGCCATTTTCATGGCAGAATTCTGCGGCGCGTCCTCGACTCTTGTTTGACCTCCGTTCCAGCGTCTTCTTCGTTGTTCCAGCTTGAAACTCAAAGTCCTCAGTTGGATTGACCTCCTTGTACATAATCAGGTTGATAAGGTTCGGCTTCTCCACGTCACCTATGGGTTTCTTCAATAGCTCTTGCGCCCATACTTCTTGGATCATCAACATCAGGTTTGCCTTGAACTTCTTAGCTCTCGAGCGCGTAACTGGTCCAGCTGGAACATGCACCGGGTCTTGCATCATCGACGACTCTTGGGCTGCATCACGCCCAGTCTCCCGGGACGTTGGTCCGCGTATGTGTGTGTTAGATAAAAAGGGGTTCCTACTGGCTACTATAAGTTGCCAAGTCCCTAACATGCCTGTAGATACTACCCTGTTGAATCGGGAATAAAACTAAGTTAGTTGCTATAATCAATAAGCCTCCCAGTATATTACACAGCAGACATACCAGGTTCAGACCTTGCCCAGACGCAGATTAACTAGTTACGCATGAACAAATAGCAAATAAATAAAAGAAAAGAAAATAAAAACATGCTGGAATTAAACTAAGAAATCAAAGTAACAATTGTCTTGAATTAACATAAATTAAAAGAAGAAAATAAAAACATGAATTAAAACGAAATTGCCCAGCTGTGCCCGAAAGCGATAGCTGGCGAGAACTCGTCTTCTTCTTCCTCCAATCTTCTTCGTGCTTTTCTATGTATCGTGGTATATGTTGCTCTGTTAGCCTCGTGGTTTCTAGGGTTTCATGTGTATTTATAGATGTTGGAAGTCTTGTGAAACAAGTAAAATCCCTGACTTGATCTGATAAGGACTCTCTTGAAGAATCCTAGATTTTCAAGATTCTAGATAGCTGCCTGCCCGTGATGACGTCTTGACAGACTCCTGTGTATATAGAACTTTGATATGATGTAAAGACGTTTTGGAAAATGACTCTAAGGTTGGATAAGAGTCCATCTTTGATACTTCTCTGAATCTGGTCGCCTTTGAAGTCTTTTGGATTTTCAGGACTCTTCGTACACTGCTTGCTCAACGTTCGTCTCTTATCAAAACTCTGATTTTTGTCCAACTTCTTTACTTCGTGCAGTACTTGTTCATCCTTTGGTCTTGGTCACTTTCTGACTTTGACAAATATGACATGGGTGTTCGTGTCAGGCTAACTTGCTCAACAAGCATACTTGCTCAATGCGACGATTTCTTTCCAAATATTCGTCTTTCTAGTTTCACCTGCATACCTTGATCATAGTCTCCAAATGTGCCCTCCCAGACACAAACAATGTGAAAACAACTAAAAAGACTCGATTAACTTGACTCAAAAGAACTAAAAATGAGCTAAAAATATGGCTCATCAAGCGGCGAGAGTTGACGTAGCCTATAAATCTTTGTCTTGTTATTGCTTTCGTTTGTGTTCGTTTCGTCTCTTGCAGCGACGCGGTTAGGCGAAAATACTAACATTTCTTACTCTCACTGCTCAAAGTTATTACTCCAATCGACGTGAGATATATTATAACAGTAACACTCTCCCTTACGAGGGAGCTCAATCTTCCTTCAATCGATGTGAAATATATCTAACACTTTCTCTTACAAGGAAGTCCAATGTTCTTTTTTCAAAGATGAGATATATCTAACACAATGTTCTTTTTCCAAGAATGTGAGATATTATGTAACACTCTCCTTCATGAGGGAAAATTCCATCGACATGTTCAACCAAATCGATGTTGGATATATCTAACTCTCTCCATCGGCAGAGGCACCCAAATCAATTTTGGGTAACTAACACTCCCCTCATGACGAGGGAAAATTCCATTGGCAAGTTCACCCATATCGACGTAAGATATATCTAACACTCCATCGGCAGGGGCACCCAAATCGATTTTGGGTATAACTAACACCCCCTCACGGGGGGAAATTCCATCGACAAGAGCACCCAAATCGATGTTGGATATATCTATCGGCAGGTGCACCTAAATCGATGTTGGATATATCTAACACTCTTCCTCGGAGAGGGCACCCAAATCGATGTTGGATATATCTAACACTCTCCATCGGCTTGGGCACCCACATCGTATTGGACCTGCTCTGATACCATGTTAAACTTTGTAAATTTTATAAAAAAACTTTGTTAAAATAATAAAGTTGTCCATATTATATGTGAGTTTAAATTTTTTTCATCAATGGAAGTGGAATATATCTAAAATTTACTATCAGTCAGAAATTCAAAACACTTGGATTGAGTAGATTCTTGGCGAATGATTGTAATTGTTCTCAGTAGGATTGTTGTATTCATGTGTTTGTTTAGATAAGCAATTCGGGTCACCTGCGTCTTGAGACCAAACACCACTATATAAATACAGTATGTGTCCATAATCAATTGTTTATATATTGAACAACTATAGTGCTTTCAAATTAGGTGAAAGAGCATACACTACAGTTGAAGTAAATTAATTAATATGCTTCTTCAAACGAAAAATATGCACAACGCATACAGAATGACTATGAGTATGGTACCATTACCAGTCTTAAATTACATATTCATTATTGAAATAATTACCTATCCTTATTTTATCATATGAATTAACATCAATTTCATATAAGACCCAATATCCTATGAAATTGAAACCTAAGATTTTTTTCCAGATTTTATTTATTACTTAGAGGTCAAAATGTTAATGTATAAATATAATATTTTGTAGAAATAAAAAATATAATTATTCGAATTCACCATTCAATTGGCGCATCTAAAAAAACAATTTGCTTTTTTTTAATATTTACCGAGGGTTAATTTCTTAAAGGTCAATTTCTTAAAATCGTGATATTATTATTAAAAAGAAAAAAAAACATATTTTTAAGTTCAATTTGGGCAACGTGTCCTATTATAATGTCGCTGAAACGGCCTTTGGATGATACCAAAATATAGTACCCCAATAGTATTTGTTAATACTTAATACTACTATAGTAGTAATTTGTTGCAAATATTGATTCGTTTTGTTATTAGAACAAAACAAACACGCCCTTAGAGTTAATATACTTATATTTATTTATTTATTTATTTATTGTGAGTGAGTGAGAGAGAGAAAAATAGATTAAATACGCGACGACGAGAAAAAGACTTTTTCCCATTTTTCATTTTTCTCCATAAAAAGATAAAAGGAGCAATTTCTCACACACACAATATCCTCTGTCAAAACTCGGCGTTGTTGCACAGAATCTCTCCAATATATTTTCTCTCTCTAAAAGCGCCGCTCTCCACTCAAACAATAAATTCTCTTTCACACGCATCAAGATCTATCACTGATTCTAGAGGAAATGAGATCGCTAATTCCGCCGGAGTTCACCTTGGATTGCAGCCTCTCGCCGAAGGTCTGCGTTCCGAAATCCACCGGAGAGATTCTTCTAGAAGTTTCCAGGGTCCGAAACGCGTCGGAGAAGATTTCCAAGCTCGAGGATCACGTCAATCGCCTGCAGGACGAGATGAAGAAGATCGAAGGCTTCAGACGCGAGCTTCCTCTTTGCATGATTCTCGTCGCCGATGGTGAGATTCGCCTCGTCTTTTGTTCGTAGATGTGTGTTTGATTTTGATTTTTGATTTTTTTTTGGTTTTATGAGGTCTTGATATATCTCGAGAAAATGATTTAGGTGTTTTCATTTGCATCGGATTTTGATTCCTGTTTTTTTTTTCGATTTGATTTTTAATTTCAGCGATTGCTACGGTGAAGAAGGAGATAATCCAGTGCAGGAGCTCAATCGCTGAGCCGATTATTGAAGAATTCATGCCATTAAAGAAAACAAGCACGGAAGAAGAAGATGACAGGGTTGAAGAGAAAAACGCCACCGGTAACAACAGCAGAGAAAAAATGAGTTGGATGAGCTCCGTTCAGCTATGGAACTCCGGTAATAATCATCAGCATCATCCTCCTCATCACCATCCAAACACAGAGGATGTCAACACCTTAAATTACCCTGCCGCTAAACGAGATAACAATAAAAAAGTAAGAACAAAAAACATGGCAAACCACTGTTGTTTCACCACTATTTTCTTATGGAATATCTTATATTGGATTTTTTTCTGATGAACAGAGAAAGGATGAACTGGTTAATGGGCCGGCGATGGACGATTTGTTCCCTAGTGGTAAAAACCGGAAAATCGAAAAGGCGTTCGAACCTCTCAAGGGATGTAATGTTTTTCCGGTGATGAATATGGGAAAGGAAGGAAGAAATGAGCTGTCCGGGGTAACAGAGCTTTCCCTTCTTACACCTGAATTGACCCCTGAAACCAAGAGCTCTAAGGAAGAGATTTACACTAATGGTTTTAGCTCAAAAACAAGTTCAAGTAGATCAGGGTCTTCATCTCCCACTAATGGTCAATCCATTGCTAAGGAACAAACCACAAGGAAGCAAAGGAGATGCTGGTCGCCCGAATTGCATTGCCGGTTTGTGAGTGCCCTGCAACGTCTTGGAGGCCCTCAAGGTTTGAATCTCCAAAACCTTATATATAAAAATAAGTGAATGAAATTGAGTGGCATATTTTTTGTTCAGAGATCGGGTTAGTGTGATAAGATAAAAGGTTCTGAGTGATGAAAAGCAAAGTGAATTAATTTTTCGTATTTTTCTCAACTTCAATTTGGAACTCGATTTCATGAATCCTTTTCATTTTTGGAACAAAGATATGATGATTGTGATGAACGCAAAAGACACTGGAGTTTTATTGATCAATCTTGAATGATTTATTTGTAACTGTGATAGTATATAGTGTAATAGGTGATGTGAGATATGTTTAGACTTCTTATGTCTATGGATGTAATGTTTTGATTATGTTCTTTTTTCTTTTCAGTAGCTACTCCTAAGCAGATAAGAGAGCTTATGCAAATCGATGGCCTCACCAACGACGAAGTCAAGAGTCATTTGCAAGTGAGTGTCTTATAAATTTTGTATTCCTTGATTTTGTTTAAATTTGTAACCACTTATTGAAGTTTTTTGTTGCAAATTGGATTTCAGAAATATCGACTTCACAATAGAAAAGCCACCGGATCGGCAAACCCATCCACCATTGAGCTGGGAGTTTTGTGGGTGTCTCAAGAACACTGTGGCGAGTCCTCAAAGCCGAGCGATTCTCAGTCCGGGTCGCCTCAGGGCCCACTTCACTTGAATGGGGCATCGAGAGTTACTTCGATAACCGGTGCCGATAGCATGGAAGATGAAGAAGAAGAAGAGGAAGAAGATGATGAGAAATCCCAGAGTCATATGTGGAAGGGTCACAATCACTTATCTAAGAGAGATGATGTATAGACTTCTGCCCACCAAGAGTTTTGCAGATACACCAGAAAAAGAAGTTGGGATATTATGAAATGGGAGGGTCTTTGATCATAAATAAACATTTAATATATACAATTACTATAGGTAAGATCTTGAGGCAATATTGAGGAATTTTGCAGACATATGTAGAGATTCGTCTCGGCTTTTTTTTATGTGTGGAATTTCTATACTATGTGGTGTTTCAAACATGAGGAACCTCCCCTGGTTTGTAAGTCTCTATCTCTTGAAATAATTGTCCTTCTATTTTCTGGTAAAAGTTGGATCACTCATTTGATTAGAAACATCTCTTCATTCTATTCAATAGCTTGTCTTTTTCCATCTGGACAATTGCAATGAAAAACAGATTGAATGCACAATACCATACTGTACTTTTAATTGAAATATACAGATAATAATACCACAAAGCACACACTGTAACATAAATTTATCTCACATTTATAACTTAGTGTTGATTTTTCAAAACAATAAAAAAATTAAATATAAAATATAATCAAAGTTAAAAATGTTGTTTACGTTATAGGAGTACTATTATCCATTTAAAGTATTTGGATATGTTGATTTTTGTCGTGCTTATCTACAATAAGATTCCACGAGATAATCCCAAATCATGCACATAAAATAATTGAAGGAAATCAATGAATGCATGATTTAAATATTTGTGATGGTTGACAGAATAATTTAAAAGAATCAATACCAGAAGTGGACCAAACGTCCTACCTATTTCTCTTTCTCACACCATTTCTTGAAAGTTAAAGACTAATATTATTTTATTTATTTATTTATTTATTTATTTATAAAGAAACAAATAAGTAAACCATATGTTGGAATCTACTCCTATATAAAAAAAAACACAATAATAATAACGTAAAGAATATCGTTGACAGATAGAAAGAGAAGAGGAGAGATGGAGAATCTTGATTTGTCTAAAGTTTGTGTCTCAAAAAAAAGTAAACCTAATTACTTTGTTTTTCATTTAAAAAATGTGAATATTATAATTAAATGGTAATTTGTTAATTTATTACTTTCATACAATTTTTATTGAATTATGTAGTTATTCAAATCAAATTCTGACTTTTTCCTAGGTGGTGTATAGGCGAGTGGTAAAGTATATGTTGGAATGATTCAAAATCGCGTGGAATGAATGCCGGAAAAATTTCGGTGGAAACAGAGTTGAAACTAGCGAGGAAAACATAACCAGCTCGTTCTCGCTAAAAATACAAAGGTTTCCGCCGACAGGTAAGACTCATCGGCCGATAGCAGTGTATTTTTTCAGCATGCTCACGCCAACCTTTAGAGAAGGTGGCACGTTCGCGTCTTGGACTGTCGGCCGACACCTCCTACCGGTCATAATTTCAGCAAGCGGATTTTGGAAAGTTTTTTATTTTTTATCCGAATTTGTTTCCAACTTTTATGGGACTTTTTTTAGCGTGGAATATTGTTCCAATACAATATTTTGGACTCTCTCTATATAAAGAGAGTTGCTCCATGGACACGAACAACACGAAGAACAGCATACCTAAGGAAGAGTGATATAATTATTTTGTGTAGAAAGATAGATATAATTTTTGTGTGAGATTTATAAGATTTAGAGCGTATATCAATTATTTTGTAATCGTGAGCAATATCATAATGAAAGTTCTTGTCGTTTCTCTCGTGGTTTTCTAATTGAGTTTCCACGTAAATTCTTTGTTTTATTTTATTGTTGAGTTATTTTTCGATTCTTGTTTATTTGTACTATATCTCGTCGATCGAGTGACATCAAGAGTTTTGTCAAAGGCTAACAAGTGTTTATCAAAACATCGTGAAAAGCTAAAAGTATGTGGTGATGTATTCAAATATAATACTCTCTGTCTGAGTTTAATAGACAACACAAATTCTTTGTATTTTACAAATAAAAAAAAATGTGTGTAACTCTAGGAAAAAAAGGAGTATGATACTTCTGATTTAAAAAAAATACTGAAATATACTCATATTGATTGAAAAATTATCATTTTATTCCCATAAATATGAACTTTTTTTTACCACAATATCACAGATTTTCAATTTCATACACGATTTCTTCAAATCAATTCAATTTAGTCCAATTTTCGCTGGAAAATTCAAAATTTGATCTGAAATTGAGCACGTGAGATGCACGTGACAATTAATTTGAGGTTTTCGGCGATCTAGTCCACATGGCACACTCTGATTGACAATCGCCTGAAAACCACATAAACACTGCCACATCATATATTACAGTTGCCTGAAAAACAGTCAATCTCGCCCCTTTCTTTTGCCGTCGCCTGAAAACCCCCAACCCACTTAATGCGACTTCACCAAGGAGTCAGATATGCAGAAAGAAAGATTTGAGTGTGATAAATTTGAGTGATTTTTACTTTGAATTTAAGAATTAGTGTTCTTAGTGTGATGTGAGGTATTTGAGGAAATAGGTTTCTGAATATGATTTGACAGAAAATCGATTATAAACTCCCGTATTTCATCCACCGTCCATTTTCTTTGCTTTTCTTTTTGTTTTTTTATTCTGTAATATATGACGTGACAGTCTAAATAATTTTTTTAACAATTTCAGCCAATTAGAGTGTGTCACGTGGACAAGGTTGTCGAAAAGCCCCAAATTAATTGTCATGTGCATTTCACGTGCTTGATTTTAGGTCAATTTTGAATTTTCCGGACGGAAGTACATTGAATCAATTTGAAGAAATTGTGTATGAAATTGAAAATATGTGATTTTGTGGTACCATAAAAAAATGTATATCTTTATGAGACTAAAATGATGATTTTCTCCGTATTGATTTGAGATTAACAAAAATAGAAAGTACGTACCAAAATTGAGAGAATAGTGTGTTTGCCGGGTTTTGTGAACGGAAGGCCACCAATTTCTCCACTCGAATTCCGGAGGAAACACACATTCCCCCGCATCCAAGCAAATACCATCTCAGCAACATATAAATAAACTAATTTCGCGACTCGACAAAACCGAATAAAAAATAAAAAAAAGGATACACCATCACCTTTTTTTATTTGATTCCAACAATTTTTATATAAATACATAAAAATAAAAATATATAATAACATTACATACATAGTTAAATAAACATTAATTAATGGCACAAATGAATGCCAGAGATTTCGATTCTCTTAGAGAAAACGAAGCCAAGTTAACCAAATATTACCGTAGGACATGCAGCACCAACAGCCCTCGCCGCAGCGGCTCGTTCAAGTTCAACATCTCCGCCCCAGAGTTCGTGCCGACTCCTCCCGTCCCTCAGGTGCCGATAACCGGACATTTCTACCCCTCATGTTATCAGCCCATCGACGGGACCCACACAGCCGGCAGTTGGATTTACGTGCCCGATCAGGAGATCCCCCCATTACCATTAGTCCAGTCCAAGCCCAGCGAGACACCACCGCCGGCAGAGATGAATATTTCGGAGGAGGTTAAGCTGAAGATCATAAAGCAGGCCGAGTACATGTTCAGCGACATGAGCATGCTGGCAAACGAGACCCTCGTAAAACACGCCAGCAAGGACCCTGAGGGCTACGTTCCCATCAACTTCGTCTCGACTCTCAAGAAGCTCAAGTCCCTAAACGCAAATAACCACATGGTTGCGCAGGCACTGAAAGCGTCTTCGAAGCTTGTCGTTAGTGGCGATGGAAAGAAGGTGAAGCGAAAACTGCCCTTTACCGAGAAGGAAAAAGAGGAGCTGCAGGTATGGTATGCCACGTGTGTCTGTTAGAAACCGCTTCATCTGAAAGCTCGAACTGTTAGAGAAGTTAAACGTTTACGATAATCGCGATCTGATTTTCGTGCATGCAGTTGCGAACCGTCATAGCTGAGAATCTACCGGACGATCATTCTCATCAGAAAATCGAGAAAATGTTCAACGTGGTCGGGAGGTATATATACTTTGATTTGATTTGATTTGATTTGATTTGATTCATATATTTTAATTTAATTTAACGCGCGCATGCAGTATCAAGTCGATCAGAATATGCCAACCGCAAGAACACAACGCTTCGCGTTCTAATAAGAGCGACATCGTTGTTAGTCATAAGGTAACGATTTACATTTCAAGTTCGAATTCACAGTGTCTCAATCGATTTACGCTGCTGCGTTTGTATTTTATTTGCAGCTCCATGCACTGGTCGAATACGAGAACTCGGAAACAGCAGAGAGAGCAGTATGCATGATTTCCTTTTCTAATCCAATTTATTATTAGATGATGTGGCTTCTGACATATAGTTAAATAAATTTATTTATCAGGCTGAGAAGCTGAACGACGAAGGGAACTGGAGAAAGGGAATGAGAGTGAGGCTTATGCTCAAGCGTTCGGTAGGCGAAGCTCGTGTTTTAACCAATATATATATCCAAACACGTACTATATTCTTTTTTAACATAATGAAGGGTACTGTGTACGTGCAGCCTAAGTCTTCGTCCAAGACTCGAAAGTTGGATTTCGATTCCTGTTTAGACGACGACGTGTCGACCCATCACGTAGCCGAAGATGCCCCTCGCCCTAATACCTCAGAGGCCGAGGTAAAGTTTATATGAATGAAGTGAGATCGAGGTGTATCATTCTTATAGAAAATTAATGATTCATCGATGGAGTTTATTTTCATGCATGCAGTCGGATGACAATTCTAGCAAGAAGAGCTGGGTGAGAAACCGGGCGAAGCCCAGGAATCGGCCTCAGCTCCAAACCCAACGAAGCATGCCTACTCCATCATCCCATTCGTCTGGCTACTTCCCAGGTCAGCATGCCATGAGGGGCCCACGAATGCCAGATGGCACTAGAGGATTCGCTATGGGTCGGGGAAAGCCACTTGTTGTATCTGTCTAAAGCCTAATTTATGGGACCGTACTTTGGTTCTTGAAATTAACTAGGGCCTATCGAGAAGGATCTTATATTATTGGTGTGTATCGTATGGTAATTATCGGTTAATTAACCTTGATTGTTTGCTTATCATTATACTCTATTCTTGCTGTAAATTCATCTGCACGAATGTGGTTCGTTGTGTTGTTGATTAGCTTAGGGAGTGTCAACCTTATACATAAGTTTTTTATTTATGTATAAGAAAAGTGTAACGGACCGAACTTTTTTTCTCGGATGAATTATGTATAATTTACTGAATTTAGAGCTGCATTTCTTGTTTTTTGTTTACGGTTTAATTACAAATAGCACCCACAAGATTTCAAAATTATACTGTACTTACCTACCCTCTTCTCTGATCATAGGCAGTAGGCACTTGGGGATTTCCACTTATTAAAGATGCAAAATTCATTTTGATTTTCTTGGTGAATTTCATTATAACAACAATGGGTATGTATGATATCTTACAGATCACAACAGATCATTAGACGATCGATTCATTGAATCTTTACCTGTAACGCGAAAACGACTTGAACAAACATAAAACAAGAATCTTCTAATGCTTAATTAATTATGAATAAGTCATGCAGTAAGATTATATTGAAGTGGGAATGCAACCACTCTCCAATCCCACCATTGATTCGATCAACGAAACAGAATGATCCAATGCTTAATTCTTACTATAAATGGAACTATCTCGACACCATCTATCTATATATCACCAAGCTTTATTTTTGCATAAGCAATGAAAACCCATCATTCTGTTTTTTTTTCTTCTTGGTCTTCTTCTTCTTCTTCTTCTTCCTCTTCTTCTTATTCCAATACCTTGCATATGGGTTGAAATTGGATTACCTACAATATAATTAATGAGAGCTTTATTTTTTATTTATTAATAATGCAGGGGCGCATACGGCCGTCGGTCTCGTTCATTGCTTTATGTACAGAAAACGAATCTACAACTTCAGTGGGACGGGATTAGTATCGAGGCTTCGAGAGAGGTGCACGGAAGATGAAGCATGCATTCGGCGCTCTTCTTGAGCGATTTTCGCGGTGTCGATGGTGAAGCTCGGGAACGTCGGAGTGATCACAGAAGGTGGGGAAGTCAGAAAGAAACGTGGCTCTAGAAACTAGCTAGCTACACATAGCATAAATGATGCGTTGTTAATCCTTTGGTAATGAAATAAAGTGGTAGGTACTTTGATATATATATAGTGTATGTTAAGACAATTACACATTCACTATTTTCATAAACCAAGATTTCATTTGAATCTTCCACTCTCATCTTGCAATGTTCGGCACTTGACAACATCTCCGTTCACTAAAAAATTTCTATTTTTTGGACTTATTTTCAGTTTGTTTATTTTTTATTTTAATATTTTATAATTAAATTAAATTGAATTTAATTTTAGTTAAGTTTAGTTTAATTCAATCATATTATATTTTATTTTAGTTATTTTTTCATAATTTTTGTATATTATTTATCTATTTATTGGACGGACAAAAAAAGTCAACATTGACCACTATGACCATTAATCCAGGATAGAGGGAGTATTAAATTTAGTTCGGTCAATTTATAAAAAAAAACATAACATGTTTTAAATCATTGACAATTGGCATCGATCTGTTCAAACATCTTATGATACACTTGATGCTTAACCTAGTAGTGTTAATTTGGTTAAACCCAATCAAATCGAACCGAAATTTCGGTTAACCGAACCAAATAAGAGTTATTTTCAAGAACCGAAAATCAAACCATTTAAAAAATGGTTTGATTCGATTTTAACTAGACAATTTCGGTTTGGTTTGGTTTTAATCAAATTTTAATTAAAAAATAAAAAATATATATATTTTAATTAAAAACATAATTTTTATTTTTTATTAAAATAATTAAAACAAAATATTAAAAATGTAAAAATTAATTTTAATTAAAAATAAAATGTTATTTTTAAAAAATATAAAAGAAATATATAAATTATTATTATTTAAATTTAAAATAATATATATATATATATATATATATATATATATATATATATTACTTATTTTTTATTTTACTTTTATTCGGGGTTTGGTTTTTAATCGATTTAATCGGTTAAAAACCAAACCAAACCAAACCAAACCGAAAACCGAAAAATTTTAAAAAAATCAAAAGAAAACCAATCTAAATTAATTTGGTTCGATTGTTTAACAGAATAGTAGTGTCGATTTGTTTTAGTTTGGTCAGTTTTACCAAATTTTTTGACGCCCCTAACTTAACTCGGTTGTTTCTAACAAATATTTTTTTAGTCCCAAAATTTTCTTTTGTAAAATACAAAAACATAGTATCATGTTATTGGGGGTACAAATGGAGTAATTCAATTAAAATGATGTAATTTTGAAGGGACATAAGTGGTATTTTAGTTGGAAGAATGGTAGAAGCTACTATTGCACAACATTGACTCCATCAAATCACACTAGTACTACTGGTACTGGTTGCTCTCACAAAAATTGTGTGTTCTTCCTAAAATTTATATCTCAAAAAAATTAAAAACTTCAAAGTACTACTACTAAAGAACACGCGGCGCAGGTCAGTGGACCACATATATATGTATATATAAAGCGGAATTTATTAGGGTTTGTTTGTTTTTCACTCTGCATTCCAATTTCCAAGTAACAGAACCCTCTTCTTCTTCTCTCTTCGCACACAGCACTGCGTTTACTGTGTGAGAAAAGCTTCTCAACAATGGCTGCTAGGCCCCGCTGCTTTCTCGACATCACCATTGGAGATGAGCTTGAAGGAAGGATTGTCGTTGAACTCTTCAGCGACGTCGTCCCCAAAACCGCTGAGAATTTCAGAGCTCTTTGTACCGGGGAGAAAGGCATTGGCCCTAACACAGCTGTTCCTCTCCATTTCAAGGTACACTCTCTCCCTCCGATTTCAGTTTCAATTTCTGATGTTTTTATGTGTGGTTCTGAAATCAATTCATATTGCTTATGCTAACTGTTCTCACCGTAAGTGTTTTTACCGTTCAAAATTAGGGATCTAGTTTTCACCGTGTCATCAAAGGGTTCATGTTGCAAGGGGGTGATATCTCGGCCGGAGACGGCACCGGAGGGGAGTCCATTTACGGCTTGAAATTCGAGGACGAGAATTTTGAACTGAAACACGAGAGGAAGGGTATTCTGTCCATGGCTAACTCAGGCCCCAACACCAATGGCTCCCAGTTCTTCATCACCACGACCAGGACACCCCATCTCGATGGGAAACACGTCGTGTTCGGAAAGGTTATCAAAGGTATGGGAGTCGTTCGTTCGGTTGAGCATCTCACTACCGGCGAAAATGATCGCCCGACCTTGGATGCTGTGATTGCCGACTGCGGTGAAGTCCCAGATGGGGAAGATGATGGGACTGCGAATTTTTTTAAGGATGGTGATTCGTATCCTGATTGGCCTACTGATCTTGATGAAAATTCGAGCGACCTCTCTTGGTGGTGTACAGCTGTGGAATCCATTAAGGGATATGGAAATGAGCATTTTAAGGTAATAGGTGTAAACATTTTTTAAAAGTCAATCAAATTTTATTTTTTCGCTTCAGAAAATTTCATTTATATATTGTTGCAGAAGCAAGACTATAAGATGGCTCTCCGGAAATACCGAAAGGCTCTGCGCTATTTGGATACTTGCTGGGAAAAAGAGGGGATAGATGAAGGTGGACATTATTTTCTCATTTGTCACCAAACATTTTCATACATTAATTATTTGGTGCCCGTAGCCAATGGTAATCTGATTTTCGATTTATTTTTCTTGTAATTATCTTTTGAAGCAGATAAGAGTCAGAGTTTGAGAAAGATGAAGTCCCAGATATTCACCAACAGTTCTGTGAGTTCCTGTCAACCCTCTCTAGTGACTTCTGCTCTTATTATGAGTTATGGTATTTTGTATAGTTAGCCTAAAAATGATTTTTATCGTGCATAAAAGACTATTGAATATAATTTGACTTGAAAGTTGAAAGACTATTTTTTGACATGTTCTCTTTTTTGGAGGGATGATATATAAAATTTTCAAATATACTCTCAGAATCGTTTCAGTATCAATTTGTTAGTTTCAGTATATTTAATTGATATACTATGGGTATGTAATTTTCCTCTGCAGAGGCCATGTATTAACAATCTATCTTCTTCTAGGCTTGTAAACTGAAACTAGGAGACCTTCAAGGAGCACTTCTAGACACAGACTTTGCGATGAGGGATGGTGAAAATAATGCAAAGGCTTTGTTCCGACAGGGCCAGGTTGGATTTTCTTTTTGTTTATTTTCTGTTCAAATCTTAATATTTGGTTATAAGCTTATACACGTAATTTATCAATATCGATCTTCATAATTTGAGTGATAGATTTGGTCTTGATGCGTTAGTTCCTATTGCTATTTGATTATGAATTAAATTTTTCCAAGGGTACGAGGCTTGGTTGGATATAGTAGTTTTTTTCTCAGGTCTTGGTTCTTTTTATAAGTAAATAAGCGTTAGTTTCTGAGATGGGTTTCTAATAGGAATGCTTTTCTTTTTCTCAATTCTTGTTTTGCATGTTATTATGACTTAATTTTTATGTAAGGAATATCACTGTCTATCTTTTGATGACAACATCAAATGACCAGGCTCACGTGGCTCTGAATGATATTGATGCTGCTGTAGAGAGCTTTAGGAAGGCAATGGAGTTGGAACCAAATGATGGTTGGTCTCAGACCTCTCTCTCTCTCTCCTCTCCTCTGCTCTCCCTCTCTAAGTTAGGCCCCAATACCGGTTTAAGGTATTCTTGGTCTTTTTGAAACCTTCTAGTTGACTCTTGATTGCTTTTGTTGTAGGGGCAATAAAAAGGGAATTCGCTGCTGCAAAGAAAAAGGTAATGGACATATCTTTGTATTTTGTACCAAATATGTTATAGTATATACTTTGCAGGTAGCCTATTCTTACCCTCTTTGTTTTTCGTTTAATAGATTGACGATAGACGTGATCTGGAGAGAAAATCATATGCCAAGATGTTCCAGTAGTAGGAGGGTAAGAATTATATTTTCTACATGGAACTTTTATTACAGCAAAATTTAATGTCAGAAGTTGTGCTCTGATACACAACCTCCAATTGGTTGTTTTCTGTTTGGTGACCCAGGTCAGTCTGGTTCAGGCCTTTTAGCTTTTTCGTTGTGTGCTGCAATATCATGAAAGGGGTTTTAGTTCTTGAAATAGATATACACAAGATCTACGGTTATGACTAACAATAGTGTATTGGTGAGTTAGTTTTATTGTTATTTGTTAGTTATGTTGAATTAATTACTACAACTATAACCCTGTTTGTTTTTGTGTATTTAAAATGTGTCTTTTATGAAATATAAATATGCAGTGTCTATTGAATTTTGTAGGTACTGGAAGATGAAATTCTTGATGTAACAAGATCCCCTTTTGGTCGAAAATAAAAGCGTACAAGGCTGTTATGCCTGGACCACTTTAGATTCTAAAGCTACAAGGTGATGCAACCTTTTTCTGTTGTGTAACTTTTATGTTTTGCAGATAAACTAAAAAATTCAAACAGTCAGAACTATTTTTTCGAGCGAGAACATCTGGAAATTTTGTAGTATCATGTGTAGTACAATCCTAATGCTTATTACATTCTAATTTTGCACTTTTGATCTAATGGTTCTTTCTTTGTAAAATTAATGCAACTTGGTGGTTCATTTTTGCAAGGAGAAGGAATATTATTTTTATTTTCTTTTAGAGATTCACTAAAGATAATGATTTTATGTATAGTTTCTTTATCCCATTAAAAAAAGAGTTATTTTAGAAAAAGGGTATTTGAATTTATGTATTTAGATTTTCTACTTCATAAAATTTATTTTTTAATTAAGTGTTTAAATATTTTATTTTATTTAAGTTTTAAGGTAGTAAATACCATATTTTTACAATAAAAAACACATTATTAAAATGTTAATTACTATTTTACATTTACATTTAAATTATTTTTATTATTAATAAAAGGTTAATTTAGATAAACTACTTATTATTCTAATTTAGAAAAATCAATACCCTAAATAATATATAAACTTATAAAATTACACTTTTAACAAAATCATCCAATATCAATTTTCTCGTATTTGAACTCTCTAAATTTGAACACAATGTACTAATATAATTGTTCATTTCTTTCTCTCCCAATATAATTACTCCCTATTATCAAAATTGTTCATTTCTTTCTCTCCCAATATAATTCTCCCTATTATCAAAATTGTTCATTTCTTTCTCTCAATCTAATTAAAGTAGAAACTCTAAAAATAGTCATATTGTTGAGATCTGAAAATAGTACTATAGAGTATTTTATTAATTTGAATAAATATTTTAAGTTATTTTAAACATTTTATTGATTTTGATAAATAAAAATATTATTAATAAATATTTTTATTATATATTAATAATTTATTTTTACATAGAGGTATAAATCCTTAAAACGAGACTTTTTTAAAATGTATGACTTGTGAAGTTTATCCTATTTATAACTAATTCTAAGTTGGAACTTGAAACATATTTTTATATATATTATTAATATATAGTGTTTCTACGGTACTCCTTGACCACTTTTTTTTTTAAATAATAAATGAGATCCTTTCTCAATCTCACACTAGTTGCCATATTTTTTTAAATAATAAATGAGTTCCTTTAATGAGATCCTTTCTCAATCTCACACTAGTTGCCATATTTTTTTAAATAATAAATGAGTTCCTTTAAGAAAAGGTACAGTAATTTAAATAATAAATGAGTTCCTTCGGCTCTAATACCACTTGTTGCGATAAATTGTGCTCAAATACAATTTACCACAACTTGATATTCAAGACTTGCGGAAATAGTTCGAATAATATGAACCGCACACACACACTCTTGTTTGTGGGGGAGAAAAGAAAAAAATAAGGACACACGATATTACGAGGTTCGACAACTAATGTCTACGTCCTCGGGCTCACAACACACTCTTTTTATTACTTGGAGAAATGATTACAAGTTACACACACTTGAAACCCGAACAAGCTCGACTTTGTTCTAACTCACGCTTTAGTAATAAACTCTATTGTGTTTTTGATTGATGATTTTGATCAACACCTTTGATCACCCTTTTATAGTTGCCAATCAATGGCATATTCATTGAACACATCAATGAAACCTTTGGCCCTTCAAATTCACCGGAAGCCAAATAGTCACTTGCCTCTTCAAATTCTCTCCAAGTTCATGAATTCAAAGAAGCTAAAGAGTCTTTCAACACTACCTTAACAATCTCCCACTTGTTGGAAGAGTCACCATGTTGTTAACACTATTCTGGACTTGCGTACATCGCTTCCTCTCCGTTTGTGTGTCAGTCGTCTCTCTTTTGACGTTTAAGAGACCAAAGAGTTTTGAACCACTCTTGACTTTCTCCACCGTGACCACTTTGGTTAGCATGTCCGCCGGGTTTTCATCGGTATGAACTTTCACTAACGAGAAACTGCCTTCTTCCAACAACTCCCGGATGAAATGGTACTTGACATCAATATGCTTTGTTCTTGAATGAAAAGTAGCATTTTTTGGCGAGGCAAATTGCACTTTGGCTATCACTGAAAAGCCTGCAATTCTCTTGTTCGTGACCGATTTCTTTTAGAAGACTTTTGAGCCACGTCATCTCTTTACATGCTTCCGTTGCCGCCACATACTCGGCTTCGGTTGTTGACAAAGTAACCAACTTTTGAAGTTGGGAAACCCAGCTTATTGCTCCACTCCCGAGCGTGAACACAATACCTGTCGTACTCCTTCGGCTATCAACATCGCCGGCAAAGTCGGAATCGACATACCCTTGTAATGCAAGATCACTACCACCATAGCACAAGGCGTAGTTAGATGTCCCTCGTAGATAACGCATTATCCACTTCACCGCTTCCCAATGCTCCTTGCTAGCTTTGGAAGTGTATCTACTCACAACTCCCACTGCATGTGCAATATCGGGTCGGGTGCACACCATTGCATACATAAGGCTACCAATAGCCGATGCGTAGGGAAACATCTTTGATTGATCTTGGTCCTTGGAGCTTACTTCCTTGGACAGTTTGAAATGGGCTCCGAGTGGAGTACTAACGGGCTTAGACTCCTCCATTTTAAACCGAGCTAATACTTTTTCAATGTATTCGGACTGTGAGAGCCATAATCGTCGTGACGCTCTATCTCTAGAAATTCTCATGCCCATAATTTTCTTTGCATCTTTAAGATCTTTCATAGCGAATTCCTTTGACAGGCTTGCCTTCACCTTCTCGATCTCTCCCTTATCCTTTCCGGCGATTAACATGTCGTCCACATACAACAACAAGATGATATAGGAATCACCACATGATTTGTAGTAGCAACAGTGGTCTGATTGACTCCGAGAAAACCCTGTTTCATCCATGAAGTTATCAAACTTTTTGTACCACTGTCGAGGCGCTTGTTTGAGGCCGTATAAGCTTTTCTTTAGACGACACACAAGACTTTCTTTGCCTTTCTCCGCATAGCCCTCCGGTTGGAACATGTAGATCTCCTCCGATAGATCTCCATGTAGAAACGTCGTTTTCACATCCAACTGTTCGAGGTGGAGATCCTCGACTGCGACTATATTGAGCACCGATCGAATCGTCGCCATTTTCACCACCGGCGAGAAGATTTCGGTGTAGTCAACACCTTCTCTTTGTTCGAAGCCTTTTACGACCAGCCTAGCTTTATGTCGTAAACTCCCATCGGCTTCCTCTTTGATTCGATATATCCACTTATTGTGGAGTGCTCGCTTGCCCTCCGGCAAATTCACCAAATCCCAAGTTTTATTAGATGAAAGTGACGACATCTCGTCATTCATCGCGGACTCCCACTCGCCCGAGTCACCCTGCAACTCAAGGGCTTCTTTGTAGCTTTCCGGCTCCCCCGAATCAGAAAGTAGCAAATAATGGACATAGTCGTTAAACTTGTCAGGCATCCTCCTCGATCGCTCCGATCTCCTGAGTTGGATTTGGGCAGGCTCCTCCTGCTGATTTGGGATTTCAATTTCTTGTAAAGGAGTGGGCTTATCAGGGGATTCGTATGGCACCTCCACATACTCATTCTCCTTGTTGTCAGAATTGGTCTTCTTGCCCCAATCCTTGTACAAAGCCTCCTCGTTGAACACCACATCAACACTCCTCCTAACTCGTTTTGCCTCGAAATCATAGAGACGAAAACCATAGGCATCACTCCCATAGCCTATGAAAGCACATTTTTTGGACTTAGCATCGAGCTTACTTCGATCTTGAGGATTTAAGTGTACATACGCCGTACACCCAAATATTCGGAGATGAGACAAATTCACCTCCTTGCCGGTCCAGACTTCTTCAGGTATTTTTCCGTTTAGGGGACTCGAGGGACCCCGATTGATAAGGTAGGCTGCCGTAGACACCGCTTCAGCCCAGAAATTTCGAGGAAGTCCACTATGAATTCTCATACTTCGGGCGCGCTCCATGATCGTCCGATTAATGCGCTCGGCAACTCCGTTTTGCCTCGGCTTCATAGGCGTGGTCAAGATTCTCCGAATTCCGTTGTTTGAACAGAACCGTTCAAACTCCTCACCACAAAACTCCCCACCGTTGTCAGATTTTAACGCCTTCAACTTTAGTCCGGTTTCAGTCTCTACAAGTTTTCCAAGTCTTAAACACACCAAAGACATCGGATTTGTGTTTCAAGAAGTACACCCATAACTTCCTTGAAGAGTCATCGACAAAAGTTACATAGTACCTCGATCCACCGATTGAGGGAACAGGGGCGGGGCCCCAAACATCAGAATGAACAAGTTCTAGTTTCTCAGATTTCAACTCCCGAGGAACCTTCGAGAAACTTACTTGAGTTTGTTTTACAAAGACACAATCCTCACAAAAATCGAGCTTGATTTCTCCGCACCCGTCAAGCTTCCCGGAAGACTCCATGATCTTCATTCCGGTTTGACTCATGTGGCCGAGCCTTCGATGCCACGTGGATGCATCTGTTGCTTTCGCCACCATGAAGTTGGGATTATAAGTCCCGTTGGCGACATACATCGTCCCCTCCTTTTTGCCGCGCGTCAACAACCTAGCGCCCTTGGACACCTTCCAAGACTCGGCATTGAACGTACATACCATGCCTTCTTCCGATAGTTGGCCCACCGAGATGAGATTCTTCTTGAGGCTTGGAACGTGACGAACGTCCTTCAATTGAATCTCAAAGCCATTAGGAAGAGATAGGCAAACATCTCCTTTGCCCACAATGTCGCACGGCTGGTTGTCGCCAAGGTAAACTCGGCCAAAGTTCCCGCTCACATAGTTCTGTAGAACATTCTTTTGCGGAGAAGCATGAAACGAGGCGCCGGAGTCGATGATCCAAGACTCGTTCTTGGTTTCCAGCGAGCAAATGAGGGCTTCATCTTCCTTCACAACATTGGCAGCACCTTTGCCGTTGTTGTTGCTTGCCTCCGGGCAATCTTTTCCGATGTGGCCAATCTTTCCACAATTGTAGCACTTGTATTTGCTATAGTCGCGACCCTTCAAGTTCGACCGCTTTGATGGTCCTCGACTTTTGGATCGACTTCGAGCATCAAAGTTGCTTTTGCCCTTGCTCTTATTTCCTCGTTCTCTCTCACGATCTTTCGAGCTAAAGTTCAGCGAAGAACTAGATCGTTCCGACTTCTTTCTCCGAACCTCCTCTCCTACAAGTAGAGTCACCACTTCCTCTTGACGGATCTGGTTCTTCCCACACGAATTGCTCACCGCAATAATAAGGGAATCCCAAGAGTCCGGTAGACTTGATAGAAGGAGAAGGGCGCGAATTTCATCATCAAACTTGATGCCCACCTGGTCGAGTTGATTGCACACGGCATTGAACTCATTCAAATGCTCCGACACGGTTGTCGTCTCTTCCATATGCATATTGAACAGAGTCTACATGAGATGCACTTTGTTGACGGCAGATGGCTGCTCGTACATCTTCAAGTGCCTTCATGAGGTCTGCCGACGTCGTGTACTTGATGACATTAGAGATGACGGACGGAGCTAGAGTCGAACGAATCAACCCTAGCGCTTTGCGATCCATCCGAAGCCAATCCGCGTCTTTGATGTCGTCCGGTTGAACACCAACAACCGGTAGATCAAGATCTTTTGCAACGAGCAAGTCCTCCAGAAGGACTTTCCACATGGCAAAGTTTGTGCCATCGAACTTCTTGAAGCGATTAACCTCCTCGGCCATTATTCGAACCTTCTTGAATATCTAGAGAACGAACACCTTCGGCTCTGATACCACTTGTTGCGATAAATTGTGCTCAAATACAATTTACCACAACTTGATATTCAAGACTTGCGGAAATAGTTCGAATAATATGAACCGCACACACACACTCTTGTTTGTGGGGGAGAAAAGAAAAAAATAAGGACACACGATATTACGAGGTTCGACAACTAATGTCTACGTCCTCGGGCTCACAACACACTCTTTTTATTACTTGGAGAAATGATTACAAGTTACACACACTTGAAACCCGAACAAGCTCGACTTTGTTCTAACTCACGCTTTAGTAATAAACTCTATTGTGTTTTTTATTGATGATTTTGATCAACACCTTTGATCACCCTTTTATAGTTGCCAATCAATGGCATATTCATTGAACACATCAATGAAACCTTTGGCCCTTCAAATTCACCGGAAGCCAAATAGTCACTTGCCTCTTCAAATTCTCTCCAAATTCATAAATTCAAAGAAGCTAAAGAGTCTTTCAACACTACATTAACACTAGAAACTAAAACTATTCAACACATTGCGTTGGACTTATTTCTAGATGAGATATGATTCTGTATTAATCGATGAATTATATTGGCATTAAGCAAAAATAATTATGCACTGCAGTGTGAAAAAAATTCATCTCCGCGAGTTATGCTTATTCGTCTTTTCGATCTTAACTGTATTTCCTATAATTACTTACATTCTTTCAATGGTGAGTACAATTGTTACATTATATTGTATTAATTTATAGTTAAAGTACACAAATGGAGAGAGTTACTTAAAAGAGAGAAAAACAAGTATTTATTTTTTAATAATAATATTAAGTACAATTTTAGATGTGAGATTATATCATGAATGGTTGTGAGAATATGCAAGTATAAATTGATATGAAGTATATAATTTGTTTTTGATACGTGACATAACACAAATTTGTAAAAAAAAAAACAGGTACACATTTTGTGGGAGCTAGGCGCTCTTAATTAATTATTCATTTTCGGTCAACTAAGTACTTTGCAAAGTCGTCTATCAATTCATATGATTTTTTTTAATGATGATCATGTACGTGGACTTTTAATTTGATCTATTGGGCGGTTTGGACCAACACTAGCTATCATAATTAGGAGAATTGACCACATTACAAGTAAAACTGATTTACCCGTACATTGTAAAAAGAATTTTTTAGGAAATAGTGTAGCACAATATAGTTTATAATATTGTAATTTACAATACACAAATTCCCACTTACAATTTAATTTTCTTTCTTTATTTATTATTAATTAGAGTAATTTTAAGATATTATAATAATAATAATATAGTGTAATAACTATATAATTAATATAATTAATAATAATTAATAACTATTGTTTAAATTAATAAAATTAAAATAATGTCAAGTAAAATTTTCTTATTCATAATATGAATTATTTAATTCTAACGGAATTTTAGAAATTTTCCTTTATTCAAAATCAACTTTGTAAAAATAAAAAATAATAATTCTTTCACCAGACGACTAAATACAGTAGCAAAAGTTGTTGACCTATTTTTTATTTTTTAAATTACAAAAAAAAAGTCATCTTTTTTTAATAAAGACTAGTATAAAATTAAGTACGCAAAAGCGTAAAACTCGCGCGTTATCATGAAATGCTATAGCACGCGCAAGGAATTTCCAAAGAGGTACTCAATATATTGTGTTTACGTACAACCTTTCTTAATAAAAAAAAAATTCAAACTATTTTTGACTTATAAATTAAGTTACACAATTAATTAATTTAACTAACACTGCAAGAGCTTATATAAAAGATCGATCACCATTTAAAGTATTATTTAGTATAGTAATTATAAAAAAAATAAAAAAAATGATGTCGTTGGGTGTGAGATTTGCAGGAGGGCTTATTGTTCTTCTTGTAGCAGTGTCCATGATCGACACCATTTCATCTAAATCAAAGTGCCGCCACAGTAATTGGAACAAAACACGGGGGAATGCTAGATCATATAGTTACAGTTCTTGTGGTGGGACTAGGAGTGGTAGTCAGCCGTCCTCGCTGGGGTCAGAAAAGATCGTTCACTGGTCTACAGAGTTGCAATCAGATATGTGGGTTGTGATGAATCAACCATTTTATGATAATGTCAAACTGGGTAATTGATCAATTGTATGTTTATTTATTTATTTATGTACTGTATTAATTAAATATAATTGTAATTTTTTTTTACAATTGATCATTCCTGCATGCAGTGTTTAAATACAATTCAACCTATAGTGTCTCTTTGATGGATTCTGAAGAACACATGCAAAACTGTAATTTTAGCAGAGCAAAACTAATCGGGAACAATACCGCCGGAGCCCGCGATGGGTTAGTGTACGTACTCAAGGCAAAATATTATTTGACGTATAAACATTTCGCGTGTCGTAAGCATTGCGAAACCATGAGATTATCCATCCCAGTGATTTTAAATTAAATAGTACTACAACTTTTTCTATACTTTTGTATGATCTTATAGTATTAAATAAAAATGAATAATTAATGTTAAATGTTATGAAAAATAAAATACTACATATGATTGGAGAAACAACTACTAAAAAAATACTTTTAACGTAGGTCTATTTACATCTGGTTTATGATCGTTGGTAAATTTCTACGACTTTTCGAATGCCAATTCAAGCGTGCAAACTCTTAGCTAAAGTCATGATATCCTTACGTGACGATTAACGTGGTAGCTCAAAGATAAGATAATTAGGTCGACAATTCAACATTGAATCTCGATCATATCTAATTTTTACATCTCTGCAGATTTATTTATATATCTTGGGTAACTATATATTATGCGTATGGAAAAATATTTCTCTGGTCGAGTTTTATTCTAGATAACGGGAATAACTCGCAAAAACATGGAACAGTTAATTAGCTAAAATAATTTGTAGTGTTAAATTAAGTATAACATACATCTTTGACTAAATCAATTACTAAGTATAAAGAGTACCATTTGTTCCTCCTATAATTTCTTGAATTTTTTTCCGGTTAAAGGCGCACTACTTTGCAAAGTCGTCTTATTAAATATTTCCGACCCATGATTTTCATTACTTAATTAGTAATTACCAAACTATAATCATTGACATAAATTGGGTTGACTTATTTGAGGCTAGTTGAGAACCAAATTGATCGAGCATGGACGATGACTTCCTGCGAGTTGAACTTTTTGACCTTATGGCCAACACTATATAATTAGGTGACGTGACCACATTACAAAATTTCTATGTTAGAACATTACCAACCCACAAAGGTCCATGGAGTTTCATAATTTAAAATTTTGATTTTTTTTTATGGATTTAAAAAGATTTCTATAAAATTCGTAGTTATTCAAATTTGAACGGTACCTGAAAAAAGACATAAATTTTAAAGTTATTTTCAGTTAAAAAAAAATTTAATTTTCGATTTGATTACAATTTTGAATCAGATAAATTCCATGTAAAAGAAATTCACACACATACTATATATTATTATAAATTTCCAAAAAAATAGTTATATTATTTTAAAATAAATTTACTATATTTTACATTTTTTTCACTAAAATGAAA